>JAULJL010000022.1:10688806-11938806 GCA_030761205.1 Fremontodendron californicum
TATAAATTTAGGATAGGAAGTAGAATTTAAATAAATTCCAAGTTTGTAAGGAGATATGGCGCCAAGAAGAAGCAACCAAGGAGATTACCAACAAAGCTTTCGAAGACTATGTATGGTATCCCCTAGGAATTTGACCAACTAGTTTCCTAATGGCTCAAGGAAACTAGATTAGAATAAAGTCCATAATCATCCTAGTAGATTTCATGTGATAGATTTATTTTGAATTATGTATATGCGATATATGTAATTGAATGAATTGAATGCTATGCATGTCAATCAAGTATGAAATCAATGAGACCTATATATAAAAGTTAAATGAAATCCCTCATTAAATTATATTGAGTCCATGTTACGCATGATAAGTTTCCTTCCACCATCATAACAAGATAACCAGAGTTCTTACATTCGGAGGCTTATTGAGTCACTCAGAGTCAAACTTATGTACGAACATGTTTGAGTTATTGAAGGTGGGTCTTACTCAACTAGGTGTTATGTTATCCGGATGCGTAAAACTTGATCACATGACATTTAGAGGCATAGTTAGGCGAAATGCATATGATGTATTTAGGCAAAGAGTTGTCACCTAACTGGATCTAGGAGTTGCATAGAGATGTAATTGGTAAACTAAGTTACCTACTCAATTAGTTTCAACATAGCTTGTTGAGGCACTCAAGGTTAAGCTGAGACGAAAGGGGTCCTAGCTCATTAAGAAGTTTAAGAGCTAAATTTCTCGAAAAAGTAGAAGAGGGCTATTATTTTGTTAAAATAATGAGAATAATCATTTAAGTATTAAAGCCTGACATAAATGATTACTACTTGCTATTTATTGACTGTTAAACGTTCTGATTCATATAAGATATAAACGCTAAAATGGAAAATGCATTATCACTGAGAAGCATACTTGACGTTAATAAGTTAACTGGATCGAACTTCGTTGATTGGTTTATCAAAATTAAGATTGTCTTGACAGAGGAAAATAAAGCTTATGTTCTTGATGAGCCCATTCTAGATGAGCCTACTGCTGATGTAACTGAGGAGGAGAGGGTGGCCTATAGAGTTCATAGAGATGATCTCATAAGAGAAACATGTGTGATGTTGGCTAGTATGGCACCCGATCTCCAAAAGCAGCATGAGGCTATGAATGCTCAGGATATCATCCTCAACCTTAGAGAACTATTTGCTAAGGAGAATCGCACTGAGAGATTTGACATCTCAAAGGAATTGTTCCAAACAAAGATGTCAGAAAAAAGACCAGTGAGGCCTCATATGCTTAAGATGATAGTGTATATTACCCGATTGGA
This sequence comes from Fremontodendron californicum, assembly GCA_030761205.1. Lineage (NCBI taxonomy): Eukaryota > Viridiplantae > Streptophyta > Magnoliopsida > Malvales > Malvaceae > Fremontodendron > Fremontodendron californicum. The sequence goes on from JAULJL010000022.1 coordinate 10,690,108, forward strand.
GCAGATAGGATGGGTTATGGATCATGATCTAAGCATTGATCTAATTTTTTCTTCATTGCCTGAGAGCTATTTGCAATTTGTGTTGAAATTCAACATGAACCATTTAGAGGCATCTTTCTGGGTTATTAAATATGCTCACACAGGCCAAGCAAACCATTGTTAAGGACAAGTCATTTGTCCATTTAGTCTCTTTCTCTAAATCGAAAGGTAAGAAGAAAAGGAAGACTAGATAGGATACACCTCCTGCTTCAAAGAGTTTGAAGCCTGATGACAGTGTTGCAAAGGAAGCAAAGGATAAAGATAATGCTAACAAAGCTTGCTTCTACTGTGGGAAAACTGGTCATTGGAGGCGCAATTGCAAGGAGTACCTTGAGTCTAACAAGGTAAATAAGTTGAAAGGAGTTTCAACTTCAGGTAGAATTTGATTCACTCCTCTTGGTATATGATACCTATAATTTGGTACTAAATATGTATAACATATTGTAGGGACCAAAGGAAAGAGTAGTGAAGCTGGACCATGAAGATGGCAACCGAGTTTGATATTGCATCAGAGCTTGAAGATCTTATGGGTTTTTAATAAAACTATTTAGTTAGGATTTATTTAGAAACATTTGATGTTTTCATTGGCATTATAGGCCAATGTTGAGGATATTTTATTTATGTTTTCGAAACATATTGTTTTTCTGGCATAGGATGCCAAGCTTATTAATTTCCTCTTAAATAAATCAGTTATAGAATAGTTCTATAACTTAGTCTTATATATTATACAGCTTGCAAAGTATTTTGAATACCATTTAGCTTAGTGATATGGAATTCGAATTGTTATTGAATTAATCCCTTAACATCTATATATATAGGATTTAGTAGGTGCTGTTAATAACTTTTTTAAATGATTAAATGTTATGATAAATTGCCATTTTTGAAAAATGCAATTAGTAGGAAACGTTCCATACTTGAAAAGATTGCACGTTTATATTAAAGGTTTTTAAGACTACCTCTTTTGTTTTGGATTGCGAAAGGAGTTATATTTGGATTATTAGCTACTAGCTAACAAGTAGATTCCAATAGTTGTTTTAGATATAGCTGAGCCATATCAATGGAATCTAGGTCTCATTGTGATTCGAATTATTAACCTTGATAATAAGATTATCATGTATATGACAAAGCATGTTCTTGATGCAATTAAGCAATATCCTTGTAGAGACACAAGTACTAATCGAAGGAGTTCGACATTGGATGCGTTAGTGATTGGCTTAGTGAAAGTGAGAGATTGTTGGTGTATGCCCTAGAGCCAATCATATTGAGTTTGGGATACACAGTTAATAAAGCATACCCTTCACTAGTATTATAGTGATACAAGGTTTTCCTTCATGTTAGTACAATAATAAGGAGTTATTAAGTACTAATCAGATGAACCCCATGGAACATAATGGCCTTGCAAAGGAATTATAAAGAGTTATAATTATGAGATCCTTATGCATCAAAGCATTGTTCCTCAAACTGTTTCTGGTCATCGTATTGCCAAGACGGGGCATTGGCAATGCTCAAAGACTGGTACATGTTAAGCCTTCTTACTTATGAAGTAAGCAACCGATCTCATACAGGTTGAAGTATGGGATACTTGGGATAACATATAGGTTCTTGTCTGTTGAACAAGTTCATTGAACATGGCCCGCCAAGAGAACTTCATTTGGTAATATATCACTCTAGTGTCTATGATAATGTTCTCTTAGTACCTGTCGTGTAAATTAGTCCTCAGACTTGTGATACCAGGTCATCTTGTATGCAGAGTGTCATACTTAGATTTCATCACGAACGGGTCCCAAACACGATGATGCTTATGGTAGGGTGTTATCGGGTATGACATGAACCATATGAAGATGAATGAGTGATCCAGAGAGGATTCACCACTCCTTGTGATATTGGAGACATATCTCATTTGTTCTTGACTACGATTAACTTGATTAAGTCTTTGGCCAAAGCATAATGGATTTAGGAGAAAGTTGTTTCTCTAAATTCATAAGGTTAATCATAAAGTTGAGAAGAACTAATATAATCAATCATGAGTAGACACTACCATGCTCATACGCTATCCGGGATATATGGTGAAAGGACCGTATTATACCGACAGGCTGGTTGCTGAAAGGTTCTAAAAGGTCACGCTGACTTCACAATATTTGGGTGGTCATGTGAGGTTGCTAGATCCCGCTCTTGATCGATGATAACAAGTTAATGAGATTAACTTATAATCATTGCCAACATATTGGGAACCTAGAAGGTCACACACATAAGAACAGATATGTATGGATTAAACATGGTATTCTATTATGGTAAAACTTAATGGAATAAAAGATCTATATTAAGGACTCAATTGAAGAAGTTCAATTGAGATGAATTAAGACATAATTGAGATTGAGAAATCCAAGGACAATGTCTTAATGAGATAACAAGACTCAAGAAGTCTTATCTAGTATAGTAGTCGACTTTGACATAGATATGTGCAAAGTGAATCGCAATTTACTATACTATATTGGAATAATATCATGATATGATATTAATAGAATAATGACATGAATTGATTCATGAGGAGAAAGGAAATTTAATTGAGAATTAAATTACTTTCGATTAGAAATTAATCCATCTAATAAATAAGCATGATAAAATTAGAATGGGTCTAAAGCGACTATTCTAATTTAGGACTATCTACTAAGTATGGTTGGCCCAACTTAAGTCATTAAGATTGTTCTAAAAGGTTCTAAAAGGTCAAGCTAACTTCATAAATTTGGGTGATCATGATGGGTTGCTAGATCCCGCTCTTGATCGATGATAACAAGTTAATGAGATTAACTTATAATCATTGCCAACATATTGGGAACCTAGAGGGTCACACACATAAGAACAGATATGTATGGATTAAACATGGTATTCTATTAAGGTAAAACTTAATGGAATAAAAGATCTATATTAAGGACTCAATTGAAGAAGTTCAATTGAGATGAATTAAGACATAATTGAGATTGAGAAATCCAAGGACAATGTCTTAATGAGATAAGAGGAATCGAGAAGTCTTATCTAGTATAATAGTCGACTTTGACATAGATATGTGCAAAGTGAATCGCAATTTACTATACTATATTGGAATAATATCATGAGATGATATTAATAGATTAATATCATGAATTGATTCATGAGGAGAAAGAAAATTTAATTGAGAATTAAATTACTTTCGTTTAAAAATTAATCTATCCAATAAATAAGCATGATAAAATTAGAATGGGTCCAAAGCGACTATTCTAATTTAGGACTGTCCACTAAGGATGGTTGGCCCAACTTAAGGCATTAAGATTGTTGGAGCATTATTATTATTAGATAATATAATGGGCCTATTTATCCATCTTAGAATTAAATAGTTGAAGTCCAAGTGGATTAATGAAAATCTTGTGCAACATGTAACACATGGCTGGCCAAGCATAGGGAGATAGGGATTAGGGTTTGCGCCACTATATAATGATATTTAATGGTTGTAGCTGCCCAAGCAAGCTCTATTCTACTTGTGATATTCTGATTTTGCTTAAGAAAAAGTTTGGTTTCAAGAAGAGAACTCTAACTTAGCAAAAAGGTGAAATCGCAACCTCCCTAAGCTCCTTAGTGCTTGCCGCAATTCCTATTTTCTTGGGGTTCTTCTTGCCGCTTCTTCACCTAGTTGAGTGAGATTGATTAAAGGAGAAAGATACAAGAATATAGACCTTTTGATTGTGATCTTAAGATCAACTTGCTAGCACTAGTGAATCGCCATACCTTAGAGAAGGATCCATCAACTGTTCATGTGGACTAGCTCTAGAGGAAGGACAATTGTGCTTCTTGTGGTCTTGGACAAGTTGGAAGCTTTGTAGATCTTCGATTCGAGATTAGGATCTGCAACTTAAGGTTACGATATCTTAAGTAGGTAACTTCTAAATCATATGGGTGATTTAATTATTTTTGAATGTTATAAACCTATGCGAACACAAGCCTAAGATCCTGTTGTACTTTGGGTGCTTCTTTGTTTATTTCCGCTGCACTTTGATTATCATGTTTTTACATGAGCCCGAAGTAGTGTGTATTCCCAATAGATACTCCTCTTACAAGAATTTGACTTGGAAATAAGAGATAAAAGAGGTAGTGAGAATCTGGTTGCCTACCATCTTAGTCATTTAGTTCATGTAGAGGATGCACTTCAATTGCATGAGAACTTTTCGGATGAGCAACTGTTTTCACTTAGCACAACAACTCCTTGGTATGCCGATATTGTTAATTTCTTAGTTACCAAGCAGTTACCACAAGAGTTGACACAAGCTCAAAGAAATAAGATCAAAAGTGATGCCAAATACTACATATGGAATGATCTTTACCTTTGGAAGCATTGCTCCAATCAGATTATAAGAAGGCGTGTACTCGAATCTGAATTTCATTCTATTCTCACTTTTTGTCACTCTTATGCATGTGGAGGACATTTTGGATCCAAAAAATAGTTATGAAAGTACTCGATTTTGGATTTTATTGGCCTACCTTGCTCAAATATGCATACCTCTTTTGCAAGTCATGTGATCATTTCCAAAGAACAAGTAACTTAGGTGCTAGAAATCAAATGCCTCAAACTCCAATACTTATTGTTGAAATTTTTTATGTACGGGGCATGGATTTCATGGGACCTTTTCCTTCTTCTTTCGGTAATCTTTATATTTTACTTGCTGTTGATTATGTTTCAAAGTGGGTGGAAGCAAAACCCACTAGGACTAATGACTCTAAAGTTGTTTTAGATTTTGTTAAGACTAACATTTTTGCAAGGTTTGGAACACCAAAGGCCATAATCAGCGATAGAGGTACTCACTTTTGCAATAGGACCATGGAAGCACTTTTGAGGAAGTATAACATCACACACAAGGTATCTACATCATACCATCTTCAAACTAGTGGGCAAGCTGAAATGTCAAACGGAGAAGTAAATTCCATCCTTGAAAAGACAATTAATCCAAATATGAAGGATTGGAGTTTAAGACTTGATGATGCACTTTGGGCTTATAGGACAACATATAAGACACCAATTGGTATGTCTCCTTATCGACTTATTTATGGTAAGCCTTGTCATCTTCCGGTTGAATTAGAACATAAGGCCTATTGGGCTATCAAACAATGCAACATGGAAATGGATGAGGCAGGTAAGCAAAGAAAACTTCATTTACAAGAACTTGAGGAGATAAGGAATAATGCCTACGAGAATTCTAGGATTTACAAGGAAAAGACTAAGTCGTTTCATGACAAGATGATATCAAGAAAGGACTTTGTTGTTGGACAAAAAGTTCTTCTCTTTCTTCCACGCCTTAAGTTATTTGGAGGTAAGTTACGTTCTCATTGGGTTGGACCTTTTGTTATTACTATTGTGTTTACTCATGGTGCAGTTGAAATCAAAAGCCCAAAAATAGATAAAGCATTTAAGGTGAATAGCCGTAGGTTGAAGCCTTATTATGAGAACTTTCCAATACAAGATGTAGAGGAGTTACCACTCTATGAGCCAGATTATGTTGAATAATAATGGCATGGGTCTAAGTCGGGCTGAGGACAATAAACCAAACGCTTATTGGGAGGCAACCCAAAAGGATAGAGAGCACATATTATAATCAGATTTGGTATTTCTTACTCTCCATCATTCTATCTTTTATTAGTTATTTTATTTTGTTTTGTTTATTAGTTTTTTTCTTTTGCACCTGATTCTTGCATTGCGGATAATAGCATTACATTGAGGACAATGTAAGAATTAATTGTGGGGGAAAGAATTTAGGATTTCCTTTAGTTTGTTTTGTTTTAAGTCTTTTTTGTTTGTTTTTAGTGTGTTTTAGTTACTTTCAATACTATGATGAGATATGAAATGAATAGGTCTAAAACTAGTTTATTGGTGAAAACATTTTCATGAGAATTGAGCTTGATACTATATTTTCTTTATGAGCCAATGTTAATATGATATGTTGATTGAGAAAGAAGCATCTTTAGATTTAAATCTGACTTGTATAATCATCCTTGTGAGTTTTTGAGCCAATATGATTGATGCATTATACATATCAATCCAATTTCTTTCTTGTGTTCTCTTATTATTACATGTTTCTCTAGAACTTGCTTTAAACCGTTTGAGACTATTACATATGATAACATGGATATGATAGAGGCATTAGGATTTTTAACTAGGGCCAAATCAGCCATCCCCTATTGATGTTCCAAGAGAACATCCCCCTAATGAGCCAATTTGAGCCTACATTGAATGAGCTATTTCTTTGGTAACCACATCTTACACACGGCCTAAACATATTTATATCTCTACCCTTGTTCTAAAGATGAATTGAATGTATGAGACATATTGCAAAAACAAGGGATTCTTATTGAAAGGTTGGGTTAGAAACAAAAGATAAGTATGGGGGAGGAGAAAGGCAAAAGTCAAGAGAAAAATAAAATGGAACATTGTAAAAATACATTCCAATAAATTAATATGAATCATGTCTTGAACTTTTGGGAAAAGAAAAGAAAAGAAAAGAAAAAGATGTTACAAAGTTGATTAGAATGAAGAAAAGGCTCAACATTAAATATTTGGCCTATGTGATTATGTACTTTTAAATAATATTGAGAAAGTTCTATTTGAAAAATCTTATTTTGTCTCTAAATTCTATGAAGTCTTTGGAACTTATGTAATATCCTTTATCTTTTATTCTTAAGCCACATTATTACCCCTTGGCCCCATTACAACCTTGAATAAAGACCTTTTAATTTATGAAGTTGTATGATCTAAATAGTGGAGAATAGGTGGACAAGCAAGCATATGGTAGAATTGTTTTCATGAGATTGATTGAGTGTAAACACTTTACCACTACTTTAAAGAGTGAAAATCATGAGAGTATCCCATGTGAGAAGTTGAGATTAAGTTGAACATGCATTATTTTAGTTGAGATATGTTATGTTAATATTGGATTAACTTAAATTTTTACATTCAAGCATGATTCTTTATGAACTCTTTAAGCTATTGGTAGTTTATAAGACTTGTCCAATGATTGTCTCTAATTGTTATTGAAAGTGAACTAGATTCAATTTTCTTACTTTGTCTTTATTTGATTTTGCTCAAGGACTAGCAAAAGACTAAGTGTGGGGGAATTTGATAAGTGTTTAAATTCATGTATTTTCATATATCAATTCCTTATATTTTATGCTTAGTTCCTTGAAATACTTGATAGTTTACTATGGTTTTGTGTTTTGTAGGTGTTTTGGAAGATAAGGATTGCTATGGAGTTAAAAAGAATGAATTTGGACAAGAAATGAAGCTTCAAGCACAAAAAAAGCTGTCTGCCCATCAAGGAGACACTATATGGCTAAACCTAACCTAAACCTTCCATAAATAAACTAGTGGCTTATCATATACTCTTCATTCCTAAAAATCCTTGTTGGAAAAACCATTCCTACACCATTTTGAGCCCTAGCAGAAACTTATTTTGCACAAGGAAGATGTCAGCCACCACGTCCTTTAAACCATGCATGGGATGCTTTAATTTTTCCTTTGATAAAGACCCTAGCTGAAATATATGTCTTTCCTTGTCAAAGTAGGATTAGTGGCTGTCAACTTGCATTAATTGCATTAAATGCAAGAATCTTTCCTTAAAGCTAATCCTTGTCAAAGTAGGATATTTAAATCAGCTACGACTTTCCTTATTTCTACATGCTTTGGCTGCAAGTAAAGCATTTTTCCTTATTAAAGAGTGCATTGGCTGCAAGTAATTTTTTCTTTCCTTATGTAATTAAACCTTGATTGCCAAGTCTTGTATCTTTCCTTAAATACATAAAGTCAGCATCCACCTATCCTTTAAAGCCTTAACCTAGCCCAAGTCAGCCAAGGAGAAAGGGAATAGCCGCAAATCACAAGGAGGAAGCCCTAAATTATGCCCATTAATAGAGAGCAAGGGGGTAGCCAATTTCACACTTCACCAAGCTTTTATTTTCTGATTTCTTCTTTGTTTGAGAGAATTTGAGAGAGAAAGAGGTTGAATAATTAATATTCTTCTTCTTATTCTTTCTTTAGTTTTCTTCTTGTTTTCTCTTTAATTTCATGTTTATGTTTACAATGCCTATGTTAGGCTAAAGTTTTCTTTTGGTTAAGGGTGATTTCAAAGCCCTAGACATGTTTCGTAATTAATTTTCAGAATCAATCTATCATTGTTTTCTATCAAAGTTGCTTATGTTCTTCCATTAAAATTGTTCATGATGTTGTCTTGATTTGTTTAGGCGTACAACTAGATATATCTTGATAATTATCTAATGCTAGTTTAGGAGTCTTGATCCGTAATTGTCTTGATTTCCTATTCATAAGTAGCAATTTGTGATTAATGATTATGGTCAAGTTTTCGATAATTGCAAAGTGGAACATAACCTAAGTTGAACAATCCGAGCTTATGTGTTTGTTGCTTAGATCAACCTATCTTTTTCTTCATAAAGCTGCCATTAAATTGAATTTAGAGAGCTTATTTTAGGTTGTTTGATGGTTAGAAATTAAATAGAGAGCTTGTTCTATTTAATGATGAACTAAGGAAAGATTGGGATAGCATAGCTTGTTGTTATCTACGGTTGATAGCTTTGATAGCTAATTGGTGTTGATAGATATTGTAGACACCTAATTTTGTCCGGGCCTTTTAAAACCAATTTTGATTTGTCCCCTCTCGGGTTTAATATTTTTGTAAAAGTCACGGTCGCGATTTTAGATTTTTAAAATGTTCTAAATTATATATATCCTTTTTAGCTTTAATTGTTCAAATAAAAATCGCACCGTAAAATTACCAATTTTAAAATTCAATTTAAACCCGAGGTGAAAAAGTTTAATCTTGAGCTTTATTAGATTTTTTAAAATAAATTTTTTTAATCGAAAATATTTGAAAAAATAAAAAAAAAGAGACTTGAAAAATAAAGGAAGGGTAACTTAGACATTACCCATTTTTTTAGGTTAGAAATTGAGATATAAAATGGGTCATTTGGTAAAGAAGAGAGGGGGCCGATTATTTTAGTAAAAGGAGAGACGGCTAAAAAAAAGGGAAGGAAAGCTTTGGTTTTTATGAAGCTGGCAGCTAAGAGGATAAAAGGAGAGGCGGCTACTGAGGGGAGGGAGAATGGAATAAAAGAAATAAAAAAGGAGCTTCCAGGGGAATGGGATCTTGTGGGAGCTACAAGGGGTTTGAAAAAAGGAAAGAAAAATGATACAGAAGGGAAAAACCCAAACCCTCCCTTCCATTTTGATTGCTTCCATTTCTCTTCCAAGATGCTTCATTTCACCTGCATTCTCTTAATATGCATCTTAGGATCTGTTTCTTCCTTTTCTAGAGCTGTTTTCAATCTTAGCCTCCCTCACCAGCACCCTGACCCTAAATCTGTTGTTCAAGATGTTCAAAGGAGGTTAAATATGTCTTTATCAAGAAGACAAGCCCTGTCTGAAAACGAAAAAGATCAATGCTGAACTGGAAACCCCATTGATGATTGCTGGAGATGCGACCCAAACTAGTCCAACAACCGCCAACGCTTAGCCGACTACTCCATAGGCTTCGCACAAGGTACTCTAGGCGGCAAAGGTGGCCGGATCTACACCGTTACGGATTCCTCCGACCACGACGTTTTAACCCCAAACCAGGTACTCTTCGCCATGTCGTAATCCAAAATGAACCCCTCTGGATCATCTTTTCAACAAACATGGTTATCAAACTCAAACACGAGCTCATTTCAACTCTTACAAGACCATTGATGGCCGTGGAGCCAATGTTCATATAACTGGAAATGGGTGTATAACATTGCAGTATGTATCTCATGTGATCATACATAACATCCATGTTCACCATTGTAAGCCATCGGGGAACATTGATATTCCTTCATCTCCAACACATGTTGGATGGAGAGGGAGATCGGACGGTGATGGGATTTCCATTTTTGGTTCTCAGAAGATCTGGGTTGATCATTGTTCACTTAATTACTGCACTGATGGACTTGTTGATGCTATTATGGGATCCACTGGGATTACTATTAGTAATAGCTATTTTTCTCACCATGATGAAGTTATGCTTTTGGGCCATGATGACAGGTATTTGCCTGATTCAGGAATGCAGTTGACTATAGCTTTTAATGTATTTGGGCAAGCGTTGGTGCAAAGAATGCCAAGGTGCAGGAGAGGGTACATACAAGTGGTGAACAATGATTTTACTGAATGAGAAATGTATGCAATCGGTGGTAGTGCTAATCCTACCATTAATAGTCAAGGGAATCGATATACTGCACCAGGGGACCCCAGTGCTAAAGAGGTGACAAAGAGAGTGGAAACAGAGGAGAACGAATGGACAGATTGGAACTGGAGGACAGATGGGGACATAATGGTAAATGGAGCATATTTTGTGCCCTCTGGAGCTGGCCTAAGGGCTCAATATGCAAAAGCTTCCAGTGTGGAGCCCAAATTTGCTGCCCCTTATTACATTTCTGACAAGTATGAACCTGAGGCTGATGTAATGGCATCAGTGCTTGGTCTTCAGAGTTATAGGAATCGTGCATATGCAGATGAGCTGGCGAATTTTCGTGAACATGGCCACACTGGTGAAAGTTGGTTTGGAACTGATGTCATGGATACTGTTACTTCTTGGACCAAAAGCTTGTGTATTAATATTTCTCAAGGTCACATGGCAAATCATGTTGATGAGACCAAGCCCGAGTCCATATTCTGTACGAACGTGCCATAACTCACTTTCCTGTAACAAGTGATCTCTGGTTTGATTATACTCGCTATCTTGATAAAACCTTGAAGGCTGGAAATGTTGTGAAGGATGTTTATTCCAGGGCCACAAGAAACTATTCCTGGATTGAAGAACTTTGGGTTCGATATTTGCTATGTTTGGAGCGTGGTCTTGCTTCTGAGAAAAAGATACCTGCTGTCTTCGAGAAGTCCCTCCAATGCTCATTTTCAACCCTTGAAGAGTACCTTAATTTGTTCCTCACCTGAGTAGATGGCTTGAGGCGTAGAATTTCATCAGCTAGAGGAGATGATGTGTTGAACTATTTATTGATTAGGGAATCTTTTAAGCAAGCAGTAGATTACTTATCATCACACATGAAGAACTCTGATGGTTTATTGCGTTTGCATGCTTATTGGGCCCGTTTAGAGTTGAAATTGGGCAATGATTTAATTGCAGCTCGTGGTGTTTGGGAGAGCTTGCTTAAAACCTGGTTTGACTATTCAAAGCTTGCATGAATTATTTTTAAGTTATTTAACTATGTGATTTTTCACAGGTTTCATGAACGTATCCATCTCTGCAGTGGTTCAATGTTGGAAGCATGGCATAGTTATATAGCAATGGAAATTGAATTAGGTCATATAAATGAAGCCAGGGCAATATATAAGAGATGCTACAGCAAAAAAAATTTAGTGGAACAGGTTCAGAGGAAATCAATGCAATCTTGGGGGAGAAAAGAAAAAGAGGATTTTGTATGGGAAAATGGGAAGTGGTTTTTTTTGCTAAAGGGACAAGTACAAGGTAGTATTCTTTTATTTTATTTTATGTTTATTGTGCTTGCTTTGGACATAATATATTATGGTGTATATTTGGTGTTTGATAATTTACTCTTATACGGCTAATGTTGCTTGCTTTGGACATGGTCTATTGTGATGCATGCCTTAATGTCATTTTGCATGTTCATAACATTTTAATAAATAAGGCAATATTCTCGAGTTCAATAATTCATGGTTTTCTCTGCTGGGTCTGCCGGAGAGGTTATCATTAATTACTAACGAAAGAATACCCTTTTCTAAAATAAAATGATTCGAATTTTTTTGAAATAAATAAAACTTTCTATGTTTTATCGGGTCTGCCGAGGAACATGAAAAGATTTTGGTATTAATAAACTCCGAGTCATTTTAAGCCATTTCACATGCCATATCATCTTATGTCATCCATATGCCATGTCATCTTGCTTGTCATGTCGATTTCATTCACATGCCATGTCATCTTATGCCATGTCACATGCAATGTCATTTTATGTCATCCACATGCCATATCATCTTATGTCATCCATATGCCATGTCATCTTGCTTGTCATGTCGATTTCATTCACATGCCATGTCATCTTATGCCATGTCACATGCCATGTCATTTTATGTCATCCATATGCCATGTCACTTTATGTCATCCATATGCCATGTCATCTTGCTTGTCATGTCGATTTCATTCACATGCCATGTCATCTTATGCCATGTCACATGCCATGTCATTTTATGTCATCCATTATGCCATGTCATCTTGTTTGCCATGTCGATTTCATTCACATGCCATGTCATCTTATGCCATGTCATTTAGGTTTAAATTCATGCATTTCATGCATTAGGTTTGCTGCATTGTTTCATGCATTTCATTTTTATGCCACTTGAAAAATGACTTGAGCCAATTAATGGTTCAAAGTCATGCTCTCTTGAGCACACTTGTGGAAAATTAAGTTTGTCAAATTGATTATTCTACCTTTGTGATTTTTTTTTTTACTTAGCCAATTTTTATCTAACTTTCAAAAAGTCCTAGCTAGTGTTTGCAAGTCATTTTATGAGTTTCAAATATTTTTACTTTGACTTTTAAATGATTTTATCAAAGGCAAAAATGTGTTGGCAAAGCAGTTTTTTTTCTCCTAAAACTCGTACATCTCTGATTTTTCTGGGAATTCATATTTGATCAGAAAATTAAGCATATTTTTTCGCGTGTATTTTTACATGTCCTGAGTCTCCAGTATTTTTTTTCAGAAGTTTTGGAATTTTTAAAAATAGGGTAAAAAATCATGAATTAAAACTGGACAGTGGAGTCAGAATTGAATTGAAAGAAAAACCATTTTTCTGTTTTGGTTAATTTACTTAGAGTGGGCTGATTAGGAGGGTTAGCTACTGACTTAGGGTAATTTCTAAGCCTTTTTAAACTCTAAAAATGGTTTTTCAAGTCCCGGGATAAGGGTAGTCAAGTCCGGATTTTTTAAACTTAGGAAATTAGAGCCATTTAAAAAAAAAATTTAGCCCAGTTTTTATTTTTAATTCAAGCTTCTCAAAATTGTTTTCAAACAATCACAAAGTATTTTGGTTTTAGAACATTTAATTTGACATATTTTCCTAAGGTATCCGGATATCTTTTTAGATATACGGATTTCCTTAATTAAAGGAAAAAATACATTTCATGCATTGCATTTTTATATTCATGCATTTTTTATAATATGTGATTCTTGCCATAATAATTTCTATGATATTGTTGTTATTTTGATTTATATTTTTTGATGTTACATGGTTTATTATATGGTTTTGAATATTTCATGATATCCTATGCTTTTATTTAGTTATTTTTATTTAGCATATACTATGTTCATGCATTATTATTTTCATACATATTATATGATATCATTATTTTATTCCATGTCATTTAAATTATATGCCATACCATTCATATTTGTCATGTCATTTAGGTTGCATTATATTATTTAGACTTTAATATGTCATTTTATTTATGTCATGCATATACATATTCATTTATTTTAAATGTTTTCAAGAAGATAATAGTTTTTAATAAAAAATAAAGATATTCCCGAGTTAAAATAATTCATGAGTTCTCTACCGGGTTTGCTGGAGGGAATATCATCAATTATCGTTAACAAAGGAATATCTTTCTTTCAAAAAGAGAATGATTCGGAAAGTTTTCCAAAACTAATAAAAATTTCTATATTTTGCCACGTTTGTTGGGGAATATAGGAAAATTTTGAATTTATAAATTCCGGATCATTTTCAATAAAAAAATGAAATTATTTTTCTTTAAATTGGGAATTAACTTGAAATACTAAATTTAAAACCAATTTTTACCGAGACTTGAGATAACACACGATTAATAAGGTACCGATTTATACGGGCGTTGTGGGGGTGCTAATCCTTCCCCGCACGTAACCGACTCCCGAACCCGCTTCTTTGATTTCTCTGGTTTTAAAACGCAGACTTGAAATTGGTTTTTAAAATGTTTTAATTAATTTTTTAAAATATTTTATAAAACCGGTTTTAATAGGTGGCCGATCACACCTAGCTAAAAAAAGATTGGTGGCGACTCCATGTCTTTTTTAAGGTCATTTTCAAAACCTTCATTTTTCTAGAGGAATTAAGTCGACTTTTCCTCGATTTTTTTTTAATGTCACGCTTAACGAATAATAAAGTCTTGCGATGAGACTCGTTATTTTTTAGGTTGCGACAGCTTGGCGACTCCGCTGGGGATATTAGAGAGTCAGGCCTAGAACTAGTCGTGCGTTATCAAAGTCTCGGTTTTTGTTGGTTTAATTGGTATTTAATTTTAATTCCCACATTTTTTTTAATAAGGAGAATTTTGAAAATAATAAAATGTTTTTAAATATGTTCATTCTCATGTGCATGCATTTTATTTTTGTTCTCTAGTTATTTAAGGTTGTATATTATAATTGCTTGTTGGTTAATGCGTTACACTATTCTTGAATGTTTTAATTGCTAGGGCATTTAGAATAAGGTTTGTAGAATAGGTAGTGAAAGGTTTGTTATTCCTCCACACACACTACACGTGCATTTGCATAACATGAATCCTCTACCCGGGTTCCGTCCTTTTAAGTGGGAGTAAAGTAATTAAGCCGTCGTGATTGATCCTCCGTATGGGCTAGTGAAACACTTTCGGAGTATAAAGTACCTAATGCCTTCGTGATGATCCTCCGCATGGGCATAGGAAAATATACTCTAACGAATTGAACCCGCTTTTATCGGGGTGCCTTACTAGCCTTCACCGGCGATAGTGAGGAACAATTCGGGGCCTTAGAACCGATTCACCCTCATATAGTGAACCTAGGCGAAGCCATGCCGGATTTCCGTTAAGATATACCGAAAATAGGAACACATGGAGGGACATTCCTAAACTTTTTGTTACCTATTTTACACTCCGAATAAGTGTGGTAGATCGGGCAACGATGTACGTACATCGCCCGTAATAAATGTGATACTCCGCCTCGAAGTCATCGTGATGCCTAAATAAGCAGATATTGTTGGGGCAGATGTTCATTAGCCGTTTTTTAAAAAAAAAAAATCCTTTTTCAAGCATTTTTGCATGTTGCACATTTCATGCATGTGTGAATAGAGCATGTACATTTTTGGTTGTATTATTGATCTCATTCTTTACAATAAACAGTTGGTAATTTCATTTGATGATTTCATAAAACCGGTAGTGTCACATGAACATTTACATATTGTACCATAGTAGGATTCACCCTGAAATTCTTTTGAAAATAATGTGATTGATTTTTCATAAAAAAAAAAAAAAAACATGTTTCAAAAAATCATAAATTTGGAGGCAAATCTTGTATAATGAGAGTTTTGAATAATCAAGATTTAGGTCCCACCAATTTCATGTAATCATTGATTTCTTTGTATATACCTTTGTGTTAATTCATTTATTTTTTGCATGTATCATTTTGACATCATGTTATAGTCCTAACATGCATGGTTATTCATTCTAAAATACATTTGTGATATAGATGGTCATTCTTTGTATATACCCTGGTGTAAATTTATGAATTCTTTACATGTATCATTTTGACATCATGTTACAGTCATAGCATGCATGGTCATTCATTGTAAGATACGTTTATGACATGCATGGTCATTATTTGTATATACTTATGTAACAATTTATTCTTTCTTTACATGCATCATGTTGGCATCAAGTTGCATTTATGCATTCATAGTCAACACGATTTTTCTGTATATATCCATATATCAATTTATTCTTTCTCTATATGCATCATGTTAGCGTCAAGTTGCATTCATGCATTCATAGTCAGCATAATTTTTCTGTATATATCCATTATCAATTTATTCTTTCTCTATGTGCATCATGGTAGCATCAAGTTGCATTCATGCATTCATAGTCAGTATCATTTTTCTGTATATATTCATGCATTAATTTGTTTATTCTTTACATGCATCATGTTGGCATCAGGTTGCATTCATAGCATACGTAGTCATCATGATATGCTCATACATTAATTTGTCATATTAATATTAGGTTGCATTCATGACACACATTATCAGCATGATTTTCTTTGTATATACTCTGTGTCAATCATTTATTCTTCACATGCATCATAATTGACATTGTGTGGCATTCATAGTGTATATGATCATTCATTGGGAAATGCATTTGGAACATACATGGTCATTCATTGTATATGTTCATGCATTAATTTGTTCATTCTTTACATACATCATGTTGACATCAGGTCGCATTCATGGCATACACAGTCATCATGAGTTCTCCGTATATGCTCACGCATTAATTTGTCATATTCATATCAGGTTGCATTCATGACATACACGGTCAACATGATTTTCTTTTTATATACTCTGTGTCAGTCATTTATTCTTCACATGCATCATAATTGACATTGTGTGGCATTGATAGTGTGCATTTGGAACATACATGGTCGTTCATTGCATATATCCATGCATTGATTTTTCTTATTCTTTAAATGCATCATGTTGGCATCGTGTTGCATTTATAACATACATGGTCAACATGTTTCCACTGTATATGACCACACATAACTTTGTTTATCCTTCACATGCATCAAATTGCACTCATGACATTCATAGCTCATTCATCATGAAACACATTAATAAGATGAAATAGAAGTTGGCTTAGCTTTGAAGAGTTTTCTTCGTCAGCTAAAAGCTATGACCCCAACAGCAAGTGCGAGTATCATATTGGGGCAATTGGGTGTTCAACTAAAAATGCAGAAAACTGAAGGAAAGAATTGAGGGTCTTGTCCACGATGGCATTTGGATTCCAGAGCTTATCGAACATTGGAAATCTGTTTTACCATAGATTGATTTCCTCTTGAAGAATTTTAAGGATAAGAATTGTTACCTTTGAAAGCATGTCAATAGAAGCATTCTGATGCATATATTTCTACACTTTGATGATGAAAGCTCTTGTCTCATGATGACATCTAGATGAAATAAATAAATTTTGAATTTAAATATTTTGTGTTCATTTTATTTTAGCAATAAATTTGAAATTGCAAAAACAAATGAAACTTTGAGAAAATTTTTGGTAAACAATAAATAAGTGGTTTTCACATGAAATAATGAACAATCTTGAGAATATTGATGATCATTGTTAGAAATGACCCAATACCTTCAGCCCTCTCTTTTAGGCTTTCCTAAGCCTAAATCCTTTGAACCGAGACCACTTGAAAGACCTATTGCTTCGAGGAATATGAATGATTTGACTTCATAAAACCATTGTCATCACAGAATAAGCAAAGACGTAGATCTTAGTCTAGGCTATAAACAAAGGAACAAACTTTTTGAAAATTTTCAAATTCCTTGAAAATCAAACAAATGAGACATTCTTTCAAGAATCCAGATTTTGATAATTTGGTGTGTGTCAAGATTGTGCTAAAACCATTCATGACCTTTCCCAATGACCACAAAACACTAATTGCCCAGACATCACTTCATGATTGACACCCTGGGGCACAATGATTAAACTAGATTATCCTTTGTCCCATGAGAAAACTCGTTTTTTGGGTCATATTTTCCTCGTCTCTTCAAAGAACTCAGATTTGAAATTCAGCCTTTTCAGTACAGACCTGGACTTGCTATGTTCCTCGTTCATACAAATTCTCATTGGTTAACCAAATTGGGGCATCATATGTGGAAATGATGGATACATGGTGAATAAGGATGGACTAAATGCATGAATCATTGGGGCATGCGACGAAAAGACGAAAAAAAAAAGAAAAAAAAAATTGTGATATCATGCATATGAGAATTCAGATGATTCCAAAGTGCAAAATGAAATTCTGAATATCTATTTCCCCTGGGGATTGCTTTTCAAAGTGAATATTCGTGCTTGACATGAGAAATGGCCATCTTTCATATCCCTTTCGCATAAAAAAGAAATTATCCATAGTCACCCCTTTTGAGCCAAAAGAATTCTTTCTTTTTTGAACCCTGATCAAGGATTACCCTCTACACTGGGGGGGCAAATGCGAGGAAAGATCTTTTCAAAGATCATTGAGAAATGAGTAACAGCTCAAGGACAGACACAAAGCAAATGGAGCCCCGAATAAATACGGGCGCACTCTGTCAAAGAAAAAAGAAGAGGAAAAGATGGCGAAATGAAAGCCAAGAAAAAAATAAAAACACAATAAAAAAGAAAACAAAATGTGTGAAAGACATGGCAAATTGAAAGCCAAGAACGAGTAAAGAAAGACACAAAAGTCAAAAGGAAAGAAATGTCCAAGAAGGGACAAATGCTTCAAAGAGAATCCTCCTTAAGAAATGATCCTTTATCTGATTACCCTCAAACACGCATTTTGGGCCTATTTATCCTTTCTTTCTGAACCCTGAGCCATGGCCTACATTACGTGCTTTAAAAGTCCATTTTGATCAAGCATGAATATTTAATTTGAAAGGTTTTTCCTCAGATTTTATCCCATTTCATCGAATTATCATTTCACTAAGGAAGAATTTAGAATTCTCAAGTGCATGGTAAAACAATGAAAAAGAAAAAAGAAAAAGAAGGAAAAATGGAAAGAATGAGACTCTAGGGCGAAAACCCAAAAATGGGCGGTCTAGAGTAAGATGGGAATTTTCGATGCCATCTATGATAGTGCTGATGCCATAAAAGAGAAGATCATCATAAAGAAGTGGTCATCGAGGAACATCTAGGAATTCCTGAACCTCCCAAAGTGTCAACTCTCATTCGGATGATTGATTTCAAACTGAAACTTTTTTCCTCCAAAATCAACTTTCCAGTTTAAACATCCCAGCCAATCTTGACGCTTGTCAAAATACCTTGATATTGGAAACTAAAAGAATGTTGATTTTGCTTGGTTTTCAATGAATTCAGGATTTATAAAACTTGTTCCATTTGTGAGCCTAGAAGGGACATACATTTTTGTTGTGAAGTTTTCCTGGAAAAACCAAAATCTTGTTGTATCGAGCCTTGTCAATTCAAATTGAAAAACCCAAATTAATACTTAGGGAAATTTCTAACAGTGATCATCAGTCATCAAAATATTTGTACATCATACACTGTGGAGTTAAAATTTTTGGCTTAGAAGTTTTCCTTAAATAAGCAAAATTGTTTTTCAAAAAGGGAAAATAAAAATATTTTTGAAATACCCATTTTTGATGTTGACATGAGACAAGGGTTTTCCTAACCCAAAGGTATAGAACTGCCAGGGTAGGTCCTGACTTCCAGATATGAGAAGAAGAAATTGAACCCAGTGCAAATCTCTGTTGATGAAAGTTTGAAAACTGTTGGGGCAAATAGAATAGCCAAAATGAATTGAAGATATACTCTGATTTGAAGAGGAAAAATGAATTTGAAAGGCTAAGCCAAAGTCTAGAAAAACAACTGGGGCATTTGCATCACTCATGAGCCCTCTTCTCTTTATCGAGCTTTTGCATCTGCACAGTGTCGGCAAGCATTTGCATCATTCAGGGGTATTTGCATTGGCATTATTCCATAAGCATCTGCATTTTACATTTACATTCTTCATGGAATTCACATTTGTGTCATCTCAAGCAATTGCATCATTTCTAGAATCATTGCATTTTCATTAATGTGTGGTAATTGTAGTTACACCATTCATAAACCAGTTACATGAACACAATTAGTAGGGGCATCTGCATCATGAAACATGGGTATTAATCCAGGCCATTTGCATTTGCATTAAGAAATATTTTGCATTTACACCATGAAGCATGGGCACCTTGTTAAAAGACATGTGCATCTGCATCATTTCTCAAACATTCTGGTGGGGATATCCAGAATTTTACAGTTTTAATAGTGAACAAGTCTTCGGTGGTGATAGCTGAAGCCTCTGGTGGAGATATCCAGGGTTTTATAATTTTGAAACATGAGAAATCTTCTTCTGAAGGAGTTACCTAGATTTTTACAATGAGCAAGTCTTTGGTGGTGATAGCCAAAGCTTCTGGTGGGGATATCCAGAATTTTACAGTTTTAAAAGTGAACAAGTCTTCGGTGGTGATAGCTGAAGCCTCTGGTGGAGATATCCAGAGTTTTAAAATTCTTTGAAAAGGTAGAAAGTCTTCGGTAGTGATAGCTGAAGCTTCTGGTGGGGATATCCAGAATTTTACAGTTTTAAAAGTGAACAAGTCTTCGGTGGTGATAGCTGAAGCTTCTGGAGGTGATACCAGAATTTTTACATTTAAAAAAAAAATGAGCAAGACTTTGGTGGTGATAGCCGAAGCTTCTGGAGGAGATATCCAGAATTTTAAACACAGCTGAGAACAAGACAGGTTAAGGCCCCGAGACCATCGTCGAGGTCATTTCCTTTCTTACAAATCGAATTCGTTTTCTTAAGACGAGTCGAGCCTTGAGACCACCGTCGAGGTATTTTGTTTTGTTTAAAATCGAATTCATTCTGTTTTATCAAATGAGTCGAGCCTTGAGACCACCGTCGAGGTATTTCCTTTTGTTTTAAATCGAATTCATTCTGTTTTATCAAATGAGTCGAGCCTTGAGACCACCGTCGAGGTATTTTGTTTTGTTTTAAATCGAATTCATTCTGTTTTATCAAATGAGTCGAGTCTTGAGACCACCGTCGAGGTATTTCCTTTTGTTTTAAATTGAATTCATTCTGTTTTATCAAATGAGTCGAGCCTTGAGACCACCGTCGAGGTATTTTGTTTTGTTTTAAATCGAATTCATTCTGTTTTATCAAATGAGTCGAGCCTTGAGACCACCGTCGAGGTATTTTCTTTTGTTTTAAATCAAATTCATTCTGTTTTATCAAATGAGTCGAGCCTTGAGACCACCGTCGAGGTATTTCCTTTTGTTTCAAATCGAATTCATTCTGTTTCATCAAATGAGTCGAGTCTCGAGATCACCGTCGAGGTATTTCCTTTTGTTTTAAATCGAATTCATTATGTTTTATCAAATGAGTCGAGCCTTGAGACCGCCGTCGAGGTATTTCCTTTTGTTTTAAATCGAATTCATTCTGTTTTATCAAATGAGTCGAGCCTTGAGACCATCGTCGAGGTATTTCCTTTTGTTTTAAATCGAATTCATTCTGTTTTATCAAATGAGTCGAGCCTTGAGACCACCGTCGAGGTATTTCCTTTTGTTTTAAATCGAATTCATTCTGTTTTATCAAATGAGTCGAGCCTCGAGATCACCGTCGAGGTATTTCCTTTTGTTTTAAATCGAATTCATTCTGTTCCATCAAATGAGTCGAGCCTTGAGACCACCGTCGAGGTATTTTCTTCTGTTTTAAATTGAATCCATTCTGTTTTATCAAATGAGTCGAGCCTTGAGACTATCATCGAGGTATTTCCTTGTGTTTTAAATCGAATTCATTCTGTTTTATCAAATGAGTCGAGCCTCGAGATCACCGTCGAGGTATTTCCTTTTGTTTTAAATCGAATTCATTCTGTTTTATCAAATGAGTCGAGCCTTGAGACCGCCGTCAAGGTATTTCCTTTTGTTTTAAATCGAATTCATTCTGTTTTATCAAATGAGTCGAGCCTCGAGATCACCGTCGAGGTATTTCCTTTTGTTTTAAATCAAATTCATTCTGTTTTATCAAATGAGTCGAGCCTTGAGACCACCGTCGAGGTATTTCCTTTTGTTTCAAAACGAATTATTCTGTTTTATCAAATGAGTCGAGCCTTGAGACCACCGTCGAGGTATTTTGTTTTCTTTTAAATCGAATTCATTCTGTTTTATCAAATGAGTCGAACCCTAAGACCGTCATCAAAGACCTTCGGGCACCAGTTTTTTTTTTTCAAAGACCTCCGGGCACAATTTCAAAGACCTTCGGGCACCAGTGTTTTTTCAAAGACCTCCGGGCACAATTTCAAAGACTTTCGGGCACCAGTTTTTTTTCAAAGACCTCCGAGCACTATTTTAAAAGACCTCCGGGCACAATTTCCAATTTTTTAAGACCTCCGGGCACCATTTTAAAGACCTCCGGGCACTATTTTAAAAGACCTCCGGGCATAATTTTCAATTTTAAAGTTCTTCGGGCATCAGTTTTTTAAGACCTCCGGGCATAATTTTAAAGACCTTCGGGCACCAGTTTTTTTAAGACCTCCGGGCACCATTTTAAAAACCTCTGGGCACCAATTTTTTAAGACCTCCGGGCACCATTTTAAAGACCTCTGGGCACCAGTTTTTTAAGACCTCCGGGCACCAGTTTTTTTTTTAAGACCTCCGGACACCATTTTAAAGACCTCTGGGCACCAGTTTTTTTTAAGACCTCCGGGCACCATTTTAAAGACCTCCGGGCACCAGTTTTTTAAGACCTCCGGGCACCAATTTTAAAGACCTTCGGGCACCATTTTAAGACCTCCGGGCACCAATTTTAAAGACCTTCAGGCATAAATTTTTCTTTTGAAAATCGAATTCGTTTCCTTAAGACGAATCGAGCCTTGTTTAGGCAGGGAATTCAATTTAAGGACAAAATCTTCAATTTATTGTTTTTTGTAAAAAATATGAAAAAAAAAAGAAAAAAAAAAGAAAAGAAAAAAAGAAAAAAAAGAGAAGAAAAAAAGAAAGAAGAAAATGAAAAATGCAAAAAGGAATGAACAAATGAAAAAGAAAACCCCTTTCCTTTCCTTCACATGTGATTTCACAGACCGGACAAAATTGTTGTCTATTTTATCTTTGCCTGATTCCTGATTCTCAGCAATAGCCAAAGAGGGGCAGCTGTAGACACCTAATTTTGTCCGGGCCTTTTAAAACCAATTTTGATTTGTCCCCTCTCGGGTTTAATATTTTTGTAAAAGTCACGGTCGCGATTTTAGATTTTTAAAATGTTCTAAATTATATATATCCTTTTTAGCTTTAATTGTTCAAATAAAAATCGCACTGTAAAATTACCAATTTTAAAATTCAATTTAAACCCGAGGTGAAAAAGTTTAATCTTGAGCTTTATTAGATTTTTTAAAATAAATTTTTTTAATCGAAAATATTTGAAAAAATAAAAAAAAGAGACTTGAAAAATAAAGGAAGGGTAACTTAGACATTACCCATTTTTTTAGGTTAGAAATTGAGATATAAAATGGGTCATTTGGTAAAGAAGAGAGGGGGCCGATTATTTTAGTAAAAGGAGAGACGGCTAATAAAAAGGGAAGGAAAGCTTTGGTTTTTATGAAGCTGGCAGCTAAGAGGATAAAAGGAGAGGCGGCTACTGAGGGAGGGAGAATGGAATAAAAGAAATAAAAAAGGAGCTTCCAGGGGAATGGGATCTTGTGGGAGCTACAAGGGGTTTGAAAAAAGGAAAGAAAAATGATACAGAAGGGAAAAACCCAAACCCTCACCTGCATTCTCTTAATATGCATCTTAGGATCTGTTTCTTCTTTTTCTAGAGCTGTTTTCAATCTTAGCCTCCCTCACCAGCACCCTGACCCTGAATCTGTTGTTCAAGATGTTCAAAAGAGGTTAAATATGTCTTTATCAAGAAGACAAGCCCTGTCTGAAAACGAAAAAGATCAATGCTGAACTGGAAACCCCATTGATGATTGCTGGAGATGCAACCCAAACTGGTCCAACAACCGCCAACGCTTAGCCGACTACTCCATAGGCTTCGCACAAGGCACTCTAGGCGGCAAAGGTGGCTAAATTTACACCGTCACGGATTCCTCCGACCACGACGTTTTAACCCCAAACCAGGTACTTTTCGCCATGTCGTAATCCAAAATGAACCCCTCTGGATCATCTTTTCAAGAAACATGGTTATCAAACTCAAACACGAGCTCATTTCAACTCTTACAAGACCATTGATGGCCGTGGAGCCAATGTTCATATAACTGGAAATGGGTGTATAACATTGCAGTATGTATCTCATGTGATCATACATAACATCCATGTTCACCATTGTAAGCCATCGGGGAACACTGATATTCCTTCATCTCCAACACATGTTGGATGGAGAGGGAGATCGGACGGTGATGGGATTTTCATTTTTGGTTCTTAGAAGATCTGGGTTGATCATTGTTCACTTAATTACTGCACTGATGGACTTGTTGATGCTATTATGGGATCCACTGGGATTACTATTAGTAATAGCTATTTTTCTCACCATGATGAAGTTATGCTTTTGGGCCATGATGACAGGTATTTGCCTGATTCAGGAATGCAGTTGACTATAGCTTTTAATGTATTTGGGCAAGCGTTGGTGCAAAGAATGCCAAGGTGCAGGAGAGGGTATATACAAGTGGTGAACAATGATTTTACTGAATGAGAAATGTATGCAATCGGTGGTAGTGCTAATCCTACCATTAATAGTCAAGGGAATCGATATACTGCACCAGGGGACCCCAGTGCTAAAGTGGTGACAAAGAGAGTGGAAACAGAGGAGAACGAATGGACAGATTGGAACTGGAGGACGGATGGGGTCATAATGGTAAATGGAGCATTTATTGTGCCCTCTAGAGCTGGCCTAAGGGCTCAATATGCAAAAGCTTCCAGTGTGGAGCCCAAATTTGTTGCCCCTTATTACATTTCTGACAAGGATGAACCTGAGGCTGATGTAATGGCATCAGTGCTTGGTCTTCAGAGTTATAGGAATCGTGCATATGCAGATGAGCTGGCGAATTTTCGTGAACATGGCCACACTGGTGAAAGTTGGTTTGGAACTGATGTCATGGATACTTTTACTTCTTGGACCAAAAGCTTGTGTATTAATATTTCTCAAGGTCACATGGCAAATCATGTTGATGAGACCAAGCCCGAGTCCATATTCTGTACGAACGTGCCATAACTCACTTTCCTGTAACAAGTGATCTCTGGTTTGATTATACTCGCTATCTTGATAAAACCTTGAAGGCTGGAAATGTTGTGAAGGATGTTTATTCCAGGGCCACAAGAAACTATTCCTGGATTGAAGAACTTTGGGTTCGATATTTGCTATGTTTGGAGCGTGGTCTTGCTTCTGAGAAAAAGATACCTGTTGTCTTCGAGAAGTCCCTCCAATGCTCATTTTCAACCCTTGAAGAGTACCTTAATTTGTTCCTCACCTGAGTAGATGGCTTGAGGCGTAGAATTTCATCAGCTAGAGGAGACGATGTGTTGAACTATTCATTGATTAGGGAATCTTTTAAGCAAGCAGCAGATTACTTATCATCACACATGAAGAACTCTGATGGTTTATTGCGTTTCCATGCTTATTGGGCCCGTTTAGAGTTGAAATTGGGCAATGATTTAATTGCAGCTCGTGGTGTTTGGGAGAGCTTGCTTAAAACCTGGTTTGACTATTCAAAGCTTGCATGAATTTTTTTTAAGTTATTTAACTATGTGATTTTTCACAGGTTTCATGAACGTATCCATCTCTGCAGTGGTTCAATGTTGGAAGCATGGCATAGTTATATAGCAATGGAAATTGAATTAGGTCATATAAATGAAGCCAGGGCAATATATAAGAGATGCTAAAGCAAAAAAATTTAGTGGAACAGGTTTAGAGGAAATCAATGCAATCTTAAGGGAGAAAAGAAAAAGAGGATTTTGTATGGGAAAATGGGAAGTGGTTTTTTTTGCTAAAGGGACAAGTACAAGGTAGTATTCTTTTATTTTATTTTATGTTTATTGTGCTTGCTTTGGACATAATATATTATGGTGTATATTTGGTGTTTGATAATTTACTCTTATACGGCTAATGTTGCTTGCTTTGGACATGGTCTATTGTGATGCATGCCTTAATGTCATTTTGCATATTCATAACATTTTAATAAATAAGGCAATATTCTCGAGTTCAATAATTCATGTTTTTCTCTGCTGGGTCTGCCGGAGAGGTTATCATTAATTACTAACGAAAGAATACCCTTTTCTAAAATAAAACGATTCGAAATTTTTTGAAATAAATAAAACTTTCTATGTTTTATCGGGTCTGCCGAGGAACATGAAAAGATTTTGGTATTAATAAACTCCGAGTCATTTTAAGCCATTTCACATGCCATATCATCTTATGTCATCCATATGCCATGTCATCTTGCTTGTCATGTCGATTTCATTCACATGCCATGTCATCTTATGCCATGTCACATGCCATGTCATTTTATGTCATCCACATGCCGTATCATCTTATGTCATCCATATGCCATGTCATCTTGCTTGTCATGTCGATTTCATTCACATGCCATGTCATCTTATGCCATGTCACATGCCATGTCATTTTATGTCATCCATATGCCATGTCACTTTATGTCATCCATATGGCATGTCATCTTGCTTGTCATGTCGATTTCATTCACATGCCATGTCATCTTATGCCATGTCACATGCCATGTCATTTTATGTCATCCATTATGCCATGTCATCTTGTTTGCCATGTCGATTTCATTCACATGCCATGTCATCTTATGCCATGTCATTTAGGTTTAAATTCATGCATTTCATGCATTAGGTTTGCTGCATTGTTTCATGCATTTCATGTTTATGCCACTTGAATAATGACTTGAGCCAATTAATGGTTCAAAGTCATGCTCTCTTGAGCACACTTGTGGAAAATTAAGTTTGTCAAATTGATTATTCTACCTTTGTGATTTGTTTTTACTTAGCCAATTTTTATCTAACTTTCAAAAAGTCCTAGCTACTGTTTTCAAGTCATTTTATGAGTTTCAAATATTTTTACTTTGATTTTTAAATGATTTTATCAAAGGCAAAAATGTGTTGGCAAAGCAGTTTTTTTTCTCCTAAAACTCGTACATCTCTGATTTTTCTGGGAATTCATATTTGATCAGAAAATTAAGCCTATTTTTTCGCGTGTAGTTTTACATGTCCTGAGTCTCCAGTATTTTTTTCAGAAGTTTTGGAATTTTTAAAAATAGGGTAAAAAATCGTGGATTAAAACTAGACAGTGGAGTCAGAATTGAATTGAAAGAAAAACCATTTTTCTGTTTTGGTTAATTTACTTAGAGTGGGCTGATTAGGAGGGTTAGCTACTGACTTAGGGTAATTTCTAAGCCTTTTTAAACTCTAAAAATGGTTTTTCAAGTCCCGGGTTAAAGGTAGTTAAGTCCGGATTTTTTAAACTTAGGAAATTAGAGCCATTTAAAAAAAAATTTTAGCCCAGTTTTTATTTTTAATTCAAGCTTCTCAAAATTGTTTTCAAACAATCACAAAGTATTTTGGTTTTAGAACATTTAATTTGACATATTTTCCTAAGGTAGCCGGATGTCTTTTTAGATATACGGATTTCCTTAATTAAAGGAAAAAATACATTTCATGCATTGCATTTTTATATTCATGCATTTTTTATAATATGTGATTCTTGCTATAATAATTTCTATGATATTGTTGTTATTTTGATTTATATTTTTTGATGTTACATGGTTTATTATATGGTTTTGAATATTTCATGATATCCTATGCTTTTATTTAGTTATTTTTATTTAGCATATACTATGTTCATGCATTATTATTTTCATACATATTATATGATATCATTATTTTATTCCATGTCATTTAAATTATATGCCATACCATTCATATTTGTCATGTCATTTAGGTTGCATTATATTATTTAGACTTTAATATGTCATTTTATTTATGTCATGCATATACATATTCATTTATTTTAAATGTTTTCAAGAAGATAATAGTTTTCAATAAAAAATAAAGATATTCTCGAGTTAAAATAATTCATGAGTTCTCTACCGGGTTTGCTGGAGGGAATATCATCAATTATGGTTAATAAAGGAATATCTTTCTTTCAAAAAGATAATGATTCGGAAAGTTTTCCAAAACTAATAAAAATTTCTATATTTTGCCACGTTTGTTGGGGAATATAGGAAAATTTTGAATTTATAAATTCCGGATCATTTTCAATAAAAAAATGGAATTATTTTTCTTTAAATTGGGAATTAACTTGAAATACTAAATTTAAAACCAATTTTTACCGAGACTTGAGATAACACACGATTAATAAGGTACCGATTTATACGGGCGTTGTGGGGGTGCTAATCCTTCCCCGCACGTAACCGACTCCTGAACCCGCTTCTTTGATTTCTCTGGTTTTAAAACGCAGACTTGAAATTGGTTTTTAAAATGTTTTAATTAATTTTTTTAAAATATTTTATAAAACCGGTTTTAATAGGTGGCCGATCACACCTAGCTAAAAAAAGATTGGTGGCGACTCCATGTCTTTTTTAAGGTCATTTTCAAAACCTTCATTTTTCTAGAGGAATTAAGTCGACTTTTCCTCGATTTTTTTTAATGTCACGCTTAACGAATAATAAAGTCTTGCGATGAGACTCGTTATTTTTTAGGTTGCGACAGATATGAAATTGATTCTCAATGATGTATAGTGGTGAAGAATGATACCTTAGCCATACTTTTCTCATATTTGACTTCTTTTCTTTACTTACTTACTTTCTTAATATTCTAATTTGTTTTCTTTTTAATTATTTCAAAACCCCCTTATTCTTTTACTTTTCTTTTATTATCTTGGAACTAAAGTTTTTAAACTAATAGCTAATAAATTGAAACCCAATCCCTGAGGACTCGACCCTTGCTAACTACTATACTTAACAATTGATCATTCTAGTGTATGATTAAATAAGATATACTCTTTTGAGTGAATCAGTTGACGAATTCAAAGTTCGAAAAGTCAAAGTTGACAAAGTCAAAGTAAAAAATTGGAAAAGTCAACTTTGAAAAATCATAATTAAAAAGAAAAATTGGATGGTAAAAAGATAATCTTGATAATTGAAGGAGTTAACTTTGAATAGTGGAGGGATGAAATTGAAAGAAATAAAATTGAATAAAATGGTGGAAACATTGGTTGGAAAATTTAAAACAAAGGAAGCTCCTAGAAATGAAATTTGGTGGAAGATGAAAAATTTGGTTGAAATTGGAAGCCTATTTTTCTTTTAAAAATCCAAGTGATAGGAAATTTGGTGAAAAATGAAACTTTTTTTTTTTTAAAAGATCCAAGGGATATGAAGTTGGGAGCCCAAATTTGTAAGAATATGGTAGAAGACCCAACTTTGGAAGCCCAAGTATAAGGGAATTTGGTGGAAAGCCCAATGTTAAAGTCCAAGTAAAAAATAGAAGAAAAAGGGGTGTGTCGCAACCTAAAAAAATAACAAGTCTCATCGCAAGACTTTATTATTCGTTAAGCGTGACATTAAAAAACCGAGGAAAAGTCGACTTAATTCCTCTAGAAAAATGAAGGTTTTGAAAATGACCTTGAAAAAGACATGGAGTCGCCACCAATGTTTTTTAGCTAGGTGTGATCGGCCACCTATTAAAACCGATTTTATAAAATACTTTATAATTAATTAAAACATTTTTAAAACCAATTTCAAGTCCGCGTTTTAAACCAGAGAAATCAAAGAAACGGGTTCGGGACTCGGTTACGTGTGGGGAAGGATTAGCACCCACACAACGCCCGTATAAAATGGTACCTTATTAATCATGTGTTATCTCAAGTCTCGGTAAAAAAGTCGGTTTTAAATTTAGTATTTCAAGTTAATTCCCAATTTAAAGAAAAATAATTTCATTTTTAATGGAAAATGATCCGGAATTTATAAATTCAAAATATTCCTATATTCCCTAACAAACGTGGCAAAATATAGAAATTTTTATTAATTTGGAAAACTTTCCGAATCATTCTTATTTTAAAGAAGATATTCCGTTATTAATGATAATTGATGATATCCTCCCCAGCAAACCCGACAGAGAACTCATGAATTATTTTAACTCGAGAATATCTTTAAATGTGAATATGAATATGTATGACATAAATAAAATATGAATATGTATGACATAAATAAAATGACATAGCAAAGTCTAAATAATATAATGCAACCTAAATGATATGATATAATTTAAATGTCTTAGCATATTCTAAATGAAATGAAATATCCTAAGTTATATGATATATTGTAAATAAAATGAAATGACCTAGCTAATATAATATATTCTATATGAAATGTAATATCCTAAGTCATATGAAATAAAATATCCTAAATGATAAAATATATCCTAGGTAACATAATATATTCTACATGAAATGAAATGACCTAGGTAACATAATATATTCTATATGAAATGAAACAATTTAAATGACATGGCAAATATAAATGATATGATATATAATTTAAATGACATGGAATATAAAATAATGCTATCATATAATATGCATGAAAATAAAAATGAAAATAATAATGCATGAACATAGTATATGCTAAATAATATGAGAAAAAATAACTAAATAAAAAGCATAGGATATCATGAAATATTCAAAACCATATAATAAACAATATAACATCAAAAAATATAAATCAAAATAATAACAATACCATAGGAATTATCATAGCAAAAATCACATATTATATGAAATGCATGAATATTGAAAATGCAATGCATGAAAGTGTATTTTTTTTCTTAAATTGAGGAAATCCGTATATCTAAAAAGATATCTAGCTACCTTAGGAAAATATATCAAATTAAATATTCTAGAATCAAAATACTTTGTGATTGTTTGAAAACAATTTTTTGAAAAGCTTAGATTATAAAAATAAACTTGGCTAAACCCTTTTTATATGGCTCTAATTTCCTAAATTTAAAATCCCAGACTTGACCACCCTTAATCCGAGACTTAAAAAATCATTTTTAGAGTTTAAAAGGGCTTAGAAACTACCCTAAGTCAGTAGCTAGACTTCCTAATCAGCCCCCTTTAAGTAACTTAACCAAAACAGAAAAATGATTTTCCTTCAAATTCAATTCTGACTCCACTGTCCAGTTTTAAACCACAATTTTTTACCCTATTTTTAAAAATTCTAAAAAATCTAAAAAAAAATAATGGAGACTCACGACATGTAAAAATACACAGGAAAAAATCGGCTTAATTTTTTGATTAAAGATGACTACCCAAAAAAATCGGGAAAGTATGAGTACTGGGTGAAAAAACTATTATGCCAAAACATATTTTCGCCTTTGATAAAGTCATTTAAAAATCAAAGTAAAAATATTTAAGACTCTCTAAATGACTCACAAACAGTAGCTAACACTTTTGAAAAGTTAGGCAAAAATTGGCTTAAGTAAAAAAAATCACAAAGGTAGAATAATCAATTTGACAACTCTTTAATTTCCCACAAGTATGCTCAAGAGAGCATGACTTTGAACCATTGATTGGCCTAAGTCATAAGTCAAGTGGCATGGACATGAAATGCATGAAAGATACAACAAATATGATGCATGAAATGCATGATTTTAAACCTAAATGTCATGAAAAATGCATGGCATCAATAAAATGACCTAGACCTAAATGAACTTGCATGGCATTTAATGCAACCTAGGTCTAAAATGCATGGATATGCATGGCAAAACAAACCAATCTTACATCTAAAATATGCATGGAAATAACACAAACACATGGCATGCTTAAACAAAATAATCAACCAAACATCATGAAAATGCAAATCTATCAACTAACATAACAAAAATGCACACACAAAGCAAATAAAATGAAGTGGCCGAATGGCCTCATGTTCAAAATGAGCATGGCATTTTCACAAACACTTGATATACTAACATACGCAACTAAAGAATAACACTCAAATCATGCAAATATAAAGTAGAGGCATGAAAACCAACAAACATTTTCACAAACACATGGATTACAAAATATAAAACATAAACAAACTTAAACATTTTGAAAACAGAAAATAAAAAATGCAAGAACATGATAATAGACTCATAAATGGAAATAAACAAGCAACCAAATTAAAACAAGCTTGAAGTCTATGTAGTAGAAGAAGATTTAAAGCATCAAGACTTATTTAATATAAAAAATAACATGAAATAACAAAGCAAACAATAACTAAAATAAAAAATTGGGCCATTCGGCCATGTCAAAGAAACAAGAGAAAAAAAATATTTCAAGAACTTTTTATAAGAAAGAATTAAGAAGGAACTTGAAGAAGAACATTAAAAACACTTATTTAAAAATAAAAATCAAAAGAAACTCACCAAAATAATAATCAAAATAGCAAATCAAGAATGGAAAATCAAAGAAAGTGCAAGAGTATGGTGCTAAAAGCAACCTCTAGAAGCTATCTTTCAAGCTTTTCTCTTCTAACTTTCTTTTCTTTTCTTTTCTTTCCTAAACTTTTCTTTTTGCTTCTCAACAATGGAGAGAAAATCAGCCAAAAGCAAGAGAGAATAGAGAATGAGAGTGTTC
Source organism: Fremontodendron californicum (assembly GCA_030761205.1). Classification (NCBI taxonomy): domain Eukaryota; kingdom Viridiplantae; phylum Streptophyta; class Magnoliopsida; order Malvales; family Malvaceae; genus Fremontodendron; species Fremontodendron californicum. Next base: position 10,722,385 of record JAULJL010000022.1, read on the forward strand.
TGAAAATGAAAAAAATAATTCCCTTGTAGTGGCCGAAACCCCCCTCTATCTGGGTTAGGATGTTGTCATTTTTCCATCAAACAATTTTCATCCAAGGGCTATTGATTCAAGATGTTTAAAACATGAAATTATCACCCTTAGATTAGGCCATCAGCTATCCACAATTACAGCTGTTCAAGAATCTTAAGCCATTATGTTGACACTCTCCCTCTTCATGCATTGGTCCATGTGGCTTATTTGCAAAGGCTTGATAAAAAAATCACTAACTAACTCTTCATTGTTGGCCTTTTGATTAAAAAATCAGAAACTTTCTTCCCATCTTTGGGCCTTGGCCGGCCAACCCCCTTCTTCCAGCCCATGTTTCATTTTTTAAAAGGCAAGAAAAGCCCTTTTCGATTTCTTGTGTAAAATGACCTTTTTGCCCCCGAATGTAAATAAATGGAAAACGGACTCCAAATTCAAATTTTCTTTCTTCAATACATTCAAAATAATAAAAAATTGAATTCTGGAAGTTTTCAAAATTTTCCGAGTCCATTTGCTATTTATTTGGATTTTTTCTTCCAAAATTGCCCTTTTATGCCCCCAAATTTTACCATTTTTTAAACGAGCTCCAAATCAAGATGTTTCTTCACCAATATCTTCCAAATAATTTAAAATTGTGATCTGGAAGTTTTTATAATTTTTGAAACTCATTTGGTATTTTTTCGAGATTTATCTACTTGAATTATTGAATTGGGGGCCCGGGATTTGGCCTTTTTGCAAACGAACTCTGAATCAACATTTTCTTTCGCCAATCTCTTCCAAATAATTTAAAATGATATTTGCTAATTTTCAGAATTTTTGGACTTCATTTGCTATTTTTTTTGGGATTTATCTTCTTGAATTTCTGCATAGGAGACCCGGGATTTGGCCATTTTGCAAACGAACTCCGAATCAAGATTTTCTTTTTCCAATATCTTCCAAATGATTTAAGAATGGTATTTGCAAATTTTCAGAATTTTTGGAGTTCATTTGCTATTTTTCCCAAATTTTCCAATTTTGCCCTTTTACCTCTGAAACCCAATTTTGCTCAAAACAACTCTGATTTTTAGATTTTCTTCAAAATGAGCCTTGGGCTATCCTCTTTTAATCACTCCTCATCATTAGGGGCTTTAGCCTTACCGAGTCGGGCCATTCTGTAATTCTTCCCAATTTCACTAAAATCCACCAAAAACCCTAATTCTCGATTTTCTTCCGGATTGACTTTTCTTTCAGTTTTTCTTTGAAGTGGCTTCTCCATTACCTGTAGTCAGTTCTTATCTTTCATTTGGAACCATCAATTTCGACCAATTCGGTCGTTTAAGCACTTTTTCCCAAATTTCCCAGATTAAGGTTTCCTTTCTACTGAATATTCATAACCCAACTTCCGAACTCCATATCTTTCAATGTAGACCTCGGATTATCAAAATTCTTTCGCTATTTTTCAATTGAACTTCAAATCTTGATTTTGAAAGTGGGTTGACTTTTTCAGTAGTTGACTTTTTGAGGTTGACTTTTTTCAAGTTTAATTTTTTATGCTCGCCCTCTTAAACTAAGTCTCGAAATACCACCTACAGGATGAAAAGGTATTTTTACATTCAGAAATATCAATTTAGGAAGGAAACATACCTCTTTTAGTGGTCCGGACAAAATTAGATGTCTACAAGGTGAAACTAGAAACAAGTGAGAAGTTGAAGGAAAAATGTGGAAATAAGCATAAGGTAAAGTTGTGTTAGCTACATTAGCTTTGAAGTGATCTTAATTTTGAAATGACAAATTGTCAAGCTTAATTAGCTTGAGATTAAATGATTTCATTCTAACATTTTTTTTTAATTATTTTGAAAATATTTTGGAAAATGCTAAAATATTTTAAACTCCTTAGCTTTCTCAAAAATACACCTTCTTAAATATATATATATATGATTCAAATATTTTTGAGACAAGCTAACCATTTTTCAAAATGAAAGAAAATAATTTTGTGAAGAGAAGATCGATCGCCTAAGATAGAGGATCGATCCCCTAGTGAAGAAATTTCATCTGGCTCGATCCTGGACCGATCCCATACAACATAGTAGCGTATTTTACTTTGTAGGATAGTAAGGGATCGATCCCTACAAGGAGAGGATCGATCCTATGGGTTCCAAGGGTTAGACTTTCAAATTGGAATAAGGAGGGGATCTTCCTGCAAGGAGAAGATCGATCCCTGGCACACTGTACTTTTTTCCAGGTATGATTTTTTGAAGAAATAACGGCTCTATTCCACATCAAACCATTCCCAATGTTCATATTTGATATTCAACGTATAGAAGGGACTTCCTAACACTTCCAATAGCAAGAGACTCCAACAGAAGCAAATCAAAGCAAGAATCTCTCATATTTTCTCTAATTCAAGTGTTCATTTCGCTTAAGCTTTATTTCACATTGTATTCATTTTTTCATTGTATTTGTCCCTTCAAATATTGTGCTTAAATTCTGCAAACACTTTCCTTTTAGGTCTTCTTTAGTTTGCAAACAAACCTTTATTTCCTAAACGGGTTTGAGATTGTGAGTAACTTGTTTTTAAGGATTTGGGTAGAATTCTTAAAGGGACAAGAGGTTTCTATCTAAGCCTTAAAAGATAGGGATTCTAAGGTTATACCTTAACCTCAAAGGTAATTTTGACTAGTGGATTGGTGAAGCATCTTGCAAGAAAATGCCAAGAAGAGAGGATATAGGCACCAAGTGGAAGGGTTGAACCTTTATACATCGATTGTTTGCTCTTCTTTACCTACTCTTTATTTTAGTTACTTGTATTGTTCATTTATTTCATTTTAAGTTTAATCTCTTAATTTCCGTAGTTAAAATTCAAAATTATTTGTGAAAATATTAAAAAACAATTCACCCCTTCTTGGTTAATCTCTACACTTGAGCTCACACTTGGTATCAGAGCATTTGGTCTCTTTTGTAGGTCTAACAACCTTAAGAAAAGATCCTTTCTAAATTCAAATATGTCTCAAGTTTGGGAGAAAGAAAAAATGGTTCCTAAGTTGATAAAGTACCCATTTTGGGCATGGAAATTAAGAATGAAGACCTTCGTTGTAGCTCATGACATATGAGCTTGGTTTATGGTTGAAAATGGTTTTGGAGCATATTCTAATGACGAAGAATTCATGAAGTAATTACAAGTTGATGCAAAGGCCATGAATATTCTTTATGGAGCACTTGATTTAGGAAAAGCTTGAGGAAATCCATGAAGATAAAGAGGTAAATGATGAATTTCAACATGAAGTTTGTCTTATGGCCTTTGAATCCAATGCTACACTTATAGGCCTTTGATAACTCGTATAATTATATAGTTTTTAGTTATGTTTTATTATTGTTTTGTGTCAAATACGAGTTATTATTGTTTAGTCTAATTGTGTTTATGATCTTTTATATTTTTATGTAATTTGGTGTTTTTCACAAGTTTCTTTGAGTGATTTCAGATTACTAGAATTAAGGGCAAATCCAGTTCAGTTCCAGTTCCGACACCTTTTGCCATATCAGCTATATCTGGAGTTTCACTGAAGCAATAAGGCTGAAATTTGTAGCCGTGCAAAGCTAAGAGGCATATCTATCTTTTTAATGTTTTACACTTCTTGAAACGGAGTCGTTTTCCCTAGCGAAATCGACCATCAAGTTGGCTGATGTGCAATGACGTCTGTGCTGACCTGTTTTCGTATTTTGCCCATATCTTCTTAGCCACATCAGCAAATGAGCTGATTCCAACGGCTATGGATCAGTAACTGATAGGGTAACATTTTTCTAGAAGACCATGTGATCAGATAAGGCCTGCAAAATTGACAAAATCGACCATCAAGTTGGCTGATCAAAATCGTCATGTATGACGAAAATTGTTAGAAAATGCACCCACCTATTATACCTACCTTTGAAATTTGTAAAGCTTGTCTCTTGTCATTTAGCCCTCCAAAATGTGTATAAATAGAGGGCCTTGGATGATTGTAAGGGATCATATTGTACATAGGTAGGATATTAGCCATTGTAATAAAATTCTCTAAGTTTTCTTCTTCTTTCTTTTCTCTAGTTTTCTTTTTCTTTAGAAAGAGCAAGAGGTTGGATAATTAATATTCTTCTTCTTCTTCTTTCTTTCTTTTATTTTCTTCTTAGATTCTATTTAATTTTATGTTTATAATGCCTACGCTAGGCTAAACTTCTATTTGGTTAAGGGTGATTTCAAAGCCCTAGACATGTTTTGTGATTGATTTTCAGATTCTATCTATCATTAATTTTCTATCAAAGTTGCTTATGTTCTTCTACAAGAATTGTTCATGATGTTGTCTAGATTTATTTAGGTGTACAACTAGATAGATCTTGATAATTATCTATTGCTAGTTTAGGAGTCTTGATCCGTGTAATTGTCTTGATTTCCTATTCATAAGTGGCAATTTGTGATTAATGATTATGGTCAAGTTTTCAATAATTGCAAAGTGGAACATAACCTAAGTTGAACAATCCGAGCTTATGTGTTTGTTGCTTAGATCAACCTATCTTTCTCATCATAAAGCTGCCATTAAATTGAATTTAGAGAGCTTATTCTAGGTTGTTTAATGGTTAGAGATTAAATAGAGAGCTTGTTCTATTTAACGACAAACTAAGGAAAGATTGGGGTAACAGAGCTTGTTGTTATCTACGGTTGTTAACTTTGATAGTTGGTTGATATTGATAGATCTGAAATTGATTCTTAATGATGTCTAGTGGTGGAGAATGAAACCTTAACCATATTTTTCATATTTGATTCTTCTTACTTATTTGTTTTCTTACTTTTAGTTTGCTTATTTTTTATATTTATTTTTATTGGCTGGTTATACCGCCTAATTTGTATATTAACTTTGTTTTATTTTTATTGGCTGGTTATACCGCCTAATTTAGTATATATATTTTTATTGGCTGGTTATACCGCCTAATTTAGTATATATATTTTTATTGGCTGGTTATACCGCCTTGCATCTTATTCTTATTATTTACTTTAGTTTAAATCTGGCTTCAAAAACCTCTTTTCTTTTATTGTTCTTGAATTTAAGTTTTAAACTATTAACTTATAAACTAAAACCCAATCCCTGAGGACTCGACCCTTGCTAACTACTATACTTACAATTTATCTTTTTAGTGCAAGGTTAAATAAGATACACTCTTTTGGGTGCATCAGCCTTGAAGGTCACTCCATTATGAGACCACCTCTCTTCAATGGTGAGAACTATTCCTATTGGAGAACAAGTATGAAGCTTTTTGTTCAAGAAAATGTTATGAAGTTCGGAAGGTCATCATAAATGGTCCAATCATTCCAAAGAATAGAATTTGAGATACATTAGTGCCTAAGGATGAAGATGAATGGGATGATATAGACATGAAGATGGCTCAATTGAATGCTAAAGCAATGCACACTCTCTTTTGTGCTTTGGGTCCAAGTGAATATAATAGGGTTTCTCTTTGTGACAATGCTAAACAAGTTTGGGACCAATTGGAAATCACTCATGAAGGAACAAACCAAGTGAAAGAATCAAAGATTAGCATGCTCACTCTTTATTATGAACTATTTAAGATGAAATTGGAGGAAAGTGTAAAAGAGATATCCGTTCGCTTTACGAATGTCATCGATGGCTTGAAGGCTCTTGGGAAGACATATCCCAACAAAGAGATGGTCAAGAAGTTGTTAAATAGTCTTCCAAAGTCTTGGGAAGCTAAAGTGACCGCCATTAAAGAATCTAAGGATCCTAACACTCTTCCCTTAGATGAACTCATTGGTTTTCTCTTAACCTATGAGATGAAAATCAAGCATGGGCAAGATTCAATAAAGAAATTTGGTATTGCCTTCGAGTAAACCATTCAAGAAGAAGAAAATGAAGATAATGAGGAAGTTGATGAAGATGAAGAAATGGCTATGTTTGCAAAAAGATTCAAAAAGTTCATGAAGATGAACAAAGGAAGAAGACCTCAAAGAAGGGATATGGTGAGAGGTGAATCAAGTAAAAGGGAAAAGGACCAAATCATATGCTATGAATGTAAGAAACCGAGTCACATCAAGTTTGAATGTCCCTTATGGAAGAAGCAAAACTCAAAGAAGCCAAAGAAGAAAGTTATGGTGGCTACATGGAGTGATAGTGACACATTCGACAATGATGAGTTATATGATGATGAAGTGGCCAACCTATGTCTCATGGCTCTTGAAGAGCCCAAGGTATCTTCTAACTCTACTAACTTGAGTTCATATACTTTTGATGAATTACAAGATGCCTTTGATGATTTTTCTTTTGAATTTGAGTCCATGAGTTTGAAATTTAAGAAAATGATTTTAAAGTTGAAAAAGGAAAATGACTTTTTGATTAAAGCCAAGAATGATTTTTGAAAAAGAAGTTGATGATTTGAAAATTGAAATTGATGATTTGACTACAAAGAATGGAAACTTGCATAACTCCTTTTCTAGATTTTATATGGGACATCAGAAGCTTAATGACATGCTTGGAACTTAAAGTGCTTTCTTTGACAAAAATGGTTTGGGTTATAATGGTGATGAAAAGGAAACTCATTTTAAAAATTTCTTTGTTAAACCAAGTAACTCATATGAAGCATCTAGCATGTGCACATATTATCATAAATTGGATCATTCAATCCAATCTTGTCCCTTAAAGGTTGTCACTTATAGAAGTAAACTCACTAGGAGTGTGTGGATTCCTAAAGGATTTAGCACATCTCAAGATGAGATCACTAAAATGAAGTGGATCCCTAAAGGCGCAAGAATTGTGAACACTAATGCTCAAGGACCCAAGAAAATTTGGGTACCCAAAACCAAAACATGACTTTGTGTTTGTAGGTGGATGAGCATCATTTCAGGGAAAATTCAACAAAAAGAAATCCTTGGTACCTTGATAGTGGATGCTCAAGACACATGACCAGAGACAAAAGTCAATTCTTGAATTTAAAACCCAATGATGGTGGAGATGTTACCTTTGGTGATAATTCTAAAGGACAAATTGAAGGTATTGGTTCTATTGGTAACAACTCTTCAACTAATATTGAAAATGTTCTCTTTGTTAAAGGTCTTAAGCATAATCTACTTAGCATTAGTCAATTGTGTGATAACGGTTTAAGAGTCATATTTGAATCTATGGGTTGTCAAGTGATAAACATTAAGACAAATAAACTTGTTTTTACTGGTCACAGATAAAGGAATATTTAAGTTGTTTATTTGGATGACTTGTCTTCTCAAAATGTTTGTCTTGTGGCTAAAGATGAAAATGATTCTTGGATTTGGCATAGAAGATTAGGTCATGCTAGTATGCATGTTATTTCAAAACTTTCTCAAAAAGACTTAGTTGTTGGCTTACCATTATTGAAATTTGAAAATGACAAAGTGTGTGATGCTTGTGCTAAAGGAAAACATAAGAGAGCTTCTTATAAACCTAAAACTGTTGTTTCAACTACTATGCTATGTTTGGGAACATGAAGTTGAAAATTTAGATTTGGATTTTATTTGCTATATAAATTGTGATAATGAAATGTATACATTAGTTAAAATTCAACATGATTGTATATTTGAAAGGTATAAAAACATGAATTTCAAATTCATAAATGCCTATAGGTATTTTAAATTCACCACTATATAGGCATCCAAAAATTCAATGAATTTGAAAAATAATCATGAATGTTACATTTACATGTGTTTTACTACACAATTACACTATTTTTGAAATCCAAATCCATTGTTTGAAATTGAAGTTCCCAAATGCAACCCTAGAGTATTTCTGATGATTCATATTTATCTTTTTGGTCCAACTAGGACATTGAGCTTAGGTGGTAAACAATATGGTTTTGTTATTGTTAATGATTTCTCTATGTATACATGGGTTCTTTTCTTAAATTCTAAAGATGAAGCTTTGGAAAAGTTTATCACTTTTTGTAAATTTGTTCAAAATGAAAAAGGTTATTCCATTTCTAGCATGAGAAGTGATCATGGAAAAGAATTTGAAAATCTTGGTTTTGACAAGTTTTGTAATGAAAATGGTATTAGTCATAACTTTTCGGCACCTAGAACCCCTCAACAAAGCGGAGTAGTAAAGAGGAAAAATAGAACCTTAGAGGAAATGGTAGGACCATGCTTTGTGAAAACAACTTACCAAGATATCTTTGGCGGAAGCCATAATACTTCTTGTTATATCATAAATAGGGCTATGATTAGGCAATTTTGAAGAAAACACCATATGAGTTTTTTAAAGGTAGAAGGCCTAACATAAGCTACTATCATCCTTTTGGTTGCAAATGTTTTGTTTTAAATAATGGAAAGAATAACCTTGATAAATTTGATGCAGAAAGTGATGAAGCTCTTTTTCTTGGTTATTCCATGAGCTCCAAAGCCTTTAGAGTCTTTAATAAGAGAACCCTAGTTGTAGAAGAGTTTATTCATGTCATATTTGATGAAACTAATTCATCTTCGAGAAAGGTATCTTTTGATGATGATGATGTAGGCATATTTCAAGAAAATATAGATGATGCATCATTCTCCAAGGAGCAAGCTCAAGTTGAAGTGGATCAAGAACTTACAAAAGAAGATGACTTTTGTTATTGATTTTAATCACGCAAGTGCACGTATCGTTGACAAGTAATATAATGAAAAGTAGAGTGTCGAACCCACGAGGAATTGTTACTAATTTTGCTAAGTACTAAAATTAACACAACTCAATCTTATCTAAACAACTAATTAAAGATGATAATCAAAAGCTAAATTAAAAGAAATTAATATTAAAAACAAGTAAATTAAAAAGATGAATTCAATTAATTAATAAAAGCCTAGGATTACAACTTCCCTCAACACTTTGCTTGAATCTCTCTCTACCTCTTCACTTGATTAATGATCATGAGTTGTTAACCTAGAGTTCTATCTTATTTATAAAGATCTTCCGATGGTCTGATAAAAATATCCTTCTTAACCAATTAACTATATTCCTATGATAATTGAATTAAAGAAGAACTCATTAAACTTAGGCTCTAACAATGGTTACACATGACAAGTAAGTGTATTCCTATCCTACCTGCAGATCAATTCATCCTAATAAATGAATATGAAACATGTGTCATTCAATCCATGTCTAACACTAAACTCCCTTTTCCAAGTTATATTTAGGTTAACAAATCAATCTAATTGGTGGCCAATCAACTAGAAGCATTAAGAACAAGATTGAACAAACAACTCAACAAACCATTAAATCAAGCTAGAGAGAGAAAGTAAATTCAAACTATATGTTGAGTTCCATTGAAATCTTAGTAAAAAGAAATTTAGTTCATGATAATTAATGAAAACAAATAATAAAATAGTTTCACCATCATCAGCAATACAAGAAAGATAAAGAAGAGAAAAGAAGAAACTAAGAGTTGTCGGTTCTTGAGTCTTCAAGCTTCCAATCTTCTTGAGAGAATTTGATGGTGGCTATCTTCTTGAGAGAGAATTAGGTTTCTAGATGTCTAATCCTCGTTATTCTGACCTAAAAGAGTCCTATTTAAAGTGTCCAAGGCCTCCTAAAGTCCGAAACTTCGTTCCCAAGCAAAACAGGTAAGTTTTGCATTTTTTTACATTTTTGTGGTACTATTCACGATCCCCCGACGCCACTACACCAGTTTGTGGTGCCGCGGCACCACTGCTACTGCCTCCTTGGTGTTTCTCCTCCGTTTGTCCGAAATTGGTTCCTGCCGGCTTCTCAAAATTCATCAGCTCTTTTGACTGGACAAACCTTATTCGATTTTGATGTGCCTTACACCGTTGGAAAGGTATGGAAGTTAGATTCAAAAGTAAAGAAGAACGTTTTCTCATTTGAAGTCTTTAAGACCGAGTTTTTCTTGAAAGAAACTCTGGAGGTCGAATCTGCCTGCTCATTGGAGTGCACCGATTTTTGTCGTTTTGCACGTCGAAGCTCTAGATCACCTTGGACATATAAAAACACATAAATAACAACTAAATAACTATTTTTAAACATAAAATAGATAATTAAAATAAATATAAAAATATCTAAAACTAATCAAATCCTAATAAAATCCTCAAGGACTTAGCCGATTCAAAAGCATAAAAGATGGCAAAATAACTATATTTCCTAGAGTTATCACACCCCCAAACTTAATATTTTGCTAGTCCTCTAGAAAAACAAGACTAAACACACTAAATAAATAAATTGACTCAAATCATCACTCAAGATAAATGCACTCAAACAATGATTTCTTAATTTTCCTCAAAAGTTACCTCAAAATCCTGATTCAAAGTAGAACATAAACATAATCCAAATCTATGATTCAATTCAATCGTAAACTTCATGCTTGAATGGATTTTCAGTGTGTGTGTGTGTATAATCTCTTGTCTAATCAATGCATGCAATCCAAATAAGTTTATATCAATGAAAAATACGAATTAGTACTAGACTCTCATATGTTTGCTTTTCATCTCTCTCTCCACTAATGTAGACTAACACTTCATCAAGGATCAAGTAGGTCTTTATTAAGCTTGTAATGTAAGGCTAGGGTCAAGGTAGGATAAATATATATTTTGGTTTATGTTCACCCATAGACACTTTACATTTTTATCAGGATTTTTGAGAGCCATAGCCTTTTCACCCAAATTCGACATGGCTCATAGTTGTTTCCTGTAATATTATCACATGCCTATGTAGTGAGGGTTAATCATGATTTTTTTTTTATTTGGCTAGGCTAAAATATGTGGCAATCAAAGAAAAGAGATATATTAATTAGGCACAAAGAGGTAGACTAAGGATATCATGTATAAAGGTAAGCTTGAAAGGCTCAAACGATCCAAAGATGGCCTAAATCACTTCCTCAACTTAGTGTTGTCTAGGATTTCGCCTTGAGAGAGAATCAAACAAATTCTAGGGTCTAGACATAATTGCAATTGACATCAACATAATCAATATTTTAATAAGCAATGCAAATCTAAGAGATTAAGTGCTCAATTTTTTTTGAAAATCACATCCTAACATGAAACTAACAAAAGAATTTATCACAAATTCTTCTCATGCTTATGTTTTCCCAAAAATTAAGATAAATCAATAACTAAAATTCATCATTGGATAAGGACCTCATCATAATAAGTGCAATATATCTTAAGTAATTAATTTTTTTTTAGACTCTTAATAGTAAAATTTAAACAATCACATAACTAAAATAAATTTAAAGACACACCCCCAAACTTAAAACAAACATTGTCCTCAATGTTTGGAATCAAAAAGAGTAAGAACAAGAAAACTCCCCTATCGATGAAAGCAAAGCAGGAGAAGCTCTAGTTTTCCTCTTAGATTTCATTATGTTTGTCCAAGTTGGTTGAGTAGTCACTACAAAAGAAAACAAAATAAAAAGAAAATTAATAATAAAAAAAATACTCTAAAAATTACAAGAAAAGAAAATTAAAAAGTTTAGAACTTGGGTTGCCTCCCAAGAAGCGCTTGATTTATAGTCATCGACTTGACTATCTCATGTCCATTAACCGGAATCCTTCCACTTGAACCATTGCCCCCCCTTTTTCTTTGCCTTATGAGGCCTTGCATTCACAAAATTATGGCTTCCATGCATCTTGGAAGTAGAATGTGAAATTGCTTCAAGTGGTGTAGTGGAACAATTTTCATTGAATGCTTCTTTAGAATCCTTGTTCACCACTTTGACTGCGAAACATTCATCAAATTCGTTAGGAAACTTCATAGCCTTAAAAACTTTAAAAGTTACCTGTTGGTCTAGAACTCTCATGGTAAGTTCTCCTTTTTGCACATCAATGAGAGTTCTACCGGTGGCTAAAAATGGTCTCCCAAGAATTATGGGTATTTCACTATCCTACTCCATGTCAAGCACAATGAAATCAACAGGAAAGAAGAATTTGTCAACCTTGACTAGCACATCTTCAACCATGCCTCTTGGATGTTTGATGAATCTATTAGCAAGTTACAACATCACTATAGTGGGCTTTATTTCCCCCAAACCAAGCTTGCGATAGATAGAAAGAGGCATTAAATAGATACTCGCCCCCAAATCACACAAAGTTTTACCAAAAAATTTATCACCAATGGCGCATGGAATGACGAAGCTTCCTGGATCTTTGAGTTTGGGTTGAAGTTTCTTTTGAAGAATAGCGCTGAACTCTTCAATAAGTGCAATTGTCTCAATCTCATCCAATTTCCTCTTCTTGGATAAAATTTCTTTCATAAACTTGACATACTTAGGCATTTGTTCTAAAGCTTCAACAAAAGGTATATTAATATGGAGCTTTTTAAATACCTCAAGAAACTTCTGAAACTGTTTGTCAAACTTATTCTTTTGAAGACCCTGAGGAAAGGGTGATGGTGGATACACTGGAGGCTTATTCTCTTCTTCTTGTGCTTTTTCAATTTCTTTTTCCCCCAAATTTTCCACTTCAACGGTCTTGGGCAGCAATTCTGGCACTTTTCTTTGAAGACGTTGAGGAAAGGGTGGTGGTGGCTAACCTCGAGGTTTCTTCTCTTGAATTCTCTCATTATGCTTTTGGCTACCCACTTCTACTTCTTTCCCACTCCTTAATGTAATGGCATTACATTGCTCTTTCCCATGGCCCTTAGGATTGGTTTCAATATCACTTGGAAGAGTTCCCAGGGGACGATTGTTAATTGCATTAGCAAGCTGGCCTATTTGTGTCTCAAGACTTCTAAGTGTGGCATTGTTTGATGCCATGTATTGCATAAGCATTTCTTTCATAGATAGCTTCTTTTCTGGGACAGGAGCACGGGCTTATTGTGAAGAAAACCCAAGAGGGGATGCTTGCTTAGTGGTGTAAGTAGGCCCTTGATTATTATTCCAAGAAAAGTTTGGATGATTTCTCCAACCTGGATTGTAATTGTTGGAATAAGGATTGTTTTGTTGTCTATTGTAGTTTCCAACATATTGAACTGATTTGGCATTGGTTGGGCATCTATCACTGGTATTTCCTTCACCATATAATTCACATGATACAAACGGGATTTGGACTGCTTGTACACTCAAGGTTTCAACTTTCTTGGATAATGCTTCCATATGTGCCGATAAGGCATTGATCTCATTCAACTGATAACTGCCTGGGGCTTTCCTTGGCAAAATTCGCTCAGTGGACCATTGATAATTATTGGATGCCATCACCTCAACTAAATTATAAGCCTCATCAATTTCTTTTCCCATGAGTGAGCACCTACTGCAGCATCTATAGAACTTCTAGTATGACCCATCAACCCATTGTAGAAGGTGTTTACCTGAAGCCAGTCAGGTATGCCATGATGAGGACATCGTCCGAGTAGATCTTTATACCTTTCCCAAGCTTCATATAATGATTCTGAGTCATATTGCATAAAAGATGTGATATCATTCCGCATTTTAGCTGTCTTGGCAGGAGGAAAATATTTGGCAAGAAAATTCTAGGCCAGATCAGCCCAAGTGGTAATGGAGCCAGCAAGAAGAGAGTTCAACCAACTCTTGGCCTTATCTCGAAGTGAGAAAGGGAAGAGTCTTAATCTAATGGCATCATCAGTAACACCATTATGTTTGAAAAGATCGCAAACTTTCAGGAAATTCACGATGTGAGCATTCGGGTCATCATTCGGTAAGCCGCTGAAATGAACTGATGTATTGATCATCTGAAGAATGGCTAGCTTTATCTCGAACGTATTGGCCTGGATGGCAGGCCTCTAAATACTAGTCTGAAGATGTTGCATGAGAGGAACCCCATACTCTCGCAAAGTCTTTGTTTCGTCAGCTTCAGCCATTGTACCTAAAAATAAGAAAGTAAAAGAAAGTTTAAATTAAGACTAAGGTTGCTTGGTATTAATATTAACAAAAATAATAGACAACTCCCCGGCAATGGCTCCAAAAACTTGTTGTCGATTTTAATCACGCAAGTGCACGTATCGTTGACAAGTAATATAATGAAAAGTAAAGTGTCGAACACCCACGAGGAATTGTTACTAATTTTGCTCAGTACTAAAATTAACACAACTCAATCTTATCTAAACAACTAATTAAAGATGATTATAAAAAACTAAATTAAAAGAAACTAATATTAAAAACAATTAAATTAAAAAGATGAATTCAATTAATTAATAAAAACCTAGGATTACAACTTTACTCAACACTTCGCTTGAATCTCTATCTACCTCTTCACTTGATTAATGATCATGAGTTGTTAACCTAGAGTTCTATCTTATTTATAAGGATCTTCCGATGGTCTCATAAAATATCCTTCTTAACCAATTAACTATATTCCTATGATAATTGAATTAAAGAAGAACTCATTAAGCTTAGGCTCTAACAATGGTTACACATGACAAGTAAGTGTATTCCTACCCTACCTGCAGAACAATTCATCCTAATAAATGAATATGAAACATGTGTCATTCAATCCATGTCTAACACTAAACTCCTTTTTCCTAGTTATATTTAGGTTAACAAATCAATCTAATTGGTGGCTAATCAACTAGAAGCATTAAGAACAAGATTGAACAAAAAACTCAACAAACCATTAAATCAAGCTAGAGAGAGAAAGTAAATTCAAACTATGTGTTGAGTTCCATTGAAATCCTAGTAAAAAGAAATTTAGTTCATGATAATTAATGAAAACAAATAATAAAATAGTCTCACCATCATCAACAATACAAGAAAGATAAAGAAGAGAAAAGAGAAAAGAAAAAAGAAAAAACTAAGTGTTGTCAGTTCTTGACTCTTCAATCTTCAAGCTTCCAATCTTCTTGAGAGAATTTGATGATGGCTATCTTCTTGAGAGCGAATTAGGTTTCTAGATGTCTAATCCTCGTTATTCTGACCTAAAAAAGTCCTATTTAAAGTGTCCAAGGTGTCCTAGAGTCCGAAACTTCGTTCCCAAGCAAAACAGGTAATTTTTTCCTTTTTTACATTTTTTCATTACTGTTCATGAGCCCCCGGTGTCGTGGCACCACTGCTACTGCCTCCTTGGTGTTTCTCCTCCGTTTGTTCGAAATTGGTTCCTGTCAACTTCTTGAACTTCGTAAGCTGTTTTGACTAGGAAACTATTGTCCGATTTTGACGATCCTTACACTGTTGGAAAGGTATGGAAGTAAGATTCAAAATTAAATAAGGAAGTTTTCTCATTTGAAGTCTTTAAGACCGAGGTTTTCTTGAAAGAAGCTCTAGAGGTCAAATCTTTGGAATGCATCGATTTTTGTCGTTTTGCACCTCGAAGCTCCAAATCACCTTGGACCTATAAAAACACATAATTAACAACTAAATAAATATTTTTAAACGTAAAATGGATAATTAAAATAAATATAAAATATCTAAAACTAATCAAATCCTAATAAAATCCTCAAGGACTTAGCCGATTCAAAAGCATAAAAGATGGCAAAATAACTATATTTCCTAGAGTTATCAACTTTATTGAACCCATACAAGTTGAAAAGGAGGCAAGCTATCTTAGAGAATAGAGCTATATCAAAGATGGTGAGATCTTTGGGGATCCAACTCAAGGGGTAATAACTAGATATTCTCTTAGAAATACTTGTAATTATGTTGCTTTTCTTTCTCAAATTGAACCTAAAAACATTGATGAGGCCTTAAGAGATGATTATTGGATTATGGCTATGCAAGAAGAGTTAAATCAATTTGAAAGAAACAAAGGTTGGAACTTAGTGGAAAGACTAGTGATTATCCAACTATAGGTACCAAATGAGTCTTTAGAAACAAATGAGTCTTTAGAAACAAACTTGATGAAAATGGCAATATTGTTAGAAACAAGGCTAGGTTAGTTGCTTAACAATATAGTCAAGAAGAAGGAATTGACTATGATGAAACTTATGCCCCATAGCTAGATTAGAAGCTATTAGGATGCTTTTGGCTTTTGCTTGCTTTAAAGATTTCAAACTTTTTCAAATGGATGTTAAAAGTGTTTTTCTTAATGGATTTATTGATGAGGAAGTATATGCTGAACAACCTCTCGGTTTTGAGAATCCTCATTTTCCCAATCATGTCTTTAAATTATCAACAGCTTTGTATGGTTTGAAACAAGCTCCTAGAGCTTGGTATGAGAGACTTTCAAAAAAATTTACTGAAAAAGTTTTTAATAGAGGTAAAGTTGATACTACCATTTTTATAAAGGTTCAAGGTAAAGACATTCTAATAATTTAAGTTTATGCTGATGATATCATATTTGGTTCCACTAATGAATCTTTTTGTCAAGAATTTTCTAAGCTTATGCAAGGTGAATTTGAGATGAGCATGATGGGGGAGCTTACTTTCTTTTTAGGATTACAAGTTAAGCAAACTAAAGATGACATCTTCATCAATCAAGCAAAATAGATAAAGGACATGCTTAAGAGGTTTGGCATGGATGATTCAAAACCTTACTCAACACCCATGAGCACTTGAACTAAGCTTGATAAAGATGAAGGAGGTAAATATGTTGACAATAAACTTTATAGGTCTATGATTGGTTCATTGCTTTATCTTACCGCAAGTAGACCTGATATTATGTTTAGTGTATGCTTGTGTGCTAGATTTTAATCATCACCTAGGGAGTCACATTTACTTGTCGTTAAGCGAATATTTCGTTACCTTAAGGACACACCTAGTCTAGGTTTATGTTACCCAAAAAGATCCTCTTTTGTCTTACATGCTTATTCGGATGCGAATTTTGGTGGTTGTAAAATTGATTGAAAAAGCACTTTCGGTAATTGTCAATTTCTTGGGAATATGCTCATATCATGGTTCTCCAAGAAACAAAATAGTGTTGCTTTATCCACAACTGAGGCAGAATATGTATCCGTGGGTAGTTGTGCTCAAATCTTGTGGATCAAATAGCAAATGGAGGATTTTGGACTTACCATGAATCACATTCCTATTAAATGTGATAATACTAGTGCTATTAGTCTCACTAAAAATCCTATTCAACATTTAAGGACTAAGCATATATAGATAGACACCATTTCATTAGAGATCATGTTCAAAAAGGTGATATTGTACTTGAATTTGTTGATACCTTGCATCAATTAGCGGATATATTCACAAAGCCACTTGATAGAGAGAGATTTTGCACTATTAGAGGTGAACTTGGATTAATGAATGCTCCATGATGATACTCAATGTTTGGCTCTTCAATGGTATGGGCAAGTTTGGTGCTAGTTGATTTTGTTTATAAACTTGTCTCAATGATGTTTGAACATTGAATGCATTGTTTGATGTTTCAAAGTTTGTTTTATTATTTGAATTAATACAAATGTTGGACTTGAACTAGTATTTATGTGTTATATGTGTATTTAATGAATATGTTTGATTGCTTCATTCATTTTGGATAATTATAGAATTATAAAAGTGCATAAATAATGTCCAAGGTTTCAGATTATAAGTTTTGAAATGAAAAATCACAAGTTTTCAAAGGTGTTTTTTACTGCAATTGCATAAAGGATCGATCCCATATGAATGGAATCCCTTTGCCCAAAATTGCATAAAGGATTCTCGCTTCCCGGCAAACCTGACAAAGCTTGAAAAATAATTCTTTTATATGATATTTACATGATTCTGAGTAAAATGAAAACCATACGTTTCGATTCTATAAACACGTGCGTTGAACAATTTCCTAACCTCCCCGGCAAACCTGGCAAAGATCGGGAACTAATTCTCGCCAAATGTTTAATAAAACGAAAAATATGTTTTTATGACAAATTAAGTAAAAACATTTTGAAAATGCAATGCATGGAGATGTATTTCTTCCTTAGACTAAGGACATCCGTATACCTAAAAAGGTATTCGACTACCTTAGAAAGATACTTAAATCGGATTTAGTAAAAACGGACCCGAAGGTTTTTTTAAAAAAAACACAATGCCCAAAGGATTTGAAGAATTGTAACCCGGAGGTTTTGAAAACAAATGCCCGAAGGTCTTAAAAAAGTTTACTTCGAAAAATAGCCTTCAAAAATTGTTTTTGGATTTTTAAAATATTTTTGGGAAAATAAAGGATGGTTAGGAATTTTGAGTCCGTAATCACATAATCTGAAAAAATTGATATGCCCCGGTATATCATGAGAATAAAAACAAACTTGGTGGCGAATTATTAATTAATCCGAACCAAGAATCCCTGGGGGGCTATTTTCTTTTAACTCAGGTGGGAACAACCACCCCTGAATGGGGTAACAACTGCAAGACAAGGAATAAGAACACTAAAACCAGTAATAAAAGCTGTGTTAAAAAACATGACGTAACCTTACATACTCACCTCTGCATCTTCAAAACCTCTTCAGTACCTAAGACATCTCCATGATACTTTCCCAATTCCTCCGCTTGTTTCTTTTTCTTTAGCATTACACCCTTGCTTTCTACCACTCCATGCTTATTCAACATCTGTGCTTCCTCCCCAGCCACTGCTGTTTGTTCTTCAAATACTGTGATTTGATTGCCCACACAAACTCTCAACTTCTCTACTGCCCTGGTTAGAGCTAGAAACTCAATTTCAGCCTCCATTTTCTATTGAAATAGGCCCTCAAGGTCCAATTCCATTTCTCTATATTTCTCTTGTTGCAACTCTGCAGTGCTTCCTGATTCTTCTTTCCCTGACCTGCTACTGTTTACACTGGTTTCCAGTTCAGAAATCCTTGATTCCTTCGCCTGAAGTACGGCCCTTGCTTCCTCCAGTTTGCTCTCCAAATATTTTACTTTCTGCGTTAAGGTGAATACACGAGTTTCCAAGGAACCTGAAGTACTTTTTCTTATCTTTTCAGAAGCTAATTGGTCAGATGAGCTAGTATCGTGGATTTCTTCATCAGCAAAAGTAGAATCCATATGAACACTGTTAATGTTAACTGAACCATCACGTAGAGGTTCCTTTCCTATCTCTCCTAACTTCTGTACTTCATTTTCAAGGGCTTCCTGGACAGATTGGAGGGCAAGAATAGACTGGACCAATGGGTCTTGATCTGGTGAATGCCGGTGATTCTCACTTTTTTCTTCTTTATCCTCCCAAGAAATATCTACAGCTAAATCATCTGGTGAAAGTTCTTCAATGTCACCTGAAGCAGTTTGAACTTCCTCAATGATCTGGTGTTCGCCTTCATGAGCTTCATCACTGTTTTCCCCATCATAATTCATAGTGTTTCCACTTTGCTTTCCATTACTTGTCACTGAAAATGGACCCTGCATATAGACAAAGTTGGAGCTTCTTGAGTCAGATTCCATGCTGGAATGAGAGTTTTCCTTCTCGATTTTGACCCTTACTCCTCTGGCCTTCTTACTGCTTTCAACACGACCCTTTCCCTATTGAACTCTTTGACTTGAATTACCCACTCTGTTCCCACTTAAATTCTTCATCTGGTTTTTCTCCTGCACGTACCCCAAAACTGCAGGCAGGTCGTATCTCACCTTTGGCATGCTGGCTGCTGTAGATGACTTGCTACTTCGATCTTCGCTATTTTAAGAGTCTGTAGAAGAAACAGAAGCAAAAGTCGCCCCAACTGCAAACCTGGAATCTGAACTGGGGCTACGCATCATGAACCCATGAGCAACACTTGCATTCTTCAACATATTCACAGGTCCAACAGTAGCTACACTATTCTGCTTGATCTTAGGTGATGCCCTATGTTGAGGTTTAGTTGGATTTGGATTTGCAGAACCGGTCAAACCTCGCTTCAATATTTTACTGCTGTCCATAGTGGCGGTGGCATCCTCAACAAACTCTCTCTTGATACGCCTCCATTTCTTCAACCCATACCTTTTGGTGGTAGGAGGAGATGACCTACCAGGAGATTTAGCTGCTAGAGGACGTGAATGCATTGCCATTGGCTGCACAATCTCAGCACTACCCTTTACATGATCAATATCAGCTGTCAAAGCATCGGAATCGACACTTTGATCAGTGGCCAACCTCTGAGTCTGATTATCATTTGAGCACGACCCATTATCCTTACTCTTGTAATCATCAACATGCTTATTCCTGATTTTATTATCATCAACATGAGGTATACTGTGTTGAGTGGCTTCATTGTCCTCCACAAATTCAAGCGCAGAACATTCAATCTCCAAATCCATAACTATAAATATGGGTTTCGCTCAAGATTTACATTTATGTCTCCGTAATGGAAATGAGGGTTTAGAATTGAAGATGATGATGATAAACTACATCGGATTCCCAATAACCTCCATGTCATCATGCTCTCCCCACCTCAACGGAGCCACGTTGACGGTCCCACATTTTCGAGCTACCACGTCAGCATTCGCGTCAACGTTGAATTTAAGGTTGAGGATGACGTGTGGCAAGTCTGTCATAGTCACATTAGCTCCCAACGTGACGGACACGGTGATTAAAGCAAGGCCAGTACCGGTACCAAGCTCTAGGATTTTCAGTTTTCGATCATTATCACCACCGTTTGATAAAGCCGTAAAGGTGGTTGTGAGGGGGCTTTTGCTAGGGTGACAGAGATGGTTATCAAGATACGAAAGGAGCGTAGTAGCGGTAGGCCAAAGCTGGAAAGCAAGCCATTCAGAAGGAAGCTGTCTAATCACAACCGTTGACTCGATCGTACGGATATAATGCTGCTGTAGTTGTTGCTTCGCTGCACCGTCACCTAGCGTAGTAAACCTCTTCCCTTCATCTTCTTCATCATGAAAGATCATTTTAACGGGATCTATATCGCCTGCATCGTCTTCTTGAGTAGCCATTTTTTACTTCATTCTTTTTGCGCCGCCAACGTCTCAAAGTTCTTCCCCTCTATTTTTGAAACTGGTCTCTTTCTCTAGGGCTCGTCCAGTCCCCATGAAAAAACCGAAGCTCTCCTCTCCTTTCTTTTAGCTCTCATCCAAATCTTTCATTTTCTTCCTTTTAGCTCTCAGTCCTCATGAAAAACAAAGCTTTTTGGTTTGTTTCCTTTAGCCGCCATTCGTTTTTTCTAAGTAATCGCCCCCCCTCTTTTCTTTACAAATGACCCATTTTATATCTCAATTTCTAACCTAAAAAAAAATGGGTAATGTCTAAGTTACCGTTCCTTTATTTTTTCAAGTCTCTATTTTCTCTTTTTTTTTCAAATATTTTCGATTAAAAAAAATTTATTTTAAAAATCTAATAAAGCTCAAGATTAAACTTTTTCACCTCGGGTTTAAATTGAATTTTAAAATTGGTAATTTTACGGTCCGGTTGTATTTGAACAATTAAAGCTAAAAAATATATATATAATTTAGAACATTTTAAAAATCTAAAATCGTGACTGTGACTTTTACAAAAATATTAAACCCGAGAGGGGGACAAATCAAAATTGGTTTTAAAAGGCCCGGACAAAATTAGTTGTCTACAGCTGCCCCTCTTTGGCTGTTGCTGAGAATCAGGAATCAGGCAAAGATAAAATAGACAACAATTTTGTCCGGTCTGTGAAATCACATGTGAAGGAAAGGAAAGAGGTTTTCTTTTTCATTTCTTCATTCATTTTTGCATTTTTGCATTTTTCATTTTCTTCTTTTTTTTCTTCTTTTTTTTTCTTCTTTTTTTTCTTCTTTTTTCCTTTTTTCTATTTTTTTTCTCATTTTTCATTTTTTCATATTTAAAAAAAAAAAAACAATAAATTGAAGATTTTGTCCTTAAATTGAATTCCCTGCCTAAACAAGGCTCGATTCGTCTTAAGGAAACGAATTCGATTTTCAAAAGAAAAATTTATGCCCGAAGGTCTTTAAAATTGGTGCCCGGAGGTCTTTAAAATTGGTGCCCGGAGGTCTTAAAAAACTGGTGTCCGGAGGTCTTTAAAATGGTGCCCGGAGGTCTTAAAAAAACTGGTGCCGGAGGTCTTTAAAATGGTGCCTGGAGGTCTTTAAAATTGTACCCGAAGGTCTTAAAAAACTGGTGCCCGGAGGTCTTTAAAATGGTGCCCGGAGGTCTTAAAAAAACTGGTGCCCGGAGCTCTTAAAAAATGGTGCCCGGAGGTCTTCTAAAATGGTGCCCAGAGGTCTTAAAAAAACTGGTGCCCGGAGGTCTTTTAAAAATGGTGCCCGGAGGTCTTAAAAATGGTGCCCGGAGGTCTTTAAAAAACTGGTCCCGGAGGTCTTCTAAAATGGTGCCCGGAGGTCTTAAAAAACTGGTGCCCGAAGGTCTTTAAAAAAACTGGTGCCCGTAGGTCTTTAAAAAACTGGTGCCCGAAGGTCTTTAAAAAAACTGGTGCTCGAAGGTCTTTCAAAAAACTGGTGCCCGGAGGTCTTTAAAATGGTGCCCGAAGGACTTTAAAATGGTGCCCGAAGGTCTTTAAAAATCTAGTGCCCGGAGGTCTTTTAAAAATGGTGCCCGGAGGTCTTAAAAAACTGGTGCCCGGAGGTCTTAAAAAAAAATTGGTGCCCGGAGGTCTTAAAAAAACTGGTGCCCGAAGGTCTTTAAAAAACGGGTGCCCGTAGGTCTTTAAAAAACTGGTGCCCGAAGGTCTTTAAAAAAACTGGTGCCCGAAGGTCTTTAAAAAAACTGGTGCCCAGAGGTCTTTAAAATGGTGCCCGGAGGTCTTAAAAAACTAGTGCCCGGAGGTCTTAAAAAAAACTGGTGCCCGGAGGTCTTTTAAAATGGTGCCCGGAGGTCTTAAAAAAACTAGTGCCCGAAGGTCTTTAAAAAGAACTGGTGCCCGTAGGTCTTTAAAAAACTGGTGCCCGAAGGTCTTTAAAAAAACTGGTGCCCGAAGGTCTTTAAAAAAACTGGTGCGCGGAGGTCTTTAAAATGGTGCCCGGAGGTCTTAAAAACAGGTGCCCGGAGGTCTTTAAAAACAAATTGGTGCCCGAAGGTCTTTAAAAAACTGGTGCCCGGAGGTCTTTAAAATGGTGCTCGAAGGTCTTTAAAATGCTGCCCGGAGGTCTTAAAAAAAAACTGGTGCCCGAAGGTCTTTAAAAAACTGGTGCCCGAAGGACTTTAAAAAACTGGTGCCCGGAGGTCTTTAAAATGGTGCTCGAAGGTCTTAAAAACAGGTGCCCGGAGGTCTTTAAAAAAAACTGGTGCCCGAAGGTCTTTAAAAAACTGGTGCCCGGAGGTCTTTAAAATGGTGCCCGGAGGTCTTAAAAAAAACTGGTGCCCGAAGGTCTTTAAAAAACTGGTGCCCGAAGGTCTTTAAAAAACTGGTGCCCGAAGGTCTTTAAAATGGTGCCCGAAGGTCTTAAAAACAGGTGCCCGGAGGTCTTAAAAAACAAAATGGTGCCCGAAGGTCTTTAAAAAACTGGTGCCGAAGGTCTTTAAAAAATTGGTGCCCGGAGGTCTTTAAAATGGTGCCCGGAGGTCTTAAAAACAGGTGCCCGGAGGTCTTTAAAAAAAACTGGTGCCCGAAGGTCTTTAAAAAACTGGTGCCCGAAGGTCTTTAAAATGGTGCCCGGAGGTCTTAAAAAAACTAGTGCCTGAAGGTCTTTAAAAAACTGGTGCCCGAAGGTCTTTAAAAAACTGGTGCCCGGAGTTCTTTAAAATGGTGCCCGAATGTCTTAAAAACAGGTACCCGGAGGTCTTTAAAAAAAACTGGTGCCCGAAGGTCTTTAAAAAAATGGTTCCCGGAGGTCTTTAAAATGGTGCCAGGAGGTCTTAAAAAAACTGGTGCCCGAAGGTCTTTAAAAAACTGGTGCCCGAAGGTCTTTAAAAAACTGGTGCTCAGAGGTCTTTAAAATGGTGCCCGAAGGTCTTAAAAACAGGTGGCCGAAGGTCTTTAAAATGAGTGCCCGAAGGTCTTTGAAACTAGCGAAAATACATTGACGACAGTCTCAGGGTTCGACTCATTTGATAAAACAGAATGAATTCGATTTAAAACAAAAGGAAATACCTCGACGGTGGTCTCAAGGCTCGACTCATTTGATAAAACAGAATGAATTCGATTTAAAAGAAAAGAAAATACCTTGACGGTGGTCTCAAGGCTCGACTCATTTGATAAAACAGAATGAATTCGATTTAAAACAAAAGGAAATACCTTGACGGTGGTCTCAAGGCTCGACTCATTTGATAGAACAGAATGAATTTGATTTAAAACAAAAGGAAATACCTTGACGGTGGTCTCAAGGCTCGACTCATTTGATGGAACAGAATGAATTCGATTTAAAACAAAAGGAAATACCTCGACGGTGGTCTCGAGGCTCGACTCGTCTTAAGAAAACGAATTCGACTTGCAAGAAATGAAATGACCTCGACGATGGTCTCGGGGCTTAACCTATCTTGTTCTCAGCTGTGTTTAAAATTCTGGGTATTTCCTCCAAAAGCTTCGGCTATCACCACCAAAGTCTTGCTCATTTTTTAAAACTGTAAAAAATTTTGGGTATCACCTCCAGAAGCTTCAGCTATCACCACCAAAGTCTTGCTCATTTTTTAAAACTGTAAAAAATTCTGGGTATCACGTCCAGAAGTTTTAGCTATCACCACCGAAGACTTTCTACCTTTTCAAAGGATTTTAAAACTCTGGATATCTCCACCAGAGGCTTCAGCTATGACCACCGAAGACTTGTTCATAATAATAAAAAAAAGAGTACCTCGACGATGATCTCGGGGCTCGACTCATTTGAGAAGCAAAACGAGTTCGATTATACTTGACAGCTTTAAGAGATGATGCAAATGCTTCATGATGCAAATGTCTTAGATTGGTGCAAACACTTCTTGATGTAGATGCAAATGACTTGATTTGATGCAAACTTTCTTGATGCAGATTCAATTAACTTAGATTGATGCAAATGCTTTTTGATGTAGATACACATGTTGAATAAAATTCTGGGTAACTCCTCGAAAAGAAGATTTCTTATATTTCAAAATTATAAAACCCTGGATATCTCCAACAGAGGCTTCAGCTATCACCACCGAAGACTTGTTCACTTTTAAAACTGAAAAATTCTGGATATCCCCACTAGAAGATTTGGCTATCACCACCAAAGACTTGCTCATTGTAAAATTCTGGGTAACTCCTTCAGAAGAAGATTTCTCATGTTTCAAAATTATAAAACCCTGGATATCTCCACCAGAGGCTTCAGCTATCACCACCGAAGACTTGCTCTTTTAAAACTGAAAAATTCTGGATATCCCCACCAGAAGATTTGGCTATCACCACCAAAGACTTGCTCTTTTAAAACTGAAAAATTCTGGATATCCCCACCAGAAGATTTGGCTATCACCACCAAAGACTTGCTCATTGTAAAATTATGGATAACTCTTCCAAAAGAAGATTTCTCATTTTTCAAAATTATAAAACCCTGGATATCTCCACCAGAGGCTTCAGCTATCACCACCGAAGACTTGTTCACTTTTAAAAACTGTAAAATTCTGGATATCCCCACCAGAAGCTTTGAGAAATGATGCAGATGAACATTTGTTTTAACAAGGTGCTCATGCTTCATGGTGCAAATGCAAAATATTTCTTAATGCAAATGCAAATGGCCTGGATTGATGCCCATGTTTCATGATGCAGATGCCCCTACTAATTGTGTTCATGTAACTGGTTTATGAATGGTGTAACTACAATTACCACACAATAATGAAAATGCAATGATTCTAGAAATGATGCAATTGCTTGAGATGACACAAATGCGAATTCCATGAAGAATGTAAATGTAAAGGTAAAATACAAATGCTTATGGAATAATGCTAATACAAATACCCATGAATGATGCAAATGCTTACCGATACTATGCAGATGCAAAAGCTCGATAAAGGGATGAGTGCTCATGAGTGATGCAAATGCCCCCGGTTGTTTTTCTAGACTTTGGCTTAGCTTTTCAAATTCATTTTTCCTCTTCAAATTAGAGTATATCTTCAATTCATTTTGGCTATTCTCTTTGCCCCAACAGTTTTCAAACTTTCATCAACAGAGATCTGAACCGGTTCTATTTCTTCTCCTCATATCTGGAAGTCAGGACCTATTCTGGCAATTCTATACCTTTGAGTTAGAAAAATCCTTGTCTCATGTCAACATCAAAATGGGTATTTCAAAAAATATATTTATTTGTTTTCTTATTTTAAAAACTTCTGAACAAAAAATATTAACCCCACAATGTGTGATGTACAAATCTTTTGAAGACTAATGATCATTGTTAGAAATTTCTCTAAGTGTCAATCTGGGTTTTTTTAACTGGGATTGGCAAGGCTTGGTATAACAAGATTCTGTCTTTTCTAGGAAAACTTCATGACAAAAATGTATATCCCTTTTAGGCTGACAAATGGAACAGGTTATATAAATCATGAATTCATTGAGAACCAAACAAATTCAACATTCTTTTAGTTTCCATATCAAGGCATTTTGACAAGCGTCAAGATTGGTCGGGATGTTTAAATCGGAAAGTTTAATCTTGGGAAAAAAAAGTTTCAGTTTTTGAAGACAATCCTCTGAATGAGAATTGACAATTTGAGAGTTTCAGGCATTCCTAGATGTTCCTCGGTGACCACTTTTTTAGGATGACCTTCTCTTTTTGTGGTATCGGCACTTTTATAGATGGCATCAAAAATTTCCATTTTACTCTAGACCGTCCATTTTTTGGGTTTTCGCCCTAGAGCCCCATTCTTTCCAATTTTTCTTTCTCTTTTTTTTTTATTCTACCATACACTTGAGAATTCTAAATTCTTCCTTAGTGAAATGATAATTCGATGAGATGGGATAAAATCTGAGAAAAAAACCTTTCAAATTAAATATTCATGCTTGATCAAAATGGACTTTTAAAGCACGTAATGTAGGTCATGGCTCAGGGTTAAGAAAGAAAGGATAAATAAGCCCAAAATATGTTTTTGAGGGTAATCAGATCAAGGATCATTTCTTGAGGAGGATTCTCTTTGAAGCATTTGTCCCTTCTTGGATATTTCTTTCCTTTTGACTTTGCTCTTTTTCTTCCTTGCTTTTGGCTTTCAATTTGCCATGTCTTTCACACATTTTTTTGCTTTCATTTTGCCCCCTTCTTTTTCAATGTAGTGAGCCCGTCTTTATTCGGGGCTCCATTTGTTTTGCATCTATCTTTGAGCTAGGACTCATTTCTCAATGATCTTTAAAAAGATCTTTCCTTGTATTTGCCCCCTAGTGTAGAGGGTGATCCTTGATCAGGGTTCAAAGAAGAAAGAATTTTTTTTTTGGCTCAAAAGGGGTGACTATGGATAATTTCTTTTTTATGAGAAAGGGATATGAAAGATGGCCATTTCTCATGTCAAGCACAAATATTCATATTGAAAAGCAATCCCCAGGGGAAATAGATATTCAGAATTTCATTTTGCACTTTGGAATTGTCCGAATTCTCATATGCATAATATCATAAATTTTCTTTTTCTTTTTTTCATCGCATGCCCCAATAATTCATGTGTTAGCCCATCCTTCTTCACCATGTGTCCATAATTTCCACATATGATGCCCCAATTTGATTAACCATGAGAATTTGTATCAACGAGGAACATAGCAAGTCTAGGTCTATTTTGAAAAGGCTGAGTTTCCAATCTGAGTTTTTTGAAGAGACAAGGAAAATATGACCCAAAAATGGGTTTTCTCTGGGATATGGGATAATCTGGTTTAGTCATTGTGCCCCAGGGTGTCAAACATGAACTGATGTCTGGGCAATTAGTGTTTTGTGGTCATTGGGAAAGGTCATGAATGGTTTTAGCACAATCTTGACACATACCAAATTTTCAAAATCTGGATTCTTGAAAGAATGTCTCATTTGTTTGATTTTCAAGGAATTTGAAAATTTTCAAAAAGTTCGTTCCATTGTTCATAGCCTAAACTAAGATCTATGACTTTGCTTATTCTGTAATGACAATGGTTTTATGAAGTTCAATCATTCATATTCCTTGAAGCATTAGGTCTTTCAAGTGGTCTCGGTTCAAAAGATTTAGGCTTAGGAAAGCCTAAAAGAAAGGGCTGAAGGTATTGGGTCATTTCTAGCAATGATCATCAATATTCTCAAGATTGTTCATTATTTCATGTGAAAAACACTTATTTATTGTTTACCACAAATTTTCTCAAAGTTTCATTTGTTTTTGCAAATTCAAATTTATTGCTAAAATAAAATGAACACAAAATATTTAAATTCAAAATTTATTTATTTCATGTAGATGTCATCATGAGACAAGCGCTTTCATCATCAAAGTGTATAGAAATATAAGCATCAGAATGCTCTTATTGACATGCTTTCAAAGATAACAATTCTTATCCTCAAAATTCTTCAAGAGGAAATCAATCCTATGGTAAAACAGATTTCCAATGTTCGATAAGCTCTGGAATCCAAATGCCATCGTGGACAAGACCCTCAATTCTTTCCTTCAGTTTTCTGCATTTTTAGTCGAATGCCTAATTGCCCTAATATGATACTCGCACTTGCTGTTGGGATCATAACTTTTAGCTGACGAAGAAAATCTTCAAATCTAAGCCAATTTCTATTTCATCTTATTAATGTGTTTCATGATGAATGAGTTATGAATGTCATGAATGCAATTTGATGCATGTGAAGGATAAACAAAGTTATGTGTGGTCATATACAGTGGAAACATGTTGACCATGTATGTTATAAATGCAACATAATGCCAACATGATGCATTTAAAGAATAAGAAAAATCAATGCATGGATATATGCAATGAATGACCATGTATGTTCCAACTGCATTTCTCAATGAATGATCATATACACTATTAATGCCACACAACGTCAATTATGATGCATGTGAAGAATAAATGATTGACACAGAGTATATACAAAGAAAATCATGCTGACCGTGTATGTCACGAATGCAACCTGATGCCAATATGACAAATTAATGTATGAGCATATCATGATGACTACATATGCCATGAATGCAACCTGATGCCAACATGATGCATGTAAAGAATAAGCAAATTAATGCATGGATATATATAGGAAAATCATTTCTAACTATGAATGCATGAATGCAACTTGATGCTACCATGATGCATATAGAGAAAGAATAAATTGATATATGGATATATACAGAAAAATCATGCTGACTATGAATGCATGAATGCAACTTGACGCTAACATGATGCATGTAAAGAAAGAATAAATTGATATATGGATATATACAGAAAAATCATGCTGACTATGAATGCATGAATGCAACTTGATGCCAACATGATGCATGTAAAGAAAGAATAAATTGATACATAAGTATATACAAATAATGACCATGCAAGTCATAAACGTATTCTACAATGAATGACTATGCATGCTATGAC
Organism: Fremontodendron californicum; assembly: GCA_030761205.1. Classification (NCBI taxonomy): domain Eukaryota; kingdom Viridiplantae; phylum Streptophyta; class Magnoliopsida; order Malvales; family Malvaceae; genus Fremontodendron; species Fremontodendron californicum. The sequence goes on from JAULJL010000022.1 coordinate 10,751,568, forward strand.
TGTAACATGATGTCAAAATGATACATGTAAAGAATTCATAAATTTACACTAGGGTATATACAAAGAATGACCATCTATATCACAAATGATTTTACAATGAATAACCATGCATGTTAGGACTATAACATGATGTCAAAATGATACATGCAAAAAAAAAATGAATTAACACAAAGGTATATACAAAGAAATCAATGATTACACAAAATTGGTGGGACCATAATCTTGATTATTCAAAAAATCTCATTATGCAAGATTTGCCTCCAAATTTATGATTTTTTGAAACATGTTTTTTTTTTTATGAAAAACCAATCACATTATTTTCAAAAGAATTTCAGGGTGGATCCTACCATGGTATAATATGCAAATGTTATGTGACACTACCGGTTTTATGAAATCATCAAATGAAATTACGAACTGTTTATTGCAAAGAATGAGATCAATAACACAACCAAAAAATGTACATGCTCTATTCACACATGAATGAAATGTGCAAAATGCAAAAATGTTTGAAAAAGGATTTTTATTTTTTAAAACAATTAATGAATATTTTGCCCCGAAAAATATCTACTTATATAGGTATCACAGTGCCTTTGGGACGGATTAACACATTTATTGCGGGCGATATACGTACATCGTTGCCCGATCTACAAAACTTATTCAGAGTGTAAAATAGGTAACAAAAGGTTTAGAAATGTCCCTCCACGTGTTTCTATTTTCGGTATATCTAACGAAAATGTGGCATGGCTTCGCCTAGGTTCACTATATGAGGGTGGATCGGATCTAAAGGCCCCGAATTGCTCCTCACTGTCGCCGGTGAAGGCTAGTAAGGCACCCCGATAAAAACGGGTTCAATTCGTTAGAGTCTATTTCCCTAGCCCATGCGGATTGTTAATCACGAAGGCTTAGGTAATTTAGTACTCCGAAAGTGTTTCACTAGCCCATGCGGATTGTTAATCACGAAGGCTTAGTTACTTTGCTCCCACTTAAAAGGACGGAACCCAGGTATAGGATTCATGGTATGCAAATGCACGTGTAGTGTGTGTGGAGGTACAACAAACCTTTCACCACCTATTCTTACCCCTTATTCTAAATGCCCCAACTATTTATAAAAAACATTCAAGAATAGTGTAACGCATTAATCAACAAGCAATTATAATATACAACCTTAAATAACTAGAGAACAATGATAAAATGCATGCACATGAGTATGAACATATTTAAAACATTTTATTATTTTCAAAATTCTCCTTATTAAAAAATATGGGAATTAAAATTAAATACCAATTAAACCAACAAAATCGAGACTTTGATAACACACGACTAATTCTAGGCCTGACTCTCTAATATTCCCCAGTGGAGTCGCCAAGCTGTCGCAACCTAAAAAATAACGAGTCTCATCGCAAGACTTTATTATTCGTTAAGCGTGACATTAAAAAAAACCGAGGAAAAGTCGACTTAATTCCTCTAGAAAAATGAAGGTTTTGAAAATGACCTTAAAAAAGACATGGAGTCGCCACCAATCTTTTTTAGCTAGGTGTGACATGATGTGGCAAACGAATGACATGGTGATGCACCCAAAAGAGTGTATCTTATTTAACCTTGCACTAAAAAGATCAATTGTAAGTATAATGATTAGCAAGGGTCGAGTCCTCAGGGATTGGGTTTTAATTTATGAGTTATTAGTTTATAACTTACGTTCAAAGAAAACAATAAAAGAAAAGGGGTTTTTGAAGCCAGATTTAAACTAAGTAAATAATAAGAATAAGATGCAAGGCGGTATAACCAGCCAATAAAAATATATATACTAAATTAGGCGGTATAACCAGCCAATAAAAATATATATACTAAATTAGGCGGTATAACCAGCCAATAAAAATAAAACAAAGTTAATATACAAATTAGGCGGTATAACCAGCCAATAAAAATAAATATAAAAAATAAGCAAACTAAAAGTAAGAAAACAAGTAAGTAAGAAGAATTAAATATGAAAAATATGGTTAAGGTTTCATTCTCCACCACTAGACATCATTAAGAATCAATTTCAGATCTATCAATATCAACCAACTATCAAAGTTAACAACCGTAGATAACAACAAGCTCTGTTACCCCAATCTTTCCTTAGTTTGTCGTTAAATAGAACAAGCTCTCTATTTAATCTCTAACCATTAAACAACCTAGAATAAGCTCTCTAAATTCAATTTAATGGCAGCTTTATGATGAGAAAGATAGGTTGATCTAAGCAACAAACACATAAGCTCGGATTGTTCAACTTAGGTTATGTTCCACTTTGCAATTATTGAAAACTTGACCATAATCATTAATCACAAATTGCCACTTATGAATAGGAAATCAAGACAATTACACGGATCAAGACTCCTAAACTAGCAATAGATAATTATCAAGATCTATCTAGTTGTACACCTAAACAAATCAAGACAACATCATGAACAATTCTTGTAGAAGAACATAAGCAACTTTGATAGAAAATTAAAGATAGATAGAATCTGAAAATCAATTATAAAACATGTCTAGAGCTTTGAAATCACCCTTAACCAAATAGAAGTTTAGCCTAGCATAGGCATTGTAAACATAAACATAAAATTAAAGAAAATCTAAGAAGAAAATAAAAGAAAGAAAGAAGAAGAAGAAGAATATTAATTATCCAACCTCTTGCTCTTTCTAAAGAAAAACAAAACTAGAGAAAAGAAAGAAGAAGAAAACTTAGAGAATTTTATTACAATGGCTAATATCCTACCTATGTACAATATGATCCTCTACAATCATCCAAGGCCCTCTATTTATACACATTTTGGAAGGCTAAATGACAAGAGACAAGCTTTACAAATTTCAAAGGTAGGTATAATAGGTGGGTGAATTTTTCTAACAATTTTCGTCATATTGTATGACAATTTTGATCAGCCAACTTGATGGTCGATTTCGTCAATGTTGGAGGCCTGATCGGATCACATGGTCTTCTAGAAAAAGGTTCCCCTATCAGTTACGGATCCATAGCCGTTGGAATCAGCTCATTTTCTGATGTGGATAAGCAGATATGGGCAAAATACGAAAACATGTCAGCACAGACGTCATTGCACATCAGCCAACTTGATGGTCGATTTCGTCAATATTAGAGGCCTTGTCTGATCATGTGGTCTTCTAGACAAAGGTTCCCGTATCAGTTACGGATCCATAGCCATTAAAATCAGCTCATTTGCTGATGTGGATAAGCAGATATGAGCAAAATACGAAAACAGGTCAGCACATACGTCATTGCACATCAGCCAACTTGATGGTCGATTTCGCTAGGGAAAACGACTCCGTTTCAAGAAGTATAAAACATGAAAAAGATAGATATGCCTCTTAGCTTTGCACGGCTACAAATTTGAGCCTTATTGCTTCAGTGAAACTCCAGATATAGCTGATATGGCAAAATGTGTCGGAACTGGAACTGAACTGGACTTCCCCTTAATTCTAGTAATCTGAAATCACTCAAAGAAACTTGTGAAAAACACCAAATTACATAAAAATATAAAAGATCATAAACACAATTAGACTAAACAATAATAACTCGTATTTGACACAAAACAATAATAAAACATAACTAAAAACTATATAATTAGACGAGTTATCACACCCCCACACTTAGATTGTTGCTAGTCCCTAGCAACGACTCAATAAAAATAAAATAAGAAAATCTAATCTAATCCACTTTCGTAGGAAATCACGGTGGCACTTAGCATGTGACACAAGCCTTTAAACCCCTAGGTGTCCCTAGTGGACGAGTTTAGTCTCGTGAGGGTTTACTAGAACGATACCCACAAACATTGAAAAATTAAAATATAAATAAACTTCATATAAATAAACTACATATACTAAAAATATTTACTCCTAATCCTTTCAATACAAATTAGAGACAATATTTGAACAAGTCTTATAAACTAATCAATAGCTTAAAAAATTTCACAAAAAAAGCATGCTTGAATGTAAATTGTTTGAGTTAAGCCAATATTAGCATAACATATTTCAATCAAAATAGTACATGTTCAAATTTAATCTCAACTTCTCACATGGGATACTCTCTTGATTTTCACTCTTTAAAGTAGTGGTAAAGTGTTTACACTCAATCAATCTCATGAAAACACTTCTACCATATGCTTGCTTGTCCACCTATTCTCCACTAAAAGATCATGCAACTTCATAAATCAAGAGGTCTTTAATCAAGGTTGTAATGGGGCCAAGGGGTTTGTAATGTGGTTGAAGAACAAAAGGATAAAGATATCACAAAGGTTCCAAAGAGTTCATAAAGTTTAGAGACATAAAAAGATTATACAAAGAAACTTCTCAAAACTCTTTACAAGTACATAGTCACCTAGGCCGGATATTCATGTTGGGCCTTTTCTTCATTCTAAACAACTTTGTAACATCTTTTTCTTTTTCCACAAATTCAAATGATGATTCATTTTTTTTTATATAGGAATGTATTTGCCAGTATTCCATTTCTTTTTCTCTTGACTTTTCTTTTCTTTTCCCCCCACACTTATTTCTTGTTTCTAACCAAAAAATATCCCTTGTCTTTGCAACTTGTCTCAAATCATGCTAATTCATCTTTGGAACAAAGGTAAAGATATAAGTATATTTAGGTTAGGGACAAGTTATGGTTACCAAAGAGATAGCTTATTCAATGTAGGCTCAAATTGGTTCACTAAGGGTGTGTTCTCTTGGAACATCAATAAGGGATGGTTGTTTGGCCCTGGCTAAAAATCCTAATGCCTCTATCATATTCATGTTGTCACATGCATCAATATAGTCTCAAACGGTTTAAAGCAAGTTCTAGAGAATCATGTAATCATAAGAGCACTCAAGAAAGAAATTAGATTGATTTGTATAATGCATCAATCATTTTAGGCTCAAAAACTCACAAGAATGATTATACAAGTCAGATTAAGTCTAAACATGCTTCTTTCTCAATCAACATATCATATTAACATTGGCTCATAAAAAGGTTGACATCAAGCTCAATTCTCATGAAAATCTTCTCACTAATAAATATGTTTTAGACTTATGCAATTCATATCTCATCATTGTATTAAAAAGGAACTAAAACACACTAAAAAATAATAATAATAATAAAGACTCATAAAAAAAAAATAGTAGACAAAAATAAAAGAAATCCTAAATCATTCCCCCCACACTTAATTCTTACATTGTCCTCAATGTAAGTCTATTAACTCAAATGAAAGAATCATGTGTAAGAGAAAAGAACTAATAACATAAGAATAGGAACAACTAAGACTCAAAACAAAACAAAACCATGCAACCTAAATAATCCTAAAATACTAAACAAAAATTAACAAGTAAACATAAAAAGATTAAAATCAAACTGACAAGGTATGTCTCAAGTCTCCCTTACTGAGACCTTGTTCAGAATGAATACTTCTAAATTGCTTAAAACACAACAAACTTTTTTTTTTTTTTTTAATTAGAAAAAGATTAAAATCAAACTGACAAGGTATGTCTCAAGTCTCCCTTACTCAGACCTTGTTCAGAATGAATACTTCTAAATTGCTTAAAATACAACAAACTTTTTTTTTTTTTTTTATTAGCAAAATATGTCTCTTACCCCCTACTAAAATATGACATTGTCCCCAATGTCAAATTTTAAAGGTAGAATTTAGGAGATATTACCTGCAGAGGTTGCTAACCACTTATTATAACTGAGACACAACAAACAAAATGTTAGATAATGTCACAAAGACAAAGTGCAGTCCACTCCTTGCTCGTCCATATCTCTTTTTCTTTTTCCGAGCATTTGCGAAACAACCGTAGCAGATAAACACTCATAAGCTTGGAGCTTTTTGAGTAAATCTTCAATGGTTGTAGCAGAAATTATGGTTCTCCTTGCCTCTGAAAACATGAATCCATTATCCACAGCATTATCTAAATATGAAAGCAAATTACTAAAATAACCATTAATATTAAGCAAACCAATGGGTTTCTTATTTGTGACCAAAGATGACCAAGAAGCCACGCAAGCTATTTCTTCCAATGTACCCAGACCTCCTGGTAAAGCAATGAATGCATCGGCAGAATGGTACATGATTGTTATCCGTTCAGGGACACTCCAGACTTGTATTTCCTTACCCAAGGTAGGTCCACAAAAATCTGTGAATAGTTTTGGCACGACTCCTAGAACTGGACTTCCTCCGGCGTGTGCTGCTGTAGCGACTGCTCCCATTAAACCCGTACTACCGCCTCCATAAATCAACTGGATCTTTTGTTGGGCAAGTATTACTCCAACTCTTATGGCTTCATCAGCGAATATGTTATTTTTCCCTGGATAAGCACCTCCAAAAACACAAATTTTTTTAATGCGTTGGGACGAAGTACTTTCCATTTTTTTTTTCTTTTTTTCGAGTGCCTGAAAGAGAATGAGTACATGGTGTAATATATAGAGGACTGAGTAGTGAATCAGACAAGAGTAATAATGTCGCCGAAAGTGTATCTGACCTGTCAGAAGAAAATGTTAACCTAACAAAAGATTTTTGCGTGATTTCAGGAAGAAAATCAAAAAGAGAAGAAAAATCAACCGTAAAAGTCAAGAGTAATAATGTCGCCGAAAGTGTATTTGACCTGTCAGAAGAAAATGTTAACCTAACAAAAGATTTTTGCGTGATTTCAGGAAGAAAATAAAAAAGAGAAGAAAAATCAATCGTAAAAGACAAATAAAAAAAATGAGAATAATTACACAAATCGAATAACACGTAAATTAAACCGAAATAAAGTTATTGCAAATCAAACCAAAAGCTGAGAAATCATTTATTGTAGTTGTGATTGTGGCTCACATCTTCCTCTGGTTTTACGTCTAGAAACGGCTTAAACGCCTTCTATGAGTCGAGGATATGCTTCCCATCCAGTTTTCTTACAAGCTGGCAAACAGGGTCTTTTAACATCAGATTCCCAAGATGTTGCCATTCCCTTTGGAATTGCGGCCATAAATCAAGAATTTCTCTTTGTACGTCTCCACTAGGATGCGTCTCAAGAGAAAGTTGGATATTACCCAAATTCTCCTTACTCAGTCCATCCTTAATGAATTCAATTTTATCATCTCGATTAGAGGACGGAATCCCAATAGAACGACATTTACCGTTACACGTCCATCGTGCACATTTGTGGCAATTTGAACTCATGCGCTTTGCTCGTCGCTTCTTTGCAAAAGTGCTTCTACCTGTACCTGGTAAATGCAAAACAGGAAGATATTCATCTTCACGTACCTTGGCTTCAATTATCCAACGTATGTCTCCAGGAATCCCTTTGTGCATAAGCATTCTTAATCTTTCAAATCGAACTTGGTAAAGCTTCAGTAAAATATTTCGAGGAAAAGGAGGAAATCGTTTTTGCAATCTTGTGAGAATATCATCCATCCTGAAAAAAAATGAAAAAAAAAAAAAATGAAAGAGAAATTGAAAGAGAAATTTATATACAATATCAGTTTTGTGGGTAGCTGATGGAACCGATTTAAATAATCACGGAGTACCGTTATCCGCCATTTAACCGGGGTTTAAAAAAATTATATTTACATCTAGGGTTTTTCAAAACAAGGATCAGAAAGAAAAACAACATAAAAAGACTCAAAAACAAAACACTCTAAATAAAATCCTAAATTCTTCCCCCCACACATAATTCTTACATTGTCATTAATGTAATGCTATTATCCCCCAATGCAAGAATTATATGTAAGAGAAAAGAACTATTAAACAAAAGAAACTTATGCAGCCTAAATGAACTTAAAAACAGTAAACACAATTAACAAAGAAACATAAGAAATAAAAATAAAAACAATAAAAATAATAAAAGAAAAAGGAAAAGAAAGAGAAAGCAAATCTGAATATGGAAGGTTGGCAATTTCATCTTTAATTGGGCTGCCTTCCCAATTAACACTTGAGTTAGTGTTTTGATCTAACCAACACCCCTTCTTGGCTTTTTAGGCTTGTCAGGCTCATGCATGAAATTTCCCAAATTTATACGTTTGAGAGGAAGCTTTCTTTGCACAACAGTGGATGCATTCTCCATTACAAGTATTATTCCATCATCCTTGGTGGTGCATATCTCATCGAGGAATGGTGCATCTTTTGGTACTTGTTGAATGACATCCACAAACAAACTGTTTAAGGTTTCCAGCGTGTCTTGTTCATGTTCATCCTCTTTGAACTTTGCGAATCTACTAGGAAAAGGTGGAGAAGAAACATTAGTAAAAATTGGAATCTCAAACGTTACCTCAGGTGCCGAAATACTCTTATTTGGATCATTGGCTTCATTATCCTCAAGAATAGAGTTCATCTCTAATTTTTTCTCATCCTCATCTTGTTCCTCATTCCTCAAGGTCACAATAGTAGTATTCTCCTTTGGGTTAATCATTGTTTGGGCAGGGAGTTCTTCAGATCTTTGTGCTACCCATCCCACCATACTACTAGTCAATTGGATCATTTGCTTTTCCAAACTCTGGATGCTTGCCCTTGTTTCCTGTTGAAATTGCAATGTATCAGTAACAAGAGAATAGACAAGATCTTCTAAAGAAGTACCTGAGTTTTGAGTCATATGTGGTGGTTGAAAAAGATCTGGTTCTTGGGACCATGATTGATTGAAGCTAGATGGATGAGTGTAATTGGCATAAGGATCTACTTCTTGGTAATTTTTCGAGTAGCCATAATTAGTATGATCCCACCATCCCTCATGGTAAGTGTTTGAGTAATGATCATACTGTTGGTCTTGGAACACTTGATGGCCTTGACATCCTCCCATGGCCAATTGTTGAACTGGGAAGGTGAGATTGGTTTGTTGATTCTCCATGTTCATGTATGCCACCAACTCTTCAAGTGTTAGATTGCTCAATTCCATCGTTTTTTTTTTTTATTTTTTTTTCAAAATTTGATAAGAAAAACCCGTATGTACAAGAAAACAAAACTCATTAGAACTGAAAATAAGAATAAACCAAGTAACAAATAAACTAAAGAAAACAATCCCCGGCAACGGCGCCAAAAATTTGATGCACCCAAAAGAGTGTATCTTATTTAACCTTGCACTAAAAGGATCAATTGTAAGTATAATGATTAGCAAGGGTCGAGTCCTCAGGGATTGGGTTTTAATTTATGAGTTATTAGTTTATAACTTACGTTCAAAGAAAACAATAAAAGAAAAGGGGTTTTTGAAGCCAGATTTAAACTAAGTAAATAATAAGAATAAGATGCAAGGCGGTATAACCAGCCAATAAAAATATATATACTAAATTAGGCGGTATAACCAGCCAATAAAAATATATATACTAAATTAGGCGGTATAACCAGCCAATAAAAATAAAACAAAGTTAATATACAAATTAGGCGGTATAACCAGCCAATAAAAATAAATATAAAAAATAAGCAAACTAAAAGTAAGAAAACAAGTAAGTAAGAAGAATTAAATATGAAAAATATGGTTAAGGTTTCATTCTCCACCACTAGACATCATTAAGAATCAATTTCAGATCTATCAATATCAACCAACTATCAAAGTTAACAACCGTAGATAACAACAAGCTCTGTTACCCCAATCTTTCCTTAGTTTGTCGTTAAATAGAACAAGCTCTCTATTTAATCTCTAACCATTAAACAACCTAGAATAAGCTCTCTAAATTCAATTTAATGGCAGCTTTATGATGAGAAAGATAGGTTGATCTAAGCAACAAACACATAAGCTCGGATTGTTCAACTTAGGTTATGTTCCACTTTGCAATTATTGAAAACTTGACCATAATCATTAATCACAAATTGCCACTTATGAATAGGAAATCAAGACAATTACACGGATCAAGACTCCTAAACTAGCAATAGATAATTATCAAGATCTATCTAGTTGTACACCTAAACAAATCAAGACAACATCATGAACAATTCTTGTAGAAGAACATAAGCAACTTTGATAGAAAATTAAAGATAGATAGAATCTGAAAATCAATTATAAAACATGTCTAGAGCTTTGAAATCACCCTTAACCAAATAGAAGTTTAGCCTAGCATAGGCATTGTAAACATAAACATAAAATTAAAGAAAATCTAAGAAGAAAATAAAAGAAAGAAAGAAGAAGAAGAAGAATATTAATTATCCAACCTCTTGCTCTTTCTAAAGAAAAACAAAACTAGAGAAAAGAAAGAAGAAGAAAACTTAGAGAATTTTATTACAATGGCTAATATCCTACCTATGTACAATATGATCCTCTACAATCATCCAAGGCCCTCTATTTATACACATTTTGGAAGGCTAAATGACAAGAGACAAGCTTTACAAATTTCAAAGGTAGGTATAATAGGTGGGTGAATTTTTCTAACAATTTTCGTCATATTGTATGACAATTTTGATCAGCCAACTTGATGGTCGATTTCGTCAATGTTGGAGGCCTGATCGGATCACATGGTCTTCTAGAAAAAGGTTCCCCTATCAGTTACGGATCCATAGCCGTTGGAATCAGCTCATTTGCTGATGTGGATAAGCAGATATGGGCAAAATACGAAAACATGTCAGCACAGACGTCATTGCACATCAGCCAACTTGATGGTCGATTTCGTCAATATTAGAGGCCTTGTCTGATCATGTGGTCTTCTAGACAAAGGTTCCCGTATCAGTTACGGATCCATAGCCATTAAAATCAGCTCATTTGCTGATGTGGATAAGCAGATATGAGCAAAATACGAAAACAGGTCAGCACATACGTCATTGCACATCAGCCAACTTGATGGTCGATTTCGCTAGGGAAAACGACTCCGTTTCAAGAAGTATAAAACATGAAAAAGATAGATATGCCTCTTAGCTTTGCACGGCTACAAATTTGAGCCTTATTGCTTCAGTGAAACTCCAGATATAGCTGATATGGAAAAATGTGTCGGAACTGGAACTGAACTGGACTTCCCCTTAATTCTAGTAATCTGAAATCACTCAAAGAAACTTGTGAAAAACACCAAATTACATAAAAATATAAAAGATCATAAACACAATTAGACTAAACAATAATAACTCGTATTTGACACAAAACAATAATAAAACATAACTAAAAACTATATAATTAGACGAGTTATCACATGGCATATAAATGACACGGCATAAGAATGAATGTCATATGAATGAAATCGACATGGCAAACAAAATGACATGGCATAAGAATGGATATCATGAGGATGAATGTCATGTGAATGAAATCAACATGGCATGAGATGACATGGCATATGAATGACATGGAATAAGGATGAATTTCATGTGAACAAAATGATATGGCATATGAATGACATGGCATGAACACAAATGTCATGTGAATGAAATCGTCATGACATGCAAAAATGACATGGCATATGAATGACATGACAATATGGATAACATGGCAAAATGAATGACATGGCACTATGAATGATATGGCATAATCAACAAAATGACACCACCACAAAATATTCATAATCACATCATGATTACATGCACACATCATTATTTGAAATGAATTATTCATGTGAGGAATCACATAAATAGCATATGTCATAAAATATTATCTCGCTTCCCGGCAAACCCGACAAAGCTTGAAAAATAATTCTTTTATATGATATTTACATGATTCCGAGTAAAATGAAAACCATACGTTTCGATTCTATAAACACGTGCGTTGAACAATTTCCTAACCTCCCCGGCAAACCCGGCAAAGATCGAGAACTAATTCTCGCCAAATGTTTAATAAAACGAAAAGTATGTTTTTATGACAAATTAAGTAAAAACATTTTGAAAATGCAATGCATGGAGATGTATTTCTTCCTTAAACTAAGAACATCCGTATACCTAAAAAGGTATCCGACTACCTTAGAAAGATACTTAAATATAATTTAGCAAAAACGGACCCGAAGGTTTTTAAAAAAAAAAACACAATGCCCAAAGGATTTGAAGAATTGTAACCCGGAGGTTTTGAAAACAAATGCCCGAAGGTCTTAAAAAAGTTTACTTCGAAAAATAGCCTTCAAAAATTGTTTTTGGATTTTTAAAACATTTTTGGGAAAATAAAGGATGGTTAGGAATTTTGAGTCCGTAATCACATAATCCGAAAAAATTGATATGCCCCGGTATATCATGAGAATAAAAACAAACTTGGTGGCGAACTATTAATTAATCCGAACCAAGAATCCCCGGGGGGCTATTTTCTTTTAACTCAAGTGGGAACAACCACCCCTGAATGGGGTAACAACTGCAAGACAAGGAATAAGAACACTAAAACCAGTAATAAAAGCTGTGTTAAAAAACATGACGTAACCTTACATACTCTCCTCTGCATCTTCAAAACCTCTTCAGTACCTAAGACATCTCCATGATACTTTCCCAATTCCTCCGCTTGTTTCTTTTTCTTTAGCATTACACCCTTGTTTTCTGCCTCTCCAAGCTTATTCAACATCTGTGCTTCCTCCCCAGCCACTGCTGTTTGTTCTTCAAATACTGTGATTTGATTGCCCACACAAACTCTCAACTTCTCTATTGCCTTAGTTAGAGCTAGAAACTCAATTTCAGCCTCCATTTTCTGTTGAAATAGGCCCTCAAGGTCCAATTCCATTTCTCTATATTTCTCTTGTTGCAACTCTACAGTGCTTCTTGATTCTTCTTTCCCTGACCTGCTACTGTTTACACTGGTTTCCAGTTCAGAAATCCTTGATTCCTTCGCCTAAAGTACGGCCCTTGCTTCCTCCAGTTTGCTCTCCAAATATTTTACTTTCTGCGTTAAGGTGAATACAAGAGTTTCCAAGGAACCTGAAGTACTTTTTCTTATCTTTTCAGAAGCTAATTGGTCAGATGAGCTACTTTCGTGGATTTCTTCATCAGCAAAAGTAGAATCCACATGAACACTGTTAATGTTAACTGAACCATCACGTAGAGGTTCCTTTCCTATCTCCCCTAACTTCTTACTTCATTTTCAAAGGCTTCCTGGACAGATTGGAGGGCAAGAATAGACTGGACCAATGGGTCTTGATCTGGTGAATGCCGGTGATTCTCACTTTTTTCTTCTTTATCCTCCCAAGAAATATCTGCAGCTAAATCATCTGGTGAAAGTTCTTCAATGTCACCTGAAGCAGTTTGAACTTCCTCACTGATCTGGTGTTCGCCTTCATGAGCTTCATCACTGTTTTCCCCATCATAATTCATAGTGTTTCCATTTTGCTTTCCATTACTTGTCACTGAAAATGGACCCTGCATATAGACAAAGTTGGAGCTTCTTGAGTCAGATTCCATGCTGGAATGAGAGTTTTCCTTCTCGATTTTGACCCTTACTCCTCTGGCCTTCTTACTGCTTTCAACACGACCCTTTCCCTGTTGACTCTTTGACTTGAATTACCCACTCTGTTCCTGATGGAGACTCAATTAAGTGTTGTAAACCCAAGTGCAGGTTATGTTCAAGTAATAAATTCTCGGGTGTCCGAGGTCGAACCACAGGGAAGCGTATTAGTAAGTATAAGTTTATAAATATATAAGAAAAAGAAAGTAAACAAGATATTAGGGAATCAACAACAAAACAAGATAAACAAGATATTAGAGAACAAAATAAACAAAATAACATAAAAGAAATTAAACAAGATATAAAAAACAATAAGAAAAGATGTTGAGGTTAGAGAATCCACTCTTGGTGTTATGCTAAGATTAATCTTGTTTTATTACACAATTGAAATCCACACATAAAGGAGGTTCCAATCGGAAGGTTTAGCAATTCAGTCCAAATTGTCCAACGTCCATAGCATATGATATTATGTTCATTTGGTATCCTCAAAACTCATAAAAAGAGTCCAAGCATTCCTTATGCCAAGGTATATGTCTACAACAAATCAAGGTTATGAAACCAAGCATTTACTGTGCCATTTTCATTGTCAATAATGAATCAAGATCTCTACTTTGAAAGTATGATTTTAAACCAAAAGAAAATATTATCTATACTAGTGTTTATAAATGATGATTCGTTTTAGCTCATGTTTAAGAGACTAACCTTAGCATTTACCAAGAGCTTCACCTCATCACCTCAACAATATGATTAGCAACACAAACTAAAAATGAAAAGAAATGTAAGAAGCATAAGTAAATAAAGAAAAAGAAAACTAGAGAAAGGAAAGAAAAAGAAAACTTAGAGAATTTTATTACAATGGCTAATATCCTACCAATATACCAATGTATCCCAATACTCATCCAAGGCCCTCTATTTATACACATTTTGGAGAGCTAAATGACAAGAGACAAGCTTTATAAATTTCAAAGGTAGGTATAATAGGTGGGTGCATTTTTCTAACAATTTTCGTCATATTGTATGACAATTCTGATCAGCCAGCTTGATGGTCGATTTTGTCAATGTTGGAGGCTCGATCTGATCAAATGGTCTTCTAGAACAATATACCCCTATCAGTTACAGATCCATAGCCGTTGGAATCAGCTCATTTGCTGATGTGGATAAGAAGATATGGGCAAAATACGAAAACAGGTCAGCACAGACGTCATTGAACATCATCCAACTTGATGGTCGATTTCACTAGGGAAAACGACTCCGTTTCAAGAAGTGTAAAACATCAAAAAGATAGATATGCCTCTTAGCTTTGCACGGCTACAAATTTCAGCCTTATTGCTTCAGTCAAACTCGAGATATAGCTGATATGGTAAACGGTGTCGGAACTAGAACTGAACTGGATTTGCCCTTAATTCTAGTAATCTGAAATCACTCAAAGAAACTTGTGACAAACACCAAATTACATAAAAATATAAAAGATCATAAACACAATTAGACTAAACAATAATAACTCGTATTTGACACAAAACAATAATAAAACATAACTAAAAACTATATAATTATACGAGTTATCACACCCCCACACTTAGATTGTTGCTAGTCCCTAGCAACGACTCAATAAAAATAAAATAAGAAAATCTAATCTAATCCATTTTCGTAGGAAATCACGGTGGCACTTAGCATGTGACACAAGCCTTTAAACCCCTAGGTGTCCCTAGTGGACGAGTTTAGTCTCGTGAGGGTTTACTAGGACGATACCCACAAACATTGAAGACATAAGAAAAACTAAAAATAATAATTATAACTAATCCTTCCAATATAAATTAGAGATAATCATTGGACAAGTCTTAAAAACTAATCAATAGCTTAAAGAAATTCACAAAAAATCTTGCTTGAATGTAAATAAATGAGTTAAGCCAATATTAACATAACATATTTCAATCAAAATAGTGCATATTCAAACTTAATCTCAACTTCTCACATGGGATACTCTCTTGATTTTCACTCTTTAAAGTAGTGGTAAAGTGTTTACACTCAATCAATCTCATGAAAACACTTCTACCATATGCTTGCTTGTCCACCTATTCTCCACTATTTAGATCATACAACTTCATAAATCAAGAGGTCTTTATTCAAGGTTGTAATGGGGCCAAAGGGTTATAATGTGGTTAAAGAACAAAAGGATAAAGATATCACAAAGGTTCCAAAGAGTTCATAGATTTTAGAGACATAATAAGATCATACAAATAAAACTTCTCAAAACTCTTATAAAGCACAGAACAACATAGGCTAAATATTCATGTTGAGCCTTTGCATCATTCTAACCAACTTTGTAACATCTTTTTCTAGAAGTTCAAGAGAAGATTCTTTTTTTTTTTTTTTAATATGGGAATGTATTTGACAATGATCCCTTTCTTTTTCTCTTGACTTTTTCTTTTCTTTTCTTCCCCCACACTTATCTTTTGTTTCTAACCCAAATTTTCAACTAAAAATATCCCTTATTTTTTTTTTTTTAATATGTCTCAAAATATAAAAATCCATCTTTAGAACAAGGGTAAGGATATAAGTATATTTAGGCTAGGTGTAAGTTGTGGTTACCAATAAAACAGCATATTTAATGTAGGCTCAAATTGGCTCACTAGTGGGGATGTTCTCTTAGAACATTAATAAGGGATGGTTGTTTGGCTCTGGTTATAATCCTAATGCCTCTATCATATTCATGTTGTCACATGTATCAATATAGTCTCAAACGGTTTAAAGCAAGTTCTAGAGAATCATGTAATCATAAGAGCACTCAAGAAAGAAATTAGATTGATTTGTATAATGCATCAATCATTATAGGCTCAAAAACTCACAAGGATGATTATACAAGTCAGATTAAGTCTAAACATGCTTCTTTCTCAATCAACATATCATATTAACATTGGCTCATAAAAAGGTTGATATCAAGCTCAATTCTCATGAAAATCTTCTCACTAATAAATCTGCTTTAGACTTATGCAATTCATATCTCATTATAGTATTGAAAGTAACTAAAAAACACACTAAGTCTAAATATGCTTTTTTTTTTTTTTTTTTTTTTTGAAGAAGAAGATTAAATCAAACTGACAAGGTATGTCTCAAGTCTCCCTTACTCAGACCTTGTTCAGAATGAATACTTCTAAATGTCTTAAAACACAACAAATTTTTTTTTTTAGCAAAATATGTCCCTTACCCCCTACTAAAATATGACATTGTCCCCAATGTCAAATTTTAAAGGTAGAATTTAGGAGATATTACCTGCAGAGGTTGCTAACCACTTATTATAACTGAGACACAACAAGCAAAATGTTAGATAATGTCACAAAGACAAAGTGCAATCCACTCCTTGCTCATCCATATCTCTTTTTCTTTTTCCGAGCGTTTGCGAAACAACCGTAGCAGATAAACACTCATAAGCTTGTAGCTTTTTGAGTAAATCTTCAATGGTTGTAGCAGAAATTATGGTTCTCCTTGCCTCTGAAAACATGAATCCATTATCCACAGCATTATCTAAATATGAAAGCAAATTACTAAAATAACCATTAATATTAAGCAAACCAATGGGTTTCTTATTTGTGACCAAAGATGACCAAGAAGCCACGCAAGCTATTTCTTCCAATGTACCCAGACCTCCTGGTAAAGCAATGAATGCATCGGCAGAATGGTACATGATTGTCATCCGTTCAGGGATACTCCAGACTTGTATTTCCTTACCCACGGTAGGTCCACAAAAATCTGTGAATAGTTTTGGCACGATTCCTAGAACTGGACTTCCTCCGGCGTGTGCTGCTGTAGCGACTGCTCCCATTAAACCCGTACTACCGCCTCCATAAATCAACTGGATCTTTTGTTGGGCAAGTATTACTCCAACTCTTATGGCTTCATCAGCGAATATGTTATTTTTCCCTGGATAAGCACCTCCAAAGACACAAATTTTTTTAATGCGCTGGGACGAAGTGCTTTCCATTTTTTTTTTCGAGTGCCTGAAAGAGAATGAGTACATGGTGTAATATATAGAGGACTGAGTAGTGAATCAGACAAGAGTAATAATGTCGCCGAAAGTGTATCTGACCTGTCAGAAGAAAATGTTAACCTAACAAAAGATTTTTGCGTGATTTCAGGAAGAAAATCAAAAAGAGAAGAAAAATCAACAGTAAAAATCAAAAGTAATAATGTCGCCGAAAGTGTATTTGGCATCTTCCTCTGGTTTTACGTCCAGAAACGGCTTAAACGCCTTCTATGAGTCGAGGATATGCTTCCCATCCAGTTTTCTTATAAGCTGGCAAACAGGGTCTTTTATCATCAGATTCCCAAGATGTTGCCATTCCCTTTGGAATTGCGGCCATAAATCAAGAATTTCTCTCTGTACGTCTCCACTAGGATGCGTCTCAAGAGAAAGTTGGATATTACCCAAATTCTCCTTACTCAGTCCATCCTTAATGAATTCAATTTTATCATCTCGATTAGAGGACGGAATCCCAATAGAACGACATTTACCGTTACACGTCCATCGTGCACACTTGTGGCAATTTGAACTCATGCGCTTTGCTCGTCGCTTCTTTGCATAAGTGCTTCTACCTGTACCTGGTAAATGCAAAACAGGAAGATATTCATCTTCACGTACCTTGGCTTCAATTATCCAACGCATGTCTTCAGGAATCCCTTTGTGCATAAGCATTCTTAATCTTTCAAATCGAACTTGGTAAAGCTTCAGTAAAATATTTTGAGGAAAAGGAGGAAATCGTTTCTGCAATCTTTTGAGAATATCATCCATCCTGAAAAAAAAATGAAAAAGAAATTGAAAGAGAAATTTATATACAATATCAGTTTTGTGGGTAGCTGATGAAACCGACTTAAATAATCACGGAGTACCGTTATCCGCCATTTAACCGGGAAAAAATGAATTTTTTTTTTTTTTTTGAAGATTAGTAAAAATTATATTTATATCTAGTTATTTTCAAAACAAGGATCAGAAAGAAAAACAACCTCTTCTTGAGTAACATGATTTTCCAAAAAGAGTTTGAGTCTTTGTCCATTTACCTTGAATACGTTACCATTTTGAGGATTCTCAATGTCAACTGCTCCATAATGATACACATGCTTAACCACAAATGGGCCAGTCCATCTTGATCTCAACTTACCAGGAAATATGTGAAGTCTAGAATTATAAAGTAGAACTTTTTGCCCAACATCAAATGTTTTTCTTGAAATTAACTTGTCATGAAAGGCTTTAGTTCTTTCTTTATGAATTTTAGAATTCTCATATGCATCTTTGAATAAAGTTGGCTAGTAAAATCCACACTGTAAAATTTTTGCAGCAGTTTTCTTTGATGAAAAATGACCACCACATGCCTCAGAATGACAAAACTTAATTACACTACTTACCTCATTGTCGGGAATGCATCTTCGAAAAATCTGATCAGGACAATATTTGAACAAGTAAGGGTCATCCCAATAGAACTTCTTTACCTCATTCAGAAACTTCCTTTTATCTTGGGTGCTCCATTGAGAAAGAATTTTTCCCAAAAAGGAATATTTTAGCTCGGATGGCAATGGTTTTAAATCCAGCTTGGGCGGTTCAATAGTTGATGGTACAGTGACATTTGTGAGTGATGGGAGTTCCTCAAACTTTTGTTTCCAACGATGCTTATCCTGAAAAGAATTTAACAAAGAATCAGTGTGTGAAATTTCTGAAGCATTATCAAACTCACATTCAATTAAATAAGCTTCTAAAGGATCATGGAATGTGGTAGTGGTGAGATGTTCATGAACAAGTTCTTCAATGAAATCCACTTCATGTACTTCTGAATCATCACCAGGTTGCTTGCAAATGTTGAACACATTTAATTCTAAAGTCATATTTCTAAAAGAAATGTTCAAAATACCATTCCTGCAATTTATCAGAGCATTAGAAGTTGCAAGAAATGGACGGCCTAATATAACAGGAATTTGAACATTTGGATTTGAAACAGGATGTGTGTCCAAAACAATAAAATCAACAGGGAAGTAAAAATTATCAATTTGAACCAAAACATCTTCAACTATCCCTCGAGGAATTTTTACAGAACGATCAGCTAGTTGAAGTGTAACAGGTGTTTCCTTGAGTTCACCTAAACCTAACTGTTGATAAACAGAAAAAGGCAAAAGATTAACACTAGCACCAAGATCAAGCAATGCACGTTCTATTCTAGTGTTTCCAATGATGCATGAGATTGTTGGACATCCAGGATCTTTGAATTTTGGTGGAGTAAGGTGTTGAATGATTGAGCTCACACTTTCCGTCAGAAATGCTTTCTTTTGTACATTATGTTTCCTTTTAACTGTGCACATGTCCTTCAAAAATTTAGCATAAGATGGAACTTGTTTGATTGCATCCAATAAAGGAATGTTAATCTTAACTTGTTTGAAAAGTTCATATATTTCTGCATTTTGATTCAAATTCTTTATTGTTTGCAACCTTTGAGGAAAAGGAGCAGGATGCATACCTTTTTCTTTGTCCAAATTTTCAAGAAGTTCAGACTTACCATCATCCTTACCATTACTTTTCGGAGGGGAAGGAGGATCTTGGTCTTTTGATGGAATGCTTTTGTCAATTGCCTTTCCACTTCGAAGAGTTGTGATAGAACTGGCATTTTCCTGTTGAGTTTCATTGGAGCAAGAAACAAAACATTGAGTAGAAGGGTTAGGTTGAGGTTGAGCAGGAAACTTACCTTTTTCTTGAGTGCGTAATGAAGCTGTCAATGTGGACAAGGTGTTTTTGATTTCATTGATGTCCTGTGAAGTTTGGTTATTCACATTTGCTTGTGTTTGCATGAATGCTTGCAATGTCTCTTCCAAGGTTTGTACACGTGAAGGTTGATAGGAAAAAGTGTTGCCCGGCTTTTGAGATTGTGGTACCTGAACATGATTATTATTCTGCCAACTGAAGTTGGGATGATTTCTCCATTCAGGGTTATACGTTTCAGAGTAAGGAGAAGGAAAAGGCTTTTTAAATGTGTTTATGGAATTTACTTGATCATGCAACGCTTCTTTAAGAATGGGAATGTTTGGACATTCAGAAGTGGGGTGTCCCATGATTTCACAAATTCCACAACTTTCTTCATTTTTAACCGTTTTGACTTCTTTTACTTCTCTAAGTTCCATGGCTTCAATCTTTCTAGCCAAATTAGCTACTTTAGCTTTTATCTCATCTTCTTGACTAAAATGATATTTACCTCTGTTAGAAACAAGATTAGATCTATTGGAACTTTCAGAGGAATTATCTGTGTGCCAGGCTTGAGAGTTATCTGCCAAATGGTCTAGGTAGTCAAAGGCTTCTTCAGGTTCTTTTTCTAGAAACTCACCGTTACACATTGTTTCAACAAATTGTTTAGTTTCGGGAGTTAAACTTTCATAAAAGAAACTAATAAGACGCCATTTTTCAAAACCATGATGTGGACAAGAACTTAACAAATCTTTAAAACGCTCCCAGCACTGAAAAAATGCTTCATTTTGATTTTGATTGAAATTTTGAATCTGTCTTTTTAAAGCAGTAGTTTTATGTGCTGGGAAAAATTTCTTTAGAAACTCAGTTTGTAATTCTTGCCATGTGCCAATTGACCTTGGTTTTAAATTATGAAGCCAAATTTTTGCTTTATCTTTTAAAGAAAAAGGAAATAATTTTAGCTTGACAATTTCATTTGTACATTGTTGGTCATTAAAGGTGACACATACATCTTCGAAGTCTTTTAGAAACGAGTAAGCACTTTCCGATTCCAACCCATAGAAATTTGGAAGCAAAGCTATCATACCTGGTTTAAAACGAAAGTTGTTTGCATTGAGAGGAAAAATAAAACAAGAGGGTGATGAGCTTCGAGTTGGTTGCAAGTAGTCACGCATGGTGCGTACTTGTCTGTTCTCATCTTCAGCATGAACACTTTCATTGTCAGCCATGGTAGGAATTGTATTAGAAAGATTACCTGAAAAAGTTTCACAATAAAATCTAACTAAACGACGAGATCTAAAATCACGTCGCCAAACAAGCATAAAACAAAGTTAATATACAGATTAGGCGGTATAACCAGCCAATAAAAATAAACAAAGTTAATATACAATATAAATATAAATATATAGAAAATTAGGCGGTATAACCAGCCAATAAAAATAAATATAGGCGGTATAACCAGCCAATAAAAATAAAACAAAGTTAATATACAATATAAATATAAATATATACAAATTAGGCGGTATAACCAGCCAATAAAAATAATTATAGGCGGTATAACCAGCCAATAAAAATAAATATACTTATAAACTTATATACTTAGTATTGCCTCCCCGGCAACGGCGCCAAAAACTTGATGGAGACTCAATTAAGAGTTGTAAACCCAAGTGCAGGTTATGTTCAAGTAATAAATTCTCGGGTGTCCGAGGTCGAACCACAGGGAAGCGTATTAGTAAGTATAAGTTTATAAATATATAAGAAAAAGAAAGTAAACAAGATATTAGGGAATCAACAACAAAACAAGATAAACAAGATATTAGAGAACAAAATAAACAAAATAACATAAAAGAAATTAAACAAGATATAAAAAACAATAAGAAAAGATGTTGAGGTTAGAGAATCCACTCTTGGTGTTATGCTAAGATTAATCTTGTTTTATTACACAATTGAAATCCACACATAAAGGAGGTTCCAATCGGAAGGTTTAGCAATTCAGTCCAAATTGTCCAACGTCCATAGCATATGATATTATGTTCATTTGGTATCCTCAAAACTCATAAAAAGAGTCTAAGCATTCCTTATGCCAAGGTATATGTCTACAACAAATCAAGGTTATGAAACCAAGCATTTACTGTGACATTTTCATTGTCAATAATGAATCAAGATCTCTACTTTGCAAGTATGATTTTAAACCAAAAGAAAATATTATCTATACTAGTGTTCATAAATGATGATTCATTTTAGCTCATGTTTAAGAGACTAACCTTAGCATTTACCAAGAGCTTTACCTCATCACCTCAACAATATGATTAGCAACACATACTAAAAATGAAAAGAAATGTAAGAAGCATAAGTAAATAAAGAAAAAGAAAACTAGAGAAAGGAAAGAAAAAGAAAACTTAGAGAATTTTATTATAATGGCTAATATCCTACCAATATACCAATGTATCCCAATACTCATCCAAGGCCCTCTATTTATACACATTTTGGAGAGCTAAATGACAAGAGACAAGCTTTATAAATTTCAAAGGTAGGTATAATAGGTGGGTGCATTTTTCTAACAATTTTCGTCATATTGTATGACAATTCTGATCAGCCAGCTTGATGGTCGATTTTGTCAATGTTGGAGGCTCGATCTGATCAAATGGTCTTCTAGAAAAATATACCCCTATCAGGTACAGATCCATAGCCATTGGAATCAGCTCATTTTCTGATGTGGATAAGAAGATATGGGCAAAATACGAAAACAGGTCAGCACAGACGTCATTGCACATCATCCAACTTGATGGTCGATTTCACTAGGGAAACCGACTCCGTTTCAAGAAGTGTAAAACATAAAAAAGATAGATATGCCTCTTAGCTTTGCACGGCTACAAATTTCAGCCTTATTGCTTCAGTGAAACTCGAGATATAGCTGATATGGTAAACGGTGTCGGAACTAGAACTGAACTGGATTTGCCCTTAATTCTAGTAATCTGAAATCACTCAAAGAAACTTGTGAAAAACACCAAATTACATAAAAATATAAAAGATCATAAACACAATTAGACTAAACAATAATAACTCGTATTTGACACAAAACAATAATAAAACATAACTAAAAACTATATAATTATACGAGTTATCAGTTCCCACTTAAATTCTTCATCTGGTTTTCTCCTGCACGTACCCCAAAAATGCAGGCAGGTCGTATCTCACCTTTGGCATACTGGCTGCTGTAGATGACTTGCTACTTCGATCCTCGCTATTTTCAGAGTCTGTAGCAGAAACAGAAGCAAAAGCCGCCCTAACTGCAAACCTGGAATCTGAACTAGGGCTACGCATCATGAACCCATGAGCAACACTTGCATTCTTCAAAATATTCACAGGTCCAACAGTAGCTGCACTATTCTGCTTGATCTTAGGTGATGCCCTATGTTGAGGTTTAGTTGGATTTGGATTTGCAGAATCGGTCAAACCTCGCTTCAATATTTTACTGTTGTCTATAGTGGCGGTGGCATCCTTAACAAACTCTCTCTTGATACGCCTCCATTTCTTCAACCCATACCCTTTGGTGGTAGGAGGAGATGACCTACCAGGAGATTTAGCTGCTAGAGGAGGTGAATGCATTTCCATTGGCTGCACAACCTCAGCACTACCCTTTACATGATCAATATCAGCTGTCAAAGCATCGGAATCGACACTTTGATCAGTGGCCAACCTCTGAGTCTGATTATCATTTGAGCACGACCCATTATCCTTACTCTTGTAATCATCAATGTGCTTATTCCTGATTTTATTATCATCAACATGAGGTATACTGTGTTGAGTGGCTTCATTGTCCTCCACAAATTCAAGCGCAGAACATTCAATCTCCAAATCCATAACTATAAATATGGGTTTCGCTCAAGATTTACTTTTATGTCTCCGTAATGGAAATGAGGGTTTAGAATTGAAGATGATGATGATAAACTGCATCAGAAGCCAAAATAAGATCAAGTTCCCGCCCAATAACCTCCATGTCATCATGCTCTCCCCACCTCAACGGAGCCACGTTGACGGTCCCACATTTTCGAGCTACCACGTCAGCATTCGCGTCAACGTTGAATTTAAGGTTGAGGATGACGTGTGGCAAGTCTGTCATAGTCACATTAGCTCCCAACGTGACGGCCACGGTGATTATAGCAAGGCCAGTACCGGTACCAAGGTCTAGGATTTTCAGTTTTCGATCATTATCACCACCGTTTGATAAAGCCGTAAAGGTGGTTGTGAGAGGGCTTTTGCTAGGGTGACAGAGATGGTTATCAAGATGCGAAAGGAGCGTAGTAGCGATAGGCCAAAGCTGGAAAGCAAGCCATTCAGAAGGAAGCTGTCTAATCACAATCGTTGACTCGATCGTACGGATATAATGCTGTTGTAGTTGTTGCTTCGCTGCACCGTCACCTAGCGTAGTAAACTTCTTCCCTTCATCTTCTTCATCAGGAAAGATCATTTTAACGGGATCTATATCGCCTTTATCGTCTTCTTGAGTAGCCATTTTTTTTACTTCATTCTTTTTGCGCCGCCAACGTCTCAAATTTCTTCCCCTCTATTTTTGAAACTGGTCTCTTTCTCTAGGGCTCGTCCAGTCCCCGTGAAAAAACCAAAGCTCTCCTCTCCTTTCTTTTAGCTCTCATCCAAATCTTTCATTTTCTTCCTTTTAGCTCTCAGTCCTCATGAAAAACAAAGCTTTTTGGTTTGTTTCCTTTAGCCGCCATTCGTTTTTTCTAAGTAATCAGCCCCCCCTCTTTTCTTTACAAATGACCCATTTTATATCTCCATTTCTAACCTAAAAAAAAATGGGTAATGTTTAAGTTACCCTTCCTTTATTTTTTCAAGTCTCTCTTTTCTCTTTATTTTTTCAAATATTTTCGATTAAAAAAATTTATTTTAAAAATCTAATAAAGCTCAAGATTAAACTTTTTCACCTCGGGTTTAAATTGAATTTTAAAATTGGTAATTTTACGATCCAATTTTATTTGAACATTTAAAGCTAAAAAATATATATATAATTTAGAACATTTTAAAAATCTAAAATCGCGACCGTGACTTTTACAAAAATATTAAACCCGAGAGGGGGACAAATCAAAATTGGTTTTAAATGGCCCGGACAAAATTAGGTGTCTACAACTTGTATTTTTGATTTTCTGTTTTCAAAATGTTTAAGCTTGTTATGTTTTACATTTTGTTAATCCATGTGTTTGGGAAAATGCCTATTGGTTTTCATGCCTTTACTTTATATTTGCATGATTTGAGTATTGTTCTTTAGCTATGCATGTTATTGTGTTAAGTGTTTGTGAAAATGCCATACTTATTTTAAAATATGGGACCATTCGGCCACCCCTCATCTTGGATGCTTTGTGTGTGCATTTTTGTTTTGCTAGTTGATAGGTTTGCATTTTCATGATATTTGGTTGTGTATTTTGTTTAAGCATGCTATATGTTTATGGTATTGCCATGCATTCTTTAGGTTTAGAATTGGTTTGATTTGCCATGCATATTCATGCATTTTAGACCTAGGTTGCATTAAATGCCATGCAAGTTCATTTAGGTTTAAGTCATATTTACTGATGCCATGCATTTTTCATGTCATTTAGGTTTTAAATCATGCATTTCATGCATCATATTTGCTATATTTTCATGCATTTAATGTCATTTCCACATGATTTATGACTTAGGCCAATCCATGGCTCAAAGTCATGCTCACTTGAGCATACTTGTGAAAAAATTAAAGAGTTTTCAAATTGATTATTCTACCTTTGTGATTTTTTTCACTTAGCCAATTTTTGTCTAACTTTTCAAAAGTGTTAGCTACTATTTGTGAGTCTTTAGGAGAGTCTCTAACATTTTTACTTTGATTTTTAAATCATTTTATCAAAGGCAAAAAAATGTGTTTTAGCAAAACAGTTTTTTCACCCAGTACTCGTACTTTCTCGATTTTTCTGGGCAGTCATCGTTAATCAAAAAATTAAGCCGACTTTTTCCCATGTAGTTTTACATGTTTTGAGTCTCCAGTATTTTTTTAGATTTTTTTGAATTTTTAAAAATGGGGTAAAGAATCGTGCTTTAAAACTGGACATTGGAGTCAGAACTAAATTTGAAGGAAAATCATTTTTCTGTTTTGGTTAAGTTACTTAGAAGAGCTGATTAGGAAGTTTAGCTACTGTTTTAAGATAGTTTCTAAGCCTTTTTAAACTCTAAAAATGATTTTTTAAATCTCGGGTTAAGGGTGGTCAAGTCAAGGATTTTAAACTTAGGAAATTAGAGCCATTTAAAAAGGGTTTAGCCAAGTTTTAATTTTTAATCTAAGCTTTTCAAAATTGTTTCAAACAATCAGAAAGTATTTTGGATTTAGAATACTTAATTCGATATATTTTCCTAAGGTAGCCGGATATCTTTTTAGATATACGGATTTTCTTAATTAAAGGAAAAAATACATTCTCATTCATTGCATTTTCCATATTCATGCATACTATATAATATGTGATTTTTGCTATGTTAATTTCCATGATGGTGTTATCATATTGAATTTAAATTTTTGATATTATATTAATTGTTATATGGTTTTGAATATTTCATGATATCCTATGCTTTTTATTTAGTCATTTATTTTTGTCACATCATTTAGCATATAATATGTTCATGCATTATTATTATTATTATTTTTATTTTTATTTTCATGCATATTATATGATAGTATTATTTTATGTTTTATGTCATTTCATTTCATGTCATTTAGATTATATTTTTAGAATATGCCATGTCATTTAAAACATGCCATATCATTTAATTTTGCCATATAATCTAGGTCATTTCATTTCATATAGACTATATTATGTTACTTAGGACATTTCATTTTATTTAGGATATTTCATTTAGAATATCATGTCATTTAAATCATTTCATTTCATTTAGAATCTATCATGATATTTAGGATATTGCATCTCATTTAGAATATGTTATATTACTTAGGTTATATTCATTTTATCTAGAATATATTATGAGACTTAGGTCATATCATTTCATTTAGATTAATTCATGTCATCTTTATTATGTCACTCATTTTCATATTCATATTTTTTAAAATGTGTTTTAAAATAAGATAATGATTTTCAATAAAATAAAGATATTCCCGAGTTAAAATAATTCATGAGTTCTCTGCCGGGTTTGCTGGGGAGGATATCATCAATTATCATTAATAACGGAATATCTTCTTTAAAATAAAAATGATTCGGAAAGTTTTCCAAATTAATAAAAATTTCTATATTTTGCCATGTTTGTTGGGGAATATATGAAAATTTTGAATTAATAAATTTCAGATCATTTTCAATAAAAAAATTGGAATTATTTTTCTTTAAATTGGGAATTGACTTGAAATACTAAATTAAAAATCGACTTTTTACCGAGACTTGAGATAACACACGATTAATAAGGTACCGTTTTATACGGGCGTTGTGGGGGTGCTAATCCTTCCCCACACGTAACCGAGTCCCGAACCCGCTTCTTTGATTTCTCTGGTTTAAAACACAGACTTGAAATTGGTTTTAAAAAAAATGTTTTAATTAATTTTAAAATGTTTTATATAACCGGTTTTAATAGGGACGATCACACCTAGCTAAAAAAGATTGGTGGCGACTCTATTTCTTTTTCAAGGTTATTTTCAAAACCTTCGTTTTTCTAGAGGAATTAAGTTGACGTTTTCTCAGTTTTTTTTTATGTCACGCTTAACGAATAATAAATTCTTGCGATGAGACTTGTTATTTTTTAGGTTGTGACAGCTTAGCGACTCCACTGGGGACTATTAGAGAGTCAGGCCTAGAATTAGTCGTGTGTTATCAAAGTCTCAGTTTTGTTGGTTTAATTGGTATTTAGTTTTAATTCCCACATTTTTTTAAAAATAAGGAGAATTTTGAAAATAATAAAATGTTTTCAATATGTCCATATTCATGTATATACATATTATTATTGTTCTGTAGTTATTTTGTTGTATATAGTTATTCTTTGTCTGTTTGATGCTTTACATTGTTTGATCTTGTTGGGGCATTTAGAATAAGGGGTGTAGAATAGGTGGTGAAAGGTTTGTTGTTCCTCCTCACACACCACACGTGCATTTGCATATCATGAGCCCTATACCCGGGTTCCGTCCTTTTAGGTGGGAGCAAAGTAACTAAGCCTTCATGATTAACAATTTGCATGGGCTAGTGAAACAATTCCAGGGTACTAAATTACCTAAGCCTTCGTGATTAACAATCCGCATGGGCTAGGGAAATATACTCTAACAAATTGAACCCGCTTTTATCGGGGTGCCTTACTAGCCTTCACCGGCGACAGTGAGGAGCAATTCGGGGCCTTTAGAACCGATTCACCCTCATATAGTGAACCTAGGCGAAGCCATGCCAGATTTTCGTTAGATATACCGAAGATAGGAACACATGGAGGGACATTTCGAAACCTTTTGTTACCTATTGTACACTCTGAATAAGTGTTGTAGATCGGGCAACGATGTACGTACATCGCCCGTAATAAATGTGATAATCTGCCCTAAAGGCATTGTGATACCTATATAAGTAGATGTTGTTGGGACAAATGTTCACTAACTTTTTGAAATTCAAAATACAAACATTCTTTTTCAAACATTTTTGCATTTTGCATATTTCATGCATGTGTGAATAGAGCATGTACATTTATGGTTGTATTGTTGATCTCATTTTTTGCAATAAATGGATGGTAATAATAATCTTATTTGATGATTTCATAAAACTGATAGTGTTACATGAACATTTGGATATTGTACCATAGTAGGATCCACTACCCCGAAATTATTTTGAAAATAATATGATTGGTTTTTCATAGATAGGATGAAAAAAATCGAGGAAAAGTCGACTTAATACCTCTAGAAAAATGAAGGTTTTGAAAATGACCTTGAAAAAGACATGGAGTCGCCACCAATCTTTTTTAGCTAGGTGTGATCGGCCACCTATTAAAACCGGTTTTTTAAGATGTTTTAAAAATTAATTAAAACATTTTTAAAACAAATTTCAAGTCTGCGTTTAAACCAGAGAAATCAAAGAAACGAGTTCGGGACTCGGTTACGTGCGGGGAAGGATTAGCACCCCCACAATGCCCGTATAAAACGGTACCTTATTAATCGTATGTTATCTCAAGTCTCGGTAAAAAGTTGGTTTTAAATTTAGTATTTCAAGTTAATTCCCAATTTAAAGAAAAAATAATTCCATTTTTAATTGAAAATGATCCGGAATTTATAAATTCAAAATTTTCCCATATTCCCCAACAAACGTGGCAAAATATAGAAATTTTTATTATTTTTGGAAAACTTTTCGAATCATTCTCTTTGAAAGAAAGATATTCCTTTATTAATAATAATTGATGATATCCTCCCCAGCAAACCGGGCAGAGAACTCATGAATTATTTTAACTCGGGAATATCTTTATTTTATTGAAAACCATTATCTTTTTTGAAAACATTTAAAAGAAATGAATATGTATATGCATGACATAAATAAAATGACATAGCAAAATCTAAATAATATAATGCAACCTAAATGACATGATATGATTTGAATGCCTTAGCATATTCTAAATGAAATGAAATATCCTAAGTTATATGATATATTCTAAATGAAATGAAATGACCTAGATGACATAATATATTCTATATGAAATATAATGACCTAGGTAATTTAATATATTCTACATGAAATGCAATATTCTAAGTCATATGATATAATCTAAATGAAATAAAATATTCTAGATGACATAATATATCCCAAATGAAATGAAATGATTTAAATGACATGACAAATATGAATGATATGGCATATAATTTAAATGACATGGAATAAAATAACGCTATCGTATATTATGCATGAAAATAGAAATAATAATGCATGAACATAGTATATGCTAAATAAAAATAACTAAATAAAAGCATAAGATATCATGAAATATTCAAAACCATATAATAAACCATATAACATCAAAAAATTAAATCAAAATAATAACAATATCATAGAAATTATTATAGCAAGAATCACATATTATTTAAAATGCATGAATATGGAAAATGCAATGCATGAAATGTATTTTTCCTTTAATTAAGGAAATCCGTATATCTAAAAAGATATCCGGCCACCTTAGAAAAATATGTCAAATTAAATTTTCTAAAACCAAAATTCTTTGTGATTGTTTGAAAACAATTTTGAAAAGCTTGAATTAAAAATAAAAACTCGGATAAATCTTTTTTAAATGGCTCTAATTTCCTAAGTTTAAAAATTCGGACTTGACTATCCTTAACCCGAGACTTGAAAAACCATTTTTAGAGTTTAAAAAGGC
This sequence comes from Fremontodendron californicum, assembly GCA_030761205.1. Lineage (NCBI taxonomy): Eukaryota > Viridiplantae > Streptophyta > Magnoliopsida > Malvales > Malvaceae > Fremontodendron > Fremontodendron californicum. Next base: position 10,781,977 of record JAULJL010000022.1, read on the forward strand.
ATAAAAACTGCCCTAAGTTAGTAGCTAACCCTCCTAATCAGCCCACTCTAAGTAACTTAACCAAAACAGAAAAATAATTTTTCTTTAAATTCAATTCTGACTCCACTGTCCAGTTTTAAGCCAAGATTTTTTACCCTATTTTTAAAAATTCAAAAACTTATTAAAACATTACTGGAGACTCAGGACATGTAAAAATACATGGAAAAAAAGCTGCTTAATTTTCTGATTAAAGATGAATTCCCAGAAAAATTGGAAAAGTACGAAAACTGGGTGAAAAAAAAAAACTGTTTTGTCAAAACACATTTTTGCCTTTGATAAAATCATTTAAAAATCAAAGTACAAATATTTGAAACTCATAAAATAGCTCACAAACAGTAGCTAGGACTTTTTGAAAGTTAGATAAAAATTGGCTAAGTAAAAAAAATCACAAAGGTAGAATAATCAATTTGACAAAATTTAATTTTCCACAAGTGTGCTCAAGAGAGCATGACTTTGAACCATTAATTGGCTCAACTCATTATTCAAGTAGCATGAACATGAAATGCATGAAACAATACAGCAAACATAGTGCATGAAATGCATGAGCTTAAATCTAAATGTTATGAAAAAATGCATGGCATTCATATAGTGACCTAGACCTAAATGAACTTGCATGGCATTTAATGCAACCTAGACCTAAAATGCATGAACATGCATGGCAAATGAACCAAACCTAATAACTAAAATATGCATAGCATTTTGACAAACACAAAGCATGCTTAAACCAAAAACTCAACCAAATATAATGCAAATGCTAACCTATCAACTAACATGGGAAGAATGCACATAAAATTCAAAAATTCAAGGGTGGCCGAGTGGAATAATGTGACTAGCAAACATGGCATTTTCACAAACACTTGGTATACTAACATGCACAACTAAATCAAATGTCATACAAATGCAAAAACCTACCAACTAACATGGCAAAAATGCAACACACAATGCAAAACACATGGAGTAGCCAAATGGCCTCAAGCTCCAACAAGCATGGCATTTTCACAAACACTTGGTATACTAACATGCTCAACTAAAATATAACACTTAAATCATGCAAAAACCACACAAGCATTTTCACAAACACTTAATATACTAAATCTAAAACATGCTCAACTAAGATATAAAACTCAAATCATGCAAAGACCACACAAGCATTTTCACAAACACTTGATATACTAAATCTAAACCATGCTCAAATTTAAACATCATGAAAACAGAAAATTAAAAATGCAAAAACATTATATTTAAAACATAAATGGCAACAAACAAAGCAACCAAATTAAAATATAACTCAAGAATATGAAGTAACATAACATTTAAAACACCAAGATCAAAGAAAATAACATAAACAATATGGTAAAATAAATCAAAACAGCAACTTAAATGAATAATGTAGGCCATTTGGTCATGGTGAGTTTATTGTAAAAAACATATTTAAGAAAGAGATGAAGGAAGAACTTAAGAAGAACAATAAAAAAACATTTATTTAAAATGGAAACTCACCAAATAGTAATCAAAATAGCAAAAATAAGAATGGAAAATCAAGAAAGTGCAAGAGTTGGTGCTCAAGAGCAACCTCAAGAAGCTATATTTCAAGCTTTATCTCTTCAAACTTTCCTTTCTTCTCTAAACTTTTCTTTTTTGCTTTCAACCAAGGAGAGAAAAACCAAGTAAAAACTAAAAGAACTCAGCAAAATGAAGATGAAAAAAGAAATTTCCGCCCCCCAACTATGTTGGCCGAAACCCCCTCATATTGCCCAAGGATGTTGTCATTTTTTTTAACAAATTTTCCATCAAATGGCTAATAATTCAAGGTGAAAAAATAATGAAATTACCACCTTTAGATTAGCATATCAGCTCTCTCAAATTACAGCTGTTCAAGAATAATGTTGACATCTCTCTTGGTTTATGTGGCTTAATCACCATGGCTTGATCAAAGAGAATCTCTAACTAACTCTTGATTTTTAGCCATTTGATTGAAAAATTAGAAACTTCCTCCTTTCTTTGGGCTTGGGCAGGCCAACACTTCTCTTTTCCAGCCCAAGTCTGATTTTTGAAAGGCCCAAAGAAGCGCTTTTCGGTTGCTTGGGTGAAATAACCATTTTGCCCCCCGGATGCAAATAAATATCAAACGGACTCCAAATTCATTTTTCTTTTTTGAATACTTCCAAAATAATAAAACATTGAGTTCTGGAAGTTTTCAAAATTATCTGAGTCCGTTTGCTATTTATTTGGATTTTTTCTTCCAAAAATGCCTTTTTATGCCCCCATTTTACCATTTTTTAAACGAGCTCCAAATCAAGATTTTTCTTCACCAATCTCTTTCAAATAATTTAAAAGTGTTATCTGGAAGTTTTCATAATTTTTGGAGCTCATTTGGTATTTTTTCGGGATTTATCGGCTTGAATTACTACATAGGAGCTCGGGATTTGGCCATTTTGAAAACGAACTCCGAATCAAGATTTTATTTCTCCAATCTCTTCCAAATAATATAAAAATGAGATTTGAAAAAGTTCAAATTTTTTGGAGCTCATTTGCTATTTTTCCGGGATTTATCTTCTTGAATTATTGCAAAAGAGGCCCGGGATTTGGCCATTTTGCAAACGAACTCTGAATCAAGATTTTCTTTCACCAATCTCTTCCAAATAATTTAAAAATGAGATTTGCAAAATTTTAGAAGATTTGGAGCTCATTTGCTATTTTTCCAAGATTTTCCTTTTTGAATTACTACATAAGAAACCCGGGATTTGGCCATTTTGCAAACGAACTCCGAATCAAGATTTTCTTTAACCAATATCTTTCAAATGATTTAAGAATGAGATTAACAAATTTTCTGAATTTTTGGAGTCCATTTGCTATTTTTCCCAAATTTTCAAATTTTGCCCTTTTGCCTCCGAAACCCGGTTTTGCTCAAAACAACTTCGATTTTTAGATTTTCTTCAAGTTGAGCCTTGGGCTATCCCTTTTTAATCATTCCTCATCTATTGGGGGCTTTGGTCTTACCAAGTCAGGCCATTTTCGTGATTCTTCCCGATTTTATCGAAATCCACAAAAAACCCTAATTCTCGATTTTTTCTCGGATTGACTTTTCTTTCAGTTTTTTCTTGCAAGTGGCTTCTCCATTACCCGTAGTCAATGCTTATCTTTCATTTGGAACCTTCAATTTTGACCAATTTGATCGTTAAAGCACTTTTCCCCAAATTTCTTGGATTAGGGTTTCCTTTCTACTGAATCTCCAAATCCCAACCTCCGAACTCCATATCTTTCAATGTAGACCTCGGATTATCAAAATTCTTTCACCATTTATCAATTGAACTTAAAATCTTGATTTTGAAAGTGGGTTGACTTTTTTAGTAGTTGACTTTCTGGGGGTGACTTTTTTCGAGGTTGACTTTTTTAAGTTTGACTTTTTATGCTCGCCCTCTTAAACTAAGTCTCGGAGTACCACCTGCAGGATGAAAAAAGTCTTTTTACACTCGGAAATATCAATATAGGAAGAAAACATACCTGTTTAGTGGTCCGGACAAAATTAGGTGTCTACAGCTGTCCCTCTTTGGCTATTGCTGAGAATCAGGAATCAGACAAAGATAAACCGACACTAATTTTGTACGGTCAGTGACATCACATGCGAAGGAAAGGGAAAGGGGTTTTATTTTTCATTCTTCTATCATTTTTTCATTTTTCATTTTCTATTTTTATTTTTTTTTTCATTTTTTTTAAACAGTAAATTGAAGATTTTATCCTTAAATTGAATTCCCTGACTAATCAAGGCTCGACCCATCTTAAGGAAAAGAATTCGATTTTCAAAAGAAAAAAATTGTGCCCGAAGGTCTTTAAAATAGTGCCCGGAGGTCTTAAAATGGTGCCCGGAGGTCTTTAAAATGGTGCCCGGAAGTCTTTAAAATGGTGCCCGGTGTCTCTTTACCCATAATTTGAAAAAATATGCCCGGAGGTCTTAAAAATGGTGCCCGTAGGCCTTACCCGTGAAAAAAAGTTATGCCCGGAGGTCTTAAGAATGGTGCTCGGAGGTCTTTAAAATGGTGCCCGGAGGTCTTAAAAATGGTGCCCATAGGCCTTACCCGTGAAAAAAAGTTATGCCCGGAGGTCTTAAAAATGGTGCCCGTAGACCTTACCAGTGAAAAAAAGTTATGCCCGGAGGTCTTAAGAATGGTGCCCGGAGGTGTTACCTAAGATTTGAATAATTATGCCCGGAGGTCTTAAAAAATGGGGCCCATAAGCCTTACCCGTGAAAAAAAGTTATGTTCGGAGGTCTTAAAAATGGTGCCCGTAGGCCTTACCCGTGAAAAAAAGTTATGCCCGGAGGTCTTACCCGCGATTTGAAAAATTATGCCCGGAGGTCTTAAAAATGGTACCCATAGGCCTTACCCGTGAAAAAAGTTATCCCCAGAGGTCTTAAGAATGGTGCCTGAAGGTCTTACCCGCGGTTTGAAAAATTATGCCCGGAGGTCTTAAAAATGGTGCCCATAGGCCTTACCCATGAAAAAAAGTTATGCCCGGAGGTCTTAAGAATGGTGCCCGGAGGTCTTACCCGCGATTTGAAAAATTATGCCCGGAGGTCTTAAAAATGGTGCCCATAAGCCTTACCCGTGAAAAAAAGTTATGCCCGGAGGTTTTAAGAATGGTCTTTGAAGAATTGTTGAAAATTAACCTAAAGATTTTGAGAAGATGCGAATGCTTTTTGATGCAGATGTTGAATAAGATACAAATGACTTAGACTGGTGCAAGTGTCTTTGGTGCAAATGTAAATAACTTAGATTGATGCAAATGCTTCTTGATGTAGATTCAAATAACTTAGATTGATGCAAATTTTCTTGATGCAGATGCCCTTACTAATTATGTTCATGTAAATGGTTTATGATTATCACACAATAATGAAAATGCAATGATTCTAGAAATGATGCAATTGCTTGAGATGACGCAAATGCGAATTCCATGAAGAATGTAAATGTAAAGGTAAAATGCAGATGCTTATAGAATAATGCCAATGCAAATACCCATGAATGATGCAAATGCTTGCCGACACTGTGCAGATGCAAAAGCTCGATAAGAGATGAGTGTTCATGAGTGATGCAAATGTCCCAATTGTTTTTCTAGACTTTGGCTTAGCCTTTCAAATTCATTTTTCCTCTTCAAATCAGAGTATATCTTCAATTCATTTTGGCTATTCTCTTTGCCCCAACAGTTTTTAAACTTTCACCAATAGAGATCTGAACTGGGTTCTATTTCTTCTCCTCATATCTGGAAGTCAGGACCTATTCTGGCAATTCTATACCTTTGAGTTAGAAAAATCCTTGTCTCATGTCAACATCAAAATGGGTATTTCAAAAAAAATATATCTTTATTTATTTTCTCATTTTGAAAACTTCTGAACAAAAAATATTAACCCACAATGTGTGATGTACAAATCTTTTGAAGACTGATGATCATTGTTAGAAATTTCTCTAAGTATCAATCTGGGTTTTTTCAATTGGGATTGGCAAGGCTTAGTATAACAAGATTCTGGCTTTTCCAGGAAAACTTCATGACAAAAATGTATATCCCTTCTAGGCTCACAAATGGAACAGGTTTTATAAATCATGAATTCATTGAGAACCAAGCAAATTCAACATTCTTTTAGTTTCCATATCAAGGCATTTTGACAAGCATCAAGTTTAGCTGGGATGTTTAAACCGAAAAGTTTAATCTTGGAGAAAAAAAAAATTCAGTTTTTGAAGACAATCCTCTGAATGAGAATTGATAATTTGGGAGGTTCAGGAATTCTTAAATATTCCTTGATGACAACTTTTTAAGAAGTTCTTTTCTTTTGTGGTATCGGCACTATCATCGATGGCATCGAAAATTCCCATTCTACTCTAGACCGCCCGTTTTTTGGGTTTTCGCCCTAGAGTCCCTTTTCTCTCCAATTTTTCTTTTTTTCATTGTTTTACCATGCACTTGAGAATTCTAAATTCTTCCTTAGTGAAATGAGAATTTGATGAGATGGGATAAAATCTGAGGAAAACCCTTCAAATTAAATATTCATGCTTGATCAAAATGGACTTTTAAAGCATGTAATGTAGGCCATGGCTCAGGGTTCAGAAAGAAAAGATAAATAGGCCCAAAATATGTGTTTAAGGGTAATCAGATCAAGGATCATTTCTTGAGGAGGATTAGTGTTTTATGGTTATTGGTAAAGGTCATGAATGGTTTTTGCACAATCTTGACACACACCAAATTACCAAAATATAGATTCTTGAAAGAATGTCTCATTTGTTTGAATTTCAAGGAATTTGAAAATTTTCAAAAAGTTCGTTCCTTTGTTCATAGCCTAGACTAAGATCTACGTCTTTGCTTATTCCGTGATGACAATGGTTTTATGAAGTCAAATCATTCATATCCCTTGAAGCATTAGGTCTTTCAAGTGTTCTTGGTTTAAGAGATTTAGGCTTAGATAAACCTAAAGAGAAAGGAGAAGGTATTGGGTCATTTGTAACACTGATCACCAATCTTCTTGAGACTATCCATTATTAAAAATTCCTTAATGCTTGTTTTTGCAAATTCAAGTTATTGTTAAAACACAACAAACACAAAGCATTTAAAATTCAAAATTCATTTAATTCATGTAGATGTTATCATGAAACAAGTGTTTCCATCATAAGATCTGAAACTACATGCATCAAAATGCTCCTATTGACATCCTTCAAAGGTAGTAATTCTCCCCCTAAAACCCTGAAAGAAACTGATTTAGGGCTAAGCGGCCTTCCATTAATTGATAAGATCCGGTGTCAAAATACCATCATGGATAAGACTTTCAATCCTTTCCTTCAGTTGTCTGCATTTTTCAGTTGAATGCCCAACTACCCCTAGGTGATAATCACACTTGCTGTCAGGGTCATAACTCCTCGTTGATGGATTCAGAGCTATTTTCAAAGGTGCCGGGGTAAGGTATTGATTCTTTATTAGTAATGGCAGTAGGTCAGGGATGGAGATTGGAATTCTTTCTTGATTTTCCCGCGGTCGTTTTCTAGAAGTAGGCCTTGTTGCAAGGGCTGGTATAGGATTAGGTGTTTGGGTAGGTAGGTAAGGATAAAGGCTTGGAGATACCTCAGTAGGGTAACATGATTGGTATGAGGGAAATTGGGAATATGGGACGAAATCTCCCATAGTTTGGACATTTTCCTCTTTCTTTCTAGGTGCCTTATTTCTCTCGGCATTGGATGTTCCTTCTCTTTCAAGTTTCCCATTTTTGATAGCATTCTCAATCATCTCCCCTGAAATTACCATGTGCGCAAAATTCTTCGAGGCATTGCCGACGAGTCTGTCATAGTACGGGGCCTGTAGTGTATTCACAAAAAGGATAGTGATTTCCTTTTGTGTTAAGGGCGGTTGTACTTGGGCGGCCAAGCTCATCCACCATTGTGCATATTCTTTGAAGCTCTCAGTAGCTCTTTTCTCCATATTTTGCAAAGTGAGACGATCAGGTGTCCTGTCGGTCATATGCTTGTACTGGTTTAGAAAAGCCCTAGCCAAATCATTCCAAGAGCGAATCTGATCCTTGCTCAACTGACTATACCACCTAATTGCGGACTCGCTGAGGCTATCCTAAAAACAGTGAATCAAAAGCTTATCATTATCCATATGACTTGTCATCTTTCGGTAGAACATAGTGATGTGGGCTGACGGATCGATCGTCCCGTCATATTTTACAAAGTCAGGGATCTTGAACTTAGGAGGAATGACTAGATCGAGGACCAAGCATCGTTCTTTCGTCTCTACACTCCCGAATATGTCTTTATTTTCTACTGCCCGGAGCCTTTCCTCTAACAACTGATAGTTCCCTTAGGAATCTGCCAACTCAACCTCATTTACTGCAACCATTTTTAACTTTGCCTATTCAGCTGGATTATCTGAGTTTAGGACATTGACTGCGTTTTGGGCATCAATCATTACGACCTCATTCTGACCTTTTTGTGCCTCTAACCTTTCCTGTCGACAAAGTTTTCAGTGTATCCTTTTCCCTTGATTACGACGGACATCAGCTCCATCAATTTAGTCATCTGATCCGTAGATTCTGCTTGAGACTTTGCTAGCTGTTCTCGCAATTCTTTCTGTTCCCTTTCCATTTTTTCCATTCGGGCAACTTGTTCATTCTCCATAGCACTAGCCTGTATTAAAAGGGTACTCAGTTTTCTTCTGATTTGAAATGGAAATTCTTTCAAAGACTCCTAAAGCCAAGCCAACTTCTATTTTATTTCCCCCAAATGTATGTCATGATGAATGAGCCATGATTGTCATTTGATGCATGTGAAGCCTAAACAATATGATGTATGGACATGTACAATGGAAACATGCTGACCATATATGTAATAAATGCAATCATAATGCCAACATGTTGCAAGCAAAGAATAAGCAAATCAACACATGGATATATGCAATGACTGATCATGTGCATTTTAGCATATTTCCCAATGAATGATCATATATCCTATGAATGCAACACGGTGCCAATTATGACACATGCAAACAATGAATGATTGATACAAAGTATATACAAAGAAAATCATGCTAACCATGTGTGTCATGAATGCGACCTAATGCTAATCATGATGTATGTAATAAGCAAATTAATGCATGGATTTATACAGAAAAATCATGCTGATTATGAATGCATAAATGCAACCTGATGCTAACATGATATATGTATGAATGTATGGTATGACCACTAATTGATCGGATGCAAAATGCAAAAGGGGAAGATATCACAGAGGAAATAAGAATCGGAGGAACTTAATCCTCAACATCTCATAAATTTGAAACATAACCAATTCATTCCCATATCAATGTTCGCAATGGTATAAACCATGTTTTACAAAATTTGAACAATGGTTAAAACTATCTTTTACAAGCCCTTTATTCTTCCTAGCATCCTAAGGCTATAAGAGCCGGCTACTGAAAAAGTGAAATCCTATTACATCATATTAGACCAAAGTCTTTCCATCTCAATGCTGTAAATCTCCCAATCCTAATGACGCTTTCCCAGCCCTCTATCAATCAGTGTCGTTCGATCCGACCACTTGGCATTTATAAGGGTTTGCACTTTCTTTTTGAAGGCCATACAGTCTTCAATGCTATGGCCAACAATTCCACAGTGATAATCACATCTTGCATTTGGATTATACCCCTTTGAATATGGTGGTAACAAGGGTTTCAATGAGATACAGGCAACCATGTGATTTTGGATCAGTATAGGGAGAATCTCTCGGTAGCTGATTGGAAGGGGATCAAAAGGCCTTTAGGTCTTATCCTGGGGTCTTTTCTTAGTCACACTTGGCCTAGGAGTTGGGGCACTTGGTGGTGGCACTAAGGTCTGAACCAGAGTGTTTACACGGAGATGTGGCGGAACAGCATGGTAAGGGTATGGATTTGGACACGGGGCCTTTAGAGGTTGTACATAGCTTGAGGTTCCTATCCTAGATACTGGATAAAGTGATTGATGAGGGAAGCAATATGAAATGGCAGTTGTTGGTGATGGAATTGGATTCAGGTTTCCCATAGTGGTCATCCCAATGGACCATTGGACCATGGTAGGGTGGGGATACTGGCTTGGACCTCGAACAGTTTGCAGGTATGGTACAGGATCTGAGGTTTCTATCTTTGGTATCAGGCTCTCAGGTTTAATCATTTTCACTATTTGGTCCACAATTTCATAATGATTGCAACCTTTGTGGCATTGACAAGAGCAGGATCCAGCAAGGATTGTATGTTCTGGACCTAATGGTTTTGGTTGATCCGAAGGCGATGCAGAGCCCTGAGAAAGTTCCTTTTTACTTTTACCCATATCCTCAACCATTTTCAGCAATTTGGGAAGTTGTTCTTTCACTTCCCGGATTTCATGTCCACATTCCTCTTGGTTGCATTCCAAAACACCCAATCATTCCTCCGATTCATTCCTCATATCTCGAACCCCTTCCATGCAAATGAAAATGTCATGAGATTAAGAATACAATTGTGAATGTAGATGCTCTATTCCTATGTGCATGAATATACTGATGATTAATGCATAACCATATACAGAGAAATAATGATGACTATGTATGCTATGGATGCAATCTAATGTCAACATGATGCATTAAATAAAAATGAATAAATTGATGCACAGGTATATACAAATAATGACCATGCATGCCATAAATGTATTCTACAATGAATGACCATGCATGCTATGATGTCAAAATGATACATGCTAAGAATAAATGAATTAATACAAAGGTAGGTACAAAGAATGACCATGTATATCACAAATGTATTCTACAATGAAGAACAATGCATGTTAGGACTATGACATGATGTCAAAATGATACAAATAAATTAACCAATGATTACACGAAATTGGTGGGACCTAAATCTTGATTATTCAAAAATCTCATTATGCAAGATTTGCCTCCAAATTTATAATTTTTTTTAAACATGTTTTTTTTTTTTTTTTATGAAAAACCAATCATATTACTTTCAAAAGAAATTCGGGGTAATGGATCCTACTATGGTACAATATCCAAATGTTCATGCAACACTACCGGTTTATAGAACCATCAAATAACATTACCAACTGTTTATTGCAAAGAATGAGATCAATAATACAATAGAAAATGTACATGCTCTATTCTCACATGCATAAAATGTGCAAAATGGAAAAATGTTTGAAAAAGAATGTTTATTTTTTCAAACGATTAATGAATATTTTGCCCCGACAAATATCTACTTATATAGGTATCACAGTGCCTTTGGGACGGATTATCACATTTATTATGGGCGATGTACGTACATCGTTGCCCGATCTACAAAACTTCTTCACGGTGTAAAATAGGTAACAAAAGGTTTAGAAATGTCCCTCCATGTGTTCCTATTTTAGGTATATCTAATGGAAATCCGGCATGGCTTCGCCTAGGTTTATTATATGAAGGTGAATCGGTTCTAAGGCCCCGAATTGTTCCTCACTGCCGTCGGTGAAGGCTAGTAAGGCACCACGATAAAAGCGGGTTCAATTCGTTAGAGTATATTTTCCTATGCCCATACGGAGGATTATCACGAAGGCATTAGGTACTTTATACTCCGAAAGTGTTTCACTAGCCCATACGGAGGAACCCGGGTACTTTATGCATTAGGTACTTTACTCCCGCTTAAAAGGATGGAACCGGGGTAGAGGATTCATGTTATGCAAATGCAATATAGTGTGTGCGGAGGAACAAAACAAACCTGTCACCACCTATTCTGCACCCCTTATTCTAAATACCCCACTAAAATCAAACAATATAAAGCATCTATCAAGCAAACATATAAATATACGCGGCAAAATAACCAGAGAACAAATAATAATATGAATGCGCATGACGATGGACATATTTAAAATATTTTTTTATTTTCAAAATTCTCTTTTATTTTAAAAATATGGGAATTAAAATTAAATACCAATTAAACCAAAAAAACCGAGACTTTGATAACACATGACTAATTTCTAGGCCTGACTCTCTAATTGTCCCCAGTGGAGTTGCCAAACATAGTAATCAAAATAGCAAAAATAAGAATGGAAAATCAAGAAAGTGCAAGAGTTGGTGCTCAAGAGCAACCTCAAGAAGCTATATTTCAAGCTTTATCTCTTCAAACTTTCCTTTTTTTTCTAAACTTTTCTTTTTTGCTTTCAACCAAGGAGAGAAAAACCAAGTAAAAACTAAAAGAACTCAGCAAAATGAAGATGAAAAATGAAATTTCCGCCCCCCAACTATGCTGGCCGAAACCCCCTCATATTGCCCAAGGATGTTGTCATTTTTTGTAACCAATTTTCCATCAAATGGCTAATAATTCAAGGTGAAAAAATCATGAAATTACCACCTTTAGATTAGCATATCAGCTCTCTCAAATTACAGTTGTTCAAGAATAATGTTGACATCTCTCTTGGCCTATGTGGCTTAATCACCATGGCTTGATCAAAGAGAATCTCTAATTAACTCTTGATTTTTAGCCATTTGATTGAAAAATCAGAAACTTCCTCCTTCCTTTGGGCTTGGGCAGGCCAACACTTCTCTTTTCCAGCCCAAGTCTGATTTTTTGAAAGGCCCAAAGAAGCCCTTTTCGGTTGCTTGGGTGAAATAACCATTTTGCCCCCCGGATGCAAATAAATATCAAACAGAGTCCAAATTCAATTTTTATTTTTTTAATACTTCCAAAATAATAAAACATTGAGTTCTGGAAGTTTTCAAAATTATTCGAGTCCGTTTGCTATTTATTTGGATTTTTTCTTCCAAAAATGCCCTTTTATGCCCCGACACTTTACCATTTTTAAACGAGCTCCAAATCAAGATTTTTCTTCACCAATCTCTTCCAAATAATTTAAAAGTGTGATCTGGAAGTTTTCATAATTTTTGGAGCTCATTTGGTATTTTTTAGGGATTTATCGGCTTTAATTACTGCATAAGAGGCCCGGGATTTGGTCATTTTGCAAACGAACTCTGATCAAGATTTTCTTTTGCCAATCTCTTCCAAATAATTTAAAAATTATATTTGCAAAATTTTAGAAGATTTTGAGCTCATTTGCTATTTTTCCGGGATTTTCCTTTTCGAATTACTACATAAGAAGCCCGGGATTTGGCCATTTTGCAAACGAACTCGGAATCAAGATTTTCTTTAACCAATATCTTTCAAATGATTTAAGAATGATATTGACAAATTTTTAGAATTTTCGGAGTCCATTTTCTATTTTTCCCAAATTTTCCAATTTTGCCTCCGAAACCCGGTTTTGCTCAAAACAAGTCCGATTTTCAGATTTTCTTCAAGCTGAGACTTGGGCTATCCCTTTTTAATCATTCCTCATCCATTGGGGGCTTTGGTCTTATCAAGTCATGCCATTTCCGTGATTCTTCCCGATTTCATCGAAATCCACTAAAAACCATAATTCTCGGTTTTCTCCCGGATTGACTGTTCTTTCAGTTTTTCTTGCAAGTGGCTTCTCCATTACTCATAGTCAGTGCTTATCTTTCATTTGGAACCTTCAATTTCAACCAATTTGATCGTTTAAGCACCATTCCCCAAATTTCTCGGATTAGGGTTTCTTTTCTACTGAATCTCCAAATCCCAACTTCCGAACTCCATATCTTTCAATGTAGACCTCGGATTATCAAAATTCTTTCACCATTTTTCAATTGAACTTAAAATCTTGATTTTGAAAGTGGTTGACTTTTTCAGTAGTTGACTTTCTGGGAATTGACTTTTTCAGGGTTGACTTTTTCTGGGGTTGACTTTTTTCAAGTTTGACTTTTAATGCTCGCCCTCTTAAACTAAGTCTCGAAGTACCACCTGCAAGATGAAAAAAATCTTTTTACATTTGGAAACATCAATTTAGGAAGAAAACATACTTGTTTTAGTGGTCCGGACAAAATTAGGTGTCTACAGCTGCCCCTCTTTGGCTATTGCTGAGAATCAGGAATCAGCGAAGGATAAACAAACATTAATTTTGTACGGTTAGTGAAATCATATGTGAAGGAAAGGGAAAGGGGTTTCTTCTTCATTCTTCTATCATTTTTTGTTTTTTTTTTTTTTTGAAAAAGCTGTAAATTGAAGATTTATCCTTAAATTGAATTCCCTGACTAATCAAGGCTCGACCCGTCTTAAGGAAACGAATTCAATTTTCAAAAGAAAAATTATGCCCAAAGATCTTAAAAATGGTGCCCGAAGGTCTTAAAAATTAACTGGTGCCCGAAGGTCTTTAAAATGGTGCCCGAAGGTCTTTAAAATGGTGCCCGGAGGTCTTTAAAACTGGTGCCCAAAGGTCTTTAAAACTGGTGCCCAAAGGTCTTAAAATGGTGCCCGAAGGTCTTAAAAAAACTGGAGCTCGAAGGTCTTTAAAATGGTGCCAAGAGGTCTTAAAAAAAATGGTGCCCGAAGGTCTTTAAAACTGGTGCCCGAAGGTTTTTTAAAAAGGTGCCCGAAGGTCTTTAAAACTGGTGCCCGAAGGTCTTTAAAATGGTGCCCGGAGGTCTTTAAAACTGGTGCCCGAAGGTCTTTAAAAAAATGGTGCCCGAAGGTCTTTAAAATGGTGCCCAGAGGTCTTAAAAAAAACTGGTATTTGAAAAGTACCTTGACAATGGTCTCAAGGTTCAACTCGTCTGATAAACAAAATGAATTCGATTTAAAACAGAAAGAAATACCTTGATGGCGGTCTCGGAATTCGAATCTTTTGAGAAGCAAAACGAGTTCTCTTTGAGGAAGTCCAAGTTTCCCTGATTTCTGCATTGTTAGCTAAATGCAATGATGAGAATGTCATGCTTTGTAAATGCTTGTATGTTTCCTAAAATAAATGCAATCAAATGATTATGCCATAATTTCTAATCCATGGTTTCTTTGAGGTTCACAGATTATATGACTTCAGGACAGAGTCTTCAATTGTTCATTGATGCCCCACTTAAGGTTTCTTCACTCAAGATATCTTGTAAAACAGTCTCATTTTCTGTCTTTCACTGAAATTCACAGATTTTTTGATTTTGTGATGGAGTTTCCAACATGTTCGCTGTTTCCTTTTCTTTGGTGATCTTTCCAAACGTTTACCAAGACTTAAATCTATTCTTTAGTAATACTTTGAAATCTTTTTTAAAGATTTTTATTACTAATCATCATTTAATTTAATAACAAACATAATGCATCTCAAAAGTATTATGAAAGAAAGTATGAATGAGGCAAAAATTGTCATGAAAAGGATAACAAGAATTTATTGCAAGAAATGTTTTAAAATGGTAAAAATAAATATCAAGGATATAAGAAACAAATGTAAGGTTATAGGCTGTAGATGCCCCGGATGCGGAATATCCTGGACCCTATCTTTTTCAAACCATTTGAAATTTCTCTTGAACGAGCAATTCACTTGGGTAATCTCTTCGCTTCTGTAGTTACATCAGATTGAGTTGTTCCCCTTTCCTCTGATTGTTAAATACTTTCTCCCCCTTTACACGGAGCATTGATTCAAACTTTGATTAGTACTTGAGCCGCCTTTTGTAGGTTTTCAACTCAAGTGTCCTCCGTTCGGTATTAAGTCACCCTTTGCGGGTTTTCGTCTTAAACCTCTTATTTTATGATAACTCGTATAATTATATAGTTTTTAGTTATGTTTTATTATTGTTTTGTGTCAAATACGAGTTATTATTGTTTAGTCTAATTGTGTTTATGATCTTTTATATTTTTATGTAATTTGGTGTTTTTCACAAGTTTCTTTGAGTGATTTCAGATTACTAGAATTAAGGGCAAATCCAGTTCAGTTCCAATTCCAACACCTTTTGCCATATCAGCTATATCTCGAGTTTCACTGAAGCAATAAGGCTGAATTTTAACCCTGCAACGTTAAGAGGCATATCTATCTTTTTCATGTTTTACACTTCTTGAAACGGAGTCGTTTTCCCTAGCGAAATCGACCATCAAGTTGGCTGATGTGCAATGACGTCTGTGCTGACCTGTTTTCGTATTTTGCCCATATCTTCTTATCCACATCAGAAAATGAGCTGATTCCAACGGCTACGGATCAGTAACTGATAGGGGAACATTTTTCTAGAAGACCATGTGATCAGATCAGGCCTCCAAAATTGACAAAATCGACCATCAAGTTGGCTGATCAAAATTGTCATACAATATGACGAAAATTGTTAGAAAAATGCACCCACCTATTATACCTACCTTTGAAATTTGTAAAGCTTGTCTCTTGTCATTTAGCCCTCCAAAATGTGTATAAATAGAGGGCCTTGGATGATTGTAAGAAATGGTACATTGGTAGGATATTAGCCATTGTAATAAAATTCTCTAAATTTTCTTCTTCTTTCTTTTCTCTAGTTTTCTTTTTCTTTATTTTCTTCTTCTTCTTTCTTTCTTTTATTTCCTTCTTAGATTCTCTTTAATTTTATGTTTATGTTTACAATGCCTATGCTAGGCTAAACTTCTATTAGGTTAAGGGTGATTTCAAAGCCCTAGACATGTTTTGTGATTGATTTTTAGATTCTATCTATCATTAATTTTCTATCAAAGTTGCTAATGTTCTTCTACAATAATTGTTCATGATGTTGTCTTGATTTATTTAGGTGTACAACTAGATAGATCTTGATAATTATCTATTGCTAGTTTAGGAATCTTGATCCGTGTAATTGTCTTGATTTCCTATTCATAAGTGGCAATTTGTGATTAATGATTATGGTCAAGTTTTCAATAATTGCAAAGTGGAACATAACCTAAGTTGAACAATCCGAGCTTATGTGTTTGTTGCTTAGATCAACCTATCTTTCTCATCATAAAGCTGCCATTAAATTGAATTTAGAGAGCTTATTCTAGGTTGTTTAATGGTTAGAGATTAAATAGAGAGCTTGTTCTATTTAACGACAAACTAAGGAAAGATTGGGATAACAGAGCTTGTTGTTATCTACGGTTGTTAACTTTGATAGTTGGTTGATATTGATAGATCTGAAATTGATTCTTAATGATGTCTAGTGGTGGAGAATGAAACCTTAACCATATTTTTCATATTTGATTCTTATTACTTACTTGTTTTCTTACTTTTCTAGTTTGCTTATTTTTAAAAGTATATTTATTTTTATTGGCTGGTTATACCGCCTAATTTGTATATTAACTTTGTTTTATTTTTATTGGCTGGTTATACCGCCTAATTTAGTATATATATTTTTATTGGCTGGTTATACCGCCTTGCATCTTATTCTTATTATTTACTTTAGTTTAAATCTGGCTTCAAAAACCCCTTTTCTTTTATTGTTCTTGAATTTAAGTTTTAAACTATTAACTTATAAACTAAAACCCAATCCCTGAGGACTCGACCCTTGCTAACTACTATACTTACAATTTATCTTTTTAGTGCAAGGTTAAATAAGATACACTCTTTTGGGTGCATCAAATTTTTGGCGCCGTTGCCGGGGATTGTTTTTTTTAGTTTATTTGTTACTTGGTTTATTCTTCTTTTCAGTTCTAATGATATTGATTTTCTTGTACATACGGGTTTTTCTTATCAAATTTTGAAAAAAAAAAAAAAAAACGATGGAATTGAGCAATCTAACACTTGAAGAGTTGGTGGCATACATGAACATAGAGAATCAACAAGCCAAGCTCACCTCCCCAGTTCAACAATTGGCCATGGGAGGATGTCAAGGCCATCAAGTGTTCCAAGACCAACAGTATGATCATTACTCAAACACTTACCATGAGGGATGGTGGGATCATACTAATTATGGCTACTCGAAAAATTACCAAGAAGTAGATCCTTATGCCAATTACACTCATCCATCTAGCTTCAATCAATCATGGTCTCAAGAACCAGATCTTTTTCAACCACCACATATGATTCAAAACTCAGGTACTTATTTAGAAGATCTTGTACATTCTCTTGTTACTGATACTTTGCAATTTCAACAGGAAACAAGGGCAAGCATCCAGAGTTTGGAAAGGCAAATGAGCCTATTGGCTAGTAGTCTGGTGGAATTAGTAGCAGAAAGATCTCTAGCACTCCCTTCCCAAACCGTGATTAACCCAAAGGAGAATGCTACTATTGTGACCTTGAGAAATGAGGAACAAGATGAGGATGAGACAAAACCAAAGATGGATTCACTTCTTGAGGATAATGAAGCCACCATTCAAAAGGAGAGTACTTTGACACCTCAGGTAGCTTTTAAGGTTCTTATTTCTACTAATGTTCCTTCTCCACTTTTTCCTAGCAGATTTGCAAAGTCCAAGAAGGAGGAACATGTACAACAATTTTTGGAAACCTTAAACAGCTTGCTTGTGGATGCCATTAGACAAGTACCAAGATATGCACAATTCCTCAAAGAGCTATACCCCACCAAGAATGATGAAATAATACGTGTGGGGGAGAATGCATTGGCTGTTTTGCAAAGAAAACTTCCTCCAAAATGCAAAAATCCGAGAAGTTTCATGTCTAAGCCAAAAGATCCTAAAAAGCCAAGAAGGGTAATTGGCTAGATTGGAAACAATCAATCAAGTGCTAATTGGGGGAGGCAGCCTAATTAGTGAAAGCATTGCCAAACTGCCATCCTCAGATTTGCTCTCTTTTTCTTTATCATTTTCTTATGTTTCTTTGTTAATTGTGTTTAGTGTTTTTAAGTTCATTTAGGCTGCATAAGTTTATTTTGTTTAATAGTTCTTTTCACTTACACATGATTCTTTCATTTGGGTTAATAGCATTACATTAATGACAATGTAAGAATTATGTGTGGGGGGAAGAATTTAGGATTTTATTTTTGAGTCTTTTTATGTTGTTTTTCTTTCTGATCCATGTTTTGAAAATAACTAGATGTAAATATAATTTTTATTTTTTTTAACCCCGGTTAAATGGCGGATAACGGTACTCCGTGATTATTTAAATCGGTTCCATCAGCTACCCACAAAACTGATATTGTATATAAATTTCTCTTCCAATTTCTCTTTCAATTTTTTTCAATTTTTTTTTTCTTCAGGATGGATGATATTCTCACAAGATTGCAGAAACGATTTCCTCCTTTTCCTCGAAATATTTTACTGAAGCTTTACCAAGTTCGATTCGAAAGATTAAGAATGCTTATGCACAAAGGGATTCCTGGAGACATACGTTGGATAATTGAAGCCAAGGTACGTGAAGATGAATATCTTCCTGTTTTGCATTTACCAGGTACAGGTAGAAGCACTTTTGCAAAGAAGCGACGAGCAAAGCGCATGAGTTCAAATTGCCACAAATGTGCACGATGGACGTGTAACGGTAAATGTCGTTCTATTGGGATTCCGTCCTCTAATCGAGACGATAAAATTGAATTCATTAAGGATGGACTAAGTAAGGAGAATTTGGGTAATATCCAACTTTCTCTTGAGACGCATCCTAGTGGAGACGTACAAAGAGAAATTCTTGATTTATGGCCGCAATTCCAAAGGGAATGGCAACATCTTGGGAATCTGATGTTAAAAGACCCTGTTTGCCAGCTTGAAAGAAAACTGGATGGGAAGCATATCCTCGACTCATAGAAGGCGTTTAAGCCGTTTCTGGACGTAAAACCAGAGGAAAATGCCAAATACACTTTCGGCGACACTATTACTCTTGACTTTTACGGTTGATTTTTCTTCTCTTTTTGATTTTCTTCCTGAAATCATGCAAAAATCTTTTGTTAGGTTAACATTTTCTTCTGACAGGTCAGATACACTTTCGGCGACATTATTACGCTTGCCTGATTCACTACTCAGTCCTCTATATATTACACCATGTACTCATTCTCTTTCAGGCACTAGGAAAAAAATGGAAAATACTTCGTCCCAGCGCATTAAAAAAATTTGTGTCTTTGGAGGTGCTTATCCAGGGAAAAATAACATATTCGCTGATGAAGCCATAAGAGTTGGAGTAATACTTGCCCAGTAAAAGATCCAGTTGATTTATGGAGGCGGTAGTACGGGTTTAATGGGAGCAGTCGCTACAGCAACACACGCCAGAGGAAGTCCAGTTCTAGGAATCGTGCCAAAACTATTCACAGATTTTTGTGGACCTACCTTGGGTAAGGAAATACAAGTCTGGAGTATCCCTGAACGGATAACAATCATGTACCATTCTGCCGATGCATTCATTGCTTTACCAGGAGGTCTGGGTACATTGGAAGAAATAGCTTACGTGGCTTCTTGGTCATCTTTGGTCACAAATAAGAAACCCATTGGTTTGTTTAATATTAATGGTTATTTTAGTAATTTACTTTCATATTTAGATAATGCTGTGGATAATGGATTCATGTTTTCAGAGGCAACGAGAACCATAATTTCTGCTACAACCATTGAAGATTTACTCAAAAAGCTCCAAGCTTATGAGTATTTATCTGCTACGGTTGTTTCGCAAATGCTCGGAAAAAGAAAAAGAGATATGGACGAGCAAGGAGTGGATTGCACTTTGTCTTTGTGACATTATCTAACATTTTGTTTGTTGTGTCTCAGTTATAATAAGTGGTTAGCAACCTCTACAGGTAATATCTCCTAAATTTTACCTTCTTAAAAAAAAAAAAAAAGTTTGTTGTGTTTTAAGCAATTTAGAAGTATTCATTCTGAACAAGGTCTGAGTAAGGGAGACTTGAGACATACCTTGTCAGTTTGATTTCTTCTTTTCAAAAAAAAAAAAAAAGAAAAAGTTTGTTGTGTTTTAAGCAATTTAGAAGTATTCATTCTGAACAAGGTCTGAGTAAGGGAGACTTGAGACATATCTTGTCAGTTTGATTTTAATCTTTTTATGTTTACTTGTTAATTTTTGTTTAGTATTTTAGGATTATTTAGGTTGCATGAGTTTGTTTTGTTTTGAGTCTTAGTTGTTCCTATTCTTATGTTATTAGTTCTTTTCTCTTACACATGATTCTTTCATTTGGGTTAATAGACTTACATTGAAGACAATGTAAGAATTAAGTGTGGGGGGAATGATTTAGGATTTTTTTTATTTTTGTCTACTATTTTTTTTTATGAGTCTTTATTATTATTATTATTATTATTATTATTTTTTTGTGTTTTAGTTCCTTTTTAATACAATGATGAGATATGAATTGCATAAGTCTAAAACAGATTTATTAGTGAGAAGATTTTCATGAGAATTGAGCTTGATGTCAACCTTTTTATGAGCCAATGTTAATATGATATGTTGATTGAGAAAGAAGCATGTTTAGACTTAATCTGACTTGTATAATCATCCTTGTGAGTTTTTGAGCCTATAATGATTGATGCATTATACAAATCAATCTAATTTCTTTCTTGAGTGCTCTTATGATTACATGATTCTCTAGAACTTGCTTTAAACCGTTTGAGACTATATTGATACATGTGACAACATGAATATGATAGAGGCATTAGGATTATAACCAGAGCCAAACAGCCATCCATTATTAATGTTCCAAGAGAACACACCCTTAGTGAACCAATTTGAGCCTACATTGAATAAGCTATCTCTTTGGTAACCATAACTTGTCCCTAACCTAAATATACTTATATCTTTACCTTTGTTCCAAAGATGAATTAGCATGTTTTGAGACAAGTTGCAAAGACAAGGAAGATTTATTGAAAATTTGGGTTAGAAACAAGAAATAAGTGTGGGGGGGAAAAGAAAGAAAAAAGTCAAGAGAAAAAGAAAGGGATCATTGTCAAATACATTCCCATATTAAAAAAAAAAAAAAAAACTTCTCTTGAACTTCTAGTTAAAGTAAAAAAAAAAAAAAGATGTTACAAAGTTGGTTAGAATGATGCAAAGGCTCAACATGAATATTTAGCCTATGTTATTATGTGCTTTATAAGAGTTTTGAGAAGTTTTATTTGTATGATCTTATTATGTCTCTAAACTCTATGAACTCTTTGGAACCTTTGTGATATCTTTATCCTTTTGTTCTTTAACCACATTATAACCCTTTGGCCCCATTACAACCTTGAATAAAGACCTCTTGATTTATGAAGTTGTATGATCTAAATAGTGGATAATAGATGGACAAGCAAGCATATGGTAGAAGTGTTTTCATGAGATTGATTGAGTGTAAACACTTTACCACTACTTTAAAAAGTGAAAATCAAGAGAGTATCCCATGTGAGAAGTTGAGATTAAGTTTGAATATGCACTATTTTGATTGAAATATGTTATGTTAATATTGGCTTAACTCAAACAATTTACATTCAAGCAAGATTTTTTGTGAATTTCTTTAAGCTATTGATTAGTTTTTAAGACTTGTCCAATGATTATCTCTAATTTATATTGGAAGGATTAGTTATAATTATTATTTTTAGTTTTTCTTATGTCTTCAATGTTTGTGGGTATCGTCCTAGTAAACCCTCACGAGACTAAACTCGTCCACTAGGGACACCTAGGGGTTTAAAGGCTTGTGTCACATGCTAAGTGCCACCGTGATTTCCTACGAAAGTGGATTAGATTAGATTTTCTTATTTTATTTTTATTGAGTCGTTGCTAGGGACTAGCAACAATCTAAGTGTGGGGGTGTGATAACTCGTATAATTATATAGTTTTTAGTTATGTTTTATTATTGTTTTGTGTCAAATACGAGTTATTATTGTTTAGTCTAATTGTGTTTATGATCTTTTATATTTTTATGTAATTTGGTGTTTTTCACAAGTTTCTTTGAGTGATTTCAGATTACTAGAATTAAGGGCAAATCCAGTTCAGTTCCAGTTCCGACACCTTTTGCCATATCAGCTATATCTCGAGTTTCACTGAAGCAATAAGACTGAAACTTTAACCGTGCAAAGCTAAGAGGCATATCTATCTTTTTCATGTTTTACACTTCTTGAAACGGAGTCGTTTTCCCTAGCGAAATCGAACATCAAGTTGGCTGATGTGCAATGACGTCTGTGCTGACCTTTTTCGTATTTTGCCCATATCTTCTTATCCACATCAGAAAATGAGCTGATTCCAACGGCTATGGATCAGTAACTGATAGGGGAACATTTTTCTAGAAGACCATGTGATCAGATCAGGTTTCCAAAATTGACAAAATTGACCATCAAGTTGGCTGATCAAAATTGTCATACAATATGACGAAAATTGTTAGAAAAATGCACCCACCTATTATACCTACCTTTGAAATTTGTAAAGCTTGTCTCTTGTCATTTAGCCCTCCAAAATGTGTATAAATAGAGGGCCTTGGATGATTGTAAGAAATGGTACATTGGTAGGATATTAGCCATTGTAATAAAATTCTCTAAGTTTTCTTCTTCTTTCTTTTCTCTAGTTTTCTTTTTCTTTATTTTCTTCTTCTTCTTTCTTTCTTTTATTTCCTTCTTAGATTCTCTTTAATTTTATGTTTATGTTTACAATGCCTATGCTAGGCTAAACTTCTATTTGGTTAAGGGTGATTTCAAAGCCCTAGACATGTTTTGTGATTGATTTTTAGATTCTATCTATCATTAATTTTCTATCAAAGTTGCTTATGTTCTTCTACAAGAATTGTTCATGATGTTGTCTTGATTTATTTAGGTGTACAACTAGATAGATCTTGATAATTATCTATTGCTAGTTTAGGAATCTTGATCCGTGTAATTGTCTTGATTTCCTATTCATAAGTGGCAATTTGTGATTAATGATTATGGTCAAGTTTTCAATAATTGCAAAGTGGAACATAACCTAAGTTGAACAATCCGAGCTTATGTGTTTATTGCTTAGATCAACCTATCTTTCTCATCATAAAGCTGCCATTAAATTGAATTTAGAGAGCTTATTCTAGGTTGTTTAATGGTTAGAGATTAAATAGAGAGCTTGTTCTATTTAACGACAAACTAAGGAAAGATTGGGATAACAGAGCTTGTTGTTATCTACGGTTGTTAACTTTGATAGTTGGTTGATATTGATAGATCTGAAATTGATTCTTAATGATGTCTAGTGGTGGAGAATGAAACCTTAACCATATTTTTCATATTTGATTCTTCTTACTTACTTGTTTTCTTACTTTTCTAGTTTGCTTATTTTTAAAAGTATGGAAAATCAAGAAAGTGCAAGAGTTGGTGCTCAAGAGCAACCTCAAGAAGCTATATTTCAAGCTTTATCTCTTCAAACTTTCCTTTTTTTTCTAAACTTTTCTTTTTTGCTTTCAACCAAGGAGAGAAAAACCAAGTAAAAACTAAAAGAACTCAGCAAAATGAAGATGAAAAATGAAATTTCCGCCCCCCAACTATGCTGGCCGAAACCCCCTCATATTGCCCAAGGATGTTGTCATTTTTTGTAACCAATTTTCCATCAAATGGCTAATAATTCAAGGTGAAAAAATCATGAAATTACCACCTTTAGATTAGCATATCAGCTCTCTCAAATTACAGTTGTTCAAGAATAATGTTGACATCTCTCTTGGCCTATGTGGCTTAATCACCATGGCTTGATCAAAGAGAATCTCTAATTAACTCTTGATTTTTAGCCATTTGATTGAAAAATCAGAAACTTCCTCCTTCCTTTGGGCTTGGGCAGGCCAACACTTCTCTTTTCCAGCCCAAGTCTGATTTTTTGAAAGGCCCAAAGAAGCCCTTTTCGGTTGCTTGGGTGAAATAACCATTTTGCCCCCCGGATGCAAATAAATATCAAACAGAGTCCAAATTCAATTTTTATTTTTTTAATACTTCCAAAATAATAAAACATTGAGTTCTGGAAGTTTTCAAAATTATTCGAGTCCGTTTGCTATTTATTTGGATTTTTTCTTCCAAAAATGCCCTTTTATGCCCCGACACTTTACCATTTTTAAACGAGCTCCAAATCAAGATTTTTCTTCACCAATCTCTTCCAAATAATTTAAAAGTGTGATCTGGAAGTTTTCATAATTTTTGGAGCTCATTTGGTATTTTTTAGGGATTTATCGGCTTTAATTACTGCATAAGAGGCCCGGGATTTGGTCATTTTGCAAACGAACTCTGATCAAGATTTTCTTTTGCCAATCTCTTCCAAATAATTTAAAAATTATATTTGCAAAATTTTAGAAGATTTGGAGCTCATTTGCTATTTTTCCGGGATTTTCCTTTTCGAATTACTACATAAGAAGCCCGGGATTTGGCCATTTTGCAAACGAACTCTGAATCAAGATTTTCTTTAACCAATATCTTTCAAATGATTTAAGAATGATATTGACAAATTTTTAGAATTTTCGGAGTCCATTTTCTATTTTTCCCAAATTTTCCAATTTTGCCTCCGAAACCCGGTTTTGCTCAAAACAAGTCCGATTTTCAGATTTTCTTCAAGCTGAGACTTGAGCTATCCCTTTTTAATCATTCCTCATCCATTGGGGGCTTTGGTCTTATCAAGTCATGCCATTTCCGTGATTCTTCCCGATTTCATCGAAATCCACTAAAAACCATAATTCTCGGTTTTCTCCCGGATTGACTTTTCTTTCAGTTTTTCTTGCAAGTGGCTTCTCCATTACTCAAAGTCAGTGCTTATCTTTCATTTGGAACCTTCAATTTCAACCAATTTGATCGTTTAAGCACCATTCCCCAAATTTCTCGGATTAGGGTTTCTTTTCTACTGAATCTCCAAATCCCAACTTCCGAACTCCATATCTTTCAATGTAGACCTCGGATTATCAAAATTCTTTCACCATTTTTCAATTGAACTTAAAATCTTGATTTTGAAAGTGGTTGACTTTTTCAGTAGTTGACTTTCTGGGAATTGACTTTTTCAGGGTTGACTTTTTCCGGGGTTGACTTTTTTCAAGTTTGACTTTTAATGCTCGCCCTCTTAAACTAAGTCTCGAAGTACCACCTGCAAGATGAAAAAAAATATTTTTACATTTGGAAACATCAATTTAGGAAGAAAACATACTTGTTTTAGTGGTCCGGACAAAATTAGGTGTCTACAGCTGCCCCTCTTTGGCTATTGCTGAGAATCAGGAATCAGCCAAGGATAAACAAACATTAATTTTGTACGGTTAGTGAAATCATATGTGAAGGAAAGGGAAAGGGGTTTCTTCTTCATTCTTCTATCATTTTTTGTTTTTTTTTTTTTTTTGAAAAAGCTGTAAATTGAAGATTTATCCTTAAATTGAATTCCCTGACTAATCAAGGCTCGACCCGTCTTAAGGAAACGAATTCGATTTTCAAAAGAAAAATTATGCCCAAAGATCTTAAAAATGGTGCCCGAAGGTCTTAAAAATTAACTGGTGCCCGAAGGTCTTTAAAATGGTGCCCGAAGGTCTTTAAAATGGTGCCCGGAGGTCTTTAAAACTAGTGCCCAAAGGTCTTTAAAACTGGTGCCCAAAGGTCTTAAAATGGTGCCCGAAGGTCTTAAAAAAACTGGTGCTCGAAGGTCTTTAAAATGGTGCCAAGAGGTCTTAAAAAAAATGGTGCCCGAAGGTCTTTAAAACTGGTGCCCGAAGGTTTTTAAAAAGGTGCCCGAAGGTCTTTAAAACTGGTGCCCGAAGGTCTTTAAAATGGTGCCCGGAGGTCTTTAAAACTGGTGCCCGAAGGTCTTTAAAAAAATGGTGCCCGAAGGTCTTTAAAATGGTGCCCAGAGGTCTTAAAAAAAACTGGTATTTGAAAAGTACCTTGACAATGGTCTCAAGGTTCAACTCGTCTGATAAACAAAATGAATTCGATTTAAAACAGAAAGAAATACCTTGATGGCGGTCTCGGAATTCGAATCTTTTGAGAAGCAAAACGAGTTCTCTTTGAGGAAGTCCAAGTTTCCCTGATTTCTGCATTGTTAGCTAAATGCAATGATGAGAATGTCATGCTTTGCAAATGCTTGTATGTTTCCTAAAATAAATGCAATCAAATGATTATGCCATAATTTCTAATCCATGGTTTCTTTGAGGTTCACAGATTATATGACTTCAGGACAGAGTCTTCAATTGTTCATTGATGCCCCACTTAAGGATTCTTCACTCAAGATATCTTGTAAAACAGTCTCAGTTTCTGTCTTTCACTGAAATTCACAGATTTTTTGATTTTGTGATGGAGTTTCCAACATGTTCGCTGTTTCCTTTTCTTTGGTGATCTTTCCAAACGTTTACCAAGACTTAAATCTATTCTTTAGTAATAATTTGAAATCTTTTTTAAAGATTTTTATTACTAATCATCATTTAATTTAATAACAAACATAATGCATCTCAAAAGTATTATGAAAGAAAGTATGAATCAGGCAAAAATTGTCATGAAAAGGATAACAAGAATTTATTGCAAGAAATGTTTTAAAATGGTAAAAATAAATATCAAGGATATAAGAAACAAATGTAAGGTTATAGGCTGTAGATGCCCCGGATGCGGAATATCCTGGACCCTATCTTTTTCAAACCATTTGAAATTTCTCTTGAACGAGCAATTCACTTGGGTAATCTCTTCGGTTCTGTAGTTACATCAGATTGAGTTGTTCCCCTTTCCTATGATTGTTAAATACTTTCTCCCCCTTTACATGGAGCATTGATTCAAACTTTGATTAGTACTTGAGCCGCCTTTTGTAGGTTTTCAACTCAAGTGTCCTCCGTTCGGTATTAAGTCACCCTTTGCGGGTTTTCGTCTTAAACCTCTTATTTTATGATAACTCGTATAATTATATAGTTTTTAGTTATGTTTTATTATTGTTTTGTGTCAAATACGAGTTATTATTGTTTAGTCTAATTGTGTTTATGATCTTTTATATTTTTATGTAATTTGGTGTTTTTCACAAGTTTCTTTGAGTGATTTCAGATTACTAGAATTAAGGGCAAATCCAGTTCAGTTCCAGTTCCGACACCTTTTTCCATATCAGCTATATCTCGAGTTTCACTGAAGCAATAAGGCTGAAATTTTAACCGTGCAAAGTTAAGAGGCATATCTATCTTTTTCATGTTTTACACTTCTTGAAACGGAGTCGTTTTCCCTAGCGAAATCGACCATCAAGTTGGCTGATGTGCAATGACGTCTGTGCTGACCTGTTTTCGTATTTTGCCCATATCTTCTTATCCACGTCAGAAAATGAGCTGATTTCAACGGCTACGGATCAGTAACTGATAGGGGAACATTTTTCTAGAAGACCATGTGATCAGATCAGGCCTCCAAAATTGACAAAATCGACCATCAAGTTGGCTGATCAAAATTGTCATACAATATGACGAAAATTGTTAGAAAAATGCACCCACCTATTATACCTACCTTTGAAATTTGTAAAGCTTGTCTCTTGTCATTTAGCCCTCCAAAATGTGTATAAATAGAGGGCCTTGGATGATTGTAAGAAATGGTACATTGGTAGGATATTAGCCATTGTAATAAAATTCTCTAAGTTTTCTTCTTCTTTCTTTTCTCTAGTTTTCTTTTTCTTTATTTTCTTCTTCTTCTTTCTTTCTTTTATTTCCTTCTTAGAGTCTCTTTAATTTTATGTTTATGTTTACAATGCCTATGCTAGGCTAAACTTCTATTAGGTTAAGGGTGATTTCAAAGCCCTAGACATGTTTTGTGATTGATTTTTAGATTCTATCTATCATTAATTTTCTATCAAAGTTGCTTATGTTCTTCTACAAGAATTGTTCATGATGTTGTCTTGATTTATTTAGGTGTACAACTAGATAGATCTTGATAATTATCTATTGCTAGTTTAGGAATCTTGATCCGTGTAATTGTCTTGATTTCCTATTCATAAGTGGCAATTTGTGATTAATGATTATGGTCAAGTTTTCAATAATTGCAAAGTGGAACATAACCTAAGTTGAACAATCCGAGCTTATGTGTTTGTTGCTTAGATCAACCTATCTTTCTCATCATAAAGCTGCCATTAAATTGAATTTAGAGAGCCTATTCTAGGTTGTTTAATGGTTAGAGATTAAATAGAGAGCTTGTTCTATTTAACGACAAACTAAGGAAAGATTGGGATAACAGAGCTTGTTGTTATCTACGGTTGTTAACTTTGATAGTTGGTTGATATTGATAGATCTGAAATTGATTCTTAATGATGTCTAGTGGTGGAAATGAAACCTTAACCATATTTTTCATATTTGATTCTTCTTACTTACTTGTTTTCTTACTTTTCTAGTTTGCTTAAATTTAAAAGTATATTTATTTTTATTGGCTGGTTATACCGCCTAATTTGTATATTAACTTTGTTTTATTTTTATTGGCTGGTTATACCGCCTAATTTAGTATATATATTTTTATTGGCTGGTTATACCGCCTTGCATCTTATTCTTATTATTTACTTTAGTTTAAATCTGGCTTCAAAAACCCCTTTTCTTTTATTGTTCTTGAATTTAAGTTTTAAACTATTAACTTATAAACTAAAAACCAATCCCTGAGGACTCGACCCTTGCTAACTACTATACTTACAATTTATCTTTTTAGTGCAAGGTTAAATAAGATACACTCTTTTGGGTGCATCATTTTACATTTTTTTTCATTTCCATTTTTTTTATTCTACCATGCATCTGAGAATTCTAAATGCTTCCAAGGTAAAAATATCAATTCAAAAGATGGGATGAATTCTGAGAATAACCTTTCAAATTAAATATCCATGCCTGATCAAAATGGACTTTTAAATCATGTAATGTAGGCCAAGGTTTAGGTTTAGAAAGAAAGGATAAATAGGCCCAAAATGTGTTTAAAGGTGATTGGATCAAGGATCATTTCTTGAGGAGAACTCAATCTTAAAACATTTGTCTTTTTTTTTTTTTTTATTTGCCACATTTTCTGATGGCTTTCTTTTTGCCATGATTTGATTATCTTTCCTCTTATTTGCCCTCGAGTGTAGATGGTGATCCTTGATCAAGGTTTAAAGAAAGAAATAATTTCTAAGGCTCAAATAGGTGACTAAGGATAATTTCTTCTTAGTGAAAGGAATATGAAAAACGGCCATTCATCATATCAAGCATGAGTATTCTGTTTGAAAAGCAATTCTCAGGGGAAATAGATATATAGAATTTCTATTTTTACACTTGGAATCATTCTAATTTCCTTGTGCATAGCATCATACATTTTTTTTTCAAGCATAATACTTCTCCAGTTCATCAGCATTCACTGGATTTCTAAAATCATCTCCGTCCACCCGAGTTAGAATCAATGCTCCTCCAGAAAAAGCTCTCTTTACCACATTGGGTCCTTCCCAATTTGGAGCCATTTTCCTCTCGGGTCCTTCACTATAGGGAGAATTTTCCTCAATACCAACTCCCCCTCTCGAAACTGTCTGGGACGAACTTTCTTGTTGTGGGCTCGAATCATCCTTTTCTGATACAACTGCTCGTGACAAATAGCTTTCAGTCTTTTCTCCTCGAAGAGATTCAACTGTTCATAACGAGCTCTAACCCATTCTGCTTCCTCTAGGCCAACTTCCATCAAAACCTGAAGTGAAGGGATCTCAACTTCAATGGGTAGCACTGCTTCCATCCCATATACCAAAGAAAACGGTGTTGCCCCTGTAGATGTGCAGATCGAAATACGATATGCATGAAGAGCAAACGGCGAGATCTCTTGCCAATCCTTGTACACATTGGTCATCTTCTCGACAATCTTCTTGATGTTCTTGTTAGCTGCTTCTACTGTGCCATTCATCTTCGGACGGTAAGGTGTCGAATTATGATGTGTGATCTTGAATTGAGTACACACTTCCCTCATCATCTTATTGTTCAAATTGAGAGCATTATCCGAAATGATTTTTGCTGGCAACCCGTAACGGCATATGATTTCTTTCTTGACGAATCTGCATACCACCGAATTTGTTACAGTCGCATATGAAACAGCTTCTACCCATTTTGTGAAATAATCAATGGCCACCAAGATAAAACGATGTCCATTTGAAGCTTTCGGGGTAATAGGCCCGATCATATCCATTCCCCATTTTGAAAAAGGCCATGGTGCAGTCATGACATGTAATGGCGATGGCGACACATGAATCTTATCTGCATAAATCTGGCATTTATGGCACTTCCCAAAATAACTGATACAATCTCCTTCCATCGTCAGCCAATAGTACCCTACCCTCATAATCTGTTTAACAAGCATGTGACCATTAGCATGGGTCCCACATATCCCTTCATGGACCTCTTCTATGATTCTTCGAGCTTCGGCAGACCCGACACATCTCAACAGGACTTGATCTTTCCCTTTCTTGTAGAGAATCTCCCTGTCTAGAACGAAACCCATTGCTAGCCTTCTCAGAGTCCTCTTTTCATTCTCTCTTGCTTGTTCTGGGTATTGTTGATTCTTAATGTACTGCAAGATGTCATTATACCAAGGAAGACCATCTGTTTCTTTTTCAATACTCAAACAGTGGGCAGGAGACTCATATATGCTCATCTGGATCGGCACAACTTCCACCCCTTTATTCACTTTAAACATTGATGACAAAGTAACCAAAGCATCTGCCATCCGATTTTCTTCTCGAGGAAAGTAATTGAAATTCACTTCTTCGAACTCCTCCAATAGACTCAGTATGAGTTCTCGGTATCGGATTAGCTTTGTATCTCGGGTTTCCCATTCTTCTCGTAGCTGGTAAATTACTAAGGCTGAGTCTGCGAAAACTTCCAATACTTTGATCTTTCTGTCCACTACAGTACGAAGGCCCATAGTACATGCTTCATACTCGGCAGTGTTGTTTGTACAATCAAAATCCAATCTAGCAGTGAAAGGATAACAATCTTCTTCTGGGGATATAATCACTGCACTGATTTCATGCCCCATGGCATTAGATGCGCCATCGAAGTACATTTTCCATACTTTTTTCTTCAAGGGAATATCATCTACTTGCGACACATACATCAAATCCTTATCTGGAAAGTCAAAGTTCAACGGCTCATAATCTTCCACTGCCCGAATTGCTAAGAATTCAACCACTGCACTGCCTTTGATAGCTTTTTGACTTACATATACAATGTTGTATTCTGACAATAAAACCTACCATCTTGCTGTCTTCCCTGACAAAGAAGGTGCTTCCAACATGTATTTGACTGGATCCAACTTAGCAATCAACCACGTTATGTGATACAACATATACTGTCTGAGTCTTCGAGCAGTCCAAGCTAAGGCACAACACAACTTCTCTACCGATGAATATTTCAACTCATAATCTGTGAACTTCTTGCTGAGGTAGTAAACTGCCTGTTCTTTCTTTCTAGTTTCATCAAGCTGCCCAAAAACACAACCCATGGATCTTTCAAATACTGATAAATATAGTATCATTGGTTTATCCGAAATAGGTGGCATTAATACTGGTGGGTTTGATAGATAATGCTTAACCTTTTCAAAAACAATCTGACACCCTTCATCCCATTCTCCTGGATCACGTTTTCGAAGTAACTTAAATATTGGATCACATTTGTCGGTTAACTGTGAAATAAATCGAGCAATGTAATTCAATCTCCACAGAAAGCCTCTTACTTACTTTTGAGTGCGAGGTGGTGGCAGATTCTGAATGGCCTTCACTTTATCTGGGTCAATATCAATTCCTCTTTTGCTGACAACAAAACCCAACAACTTTCTCGAGGTGACTCCAAAAGTGCATTTTGCCGGATTTAGCTTGAGTCTAAACTTCCTTAGTTGTTCAAAGAGCTTCTCAAGATTTGCAATATGCTCCTCTTCTCCTTGTGACTTTGCGATCATATCATCAACGTAGACCTCAATTTCCTTATGCATCATATCATGAAACAAGGTCACCATGGCTCTCTGGTATGTTGCCCCAGCATTCTTCAATCCAAATGGCATTACTTTGTAGCAGAAGGTTCCCCATATTGTAACAAATGTGGTTTTCTCCATATCTTCCGGTGCCATCTTGATCTGATTGTATCCTGAGAATCTGTCCATGAAAGAAAATAAAGAACTCTTCGCTGTATTATCCACCAGAGTATCAATATGGGGCAAAGGGAAATTATCTTTAGAGCTGGCCTTGTTGAAATCTCGGTAATCAACGCACATCCGCACCTTGCCATCCTTCTTTGATACTGGAACAATATTTGCCACCCATTCTGGATATTTTGCCACCCCTAAGAATCCAGCATCAAATTGTTTCTTCACCTCCTCCTTTATCTTTAACACCATATCAGGCCTCATTCTTCTCAACTTTTGTTGAATTGGCTTACATTCTGGCCTTAAAGGGAGCTTATGAACCATAATTTTCGGATCTAACCCTGGCATATCTTGGTAAGACCATGCAAATACATCCACATACTCCTGGAGCAAAGCTATCAATTCACCTTTTATTGATGGTGACAATGAAGTTCCAATTTTGACTTCTTTTATCTCTTCACCATTTGCTAGATTTATTTTTTCCAATAACTCCTTATGAGGAAGTACTTATTTCTCCTATTGTTCTATTTTCCTCAATAGATCTGGAGGTAGACCATAATCCTGAGTATCTTCATTAGCCTCAAAATCACCCGTGCGAATGGGTCTTTCAAAATCAATTTCAAAATTACTGACAAGAAGGTCCTCATATTTCGCATTCGTACACCTGTAAATAGGTGGAGAAGAAATAATATAGAAAAATATATAAAATAAATAACAAAAATGAAAGAATATGGACACATCAATATGGATAATGCATTGTGCTTGTTATTTATTGAATGAAAATAGTTAAAAAAGCCCATTACAGAAAAGAAAAAAACTCTTAATATCTCTGGGTAAAGATAATTGAGATTGCTTTTTTTAAAAAGTATTACTTTGGAATAGACTTAAAGACTATGGGCAACTCAGTCGCAGTCCAGTTGGTTAGTCTATATCTTGGTGGACAAGGTCGCACCATCAAGGTAGCATTAATTCTGTCTTCCGCAGTTGCGCAGACCTCCAAATCATACATCTGCTCATCCCTATTCACCTTTAACCTCTCGAAGGCTTGCTATATCATTACGAGCACATCATCAGAATTCTTTTCTCTGAATAGAGAACCGACTGAGCGGAAGCTGTGAAGGATAGGTGGGAATGTCATAGGCTCCCACTCAATATCCATACCCGTAAGACGGGCCATCCTCCTTTGTCGGTTCTTTTCAACCTGTATCTTTTTCTCATGGGCCTTCGAAAGATACCCTAGGCCAAACCGGTCTCTCTTTCCTTTTACTTCTATGGCTCGAGCCATCCCCTGAAGATATTTCCCGAGTCTTTTTCCAGCCCTGCAGCCTTTTCCTACGGTGGTTCTTACCCTAGCCTTGTGTTCTTGGACAGCCTCAGTTTCGAAATTTTTCGTCCTTCAGCGATGAAAACAGCATTTACAAATTCGAAAGACCGGAAAGAACACTCCACAGCATCTTCATTGGGCTCCACATAAGGAGATTCAGTTGATGTAGAGGCTATTATGTCTTTCTCCCCTGATACCGTGATCAACCGGCCCTCCATCACAAATTTCAGCTTTTGGTGAAGAGACAAGGGTACAGCCCAGCTGAATGTATCCATCGCCTTCCCAACAGGCAATTATAAGATGGATTAATATCCATGACCTGGAAGTTCACTGTATAAATGCACGAGCCTATCTCCAGAGGAACTTCAATGGTTCCCATGACCTCTCTCCTAGTTCCATCAAAAGCCCTGACCATCGTGCAACTTGGTATCATATGGGATATATCCACTGGCAATTTGGATAGGGTTGCTAAAGGCATCATATTTAGTGAAGAACCATTATCCAAAAGCACCCTCGGTAATATGTGCCCCTTACAAGTGGTAGTTATATGGAGAGTTTTCATCAATCCAATACCGTTGGGTAGTATCTCCTCATAGCTGAAAAATATGTAGTCATCTGCTGCGATGTTTCCCACCAACCTATCCAGCTTTTCCACTGATATATTATTAGCCACGTATGCTTGAATTTAATACTCTTAACAAAGCAATTTTGTGTGGTTCTGAATTTAAAAGCAAGGATAAGATTGAGATCCTAGCTGGTTGACGTTGTAGTTGTTCAACCACGCTATACTCACTATGCTTTATAAATTTCAAGAACTCACAAGCTTTCTTCTCACATACTGGTTCTTTTATTCTGTTAACCGGGGCTGATCCCCTTTCTATTTCCTTTGGCAAATCCATATCAATATGGATTGGCTCGACGACCTTCTTCCCTTTATCAATTCCTCTGTCTTTCCCTCCTACCCCTTGTTCAACGGCCTCCGGAGAATAACAGCTCCCGCTTCAGGTTAAATGCCCCACACCTGTAATATCCTGCTGGCCTGAAGACCCTGGCATAACCATGCTGCAGTCATATTTCCATGGTGTAGCCTTGTTTTCCTTGTATGGAAAGGAAACATGTAAATCAATGATTAATTGGGTGCATTTTCTTCCATGACTGGCATAACTTTTTCCTCCGGTTCATCATAGTAGATTATTAGGGGTCTTCCTATCCCATAGCCACTTGTATTTTCAATGGCTTCTATTTCTCCCTCTATATCCTCATAGAATTAGGCCTCCCCACTATCCATCATTCTTTGGACTTTAACCCGGAAGTCCCCGCAGTTATGTATGTCATGGCCTCCACCCTTATGGAACAGGCACCAATTATGCACCCTTCTTGCAACCATTTTCAGACTTTCCGTACTTTCCACCAATCCTACCTTGACCATTTCAACCCATACTGTCAGTATCGAAGTCTTAACCTCCCCAATATCCCTTTTTAATCTTCTGCCCTCTCCGATCACTATTGCATTTACCTGATTCCCAGCATGATTGGGCAATGGGTTTCCAGCTACGTTTGGCCCATTTTTTGATCCAAACTTCACTACCCCAGCATTAATCAGACTTTGGACTTTCTTTTTGAAGGCCAGGAAATCTTCAATTGAATGTCCTTGGATTCCCGCATGGTATACACAGTTGGTGTTCGCATTATACCATCTTGGATATGGAGGTGTCAAAGGTTTTAGGTACACGGGTGCAACAAGTTGACCTTGCAACAGTTTTGGATATAGCTCACCGTAGGTAGTGGGAATCGGATCAAATTGGGCTTTTTGATCGTTCCTTGGTGAACGTTGGTCATTACGCGCAGACCCTTGTTTGTTTGGAACAGCATTTCTAGGAAGGGTGATTTGAGGGGATATTCCAGTTGGGAATGGCTGTTGTGGTATATTGGTGTAGGGGAACGGGTTTTGGGTAAGGTGGTTGATATTGGGGTAATAAGGATTATACCCCGGTATGGTGTGTAAGGTGTTAGAGATGCATAAGGTGTGGTAGGGGTATAAGGCCTCGGTGGTGTGTATGGTGTAGGAGGTGTATAAGGGTATTGGTTGAAGCTTACTGCATGAGTTTCCTCCTTTCTCTTTGTAGGAAAAGCTCTCTTCAGGGTAGCAGACTCACCTCCTTCCATCTTTCCATTCTTAATAGCTGACTCAATCATTTCTCTAGATAATACCATATCCGCAAAATCTTTGGTAGCATTTCCCACCAATCTATCATAATAGGGTGCTTTTAATGTGTTGATGAAAAGCACCGTGGTTTCTTTGTTGGTTAAAGGGGGTTGCACTTGTGTGGCCAGATCCCTCCACCTCTGTGAATACTCCTTGAAGGTCTCATTGGACCTCTTTTCCATGTTCTGTAATGACAGCCTATCCGGTACCATGTCAGAAACGTTCTTATAGTATTCCATAAAAGCCCTGGCTAAATCCGTCCATGAACGAATCTTGGTACGACTGAGTTGGTTGTACCATAGGGTGCCTGACCCTGTTAAGCTGTCCTGGAAGCAATGAATAAGCAATTTCTCATTATCCTCATGCCCTGTCATCCTTCTACAGTACATAGTCAAATGAGCCGATGGGTTGGTGGTCCCATTATACTTTTCAAAGTTTGGTACTTTGAACTTCGGTGGAATTATTAGATCATGTACCAAGCTCATCTCTTTGGCATCTAGATTGCCAAACAACTCTGCTCCTTCCACTACTCTTAGCCTTTCTTCCAACAACTGATATTTCTTCTCAGATTCAGCAGTTTTGACCCTCTTCAGTTCAATCATTTTAGCCATTTCCTTCTCTGCCATTTCTTCGAAGTCTGGAACCTCAACCTCAATTGGATCAACTCCGATGTTACCCCTTTTTGGACCGAAATTCTGTGCTTCGGCCGCCGGCTGGATGTAGATGTAGGATGCTGCCCCAGTTGGGATTTCATTTCCCACAAGTTGGGATGTCTGGCTATTTCTCTGTACCACTTCTGGTCTATCCTCCTGATTCACTGCCCCCATTCCAGCAACTGAATTCTCTCCGGGCCAATTCTGCTTCATCATAGTGCTCATCATCTCCATGAGCTTTGTCATCTGTTCTCGTGTCTCCTCTTGAGACTTAGTCAACTGTTCTTGTAGTTCTTTCTGGATTCTTTCCATTCTCTCAATTCTGGCAAGCTGATCATTTTCCATAGCTTTTGTTCGAGATCGAGTATTGTAAGGGTGTTGGAAGTCTGGTTCTTTCTGAGTCCAACCAATTGTACCTTTAGTTTTAAAAACCATGGATTAGAAATTATTGACACATTTCTGATTTTTATTTTATAAAAAATGAATAAATGAATGAATGAATGAATCAGTGTTAATGAATGAACAACTAAGTAAATGACTAAGTGTATGAACTTAGATGACTAATTATAAAGAATAAATGAATGAACAAATAAATAAATGGCTAAGTGTATGAATAATTTATAAAGAATAAATGAATGAATGATTATGATTATAAATATAAATGAATGAACAAATAAAATATATAAGAGGAAAAAAAAACTAGTGAATGATGAATGTATTTAAAGTATTGGCCTCGGGATAATTCCAACCAAACGATCTTTCATTGATTTCCTGGAACTAAATACATCAAAGAAAAGATCCCTGCTTAAAACAACATGATAATCTGTCTCTCCTAAAAAACTATTTACATGATACTAGTCCTATAATAACTCCCTCGGATCCTGGACCTTCTTCAATGTCCTCTTTTAACTGCCTTGCTCTTCCATCTGATCCCTACTTGTTCAGGACCCTTTGACGTGTCAGTAGAAGCATCGCCGTGTAAGCTTTCCCTAGCTTGTTTCTCCAATTGATTGGCTCGGGCTTCCTCGTGTTTTGATTTTTCTGCCCAATAGTTCTTCTCCTTTTTGAGTGTAGACACCTAATTTTGTCCGGACCACTAAACAGGTATGTTTTCTTCCCATATTGATGTTTCCAAGTATAAAAAACTGTTTTCATCCTGCAGGTGAGACTCTGAGACTTAGTTTAAAAGGGCGAGCATAAAAAGTCAAACTTAAAAAAAAGTCAACCCCGAAAAAGTCAACCCGAAAAAGTCAACCCCAGAAAGTCAACTACTGAAAAAGTCAACCCACTTTCAAAATCAAGATTTTAAGTTCAATTGAAAAATGGAGAAAGAATTTTGATAATCCGAGGTCTACATTGAAAGATATGGAGTTCGGAAGTTGGGATTTGGAGGTTCAGTAGAAAATAAACCCTAATCCGAGAAATTTGGGGAAAAGTGCTTAAATGATCAAACTGGTCGAAATTGAAGGTTCCAAATGAAACATAAGCACTGACTACGGGTAATGGAGAAGTCACTTGCAAGAAAAACCGAAAGAAAAGTCAATCCGGGAGAAAACCGAGAATTAGGGTTTTTAGTGGATTTCCGTGAAATCGGGAAGAATCACAGAAATGGCCCGACTTGGTAAGACCAAAGCCCCCCAATGGATGAGGAATGATTAAAAAGGATGGCCCAAGGCTCAGATTGAAGAAAATCTGAAAATCGGACTTGTTTTGAGCAAAACCGGGTTTCGGAGGTTAAAGGGGCAAAATTGGAAAAATTTGGGAAAAATAGCAAATGGACTCCGAAAATTCTGAAAAATTTGTCAATCTCATTTTTAAATTGTTTGGAAGAGATTGGCGAAAGAAAATCTTGATTCCGAGTTCGTTTGCAAAATGGCCAAATCCCGGGCCTTCTATGCAGTAATTCAAGCCGATAAATCCCGAAAAAATACCAAATGAGCTCCAAAAATTATGAAAACTTTTAGATCACACTTTTTAATTATTTTGAAGAGATTGGTGAAGAAAAATCTTGATTTGGAGCTCGTTTAAAAAATGGTAAAAAGTAGGGGCATAAAAGGACATTTTGGGAAGAAAAAATCCAAATAAATAGCAAACGGACTCGGAAAATTTTGAAAACTTCCAGAACTCAATATTTTATTATTTTGGAAGTATTAAAAAAAGAAAAATTGAATTTGGAGTCCGTTTGATATTTATTTGCATCCGGGGGGGCAAAATGGTCATTTCACCCAAGCAACCGAAAAGGGCTTCTTTGGGCCTTTCAAAAATCAGTGCTGGGCTGGAAAAGAGAAGTGTTGGCCTGCCCAAGCCCAAAGGAAGGAGGAATCTTATGATTTTTTCAATTAAGTGGTTAAAAATCAAGAGTTAAGTTAGAGATTTTCTTTGATCAAGCCATGGGTATTTTTTAGCCTAAGTCCCAATCCCACATCCCTTTGTAATGTCAAGCCAAGGAGGTGCTCACCTTATAAATAAGGGGTCTTGGCCTTTGGTTGAAATCACCGACTACCCCTTGTGAGATAGTCTATACACTTGTATTAGGATTATCCGGGTGGTGAGTCATAGTGTTTTTACTCTGAGGGTTTATAGCTTAATCCGTTCAAAAGCTACTCTGAGGGTTTGTAGCTTAATCCGTTCAAAAGCTACTTTGAGGGTTTGTAGCTTAATCCGTTCAAAAGCTACTCTGAGGGTTTATAGCTTAATCCGTTCAAAAGCTACTTGGTGAGTTTTCATTTTAAAATAATGTTTCTTGTTCTTCCTTCATTTCCTTTCTTAAGTATATTTTTCTTACATTTTGTTTTTACAATAAACTCACCATGGCCAAATGGCCTACATTATTTATTTTAAGTTGTTGTTTTTGATTCATTTTACCATATTGTTTATCCTATTTTCTTTATTTTTGATGTTTTAAATATTATGTTATTTCATGTTCTTAAGTTATATTTAATTTGGTTGCTTTGTTTGTTGCCATTTATGTCTTAGATACCATGTTTTTGCATTTTTAATTTTCTGTTTTCATGTTGTTTAAATTTGAGCATGTTTTAGAGTTAGCATATTAAGTGTTTGTGAAAATGCTTGTGTGATTCTTTGCATGATTCTTGTTTTATATCTTAGTGAGCATGTTTTAGATTTGGTATATTAGGTGTTTGTGAAAATGCTTGTGTGATTTTTGTGTTATGACTTAGTTTTTCATGCTAGCATACCAAGTGTTTGTGAAAATGCCATGCTTGTTGAAGCTTGGGGCCATTTGGCTACTCCATGTGTTTTGCATTGTGTGTTGTATTTTTGTCATGCTAGTTGTTAGGTTTTTGCATTTGCATGATATTTGGTTGGATTTTTGAATTAAGCATGCCTTGTGTTTGTGAAAATGCCATGCATGTCTTAGGTCTAGGTTACACTAAATGCCATGCAAGTTCATGTTAGGTCTAGGCCATATTATTTATGTCATGCATTTTCCTTACATTTAGGTTTAGATCCATGCATTTCATGCATTATGTTTGCTGCATTGTTTCATGCATTTCATGTTCATGCCACTTGAATAATGACTTGAGCCAATTAATGGTTCAAGATCGTGCTCTCTTGAGCACACTTGTGGAAAATTAAGTTTGTCAAATTGATTATTCTACCTTTGTGATTTTTTTTTACTTAGCCAATTTTTATCTAACTTTCAAAAAGTCCTAGCTACTGCTTTCAAGTCATTTTATGAGTTTCAAATATTTTTATTTTGATTTTTAAATGATTTTATCAAGGACAAAAAAAAAATGTGTTGGCAAAGCAGTTTTTTTCAGTTTTTTTCAAAAAACTCGTACATCTCTGATTTTTTGGGGAATTCATCTTTGATTAGAAAATTAAGAAAATTTGTCCTCGTGTAGTTTTACATGTCCTGAGTCTCTAGTATTTTTTTTAGAATTTTTGGAATTTTTAAAAATAGGATAAAAAATCATGGACTAAAACTGGACAGTGGAGTCAGAATTCATTTTAAAGAAAAACAAAGCAGTTTTTTCTCCTCCAAAAACTCGTACATCTCTGGTTTTTCTGGGAATTCATATTTGATCAAAAAATTAAGCAGATTTTTTCTCGTGTAGTTTTACATGTCTTGAGTCTCCAGTATTGTTTTTAGAATTTTTGGAATTTTTAAAAATAGGATAAAAAATCGTGGATTAAAACTGGACAGTGAAGTCAGAATTGATTTTTAAGAAAAACAAAGCATTTTTTTCTCCTCCAAAAACTCGTACATCTCTGGTTTTTCTGGGAATTCGTCTTTGATCAAAAAATTAAGCCGATTTTTTCTCGTGTATTTTTACATGTCCTAAGTCTCCAGTAATTTTTTCAGAATTTTTGGAATTTTTTAAAATAGGGTAAAAAATCGTGGATTAAAACTGGACAATGGAGTCAGAATTGAATTTAAAGAAAAACCAATTTTCTGTTTTGGTTAATCTACTTAGAGTGGGCTGATTAGGAGGGTTAGCTACTGACTTAGGGTGATTTCTAAGCCTTTTAAACTCTAAAAATGGTTTTTCAAGTCCCGGGCTAAGGGTAGTCAAGTCCGGATTTTTTAAACTTAGGAAATTAGAGCCATTTAAAAATTTTTAGCCCAGTTTTTATTGTGAATTCAAGCTTTTCAAAATTGTTTTCAAACAATCACAAAGTATTTTGGTTTTAGAATATTTAATTTGACATATTTTCCTAAGGTAGCCGGATATCTTTTTAGATATACGGATTTCCTTAATTAAAGGAAAAAATACATTTCATGCATTTTTATTTTTATTTTCATGCAATTATATGATAGCATTATTTTATTCCATGTCATTTAAATTATATGCCATATCATTCATGTTTGCCATGTCATTTAGGTTGCATTATATTATTTAGATTTTGCTATGTCATTTTATTTATGTCATGCATATACATATTCATATCTTTTAAAATGTTTTCAAAAGGATAATGATTTTTCAATAAAAAATAAAGATATTCCCGAGTTAAAATAATTCATGAGTTCTCTACCGGGTTTGCTGGAGGGAATATCATCAATTATCATTAATAAAGGAATATCTTTCTTTCAAAAAAAAAAAAGAGAATGATTCGGAAATTTTTTCAAAACTAATAAAAATTTCTATATTTTGCCACGTTTGTTGGGGAATATAGGAAAATTTTGAATTTATAAATTCCGAATCATTTTCAAATAAAAATTGAATTATTTTTCTTTAAATTGGGGATTAACTTGAAATACTAAATTTAAAACCAATCTTTACCGAGACTTGAGATAATACACGATTAATAAGGTACCGATTTATACGGGCGTTGTGGGGGTGCTAATCCTTCCCCGCACGTAACCGACTCCCGAACCCGCTTCTTTGATTTCTCTGGTTTTAAAACGCAGACTTGAAATTGGTTTTTAAAATGTTTTAATTAATTTTTAAAATATTTATAAAACCGGTTTTAATAGGTGGCCGATCACACCTAGCTAAAAAAGATTGGTGGCGACTCTATGTCTTTTTTAAGGTCATTTTCAAAACCTTAATTTTTCTAGAGGAATTAAGTCGACTTTCCCTCGATTTTTTTTAAATGTCACGCCTAACGAATAATAAAGTCTTGCGATGAGACTCGTCGTTATTTTTTTTAGGTTGCGACATTGAGGTTTCTGACTTCTTGTTCCCATTCCCCGGAAGTCTTGAGAGTTCCCTCGAATTTGAGTTCGAAACGGTACCTCTTGTTCTCCAAGTGTAAATCCTGAAGATCACTTTGAACAGTGTCCCGCTCTCTCTTGATATTTTTCTTTTCTTTTTCTTGTGCTACCTCCCGATCTTTCATGTCCTCAAGCTCTTCTTGCAGTCGGGCAATCTCCTTGTTCATCCGGGCCTTTTCTTTTTCAAACTCCGCCCTTGCGATTTCTAACTCTAATGGCACTTTCTTGGGAGGCGAACTCAAATGCCGAACTTCTTCCCCATCCGATGTCAACAACCTATCATTAACCCTTGATTCCCTCCATGTCAGGTAGTCAGGTGTGACGATATCAGCATATCTAGCTACCTCCACCCGATGAGTTTCCTTCCATGCCACCACAATCTCACGGACCTTACCCGAATATCCATCTTCTCTGTAAGCAAATTCCAAATTACCAAGGTCATGGGTCATTGGAGTAAACTGACGAGATTCTGATTGCCTCAGTACTAGCAGTGGTGCATAGCTCACTCCTCCCCATACTCCCAATAATGAAACAGAGGCTTTATCTCCGCATTTATACAATGTCGGTATAGGAGCTATCCATGGAGCTCTCCAAACTATCATCTCAGCCTTGATATTCCGGAATATATTGATCCATTGCTCCTCAGTCCTATTCTCAAGCCAATCCCTTTTAAGAAATTCACCAATTGGTGCAAAAGATTTCCAATATGAACGAAGAGGGAAATTCTCCTGTTTACAGAAATGGCTCTGAACCCATATGTAGAGGAGCTGTATACATCCTAGAAAACGACCTTTGCCTTCCCGTCTACAGAAATTCAGGGATCGGATTGTTTCTGCTATGATTGCCAGGGCTGGGTTTATCCTTTGCTAAAGCCTCTCGAAAGCATCAAATATCGCCACATCCACATACCCTAATGTTTTCAGGAAGATAACTAAACCATAGATAGCCAAAGCAAAAATATTCCTAACTGTCTCCTTGCTTGAATGGCTATGGATTAAAGCCCGTAAAATGTCTCATGATATGCAATAGCTTACTCTGTAACAACCGAGGTTACGTATAATAATGTAAAGTTAAATCCCGAAATTTTTTTAAGGACAAACTTGGAAATTTGTAAGAAGTTATAAGTGAAGGAAATAAAATAAGAAAGGATCAAAATGAACATATTAAAAAAGTTTAGGGGCTAAATGGTTATTTATAAAAAGTTGAGGGACTAATATGCAATTATCCCAAAGACAAAACAAAATATCACTTATCTTCATCTTTCTCTCCCGAAAACACTAGAATTCTGCTTCTCTTCTTCAAGTGGCAGCCGGCTACTCCCATCCTCTCTCTCTCTCAAATTTCTCTTCAAGTATTCCACCATAATCTCAACAACAATTACATCCAAGGTTAGTTTCTTGATAAATTCTTCATTTTCTTTAGATATTCTACTTAAGTATGCTAAGATCTTTGCTCCATAAACATGTTAAGGTCTGAAATCCATCTATTAAGTATGAATTTTACTCAACTTGGTAAGAATTAAAAGGATTTGAAAGCATGAACAAGAAAATAGGAAGAAAAAGCAAAACAGGGGAATCTGAGCATGCTTACTGTTCGGATTTCTGGGTTCGGCAAAGTTGGGTTTATATTTTTTTGATATTTTTCCTAGAAACTAGACTTCAGTATGAGAATTTTGGTTTTTGAATCACCCAAAACCAATCAGCGGTTAAAAAGATAAAATTCGGTGAAGTTGGCTGTTCTGTGTTGATCCCAGTTTCAGCATAGTTTCGGGTTTTATCAAATTTGATCAAAATCTTGTTCTAATTGTATAAGTTAGTTATTTTCTTCATAAATTAGACT
Organism: Fremontodendron californicum; assembly: GCA_030761205.1. Taxonomy (NCBI): domain Eukaryota; kingdom Viridiplantae; phylum Streptophyta; class Magnoliopsida; order Malvales; family Malvaceae; genus Fremontodendron; species Fremontodendron californicum. The sequence goes on from JAULJL010000022.1 coordinate 10,825,962, forward strand.
TATTTGTGCCAAACTCAAGTTATGATTTTCTAATCTAACTTGATATTAAGGAATTTATTGCTTAAGATTATTATAGTACTATTGATGGTTATGGATTATGAAAATCTCTAAGGCATGGAATACTAGAAAGGAATTTGATAAGGACATGAATATGGAGTTGAATATTTGGAGAAAATGATTATGGAAATGATATTAAAAATTTGGGATATGTTGTTTTGAGTATGAGGAATTAGTATTGACCTTGAGGGAAGATTATGAGACTTAAGTTGCATTCAAAATTGTGTAATGCTTTGAGCATGTATAGATACTAATTATTGTTAATCTCTAGGCCACGTAGATCCGACGTCACCTATGGATCCCGAAGTTTCAGGTCGAGGTGTACAGTGAGATCATCTCAAGGATTGTGAGTAGACGACAACTATAGTTATTTGAAATTTCTTTAATTATAATTATATATATATATATATATTTTTAGCATATATATATTTATTTTACGTATTAAAGGTATATACGATATTTAATCATATGAATTGATTTGTTATTAAAGTATTTTTATTTCAAGAAATATTATATCGAGTAAGTTGGTTGATTTATGAAATATGATTTTACATAGAATTTGACGCACATGGTTTTGGCTCCACCTGACTTAATGTATGAGATTATTTCCTTGACCAGAATACGGGAGCTGCGTGCTACGCCTTTGTGGCGGGAGCCACCTCCAGAGTCCCCATTCCGTGATATTAGACCGGAATACGGGAGCTGCGTGTTACGCCTTTGTGGCGGGAGCCACCTCCAGAGTCCCCATTCCGTGATATTAGACTGGGGTATGGGAGCTGCGCGCTACGGCTTTGTGGTGGGAGCCACCTCCAGAGTCCCTATCCCGTTATATTTGCCTTTTGGGGGCACATCATAGCGACACATATGCCTTTGGGGCGTCCTATGGTGGTATTGGCCTTTGGGGCCGGCTACTAGTATGCCTACATGGATATTGCCTGGTTATTTCATGGATGTACTCTTGTGCACGACAGAAAGTTGGAGCCCAATTATACGTAACTTGATTTGCTTCACAGATTTTATACATTGATTTAATATTATAATATTGTTATGCAATTGAAAACTTTGCTACGTCTTTGAATTACTCATTATGGTTTTACTATTATTTATTTTGAAAACGTCTATTATGTTTTAAAGGAGTTGGAGCCCAATTATACGAAACTTGATTTACTTTACAGATTTTATACATTGATTTAATATTATAATATTGTTATACATTTGAAAACTTTGCTACGCCTTTGAATTAGTTATTATGATTTTACTATTATTTATTTTGAAAATGTAAATTATGCTCTACAGACTACCATTATAGTTTTCACACGCTTTAAAAGTTGTTTACTCACTGAGATATTCATATATCTCACCATTTCATATTCTCATTTTCAGGTGATAGTTAGGTGTTGGGATTGCAACCTTCCTATATTCTCTGCTTCAAATAGTATTGTGACGTGGTGGGCATCATAGTAAAAATTTATTGAAGTCTTGATCTTTTGATGTTTTTATCTAGTAAACCTTGCTGAGATAGGTTTACTTTTGGATATATTGTATATATTTGAAGATATGAGACAATAGATCAATATGTTTTGTTTGAGCATAAATTGATCATGGAAATTTTTTTTGAATATATATGGATATATGTGATAATAGTATTGAGGAATATTGCTGGTTGAGGATATGAATTGAGTGTTATTTGCAGGAGGATTATCGTTGAGATAGAAAGGAAACTCTGCCGGATTTTAGGTAGATTATCCGGATAGGGTGTTACATACTCCTTTTCGGACAACATGGCTTTCTACCCAATTTCTTTCCACTCCCAAAATCTTCGACACCTTTTTCTTGAAACCCGGCGTCTTTGTATCCTTCAAATAAATACGATCGGGAATAAAATTCTCAATATGCAGCAAGGTCGAATACTCCTCTATGGTTGGAGTCATATCCTCTCGGTTCAAAGTAAAACACCGATAAGCGGGATTCCAGAATTGTACCACAGCCCGGATCACCTCACCACTGACCTTAACCTGAGCTAACAGAGCTATGTCCCCATATGTCTGAGTGAAGGCTTCTTTTTCCGATATATTCCACTGATTCCATATATCAATCAAATCCCGGAGATCATTTTGCTTGATAATAAGATCAACCTCGGCTGGCAATGCTGACACATATCCCATCTTCAAACAATCCCCATTATCCTGTTGAACTTTCTCGGATTGTTTCCTAACCTCTAAATGTTTCTCAACCACTAAGACACTATGACCCTCCATGAAAGCCCTTTTGGTTGAATAATATCCCGAGACTAATAACCTTCAAATGTGCAAAAATGATGGAAAGAATGCAAAAGAAACACAAAAAAACAACAACAAAAAGAAAATAAATTAGTAACGGGAATAAATATGAATAATACCAAAAAAAAATATAATCCAAAGCAATAATTATCCCTGAGGATGCCAACAAAATTTCAGCATTATAACACCCTGGGGATGAAATATCAACATTTATTACGGTCATTGTGATGTACGTTCATCATTCTCCGAAAAAATAAACTTATTCGGAAAGTAGAATAGAAGGTAAAAGGATTGGAAATATTTCTCCATGTGTTCTTAACTTCGGGATATCTAATTAGAAATCCGTCATGGCTTCGCCTAGGTTTATTATATGAAGGTGAACGAATTCTAAAAAGCCCCGAATTGTTCCTCACTGTCGTCGGTGAAGGCTAGTAAGGCACCCCGATAAAAGCGGGTTCAATTCGTTAGAGTCTATTTCCCTAGCCCATGCGGATTGTTAATCACGAAGGCTTAGTTACTTTGCTCCTACCTAAAAGGACGAAACCCGGGTATAGGATTCATGATATGCAAATAAATGCACGTGTAGTCTGTGAGGAGAAATAACAAACCTTTCACCACCTATTCTATATCCCTTAATCTAAATGCCCCAACAAGATTAAACAACATAAATCATCAATTAATCAATAAATAAATATATGCACCAAAATAACCAGAGAACAATTATAATATGTATGCACATGAAATATGAACATATTTAAAAAGATTTTATTATTTTCAAAATTCTCCTTATTTTAAAAAAATGTGGGAATTAAAATTAAATACCAATTAAACCAACCAAAACCAAGACTTTGATAACCCACGACTAATTCTAGGCCTGACTCTCTAATTGTCCCCAGTGGAGTCACCAAGCTGTCGCAACCTAAAAAATAACGAGTCTCATCGCAAGACTTTATTATTCGTTAAGCGTGACATTAAAAAAAACGAGGAAAAGTCGACTTAATTCCTCTAGAAACATGAAGGTTTTGAAAATGACCTTGAAAAAGACATGGAGTCGCAACCAATCTTTTTTAGCTAGGTGTGATCGGCCACCTATAAAAACCGGTTTTATAAAATATTTTAAAAATTAATTAAAATATTTTAAAAACCAATTTCAAGTCTGTGTTTTAAAACCAGAGAAATCAAAGAAGCGGGTTCGGGAGTCGGTTACGCGCGGGGAAGGATTAGCACCCCCACAACGCCCGTATAAATCGGTACCTTATTAATCGTGTGTTATCTCTAATCTCGGTATAAAGTTGGTTTTGAATTTAGTATTTCAAGCTAATTCCCAATTTGAAGAAAAATAATTCCATTTTTAATTGAAAATGATCCGGAATTTATAAATTCAAAATTTTCCTATATTCCCCAACAAACGTGGCAAAATATAGAAATTTTTATTAATTTTGGAAAACTTTCCGAATCATTCTCCTTTTAAAGAAGATATTCCGTTATTAATAATAATTGATGATATCCTCCCCAGCAAACCCGGCAAAGAACTCATGAATTATTTTAACTCGGGAATATCTTTATTTTATTGAAAATCATTATCCTTTTTTGAAAACATTTAAAAGAAATGAATATGTATATGCATGACATAAATAAAATGACATAGCAAAATCTAAATAATATAATGCACCCTAAATGATATGATATGATTTAAGTGTCTTAGCATATTCTAAATGAAATGAAATATCCTAAGTTATATGATATATTCTAAATGAAATTAAATGACCTATGTAACATAATACATTCTATATGAAATGCAATACCCTAAGTCATATGATATAATCTAAATGAAATAAAATATTCTAGATGACATAATATATCCTAAATGAAATGAAATGACCTAGGTAATATAATATATTCTACATGAAATGAAATGACCTAAGTAACATACATATTCTATATGAAAGGAAATGATTTAAATGACATGACAAATATGAATGATATGGCATATAATTTAAATGACATGGATTATAAAATAATGCTATCATATAATATGCATGAAAATAAAAATAAACATAATGCATGAACATAACATATGCTAAATAATATAAAAATAATTAAATAAAAAGCATAGGATATCATGAAATATTCAAAACCATAGAATAAACCATATAATATAAAAAAAAATATAAATCAAAATAATAACAATATCATAGGAATTATTATAGCAAGAATCACATATTATATAAAATGCATGAATATGGAAAATGCAATGCATGAAATGTATTTTTTCCCTTAATTAAGGAAATCCGTATATCTAAAAAGATATCCGTCTACCTTATGAAAATATGTCAAATTAAATATTATAAACCAAAATACTTTGTGATTGTTTGAAAACAATTTTGAAAAACTTGAATTAAAAATAAAAACTGGGCTAATTTTTTTTAAAATGGCTCTAATTTCCTAAGTTTTAAAATCCAAACTTGACTACCCTTAACCCGAGACTTAAAAAATCATTTTTAGAGTTTAAAAAGGCTTAGAAACTACCCTAAGTCAGATGCTAACCTTCCTAATCAGCCCCCTCTAAGTAACTTAACCAAAACAGAAAAATGATTTTCTTTAAATTCAATTCTAACTCCACTGTCCAGTTTTAATCCACGATATTTTACCCTATTTTTAAAAATTGAAAAAATTCTGAAACAAATACTGGAGACTCAAGACATGTAAAACTACACGGAAAAAAATTGGCTTAATTTTATGATTAAAGATGAATGCCCAGAAAAATCGGAAAAATACGAGTACTGGGTGAAAAAAACTGTTTTGCCAAAATACATTTTTGCCTTTGATAAAATCATTTAAAAATCAAAGTAAAAATAGTTGAAACTCATAAAATGACTTACAAACAGTAGCTAGGACTTTTCGAAAGTTAGATAAAAATTGGCTAAGTAAAAAAAAATCACAAAGGTAGAATAATCAATTTGACAAATTTAATTTTCCACAAGTGTGCTCAAGAGAGCATGACTTTGAACCATTAATTGGCGTAAGTCATTATTCAAGTGGCATGAACATGAAATGCATGAAAAATTACAGCAAACATAGTGCATGAAATGCATGAGTTTAAACCTAAATATCATGAAAAAATGCATGGCATTCATATACTGACCCAGACCTAAATGAACTTGTATGGCATTTAATGCAACCTAGACCTAAAATGCATGAACATGCATTGCAAATAAACCTAACTTAATAACTAAAATGTGCATGGAATTTTCACAAACACAAAGCATGCTTAAACCAAGAACTCAAACAAATATCATGCAAATGCTAACCTATCAACTAACATGGCAAGAATGCACATATAATGCAAAAATTCAAGGAGTGGCCGATTGGCCTATATGACTAGCAAACATGGCATTTTCACAAACACTTGGTATACTAGCATGCAAAACTAAATCAAATGTCATGCAAACGCAAAAACCTACCAACTAACATGGCAAAAATGCAACACACAATACAAAACACATGGAGTAGCCGAATGGCCTCAAGCTCCAACAAGCATGGCATTTTCACAAACACCGATATACTAACATGCTCAACTAAAATATAAAACTCAAATCATGCAAAAACCACACAAGCATTTTCACAAACACTTAATATACTAAATCTAAAACATGCTCAACTAAGATATAAAACTCAAATCATGAAAAAACCACACAAGCATTTTCACAAACACTTGATATACTAAATCTAAAACATGCTCAAATTTAAACATCATGAAAACAGAAAATTAAAAATGCAAGAACATGATATTTAAATCATAAATGACAACAAACAAAGCAACCAAATTAAAATATAACTCAAGTATATGAAGTAAAATAACATTTAAAACATCAAGATCAAAGAAAATAATATCAATAACATGATAAAATAAACCAAAATAGCAACTTAACAAAAACTGTATGCCATTCGGCCATGGTGAGAATATTGTAAAAAAAATATATTTAAGAAAGAGATGAAGGAAGAACATAAGAAGAACAATAAAAAACATTTATTTAAAAAGGAAACTCACCAAATAGTAATCAAAATAGCAAAAACAAAAATGGAAAATCAAGAAAGTCCAAGAGTTGGTGCTCAAGAGCAACCTCAAGAAGCTATATTTCAAGCTTTATCTCTTCAAACTTTCCTTTCTTTTCTAAACTTTTTATTTTTGCCTTCAACCAAAGAGAGAAAAACCAAGTAAAAACCAAGAGAACTTAGCAAAAATAAAGTGTAAAAATGAAAAATCTGAACCTCCCCCTAGAGCTGGCCAAAACCCCCTTTAAAACCTCAAGGATGTTATCATTTTTTTGTAACCAATTTTCCATCAAATGGCTAATAATTCAAGGTGAAAAAATCATGAATATCACCCTTAGATTAGCATATCAGATGTCCCAAATTACAGCTGTTCAAGAATAATGTTGACATCTCTCTTGGCCTATGTGGCTTAATCACCATGGCTTGATCAAAGAGAATCTCTAACTAACTCTTAATTCTTGGCTATTTGATTGAAAAATCAGAAGCTTCCTCCTTCCTTTGGGCCTTGGCAGGCCAGCACTTCTCTTTTCCAGCCCAACTCTGATTTTTGAAAGGCCCAAAAGAGCCCTTTTCGGTTGCTTGGGTGAAATGACCGTTTTGCCCCCCCGGATGCAAATAAATATCAAACGGACTCCAAATTCAATTTTTCTTTTTTTAATACTTCCAAAATAATAAAACATTGAGTTCTGGAAGTTTTCAAAATTATCTGAGTCCGTTTGCTATTTATTTGGATTTTTTCTTCCAAAAATGCCCTTTTGTGCCCCCACATTTTACCATTTTTTAAACGAGCTCCAAATCAAGATTTTTCTTCACCAATATCTCTCAAATAATTTAAAAGTGAGATCTGGAAGTTTTCATAATTTTTGGAGCTCATTTGGTATTTTGTTCGGGATTTATCGGCTTCAATTACTACATAGGAGGCCCGGGATTTGGCCATTTTGCAAACGAACTCCAAATCAAGATTTTCTTTTTCCAGTATCTTCCAAATAATTTAAAAATGAGATTTGAAAAATTTTAGAATTTTTGGAGTCCATTTGCTATTTTTTCGGGATTTATCTTCTTGAATTATTGCATAGGAGGCCCGGGATTTGGCCATTTTGCAAACGAACTCCGAATCAAGATTATATTTCGCCAATCTCTTCCAAATAATTTAAAAATGATATTTGCAAAATTGCAGAAGATTTGGAGCTTATTTGCTATTTTCCCAAATTTTCCAATTTTGCCCTTTTGCCTTTGAAACCCGGTTTTGCTCAAAACAAGTCTGATTTTCATATTTTCTTCATACTGAGCCTTGGGCTATCCCTTTTTAATCATTCCTCATCCATTGGGGCTTTGGTCCTACCAAGTTGGGCCATTTTTGTGATTCTTCCCAATTTCACCGAAATCCACTAAAAACCCAAATTCTCGGTTTTCTCCCGGATTGACTTTTCTTTCGGTTTTTCTTGCGAGTGGCTTCTCCATTACCCGTAGTCAGTGCTTATCTTTCATTTGGAACCTTCAATTTTGACCAATTTGATCGCTTAAGAACTTTTCCCCAAATTTCTCGGATTAGGGTTTCCTTTCTACTGAATCTCCAAATCCCAACTTCCGAACTCCATATCTTTCAATGTATACCTCAAAAAATTATCAAAATTCTTTCACCATTTTTCAATTGAACTTAAAATCTTGATTTTGAAAGTGGGTTGACTTTTCAGTAGTTGATATTCTAGGGTTGACTTTTTTGGGGTTGACTTTTTTCGAGGTTGACTTTTTTCAAGTTTAACTTTTTATGCTTGCACTCTTAAACTAAGTCTCGGAGTATCACCTGCAGGATGAAAAAATTCTTTTTACATTCAGAAACATCAATTTAGGAAGAAAACATACCTGTTTTAGTGGTCCGGACAAAATTAGGTGTCTACAACATATATCATGTTAACATTAGGTCGTATTCATAAGACACATGGTCAGCATGATTTCCTTTGTATATACTCTGTGTCAATCATTCATTGTTTACATGCATCATATTTGTATATGCTCTGTGTCAATCATTCATTGTTTACATGCATCATATTTGACATTGTGTTGCATTCATAGTCTATACGATCATTCATTGGGAAATATGCTAAAATATACATGGTCATTCATTGCATATATCCATGCGTTGATTTATTTATTCTTTGCTTGCAGCATGTTGGCATCTTGATTGCATTATACATACACAGTTAGCATGTTTCCACTGTACATGTCCATACATCATATTGTTTATATTTCACAGGCATCAAATTGCATTCATGGCTCCTTCATCACGACATACATTTGGGGGGAATAAAACAGAAGTTGGCTTGGCTTTAAGAGTCTTTGAAAGAATTTCCATTTCAAATCAGAGGTATAAGAAGTACTGAGTACCCTTTTAATACAGGCTAGAGCTATGGAGAATGAACAAGTTGCCCGAATGGAAAGAATGGAAAGGGCACATGAAGAATTGCAAGAACAGTTGGCAAAGTCTCAAGCAGAATATAAGGATCAGATGACTAAATTGATGGAGCTAATGTCCGTCGTAATCAAAGGAAAGGGATACACTGAAAACTTGTACGCCATAGAAGGGTTAGAGGCACAAGAGGATCAGAGTGAGGTCATGATGTTAAATGGCCAGAATAAAGTTAATCCCAGCAACATTTTGAATTTAGATGATCCAGCTAAACAAGAAAAACTGAAGATGGTTGAGTCGAATGAGGCTGAGTTGGCAGATTCCCTAGGGAAATATCAATTGCTGGATGAAAGGCTCTGGGCAGTAGAAAATACAGACATATTCGGGAGTATGGATGCGAAAGAACGATGCTTGGTCCTCAATTTAGTCATTCCTCCTAAATTCAAGGTCACTGACTTTGTGAAATATGACGATACGACCGATCTATCAACCCACATCATCATGTTTTGTCGAAAGATGGCAAGTCACATAGATAATGATAAGTTTTTGATTCATTGCTTTCAGGATAGCTCAGCGGGTTCGCAATTAGGTGGTATAGTTAGTTGAGCAAGGATCAGATTCGTTCTTGGAATGATTTCGCCAGGGCTTTTCTAAACCAGTACAAACATGTGATCGACATGACACCTGACCGTCTCACCTTGCAAAATATGGAGAAAAAGGTTACTGAGAGCTTCAAAGAGTATGCTCCGAGGTGGAGGAACATGGCCACCCAAGTACAACCGCCCTTAACTCAGAAGGAAACCACTGTCCTTTTTGTGAATACACTACAAGCCCTATACTACGATAGACTTGTTGGCAACACCACGAAGAATTTTTCGGATATGGTAATCTCTGGGGAAATGATTGAAAATGCTATCAAGGTTGGGAAACTCGAAGGAGGTAAAACATTTAATGCAGAGAGAAACAGGATGCCTAAAAAGAAAGAGGAAGATATCCAAGCTATGGGAGACTTTGCCCCGTATATTTCGGCTACTTCATATGAACCACCTTGTCCTTCTATGAACTATATGCCCTAGGGTTCATACTTATACCCAATAGCCTCTCAGAATCCAGTAAAATTTCAACCTTTTGTCAGTCAGAGGAAATCAAAGAATATCCGAAAAAGAGATCAATTTGATCCACTCCTCATGTCTTACTCTGAACTATTGCCCCAGCTGGTCGAAGAGAAACTCCTCACTAAAGTTCCAGTGGAGCCTATCCAACCCCCATATCCGAGCTGGTATGACGAGAATGCATATTGTGATTATCATTCTGGGATTCGGGGACATTCCACAAAAAATTGCCTATGTCTGAAACGGAAGGTTCAATCACTCATCAATAAAGGGCAGTTAGATGTGAGGAAGAAACAAAGGTCAGACAGCATGGAGAATCTACTAAACGGGAATGATTGGATGTCATAATTGGAGAAGTAGATGGAAAGGTCGGAAGGAGTACCGAGGAATAGCCAGTTTGAATTAGGGAGAACATGTCAAGGGGAAGTTTTTTATGCATGTAGTTTCATACCTCATGATGAAAACACTTGTCTTATGGTGACATTCATATGAATTAAATGAATTTTGAATTTTAAATGCTTTGTGTTTGTTGTGTTTTAACAATAATTTGAAAAAAAAAAAAGCATTAAGGAAGTTTTAATAATGGACGATCTCGAGAATATTGATGATCATTGTTAGAAATGATCGAATACCCTCCCCCTCTCTTTTGGGCTTCTCTGTGCCTAAACTCCTTGAATCGAGAACACTTGAAAGACCTAATGCGTCAAGGAATATGAATGATTGAACTTCATAAAAAAAAAAAAGAGAGAAGAAAATAAAACCATTGTCATCGTAGAAGAAGCAAAGATATAGATCCTAGTCTAGGCCATGAACAAAGGAACGAACTTTTTGAAATTTTTTCGAATTCCTTGAAATTCAAACAAATGAGACATTCCTTCAAGAATCTAGATTTTGGTAATTTGATGTTTGTCAAGATTGTGCTAAAACCATTCATGACCTTTACCAATAACCACAAAACACTAATTGCCCAAACATCACTTCATGATTGACACCCTGGGGCACAATGATTAAACTAGACTATCCCATGAAACGAATTCTTATGGTTAATCAAACTGGGGCATCATATATGGAAATGATGGTTATATGGTGAAAAATGATGGACAAAATCATTGGGGCATGCGATAAAAAAAAATTGTGATATCATGCATATGAGAATTCAGATGATTCCAAAGTGCAAAATGAAATTCTGAATATCTATTTCCCCTGGGGATTGCTTTTCAATGTGAATATTAATTCTTGACATGAGAAATGGCCATCTTTCATGTCCTTGTCACAAAAAGAAATTATCCATAGTCACCCCTTTTGAGCCGAAAGAATTCTTTCTTCTTTAAACCCTGATCAAGGATCACCCTCTACACTGGAAGGCAAATGCGAGGAAGGATCACTGATAAATGAGTCCTAACTCAAAGACAGATACAAAGCAAATAGAGTCCCGAATAAATATGGATTCACCCTGTCATAATAAAGATGCAAAAGAAAAACAAAAACAGAGAAAAGTGTGAAAAGTATGACAAATGAAAGCCAAAAAGCAACAAAGAAAAGAGCAAAGTCAAGTAAAAAGAAAAGTCCAAAAGGGGAAAATGCTTCAAAGGGAATGTTCTTCAAGAAATGATCCTTGATCTGATTATCCTTAACACATATTTTGGGCCCCTTATCCTTTCTTTCTGAACCCCGAACCATGGCCTACATTACGTGCTTTAAAAGTCCATTTTGATCAAGCATGAATATTTTAATTTGTAAGGGTTTTTCCTCAGATTTTACCCCATCTCATCGAATTATCATTTCACTAGGGAAGAATTTAGAATTCTCAAATGCATGGTAAAACAATAAAAAATAAAAAATCGGAGAGAATGGGACTCTAGGGCGAAAACCCAAAAACGGATAGTCTAGAGTAAAATGGGAATTTTCGATGCCATCTATGATAGCGCCGATACCACAAAAGAGAAGATCATCTTAAAGAAGTGGTCATCGAGGAACATCTAGGAATTCCTGAACCTCCTAAAGTGTCAACTCTCATTCGGATGATTGATTTCAAAAATTGAAACTCTTTTTCTCCAAAATCAACTTTCCAGTTTAAACATCCCAGCCAATCTTGACGCTTGTCAAAATACCTTGATATGGAAACTAAAAAAATGTTGAATTTGTTTGGTTCTCAATGAATTCATGATTTATAAAACTTGTTCCATTTGTGAGCCTAGAAGGGACATACATTTTTGTTGAGAAGTTTTCCTGGATCAACCAAAATCTCGTTATACCAAGCCTTGCCAATTTAAATTGAAAAATTCAGATTGACACTTAGGGAAATTTCTAACAGTGATCACCAGTCTTCAAAAGATTCGTACATCACACACTGTGGGGTTAAATTTTTGGCTTAGAAGTTGTCATTAGATGAGCAAAATTGTTTTTCAAAAAGGGAAGATAAAAATATTTTTGAAATACTCATTTTTTATGTTGACAAAAAGAATTCTTTATTCTGACAGGGTGAATCCATATTTATTCGGGACTCTATTTGCTTTGTATCTGTCTTTGAGTTAGGACTCATTTATCAGTGATCCTTCCTCGCATTTGCCCTCCAGTGTAGAGGGTGATCCTTAATCAGGGTTTAAAGAAGAAAGAATTCTTTTGGCTCAAAAGGGGTGACTATGGATAATTTCTTTTTGTGACAGGGACATGAAAGATGGTTATTTCTCATTTCAAGCACGAATATTCACATTGAAAAGCAATCCCCAGGGGAAATAGATATTCAGAATTTTATTTTGCAATTTGTAATCATCCGAATTCTCATATGCATGATATCACAAATTTGAGAAGAAGAAATAAAACTCAGCAAACAGATTTCTATTGATAAGAGTTTGAAAACTGTTGGGGTAAAAGAATAGCCAAATATTGAAAAAGGAGTTGAAGATATACTCTGATTTGAAGAGGAAAAATGAATAGGAAAGGCTAAGCCAAAGTCTAGAATAACGATCGGGGGCATTTGCATCATTCATGAACACTCATCTCTCTATTAAGCTTTGCATCTGCACCATGTCAGCAAGCATTTGCATCACTCATGGATATTTGCATTTGCACTATTCCATGAGCATTTGCATTCTACCTTTACAAGAACACCCTTCATAGATATTTGCATTTGCATCATCTCAAGCAAGTGCATCATTTCTAGGATCATTGCATCTTCATTGTAGCTTCAATTACACCATTCATGAACCACTTACATGAACATGATTCGTAGGGACATTTGCATCTGCATTTAGAAGCATTTGCATCAATCCAAAACATCTGTATCATTTCAAGAAGAATTTGCATCAATCCAAGACATTTGCATTTACACCATCAAGCATTTGCATCCTCTCTCAAATCCTTCAGGATAATTTCCAAGCCATTTCAATTTCTGGTTTCATCTAGATCTTTTTCTGGTTTCACCCATGTTTTTCAACTTCTGGTTTTATCCGATTTTTTCTGGTTTCACCCATGTTTTTCAATTTTTGGTTCCATCCAGATCTTTTTCTGGTTTCACCCATGTTTTTCAATTTCTGGTTTCATCTAGATCTTTTTCAAATTTCTGGTTTCACCCATGCTTTTCAATTTCTGGTTCCATCCAGATCATTTTCAAATTTCTAGTTTCACCCATGCCTTTTTAATCTCTGGTTTCATCCAGATCTTTTTCTGGTTTCACCCATGTTTTTCAATTTTTGGTTTCATCCAGATCTTTTTCAAATTTCTGGTTTCACCCATGCTTTTCAATTTCTAGTTCCATCCAGATCATTTTCAAATTTCTGGTTTCACCCACGCCTTTTTAATCTCTGGTTTCATCCAGATCTTTTTTTCACCCATGCTTTTCAATTTCTGGTATCATCCAGATCTTTTTCAAATTTCTGGTTTCACCTATGCTTTTAAATTTCTGGTTTCATCCAGATCATTTTCCAAATTTCTGCTTTCACCAATGCCTTTTTAATCTCTGGTTTCATCCAGATCATTTTCAATTTCTGGTTTCACCCATGCTTTTCAATTGTTGGTTCCATCCAGATCATTTTCAAATTTTTTGTTTCACCCATGCTTTTCAATTTCTGGTTTCATCCAGATCTTTTTCAAATTTAGGTTTCACCCATGCCAGTAAGGTTAGCACAAGACATGATAAGACCCCGAGACCATCGTCGAGGTCTTTTCTTCTCTTGCAAATCGAGCCCATTTCCTTAAGATGGGTTGAGCCTTGATTAGTCAGGGAATTCAATTTAAGGACAATATCTTTTATTTACAGCCTTTTTTCAACCAAAAAAAAAATGAAAAAATGAAAAATGAAAAAAATGAAACCCATTTTTCCTTCTCTTCACATGTGATTTCACTAACCGGACAAAATTAATGTTTGTTTATCTTTGCCTGATTCCTGATTCTCAGCAATAGCCAAAGAGGGGCAGCTGTAGACACCTAATTTTGTTCGAACCACTAAAACAGGTATATTTTCTTCCTAAATTGATGTTTAAGAATGTAAAAAGACTTTTTTCATCCAGCAGGTGGTAGTTCGAGACTTAGTCTAAGAAGACGAGCATAAAAAGTCAAACTTGAAAAAGTCAACCTCGAAAAGTCAACTACTAAAAAATTCAACCCACTTTCAAAATCAGGATTTAAAGTTCAATTAAAAATGGTGAAAGAATTTTGATAATCCGAGGTCTACATTGAAAGATACAGAGTTCAGAAGTTGGGTTACGGAGATTCAGTAGAAAGAAAACCCTAGTCCGAAAATTTAGGGAAAAGTGCTTAAACGATCAAATTGGTCAAAATTGAAGGTTTCAAATGAAAGATAAGCACTGACTACGGGTAATGGAGAAGCTACTTGGAAGAAAAACTGAAAGAAAAGTCAATCCAAAAGAAAACCGAGAATTAGGGTTTTTGGTGGATTTTGGTGAAATTTGGAAGAATTACAGAAATGGCCCGATTCGGTAAGACTAAAGCCCCTAATGGATGAGGAGTGATTAAAAAAGATAGCCCAAGGCTCAGTTTGAAGAAAATCTGAAAATCGGACTTGTTTTGAGCAAAACCGGATTTCGAAGATAAAAGGGCAAAATTAGAAAATTTGGGAAAAATAGCAAATGAACTCCAAAAATTCTAAAAAATTGCAGATCTCATTCTTAAATCATTTCGAAGAGATTGGCAACAGAAAATCCGGATTGGAAGTTCGTTTACAAAATTGCCAAATCCCGGGTCCCCTATACAGATATTCAAGAAGATAAATCCCGGAAAAATAGCAAATGAACTCCAAAAATTTTGAAAATTTTCAGATCTCATTCTTAAATTATTTGGAAGATATTGAGGAAAGAAAATCCGGATTCGGAGTTCGTTTTCAAAATGGCCAAATCCCGGCCTACTATGCAGTAATTCAAGCAGATAAATCCCGAAAAAATACTAAATGAGTTCCAAAAATTATGAAAACTTCCAGATCATACTTTTAAATTATTTGGAAGAGATTGGTGAAGAAGAATCTGGTTTTGGAGCTCGTTCAAAAAATGGTAATGTTTGGGAGCTTAAAAGGACTTTTAGAATAAAAATCCAAATAAAAAGCAAATGGGCTCGAAATTTTTTGAAAACATCCAGAATTTAATTTTTTATTATTTTGTAAGTATTAAAAAAGGAAAATTTGAATTTGGATTCTGTTTGCTATTTATTTATGTTCGGGGGGCAAAAAGGTCATTTTACCCAAGAAATCGAAAAGGGCTTTTCTTGCCTTTTAAAAAAATGAAGCATAGGCTGGAAGAAGAGGGGTCAGCCGGCCAAGGCCCAAGGGTGGGCAAATATTTTCTGATTTTTAATCAAAAGGCCAACAATGAAGAGGAAGGAAGTTATTTTTTTTATCAAACTTTTGAAATTAAGCCACATGGACCAATGCATGAAGAGGGAGAATGTCAACATAATGGCTTAAGATTCTTGAACAGCTGTAATTGTGGATAGCTGATTGCCTAATCCAAGGGTGATAATTTTACATTTTAAACATCTTGGATTAATAGCCTTTCGATCGAAATTGGTTGGAAAAAAAATGACAACACCCAAGCTATCAATAAGGCTATTCGGCCACTACAAGGGAGGGGGCTTTTTGTTTCATTTTCACTAGCTATTCACTCTCTATTTCACTCTTGTTTGGCTGATTTTCTCTCCATTGTTGAAAAGCGAAAATAAAGGAAAAGAAAAGAAAGTTAGAAGAGAAAAAGCTTGCAATATAACTTCTAGAGATTGCTTTAAGCACCATACACTTGCACTTTCTTTGATTTTCCTTTCTTGATTTGTTGTTTTCAATTGATATTTGGTGAGTTTCTTTTGATTTTTCTTTTTAAAATAAGTGTTTTTAATATTCTTCTTTAAGTTTCTTCTTGATTCTTTCTTGTAAAAAGCTTTTTAAATTTTTTTCCTCTTATTTTTGAGTTTCTGAATGGCCTATTGTTTTTGGTAGTTGTTGTTTTGCTTCTTTATTTCATGATTCTAGTGATGTTTAATAAGTTTGGATGCTCTAAATCTTTTTCAAATACATAAACATGAAGCTTGTTTTGATTTGGTTGCTTGCTTGTTCCCATTTTTGAGTCTATTATCTTGTTATTATGTTTATTTTACTTGTCTTGTATTTTTGATTTTCTGTTTTCAAAATTTTTATGTTTGTTTATGTTTTACATTTTGTTAATCCATGTGTTTGTGAAAATGCCTATTGGTTTTCATGCCTTTACTTTATATTTCCATGATTTGAGTATTATTCTTTAGCTATGCATGTTATTGTGTTAAGTGTTTGTGAAAATGCCATACTCATTTTAAAATATGGGACCATTTGGCCACCCCTCATCTTGTATGCTTTATGTGTGCATTTTTCTTATGCTAGTTGATAGGTTTGCATTTTCATGATATTTGGTTGTGTATTTTGTTTAAGCATGCTATATGTTTGTGTTATTGCCATGCATTCTTTTGGTTTAGGATTGGTTTGCTTTGCCATGCATATTCATGCATTTTAGACCTAGGTTGCATTAAATGCCATGCAAGTTCAGTTAGGTCTAAGTCATATTTATTGATGCCATGCATTTTTCATGTCATTTTGGTTTTAAATCATGCATTTCATGCATCATATTTGCTGTATTTTCATGCATTTCATGTCATTGCCACATGATTTATGACTTAGGCCAATCCATGGCTCAAAGTCATGCTCACTTGAGCATACTTGTGAAAAATTAAAGATTTGTCAAATTGATTATTCTACCTTTATATTTTTTTTACTTAGCCAAATTTTGTCTAACTTTTCAAAAGTGTTAGCTACTGTTTGTGAATTTTTAGGAGAATATCTAACATTTTTACTTTGATTTTTAAATGATTTTATCAAAGGCAAAAAAATGTGTTTTGGCAAAACAGTTTTTTCACCCAGTACTTGTACTTTCCCGATTTTTCTGGGCAGTCATCATTAATCAGAAAATTAAGCCGATTTTTTATCATGTAGTGTTACATTTCGTGAGTCTCCAGTATTTTTTTTTAGATTTCTTTGAAGTTTTAAAAATATGGTAAAAAATCGTGCTTTAAAACTGGACAGTGGAGTCAAAATTGAATTTGAAGGAAAATCATTTTTCTGTTTTCGTTAAGTTACTGTTTGAGGATAGTTTCTAAGCCTTTTTACACTATAAAAATGATTTTTTAAATCTCGAGTTAAGGGTGGTTAAGTCCGGGATTTTAAACTTAGGAAATTAGAGCCATTTAAAAAGGGTTTAGCCAAGTTTTAATTTTTAATCTAAGCTTTTCAAAATTGTTTTCGAACAATCACAAAGTCTTTTGGTTTTAGAATATTTAATTCGATATATTTTCCTAAGGTAGCCGGATATCTTTTTAGATATACGGATTTTCTTAATTAAAAGAAAAAAAATACATTCTCATGCATTGCATTTTCCATATTCATGCATACTATATAATATGTGCTTTTTGCTATGTTAATTTCCATGATGGTGTTATTATCTTTAATTTAAAATTTTGATATTATATTAATTGTTATATGGTTTTGAATATTTCATGATATCTTATGCTTTTTAATTAGTCATTTATTTTTGTCATATCATTTAGCATATAACATGTTCATGCATTATTATTTTTATTTTTATTTTCATGCATATTGTATGATAGCATTATTTTATGTTTTATGTCATTTCATTTCATGTCATTTAGATTATATTTTTAGAATATGCCATGTCATTTAAAATATGCCATATCATTTAATTTTGCCATATAATCTAGGTCATTTCATTTCATATATACTATATTATGTTACTTAAGACATTTCATTTTATTTAGGATATTTCATTTAGAATATCATGTCATTTAAATCATTTCATTTCATTTAGAATATATCATGATAATTAGGATATTGCATCTCATTTAGAATATGTTATATGACTTAGGTTATATTCATTTCATCTAGAATATATTATGACACTTAGGTCATATCATTTCATTTAGATTATTTCATGTCGTCTTTATTATGTCATACATTTTCATATTCATATTTTTTAAAATGTGTTTTAAAATAAGATAATTATTTTCAATAAAATAAAGATATTCCCGAGTTAAAATAATTCATGAGTTCTCTGCCGGGTTTGCTGGGAAGGATATCATCAATTATTATTAATAACGGAATATCTTCTTTATAATAAAATTGATTCGAAAAGTTTTCCAAATTAATAAAAATTTATATATTTTGCCACGTCTGTTGGGGAATATAGGAAAATTTTGAATTAATAAATTCCGGATCATTTTCAATAAAAAAAAATGGAATTATTTTTCTTTAAATTGGGAATTAACTTGAAATACTAAATTAAAAATCGACTTTTTCCCGAGACTTGAGATAACACACGATTAATAAGGTATCATTTTATACGGGTGTTGTGGGGGTGCTAATCCTTCCCCACACGTAACCAAGTCTCGAACCCGCTTCTTTGATTTCTCTGGTTTAAAGCGCAGACTTGAAATTGATTTTTAAAAAAATGTTTTAATTAATTTTAAAATGTTTTATAAAACCGGTTTTAATAGGTGGCCAATCACACCTAGCTAAAAAAGATTGGTGGCGACTCCATGTCTTTTTCAAGGTTATTTTCAAAACCTTCGTTTTTCTAAAGGAGTTAAGTCAACTTTTCCTTGATTTTTTTTATGTCACGCTTAACGAATAATAAAGTCTTGCGATAAGACATGTTATTTTTTAGGTTGGGACAGTGATGATGTAGGTGCACCAGAAGCTTCTCAAGTGCCGCCCCCGATTGGTGCTTCCTCTTCCTCCTCCGACACTTTAGACACTCAAGAGGTCATCGATGCTATCATGGGCAAGTTTGACTCGCTTCAAACATATTTTGATGACCAATTTGCTTCGTTTCGACACCATGTTCATACGAGGTTCACGGCTTTGCAAGATGATGTCAAAGCCATGTGGGAAGTTGTAAACCACATGGACACCCGGCTTCGGGACATGTCATCATCCTTTCCACCTCCTCCACCCTCTGATCACGATAATCTATCTCAATAGGGTGTTTAGGGATTTGGCATCAAAATGTGTCTAGGTTTTTCATTTTGGGTTTCGAACATAACTTTATGTATTTTAACTACAATGTTTTCACGTTTTTATTTTGGACATTATCTATGTAATTTAATTATTTTTAATGTCTCATCTTTAAACTTCCATATTTTTTTCCTATATATATTCCTTATCTTATTGATATTTGTTGGATTGATATCTTCTTTTGATAATATTGATTTATTGATATTGAATTGCTATATTCTTTTGGTATATTCATATATTGATATTAAATTGCTATATACTTTTGGTATATTGTATATTGATATTGGATTGATATATTGCATTCCTATTATCTTTGAATTGATATAAAAAAAGGGGGAGAAGGTTAATATGGACAAATTTGCATTAAAGAAACAAAGAGGGAAAAATCAAAAAAGAGGAGAATTTTTATATGTTGATAGGATCCAAGATAGCCCAATTCTTGAAGATTCATGGCAAGTTCCAAATGGGCCAAGATCCAAGAAGATCAAGGAAAAATTGCAAGCATTGGTGGAATTCACTTGGGCCATGTTGCAAATTGTCCAAGAAAGACTTCAACATTCAAGAATGGGCTTGAATGAAGAAAGACCAGCTTTAATGCATGACTAAGGTGGCGGCATAGAGAGGATGACTTTGGGCCTATCTTTGTTTCATTAATTGACATGGCAAGTGTGGGGGCCATCCTAATTTATTAATTGATGTGGCAAGAGTGGGCTTTGTTTAATTCATTAATCCACTTAGGCATATGGGCCTAATTGTTTTATTATGTCCAATAAGCTTGTGGGCTCTATTTTATTAATATTATTGGACTTATTTTAATTATTATGTTTTGGGCTTGAGCTTGTTCAGCCTATTTTTACTTAGCATTATTTAGGTCTGGCCGAATAGGTATTGTATTAAGAATAGGAGTCTATTTATTTAGGTGTTGGCTGACCAAGCTATTTGTATTAGGATAGGAGTCCTAGCTTACCTAGGGCTTTAGCATTAGGAGGCTATATAAACATGCTTAGCCGCCTACTTTCAATAGTTCATTATGTAATTTTGATTTTTATCAATTGAGAGAGTTTTCTCTTCTAGTTCTTAAAAGGACTTCAGAACTTATCAAAGGTTTCCTTTGTGGCGTTCAACAACCAAATCTAGGTTCTTGAAACAAAATTTCATTAGATCTAGCTAAAACTAGGTTCTAGAAACAAGATTTCAGTGGGTCTAAATTCTTCAACCTGAATCTTGGCTTTTCTGGGTTAGGATTTCATATTGTTAGTGGGTTCAAAGGGTTCAACCCTAAGGGTTCGCATCATATGTGCTTAAATGTTTCTGTTTTATGAATATGAACAATGTTGGATATTATGCTTAAATGCTTGTGGATATTGTAGATTGAAAGTGTCCTTGCTTGTTCCTTATTTGTTCTTGCAAAGTTGTAAATAATGCTTTAATTAAGGGGGAGTTTTTACAAGCAAATTCATCTTAAGTTTTGTCATATCAAAAATGGGGAGATTGTTAGCTACATTAGCTTTGAAGTGATCTTAATTTTGAAATGACAAATTCTTAAGATTAATTAGCTTGAGATTAAATGTTTTCATTCTAGCAATTTGTTATCATTCTAGCATTTTTTCTTTGAATCATTTTGAAAATATTTTGGAAAATGCTAAAATATTTTAAACTCCATAGCTTTCTCAAAAATGCATGTTAATATATATATATATATATATATATATATATGATTAAACTATTTTTGAGACAAGTTAACCTCTTTTCAAAACCAAAGAAAACAATCTTGTGAAGAGAGGATCGATCCCTTAAGATAGAAGATCGATCCCCTAGTGAAGAAATTTCACCTGGCTCGATCCCGGACCAATCCCATGCAAAAAAAATAGCGTTTTTAACTTTGCAAGATAGTAGGGGATTGATCCCCACAAGGACAGGATTGATCCCATAGGCTCCAACGGTCAGATTTTCAAATTGGAACAAGGAGGGGATCGATCCCTGGCACACTATACTTTTTTCGAAGTACGATTTTCTGAAGCAATAACGGCTCTATTCCACATAAAACCATTCCCAACGTTCATATTTGATATTCAAGCTATAGAAGGGACTTCCTAACACTTCCAATAGCAAGAGACTCCAAGAGAAGCAAATCAAAGCAAGAATCTTTCATATTTTCTCTCGCTTTCAAGTGTTCATTGTACTTAAGCTTTATTTCACATTGTATTTATGTCTTCAAATATTGTGCTTAAAGTCTGCAAACACTTTCCTTTTAGAGGTCTTATTTAGTTTGCTAACAAACCTTTATTTCCTAAAGGGGTTTGAGATTGTGAGTGACCTATTCTTAAGGATTTGGGTAGAATTCTTAAAGGAATAAGAGGTTTCTATCTAAGCCTTAAAAGATAGGGATTGTAAGGTTATACCTTAACCTCAAAGGTAATTTTCACTAGTGGATTGGTGAAGCATCTTTGCAAGAAAGTGCCAAAAAGAGAGGACGCAGGGACCAAGTGGAAGGGCCAAACCTCTATACATCAATTTTTTGCTCTTCTTTACCTTACTCTTTATTTTAGTTACTTGTATTGTTCATTTATTTCTGATGGAGACTCAATTAAGAGTTGTAAACCCAAGTGCAGGTTATGTTCAAGTAATAAATTCTCGGGTGTCCGAGGTCGAACCACAGGGAAGCGTATTAGTAAGTATAAGTTTATAAATATATAAGAAAAAGAAAGTAAACAAGATATTAGGGAATCAACAACAAAACAAGATAAACAAGATATTAGAGAACAAAATAAACAAAACAACATAAAAGAAATTAAACAAGATATAAACAAAACAATAAGAAAAGATGTTGAGGTTAGAGAATCCACTCTTGGTGTTATGCTAAGATTAATCTTGTTTTATTACACAATTGAAATCCACACATAAGGGAGGTTCCAATCGGAAGGTTTAGCAATTCAGTCCAAATTGTCCAACGTCCATAGCATATGATATTATGTTCATTTGGTGTCCTCAAAACTCATAAAAAGAGTCCAAGCATTCCTTATGCCAAGGTATATGTCTACAACAAATCAAGGTTATGAAACCAAGCATTTACTGTGCCATTTTCATTGTCAATAATGAATCAAGATCCCTACTTTGCAAGTATGATTTTAAACCAAAAGAAAATATTATCTATACTAGTGTTTATAAATGATGATTCATTTTAGCTCATGTTTAAGAGACTAACCTTAGCATTTACCAAGAGCTTCACCTCATCACCTCAACAATATGATTAGCAACACATACTAGATATGAATAAAATGAAAAAAAATGTAAGAAGCATAAGTAAATAAAGAAAAAGAAAACTAGAGAAAGGAAAGAAAAAGAAAACTTAGAGAATTTTATTACAATGGCTAATATCCTACCAATCTATATTGATACTCTTACAATCATCCAAGGCCCTCTATTTATACACATTTTGGAGAGCTAAATGACAAGAGACAAGCTTTATAAATTTCAAAGGTAGGTATAATAGGTGGGTGCATTTTTCTAACAATTTTCGTCATATTGTATGACAATTCTGATCAGCCAGCTTGATGGTCGATTTTGTCAATGTTGGAGGCTCGATCTGATCAAATGGTCTTCTAGAACAATATACCCCTATCAGTTACGGATCCATAGCCGTTGGAATCAGATCATTTGCTCATGTGGATCGGAAGATATGGTCAAAATACCAAAACAGGTCAGCACAGACGTCATTGCACATCAGCCAACTTGATGGTCGATTTCGCTAGGGAAAACGACTCCGTTTCAAGAAGTGTAAAACATGAAAAAAATAGATATGCCTCTTAACTTTGCACAGTTAAAATTTCAGCCTTAATGCTTCAGTGAAACTCCAGATATAGCTGATATGGAAAAAGGTGTCGGAACTGGAACTGAACTGGATTTGCCCTTAATTCTTGATTTAACCTAGTAATCTGGAATCACTCAAATAAACTCGTGAAAAACACCAAATTACATAAAAATATAAAAGATCATAAACACAATTAGACTAAGCAATAATAACTCGTATTTGACACAAAACAATAATAAAACATAACTAAGAACTGTATAATTATACGAGTTATCACACCCCCACAGTTAGATTGTTGCTAGTCCCTAGCAACGACTCAATAAAAATAAAATAAGAAAATCTATTCTAATCCATTTTCGTTGGAAATCACGGTGGCACTTAGCATGTGACACAAGCCTTTAAACCCCTAGGTGTCCCTAGTGGACGAGTTTAGTCTCGTGAGGGTTTGCTAGAACGATACCCACAAACATTGAAAAACTAAAATATAAGTAAACTACATACACTAAAAATATTTACTCCTAATCCTTTCAATATAAATTAGAGACAATCTTTGAACAAGTCTTATAAACTAATCAATAGCTCAAAGAATTTCACAAAAATTCATGCTTGAATGTAAATAAATGAGTTAAGCCAATATTAACATAACATATTTCAATCAAAATAGTGCATATTCAACTTAATCTCAACTTCTCACTATACTCTCATGATTTTCACTCTTTAAAGTAGTGGTAAAGTGTTTACACTCAATCAATCTCATGAAAACAATTCTACCATATGCTTGCTTGTCCACCTATTCTCCACTATTTAGATCATACAACTTCATAAATCAAGAGGTTTTTTTCAAGGTTGTAATGGGGCCAAAGGGTTATAATGTGGTTAAAGAACAAAAGGAAAAGATATCACAAAGGTTCCAAAGAGTTCATAGAGTTTAGAGACATAATAAGATCATACGAATAAAACTTCTCAAAACTCTTATAAAGCACATAATAACATAGGCTAAATATTCATGTTGAGCCTTTGCTTCATTCTAACCAACTTTGTAACATCTTTTTCTTTACTTTAACTAGAAGTTCAAGAGAAGCTTTTTTTTTTTTTTAATATGGGAATGTATTTGACAATGATCCCTTTCTTTTTCTCTTGACTTTTGTCTCTCTCCTCCCCCACACTTATCTTTCGTTCTAACCCAAATTTTCAAAAAGTATCCCTTGTTTTTGCAATATGTTTCAAAATATATAATCCATCTTTAGAACAAGGGTAAGGATATAAGTATATTTAGGCTAGGTGTAAGTTCTGGTTACCAATAAAATAGCATATTTAATTTAGGCTCAAATTGGCTCACTAGTGGGGATGTTCTCTTAGAACATTAATAATGGATGGCTGTTTGGCTCTGGTTATAATCCTAATGCCTCTATCATGTTCATGTTGTCACATGTATCAATATAGTCTCAAACGGTTTAAAGCAAGTTCTAGAGATCATGTAATCATAAGAGCACTCAAGAAAGAAATTAGATTGATTTGTATAATGCATCAATCATTATAGGCTCAAAAACTCACAAGGATGATTATACAAGTCAGATTAAGTCTAAACATGCTTCTTTCTCAATCAACATATCATATTAACATTGGCTCATAAAAAGGTTGACATCAAGCTCAATTCTCATGAAAATCTTCTCACTAATAAATCTGTTTTAGACTTATGCAATTCATATCTCATCATTGTATTAAAAAGGAACTAGAACACATTAAAATAATAATAATAATAATAATAATAATAATAAAGACTCATAAAAAAAATAGTAGACAAAAATAAAAGAAATCCTAAATCGTTCCCCCTACACTTAATTCTTACATTGTCCTCAATGTAAGTCTATTAACCCAAATGAAAGAATCATGTGTAAGAGAAAAGAACTAATAACATAAGAATAGGAATAACTAAGACTCAAAACAAAACAAACTCATGCAACCTAAATAATCCTAAAATACTAAACAAAAATTAACAAGTAAACATAAAAAGATTAAAATCAAACTGACAAGGTATGTCTCAAGTCTCCCTTACTCAGACCTTGTTCAGAATGAATACTTCTAAATTGCTTAAAACACAACAAACTTTTTTTTTTTTTGAAAGAAGAAATCAAACTGACAAGGTATATCTCAAGTCTCCCTTACTCAGACCTTGTTCAGAATGAACACTTCTAAATGGCTTAAAACACATCAATTTTTTTTTTTTTTTTTTTTTTTTTTACAAATTAGCAAAATATGTCCCTTACCCCCTACTAAAAGTAGAATTTAGGAGATATTACCTGCAGAGGTTGCTAACCACTTATTATAACTGAGACACAACAAACAAAATGTTAGATAATGTTACAAAGACAGAGTGCAATCCACTCCTTGCTCGTCCATATCTTTTTTTCTTTTTCCGAGCGTTTGCGAAACAACCGTAGCAGATAAATACTCATAAGCTTGGAGTTTTTTGAGTAAATCTTCAATGGTTGTAGCAGAAATTATGGTTCTCCTTGCCTCTGAAAACATGAATCCATTATCCACAGCATTATCTAAATATGAAAGCAAATTACTAAAATAACCATTAATATTAAGCAAACCAATGAGTTTCTTATTTGTGACCAAAGATGACCAAGAAGCCACGCAAGCTATTTCTTCCAATGTACCAGACCTCCTGGTAAAGCAATGAATGCATCGGCAGAATGGTACATGATTGTCATCCGTTCAGAGATACTCCAGACTTGTATTTCCTTACCCACGGTAGGTCCACAAAAACCTGTGAATAGTTTTGGCACGATTCCTAGAACTGGACTTCCTCCGGCGTGTGCTGCTGTAGCGACTGCTCCCATTAAACTCGTACTACCGCCTCCATAAATCAACTGGATCTTTTGTTGGGCAAGTATTACTCCAACTCTTATGGCTTCATCAGCGAATATTTTATTTTTCGCTGGATAAGCACCTCCAAAGATACAAATTTTTTCAATGCGCTGGGACAAAGTACTTTCCATTTTTTTTCGAGTGCCTGAAAGAGAATGAGTACATGGTGCAATATATAGAGGACTGAGTAGTGAATCAGACAAGAGTAATAATGTCGCCGAAAGTGTATTTGACCTGTCAGGAGAAAATGTTAACCTAACAAAAGATTTTTGCGTGATTTCAGGAAGAAAATCAAAAAGAGAAGAAAAATCAACCGTAAAAGACCAATGCAAAAAAAAAAAAAAAAAAAAAAAAAAAACGAGAATGATTACACAAATCGAACAACATGTAAATTAAACCAAAATGAAGTTATTGCAAATCAAACCAAAAGCTGAGAAGTCATTTATTGTAGTTGTGATTGTGGCTCACATCTTCCTCTTGTTTTACGTCCAGAAACGGCTTAAACGCCTTCTATGAGTCGAGGATATGCTTCCCATCCAGTTTTCTTACAAGCTGGCAAACAAGGTCTTTTAACATCAGATTCCCAAGATGTTGCCATTCCCTTTGGAATTGCGGCCATAAATCAAGAATTTCTCTTTGTACGTCTCCACTAGGATGCGTCTCAAGAGAAAGTTGGATATTACCCAAATTCTCCTTACTCAGTCCATCCTTAATGAATTCAATTTTATCATCTCGATTAGAGGACGGAATCCCAATAGAACGACATTTACCGTTACACGTCCATCGTGCACATTTATGGCAATTTGAACTCATGCGCTTTGCTCGTCGCTTCTTTGCAAAAGTGCTTCTACCTGTACCTGGTAAATGCAAAACAGGAAGATATTCATCTTCACGTACCTTGGCTTCAATTATCCAACGTATGTCTTCAGGAATCCCTTTGTGCATAAGCATTCTTAATCTTTCAAATCGAACTTGGTAAAGCTTCAGTAAAATATTCCTAGGAAAAGGAGGAAATCATTTCTTTAATCTTGTGAGAATATCATCCATCTTGAAAAAAAATGAAAAAGAAATTGAAAGAGAAATTTATATACAATATCAGTTTTGTGGGTAGCTGATGGAACCGACTTAAATAATCATGGAGTACCGTTATCCGCCATTTAACCGGGGTCAAAAAAAAATGTATTTTTTTTTTTTTTGAAGATTAGTAAAAATTATATTTACATCTAGTTATTTTCAAAACAAGGATCAGAATGAAAAACAACCTCTTCTTGAGTAACATGATTTTCCAAAAAGAGTTTGAGTCTTTGTCCATTTACCTTGAATATGTTACCGTTTTGAGGATTCTCAATGTCAACTGCTCATAATGATACACATGCTTAACCACAAATGGGTCAGTCCATCTTGATCTCAACTTACCAGGAAATATGTGAAGTCTAGAATTATAAAGTAGAACTTTTTGCCCAACATCAAATGTTTTTCTTGAAATTAACTTGTCATGAAAGGCTTTAGTTCTTTCGTTATAAATTTTAGAATTCTCATATGCATCATTTCTGAGTTCCTCAAACTTTTGTTTCCAACAATGCTTAACCTGAAAAGAATTTAACAAAGAATCAGTGTGTGAAATTTCTGAAGCATTATCAAACTCACATTCAATTAAATAAGCTTCTAAAAGATCATGGAATGTGGTAGTGGTGAGATGTTCATGAACAAGTTCTTCAATGAAATCCACTTCATGTACTTCTGAATCATCACCAGGTTGCTTGCAAATGTTGAACACATTTAATTCTAAAGTCATATTTCCAAAAGAAATGTTCAAAATACCATTCCTGCAATTTATCAGAGCATTAGAAGTTGCAAGAAATGGACGGCCTAATATAACAGGAATTTGAACATTTGGATTTGAAACAGGATGTGTGTCCAAAACAATAAAATCAACAGGGAAGTAAAAATTATCAATTTGAACCAAAACATCTTCAACTATCCCTCGAGGAATTTTTACAGAACGATCAGCTAGTTGAAGTGTAATAGGTGTTTCCTTGAGTTCACCTAAACCTAACTGTTGATAAACAGAAAAAGGCAAAAGATCAACACTAGCACCAAGATCAAGCAATGCACGTTCTATTCTAGTGTTTCCAATGATGCATGAGATTGTTGGACATCCAGGATCTTTGAATTTTGGTGGAGTAAGGTGCTGAATGATTGAGCTCACACTTTCCGTCAGAAATGCTTTCTTTTGAACATTATGTTTCCTTTTAACTGTGCACATGTCCTTCAAAAATTTAGCATAAGATGGAACTTGTTTGATTGTATCCAATAAAGGAATGTTAATCTTAACTTGTTTGAAAAGTTCATAAATTTCTGCATTTTGATTCAAATTCTTTATTGTTTGCAACCTTTGAGGAAAAGGAGCAGGATGCATACCTTTTTCTTTGTCCAAATTTTCAAGAAGTTCAGACTTACCATCATCCTTACCATTACTTTTCGGAGGGGAAGGAGGATCTTGGTCTTTTGATGGAATGTTTTTGTCAATTGCCTTTCCACTTCGAAGAGTTGTGATAGAACTGGCATTTTCCTGTTGAGTTTCATTGGAGCAAGAAACAAGACATTGAGTAGAAGGGTTAGGCTGAGGTTGAGCAGGAAACTTACCTTTTTCTTGAGTGCGTAATGAAGCTGTCAATGTGGACAAGGTGTTTTTGATCTCATTGATGTCCTGTGAAGTTTGGTTATTCACATTTGCTTGTGTTTGCATGAATGCTTGCAATGTCTCTTCCAAGGTTTGTACACGTGAAGGTTGATAGGAAAAATTGTTGCCCGGCTTTTGAAATTGTGGTACCTGAACATGATTATTATTCCGCCAACTGAAGTTGGGATGATTTCTCCATTCAGGGTTATACATTTCAGAGTAAGGAGAAGCAAAAGGCTTTTTAAATGTGTTCATGGAATTTACTTGATCATGCAACGCTTCTTTAAGAATGGGAATGTTTGGACATTCAGAAGTGGGGTGTCCCATGATTTCACAAATTCCACAACTTTCTTCATTTGTAACCGTTTTGACTTCTTTTAATTCTCTAAGTTCCATGGCTTCAATCTTTCTAGCCAAATTAGCTACTTTAGCTTTTATCTCATCTTCTTGACTAAAATGATATTTACCTCTGTTAGAAACAAGATTAGATCTATTGGAACTTTCAGAGGAATTATCTGTGTGCCAGGCTTGAGAGTTATCTGCCAAATGGTCTAGGTAGTCAAAGGCTTCTTCAGGTTCTTTTTCTAGAAACTCACCGTTACACATTGTTTCAATAAATTGTTTAGTTTCGGGAGTTAAACTTTCATAAAAGAAACTAATAAGACGTCATTTTTCAAAACCATGATGTGGACAAGAACTTAACAAATCTTTAAAACGCTCCCAGCACTGAAAAAATGCTTCATTTTGATTTTGATTGAAATTTTGAATCTGTCTTTTCAAAGCAGTAGTTTTATGTGCTGGGAAAAATTTCTTTAGAAACTCAGTTTGTAATTCTTGCCATGTGCCAACTGACCTTGGTTTTAAATTATGAAGCCAAATTTTTGCTTTATCTTTTAAAGAAAAAGGAAATAATTTTAGCTTGACAATTTCATTTGTACATTGTTGGTCATTAAAGGTGACACATACATCTTCGAAGTCTTTTAGAAAAGAGTAAGCACTTTCCGATTCTAACCCATGGCAATTTGGAAGCAAAGCTATCATACCTGGTTTAAAACGAAAGTTGTTTGCATTGAGAGGAAAAATAAAACAAGAGGGTGATGAGCTTCGAGTTGGTTGCAAGTAGTCACGCATGGTGCGTACTTGTCTGTTCTCATCTTCAGCATGAACACTTTCATTGTCAGCCATGGTAGGAGTTGTATTAGAAAGATTACCTGAAAAAGTTTCACAATAAAATCTAACTAAACGATGAGATCTAAAATCACGTCGCCAAACAAGCATAAAACAAAGTTAATATACAGATTAGGCGGTATAACCAGCCAATAAAAATAAAACAAAGTTAATATACAATATAAATATAAATATATAGAAAATTAGGCGGTATAACCAGCCAATAAAAATAAATATACTTATAAACTTATATACTTCGTATTGCCTCCCCGGCAACGGCGCCAAAAACTTGATGGAGACTCAATTAAGAGTTGTAAACCCAAGTGCAGGTTATGTTCAAGTAATAAATTCTCGGGTGTCCGAGGTCGAACCACAGGGAAGCGTATTAGTAAGTATAAGTTTATAAATATATAAGAAAAAGAAAGTAAACAAGATATTAGGGAATCAACAACAAAACAAGATAAACAAGATATTAGAGAACAAAATAAACAAACCAACATAAAAGAAATTAAACAAGATATAAACAAAACAATAAGAAAAGATGTTGAGGTTAGAGAATCCACTCTTGGTGTTATGCTAAGATTAATCTTGTTTTATTACACAATTGAAATCCACACATAAGGGAGGTTCCAATCGGAAGGTTTAGCAATTCAGTCCAAATTGTCCAACGTCCATAGCATATGATATTATGTTCATTTGGTGTCGTCAAAACTCATAAAAAGAGTCCAAGCATTCCTTATGCCAAGGTATATGTCTACAACAAATCAAGGTTATGAAACCAAGCATTTACTGTGCCATTTTCATTGTCAATAATGAATCAAGATCCCTACTTTGCAAGTATGATTTTAAACCAAAAGAAAATATTATCTATACTAGTGTTTATAAATGATGATTCATTTTAGCTCATGTTTAAGAGACTAACCTTAGCATTTACCAAGAGCTTCACCTCATCACCTCAACAATATGATTAGCAACACATACTAGATATGAAAAAAATGAAAAAAAAAAAATGTAAGAAGCATAAGTAAATAAAGAAAAAGAAAACTAGAGAAAGGAAAGAAAAAGAAAACTTAGAGAATTTTATTACAATGGCTAATATCCTACCAATCTATATTGATACTCTTACAATCATCCAAGGCCCTCTATTTATACACATTTTGGAGAGCTAAATGACAAGAGACAAGCTTTATAAATTTCAAAGGTAGGTATAATAGGTGGGTGCATTTTTCTAACAATTTTCGTCATATTGAATGACAATTCTGATCAGCCAGCATCATGGTCGGTTTTGTCAATGTTGGAGGCTCGATCTGATCAAATGGTCTTCTAGAAAAATATACCCCTATCAGTTACGGATCCATAGCCGTTGGAATCAGATCATTTGCTCACGTGGATCGAAAGATATGGTCAAAATACCAAAACGGGTCAGCACATACGTCATTGCACATCAGCCAACTTGATGGTCGATTTTGCTAGGGAAAACGACTCCGTTTCAAGAAGTGTAAAACATGAAAACGATAGATATGCCTCTTAACTTTGCACGGTTAAAATTTCAGCCTTAATGCTTCAGTGAAACTCCAGATAAAGCTGATATGGCAAAAGGTGTCGGAACTGGAACTGAACTGGATTTGCCCTTAATTCTTGATTTAACCTAGTAATCTGAAATCACTCAAATAAACTCGTGAAAAACACCAAATTACATAAAAATATAAAAGATCATAAACACAATTAGACTAAGCAATAATAACTCGTATTTGACACAAAACAATAATAAAACATAACTAAGAACTATATAATTATACGAGTTATCACACCCCCACACTTAGATTGTTGCTAGTCCCTAGCAACGACTCAATAAAAATAAAATAAGAAAATATAATCTAATCCATTTTCATTGGAAATCACGGTGGCACTTAGCATGTGACACAAGCCTTTAAACCCTTAGGTGTCCCTAGTGGACGAGTTTAGTCTCGTGAGGGTTTGCTAGAACGATACCCACAAACATTGAAAAACTAAAATATAAGTAACCTACATACACTAAAAATATTTACTCCTAATCCTTTCAATATAAATTAGAGACAATCTTTGAACAAGTCTTATAAACTAATCAATAGCTCAAAGAATTTCACAAAAATTTATGCTTGAATGTAAATAAATGAGTTAAGCCAATATTAACATAACATATTTCAATCAAAATAGTGCATATTCAACTTAATCTCAACTTCTCACTATACTCTCATGATTTTCACTCTTTAAAGTAGTGGTAAAGTGTTTACACTCAATCAAACTCATGAAAACAGTTCTACCATATGCTTGCTTGTCCACCTATTCTCCACTATTTAGATCATACAACTTCATAAATCAAGAGGTCTTTTTTCAAGGTTGTAATGGGGCGAAAGGGTTATAATGTGGTTAAAGAACAAAAGGATAAAGATATCACAAAGGTTCCAAAGAGTTCATAGAGTTTAGAGACATAATAAGATCATACGAATAAAACTTCTCAAAACTCTTATAAAGCACATAATAACATAGGCTAAATATTCATGTTGAGCCTTTGCTTCATTCTAACCAACTTTGTAACATCTTTTTCTTTACTTTAACTAGAAGTTCAAGAGAAGGATTTTTTTTTTTTTTTTTTAATATGGGAATGTATTTGACAATGATCCCTTTCTTTTTCTCTTGACTTTTGCCTCTCTCCTCCCCCACACTTATCTTTCGTTCTAACCCAAATTTTCAAAAAGTATCCCTTGTTTTTGCAATATGTCTCAAAATATATAATCCATCTTTAGAACAAGGGTAAGGATATAAGTATATTTAGGCTAGGTGTAAGTTCTGGTTACCAATAAAATAGCATATTTAATGTAGGCTCAAATTGGCTCACTAGTGGGGATGTTCTCTTAGAACATTAATAATGGATGGCTGTTTGGCTCTGTTATAATCCTAATGCCTCTATCATATTCATGTTGTCACATGTATCAATATAGTCTCAAACGGTTTAAAGCAAGTTCTAGAGAATCATGTAATCATAAGAGCACTCAAGAAAGAAATTAGATTGATTTGTATAATGCATCAATCATTATAGGCTCAAAAACTCACAAGGATGATTATACAAGTCAGATTAAGTCTAAACATGCTTCTTTCTCAATCAACATATCATATTAACATTGGCTCATAAAAAGGTTGACATCAAGCTCAATTCTCATGAAAATCTTCTCACCAATAAATCTGTTTTAGACTTATGCAATTCATATCTCATCATTGTATTAAAAAGGAACTAGAACACATTAAAATAATAATAATAATAATAATAATAATAAAGACTCATAAAAAAAAATAGTAGACAAAAATAAAAGAAATCCTAAATCGTTCCCCCCACACTTAATTCTTACATTGTCCTCAATGTAAGTCTATTAACCGAAATGAAAGAATCATGTGTAAGAGAAAAGAACTAATAACATAAGAATAGGAATAACTAAGACTCAAAACAAAAAAACTCATGCAACCTAAATAATCCTAAAATACTAAACAAAAATTAACAAGTAAACATAAAAAGATTAAAATCAAACTGACAAGGTATGTCTCAAGTCTCCCTTACTCAGACCTTGTTCAGAATGAATACTTCTAAATTGCTTAAAACACAACAAACTTTTTTTTTTTTTTGAAAGAAGAAATCAAACTGACAAGGTATGTCTCAAGTCTCCCTTACTCAGACCTTGTTCAGAATGAATACTTCTAAATGGCTTAAAACACATCAAAATTTTTTTTTTTGACAAATTAGCAAAATATGTCCCGTACCCCCTACTAAAAGTAGAATTTAGGAGATATTACCTGCAGAGGTTGCTAACCACTTATTATAACTGAGACACAACAAACAAAATGTTAGATAATGTTACAAAGACAGAGTGCAATCCACTCCTTGCTAGTCCATATCTCTTTTTCTTTTTCCGAGCGTTTGCGAAACAACCGTAGCAGATAAATACTCATAAGCTTGGAGCTTTTTGAGTAAATCTTCAATGGTTGTAGCAGAAATTATGATTCTCGTTGCCTCTGAAAACATGAATCCATTATCCACAGCATTATCTAAATATGAAAGCAAATTACTAAAATAACCATTAATATTAAGCAAACCAATGGGTTTCTTATTTGTGACCAAAGATGACCAAGAAGCCACGCAAGCTATTTCTTCCAATGTACCCAGACCTCCTGGTAAAGCAATGAATGCATCGGTAGAATGGTACATGATTGTCATCCGTTCAGGGATACTCCAGACTTGTATTTCCTTACCCACGGTAGGTCCACAAAAACCTGTGAATAGTTTTGGCACGATTCTTAGAACTGGACTTCCTCCGGCGTGTGCTGCTGTAGCGACTGCTCCTATTAAACTCGTACTACCGCCTCCATAAATCAACTGGATCTTTTGTTGGGCAAGTATTACTCCAACTCTTATGGCTTCATCAGCGAATATTTTATTTTTCGCTGGATAAGCACCTCCAAAGACACAAATTTTTTCAATGCGCTGGGACAAAGTACTTTCCATTTTTTTTCGAGTGCCTGAAAGAGAATGAGTTCATGGTGTAATATATAGAGGACTGAGTAGTGAATCAGACAAAAGTAATAATGTCGCCGAAAGTGTATTTGACCTGTCAGAAGAAAATGTTAACCTAACAAAAGATTTTTGCGTGATTTCAGGAAGAAAATCAAAAAGAGAAGAAAAATCAACCGTAAAAGACCAATGCAAAAAAAAAAAAAAAAAAAAAAAAAACGAGAATGATTACACAAATCGAACAACACGTAAATTAAACCGAAATGAAGTTATTGCAAATCAAACCAAAAGCTGAGAAGTCATTTATTGTAGTTGTGATTGTGACTCACATCTTCCTCTGGTTTTACGTCCAGAAACGGCTTAAACGCCTTCTATGAGTCGAGGATATGCTTCCCATCCAGTTTTCTTACAAGCTGGCAAACAGGGTCTTTTAACATCAGATTCCCAAGATGTTCCCATTCCCTTTGGAATTGCGGCCATAAATCAAGAATTTCTCTTTGTACGTCTCCACTAGGATGCGTCTCAAGAGAAAGTTGGATATTACCCAAATTCTCCTTACTCAGTCCATCCTTAATGAATTCAATTTTATCATCTCGATTAGAGGACGGAATCCCAATAGAACGACATTTACCGTTACACGTCCATCGTGCACATTTGTGGCAATTTGAACTCATGCGCTTTGCTCGTCGCGTCTTTACAAAAGTGCTTCTACCTGTACCTGGTAAATGCAAAATAGGAAGATATTCATCTTCACGTACTTTGGCTTCAATTATCCAACGTATGTCTTCAGGAATCCCTTTGTGCATAAGCATTCTTAATCTTTCAAATCGAACTTGGTAAAGGTTCAGTAAAATATTCCGAGGAAAAGGAGGAAATCGTTTCTGTAATCTTGTGAGAATATCATCCATCTTGAAAAAAATGAAAAAGAAATTGAAAGAGAAATTTATATACAATATCAGTTTTGTGGGTAGCTGATGGAACCGACTTAAATAATCACGGAGTACCGTTATCTGCCATTTAACCGGGGTTAAAAAAAATGTATTTTTTTTTTTGAAGATTAGTAAAAATTATATTTACATCTAGTTATTTTCAAAACAAGGATCAGAAAGAAAAACAACCTCTTCTTGAGTAACATGATTTTCCAAAAAGAGTTTGAGTCTTTGTCCATTTACCTTGAATATGTTACGGTTTTGAGGATTCTCAATGTCAACTGCTCCATAATGATACACATGCTTAACCACAAATGGGTCAGTCCATCTTGATCTCAACTTACCAGGAAATATGTGAAGTCTAGAATTATAAAGTAGAACTTTTTGCCCAACATCAAATGTTTTTCTTGAAATTAACTTGTCATGAAAGGCTTTAGTTCTTTCTTTATGAATTTTAGAATTCTCATATGCATCATTTCTGAGTTCCTCAAACTTTTGTTTCCAACAATGCTTAACCTGAAAACAATTTAACAAAGAATCAGTGTGTGAAATTTCTGAAGCATTATCAAACTCACATTCAATTAAATAAGCTTCTAAAGGATCATGGAATGTGGTAGTGGTGAGATGTTCATGAACAAGTTCTTCAATGAAATCCACTTCATGTACTTCTGAATCATCACCAGGTTGCTTGCAAATGTTGAACACATTTAATTCTAAAGTCATATTTCCAAAAGAAATGTTCAAAATACCATTCCTGCAATTTATCAGAGCATTAGAAGTTGCAAGAAATGGACGGCCTAATATAACAGGAATTTGAACATTTGGATTTGAAACAGGATGTGTGTCCAAAATAATAAAATCAACAGGGAAGTAAAAATTATCAATTTGAACCAAATCATCTTCAACTATCCCTCGAGGAATTTTTACAGAACGATCAGCTAGTTGAAGTGTAATAGGTGTTTCCTTGAGTTCACCTAAACCTAACTGTTGATAAACAGAAAAAGGCAAAAGATTAACACTAGCACCAAGATCAAGCAATGCACGTTCTATTCTAGTGTTTCCAATGATGCATGAGATTGTTGGACATCCAGGATCTTTGAATTTTGGTGGAGTAAGGTGCTGAATGATTGAGCTCACACTTTTCGTCAGAAATGCTTTCTTTTGTACATTATGTTTCCTTTTAACTGTGCTCATGTCCTTCAAAAATTTAGTATAAGATGGAACTTGTTTGATTGCATCCAATAAAGGAATGTTAATCTTAACTTGTTTGAAAAGTTCATAAATTTCTGCATTTTGATTCAAATTCTTTATTCTTTGCAATCTTTGAGGAAAAGGAGCAGGATGCATACCTTTTTCTTTGTCCAAATTTTCAAGAAGTTCAGACTTACCATCATCCTTACCATTACTTTTCGGAGGGGAAGGAGGATCTTGGTCTTTTGATGGAATGTTTTTGTCAATTGCCTTTCCACTTCGAAGAGTTGTGATAGAACTGGCATTTTCCTGTTGAGTTTCATTGGAGCAAGAAACAAGACATTGAGTATAAGGGTTAGGCTGAGGTTGAGCAGGAAACTTACCTTTTTCTTGAGTGCGTAATGAAGCTGTCAATGTGGACAAGGTGTTTTTGATCTCATTGATGTCTTGTGAAGTTTGGTTATTCACATTTGCTTGTGTTTGCATGAATGCTTGCAATGTCTCTTCCAAGGTTTGTACACGTGAAGGTTGATAGGAAAAAGTGTTGCCCGGTTTTGAAATTGTGGTACCTGAACATGATTATTATTCTGCCAACTGAAGTTGGGATGATTTCTCCATTCAGGGTTATACGTTTCAGAGTAAGGAGAAGCAAAAGGCTTTTTAAATGTGTTCATGGAATTTACTTGATCATGCAACGCTTCTTTAAGAATGGGAATGTTTGGACATTCAGAAGTGGGGTGTCCCATGATTTCACAAATTCCACAACTTTCTTCATTTTTAACCGTTTTGACTTCTTTTACTTCTCTAAGTTCCATGGCTTCAATCTTTCTAGCCAAATTAGCTACTTTAGCTTTTATCTCATCTTCTTGACTAAAATGATATTTACCTCTGTTAGAAACAAGATTAGATCTATTGGAACTTTCAGAGGAATTATCTGTGTGCCAGGCTTGAGAGTTATCTGCCAAATGGTCTAGGTAGTCAAAGGCTTCTTCAGGTTCTTTTTCTAGAAACTCACCGTTACACATTGTTTCAACAAATTGTTTAGTTTCGGGAGTTAAACTTTCATAAAAGAAAGTAATAAGACGCCATTTTTCAAAACCATGATGTGGACAAGAACTTAACAAATCTTTAAAACGCTCCCAGCACTGAAAAAATGCTTCATTTTGATTTTGATTGAAATTTTGAATCTGTCTTTTCAAAGCAGTAGTTTTATGTGCTGGGAAAAATTTCTTTAGAAACTCAGTTTGTAATTCTTGCCATGTGCCAATTGACCTTGGTTTTAAATTATGAAGCCAAATTTTTGCTTTATCTTTTAAAGAAAAGGGAAATAATTTTAGCTTGACAATTTCATTTGTACATTGTTGGTCATTAAAGGTGACACATACATCTTCGAAGTCTTTTAGAAACGAGTAAGCACTTTCCGATTCTAACCCATGGAAATTTGGAAGCAAAGCTATCATACCTGGTTTAAAACGAAAGTTGTTTGCATTGAGAGGAAAAATAAAACAAGAGGGTGATGAGCTTCGAGTTGGTTGCAAGTAGTCACGCATGGTGCGTACTTGTCTGTTCTCATCTTCAGCATGAACACTTTCATTGTCAGCCATGGTAGGAGTTGTATTAGAAAGATTACCTGAAAAAGTTTCACAATAAAATCTAACTAAACGATGAGATCTAAAATCACGTCGCCAAACAAGCATAAAACAAAGTTAATATACAGATTAGGCGGTATAACCAGCCAATAAAAATAAAACAAAGTTAATATACAATATAAATATAAATATATAGAAAATTAGGTGGTATAACCAGCCAATAAAAATAAATATACTTATAAACTTATATACTTAGTATTGCCTCCCCGGCAACGGCGCCAAAAACTTGATGGAGACTCAATTAAGAGTTGTAAACCCAAGTGCAGGTTATGTTCAAGTAATAAATTCTCGGGTGTCCGAGGTCGAACCACAGGGAAGCGTATTAGTAAGTATAAGTTTATAAATATATAAGAAAAAGAAAGTAAACAAGATATTAGGGAATCAACAACAAAACAAGATAAACAAGATATTAGAGAACAAAATAAACAAAACAACATAAAAGAAATTAAACAAGATATAAACAAAACAATAAGAAAAGATGTTGAGGTTAGAGAATCCACTCTTGGTTTTATGCTAAGATTAATCTTGTTTTATTACACAATTGAAATCCACACATAAGGGAGGTTCCAATCGGAAGGTTTAGCAATTCAGTCCAAATTGTCCAACGTCCATAGCATATGATATTATGTTCATTTGGTGTCCTCAAAACTCATAAAAAGAGTCCAAGCATTCCTTATGCCAAGGTATATGTCTACAACAAATCAAGGTTATGAAACCAAGCATTTACTGTGCCATTTTCATTGTCAATAATGAATCAAGATCCCTACTTTGCAAGTATGATTTTAAACCAAAAGAAAATATTATCTATACTAGTGTTTATAAATGATGATTCATTTTAGCTCATGTTTAAGAGACTAACCTTAGCATTTACCAAGAGCTTCACCTTATCACCTCAACAATATGATTAGCAACACATACTAGATATGAATAAATGAAAAAAAATGTAAGAAGCATAAGTAAATAAAGAAAAAGAAAACTAGAGAAAGGAAAGAAAAAGAAAACTTAGAGAATTTTATTACAATGGCTAATATCCTACCAATCTATATTGATACTCTTACAATCATCCAAGGCCCTCTATTTATACACATTTTGGAGAGCTAAATGACAAGAGACAAGCTTTATAAATTTCAAAGGTAGGTATAATAGGTGGGTGCATTTTTCTAACAATTTTCGTCATATTGTATGACAATTCTGATCAGCCAGCTTGATGGTCGATTTTGTCAATGTTGGAGGCTCGATCTGATCAAATGGTCTTCTAGAACAATATACCCCTATCAGGTACGGATCCATAGCCGTTGGAATCAGATCATTTTCTCATGTGGATCGGAAGATATGGTCAAAATACCAAAATAGGCAGCACAGACGTCATTGCACATCAGCCAACTTGATGGTCGATTTCGCTAGGGAAAACGACTCCGTTTCAAGAAGTGTAAAACATGAAAACGATAGTTATGCCTCTTAACTTTGCACGGTTAAATTTTCAGCCTTAATGCTTCAGTGAAACTCCAGATATAGCTGATATGGCAAAAGGTGTCGGAACTGGAACTGAACTGGATTTGCCCTTAATTCTTGATTTAACCTAGTAATATGAAATCACTCAAATAAACTCGTGAAAACACCAAATTACATAAAAATATAAAAGATCATAAACACAATTAGACTAAGCAATAATAACTCGTATTTGACACAAAACAATAATAAAACATAACTAAGAACTATATAATTATACGAGTTATCAATTTCATTTTAAGTTTAATCTCTTAATTTCCATAGTTAAAATTCAAAATTATTTGTTAAAATATTAAAAACCAATTCACCCCCTCTTGGTTAATCTCTACACTTGAGCTAACAATTTTTAATAAAATGTAGGAGTGAAGGATGCTATTAGAAGGTCAAATGGAAACTTGGCAAGTAGATTAATGATTCACACAAGATAGGACATGACTCATCAAGAAAGTGATACAAAAATTAATGTATCTATTAAAACCTTGCACTAAATTATGATTGCAATTGTGTATAGTAGTAAATAAGGATCGAATCCACAGAGATTGTTCTTAATTTACAAGTTAATTGATTCTAATACCTAAACTAAATTTGGGGGGTTTGTTTTGAAGATGAAAAAAAACATAAGAAAACTAAAATTTAGAATGAAGATTTAAAGAAACATGAATTTAAATATACCAAATAACAATAATAATGAAAAGTATGGTTAAGGAATCATTCTCCACCACTAAACATGAAATATAATTAATAATCAGAATTATCTTTCACTCTTTCTTCTAAATTTAATAACCCTTAGACAACATACAAGTGGTCATTGTCTCGAATCTTTCCTTACTGTGTCGTTGGAAAAAAAAGAACAAGCGCTTTTACCCAAAAAAATTTCAATGAACAACCTAGGATAAGCTCGCTAAATTTAATTCAATGAAAGCATTCAATTTTGAAAGATAGATTAAATCAAGCAACAAACACACACAAGCGGGGTTCATTTAACTTGAGCCATACTCTATGTTCTATCGAATGAAAATATCTCATAATCATTGATAACAATTTGGAACTTATGTTTAGAAATCATGACAATTACAGATCAAAACACTAAACTAGCAATCAAACCACTATAATATTCATCTAGTTGCGCACCTAAGTAAATAAGATAGCAATTTATGACAAGCATATAGTAGAATATAATAAATTCACAAGAGAGTTGAAAAACAATTTGAAATTTATTAACTAACAATCATGTCTAGGGCTTTGAAATCACCCTTAACCAAAAGAGAGTTTAGCCTAGCATAGGCATAGATAACATAAAAATAAACTAAAAAGAGAATAAAAGAATGGAGAAGGAGAAGATTAATAAAAACCAAAATATGTCTAGTTTGTGGCTCAAAAGATGGTATTTATTGAGTTTCAAAACCCTGAGAACCCTATCTTACAGCACAAGTAATAAAAATAGGCTGAATGTGCCTTTTTTTTTTACTTTGAAAAGTTCGGCCAGCGCTGCAACGCTGGCTCTCGAAATATTTGGGCGTCGCGGCACCAGACTCCGGCGCTGGTCACTGATTTTTCTGATGCACCTTTTTGCACTTACTCGGTTGATTTGGATGACCATTTCTTGTCCGATTTGGCCGCGTAAACCACCGTTGGAAAGTATTCAATTCAGCTTCAAAAGTCAAGAAGGAAGTTTCTTTGAATAAAGACTTTAACATCATGTTTTCTTAGCAACAAGCTCCAGAGGTCAAATTTGCCTTCTTGCTTTGCACTAAGAATTTGATCTTTTTGACTCCCAAGTTTTGGATTCATTCTCTTAAATATATCTAAAATTCAAAAACGTAACATAAGTAATTAGAATAAAGATAGAAAACATAACGAAAACTAAGAATAGAAAAGGCATAAAATGTGTAATTTATGAACTTATCATGAAGGACATGAATAATCCAAATGAGGCTTGAAGGCCATTGGTTAGTGAAGGGGAGAGAGCCAAGTGGCTAAAAAAAACAAGAATCTAAAGGGAAAGAGAGGGGGATATTTGGCCAAAGGCCAAAAAGAAGAGGGAGAGCATTCTAGGAGGTTCGGCCATGGGGAAAAGAGGGGGAGAAAAGGAAGAAAAAAAGGAAGAAGAGGAAGAGAAAAAAAGGGAAAGAAAAAATGAGAAAGGAGGAAAAGAAAAAGAGAGAAAGAGAAAGAAAAGGCTTTGATTTCTTAGAAAAGCTAAGAGAGGTAGTTCCCTTCTCCATCTTTTTGATTTGTGTTTTTCTCTTTTCAATCTTTGAAGTTTTCTTCAAAAACAAAAAGGGTTTTAAAAAAGATGAGTCTTTTCTTCTCTTTTAAAACTTTTTGAGCTTTGAAATTTTAAATACTTTGTTGTTCCTTGACATTTTGCAAAATAAAATGTAGTATGGGTGATTTGCTTTCATGAATGTTGTTTATGCTTGTTTTTGCTATTTGATATGTTCATGTTGCTTTCCTTGAAGAATGATCTATTGTGGTGCGTGCTTCTTGATGTATATGTTATCTTTTAATGAAAACAAAGATGGTTATGAGCTAGATGATCCTTGGTCGTTTTGGTTTTAGGTGATAGTTAATCCGGATTAACAATCCATTTGGCCAACTTTGAGCCAACCATTTTTTTACAAAAAACAGTTTTTTGAAAAACTGATGCACCCAAAAGAGTATATCTTATTTAACCTTGCACTAAA
Source organism: Fremontodendron californicum (assembly GCA_030761205.1). Classification (NCBI taxonomy): domain Eukaryota; kingdom Viridiplantae; phylum Streptophyta; class Magnoliopsida; order Malvales; family Malvaceae; genus Fremontodendron; species Fremontodendron californicum. The sequence goes on from JAULJL010000022.1 coordinate 10,868,472, forward strand.
AAGATCAATTGTAAGTATAATGATTAGCAAGGGTCGAGTCCTCAGGGATTGGGTTTTAATCTATGAGTTATTAGTTTATAACTTACGTTCAAAGAAAACAATAAAAGAAAAGGGGTTTTTGAAGCCAGATTTAAACTAAAGTAAATAATAAGAATAAGCTGCAAGGCGGTATAACCAGCCAATAAAAATATACATACTAAATTAGGCGGTATAACCAGCCAATAAAAATATATATACTAAATTAGGCGGTATAACCAGCCAATAAAAATAAAACAAAGTTAATATACAAATTAGGCGGTATAACCAGCCAATAAAAATAAATATACTTTTAAAAATAAGCAAACTAGAAAAGTAAGAAAACAAGTAAGTAAGAAGAATCAAATATGAAAAATATGGTTAAGGTTTCATTCTCCACCACTAGACATCATTAAGAATCAATTTCAGATCTATCAATATCAACCAACTATCAAAGTTAACAACCGTAGATAACAACAAGCTCTGTTATCCCAATTTTTCCTTAGTTTGTCGTTAAATAGAACAAGCTCTCTATTTAATCTCTAACCATTAAACAACCTAGAATAAGCTCTCTAAATTCAATTTAATGGCAGCTTTATGATGAGAAATATAGGTTGATCTAAGCAACAAACACATAAGCTCGGATTGTTCAACTTAGGTTATGTTCCACTTTGCAATTATTGAAAACTTGACCATAATCATTAATCACAAATTGCCACTTATGAATAGGAAATCAAGACAATTACACGGATCAAGACTCCTAAACTAGCAATAGATAATTATCAAGATCTATCTAGTTGTACACCTAAATAAATCAAGACAACATCATGGACAATTCTTGTAGAAGAACATAAGCAACTTTGATAGAAAATTAATGATAGATAGAATCTGAAAATCAATCACAAAATATGTCTAGGGCTTTGAAATCACCCTTAACCAAATAGAAGTTTAGCCTAGCATAGGCATTGTAAACATAAACATAAAATTAAAGAGAATCTAAGAAGGAAATAAAAGAAAGAAGAAGAAGAAGAAAATAAAGAAAAAGAAAACTAGAGAAAAGAAATAAGAAGAAAACTTAGAGAATTTTATTACATTGGCTAATTTCCTACCAATCTACCATATGATCCTCTACAATCATCCAAGGCCCTCTATTTATACACATTTTGGAGGGCTAAATGACAAGAGACAAGCTTTACAAATTTCAAAGGTAAGTATAATAGGTGGGTGCATTTTTCTAACAATTTTCGTCATATTGTATGACAATTTTGATCAGCCAACTTGATGGTCGATTTTTTCAATATTGGAGGCCTGATCTGATCACATGGTCTTCTAGAAAAATGTTCCCCTGTCAGTTACTGATCCATAGCCGTTAGAATCAGCTCATTTTCTGATGTGGATAAGAAGATATGGGCAAAATACGAAAACAGGTCAGCACAGACGTCATTGCACATCAGCCAACTTGATGGTCGATTTCGCTAGGGAAAACGACTCCGTTTCAAGAAGTGTAAAACATGAAAACGATAGATATGCCTCTTATCTTTGCACGGTTAAAATTTCAGCCTTATTGTTTCAGTGAAACTCCAGATATAGCTGATATGGCAAAAGGTGTCGGAACTAGAACTGAACTGGATTTGCCCTTAATTCTAGTAATCTGAAATCACTCAAAGAAACTTGTGAAAAACACCAAATTACATAAAAATATAAAAGATCATAAACACAATTTAGACTAAACAATAATAACTCGTATTTGACACAAAACAATAATAAAACATAACTAAAAACTATATAATTATACGAGTTATCACACCCCCCACACTTAGATTGTTGCTAGTCCTCGAGCAAAAACAAATAAAAATAAAATAAGAAAATCTAATCTAATCCACTTTCGTAGGAAATCACGGTGGCACTTAGCATGTGACACAAGCCTTTAAACCCCTAGGTGTCCCTAGTGGACGAGTTTAGTCTCGTGAGGGTTTACTAGAATGATACCCACAAACATTGAAGACATAAGAAAAACTAAAAATAATAATTATAACTAATCCTTCCAATATAAATTAGAGATAATCATTGGACAAGTCTTAAAAACTAATCAATAGCTTAAAGAAATTCTCAAAAAATCTTACTTGAATGTAAATAGTTTGAGTTAAGCCAATATTAACATAACATATTTCAATCAAAATAGTGCATATTCAAACTTAATCTCAACTTCTCACATGGGATATTCTCTTGATTTTCACTCTTTAAAGTAGTGGTAAAGTGTTTACACTCAATCAATCTCATGAAAACACTTCTACCATATGCTTGCTTGTCCACCTATTCTCCACTATTTAGATCATACAACTTCATAAATCAAGAGGTCTTTATTCAAGGTTGTAATGGGGCCAAAGGGTTATAATGTGGTTAAAGAACAAAAGGATAAAGATATCACAAAGGTTCCAAAGAGTTCATAGAGTTTAGAGACATAATAAGATCATACAAAGAAACTTCTCAAAACTCTTTACAAGTACATAGTCATCTAGGCCGGATATTCATGTTGGGCCTTTTCTTCATTCTAAACAACTTTGTAACATCTTTTTCTTTACTTTAATTAGAAGTTCAAGAGAAGATTTTTTTTTTTTTATATGGGAATGTATTTGACAATGATCCCTTTCTTTTTCTCTTGACTTTTTCTTTTCTTTTCTTCCCCCACACTTATCTTTTGTTTCCAACCCAAATTTTTAACTAAAAATATCCCTTTTTTTTTTTGCAATATGTCTCAAAATATATAATCCATCTTTAGAACAAGGGTTATATTTAGGCTAGGTGTAAGTTGTGGTTACCAAATAAATAGCTTATTCAATGTAGGCTCAAATTGGCTCACTAGGGGTGTGTTCTCTTGGAACATCAATAAGGGATGGCTGTTTGGCCCTGGCTAAAAATCATAATGCCTCTATCATATTCATGTTGTCACATGCATCAATATAGTCTCAACAAGGTCTAAAGCAAGTTCTAGAGAATCATGTAATCATAAGAGCACTCAAGAAAGAAATTAGATTGATTTATATAATGCATCAATCATTATAGGCTCAAAAACTCACAAGGATGATTATACAAGTCAGATTAAGTCTAAACATGCTTCTTTCTCAATCAACATATCATATTAACATTGGCTCATAAAACGATTGATATCAAGTTCAATTCTCATGAAAATCTTCTCACTAATAAATCTGTTTTAGACTTATGCAATTCATATCTCATCATAGTATTGAAAAGGAACTAAAACACTCTAAAAATAATAATAAAGACTCATAAAAAAAAAATAGTAGACAAAAATAAAAGAAATCCTAAATCATTCCCCCCACACTTAATTCTTACATTGTCCTCAATGTAAGTCTATTAACCCAAATGAAAGAATCATGTGTAAGAGAAAAGAACTAATAACATAAGAATAGGAACAACTAAGACTCAAAACAAAACAAACTCATGCAACCTAAATAATCCTTAAATTCTAAACAAAAATTAACAAGTAAACATAAAAAGATTAAAATCAAACTGACAACGTATGTCTCAAGTCTCCCTTACTCAGACCTTGTTCAGAATGAATACTTCTAAATTGCTTAAAACACAACAAACAATTTTATTTTTTTTCTTTTGAAAAGAAGAAATCAAACTGACAAGGTATGTCTCAAGTCTCCCTTACTCAGACCTTGTTCAGAATGAATACTTCTAAATGGCTTAAAACACAACAAATTTTTTTTTTTTTTAAATTAGCAAAATATGTCCCTTACCCCCTACTAAAATATGACATTGTCCCCAATGTCAAATTTTAAAGGTAGAATTTAGGAGATATTACCTGCAGAGGTTGCTAACCACTTATTATAACTGAGACACAACAAGCAAAATGTTAGATAATGTCACAAAGACAAAGTGCAATCCACTCCTTGCTCGTCCATATCTCTTTTTCTTTTTCCGAGCGTTTGCGAAACAACCGTAGCAGATAAACACTCATAAGCTTGGAGCTTTTTAAGTAAATCTTCAATGGTTGTAGCAGAAATTATGGTTCTCCTTGCCTCTGAAAACATGAATTCATTATCCACAGCATTATCTAAATATGAAAGCAAATTACTAAAATAACCATTAATATTAAGCAAACCAATGGGTTTCTTATTTGTGACCAAAGATGACCAAGAAGCCACGCAAGCTATTTCTTCTAATGTACCCAGACCTCCTGGTAAAGCAATGAATGCATCGACAGAATGGTACATGATTGTTATCCGTTCAGGGATACTCCAGACTTGTATTTCCTTACCCACGGTAGGTCCACAAAAATCTGTGAATAGTTTTGGCACGACTCCTAGAACTGGACTTCCTCCGGCGTGTGCTGCTGTAGCGACTGCTCCCATTAAACCCGTACTACCGCCTCCATAAATCAACTGGATCTTTTGTTGGGCAAGTATTACTCCAACTCTTATGGCTTCATCAGCGAATATGTTATTTTTCCCTGGATAAGCACCTCCAAAGACACAAATTTTTTTAATGCGTTGGGACGAAGTACTTTCCATTTTTTTTTTCTTTTTTTTTTTCGAGTGCCTGAAAGAGAATGAGTACATGGTGTAATATATAGAGGACTGAGTAGTGATTCAGACAAGAGTAATAATGTCGCCGAAAGTGTATCTGACCTGTCAGAAGAAAATGTTAACCTAACAAAAGATTTTTGCGTGATTTCAGGAAGAAAATCAAAAAGAGAAGAAAAATCAACCGTAAAAGTCAAGAGTAATAATGTCGCCGAAAGTGTATTTGACCTGTCAGAAGAAAATGTTATCCTAACAAAATATTTTTGCGTGATTTCAGGAAGAAAATCAAAAAGAGAAGAAAAATCAACCGTAAAAGACAAATACAAAAAAAGAGAATAATTACACAAATCGAACAACACGTAAATTAAACCAAAATGAAGTTATTGCAAATCAAACCAAAAGCTGAGAAGTCATTTATTGTAGTTGTGATTGTGGCTCACATCTTCCTCTGGTTTTACGTCCAGAAACGGCTTAAACGCCTTCTATGAGTCGAGGATATGCTTCCCATCCAGTTTTCTTACAAGCTGGCAAACAGGGTCTTTTAACATCAGATTCCCAAGATGTTGCCATTCCCTTTGGAATTGCGGCCATAAATCAAGAATTTCTCTTTGTACGTCTCCACTAGGATGCGTCTCAAGAGAAAGTTAGATATTACCCAAATTCTCCTTACTCAGTCCATCCTTAATGAATTCAATTTTATCATCTCGATTAGAGGACGGAATCCCAATAGAACGACATTTACCGTTACACGTCCATCGTGCATATTTGTGGCAGTTTGAACTCATGCGCTTTGCTCGTCGCTTCTTTGCAAAAGTGCTTCTACCTGTACCTGGTAAATGCAAAACAGGAAGATATTCATCTTCACGTACCTTGGCTTCAATTATCCAACGTATGTCTTCAGGAATCCCTTTGTGCATAAGCATTCTTAATCTTTCAAATCGAACTTGGTAAAGCTTCAGTAAAATATTTGGAGGAAAAGGAGGAAATGGTTTCTGCAATCGTGTGAGAATATCATCCATCCTGAAGAAAAAAAATGAAAGAGAAATTGAAAGAGAAATTTATATACAATATCAGTTTTGTGGGTAGCTGATGGAACCGACTTAAATAATCACGGAGTACCGTTATCCGCCGTTTAACCGGGGTTAAAAAATTATATTTACATCTAGTTATTTTCAAAACAAGGATCAGAAAGAAAAACAACATAAAAAGACTCAAAAACAAAACACTCTAAATAAAATCCTAAATTCTTCCCCCCACACATAATTCTTACATTGTCATTAATGTAATGCTATTAATCGCAAATGAAAGAATCATGTGTAAGTGAAAAGAACTAATAAACAAAATAAACTTATGCAGCCTAAATGAACTTAGAAACACTAAACACAATTAGCAAAGAAACATAAGAAAAAGATAAAGAAAAAGAGAGCAAATTTGAGGATGGTAGTTTGGCAATGCTTTCACTAATTAGGCTGCCTCCCCCAATTAGCACTTCATTTAGTGTTTTGAACCTAACCAACACCCCTTCTTGGCATTTTAGGATTGTCATGCTCATACATGAAATTTCCCAAATTTATGCGTTTGAGAGGAAGCTTTCTTTGCACAACAGTGGATGCATTCTCCATTACAAGTATTATTCCATCATCCTTTGTGGTGCATATGTCATCGAGGAATGGAGCATATTTTGATACTTGTTGAATGACCTCCACAAACAAGTTGTTTAAGGTTTCCGGCATGTGTTGTTCATGTTCTTCCTCCTTGAACTTAGCAAATCTACTAGGAAAAGGTGGAGAAGAAACATTAGTAAAAAGTGAAACCTTAAACGTTACCTCAGGTGCCGAAATACTCTTATTTGGATCTTTGGCTTCATTATCCTCAAGAATAGAATCCATCTCTAATTTTGTTTCATCCTCATCTTGTTCCTCATTCTTCAAGGTCACAATAGTAGCATTCTCCTTTGGGTTAACCATCGTTTGGGCTGGGAGTTCTTCAGATCTTTGTGCTACCCATCCCACCATACTACTAGCCAATTGGCTCATTTGCTTTTCCAAACTCTGGATGCTTGCCCTTGTTTCCTGTTGAAATTGCAAAGAATCAGTAACAAGAGAATAGACAAGATCTTCTAAAGAAGTACCTGAGTTTTGAGTCATATGTGGTGGTTGAAAAAGATCTAGTTCTTGAGACCATGATTGATTGAAGCTAGATGGATGAGTGTAATTGGCATAAGGGTCTACTTCTTGGTAATTTTTCGAGTAGCCATAATTAGTATGATCCCACCATCTCTCATGGTAAGTGTTTGAGTAATGATCATACTGTTGGTCTTGGAACACTTGATGGCCTTGACATCCTTCCATGGCCAATTGTTGAACTGGGGAGGTGAGATTGGCTTGTTGATTCTCCATGTTCATGTATGCCACCAACTCTTCAAGTGTTAGATTGCTCAATTCCATTGTTTTTTTTTTTCAAAATTTGAAAAGAAAAACATGTTTGTACAAGAAAATAATACTAATTAGAACTGAAAATAAGAATAAACCAAGTAACAAATAAACTAAAGAAAACAATCCCCGGCAACGGCGCCAAAAATTTGATGCACCCAAAAGAGTGTATCTTATTTAACCTTGCACTAAAAAGATCAATTGTAAGTATAATGATTAGGAAGGGTCGAGTCCTCAGGGATTGGGTTTCAATCTATGAGTTATTAGTTTATAACTTACGTTCAAAGAAAACAATAAAAGAAAAAGGGTTTTTGAAGCCAGATTTAAACTAAAGTAAATAATAAGAATATGATGCAAGGCGGTATAACCAGCCAATAAAAATAAAACAAAGTTAATATACAAATTAGGCGGTATAACCAGCCAATAAAAATAAATATACTTTTAAAAATAAGCAAACTAGAAAAGTAAGAAAACAAGTAAGTAAGAAGAATCAAATATGAAAAATATGGTTAAGGTTTCATTCTCCACCACTAGACATCATTAAGAATCAATTTCAGATCTATCAATATCAACCAACTATCAAAGTTAACAACCGTAGATAACAACAAGCTCTGTTATCCCAATTTTTCCTTAGTTTGTCGTTAAATAGAACAAGCTCTCTATTTAATCTCTAACCATTAAACAACCTAGAATAAGCTCTCTAAATTCAATTTAATGGCAGCTTTATGATGAGAAAGATAGGTTGATCTAAGCAACAAACACATAAGCTCGGATTGTTCAACTTAGGTTATGTTCCACTTTGCAATTATTGAAAACTTGACCATAATCATTAATCACAAATTGCCACTTATGAATAGGAAATCAAGACAATTACACGGATCAAGACTCCTAAACTAGCAATAGATAATTATCAAGATCTATCTAGTTGTACACCTAAATAAATCAAGACAACATCATGGACAATTCTTGTAGAAGAACATAAGCAACTTTGATAGAAAATTAATGATAGATAGAATCTGAAAATCAATCACAAAATATGTCTAGGGCTTTGAAATCACCCTTAACCAAATAGAAGTTTAGCCTAGCATAGGCATTGTAAACATAAACATAAAATTAAAGAGAATCTAAGAAGGAAATAAAAGAAAGAAGAAGAAGAAGAAAATAAAGAAAAAGAAAACTAGAGAAAAGAAATAAGAAGAAAACTTAGAGAATTTTATTACATTGGCTAATTTCCTACCAATCTACCATATGATCCTCTACAATCATCCAAGGCCCTCTATTTATACACATTTTGGAGGGCTAAATGACAAGAGACAAGCTTTACAAATTTCAAAGGTAGGTATAATAGGTGGGTGCATTTTTCTAACAATTTTCGTCATATTGTATGACAATTTTGATCAGCCAACTTGATGGTCGATTTTTTCAATATTGGAGGCCTGATCTGATCACATGGTCTTCTAGAAAAATGTTCCCCTGTCAGTTACTGATCCATAGCCGTTAGAATCAGCTCATTTTCTGATGTGGATAAGAAGATATGGGCAAAATACGAAAACAGGTCAGCACAGACATCATTGCACATCAGCCAACTTGATGGTCGATTTCGCTAGGGAAAACGACTCCGTTTCAAGAAGTGTAAAACATGAAAACGATAGATATGCCTCTTATCTTTGCACGGTTAAAATTTCAGCCTTATTGTTTCAGTGAAACTCCAGATATAGCTGATATGGCAAAAGGTGTCGGAACTAGAACTGAACTGGATTTGCCCTTAATTCTAGTAATCTGAAATCACTCAAAGAAACTTGTGAAAAACACCAAATTACATAAAAATATAAAAGATCATAAACACAATTTAGACTAAACAATAATAACTCGTATTTGACACAAAACAATAATAAAACATAACTAAAAACTATATAATTATACGAGTTATCAAAAACACTCCCGTTAATTCTTGGTTTGGATTAAGTAATGGTCCGTAACCAAGATTCTTTTGCATTCCTGATATACCGGGTATATTAAACTTACTCTGCGGTTGGATGATGTGAGTACGGGCTAATTTTTCCTCTCTACCCTATTGACACCCAAAAACTATTTTTAGGAAAACTCCCAGGGAATTCTTGGTTCAGATTAAGTAATGGTTCATAACCAAGTCAGTTTTTTGTTCTCTTGATATATCAGGGCAATAAAACTCTCTTAGGTAGGATTACGTGATTACGGGCTAAAGTTTCCTAACCACTATTTGTTTTTCCTAAAATGTTTATAAGTCCAAAAGCAATTTTTCAGGACCTTCGTGCACCGTTTTCAAAACCTTCGAGTTACCATTTTAAGACCTCTGGTCATTTTTTTTTTCAAAACCTTCAGGTTACCGTTTTCAAGACCTCCGGGCATCATTTTTAAAACCTCTGAATTACTTCCTAACACCGTTTTTTTAAACCTCCGAGTCAGTTTACAAGTTCGATCGAAGTTTCTTTTAGGATAGTCGGACATCCTCCCTATAGGTATTTGGATGTCCCTTGTGGAAAGGGGAAATACATTTTTTCGTTTGTTTGTCTTTCTATTTCGTTTTCATGTTTGTGTTACATTATAGCTTTGCATATTTATATTCATAATCATCGTGTTTTTTAATTCATGAAAACTGATTTTGATTTTTAAAATTTTGAAACTAGGCAATGTTTTTGAGGTAAAATAATTCATGAGTTCTCTGCCGAGTTTGACGAGGAGGATTTCATCAACTATCACTAATAACAGAACATCCTTCTAAAGGAAAAGAGAATGGTATGAAAGATTTTAAAATAAAGAAAATTTTATATTCTGTTGGATTTACCAAGGAGTATAGAAATTTTGTGGTAACAAGAATTTCAAATCATTCATAAATATGTGACTATTGTTTAAGGGAATTATTTTCAATACCGAGACTAAAACCAACTTTCATCAAGACTTAAGATAGCACATGATTAATAGTTACTGTTTTATACGGATGTTAGGGGGTGCTAACACCTTCCCTACACGTAACCGATTCCTGAACCCGCTTTTGTTTTTCTTTGGTTTTAAACACAGACTTTAAAATTGGTTTTAAAAAAGATTTTAATTAATCTTAAATTTTTTTACAAAGATCGATTTTAATAGGTGACCGATCACACCTAGCTAAAAAAGACCGATGGCCATAGACCTAAATCGGTTTTAATAGGTGACCTATTATCTTTTTGATATGAGAAATATCTTATTTAAAAATTTGATGCACTCAAATGAGTATATTTTATTTAAAACCTTGCACTACAAAGATCAATTATAGGTATAGTAGTTAGCAAGGGTTGAGTCCACAGGGATTGGGTTTTAGTTTATAAGTTAATAGTTTATCACTTAAAAACAAGAAAACAAAAGTAAAAGCGGTTTTGGAATCAACTTAAACTAAAGCAAACAATAAAAGTAAGAAAGCAAGTAAATAAGAAGTAAATAGATATGAGAAATATGGCTAAAGTTTCATTCTCCAACACTAGACATCATTAAGAATCAATTTCAGACCTATCAATATTAATTATCTATCAAAGTTAACAGCCGTAGATAACAACCTCCCGTGTTACCCCAATCCTTCCTCAATTCATCATTAAGCAGGACAAAGGCCACTACTTAATCTCTAACTATCAAACAACCTAGGATAAACATCTCAAAATTTAATTTAATAGCAGCTTTAAGATGAGAAAGATAGGTTGATCTAAGCAACAAAAGCATAAACATGAATTGTTTAACTTAGGTTATGTTCCACATTGCAATTAGCGAAAACTTTAACATAATTATTAATCATAAATTGCCACTATTGAATAGAAATCAATATAAGCTACGTATTAAGTCTCCTAAACTAGCATTAGATAATTATCAAGACATATCTAGTTGGCCACCTAAACAAATCAAGACAAAAATCATAATCAATTCATGTAGAAGAACATAAACAACTTTGATAGAAAACTAATAAATGGTAGAATCTGAAAATTAATTGCATAACATGTCTAGGGCTTTGAAATCACCCTTAACCAAAGAAAATTTTAGCTTTGCATAGGGATTGTTAACCTAAACATAGAATTAAAAAGAAAATAAGAAGAAAACTAGAAGAATGAAGAAGAAGAAGAAGAAGAAAAAGAAGAATATTGGCCATTCAGCCTCTTGCTCTCTCAAACTCTCTAAGAAAAGAAGAAAATCAGAAGACTCTTGCTTGGAATTGTGTAGAGATCAACTCCTCCTCTTGTCGCTATTTATAGGCAGCCTCTAGGTCTTGAGCATTTAATGAGCATTTAATGTTGAGTGGCAGCCAAGTTTTCTTCAAAATAAGGAAAGATTTATGACTTGCAGCTGTCTTAATATGTTTAAGGAAAGAAATCAAACTTTACAGCCAAGGCATGTAGAAATAAGGAAAGTCATAGCTGATTTAAGTCTCCTACTTTGACAAGGATTAGCGTTAAGGAAAGATTCTTGCAATTAATGTAATTAATGCAAGTTGACAGCCATTAATCCTATTTTGACAAGGAAAGACATATATTTTATCTAGGGTATTTATCAAGGGACAAATTAAGGCATCTCATGCATGGTTTAAAGGAAGTGACGGCTGACATCTTCCTTGTTCAAAATAAGTTGCCGCTAGGGCTCAAAATGGTGTAGGAGTGGTTTTTCCAATAAAGGTTTTTAGGAATGAAGAGTATATGATAAGCCACTAGTTTATTTATGGAAGGTTTAGGTTAGGTTTTAGCCATATGGTGTCTCCTTGATGGGTAGTCAGCTTTCTTTTGAATATTCATTTCTTATCCAAATTCATTCTTTCGACTCCATAGCAATCCTTATCTTCCAAAACACCTGCAAAACAGAAAACCATAGTAAATTATCAAGGATTTCAAGGAACTAAGCATAAAATATAAGGAATTGATATATGAGAATACATGAATTTAAGCACTTTCAATATCAATTAGAGACAATCATTGAACAAGTCTTATAAACTAATCAATAGCTTAAAGAGTTCATAAAGAATCATGCTTGAATGTAAAAATTTGAGTTAAGCCAACATTAACATAAAAAATGCAAACATGAGAGAGACGGCTGCTCCCTTGCGCAGCCATTTTTCAAGAGGCAGAAGATCAATCACAGATGTTTGGCAGGTTGATAACAACGAGATCGTAACATTGTTCATTGACAATCTTAGTAATCAGGTACGTTTCAAGCCATTATTGGATTTTTTTGGGAGAGTGGCCAAGGTATATGATCTATTTATTTCGAAGAAGAGGAGACCTAGGCGTACAGATATTTTTGGTTTTATTCGAGTGGTAGGTGCTGATGCAAGGCATTTGATCATTTGGTGTGATGGTGATTATGTCCTGAGGAGAAGAATATCTTTGACAAGGGCTAGGTTTGGTGCAGGAAACCGATCCAATAAGAGTCAATTGAATAAGGATAGATTGATTAAGAGAATACATGAAGGTTGATCAGAGGTGACAGTATCCAAGAGGGACGATATATCATATGTTCAAGCACTGGTGGATATACCTAGATAGAAGACGGAGACCTTTTTGGGAGAGAAGAATATCGATGTAAGAAGGAGTCTTGTGATTAACAACCAGACTAGAGGTATGGGTCTCTTTTTTAATAAGGAGAGACAAGGGGAGGGTACGAATGAGGTATCTCCTACAACAACCATTAATTCTAGTACTAGTCAAGCTAAGACGGTATCAGGGAAGGAACAGATATTCAGGAAACAAGTTTCAGAGGCCAGAAGTGCAAGGGAGGTGGAGGTAGATTAGACTCTTATCGAGGTTAAGACTTCTTCTAATTGTTCGCTGGCTCGAACAGCTGACTCTCAACAACATGATGTAGTACAGCTTCAAAGCGTAGTGGATGGTAAGAGGGACAGTCTTTGTGTCGATAGTGATAACACATTGCTGTTAAAGAAGAATGAAAAATCGAAGGAAATAGCCAATATTCACGATGTCAGTAGTGCTTCGCAACTCCGAGATCATGCGGATTTAGTAAGTTCGCCCAACTCGATTCCGAAAAAAATAGAACTAGGAGAGGTTACAAAGTTGGAGGTATGGTTAAAACTATCTGTTGCATGTTTGTTGCATGATCTTTCTAATCCAAAATTATTAGAAGACTTTTTTTGCAGTGAAGGTTTTATTGGTTGCAGGATTGCTATCATCGATTGCAAGAGAGTTCTCATCTCTTTCGAAACATATGAGGAGCTCTCACAGTTTTTCAACAATGTTCATAAATGGAGAAATGATTGGTTCATTGAGGTTCGTGCTTGGGAGCCGTGTGATGGGGCTCAAGACTATTTTGTTTGGGTTCAGATTGAAAGGGTTCCGTTGTGCTATTGGAATCTGGACTTATTCAGGATTTTAGCAGAAAATTGGGGGAAATTTATTACGATTGATGATAAGACATTATCGAGAGAAAGGTTAGACGTGGCAAGGATTCTTATATCTTGTTCAAAACCAATCTCTTTTAATGGGGTGTATTTTTGTGTCGTTAATGGAGAGGTAATTCCTCTTCAAATTTTGGGTGACTTTTCTTCTTCATTGCATTATTCGAATAACTTTAAGTAGTTCTGGGAGACTAGTGATAGCAGTGAGTCGGATGAAGATGTCAAAAATAGTGATGTAGAGAAAGATGTGGAGACAGCCGAACATAGACAATCGCCTTCCATCCAGGATATCAGACATGAGATTGTAGAGGAAAGTGGGCAAGAGCCAGTAGACAGCACTATTGATGATAGATGTACTATAGATTGTAGTCAGCGTGAGGAAGAGACATACTTGCAGGATGAGGCACATGATTTGACAGAGGATGGGCTAGTTCCAATCGTGGAAAGACAAGTAGAGGAGGCACAGACAGAGGTGACGACCACACCGAAGAAACAAGGTAGACCTAAAAATTTTTGGGGCTGATAACTTTGAACGTTGACAATAGAAATTATTCTAGAACCAGATCTAGTGGTGTTTCTAATAATGATGATACAGAGCTGAGGGGTGGTGGTCCTCCAGATGAAGGACAGATAACATGGTTACAGGGTCAGAAAATGGGGTTGCATAGTAATAGGAATAACAGAGATATTGAAAAGAGGCTAATGGAGATAGAAGAGAGAGAGACACAGAGATGGTTCGTGAAAGAATGTGAGTTTTAAAAGGGAATCAGTTTAATAAAGGGGGTTTTTTTTTGTTAATGAAGATCTTATCTTTTAATGTTAGGGGGTTGGGAAAGAAGGAGAAGATTAGAAGGGTGAGACGTTTGTCTTGAAACACAAACCTTGGTTGCTTCTTTTGCAAGAAACCAAGTTGGAGAGTGTTGATCAAAGTTTTGTGAGGCAGATATGGGATGATGGAAACGGGTTAATGGAGACAGTTGCGTCAGAGGGGAGTTCTGGTGGTCTGATAACATTGTGGGACGATATCGTTTTTGTGGTGTTGAAAGTCATAAAGAAATTCAGATTTTTGATAGTAGTGGGGGCTTTTATTCAGTCAAATATAAAGGTGGCAATAGTCAATATCTATGTGCCAAACAATGAGGAGGGAAAAAGGACTTTATGGGAGGAGATCCAGAATTTGATGGCAAACCATTCTTGTATATGGCTGCTCGGGGGTGATCTCAATGCAATTTTACACATTGAAGAACATTGATAAGCTCATAAAATATACATTTTATGCCTTTCGACCTTTAGTTATTGTTATGTTTTCGATCTTTATCTTGTTTACTTATATTATATTTTGAATTATAGGTATATTTAAGAGAATGAAGTCAAAATGTCAATAATGATGGTAAAGAGCTTACAAAATCATAATCACGAGATGGAAGAAGACTCAGGAGTCAAAAAGATCAATTTCTGGTTGCACAGCAAGAAGGCAGATTTGACGTCCGGAGTTTGTTGCAAGGAAAACATGATTTTAAATTCCTTATTTGAAGAAACGTCCTTCGTGACTTTTGAATATGACTTGAATACCTTTCCAATGGTAGTTTACATGTCCAAATCGGACAAGAAATGAGTATCCAAATCAGCCGACAAAATGAAGAAAGATGTAGCAAAAAAATGGAGACAGAGAGCCCGGCGCCAGGCGCCAATAATTCGGGAAAAACACGTGAAAACTGCCCAAAAATGTGATTTTTTGCTTCCAGGCTTACTTGTGTGGCAAGAACTTGTTCCCAGGGTTTTAAGACTCTATAAATACCATCTTTTGAGCCACAAACTATCTATCTTTGAGGAGACTCAAGGATCATCATTATTCTTCTTCTTCTCCTCCATTCTTTTATTTTCTTTTCAGTTTTATGTATATATTATCTATGCCTATGCTAGGCTAAATTCTTCTTGCTTAAGGGTGATTTCAAAGCCCTAGACATGTTATGTAATTAATTTTCAGATTCTATCATATATTAGTTTTCTATCAAAGTTGTTTATGTTCTTCTACAAGAATTGTTCATGATCGTTGTCTTGATTTGTTTAGGTCGTGAACTAGATATATCTTGATAATTGTCTAATTCTAGTTTAAGAAACTTGATACATAGATTATCTTGATATCTATTCAATAGTGGCAATTTGTAATTCATGATTATGTTGGGTTTTAAGGAATTATGAAGTGGAACATAACCTAAGTTGAATGAATCCATGTTTATGTGTTTGTTACTTAGATCAACCTATCTTTCTCATCTTAAAGCTGTTATCACTTTGAATCTATAGATGTTTATCTTAGGTTATTTGATAGTTAGGGATTAAGTAATGGCGTTTGTCCTGCTTAACAACGAACTAAGGAAGGATTAGGGTAACACGGGATGTTGTTATCTACGGTTGTTAACTTTGATAGCTAATTTATGTTGATAGATCTGAAATTGATTCTTAATGATGTCTAGTGGTGGAGAATAAAACCTTAACCATAATTTTCTCATATTTGATTACTTCTTAGTTACTTGCTTTCTTACTTTTATTGTTTGCTTTAGTTTAAACTGATTTCAAAAAATTTAACCCCCTTTTTATTTTGTTCTCCTTGAATTTAAGTTTTAAACTAGTAATTTATAAACTAGACACCAATCCTTGTGGATTCGACCCTTGCTTCTACTATACTTTACAATTGATCTTTTTAGTACAAGGTTTTAATTAAGATATACTCTTTTGAGTGCATCCAGTTTTTGGCGCCGTTGTCGGGGATTGCTTTATTTAGTTTATTAGTTATTTCGTTAATTCTTATTTTTAGTTGTAATTAATTTTATTATTCTTGTACATACAAGATTTTTTCTTTTTCAATTTTTGAGCAAAACACGATCGAATTGAGCAATCTAACACATGAGGAGTTGGTGGCATACATGAACATTGAGAATCGACGAGCCAATCTCACCTCCCCAATTCAACAATTGGCCATAGGTAATGTTCAACAATCAAGGCAGTGTGGAATGTGCTTCATGATGGATCATCCAACCAACTGGTGCCCATACTACCGAAAAGATAATTTTGAACCAGCCTATGATGTGGAAGGATACCAAAGCCAACACGGGTTCCACAAACAATAGAATGATCCTTTCCAAACACTTACAATGAGGGATGGTGGGACCATCCTAATTATGGCTACTCGAGAAATTATCATGAAATGGATCCTTATACCAATTATACTCATCCATCGAGCTTCAATCAATCATGGTCCCAAGAACCAGATCTTTTACAGCCCTAATCACAAAATTCAGGTGAGTCTCTAACTGATCTTGTCAAATCCCTTGCTACTAACCAATTGTAAATGCAACAGGACATAAGGGAAACAAACAGGCAAATGCAACAAGAAACAAGGGAAACAAACAAACAAATGGCAACAAGGATGAATCTATTACAGACTCAAATGGGACAAATGGTAACAGCGATAAGCCAATTAGTAGAACAAAGATCTCAAAAACTCCCTTCCCAAACTATGATTGATCCAAAGGAGAGTGTTAATGCCACACAACTTGAGGATGAATCAGAAAATCCAAGGGAACCCGAGGATGAGAAAAAACTAAAGATAGATTCTACTCTTGAGGATGATGAAGGTACAATTCCAATTAAGAGTAATTCGGCACCTGAGGTAACGTTTAAGGTTCCAATTTTTACTAATGTTTCTTCTCCACCTTTTCCTAGTAGATTAGCAAAGTTCAAGGAGGAGGAACATGAACAACAGATGCAGAAAACCTTAAACAGCTTGTTTGTGGATTTCATTCAACAAATACCAAAATATGCATCATTCCTCGATGAGCTATGCACCACAAAGGATGATAGAATAATAATTGTGATGGATAATGCATCCACTGTTGTGCAGAGACAACTTTCAACAAAACGCATAAATCCTGAAAGTCTCATGCCTGAGTCGGAAGATCCCAAAAAGCCAAGAAGGGGTGTTGGTTAGGTTGAAAACACTAACTCAAGTGCTAATTGGGAAGGCAGCCCAATTAATGAAGAAATTGCCAACCTGCCAAACCAGATTTGTTTTCTCTCTTTCGTGCTTTGTTTTAAATTTTTTATATAGTGTTATGTAATTATTTTTCTTCTTTTATTTAGTAGTTCTTTTCTTTTACATATAATTCTTGCATATGGGGTGATAGCATTACATTGAGGACAATGTAAGCATTAAGTGTGGGGGGAAGAATTAGGATTTCTTAGTTTAGTTTCTTAGTTTAGGTTGTCAATTTTTTTGTTTTGAGTCTTTTTAGTTTGTTTTTAGTGTGTTTTAGTTCCTTTCAATACAATGATGAGATACGAATTGTATAAGTCTGAAACTGATCATTAGTGATAAGATTTTCAAGAGAATTAACCTTGAATACTATTTTTCATGAGCCAATGTTAATATGATATGTTGATTGAGAAAAAGCATGTTTAGACTTAATATTGACTTGTATAATCATCCTTGTGAGTTTTGAGCCTATATGATTGATGCATTATGCATATCAATCTAATTTCTTTCTTGAGTGCTCTTATGATTACATGATTCTCTAGAACTTGCTTTAAACCGTTTTGAGACTATATTGATGCATGTGACAACATGAATATGATAGAGGCACTAGGATTATAACCATGGCCAAATCAGCCATCCCTTATTAATGTTCCAAGAGAACATCCCCCTATTGAGCCAATTTGAGCCTATATTGATTAAGCTATTTTATTGGTAACCACATCTTTCCCCTAGCCTAAATGTACTTATATCCTTACCCTTGTTCTAAAAATGGATTATATATGTTGAGACATATTGCAAAACAAAGGATATCTATTGAAAATTTGGGTTAGAAACAAGAAATAAGTGTGGGGGAGGAGAAAGGGAAAAGTCAAGAGAAAAAGAAAATGGAACATTAAAAAAAAAATTGAATCATCTCTTGAACTTCTAGTTAAAGAAAAGAAAAAGATGTTAAAAAGTTGGTTAGAATAAAGCAAAGGCTAAAGATTTAGCTTATGTTATTATGTGCTTCTAAAGAGTATTGAGAAGTTTTTCTTTGCATAATCTTATTGTGTCTCTAAATTCTATGAAGTTTTTGGAACCTTTGTAATATCTTTTATCATTTATTCTTTAACCACATTATTACCCCTTAGCCCCATTACAACCTTGAATAAAGACCTCTTGATTCATGAAGTTGTATGATCTAAATAGTGGATCACCGATAATTTTTTTAATGCCAGGTTATGAGTTCAAAATGTTATCAAATGAGAGTAGTAGGTTTTTGAAGAAATAAGTGACAGAGGAAGAAGTGTGGTTAGCAGTGCAGGATTATGGCAGCTCGAAGGCACCAGGGCCAGACGATTTCAACATGGGTTTCATCAAATAGAAATGGGCTATCTTGAAAGACAACATCCTCAATTTTGTCTTTGAGTTTTGGTGGACTGGTGTCATGGCTAGATGCGTTAACACATCTTTCATCGCCTTAATACCAAAAGTACAGTCTCCATCAGTAGTGTGATAACCTAAATTTATAGCAGCTTATATCTTATAGAAATTAAGGTGTTTACATATAAGACTTAAAACTAAGAGGTCTAACTTTTAGTTAGCATAAGTTTAAGAGTCTAATAGCAAATTTTGAATAGTTTTGACACCTCATGGTCTAGTGTCCTCATGCAAACTGCCAGATTACAACCTTAGACACCTCATGGCCTAGTTTTGACACCTCATGGTCTGGTGTCCTCATGCAAAACTACCAAATCATGAGTTGAGACACCTCATGGCCATGTGTCTCCTCCAAAAGCCACCTGAGTTCCTAAGCTAGCAGCTCAAGGGTTTTTAAATACACCAAAAACTGCTCAATGTGATAGAATCAGAAACAAAACACTTTCCTTGCTATAAAGAAACCCAGCAAACAGATTTTAGTGTTTTAGTATTGTTTTTGTTGTTTTGGAGCTCATTTTGAAACTTTGTAGTTGAAAGCTGAGTTTTGAAGATTTGATGTGTTCTTAGTACTTGCTGGTGAGAGTAAGTAACTAACTATAGTTAATTCCTTCGGTTTTGTTGAATTTCAGCTTTTGTTCTTAGTTTGAGCCTATTATTCTTAGTTGCTTATTTCATGTTCAGTCAGAATAATGTTTTGAATCCATGAACTCTAAGGCTGTTATTTAGTTTGGTATTTTGTTTTGAACCTTATAAAACCATGATTTATTATATCCTTAGGTCTGGTTTTGTGTGCTTTAAGTTCTAGCTTTAAATCATATATTAAAAATAAATCTGTTCTTTAGAGCCTTAAGAACCCCAAAGTATCACTCATGTCAATTTCATTCATTTGATATGCTATTGTTATTCTAAGTTGTATATGTATCATTTAAAATGGTTTATGAACATCAGCTGAAGCTTGTAATATGATCTATTTTAGTGAAAGTTAATGTTTTGGAATGAAATTTAGATCTAGCTATGAGATTTTGAAATACTATTGTCGCAACCTAAAAAAAATAACAAGTCTCATCGCAAGATATTATCCGTTAAGCGTGACATTAAAAAAAACCGAGGAAAAGTCGACTTAATTCCTCTTGAAAAATGAAGGTTTTGAAAATGACCTTGAAAAAGACATGGAGTCGCCACCAATCTTTTTTAGCTAGGTGTGATTGGCAACCTATTAAAACTGATTTTATAAAATATTTTAAAATTAATTAAAACAATTTCAAGTATGCGATTTAAACCAGAGAAATCAAAGAAGTGGGTTCGGGACTCGGTTACGTGTGGGGAAGGATTAGCAACCCCACAATGCCCGTATAAAACGAGACCTTATTAATCATGTGTTATCTCAAGTCTCAGTAAAAAGTTAGTTTTAAATTTAGTATTTCAAGTTAATTCCCAATTTAAAGTAAAATAATTTAATTTTTAATCGAAAATTATCGGAAATTTGTAAATTCAAAATTTTCCTATATTCCCCAACAAACGTGGCAAAATATAGAACTTTTTATTAGTTTGAAAAACTTTCTGAATCATTCTCATTTTAAAGAAGACATTCCGTTATTAATGATAATTGATGATATCCTCCCCAGCAAACCCAGTAGAGAATTCATGAATTATTTTAACTCGAGAATATCTTTATTTTATTGAAAATCATTACCTTTTTGAAAACATTTTAAAAATATGAATATGAATATGGATGACATAAATAAAATGACATAGCAAAGTCTAAATAATATAATGCAACCTACATGATATGATATAATTTCAATGTCTTAGCATATTCTAAATGAAATGAAATATCCTAAGTTATATGATATATTCTAAATGAAATGAAATGACCTAGGTATCATGATATATTCTATATGAAATGTAATATCCTAAGTTATATGATATATTCTAAATGAAATAAAATATCCTAAGTGACATAATATATTCTAAATGAAATGAAATGACCTAGGTAACATAATATATTCTACAGGAAATGAAATAATTTAAATGACATGGCAAATATAAATGATATGGCATATAATCTAAAGGACATGAAATATAAAATAATGCTATCATATAATATGCATGAAAATAAAAATAAAAATAATAATGCATGAACATAGTATATGCTAAATAATATGACAAAAATAATTAAATAAAAAGCATAGGATATCATGAAATATTCAAAACCATATAACAAATAATATAATGTCAAAAATTTAAATCAAAGATAAGAACACCATCATGAAAATTAAACATAGCAAAAGTTACATATAATATGCATGAATATGCAAAATGCAATGCATGAGAATGTATTTTTTCCTTTAATTAAGGAAATCCGTATATCTAAAAAGATATCATGCTAGCTTAGGAAAATATATCAAATTAAATATTCTAAAATCAAAATACTATGTGATTGTTTGAAAACAATTTTTTGAAAAGCTTAGATTAAAAATAAAAACTTAGCTAAACCCTTTATAAATGGCTCTAATTTCCTAAGTTTAAAATTCCGGACTTGACCACCCTTAACCCGAGACTTAAAAAATCATTTTTAGAGTTTAAATAGGCTTAGAAACTACCCTAAGTCAGTAGCTAAACTTCCTAATCAGCCCCCTCTAAGTAACTTAACCAAAACAGAAAAATGATTTTCCTTCAAATTCAATTTTGACTCCACTGTCCAGTTTTAAAGCACAATTGTTTTCCCTATTTTTAAAAATTCAAAAAAATCTAAAAAAAAATACTGGAGACTCAAAACATGTAAAACTATATGAGAAAAAATCTGCTTAATTTTCTGATTAAATATTTCTACCCATAAAAATCGGGAAAGTATGAGTACTGGGTGAAAAAACTGTTTTGCCAAAACACATTCTTTTGCCTTTGATAAAATCATTTAAAAATCAAAGTAAAAATATTAGAGACTCTCCTAAGGACTCAGAAATAGTATCTAACAATTTTGAAAAGTTAGGCAAAAATTGGCTAAGTAAAAAAAATCACAAAGGTAGAATAATCAATTTGACAACTCTTTAATTTTCCACAAGTATGCTCAAGTGAGCATGACTTTGAGCCATTAATTGGCCTAAGTCATAAGCCAAGTGGCAAGGACATGAAATGCATGAAAAATACTGCAAACATGATGCATGAAATGCATGATTTAAAACCTAAATGACATGAAAAATGCATGGCATCAATAAAATGACCTAGACCTAAATGAACTTGCATGGCATTTAATGCAACCTATGTCTAAAATGCATGAATATGCATGGCAAAACAAATCAATCCTAAACCTAAAATATGCATGGCAATAACACAAACACACGGCATGCTTAAACAAAATACTCAACCAAATATCATGAAAATGCAAACCTATCAACTAACATAGCAAAAATGCACACACAAAGCATACAATATGAAAGTGGCCGAATGTCTTCATGTTTAAAATGAGCATGGAATTTTCACAAACACATGATATACTAACATGCTTAGCTAAAGAATAACACTCAAATCATGCAAATATAAAGTAAAGGCATGAAAACCAACAAGCATTTTCACAAACACATGGATTACAAAATATAAAACATAAACAAACTTAAACATTTTGAAAACAGAAAAACAAAAATGCAAGAATAGTAAAATAAACATGACAATAGACTCAAAAATGGAAATAAACAAGCACCACATTAAAACAAGCTTCCAATTTATGTATTAAAAGAAGATTAAAGCATCAAAACTTGTTAAATATCAAGAATAACATGAAAATAAAAATGCAAACAGAACCCTCAAAAGGTAGGCCATTCGGCCATCTCCAAAAACAAAGGAAAAAAAATTCAAGAGCTTTTTACAAGAAAGAATCAAGAAGGAACTTAAAGAAGAACATTAAAAAACACTTATTTTAAAAGAAAAATCAAGAGAAACTCACCAAAATAGTGATCAAAATAGCAAATCAGGAATGGGAAGTCAAAGAAAGTGCAAGAGTATGGTGCTTAAAGCAACCTCTAGAAGCTATCTTTCAAGCTTTTTCTCTTCTAACTTTCTTTTCTTTTCTAAACTTTTCATTTTGATTTTCAACAATGGAGAGAAAATCAGCCAAAACCAAGAGAGAAATAGAGATTGAATAGCTAAAAATGAAAGAGAGACTCCCCCCTTGTAGTGTGAAAAATGGTCCCCCTAGGCTAGGATGTTGTGATTTTTCCATCAACCAATTTTCATCCAAAGGCTATTGATCCTAGATGTTTAAAACATGAAATTATCACCCTTAGATTAGGCCATCAGCTATCAACAATTACATCTGTTCAAGAATCTTAAGCCATTATGTTGACACTCTCCCTCTTCATGCATTGGTCCATGTGGCTTATTTGCAAAGGCTTGATCAAAAAATAACTAACTTCCTCTTCATTGTTGACCTTTTGATTAAAAAATCAGAAACTATATACCTAGCCTTGGGTCTTGGTCGGCCAGCCCTTTTCTTCTAGCCCATGTTTCATTTTTTAAAAGGCAAGAAAAACCCTTTTCGGTTTCTTGGATAAAATGACCTTTTTGCCCCGCGAACATAAATAAATGGCAAACGGACTCCAACTTCAAATTTTATTTTTTTCAATACTTTCCAAAATAACAAAAAATTGAATTCTGGAAGTTTTCAAAATTTTCCGAGTCCATTTGCTATTTATTTGGATTTTTTCTTCCAAAATTGCCCTTTTATACCCCCAAACTTTACAATTTTTTAAACGAGCTCCAAATCCATATTTTTCTTTACCAATATCTTCCAAATAATTTAAAAGTGTGATCTGGAAGTTTTCATAATTTTTGGAACTCATTTGGTATTTTTTAGGTATTTATCTGCTTGAATTACTACATAAGGGGTCCAGAATTTAGCCATTTTGCAAACGAACTCCAATCAAGATTTTCTTTTGCCAATCTCTTCCAAATAATTTAAAAATGATAGTTGCAAATTTTCAGAATTTTTGGAGTTCATTTGCTATTTTTTCGGGATTTATCTTCTTGAATTTCTACATATGAGAACCGAGATTTGGCCATTTTGCAAACGAACTCCGAATCAAGATTTTCTTTTGCCAATCTCTTCGAAATGATTTAAGAATGAGATTTGCAATTTTTTAGAATTTTTTTGAGTTCTTTTGCTATTTTTCTCAAATTTTCCAATTTTGCCTTTTTACCTTCGAAACCCGGTTTTGCTAAAAAAAAGTCCGATTTTTAGATTTTCTTCAAACTGAGCCTTGGGCTATCCCTTTTTAATCACTCCTCATCCATTAAGGTCTTTATTCCTAACGAGTCGGGCCATTTCTGTAATTCTTCCCAATTTCACCGAAATCCACCAAAAACCCTAATTCTCGGTTTTCTTTTGGATTAACTTTTCTTTCAGTTTTTCTTTCAAGTGGCTTCTCCATTACCCGTAGTTAGTGCTTATCTTTCATTTGGAACCCTCAATTTTGACCAATTCGATCGTTTAAGCACTTTTCCCCAAATTTCTCGAATTAGGGTTTCCTTTCTATTGAATCTCCATAACCCAACTTCCGAACTCCATATCTTTCGATGTAGACCTCGGATTATCAAAATTCTTTCGCCATTTTTCAATTGAACTTCAAATCTTGATTTTGAAAGTGGGTTGACTTTTTTAGTAGTTGACTTTTTGGGGTAGATTTTCTAGGTTGACTTTTTCAAGTTTGACTTTTTATTCTCGCCTTCTTATACTAAGTCCCGGAGTACCACCTGCAGGATGAAAAAAGCCCTTTTACATTCTGAAACATCAATTTAGGAAGAAAACATACCTGTTTTTAGTTGTCCGAACATAATTGGGTGTCTACAGCTACCCCTCTTTGGCTATTGCTGAGAATCAGGAATCAGGCAAAGATAAACAAATAATAATTTTGTCCACTTAGTGAAATCCCATGTGAAGGGAAGGGAAAGGGGTTTTCTTTTTTCATTTTTTTTTTAAAAAAACCTGTAAATAGAAGATATTGTCCTTAAATTGAATTCCCTGACTAATCAAGGCTCGACCCGTCTTAAGGAAACGAGTTCGATTTGCAAGAGAAGAAAAGTCCTCGAAGATGGTCTCGAGGGCTTAACCTGTCTTGTGCTAAGCTGTGTTTAAAATTCTTGGTATCTCCTCTAGAATCTTCGGCTATCACCACCAAAGACTTGTTCAAGCAAACGTAAAACTCTGGATATCTCCACCAGAGGCTTTGGCTATCACCACTAAAGACTTGTTCAAGCAAATGCGTTGTATGTGACTTTAACAATAATGCCCGGAGGTCTTAAGAATGGTGCCCGAAGGCCTTACCTGTGAGTTACAAAAAATGCGTTGTATACGACTTTAAAAATGATGCCCGAAGTCTTAAGAATGGTGCCCGAAAGCCTTACCGGTGATTTGAAAATACCTCGACGATGGTCACAATGCTCGACTCATTTGAAAAAACAGAATGAATTCGATTTAAAACAAAAGAAAATACCTCGACAGTGGTCTCAAGGCTCGACTCATTTGATAAAACAAAATGAGTTTGATTTAAAACAAAAGGAAATACCTCGACGATGGTCTCAAGGCTCGACTCATTTGATAAAACAGAATGCATTCGATTTAAAACAAAAGGAAATACCTCGACAGTGGTCTCAAGGCTCTACTCATTTTATAAAACAAAATGAATTTGATTTAAAACAAAAGGAAATACCTCGACGATGGTCTCAAGGCTCGACTCATTTGATAAAACAGAAGGAATTTGATTTAAAACAAAAATAAATACTAAGAATAATTATGGGTTTGGTTCATTTGGAGAAAATAAATTTAACTTGAAAATGAAAGGAACATACCTCGACGGCGGTCTCGGGGCTCAACTTATTTGAGAAGCAAAATGAGTTCGATTTGGAAAGGAAACGTACCTCGACGGTGATCTCAGGGCTCGACTCGTTTGAAAAACAGAACGAGTTCACTTTGGAGAAGTCCAAGTTTTCCTGATTTCTGCAATGTTAGCTAAATGCAATGATGAGATTGACATGCTTTGCAAATGCCTGTATGTTTCCTAAGAATGAATGTAATCAAATGATTGTGTCATGATTTCTAATCCATGGTTTCTTTGAGGTTCACAGATTATCCGACTTCATGAAGGAGCCTTCAATTGTTCACTGATGCCCCTCTTAAGGAAACCTTCACTCAAGATAACTTGTCAAACAGTCTCAGTTTCTGGCTTTCGCTGAAGTTCACAGATTTTCTGACTTCGTGATGGAATCTCCAACCCGTTCACTGTTTTCTTTTACTTGGTGAACTTTTTGAACCTTTCCCAAGATTTAAATCTATTCTTTAGTAATACTCTGAAATCCTTTTATTTAAAGATTTTTGTATTACTAATCATCATTCAATTTAATAACAATCATGATGCATCTCAAAAATGTATGAAAGAAAATATGAATCAAGAAAAAATGTCATAAAAAAAAATGACAAGAATTTATTGCAAGAAATGTTTTAAAAAAATAATAATAAATATCAAGGATATAAGAAACAAATGTAAAGTTATAGGTTGTAGATGCCCTGGATGCGGAATATCTTGGACCCCTCCTTTTCAAGTCATCTGAAATTTCTCTTGAACAAGCAATTTACTTGGGTAACCTCTCGACTTCTGTAGTTACATCAAACTGAGTTGTTACCCTTCCTTCTGATTTTCAGATACTTTCTCCTCCTTTACACGGAGCATTGATTCGAACTTTGATTAGTACCTGAGCCGCCTTTTGTAGGTTTTCAACTCAAGTGTCCTCCATTCGATATTAAATCGCCCTTTACGGGTTTTCGGCTTAAACCTCTCCTTTTACATTCTTTTTTCATTTTTTTTATTCTACCATGCATCTGAGAATCTAAATGCTTCCAAGGTAAAAATATCAATCAAAAGATGTGATGAATTCTGAGAATAACCTTTCAAATTAAATATTCATGCTTGATCAAAATGGGCTTTTAAAGCACGTAATGTAGGCCAAGGTTTAGGTTTATAAAGAAAGGATAAAATAGGCTCAAAGTGTGTTTAAGGGTGATTGGATCAAGGATCATTTCCTGAGGAGAACTTATCTTGAAACATTTGTCCCTTTTTTGGACTTTCTTTTTTTTTTTCTTCTTTTTTCTTTTTTGCTTTGTTGGCTTCATTTGCCACATTTTTCGATGGCTTTCTTTTCGCCATGATTTTTTGATTATTTTTCCTCGCATTTTCCCTCCAGTTTAGAGGGTGATCCTTGATCAAGGTTTAAAGAAATAAATAATTCCTAAGGCTCAAAGGGGTGACTAAGGATAATTTCTTCTTAGTGAAAGGAATATGAAAGATGGTCATTCATCATATCAAGCATGAATATTCTCATTAAAAATCAATCCACAAGGGAGTTAGATATATAGAATTTCCATTTTTACACTTGGAATCATTCGAATTTCCATGTGCACAGCATCACATACTTTTTTTTCAAGCATAATACTTCTTCAGTTCATCAGCATTCACGGGATTTCTGAAATCCTTCCCGTCCATTCTAGTTAAAATTAATGCTCCTCCAGAAAAAGCTCTTTTTACCACATAGGGTCTTTCCCAGTTCGGAGCCCACTTTCCTCTCGGGTCCTTCACTATTGGGAGAATTTTCCTCAGTACCAACTCCCCCTCTCGGAACTGTCTGGGACGAACCTTCTTGTTATGGGCTCGAATCATCCTTTTCTGATACAACTGCCAATGACAAATTGCTTTCAACTTTTTCTCCTCGATGAGATTCAATTGTTCATAACGAGCTCTAACCCATTCTGCTTCTTCTAGGCCAACTTCCATCAAAACCCGAAGTGAAGGGATCTCAACTTCAATAAGTAAAACTGCTTCCATCCCGTAGACCAAAAAAAATGGCGTCGCCCCTGTAGATGTGCGGGCTGAAGTACGATATGCATGAAGAGCAAAAGGAAAGATCTCATGCCAATCCTTGTACACATCCGTCATCTTCTCAACAATCTTCTTGATGTTCTTGTTAGCTGCTTCTACTGCCCCATTCATCTTTGGACGGTAAGGTGCCGAATTATGATGTGTGATCTTGAACTGAGTACACACTTCTCTCATCATCTTACTGTTCAAATTGAGAGCATTATCCGAAATAATTCTTGATGGCAATCCATAACGGCATATGATTTCTTTCTTAACAAATATGCATACCACCGACTTGGTTACATTCGCATAGGAAGCAGCTTCTACCCACTTTGTGAAATAATCTATGACCACCAAGATGAAACGTTGTCCATTTGAAGCTTTTGGGGTAATAGGTCCAATCATATCCATTCCCCACATTGAAAAGGGCCTTGGTGCAGTCATGACATGTAATAGCGATGGCGGCACATGAATCTTATCTGCATATATCTAGCATTTATGGAACTTTCGGGACTAACTGATACAATCTCCTTCCATTGTCAACCAATAATACCCTGCCCTCATAATCTGCTTAGCAAGCACGTGACCATTACCATGAGTGCCACATAACCCTTCATGGACCTCTTTTATAATTCTCCGAGCTTCGGTAGATCTGACACATCTCAACACGACTTGGTCTTTTCCTTTCTTGTAGAGAATCTCACTGTCTAGAACAAAACCCATTACTAGCCTTCTCAGAGTCTTCTTGTCATTTTTTGTTGCTTGTTCTGGATACTGTTGACTCTTGATGTATTGCAAGATGTCGTTATACCAAGGGAGGCCATCTGCTTCTTCTTCAATACTCAGACAGTGGGCAGGAGACTCATATATACTCATCTTTATTGGTGCAACTTCAGCCCTTTCATTCACTTTAAACATTGATGACAAAGTAGCCAGAGCCTCTGCCATTCGGTTTTCTTCTCGAGGGAAGTAATTGAAATTCACTTCTTCAAATTCCTCCAATAAACTCAGTATGAGTTCTCAGTATCGGATTAGCTTTGTATCTCGGGTTTTCCATTCTCCTCGTAGCTGGTATATCACTAAGGCTAAGTCTCCAAAAACTTCCAATACTTTGATCTTTCTGTCCACTACAGCATGAAGGCCCATAGTACACGATTCATACTCGGCAGTATTATTTGTACAATCAAAATCCAGTCTAGCAGTGAAAGGATAATAATCTTATTCTGGGGATATAAGGACTGCACTGATTCCGTGCCCAATGGCATTAGATACACCACCAAAGTACATTTTCCATACTTTCTTCTTCAGGGGAATCTCATCTGCTTGTTAAACATACATCAAATCTTCATCCGGGAAGTCAAAGTTCAACGGCTCATAATCTTCCACTACCCGACTTGCTAAGAATTCAGCCACTGCACTACCCTTGATAGCTTTTTGACTTACATATACAATGTCGTACTTTGACAATAAAACCTGCCATCTTGCCATCCTCCCTGATAAAGAAGGTGCTTCCAACATTTACTTGATTGGATCTATCTTGGCAATCAACCACGTTGTGTGGTACAACATGTACTGTTTGAGTCTTCGAGCAATCCAAGCTAAGGCATAGCACAACTTTTCTACCGACGAATATTTCAAATCATAGTCTGTGAACTTCTTGCTGAGGTAATAAACCGCTTGTTCTTTCTTTCCAGTCTCATCAAGCTTCCCTAAAACACAACCCATGGATCTCTCAAATACTGATAAATACAGTATCATTGGTTTATATGAAATAGGTGGCATTAATACTGGTGGGTTGGATAGATAATGTTTAACCTTTTCAAATGCAATCTGACAACCTTCATCCCATTCTCCTGGATCACGTTTTTGAAGTAACTTAAATATTGGATCACATTTGTCGATTAACTGAGAAATAAACCGAGCAATGTAATTCAATCTCCCCATAAATCCTCTTACTTCCTTTTGAGTCCGATGTGGTGGCAAATTCTGAATGGCCTTTACTTTATCCGGGTCAATCTCAATTCCATTTTTGCCGACGGCAAAACCCAACAATTTTCTTGAGGTGACTCCAAAAGTGCATTTTGCCGGATTTAGCTTGAGTCTAAACTTCCTTAGTCGTTCAAAAGCTTCTTAAGATTTGCAATATGCTCATCTTCCCCTTCTGACTTTGCAATCATATCATCAACATAGACCTCAATTCCTTTATGCATCATATCATGAAACAAGGTCACCATGGCTCTCTGATATGTTGCCCCAGCATTCCTCAACCCAAATGGCATTACCTTATAGCAAAAGGTTCCCCATATTGTAACAAATGTGGTTTTCTCCATATCTTTCGGTGCCATCTTAATCTGATTGTATCTTGAGAATCCGTCCATGAAAGAAAATAAAGAACTCTTCACAGTATTATCCACCAGAGTATCAATATGGGGCAAAGGGAAATTATCTTTAGGTCTTGCCTTGTTCAAATCTCGGTAATCAACGCACATCCGCACCTTGCCATCCTTTTTTGGTACTAGAACAATATTTGCCACCCATTCTGGATATTTGCCACCTCTAAGAATCCAGCATCAAATTGCTTCTTTACCTCCTCTTTTATCTTTAACAGCATGTCCGGCCTCATTCTTCTCAACTTTTGCTGAATTGGCTTGCATTATGGCCTTAAAGGGAGCGTATGAATCACAATATCCGGATCCAACCCTGGCATGTCTTGGTAAGACCATGCAAATACATCCACATATTCCTGGAGCAAGGCTATCAATTCACCCTTTATTGATGACAACAATGAAGTCCCGATTTTGACTTCCTTTATCTCTTCACCTCCTCCCAGATTTATCATTTCCAATAAATCCTTATGAGGAAGTACTTGTTTCTCCTCTTGTTTTATTTTCCTTAATAGATCCGGAGGTCGACCATAATCCTCAGTATCTTCGTTAGCCTCAAAATCACACGTGCAAATGGGTCTTTCAAAATCAATTTCATAATTACTGATAGGAAGGTCCTCATATTCCGCATCCGTACACCTGTAAATAAGTGGAGAAGAAACAATATAGGAAAATATATATAATGAAAACAAAATAAATATCAAAAATGAAAGAATATGGACATATCAATATGGATAAAATGCATTGTGCTTGTTATTTATTGAATAAAAATGTTTAAACAAAAAGCCCATTACAGAAAAATAAAAACTCTTAATATCTCTGGGTAAAGATAATTAAGATTGTTTTTTAAAGTATTACGTTGGAATAGACTTAAAAACTATGGGCACCTCAGTCGCACTCCAATTGGTTAGTCTATATCCTGGTGGACAAGGTCGCACCATCCAGTGCACATTGTCACTTTCCATCCCTTCTTTCCCGGCCATGCAAATCACCATATCCTGAATCTGCCCCTATCATTCACATGGAATTTTTCAAAAGCTTGCTCGATCATTATGAGTACATCCTCTGAATTCTTTTCTCCAAACAAAAAACCAGCAGAGCGGAAGTTGTGAAGGATTGGTGGGAAAGTCATGGGTTCCCATTCAATATCCATACCCGTGAGACGGGCCATCTTTCTTTGTCTGTTCCTTTCAACTTGTTTCCTCCTCTCATGGACCTTAGGAAGATACCCTAAGCCAAACCGGTCTTTCTTTCCCACTGCTTCCATTGCTTGAGCCATCCCTTGAAGATATGTCCCAAGACCTTTTCCAGCCTTGCAGCTTTTTCCCACTGTGGTTCTTACTCTCAACCTTGTGTTCTTGGACAACCTTGGTTTTGGAACTTTTCGTCCTTCAGCGTCGAAAACCGCATTTACGAATTCCAAAGACCGAAAAGAACATTCTATGGCATTTTCATTGGGTTCAACATAAGGAGATTTAGTAGATACAGAGGCTATTATATATTCTTCCCCTGATACAATGATCAAACGGCCTTCCATCACAAATTTCAACTTTTGGTGAAGAGACGAAGGTACAGCCCCTACTGAATGTATCCACGGCCTTCCCAACAAACAATTATAAGATGTATTAATATCCATGACCTGGAAGTTCACCATATAGGTGCATTATCCTATCTCCAAGAGAACCTCAATAGTTCCCATTACCTCTCTCCTGGTACCATCGAAAACTCTGACTACTGTGCAACTCGGTAACATATATGACATATCAACTGGCAACTTAGACAGGGTTGCCAAGGGCATTACATTTAATGAAGAACCATTATCCAGAAGCACCTTGGTAGTATATGCCCCTTGCAGGTGGTTGTTATGTGAAGAACCTTTGTGGACCCAATACCATTGGGTGGTATTTCATCATAACTGAAAAATATATGGTCGTCTGCTGCAATGTTTCCCACCAGCCTGTCTAACTTTTCTACTGATATGTTGTTAGCCACATATGTCTGATTCAACACTTTTAACAGGGCATTTCTGTGTGGCCCCGAGTTTAATAGCAAAGATAAAATGGAGATTCTTACTGGCTGACGCTGCAATTGCTCAACCACACTATACTCACTATGTTTTATGAACTTTAAAAACTCACATTCTTTCTTCTCTTTTACCGGCTCTTTTGTCCTGTTTATCGGGGTTGATCCCCTCTCTGCTTCTTTTGACAAATCCATCTCAATATGGATTGGTTCAACTACTTTTTTCCCCTTGTCCAGTCCTCCATCCTTTCTTGTTGATCCCTGTTCAACAACCTCAGGGGCATAACACCTTCCACTTACGTGTTAAGTGCCCCACACCTATAATATCTTGCTGACTTGATGAAACGGGCATAACCATGCTACAGTCATATTTCTATGGTGTAGTTTTGCTTTCCTTGTATGAAAATGAAGAAGGTAAATCTATGATTAGCTTGGCGCAATTTTCTCAACAACCGGGGTAGTCTTCTCTGGTTTATCATAATAGATGATCAAAGGTCTTCCTATTCCATAGCCAGCCGCATTCTCAATAACCTCTACTTCTTCCTCTGTCTCCTCATAAAACTGGGCCTCTCCATTATCCATCATCTTTTGGACTTTAGCCAAAAAGTCCCCGCAGTCTTGTATGACATGACCTGAACATTTATCAAACGGGTACTAATTCTGCACCCTCTTTGCAACCATTTTTAAACTGTCTGCATCCTCCACCATTCTTGCCTTAACCATCTCGACACATACTGTTAACATCGGAGTATTGACTACCCTAGCATCCCCTTTTAACATTCTGACTTCCCCTGTCAATACTGCATTTACCCGATTCTCAGCATGATCGGGCAATGGGTTTTCTGCTACATTCAGCCCATTCTTTGACCCAAACTTCACAACTCCGGTATTGATTAAGCATTGGACTTTCTTTTTGAAGGCAATGCAATCCTTCGTTGAATGCCCCTAAATTCTTGTATGATATGCGCAGTTGGTATTTGCATTGTACCATCTTAGGTATGGTGGGGTCAAAGGTTTAAGATATACGGGCTCGACAAGTTGGCCTTGTAGTAGTTTAGGATATAGCTCACCATAGGAGGTAGGAATGGGATCAAACTGGGGTTTTTGATCATTCCTTGGTGAACGATAGTCATTACGCGCGGGACCTTGAGTGTTTGGGATAGTGTTTCGAGAAAGGGTTATCTGTGGGGATATACCAGTTGGGAACGGTTGTTGTGGTATATTGGTATAGGGGAATGGATTTTGGGTAAGGTGATTCACATTGGGGTAGTAGGGATTATACCCCGGGTAAGGTGTGTAAGGTGTCGGAGGTGCATAAGATGTAGTAGGAGTATAAGGCCTGGGAGGTGTGTATGGTGTAGGAGGTGTATAGGGGTATTGATTGAAACTAACTGCATATGTGTCCTCCTTCTTCTTTGCAGGAAAAACCCTCTTCGGGGTAGCAGACTCACCCCCTTCCATTTTCCCCTTCTAAAAAGCAGACTCTATCATCTCCCAAAATATCACCATATCTGCAAAGTCCTTGGTGGCGCTTCCCACCAATTTATCATAATAAGGTGCTTTCAGGGTATTGATGAAAAGCACTGTAGTTTCCTTATTGGTTAAAGGGGGTTGCACTTGTGTAGCCAGGTCTCTCCATCTCTGAGAATATTCTTTAAAGCTTTCAGTAGCTTTCTTTTTCATGTTTTGGAGAGTTAGACGGTCAGGCACCATGTTTGTCACGTTCTTGTACTGTTCCATGAAAGCTTTGGCTAGATCCATCCAGGAACGAATCTTAGAACGGGTAAGCTGGTTATACCACCGAGTTGCGGACCCTATCAAGCTATCTTGGAAACAGTGGATGAAAATTTTTCGTCTTCATCATGTCCAGTCATCTTCCGGCAATACATGGTCAGATGCGCTGATAGGTTGGTAGTTATGTTATATTTTTCAAAGTCTGGTACTTTGAACTTTGGAGGAATCACTAGACCGTACACTAAACTCATCTCTTTGGCATCTAGACTGCCAAATAGCTCTGCTCCTTCAACTGCCCTTAGTCTTTCCTCCAGTAGCTGATATTTTTTTTGGGATTCTGCTTTTTCAACCCTCTTCAGCTCATTCATCTTTGCCTTTTCCTTTTCGGTCATTTCTTCAAAGTTTGGAACGTCCACATCAATTGAATCAACCCCAATATTACCCCTTTTAGGACCAAAATTCTGTGCTTCGGCCGCTGGTTGGATGTAAATATAGGATGCTGCCCCAGTCGGAAGTTTATTTCCCATAGGCTGGGATATCTGGCCATTCTTCTGTACCACCTCTGGTCGATCTTCCTAGTTTATTGCCCCCATTCCTGTACCTGAATTTTCTCCTGGCCATTTCTGCCTCATCATGGTACTCATCATCTCCATGAGTTTGGTCATTTGTTCCCGTGACTCCTCTTGAGACTTAGCTAATTGTTCTTGCAGTTCTTTTTGAATTCTTTCCATCCTTTCAATTCTAGCAAGCTGATCGTTCTCCATAGCTCTTGCTTGAGATAGAGTATTGTAAGGGTGTCGAAAGTCTGATTCTTTCTGAGTGCGACCAATTGTACCTTTAGTTTTAAAAACTATGGATTAGAAATTATTGACACATTTTTTATTTTATTTTATAAAAATGAATGAATGAATAAATGACTAAATGTTAAGGAATGAACAAATAAGTAAATGACTAAGTGTATGAACCTGAATGACTAATTATAAAGAATAAAAAAGTGGACAAATAAATGACTAAGTGTATGAAAAATTTATAAAGAATAAATGAATGAATGATTATAAATATAAATGAATGAACAAATGAATGATGAATGCATTTAAAAGTATTGGCCCCGGGATAATTCCAACCAAACAGTCTTTCATTGATTTCCTGGAACTAAACACATCAAACAAAAGATCACTGCATAAGACAATCTGATAATCTGTCTATTCTAATTTAAAAATGCTATTATAAAACACTGGTCCTATAGTAACTCTTTCGGATCTTGGACCTTTTTCATTGTCCTCTTTTGATTGCCTTGCTCTTTAATCTGACCCTTACTTGTTCACGGCCCTTTGACATGTCAGCAGAAGCATCACCGTGTAAGCTTTCCTTAGCTTGTTTCTCCAATTGATTGGCTCGGGCTTTCTCATGCTTTGCTCTCTCTGTCCAATAATTCTTCTTTTTCTTGAGGTTTTTGACTTCTTGTTCCCATTCCCCGGAAGTCTGAGAGTCCCCTCGAATCTAGGCTCGAAACAGTACCTCTTGTTCTCCAAATGTAATTCCTGAAGATCGCTTTTAGCAGTGTCCCTTTCTCTCTTGATCTTTTCCTTTTCTTTTTCTCGGGCTGATTCCCTATTTTTCATATCCTCAAGCTCTTCTTGCAATCGGGCAATTTCCTTGCTCATTTGGGCCTTTTCTTTTTCGAATTCTACCTTTGCAATTTCTAACTCCGATGTTACTTCCTTGGGTGGTGAACTCAAAAGCTGGACTTCTTCTCCATCTGATGTCAACAACCTATCATTAATCCTCAATTCCCTCCATGTCAGGTAATTAGGTGTGACGATGTCGGCATATCTAGCTACCTTCACCCGATGAGTTTCCTTCCATGCTACTACAATCTCACGTACCTTTCCCGAATATCCATCTTCTCCATAAGAAAATTCCAAATTACTAAGGTCATGGGTCATAGGAGTAAACTGACGGGATTCTGATTGTCTTAGTACCAGCAGTGGTGCATAGCTCACTCTTCCTCATACTCCCAATAATGGAACAGAAGCTTTATCTCCGCACTTGTACAATGTCGGCATAGGAGCTATCCATGGAGCTCTCCAAATTATCATCTCAGCCCTGATATTCCGGAATATGTTGATCCATTGTTCCTTAGTCCTACTTTCAAGCCAATCTCTCTTAAGAAATTCACCAATTGGTGCAAAAGACTTCCAATATGAGCTAAGAGGGAAATTCTCCTATTTACAAAAATGGCTCTGAACCCATATGTAAAGAAGCTGTATACAACCTATAAAATGCCCTTTTCTTTCCCGTCTACAGAAATTCAGGGATCGGATTATTTCTGCTATAATTGCCGGGGCTGGGTTATCCTCTGCTCAAGCCTCTCAAAAACATCAAATATCGCCCATCCACATACCCTAATATCTTTGGGAAGATAACTAAACCATAGATAGCCAAAGCAAAAATATTCCTGTCTCCTTACTTGAATGGATATGGATTAAGGTTCGTAAAATGTCCCATGATATACAGTAGCTTACCCCTTTTCGGACAACATGGCTTTCGACCCAATTTCTTTCCACTCCCAGAATTTTAGACACCTTTTTCTTAAAACCCGGCGTCTTTGTATCCTTCAAATAAATACGGTCGGGAATAACATTCTCAATATGTCATATCCTCTCGGTTGAAGGTAAAACACCGATAAGAGGGATTCCAAAATTGCACCACAGCCCGGATCACCTCACCATTGACCTTAACCTGAACTAACAGCGCTATGTCCCCGTAAGTCTAAATGAAGGCTTCTATTTCTGATATGTTCCATTGATTCCATATATCCATCAATTCTCGAAGATCATTTTGCCTAATAGTAAAAACAACCTCAACTGGCAATGCTGACACATATCCCATCTTCAAACAATCCCCATTATCCTACTGACCTTTCTTGGACTGTTTCCTAACCATTAAATGCTTCTCGACCACTGAGACATTCTGACACTCCATGAAAGCCCTTTTGGTTGAATATTATCTAGGGACCAATAACTTTCCATGTGCAAAAACTGATGACAAGAATGCAAAAAAAAAAAAAAAAAAAAAAAAAAACAGAAAACAACAACAAAAAGAAAATGAATTAGTAACGGGAGTAAATACAAATAAAAAACCTATAATTCAAAACAATAATTATCCCTGAGGATGCCAACAAAATTTTGGCATTATTACACCCCTGGGATGACACACCAACATTTTTTATGGGCATTCTGATGTACGTTCATCATTGTTCGATTTTCAAAAATAACTTATTCGAAAAGTAGAATAGAAGGTAAAAGGATTGGAAATATTCCTCCATGTGTTCTTAACTTCGGGATATCTAATAGGAAATCCGGCATGGCTTCTCCTAGGTTTACTATATGAAGGTGAATTAGTTCTAAAAGCCCCGAATTGTTCCTCCCTGTAGCTGGTGAAGGCTAGTAAGGCACCCCGATAAAAACGGGTTCAATTCATTAGAGTATATTTCCTTAGCCCATGCGGATTGTTAATCACGAAGGCTTAGGTAATTTAGTACTCCATAAGTGTTTCAGTAGCCCATGCGGATTGTTAATCACGAAGGCTTAGTTAGTTTGCTCTCACCTAAAAGGACGGAACCCGGGTATAGGATTCATGATATGCAAATGCACGTGTAGTGTAGTGTAGTGTGTGAGGAGAAATAACAAACCTTTCACTACCTATTCTACATCCCTTATTCTAAATGCCCCAACAAGATTAAACAACATAAGTCATCAATTAATCAATAAATGAATATATGCACCAAAATAACCAGAGAACAATTATAATATGTATGCACATGATATGTACATGTTTAAAAACATTTTATTATTTTCAAAATTATCCTTTTTTTTAAATGTGGGAATTAAAATTAAATACTAATTAAACCAACAAAATCGAGACTTTGATAACACACGACTAATTTTAGGCCTGACTCTCTAATATGTCCCCAGTGGAGTCGCCAAGCTGTCGCAACCTAAAAAAATAACAAGTCTCATCGCAAGACTTTATTATCCATTAAGCGTGACATTAAAAAAAAATCGAGGAAAAGTTGACTTAATTCCTCTTGAAAAATGAAGGTTTTGAAAATAACCTTGAAAAAGACATGAAGTCGCCACCAATCTGTTTTAGCTAGGTGTGATTGGCCACCTATTAAAAATGATTTTATAAAATATTTTAAAATTAATTAAAACATTTTTAAAACCAATTTCAAGTCTGCGTTTTAAACCAGAGAAATCAAAGAAGCGGGCTCAGGACTCGGTTACGTGTGGGAAAGGATTAGCACCCCCACAACGCCCGTATAAAATGGTACCTTATTAATCATGTGTTATCTCAAGTCTTGGTAAAAAGTCAGTTTTAAATTTAGTATTTCAAGTTAATTCCCAATTTAAAGAAAAATAATTCCATTTTTAATTGAAAATGATCCGGAATTTGTAAATTCAAAATTTTCCTATATTCCCCAACAACATGGAAAAATATAGAAATTTTTATTAGTTTGGAAAACGTTCCGAATCATTCTCATTTTAAAGAAGATATTTTGTTATTAATGATAATTGATGATATCCTCCCCAGCAAACCCGGCAGAGAATTAATGAATTATTTTCACTCGGGAATATCTTTATTTTATTGAAAATGATTAACTTTTTGAAAACATTTTAAAAAATATGAATATGAATATGTATGACATAAATAAAATGACATAGCAAAGTCTAAATAATATAATGCAACCTACATGATATGATATAATTTAAATGTCTTAGCATATTCTAAATGAAATGAAATATCCTAAGTTATATGATATATTCTAAATGAAATGAAATGACCTAGGTATCATGATATATTCTATATGAAATGTAATATCCTAAGTTATATGATATATTCTAAATGAAATAAAATATCCTAAGTGACATAATATATTCTAAATGAAATGAAATGACCTAGGTAACATAATATATTCTACATGAAATGAAATAATTTAAATGACATGGCAAATATAAATGATATGGCATATAATCTAAATGACATGAAATATAAAATAATGCTATCATATAATATGCATGAAAATAAAAATAAAAATAATAATGCATGAACATAGTATATGCTAAATAATATGACAAAAATAATTAAATAAAAAGCATAGGATATCATGAAATATTCAAAATCATATAACAAATAATATAATGTCAAAAATTTAAATCAAAGATAATAAAACCATCATGAAAATTAAACATAGAAAAAATTACATATAATATGCATGAATATGCAAAATGCAATGCATGAGAATGTATTTTTTCCTTTAATTAAGGAAATCCGTATATCTAAAAAGATATCATGCTAGCTTAGGAAAATATATCAAATTAAATATTCTAAAATTAAAATACTTTGTGATTGTTTGAAAACAATTTTTTGAAAAGCTTAGATTAAAAATAAAAACTTAGCTAAACCCTTTTTAAATGGCTCTAATTTCCTAAGTTTAAAATCCCGGACTTGACCACCCTTAACCCGGGACTTAAAAAATCATTTTTAGAGTTTAAAAAGGCTTAGAAACTACCCTAAGTCAGTAGCTAAACTTCCTAATCAGCCCCCTCTAAGTAACTTAACCAAAACAGAAAAATGATTTTCCTTCAAATTCAATTTTGACTCCACTGTCCAGTTTTAAAGCACAATTGTTTTCCCTATTTTTAAAAATTCAAAAAAATCTAAAACAAAATACTGG
Organism: Fremontodendron californicum; assembly: GCA_030761205.1. NCBI lineage: Eukaryota > Viridiplantae > Streptophyta > Magnoliopsida > Malvales > Malvaceae > Fremontodendron > Fremontodendron californicum. Next base: position 10,908,104 of record JAULJL010000022.1, read on the forward strand.
AGACTCAAAACATGTAAAATACATGAGAAAAAATCTGCTTAATTTTTTGATTAAATATTTCTACCCATAAAAATCGGGAAAGTATGAGTACTGGGTGAAAAAACTGTTTTGCCAAAACACATTCTTTTGCCTTTGATAAAATCATTTAAAAATCAAAGTAAAAATATTAGAGACTCTCCTAAGGACTCACAAACATTAGCTAACACTTTTGAAAAGTTAGGCAAAAATTGGCTAAGTAAAAAAAAATCACAAAGGTAGAATAATCAATTTGACAACTCTATTTTTTCCACAAGTATGCTCAATTGAGCATGACTTTGAGCCATTGATTGGCCTAAGTCATAAGTCAAGTGGCAAGGACATGAAACGCATGAAAAATACAGCAAATATGATGCATGAAATGCATGATTTAAAACCTAAATGACATGAAAAATGCATGGAATCAATAAAATGACCTAGACCTAAATGAACTTGCATGGCATTTAATGCAAACTATGTCTAAAATGCATGAATATGCATGGCAAAACAAACCAATCCTAAACCTAAAATATGCATGGCAATAACACAAATACATGGAATGCTTAAACAAAATACTCAACCAAATATCATGAAAATTCAAACTATCAACTAACATAACAAAAATGCACACACAAAGCATACAGTATGAGAGTGGCCAAATGTCTTCATGTTTAAAATGAGCATGGCATTTTCACAAACACATGATATACTAACATGCTTAGCTAAAGAATAACACTCAAATCATGCAAATATAAAGTAAAGGCATGAAAACCAACAAGCATTTTCACAAACACATGGATTACAAAATATAAAACATAAACAAACTTAAACATTTTGAAAATAGAAAATCAAAAATGCAAGAATAGTAAAATAAACATGATAGTAGACTCACAAATGGAAATAAACAAGCAACCACCTTAAAACAAGCTTCAAGTTTATGTATTAGCAGAACATTAAAGCATCAAAACTTGTTAAATATCAAGAATAACATGAAAATAAAAATGCAAACAGCAACCCTCAAAAGCTAGGCCATTCGGCCATCTCCAAAAACAAAGGGAAAAAAATTCAAGAGCTTTTTACAAGAAAGAATCAAGAAGGAACTTAAAAAAGAACATTAAAAAACGCTTATTTTAAAAGAAAAATCAAAAGAAACTCACCAAAATAGTGATCAAAATAGCAAATCAAGAATTGAAAATCAAAGAAAGTGCAAGAGTATGGTGCTTAAAGCAACCTCTAGAAGCTATCTTTCAAGCTTTTTCTCTTCTAACTTTCTTTTCTTTTCTAAACTTTTCTTTTTGCTTTTCAACAATGGAGAGAAAATCAGCCAAAACCAAGAGAGAAATAGAGAGTGAATAGCTGAAAATGAAAGAGAGACTCCCCCCTTGTAGTGTGGGCGAATGGCCCTCCTAGGCTAGGATGTTGTCATTTTTCCATCAACCAATTTTCACCCAAAGGCTATTGATCCAAGATGTTTAAAACATAAAATTATCACCCTTAGATTAGGCCATCAACTATCCACAATTACAGCTGTTCAAGAATCTTAAAGCCATTATGTTGACACTCTCCCTCGTCATGCATTGGTCCATGTGGCTTATTTGCAAAGGCTTGATCAAAAAATAACTAACTTCCTCTTCATTATTGGCCTTTTGATTAAAAAATCAGAAACTATCTATCTAGCCTTGGGCCTTGGTCAGCCAACCCCTTTTCTTCCAGCCCATGTTTCATTTTTTTTAAAAGGCAAGAAAAGCCCTTTTCGGTTTCTTGGGTAAAATGACCTTTTTGCCCCCCCGAACATAAATAAATGGCAAACGGACTCCAAATTCAAATTTTCTTTTTTAAATACTTTCAAAATAATAAAAAATTGAATTCTGAAAGTTTTCAAAAAAGTTTGAGTCCATTTGCTATTTATTTGGATTCTTTCTTCCAAAATTACCCTTTTATGCCCCCAAACTTTACCATTTTTTAAACGAGCTCCTAATCTAGATGTTTCTTCACTAATATCTTCCAAATAATTTAAAAGTGTGATCTGGAAGTTTTAATAATTTTTGGAACTCATTTGGTATTTTTTCGAGATTTATCTACTTCAATTACTACATAAGGGGCCCGAAATTTGGTCATTTTGCAAACGAACTCCGAATCAAGCTTTTCTTTGTCAATCTCTGAAAATAATTTTAAATTGAGATTTGCAAATTTTCAGAATTTTTGGAGTTCATTTGCTATTTTTCGGGACTTATCTTCTTGAATTTCTGCATAGGAGACCCGGGATTTGGCCATTTTGCAAAGGAACTTCGAATCAAGATTTTGTTTTGCCAATCTCTTTGAAATGATTTAAGAATGAGATTTTCAATTTTTCAGAATTTTTGGAGTTCATTTGCTATTTTTCCCAAATTTTCTAATTTTGCCCTTTTACCTCTAAAACCCGGTTTTACTCAAAACAAGTCCGATTTTCAGATTTTCTTCAAACTAAGCCTTGGGCTATCCTTTTTTAATCACTCCTCATCCATTAGGGGCTTTAGTCCTACCGAGTTGGGCCATTTCTGTAATTCTTCCCAATTTAACCGAAATCCACCAAAAACCCTGATTCTTGATTTTCTTCCGGATTGACTTTTCTTTCAGTTTTTCTTTCAAGTGGATTCTCCATTACCCGTAGTCAGTGCTTATCTTTCATTTGGAACCTTTAATTTCGACCAATTCGATCGTTTAAGCATTTTTCCTCAAATTTCTCGGATTAGGGTTTCTTTTCTACTGAATCTCCATAACCAAACTTCTGAACTCCATATCTTTCGATGTAGACCTTGGATTATCAAAATTCTTTCACCATTTTTTAATTGAACTTCAAATCTTGATTTTGAAAGTGGGTTGACATTTTCAGTAGTTGACTTTTTGAGGTTGACTTTTTCAAGTTTGACTTTTTATGCTTGCCTTCTTAGACTAAGTCCTGGAGTACCACCTGCAAGATGAAAAAAGTCTTTTTACATTCTGAAACATCAATTTAGGAAGAAAACATACCTATTTTTAGTGGTCCTAACATAATTGGGTGTCTACAACTATGAACTATTTGAACTATACTGACTCATGTGAATTGTATAAGAAAGTTAACCTCTTTCGTACATCAGTGAAGCCTATATTTGATGTGCCCATTTGGATTTGACCAATAGGAGTTTGACCCGTACGATTTATCAACGAGAGATTGGACCCATCTAGTGCACAAGTTGGGAATATGTATATGGACCTCTGATCAGTAGGTAGCGCCTTTTATGGGAGTTTGACCCATTTAAGATGCATCAATGGGAGTTTGAACTTCATTGAATTGTGTCGAGGAGGAATTGAATAGGAATCTTTTAGGATATTTGAACTTGTTGGATCACTAAATGAAACATTTGAACTAAGAATCCCTTTTGAATTAGTTTTATATTATCTAGTATGTTTTATGAATATGAATGATATATGTTCTCATTTGATCTAATATAAGTTGTTTAGAAACCTTTTGGAAATTCCGATACTAGGATGTCGAAAATACCCCAAATTTGGTTTCTTTCCTTTGATCTGTGCTCATTTGGGTGTTATTTCTTTAACTATGGTTAGATTACTTGCTGGGCTTTGTGGCTCATTAAATTGTTCATCTTTTCCATATTAAGATCGAGGTGTTGGTTTTCTCTGTGAAGGTTTTCATGTAGACATATAGGACCCCCGTTTGGCTTTGGGTGTTGTTCTTGTGTGTTTGAGGTATAACCTCAATTGAACCAGCTTCTTTTTGTTGTAAATCAGTACAATTGGGGATGTAAGCTAAGTATCTATGACCTAGTTGTGTGGGTTGTTTAATATACTATGTTCAGCCTTGTATAATAGAATTTATAGTTTATTGTTTAAGAACCCTATGAGTATCTATCTTTATACAACTATGTTCAATATGAGACCTTAATTATGGTTAGTTTGAATGTTTTGAATCCTGGGTATATGATGTCATGTTTAATGGTATGACTTATGTTGCGTTTCGGGGCGTGACATTTGTTGGTATCAGAGCTATGTAAATGGCTCATTAGTATAAGTGTTAGATATATAAGTATTAGTGTTATAAGTCTTACATCCCTTTTTACTTGATTTCGTGTCTGGTTGGACTTTGAGACCAATTTTGTTGGTCTAAACTTTGTTTATTTCCTGTCTAGGAAGTGAAAATGAATAGGACCGGTGCACCTTCTCGTGGTCCCAATGCTCGTCTAGAGAATGTGAATAGAGGCCTAGAGAATATTGCCTCTATTCTGGAGCATCGGGTTGGGAACAATAACCATGAGAATTTACAAACTAAAGTGGATAAAAAATCTGGCCCGTCTTGATCAATTTCAGAGGATGAACCCGCCAACCTTTAAAGGTGTTCGAAATCCTACTATTGCTGAATCATGGATCATGAAACTTGATAAGTTCTTGGATTACATAAGGTGTAATAATGAGGAGAAAGCTGCATTAGCCTTCTTTATGCTTGAGGAAGAGGCTGAACATTGGTGGAAATCTACAAAAAAAGGTGCTAGGTTCAGATAATGTGCCTATAACATGGGAAAGGTTTCTTGATGCTTTCAACCGACAGTATTTTCTCGAGTGCATGCAAGAAAATAAGGAAGAAGAGTTCTTCAACTTAAAACAAGGGAATATGACAGTGGATCAGTATGAATCCGAATTCAATATTCTGTCAAGGTTTGCTCCCCATATTACAAAAAATGAGGCAAAGAAAGCAAGAAAGTTTCAGTGAGGTTTAAGACCAATTCTTAGAAGCAAATTAGTTCCTTTCAAGCTCAAAACTTATGCTGAAGTAGTAGATCGAGCTTAACTCATAGAGCAAGATATGGAAGATGCCTAAATAGAGTAAGGATGTGATGATAGAGCTAGAAACATAAGAAATTGGCAAAAGAGGCCAGATGTGAATCAAGCCTACAAGAAGCAGAAAATAAGGGAATTTCAGCCCAAAGCACCCAAACATGATGCTTCAGAGCCTTGCAAACGATGTGCCAAGAATCATGGGTCAAAACAGTGTTATTGGGAGATTGGAGCTTGTTTTCGATGTGGGAAGACTGGGCATATGATAAAGGCTTGCCCATTGATGCATGACCAGCAAGTGAAGAAGCCTATAGATAAGAGTAAGAAACGAGTGGTCCAAGGAAGAGTCTTTGCTTTATACAAGGAAGAAGTTCTAGCTTCCACTTCTATTATCAAAGGTAAATTTCCAGTTGGTAAACATGATGCTTTAGTTCTTTTTGATCCTGGTTCTAGTCATTCATTTGTCTCACCATAGTTTGCATGCCATTTGAGAATTGAGCCTAAACCACTTGGGTATTTTCTTGCTGTGAGTACTCCTATGAAACTTTCTTTAATTTTTGATGTAGTGTACAAGTCTTGTTTGGTGAAGATTGGAGATAAAGAAATGTTTGCATATCTAATTCTATTGAGAATTTATGATTTTGACGTCATTTTCGGCATGGATTGGTTGTTTACTTATCATGCAAATGTTGATTGGTATAAAAAAATTGTTAATTTCTCTATTCCCAATTAACCTATGTTTTATTTCGAAGGTGATAAAGAAATTGATTGTCCATGTTTGATATCTGCTATGCAAGCTAATGAGCTCCTTTCTAAACGCTGTGAAGGTTATCTTTCTTATGTTGTTGATAATGGAAAGGAATAGCCATGGTTGAATGATATTCCTGTTGTTAGAGACTTTTTCGATGTTTTTCCTAATGACTTACCCGGTTTGGCACCTGATCGTGAGATTGAATTTGCCATTGACTTGATACCGGGAACTGAACCGATATCTAAGGCTCCTTAACATATAGCAGTTGCTGAACTAGAAGAGCTTAAAAAACAATTACAAGACTTGTTGGACAAAGGATTCATACATCCTAGTGTGTCCCCGTGGGGTGCTCCGGTTCTGTTCGTGAAGAAAAATGATGGCACAATGAGATTATGTATCGACTATAGACAATTGAATCGGGTGACGGTGAAAAACAAGTATCCGTTGCCTAGAATTGATGACTTGTTTGATCAGTTGCAAGAGGCACAAGTGTTCTCGAAGATTGACCTTCATTCTAGATACCATCAATTGAAGATTAAGTGTGATGATATCCTAAGACAGTTTTTCGTACACGGTATGGTCATTATGAGTTTCTATGTTATGCCGTTTGGTTTGACTAATGTGCCTGCAGCTTTTATGGATTTGATGAATCGTGTCTTCAAGCCTTACTTAGACCAGTTTGTCATAGTATTCATTGATGATATTTTGATCTATTCTCGAACTCAACTTGAGCATGAACAATATTTGTCAATTGTTCTCCAGATTCTTCGAGAAAAGAAGTTGTACGCTAAATTTAGCAAATGTGAGTTTTGGCTGGAACAAGTTGCATTTTTGGGACATGTCATTTCTAAAGATGGTGTATCCGTTGATCCATCTAAGATAGATATAGTAGGAAAGTGGGAAAAACCAAGAAGTGTGACTAAGATTAGAAGCTTTTTAGGACTCACTGGTTATTATCGGAGGTTCATAAAGGGGTTTTCTCATATTACAGCACCTTTGACCCACCTCACCCGAAAGAATGTGAAATTTGATTGGAATGAAGATTGTGAACGAAGTTTCCAAGAGTTGAAGAATAGATTGACTTCAACACCTATTTTGACCATCCCATGTGGTACTGGTGGATTTTGCATCTATAGTGATGCTTCACATCAAGGTCTGGGTTGTGTGTTAATGCAAAATGAGAAGGTGGTGGCCTATGGATCAAGGCAATTGAAAGATCATGAGAAGAACTATCTGACACATGACTTAAAATTGGTTGCAATTGTTTTTGCTTTGAAGATTTGGCGTCATTACTTATACGGTGAGAGATTTGATATATATACTGATCAAAAAAGTCTCAAAATCCTTGTTCTCTCAGAAGGAACTCGACATGTGCCAAAGAAGATGGATGGATCTTCTAAAAGATTATGATTGCATTATCCTTTATCATCCTAGTAAGGCTAATGTAGTTGCGGATGCTTTAAGCAGGTAAAGTTCTGGATTTTTAGCTCATATGATGGTGAAGGAATGGAAATTACTTGAAAAAGTCATAGACTTGAATTTGAATTTGCAATGAAAAGATTCTGGTGGATTTCTTGCTGGTCTGAAAGTGGAACCTGTTTTGATTCAACGAATCAAGAAAATGCAACAAGCAGATTCTGATTGCCTAGTATCGTGGAAGATTCACAGAAAGGGTTAAGGCCAGATTTTGAAGTCCAAGATGATGGTATTTTGAGATTTAGAGGGAGACTTTGTGTTCCTAATAATGTGCATTTGAAAAAGGAAATCTTAGACGAAGCACGTTGTTCTAAGTATACTATGCATCTTGGTAGCACTAAAATGTATCAGAATTTGCGAAGTGTATATTGGTTTCCTGTTTACATGTATTTGCATAAATGCAATATTTTATCTACTGATAATCTTATATGTCCACTATGTAAGGAAGCTGTGGAAACAGAAGATCATCTATTTTTATGCTGCATATGTGTCTAGTTAATATGGTCGCTTGTCTTTGCATGGTGGAGGATAACTGTGGTGCAGTCGAGTACAATCAACGAATAGTTCTACAATGGATGGGTTAATGCCGAGATCAACTAATGAGGAGGTATGGTTTATGTTATTTGTAGTTGTAGTATGGATTATATGGTTGTGGAGAAATGGTGTGGTGTTCAAAGATAAGGAAATAGAAGTCAATTCTTTGTTATTTTTGATAAAGAGCAGGTTAGCATGGTGGTGTAATGGCCATGTGATTTTCAATCCATGGAGGAATTTATTTGTAATCCTGGGTCTTTTGTAGTCCCAGAAAAGAGTAATAAGGCTAAAAATTCCATAGAATGGACAATGCCAGCAGCAAATTGGTGGAAGTTTAATGTTGATGCATCGGTTGTTGGGAAGCCTGGTCCAGCCGGTATTTGAGGAGTATTAAGAGATGACAGAGGTTTAGTTTTGGCTATGTTTTCGAAGTCTGTGGGGGTGATGGAGTCAAATGAAGCAGAAATGAGAGCTATAAAGGAAGCCTTTGAGATTATACAATCGAAACAGCTTGTAGGCATTAACTTGGAGGTAGAAAGTTATCCCACAACAGCAGTAGCCTGGTGCAACTTTAGCCAGTTAAGACCGTGGCATCTTAACTCGCTATTTATGGTGATTGACAGGATAATGAAGAACTTAAATGGTTGCAAGGTGGTACACAAGGGGTGCTCCGCTAATTTTTTTTGCGAACATACTGGCAAGGCAATGAGTGAGTAGGGCGACGGATATGATGGCATGGTTAAATGAGTAAAGGACAAACTGAGGGCCGATAGTAGGGGAAGAGAGTGTACGTGATTTACTGACAATTTGTTGTAATTTTGCAGGTGCAGATGCATTACTAGTATTTTGACAGCTACTTTGGTGCATAATGATCAAATATTCTGGGGGGATAAAGGATCTTGTTTCCTCAAGCAAGAGGGGTAGTAATATTATAGGTTTTTTCCGATCAATTGATGTTTGGGGATTTAAAGTTGGGGGTCTAGCACTCTTTTCGCTAGATAGGTAGATTATACATATGTTTCTTTAAAGCTTATATTTGGCCATTCCATAGTTTACAAATGAGGATTGGGGGTTGAAAGTTCTTCTTAACTTGATGGGTAGATTACACTAGGTTGTATGTTGAGGTTCTGGTTCGAGAATAGCTTGTTTTTGGCATTGTCTTCTTATTTGTTTTGACTCAACTGTTCTTGTTTCGGATTACTACAGGTTTTTTATGACCAAATACTTTTTGGAGGGTTAAGGGTCTTGTTTTTGTTTATAAACAAGAGGGGTAGAATTACTATAGGATAATTTTTTATTTATATTTGGGGTTCTTAAGCTGGGAGTCTAGCATTTGTTTTGCTAGATGGGTAAACAATAAATAGGTTTTCTTCAATATTTTTGTATCTAGTCATAAATCTGTTAAATAGGGGTTTGTTGGGGGATGCAAGTCTTTTTTGACTTGAAAGGAATACTTTAGGCCGTACTTAGAGAATCAGGTTTGAATAACTTCTTTGTACTTGTGCTTGATTGGTTCGATTTGTACATCACTTGGATTTTGCAGAATCAAATGTAGAGATACATCTATAGTTTTCGAAAAAGCTACTACAAGCTTTTTTTTTGTTTTGTGGAACATCAGAGATTCGTGAATGGATGCAAAGAAATAATGCAGTTCGATGGACACATACTATTTCAAAAGCAGTATTGCAAGGGGGATATATCTTCTATTGCGGGGAGTGTAGTTTCTTACGCTCACGTTATTTCTTTACATATGGTTTTGTATTCGGGTTCTAAAGGAACATTGGGTTATTAATTGTTTCATTGGGGTTTCAAGCTTTTACTTGAAGGATTGATAGTGATTACATTAGACTAAGAATTTTAGGGTTCGGACTTTTTGTCTGATGGGCAGTTTCTTTATTAGGTTTCGAGTTTTTGTTGGTATATCCAACTTTGTGACTTTCTTTTTAATTCAATAAACGTACTATGCTGTTAAAAAAAAAAAAAAAAAGAGCTAACATTAACATAACATATCTCAATCAAAACAGTGCATGTTCAAACTTAATCTCAACTTCTCCCATGGGATACTATCATGATTTTCACTCTTTAAAGTAGTGGTAAAGTGTTTATACTCAATTAATCTTATGAAAACAGTTCTACCATATGCTTGCTTGTCCATCTATTGTCCACTACTTAGATCATGCAATTATATGAATCAAGAGGTCTTTATTCAAGGTTGTAATGGGGCCAAGGGGTTGTAATGTAATTAAAGAATAAAAGGAAAAGGATATTACAAAAGTTTCAAAGATTTCATAGAGTTTAGAGACATAATAAGATTCATACAAAGAAAACTTCTCAAAACTCTTTACAAAGCACATAATACATAAGCCGAATATTCATGTCGGGCCTTTTCTTCATTCTAAACAACTTTGTAACATCTTTTTCTTTTTCCACAAGTTCAAGAGATGATTCATATTTCTTTTTTTTTTCTTTTCTTTTACATTTTTTTCACATGGGAATGTATTTGGCAATATTCCCTTTCTTTTTTTCTTGACTTTTTTTTCTTTTCTTCCACACTTATTTCTTGTAACCCAAATTTTCAATAGATCTTCCTTGTCTTTGCAATATGTCTCAAAACATGCAAATTCATCTTTAAAACAAGCGTAAGGATATAAGTATATTTAGGTTAGGGACAAGATGTGGTTACCAAAGAAATAGCTTATTCAATGTAAGCTCAAATTGGTCCACTAAGGGCTTGGAACATCAATAAGGGATGGCTTTTTGGCCCTGGTTATAATCCTATTGCCTCTATCATATCTATCGATATGTGATCCCCATCGTGGAGGACCCGCTCGAGTGAGGTGAGGAAAAACAACAAGCAGAGGAAAAGACGACTTAATTCCTCTTAAAATAAAATGGTCTAGGGTATGCAAACAACCTCGGAAAAAAAATGGAGTCGCCAACAATCTGTTTTGGCTAGGAGTGATCGACCACCTATTAAAACTGGTTTTATAAAACATTATAAAATTTATTAAAACATTTTATAAAAACCAATTTTGAAGTCTATGCTTTTAGACCAGAGAAATCAAAGAAGCGGGTTCGGGAGTCGATTACGTGCGGGGAAGGATTAACACCCCCACAACGCCCATATTAATCGTGTGTTATCTCAAATCTCGGTGGAAAGCCGGTTTTGAAATTGGCATTTTAAAATAATTCCCATTTTAAAGAAAAATAATCCCATTTTTAGTTGAAAGTGATTTGGAATTTATTAACTTAAAATTTTCCTATATTCCCCGACAAACCGGCAAAATATAGAATTTTTTATTTACTTAGAAAATCTCCGAATCACTCTTGTTTTTGAAAGAAAGATATTCCGTTGTTAATGATAATTGATGATATCCTCTCCGGTAACCCGATAGATAACTCATCAATTATTTTAACTCGGGAATAACCTTATTTTATTGAAAAGGTTGAATAATCATGGATATGCAAATTAAAACATGAATGTATAACATGCATAAATAACATGGCATGGCAAGCAATTTACTATGACAAAATTTAAATGACATAACCAAAAGAAATAAATGGCATGAATTAAAGACATGAATTAAAGACATGACATATACATGAATGACATGGATGAATGATGTGGCATAATGGATGACATGGCATAATGAATGACATGGCATAATGAATGACATGGCATAATGAATGATATGACGAGGTGACATGGCATAAAATGATGGCATGGCATAGATGACATGGCATAATGAATGACATGACCTAGGTGACATGGCATAAAATGATGGCATGGCATAGATGACATGGCATAATGAATGACATGACTTAATGAATGACATGACCTAGGTGACATGGCATAAAATGATGCCATGGCATAGATGACATGGCATAATGAATGACATAACCTAGGTGACATGACATAAAATGATGGCATGGCATAGATGACATGGCATGTGAATGATGGCATGGCATAGATGACATGGCATGTGAATGACATGGCAAATGAGTGACAAAAGAAATGATGACAAAGCAAAAGGCATAATTATGACATCATCATGGAATATTCATGTTTACATCATAATCAAGATAACATCATAAAATTTAAATCAAAGTAATGACATCACTATAGAATATTCACACATGTAGAATCTATATGACTAAGATAGCAAAAATTAAATGTCATGGAGTAGGCATGAATATGGAAAATGCAATGCATGGAAATGTATTTCTCCCATGAAGCAAGGATATCCTTATACCTAAAAAGGTATTCGACTACCCTTGGAAGAGACCTAAGTCGGATTTTCTAATTTGGATTCGGGTATGTAAAAAAATGCAATTTTCAGTTTTTAAAATAACATGACCAAACCCCCCTAAAAGGTCTAATTTTCCTAGTTTTGAAATTCGGGTTGACGACCCTTGACCAGACTTTTATAAAATCAAATTTTTTATTGAAATGGTATGGAAATCATCCTAATGCAGTAGCTAAAGTCCCAAATCAGCCCCCTTTTAATATACTAATAAAAACAGAAAATTATTATTTCTTGAAAACAAATCTGACTCTCACAACCAGTTTTGAAACCTGATTTTTTTTACCCTTTTAGAAAATTTCAGAAAATTCTGAAAACATTAGGGCAAACCTATAACATGTTTATCTACATGGGAAAAATCAGCTTAATTTTTGGAGCAAGGGAATCTAGACCGAAATTTTACTAAAGTCAGAACAGTGAGTTAAAACTGCTTTGTCAAAAACCATTTTTTCAACCATGATAAAAAATTTCAAAAATCATGAGAAAAATACCATGGCATCCCCTAAATGACCACTGGATGTGGTAAAAAAATCATATTATTTTGACTATGGATGAGTAGTGAAATAAAATCACGAAGTCAGAATACCCAATTTAAACTATTAATCTTCAACAAGCGTGCTCAAGGGAGCTTGGCTTTGAGCCATTGATTGGCTTAAGTCAAAAATCAAGTGGGAATGTATGAAATGCATGAACAAACAGAAAATTAAATGCATGAAATGTGTGACATGGCATATGCATGACCTAGATTCTAAATGACATAGCCAAAATAACCAAACATGCTAAATGACATGACAAAATGACCTAATGCCTAAATGATGTAGAGAATGATATGGCATGTGACTTAGCTAAATGATATGACATAATGATATGGCATAATAAAAATGACCTAAATTAAATGGCATGAAAAATGCAAGACATGGCCGAATGGTACATGATCTTATACACAATGTAAAGCATGCTAAAGATGCAAGATATGATACATGGAAAAAAATGCAAGATGCAAAGCATGCTTAAAATGCAAGATATGATGCATGGAAAAAATGCAAGACATGGCCGAATGCTACATGGCATTATACATGATGCAAAGCATGCTTAAAATGCAAGATAGGATGCATGAAAAAATGAAAGACATGACAAGGTAAAAATGCAAGAATGGCCGAATGTAACATAGTCTTATGCATGATGCAAAACATGCTTAAAATGCAAGAATGGCATGACCTTAAATGCTACATGACATAGCCACAAAATGCAAAGACATGAATAAACTTAATATGAGCAACATAGTATAACCAAAATAAATATGAAAATGAATAGAAAAACAGCAAGTAAAATAGGAAAATAGAGGTGAACTTGATGGTTGGTACAGTGGGCATAGCCCTCCCCTAACCATAATCACTTGATTTTATCAAGATCATGAAGCATTTCAACCTCTTTATTTTTATTTGTTTTTTAAAACTAAACCTTCAAAGAAAGCTATCTTACCACAAACAACATAGAAAAGAAAAGAAGAAACATGGAAAGGATAGAAAAATGCAAGAGAAAGGTGCCAATGGCTACCTTCTAAGCTTTCTTTCAAGCTAGCTTCTCTTCAAAAAATTTCTTCCTTCTTCCTTTCTTTCAAAAAACCTTTTTCTTTCCAAATTAGCTACTGACTTCTCTCTTCAAATGACGATCCCTCTTAAGGAAAAATAACATTCCCCTCTCTCCCTCATGCTTGGCTGGTTGGCCTTTCAACCATAGGATGCAATGTGCTCCTATTTCTCCAACAATCCTAGCCCTTAGATTAGGATATTTTCATGACAAATAAAAATGTCACCTTGCAATTTGATCTTGGCCATTGATGGGTGTACTCATCTTTTCTACAAGGCATCTAGGCCATTGGATGAAACAAGGACCACTTGCATGCTATCCCTTGGCCGAAACAAGCTCCTCCCTTTGACGAATTGTGCTCATCTTTCTTCCAACAATATTGGCCATTGGATGAGGATATTTTTCATGAAAATAAAAATGTCATATTGCAATTTGATCTTGGCCATTGAATGGTGTACTCATCTTTTCTACAAGGCAGCTAGGCCATTGGATGAAGGGGGACCATTTGCAAAACAATAAAAATGGCATCTTGTAGCTTGATAATGACCATTGGATCAAATGAATTAAATCCTCACCCTTTCTCCTATGCTGGCCGGCCAAGGGCTAGAATGTTCCATAATTTCCTTCATTTTTTTCACTTTTTAATTTTACAAAATTGGCCCTTTTCGGTTTCTTAGGTAAAATTACCTTTTAGCCCCCCGAACTTAATTTAATTGCAAATGCACCTCAATTTCAGATTTGTCTTTTCCAACTCATCCTATTCAACATAAAATTTTATTTTGGAGATTTTCACATTTTTCTGAATTCATTTGCTATTTTTCCCAAATTATTTTCTAAAATTTCGGTTTAGTGCCTCCCAAATTTAGCCTTTTTCATTTGAGCTCCGGTTCTGGATTTTTCTTCACCAACCTCTTCTAAAAAATATAAAATTAAGAGCTAGAAGTTTTCATAATTTTTTGAGCTCGTTTCTTATTTGTCTAGGAATTTTCTTTGGGATTTTTCGGGTTAGAGCACCTGAACTTTGCCATTTTTCATTCGAGCTCCGGTTTTTCTTTTCCAATCTCTTCCGAAAAATATGAAATTGAGATCTGGAAGTTTTCATATTTTTCTAAGCTCGTTTCCTAATTTTCCCAGAATTTTCTTTGGGATTTTTTGGGTTAGGGCACCCGAACTTTATCAATTTTCATTTGAACTCCGATTCCGTATTTTTCTTTGCCAATCTCTTCCAAAAAATATGAAATTGAGATCTAGAAGTTTTCATATTTTTCTGAGCTCGTTTTCTATTTTTCTCAGAATTTTCTTCAGGATTTTCCGGTACTGCCCTTTAACCTCCAAAACCTCGTTTTTACTCGAAACGGGTTTGATTTCTGAATTTTCTTTTTCTACTGCCTTGGTCATATATTGAATTTGAGTTGGTCCAAAACGCCCAATTTTTACGATCAAATTCCCCTCCGATTTAGTTTTCCCTTTTTCAAACTCGGGAATCTTCTCGTTCTTTCATTTTTGCTCTAAACGGCTTTTCCTTGGGATCCACTTTAAACTGCGCCTTGTGCTATTTTTGTTTATTCATTTTTTATCAACTGGAGGCTTCAATTTTACCGAATTGGGCCATCTTTGCAATTTTTCCCAAATTTGTCGGATTAGGTCTTCCCTTACACTGAACTTTCGCAACCCATCTTTCGAACTCCATATCTTTCGTTGTAGACCTCGGATTATCAAAATTCTTTCGCTAATGTTCAATTCAACTTTGAATCTTGATTTTGACTGGGAGTTGACTTTTTAAATGGTTGACTTTTCAGTATTGACTTTTTTGGGGTTGACTTTTTGTGCTGACCTCCGAAAGAAAGTCTTGGGGACTCCTCTATGGAATGGTGGAAGTCTCTTTGCGTTCCGGAGAGTTGAAAAGGAGAACTTGCCAGGTTTAGGGGGCCCAGACAAAATTAGGTATCTACAATATCCATGTAGTCATATGTATCAATATAGTCTCAAAACGGTTTAAAGTAAGTTCTAGAGAATCATGTAATCATAAGAGCACACAAGAAAGAAATTAGTTTGATATGTATAATGCATCAATCATATAGGCTCAAAAACTCACAAGGATGATTATACAAGTCAATATCAAGTCTAAACATGCTTCTTTCTCAATCAACATATCATATTAACATTGGCTCCATGAAAAATGATATCAAGCTTAATTCTCATGGAAAATCTTCTCACTACTAAACTAGTTTTAGACCTATGCAATTCATGTCTCGTCATTGTATTGAAAAGAACTAGAAACACACTAATACATACTAAAGACTCAAAAAAAAATTGACAACCTAAAATAAGAAATAAGAAATCCTAAATTCTTTCCTCCACACTTAATTCTTACATTGTCCTCAATATAATGCTATCACCTCATATGCAAGAATTATATGTAAGAGAAAAGAACTACTAAAAAAAATAGAAACAAATAAAAAAATATATGAACAACTCAAAACAAACTAATAAAACCTAAACAAACCTAAAACACTACATAAACAATAAAAATAATAAAAGGAAAAGAAAGCAAATCTGAGTATGGTAGGTTGGTAATTTCTTCATTAATTGGGCTGCCTTCCCAATTAGTACTTGAGTTAAGTTGTCCAACCTAACCAACATCCCTTCTTGGCTTTTTAGGCTTTTTTGTTCTAGGCATGAGACTTTCAGGATTTCTGCGTTTTGCTGAAAGTTGTCTGTGCACAACAGCAGATACATTCTCCACCATAATTATTATTCCATCACTTTTGGTCGTGCATTGTTCTTTGAGGAATGGTGCATCTTTTGGTACTTGCTTAATAGCATCCATAAGCAAGCTGTTTAAGGTTTCCAGCATTTGTTGTTCATGTTCCTCTTTCTTGGGCTTTGCAAATCTGGTAAGAAAAAGTGAAGAAGAAACATTAGTAGAAATAGGAACCTTAAAAGTTACATTAGGTACCGAATTACTCTCAATTGGAATTGTGGCTTCATCATCCTCAAGAGTAGAATCCATCTCTAGTTCTTTCTCATTCTCGGGTTCTCTTAGATTTTCTGATTCATCCTCAAGTTGTGTGGTACTAACACTCCCCTTTGGATCAATCATAGTTTGGGAAGGGAGTTCTTGAGATCTTTGTTCTACTAATTGGCTTATCATTGTTACCATTTGTCCCAATTGAGTTTGCAATTGACTCATCATTGTTTTCATTTCTCTCATTTGCCTTTTTGTCTCTTGAATGCTTGCCTTTGCTTCCCTTATTTCCTGTTGCATTTGCAATTGGTTAGTAGTAAGGGATTTGACAAGATCTGCTAGAGACTAACCTGCATTTTGTGATTGGGGCTGAAAAATATTTAATTCTTGAGACCATGATTGATTGAAGCTCGATGGATGAGTGTAATTGGTATAAGGATCTATTTCATGATAATTTCCCGAGTAGCCATAATTAGGATGATCTCACCATCCCTCATTGTAAGTGTTTGGGAAAGGATCATACTGTTGTTTGTGGAACCCTTGTTGGCTTTGGTATCCTGCCACATCATAGGCTGGTTCAAATTATCTTTTCGGTAGTATGGGCACCAATTGGTTGGATGATCCATCATGAAGCACATTCCACACTGCCTTGATTTTTGAACATTACCCATGGCCAATTGTTGAAGTGGGGAGGTAAGGTTGGCTCGTCGGTTCTCAATGTTCATGTATGCCACCAACTCCTCAAGTGTTAGATTGCTCAATTCCATCGTGTTTTGCTCAAAAATTGAAAAGAAAAAAACCTGTATGTACAAAAAAAATAAAATTAATTACAACTGAAAATAAGAATAAACCAAATAACTAATAAACTAAATAAAGCAATCCTCGGCAACGGCGCCAAAAATTTGATATGAAAAATATCTTATTTAAAAATTTGATGCGCTCAAATGAGTATATCTTATTTAAAACCTTGCACTACAAAGATCAATTATAAGTATAGTAGTTAGCAAGGGTTAAGTCCACAGGGATTGGGTTTTAGTTTATAAGTTTATAGTTTATCACTTAAAAACAAGAAAACAAAAGTAAATGGGGTTTTAGAATCAATTTAAAGTAAAGCAAACAATAAAAGTAAGAAAGCAAGTAAATAAAAAGTAATCAAATATGAGAAATATGGCTAAAGTTTCATTCTCCTCCACTAGACATCATTAAGAATCAATTTCAGACCTATCAATATTAATTATCTATCAAAGTTAACAACCGTAGATAACAACCTCCCATGTTACCCTAATCCTTTATTAATTCATCGTAAAGCAGTACAAACGCCACTACTTAATCTCTAACTATCAAACAACCTAGGATAAACATCTCTAAATTTATTTTAATAGCAGCTTTAAGATGAGAAAGATAGGTTGATCTAAGCAACAAAAGCATAAACATGAATTGTTTAACTTAGGTTATTTTCCAAATTGCAAATAGCGAAAACTTTAACATAATCATTAATCACAAATTGCCACTATTGAATAGAAATCAAGATAAGCTACGTATCAAGTCTCCTAAACTAGCATTAGATAATTATCAAGATCTATCTAGTTGGCCACCAAAACAAATCAAGACAAAAATCATATACAATTCATGTAGAAGAACATAAACAACTTTGATAGAAAACATGTCTAGGGCTTTGAAATCACCCTTAACCAAAGAAAAGTTTAGCCTTGCATAGGCATTGTTAACATAAACATAGAATTAAAAAGAAAATAAGAAGAAAACTAGAAGAATGGAGAAAAAGAAGAAGAATATCGGCTATTCAGCCTTTTGCTCTCTCAAACTCTCTAAGAAAAGAAGAAAATCAGAAGACTCTTGCTTGGAATTGTGTAGAGATCAACTCCCCCTTGTGTCTCTATTTATAGGCAGCCTCTAGATCTTGAGCATTTAATGAGTATTAAATGTTGAGTGGCAGCCAAAGTTTCTTCAAAATAAGGAAAGGTTGGTGACTTGCATATGCCTTAATATGTTTAAGGAAAGAAATAAAACTTGGCAGCCAAGGCATGTAGAAATAAGGAAATCCATAGCTGATTTAAGTATCCTACTTTGACAAGGATTAGCTTTAGGGAAAGATTCTTGCAATTAATGCAAGTTGACAGCCACTAATCCTATTTCAACAAGGAAAGACATATATTTCAGTTAGGGTATTTATCAAGGGACAAATTAAGGCATCCCATGCATGGTTTAAAGGAAGTGGCGGCTGACATCTTCCTTGTTCAAAATAAGTTGCCGCTAGGGCTCAAAATGGTGTAGAAGTGGTTTTTCCAACAAAAATTTTTAGGAATTAAGAGTATATAATAAGCCACTAGTTTATTTATGGAAGGTTTAGGTTAGGTTTTAGCCACATAGTGTCTCCTTGATGGGCAGTCAGCTTTTTTTTGTGCTTGAAGCTTCGTTTCTTGTCCAAATTCATTCTTTCAACTCCATAGCAATCCTTATCTGCGAAAACACCTACAAAACACAAAACCATAGTAAATTATCAAGGATTTCAAGTAACTAAGCATAAAATATAAGGAATTGATATATGAAAATACATGAATTTAAGCACTTATCACTTTTCAACACCAACGTCATTTAGCGGTGGCGAGATCGTTATGACAGTTTGGCAACTCCACTCGGGAAATTTAGAGAGTCAGACCTAAAATTAGTCCTGTGTTATCCAAAGTCTTGATTTGTTGGTTTTAATCGATATAACTATAATTCCCACATTTTTTTTATAAAGAGGATTTCTTTGAAAAATAATAATGTTTGTGAATAAATCCATTTACATGTATATTATTGTTGCTTTATTGTTAATTAATGCTTTACATTATTTTATCTTTGTTTTTAATAAATTGTTGGGCATGTAGAATAAGTATTGTAGAATAGATGATGAAAGGTTTGTTTGTTCCTCCTCACACACTGCACTTCAATTTGCATAACATGAGCTCTATACTCAGGCTCCGTCCCTCCTAAGTGGAAGTAAAGTGACTATGCCTTCGTGACTAACAATCTGCATGGGCTAGCGAAATACTCCCGGAGTATAAACTACCTATGCCCTCATGATTAACAATCTGATGGGCTAGGGAAATATACTCTAACAAATTGAACCCTTTCCTTCGAATCGGGGTGCCTTACTAGTCCTCACGGATGACGGTGAGGAGCAATTTGGGGCCTTTTAGAACTCAACTAAACCTCATATAGTAAACCATAAGAAGCCAACCTAGGTAAAGCCATGCCGAATTTTCGATACCGAAGCTAGGAACACATGGAGGAACACTTCTTACCTTTTACTGCTTATTTTGTGATTGAATAAGAATTGTAGACCGATAGTGTTGAATAAACATTTGAATACCCGTGGCATGATAGACCCATTGCCCCAAAAAAATTTATGGAAAAATTTTTGTTTTGAAAATAATATTTTTGACTAAGTTTTAATTTTTGCGAGGGAAAACATGTTTCAAAAAAATCGTGGATCAAATTTGGGGGACAGTCTTGTATAATTAAATTTTTGAATAATTAAGATTAATCCCACCAATTTAATGTAATTACTATATAGTTTCTCTGTGTATACCCGTGCATTAATTTGTTTAATCTTCACATGCACCATGTTGACATCATATTGCATTCATAACATACATGGTCATTCATTGTAGAATGCATTTATGAGACGAAAAAAAAGGCATACACGATTGAAAAGAGCATCATGGAATAATTAGTTTTAGATTAAGAGAAAGCATCGAGGAATATTTATGTAGGTCTATACCTTGTGACGATGGAAGCACTTGTTTCATGTCGACATCCATTTGAAATAAATAAATTTTGAGCTTTAAATACTTTGTGTCATATTATGTTTTAGCAATAATTTGAATTTGCGAGAATAAACATTGAGAACATTTTTAGTTTTGAAGAATTGAACAATAATAATGTTTTTTAAAAGAAAATTCTTTTTCCACATTAAGAAATAACGGAGAGTCTCGAGAATATTGATGATCATTGTTAGAAATGAACCAATACCCTCACACTTCTCTTTCAGGCTTTCCCATGCCTAAATCCTTAGAGTTGAGACCATTTGAAAGACCTAATGCTTCAAGAAATATGAATCTTAAATTTCAAAATAAGGAAAAATGTAATTCCTAGCCTATGCTATGAACAATGGAACGAACTTTTTGGAATTTTTTTGAGCTCCTTGGAAACTCAAACAAATGAAACATTCTTTCAAGAATTCAGATCGTGGTAATTTAATGTGTGTCAAATTTGTGCCAAAACCATCCACAACTCTTCCAATACCACAAAAAAAAAAAAATTCTTCAATCATTTCCCAAAAATCATTTATGATTCACATCTCGGGACACAATGACTAAACAAGATTATCCTATGCCCCAAGAAAAACCTAATTCGGGCCATATTCTTTCTTGTCACTTCAAGCAACCCAAGATAGAAAATCAGCTCTTTCAGTATAGACCTAGAAAATAAAAGACTTGTGATGTTCCTCTTAATAATACGAATTCTCATTTGTATGGCCAATCAAAATGGGGCATCTTTTGTAGATATGCTGGATATGTGGTGGATAGAAATGAAGAAATGCATGAATCTTTAGGGCATGAAAAAAAATGAAAATTGAGTGCAACATCATGTGTTTAAGATGCTCAAAATGATTTCAAGAAGAAAAAAGAACATTCTCAACTTTTTTCCTCTAAGGAATGACTCTTCGGTTTAAGTAGTTGTGTTTGAGATGAAAAATAGCCATATTTCATCATCATTTCACAAATATAAAAGGTATCCTTTGCTATCCCTTTTGAGCCTAAGGAATTTTTTTTTTCTTTTGAACCCTGATCAAGGATCACCCTCCACACTAGGGGGCAAATGCGAGGAAGGATCTTTTCAAAGATCACAGATAAATGAGTTCTAGTTCAAAGACAGATACGAGTTAAATTGAGCTCCCAAATAAGTACGGGTTTACTCTGTCAAAGTGGAAATGCACAAAAAAATATGGAAAAGATGGCAAACAAAAGCCCAAGAACAAAAAAGAGAAAAAAAGAATAAGCAAAAAAATCAAAAGATGAAGGGAGAAGCTCAGAAAGGACAAATTTTTTGAAGGGAATCTTTTTCATGAAATGATCCTTGATTCGATTCCCCTTGAACACATATTTTGGGCATATTTATCCTTTCTTTCTGAATCTTGACCTACATTACGTACCTAGAAAAGATTATTTTGATCAAGCATGGCTATTTGAACTGATGAGTTTATTCCTGGGGAAATGGCGAGGCTTCGGTCTCCTTTATTGGCTAAAACTTCATTTCTAGATAAGTTTTTAATTCTTAAATGCATGAATCAATGAAAACAATGAAAAAATGGAAAGAGTGAGACTCTTGGGTGAAAACCCAAAATGGGCAGTCTAGAGTAAAATAGAAGAATTTTCAATGCCACCCATGGTATTGCCAAGATCATGACAAAAGAGGAAGTCATTTTGAAGAAATCAAGGAACATCGAGGAACTCCTGAACATCCTAAACTGTCAGCTCTCATTTAGAGGATTGACTTTGAAAATTAAACCAGTTTTTCCCCTCCAAATTGATCTTCCAACCTTAAACATCCCGACTAATCTTGACGCTTGTCAAAACGCCATGATATTAAAGCTAAAAGAATGTCAAATTTGTTTGATTGTTGAGGAATTCATGTTTTATAAAACCTGTTTCATTTGTGAGCCTAGAAAGGACATACATTTTTTTTTTTGTGAAGTTTTCTTGGATCAACCAAAATCCTGTTGTACCAAGCCCTTCAACCCAATTTCTCTTTGTTCTGAACAACTCAATTCGAAAGAGCCAAATTGACATTCAAAAAAAATTCTAACAGTGATCATCAGCCTTCAAGAGATTTGGATGTCACAAACTATGAGGATAACATTTTTGGCTCCAAAGTTTTCACTAAATGAGCAAATTTTTAAATGGGGAACACAAAGAAAAGAATAAAATACTTTTGAAGTAACCATTTTTTGAATAAAAATGATGTTGACATGAGACGAGGGTTCTTCTGACCCAAAGGTATGAAACTAATGAGGTAGATCTTGACTCCCAGAAATGTGTAGGAAGAATGAACATTCGGCAAATAGACTTCCGTGGATAAGAGTTTGAAAATTGTCGGGGCAAAGAGATAATACAAGATTTAAGGAGGAATGATCTCTTATGGTGCAAAAGTGTTCAGGATACACTCTGTTTTAAAAAATGAATTGGAAAGGCTAACCTAGGCTTAAGAAAACCAGTCGGGGCATTAAGAGGTTGTGATCATCATATGCATCATTCATATCATTCTGATATATATCGTAGCATTTGCATCATTCATGAACATTTGCATCTTTGTTGATCTTTGCACTGTATCATTCCATGAAGCACTTGCATCATTCATGGGTACTTGCATTTGCACCATTCCATGAGCATCTGCATTTTATCATTGCAATTGCATCATTCGTGGACTTTCTCGAGCAATTGCATCATTTCTAGGATCATTGCATCTTCACTATTGCTTGGTAACTGTAGTTACACCGTCCATTGATCATTTACATAAACACGTAAAAAATTAAAGACAATTCGAGGATATTTGCATTTGCATCATTCTTAGCATCTGCATCATTTCATGAAGCATTTGCATTATTCGAGGATATTTGCATTTGCAATTTTGTTGATATTTGCATTTGCATCTTTGTTAATCTCTGTATCTGCATCATTTCATGAAGCATTTGCATTATTTGAGGATATTTGCATTTACATCATTCATGAACATTTGCATCTTTGTTGATCTTTGCATCCGTATCATTTCATGAAGCACTTGCAGTTGCATCATTCGGGACATTTGCATTTGCGTCATTCATGAGCATTTGTATTATTCGAGTCATTCATGAGCATTTGCATCTTTGTTGATATTTGCATCATTCGAGGATATTTGCATCTGCATCTTTTCATGAAGCATTTGCATCATTCGAGGGTATTTGTATCTGCATCTTTTCACATGCATTAGCATTAGTATCATAATTTTTCGTGGACAAATCTTTGGTAGTGATATCCAAAGCGTCTGGTGGCAATATCCAGAATTTTTCATGGACAAGTATTTGATAGTGATATCCAAAGCTTCTGGTGGCGATATCCAAATTTTTCGTGGACAAGTCTTTTGTGATGATATCCAAAGATGTTGGTGATGATATCCAGAATTTTACGTAGACAAGCCTTTGGTGGCGATATCCAAAGCTTTTGGTGGTGAAATCCAGAATTTTATGTGGACAAGTCTTTGGTGGTGATATCCAAAGCTTCTGGTGGCGATATCCAGAACCTTATGTGGATAAGTCTTTGGTAGTGATATCCAAAACTTTTGATGGCAGTATCCAGAATTTTAAACGTGGACAAACCCAGCAAAGTTGGCAAAAGGAATTTGTAACAGATTACATTTTTCGAACTTGGCATTCAAATCATCTTTAAAGGAATTCAAATTTTTTTTGTCTATTTTCATTCCAAAAGTTTATTAATTACTTCTCAACTTTATTTTTCAACACAAATGCAAGCTACAAAATTTCAAATCTTTGTAAATCATTTAAAACACTTTATAAAACTTTTTTTTTTTTTTTTGTAATATATACAAGACCAATATCCTAGCAATAAGAAGTAAGCAGTGAGCAGTGAGCAGTGACTTACACAATTATAATTTTAATTGAGAAAAGAGTGAAACAAGCAATATGAACGAAAATATGTATATCCTTATCCATATCATGTGCATGTACATGTACATGTCCATGTCCATGTCAAATATATTAGCCACCCTCATCGTAGGCTTCAGATTGACAACCCAAACAATATTTTCCTTTACAGCAAGTCTTTATGTACAATATTTCACTTTGTTTTGATTTGCTTTGTGAAAACAATATATTAGATCTAAGTGTAATTACTCTAGGGGGCTTCTGTTCTTGATAGTGTTTTTGAGAGGTTTTTGTTCTTTATAAGGAAATTAAAATTAGATTTCATTTATGATGTATGGATTGATGACTTTGTTGCCTTGAATCTTTCTTTTAATGCCATCAGTTTTTTTTTTTTTTTCTTTTTTTCAAATAAGGTTTTGATGTTACAAATTTGTATATGAAAAAGTTTAATTTGAACTCGAGCTCGAGTATAGAAATTGAGTAAATTTGAATAGTTCGATTTTATCTCGAGTCAAATTCGAGCTTAAAAAATAATATTCGATCGAGCTTCTCACTATTCGAACTCGGCTCGGCTCGATTACAGCCCTATCCCTGAGTGAGGAAGAGAATGTTGAAATTGACTATTAATTCAACACAGACGATGAGTTAATTAATTCTGTTATTCCAAATTTGAAATTAAAAAAAAATAAAATTAAGATATTTTAAAATACATCAATATATAACAGTATCGGTAATTGTATTGTTTTGTTCTGATAAATTACTTTTTGAAAAGAAAAGTTTACATTAAAATTTGATTTGATAAAAATTAATTATAAAGGATGAATAATGATATTAAAGATAATATATATATATAAAGTATGGGTATCATTAAATTTATAAAAATATAAAAATATTATTAATTATATGAAAATAAAATGATATTTTATTTTCCAATTTTTGTATTACAAGTGGATTATGTGGGTTAAGGTGAGAGAGAATTTGTAAAATCCACCTCTTTAAGTGGGTTTCCAAGCAAGGAATTGAGCACCTCAATTCCATCTTGAAATTCCTCTAAAATCTTTATAAAAAAAATTCAAATTATTAGACTTTTGAAAACCCTTATTAAAATAATTTTTTTTCTCAAAATCTTATAAAACTAACAAAAAGTAATCCCTCCATTTTGCTTCAGTCGGGTGATTTTGCCCCGAAACCTTTAATTTTTCCTGACTCGGTAACCCTCCATTTTGCTTCAGCTGGGTGTTCGGGTGATTTTAGCCATCCCTCAATTTTGTCTGACACGGGTGATTTTGCTCCGAAAACTAAATAAAAGCAATGCCTCCATTTTCTTCAATCGGGTGATTTTGTTCGAATCCCTAGCTTTTGTGTGAATTGGGTGATTTTAGCAATCCTTCCTTTTTCCCTTGATTTTGCTTGAGGCAGGGAACTCGACAGCTGTTCAGCAAGTTCGATAGCTGTGCTTCAA
Organism: Fremontodendron californicum; assembly: GCA_030761205.1. Taxonomy (NCBI): domain Eukaryota; kingdom Viridiplantae; phylum Streptophyta; class Magnoliopsida; order Malvales; family Malvaceae; genus Fremontodendron; species Fremontodendron californicum. The sequence goes on from JAULJL010000022.1 coordinate 10,933,715, forward strand.
CATCTTGACTCTGTTCTCAGTCTGGTGTTCTTCCACTATGCTTTCCTCTTTTAAGGTATATTTCATCAAAACTTTCTCTTTCTTCTTTTGTTTTCTTCATTGTTGCTTTTGCAGGTCTGTTATGGTTTTGTGGTTTTTTTTTTTTTTTCAATTGAGTTTTGTTTTGGTAGTATTTTTCATGTATGTGATCAGTTTTTCTCTTTATCTCATCATTTGTATATGTTACATTCCAAAATTATTTAATCAATTTTAATATCATCTTATAACATTAGATTAAATTTATCCTCGGATTAGCGTGAAATTGGGCTTCAATTTTACGATCCAGCTTCCAAGTTGGTCTATGAAACCTTTCTTTTTCATTTTTTGTTTCATCTCCTATTTCCTTTTGTTTCTTTTATTTGTGTGTATTTGTTTTCAGATTTGTTGATGATGTGTTGTATTCCAGGTTGGTTTCTTTTCGAATAATTTTTTTATTGTGTTTGATATTGTTGCATTTTGCATTTTATTGAAGGGAGAAATAAAATGAAAGAAAGTATTAATTATTGTTATTTTTTTTTGTTTATTTTAAGTTTGTTTAAGTCACAGTTGAATTTTCATGTTTGTAGGTTTTGTTATTAAAAATAGTTTTTATAAAATTAATTTAAATAAATATTTTATAGTTTTATAAATTAATTATATTTTTACAAAATTAATTCAAATTATAATATAAATTATTGATTTTTTGTTTTTGTATTTATTTCTAAAAAAAATGTAAAAAAATTTGAAAAAGAAAAGAGAAAAAAAAAGAGCAAAAATAAAAAAACACGTGTCACACGTGTAACTGTTAACAAACTAACAGCAGAGCTAATAGAAATACTAATGGAGGAATCAATTTGTTATGATATTTATAATTAGGAATCCTGTTAGGTTTTGAAGTTTAGAAACTAAAATAGTAGATGTCCCAAAGTTTAAAGACTAATGATGCTATTTACTCTTATTTAAATAGGTTTTTGGAATAGTTTTGAAAATATTTTAAACAAAAAAAAGTGTGAAAAAGGAAATATTATTTTTATTTCCAATAAAAAAAACATAGTCCTTTTTATTACTTTCAATTAACTTTCTTAAAGTAGCATTTAACCGATTCTCAACTTTTGCGTTTTTAAACTAGACATAAATATAAATTTGGTTTTCGAATTATGCGACTTAAGTCATTTTAGCTTTTATTTTTTTATTTGAGTCAATTTGACCCTCATTGTATTATTTTTGTCAAAATCGTATGAATTTAACGAAAATTAATAACGTGCGAACATGTGGTTAACAATTTTGTTAAATTTAGGCTAATTTTATTAGAAATAATAAAAAAAAAAAAACAAAAATAGGCAAAAAATGGATAAAAAATTAACAAAAAATCTAACATTTTTATTAAATTTAGGCTAAATTGATTGAAAATAATAGCATGAGGATTAAAGTGATGAGAATTAATAGCATAGGGATACATTGATCCAAATAAAAGAATAAAAGACAAAATAATTTAATTTACATAGTTTGAGAATCAAATTTATATTTATGCCTTTAAACTATTACCATCACTTAAATGGAGTTGCCAACTGATAAATGTTTTGATAAAACAAGTGAATTGAAAATTCCAAGCTTTGGCCAAGAGAAGAAGTCCGCTATCTATAGTCTATATACAAAATGAGACATCATTTACCTAACTTTAGCCTTTCATTAATGAGTAACAAAATGCAATAAGAATCATCAAAAAAGTCCAAAACTAGAAATTCAATGGGAAAGAGAAAGCAATAGCCAAAAACTGTATCTTTTTTCTTCTTTGAATTTGATGGAAAGAAAATCAAAATTCTTTAACTCTCCAAATAATGTCATGACTCTTGCAAATTTTTAGTTTTTTGTCTCACTTTCAACACTCGTAGAAAACCATGAAAATAGTGTACAGACTAATAACTCGGGAGTTTTGCAGGAAGCTCTTTTAAGATTTCATTTAGTATTGTTGTTGACATAATTTTTTAAGTCAAAAATTACGTTTCATCGTAAACAAAATGTTAAACGGGTAATTTTTTTTTTATACTTTTACAGTTAAAATTATGGTTGTAGACACCTAATTTTGTCCGGGCCACTAAACAGGTATGTTTTCTTCCTATATTGATGTTTCAGAGTATAAAAAAACTGCTTTCATCCTACAGGTGGTACTCCGAGACTTAGTTTAAGAGGGCGAGCACAAAAAGTCAAACTTGAAAAAAAGTCAACCCCGAAAAAGTCAACCTCGAAAAAGTCAACCCCAGAAAGTCAACTACTAAAAAAGTCAACCCACTTTCAAAATCAAGATTTTGAGTTCAATTGAAAAATGGAGAAAGAATTTTGATAATCCGAGGTCTACATTGAAAGATATGGAGTTCGGAAGTTGGGATTTGAAGATTCAGTAGAAAAGAAACCCTAATCCGAGAAATTTGGGGAAAAGTGCTTAAATGATCAAACTGGTCGAAATTGAAGGTTCCAAATGAAAGATAAGCAGTGACTACGGGTAATGGAGAAGTCACTTGCAAGAAAAACCGAAAGAAAAGTCAATCCGGGAGAAAACCGAGAATTAGGGTTTTTAGTGGATTTCGGTGAAATCGGGAAGAATCACAGAAATGGCCCGACTTGGTAAGACCAAAGCCCCCAATGGATGAGGAATGATTAAAAAGGATGGCCCAAGGCTCAGATTGAAGAAAATCTGAAAATCGGACTTGTTTTGAGCAAAACCGGGTTTCGGAGGTTAAAGGGCAAAATTGGAAAAATTTGGGAAAAATAGCAAATGGACTCCGAAAATTCTGAAAATTTTGTCAATCTCATTCTTAAATCATTTGAAAGAGATTGGCGAAAGAAAATCTTGATTCCGAGTTCGTTTGCAAAATGGCCAAATCCTGGGCTTCTAATGCAGTAATTCAAAAAGATAAATCCCGGAAAAATAGCAAATGGACTCCGAAAATTCTGAAATTTGGCAAATCTCATTTTTAAATTATTTGGAAGAGATTGGCGAAAGAAAATCTTGATTCCGAGTTCGTTTGCAAAATGGCCAAATCCCGGGCCTCCTATGCAGTAATTCAAGCCGATAAATCCCGAAAAAAATACCAAATGAGCTCCAAAAATTATGAAAACTTTCAGATCACACTTTTTAATTATTTTGAAGAGATTGGTGAAGAAAAATCTTGATTTGGAGCTCGTTTAAAAAATGGTAAAAAGTAGGGGCATAAAAGGACATTTTGGGAAGAAAAAATCCAAATAAATAGCAAACGGACTCGGATAATTTTGAAAACTTCCAGAACTCAATATTTTATTATTTTGGAAGTATTAAAAAAAGAAAAATTGAATTTGGAGCCCGTTTGATATTTATTTTGCATCCGGGGGGCAAAATGGTCGTTTCACCTAAGCAACCGAAAAGGGCTTCTTTGGGCCTTTCAAAAATCAGAGCTGGGCTGGAAAAGAGAAGTGCTGGCCTGCCCAAGCCCAAAGGAAGGAGGAAGCTTAGGATTTTTTCAATCAAGTGATTAAAAATCAAGAGTTAAGTTAGAGATTTTCATTTTTGAGCCTAAGTCCCAATCCCACATCCCTTTGTAATGTCAAGCCAAGGAGGTGCTCACCTTATAAATAAGGAGTCTTGGCCTTTGGTTGAGATCACCCACTACCCCTTGTGAGATAGTCTATACACTTGTATTAGGATTATCCGGGTGGTGAGTCATAGTGTTTTTGTTGAGAGGGTTTGTAGCTTAATCCGTTCAAAAGCTACTCTGAGGGTTTGTAGCTTAATCCGTTCAAAAGCTACTCTGAGGGTTTATAGCTTAATCCGTTCAAAAGCTACTTGTGAGAGGGTTTGTAGCTTAATCCGTTCAAAAGCTACTCTGAGGGTTTATAGCTTAATCCGTTCAAAAGCTACTTGTGAGAGGGTTTGTAGCTTAATCCGTTCAAAAGCTACTCTGAGGGTTTATAGCTTAATCCGTTCAAAAGCTACTTGGTGAGTTTTCATTTTAAAATAATGTTTCTTGTTCTTCCTTCATTTCCTTTCTTAAGTATATTTTTCTTACATTTTGTTTTTACAATAAACTCACCATGGCCAAATGGCCTACATTATTTATTTTAAGTTGTTATTTTTGATTCATTTTACCATATTGTTTATGCTATTTTCTTTATTTTTGATGTTTTAAATATTATGTTATTTCATGTTCTTAAGTTATATTTAATTTGGTTGCTTTGTTTGTTGCCATTTATGTCTTAGATATCATGTTTTTACATTTTTAATTTTCTGTTTTCATGTTGTTTAAATTTGAGCATGTTTTAGAGTTAGCATATTAAGTGTTTGTGAAAATGCTTGTGTGATTATTTGCATGATTCTTGTTTTATATCTTAGTAAGCATGTTTTAGATTTGGTATATTAGGTGTTTGTGAAAATGCTTGTGTGATTTTTGTGTTATGACTTAGTTTTTCATGCTAGCATACCAAGTGTTTGTGAAAATGCCATGCTTGTTGAAGCTTGGGGCCATTTGGCTACTCCATGTGTTTTGCATTGTGTGTTGTATTTTTGTCATGCTAGTTGTTAGGTTTTTGCATTTGCATGATATTTGGTTGGATTTTTGAATTAAGCATGCCTTGTGTTTGTGAAAATGCCATGCATGTCTTAAGTCTAGGTTACATTAAATGCCATGCAAGTTCATGTTAGGTCTAGGCCATATTATTTATGTCATGCATTTTCCTTACATTTAGGTTTAGATCCATGCATTTCATGCATTATGTTTGCTGCATTGTTTCATGCATTTCATGTTCATGCCACTTGAATAATGACTTGAGCCAATTAATGGTTCAAGATCATGCTCTCTTGAGCACACTTGTGGAAAATTAAGTTTGTCAAATTGATTATTCTACCTTTGTGATTTTTTTTACTTAGCCAATTTTTATCTAACTTTCAAAAAGTCCTAGCTACTGCTTTCAAGTCATTTTATGAGTTTCAAATATTTTTATTTTGATTTTTAAATGATTTTATCAAGGACAAAAAAAATGTGTTGGCAAAGCAGTTTTTTTCAAAAAACTCGTACATCTCTGATTTTTCTGGGAATTCATCTTTGATCAGAAAATTAAGAAAATTTTTCCTCGTGTAGTTTTACATGTCCTGAGTCTCCAGTATTTTTTTTTAGAATTTTTGGAATTTTTAAAAATAGGATAAGAAATCATGGATTAAAACTGGAGAGTGGAGTCAGAATTGAATTTAAAGAAAAACAAAGCAGTTTTTTCTCCTCCAAAAACCCGTACATCTCTGGTTTTTCTGGGAATTCATCTTTGATCAAAAAATTAATCCAATTTTTTCTCGTGTAGTTTTACATGTCCTGAGTCTCCAGTATTTTTTTTAGAATTTTTGGGATTTTTAAAAATAGGGTAAAAAATCGTGGATTAAAACTGGACAGTGGAGTCAGAATTGAATTTAAAGAAAAACCATTTTTCTGTTTTGGTTAATTTACTTAGAGTGGGCTGATTAGGAGGGTTAGCTACTGACTTAGGGTGATTTCTAAGCCTTTTAAACTCTAAAAATGGTTTTTCAAATCCCGGGTTAAGGGTAGTCAAGTCCAGATTTTTTAAACTTAGGAAATTAGAACCATTTAAAAATTTTTAGCCCAGTTTTTATTGTTAATTCAAGCTTTTCAAAATTGTTTTCAAACAATCACAAAGTATTTTGGTTTTAGAATATTTAATTTGACATATTTTCCTAAGGTAGCCGGATATCTTTTTAGATATACGGATTTCCTTAATTAAAGGAAAAAAATACATTTCATGCATTGCATTTTTATTTTCGTGCATATTAGATGATAGCATTATTTTATTCCATGTCATTTAAATTATATGCCATACCATTCATATTTGTCATGTCATTTAGGTTGCATTATATTATTTAGACTTTACTATGTCATTTTATTTATGTCATGCATATACATATTCATTTATTTTAAATGTTTGCAAAAGATAATGGTTTTCAATAAAAAATAAAGATATTCCCGAGTTAAAATAATTCATGAGTTCTCTACCGGGTTTGCTGGAGGGAATATCATCAATTATCATTAATAAAGGAATATCTTTCTTTCAAAAAAAAAAAGAGAATGATTCGGAAAGTTTTTCAAAATTAATAAAAATTTCTATATTTTGCCACGTTTGTTGGGGAATATAGGAAAATTTTGAATTTATAAATTCCGAATCATTTTCAAATAAAAATTGAATTATTTTTCTTTAAATTGGGGATTAACTTGAAATACTAAATTTAAAACCAATCTTTACCGAGACTTGAGATAATACACGATTAATAAGGTACCGATTTATACGGGCGTTGTGGGGGTGCTAATCCTTCCCCGCACGTAACCGACTCCCGAACCCGCTTCTTTGATTTCTCTGGTTTTAAAACGCAGACTTGAAATTGGTTTTTAAAATGTTTTAATTAATTTTTAAAATATTTATAAAACCGGTTTTAATAGGTGGCCGATCACACCTAGCTAAAAAAGATTGGTGCCGACTCCATGTCTTTTTTAAGGTCATTTTCAAAACCTTAATTTTTCTAGAGGAATTAAGTCGACTTTTCCTCGATTTTTTTTTTTAAATGTCACGCCTAACGAATAATAAAGTCTTGCGATGAGACTTGTCGTTATTATTTTTTAGGTTGCGACAATGGTTTAACAATTCAAACCAAAATGTCAAGAAAATAGAGTTTTTGGACTTTAGAAACTGACTTTTGGATAAAATGACTTTATTATCCTCACATCTCTAAAATTTTATTATTTTAAACATATTTTTTTGACATTTCAATTTCTCATAGTATTTTTTTCACAACAATGCCAAACACTTAAAAGTTCTTAAACCACATTTTCATCACACTTTTTAACATATTTTTTTCAACCCAAGTTTTTTCCAATAACAATACTAAACTAGCCCTAAGTTTTTTATTTTCCAATCTGTTATTGGTTGAGAGAAAAAATATTTTTTTTATTTTTTTAAAAAATACAATTTTTTTATTTAAAAAAACTATTTTTTTAAAAAGCATTTTTTTTGTTTAAAAAAATATAAATTTTTATCAAAATATTTAAAAAATTTAGTATTATTGATTATTGTTATATAATTTTGTTTACATAATTTTATTATCAACTACTGTCATATTTTTAGTAAACTATAATAAAATAATGTAATTTGATAAAAAAAAATTGTTGTAATTTACAAAGACAAAAATGTTGAAATTTGATTACATAATTTTGTTATTATGTAATATAATAATTTAAGTAATTTGTAATAAATAACGTAATTTGATAAAAAATTATAATAATGTAAATCTTGAAATTTAACTAAATTACAAGATATATTATCTTTATGTATAATATATCTTATAATTTCTTAAGAAAAAAAGTAATTTCAAAATAAAAGTGTAAAGTTTGGTTGCATAATTTTGTTATTATGTAGTATAATAATTTCCGTAATTTGTAACAAAATCAAGTAATTTCATAAAAAAAAAAAAGTTATAATCTTGCAACAAGTGTAACTAAACTATAACATACTAGATATTGCATACCCACAATGAAGTAAAAATTGAGTTGAAAAAAAATTATATATTAAAATAAATTTATCTAATGATGTAAGATGTATGTAATTTTTTTTAAAAAAAAATAATGAAGTTATCTATGATGTCACAATGTAGTAGTTTTTTAAAGTAAAATATTTAAACGGATTATTATCCTGTACACTGCCAATGGAGTTTTTTAACTCCATAAGCAGGGGTTTACATGCTTCCATAACTTTTCATACGATTTATATTTGTTTAATATGACTGTCGTATTTTATGTTCTATTCGCGTAGATCACGCACGTCGAGTTTCGAATCAATTAAAAATGTTTAACTATTTGTTCCGATGTAAAAAAACTTTCAACTGTTATATATATATATATATATATATATATATATTGAAAAAGACAATATTCTCGATCAATATGACACGGATATCGGATCGATTCGAAACTTTACATGACGACGAGTAGGGTTATATTGTTAAATTCAACAGTCATTTTGTACAAATATATATATATATATATATATATATATATATATATATATATATATATATAACGGGCAATTTGTACTATCATATGAAAAGTTACGGAAACGTGTAAACACCGCTTGTGGAGTTAAAAAAATCAACTGAAAGTGTACAGGATAATAATCCTAACTTAAACACCTTAATTGCATTTTATATTATAATTTTATATTTATTTTTTAATAAATTTATCAACTGAGTTATTATCTTGTTAATTCGTGATGCCAACTCAATCACTCCTTTTAATATTAGTATAGATATTATCTTCATGTATAAAATATCTTGTAATTCCTTAAAAAAAAATAAGTAATTTAGAAAGAATTTTTAATTAAGCGATAATTGCATAATTATCTTATCATGTCATTTAATAAATTACGTAATTTGCAAAAAAACACCTAACTTGATAAAAAAGTTGTTATCATCTGATTACATAATTTTGTTACCATGTAGCCTAATAATTTCAGTAATCTATAACACAATTAAGAAATTTCATAAAAAAGTTATAATCTTGTCACAACTCACAAGTGTAACTAAATTACAATATATATTATCTTTATGATAATATATCTTGTAATTATATCATGTAATTTAGTAAAAGAAATTATAATTTTCAAAACAAAGATGTTAAATTTGATATTATTACTTTTTTTATCTTGTGTAAAAAATTATATTACTGATAATAAAAATAAGTAATTTTAACAAAATTTAATATTTTACTCTTTATAATAAAAATTATAAAAACATAAATTTTTAAGAAAAAATTGTAAAAGTAATAAAACTTGTAATACGGTTTTGTATTAACTTATGTTAACAAATTATGTAACGTAGCAAATAAATTATATAAACATAATAAAAGTTAATATTATCACTTTTTCTTTTATTTTATAAAAAATTATATAATTTAGTAAATAAATTATGTAAATATAAAAATATATATATATTATCATTTTATTCTTATCTTCTGTAAAAAAAAAAAAAAATTTATGTTATTCATAATAAAAAATAATTGTAACAATGTTTAGTATTTTAATAAATATAATAAAATTTGTAAAAAAACATAATTTATTAAGAAAAAAAGATAAAGATAATAAAAAATTTTAATACTATTTTGTTTTATCTCATATTAATTAATTATATAACTAAGTAACAAAATATATTAAATATAATAAAATTTAATATTATCAATTTTCTTATACTTTATAAATAATTATATTATTAAGAGTAAAATTATATAATTATAATAAAATTTAATATTTTACTATTTATAATAAATATTATATAAAAAACTGATTATCGATTATAACCTATAACCAAAAAAAATAATGTGACATGAGTTTTATCATGCCGCATCTAAAACTTGCGCGAAGCGCATAACTCCCCCTCGTAAGTCTTAGCAGACAAATTGGGTGCAAAAGGATGTTTTTTTTTTCTCTCCATACAATATATTTGGCCGAGCAGCAGGCTGCAGTCCCTTTTCATGCCTCTATCACAATTAAAAAAAAATATATATATTTTTTCTAAGTTTATTTATATTATTATAAAAAGAATGATTAAGTTAGTGTCACAAATTAAATGATATCAATTCAATTGATGAAAGTATAAAATAACCAAATAAAATTAAAAAATTAAATAAGAATAATTATGTCTTTTAATATTTTATATAATATTTTTAATAAAAAAATTATCTATTTACTTTTTAAAAATCATCCAATCTTTTAAAAATTTATCCACTTAAGAAAACTATCAAATTTTTACCAACTCTTTTAAAAAATTACCCACTTAACAATTTACCTATTTTTTATATTTAATTAATTTATTTAACTTTAAAATATATTTTCATTTACCGTGCATTTTTTATTGAGTTTGGTGTCTTGAATCAAGTGATACCAATTCAACTAAATTATGACACACTCATTATATGGATGAATGAAAAAAAATAAGTATAAAAAATCATGTTTAAAAAAAATTGATTAATGGATGGTTGAGGAAGAAAAATATGAGTACAAACAATCATGTTTAAAAAAAAACTAATTAGTGGTAGTTATTTTAAATATAAAAAACATAATTATCTTTAATTTTTATATCATTATTAATAAATTTTTTAATTTTTTAAGTAATTTTATTAATTGAATTGGTGTAATTTGATTTGAACATCAATTCAATCAAAATTTTTAAATATAATGTAAATTAAAATATATATATAAATTAAATCATAAAAAAATATTCTTAAGATATATTAGTAATTTAATTTTTTTAAATATAAAATTATATCTTTTTATTAACCCACTCCTCTCTCTTTTTTTCTCTCTTTTAAAAAATTGTACACAAATTTTTTCACTACTTTCTACTTTTGTTTTTCTTTTCTAATTATCTCATCTTTTTATATTTAAAAAAATTAAAAATTTTAATTCATTTTCATAAATAACTAATAATTCATTAATTTCAGCCATAGGAACTAATGTAAATTAGATAAGATTCCTAATAAAAAGGAAAACCCTAAGTATGGTGACGCCAGAGTTGATGTAAGAAATTTTGTCAATCGATAACACCTAACAAAGTTAATGGTCCCTCCTCCTGAGTCCTGACCCTCATGGCAACTGGCAAGGCCACATTTATTATGTTCTTGAAACTTCCCATTTCACTTTCAATTCAAGTTAGTGTTTTTATACTGCGTTTTTGTTTGCTCAAACAAAGCAAGGGAAAGTAAAGTTTAGTTAGAAGAGAGAAAGAGAATGTCGGGTCCTCAGTGCTGTTCAAATCCGCCGACATTAAACCCTGGAAGTGGAGTTGGTCATGTTGAGGTGCTTGCTGGCTTCAAGACTTATGTCACTGGATCTCTTGACTCCAAGCTTGCTGTTCTTCTTGCCTCTGATGTTTATGGTAATTACACATTTCCCTCAAATTTGCTCCTGACTCCAAGCTCTTCACTTTTTTTTTTTTTCTTTTACATCACTGCTTCAATCTTTGATTTTTTTTTTGTTGGTGTTCGACCATATTCTATCTGGGTTTTGTGTGAAATTGATGATGGATTGTCGCTTTAGGAATTGAGCAGAGCTTCGAGTGTTTTCACTCTAGATATGCACCAAAAAGATAGTTTTTGCAATGGTTTTAGTATTCTTTTACTATATATTTCAGTGCTTAATCTTACAAGATATATATAATATGGGGGAGAAACTCTACCATATGCAGCACTCTTTTAGCCAGATCTGGATGCAGTGTGTTTTCTTTGAATGTAATTGGAAAACTGCCAACTTTTCATTGCTGAAATTTGTACAAGAAAAATGTAGAACATCGAGGGAAGCTTCAGAACTTCACAGCATAACCAGCTGCAACAAACAACAAACTACTGCATAATTGTTCTATCTGGGTTTTGTGTGAAATTGATGATGGATTGTCTCTTTAGGAATTGAGCAGAGCTTCGAGTGTTTTCACTCTAGATATGCACCAAAAAGATAGTTTTTGCAATGGTTTTAGTATTCTTTTACTATATATTTGCTTTCATTTAGCATTGTTTCTGCAATTGCTTGTCTCTCTTCCATGAAGTATAGATAGTTTTTGTCATCACGATCATGATAATCATCACCATCGTCTTGATCATCTGCTAATTTCGCTGTTCTTGTCATGGCTCTGCAGGATATGAGGCTCCAAACTTGAGGTAAGACTAATTCTGCAAGTGATACTAATTTTTGCTGATGCTTTGCCTTTATTATCTCTTCTTTGACTACTGGAAAATCTAGTTTTTACTTTAAAGATGTTGCTTTTTCAAATTTCATATTTATACTTGTTCTTCTGTGGGACAGGACGTTTGAAATCTGTCTTTGATTTGATTTCAAATCCCATGCTTTTGCTCTATCTTTTAATTTGCCATTCAAAAATGGATTTATTATCCTCATTTTTTTTAATCTTGAAGAATATTGAAATCTTGTGTTACTCATATTCCATGATGCATAGTTTCCTTAGGTTTGATTTCCGTACACCTAGTGCTGTCTCTTCTCCTAGAAAGTACTTAACCTTACTGGAATAACTGGCCCGTGAAGGAAAGAGCTAAAAAACTAGAGTTTTCATTAACAATGCGCTGAGTCGCTGTGCTTCCATTGTTATTAGCTGTTAAAGTCATCACAATAGTATTATCACTTTCTGAGCAATTAAGAAATTAATCTGCTCTTGTTAATTATGGAAACAAAATTTTCATCTCTCAGGATACTAATACTGGAATGTGTAGTTTACTCATTGGCTTTAATACCTGTTTGGCATTGCGACTAGAGTTGCATTTGAGAACAATCGCTGAGTTTGATAGTGAACACAATGCCAAACAAGGTAAAATTTGCATTCACTAATCCCGATTGTGGTGATTTCTTCTCAATCGCAAAAGCAGGTAGAAACTTGCTTTTGCAATTGTGGTGAGTTTGCTTTCAAATGCAATTTTTTATTGCTATCTCCAATCGTAATCAGAATGCTAGAATAGGATTAGTAGACATATCTCATGCATTACTAATCATAACAAAAAATAAAGATATATACGGTTGACAAATTTAGTGCTTGGAATAATCTGTCTAATAATTCAAGTTGTTAAATCATTAAGCAGTAGTTGATGGAAAGCCAACTAAGCAAGGTCCTTTGACATACAGAGTGCTTCTGGCAGTCCAGCAATGTGGTCACACATCTCATATGGAACTCAATTTTATGACTTACCTTGCTTCTATTGAAAATTCTATTGGATGACTTATCTTGCTTCATTTTTTCAATAGTTTTAAGGATTGATTGTTCTTATATTGAGGTGTTCTCTCCTCTCGATGCTAGTTATTCTTGGCTTAAAAGGCAGATGACCTCTGATTGTAACATTTCGAAAATGGAAATAACTTCTTTTGATCTGAGAATATGGATTCTGAAAATTACAATTTAGCAGATTAAAATTTGGCATTCCTCTTAACTGATTTTTGACACAGTTGAATTATTTTTTCTATGGATGAGATTGTGATAGTATGGGAGTGAGTCTGTGTTAGGGTGGTGTGAAGCCAATTTAATTTAACTGCATATGTTGTTCTATCTAGCATCCAGAGTTGAACTGTACCAGATTCTGGAACCTAATTTCAGTTGCTTTTGATTGTATAGAAAGCTTGCGGACAAGGTTGCAGCTGCTGGGTTCTATGTGGTGGTTCCCGATTTCTTATATGGAGAACCCTATGTCCCTGTGAGACCTGATAGACCTATAGCTGTTTGGATAAAGGATCATGGAACGGTTAGTGGCCTTTTGACAAATACCTGAAATTGTTTAATAGTATAGTTATATAAGATAGGACCTTTGTTTGATGCTTGATTTTAACTCTTTTTTGTTCCAATTGTACTTTGGACTCCTAAATTTATAAACTGGCTTTAGTTTCTTTATAATCAGATGTAGGTTTGATTTTAATCTGCCGGGTGCATTCTGCTTTTGTTCACCATTATAGCAACTTCTATTTTTCTATATCTCTTTACCTAGACAATTATCTAATGCTTAATGATGCATTGCTGTTGAAGTTTTATGCTCTGAAGCATTGCAATTGTCCTTTTAGGATAAAGGTTTTGAGGATGCAAAGCTAGTAATTGATGCTTTGAAAAGTAAAGGGGTTTCAGCAATTGGAGCTGCTGGATTCTGTTGGGGTGGTGAGTTTTCATTTATGCACTCTATTTTAAGTGGTTTCATTAGAACATCTTTACTACGTTTAGATAAGCATGTCCTGCATTTTTTTAACTGCGTATGATTTCAATATTTAATCTTTTCGTCAGTTTTACTCTACAATCACTTTATTACCTGAGATGGCTAATATTAAGTCTTTGGATTACCTCAGCTAAAGTTGTGGTTGAACTGGCAAAGGAGGCCCTTATCCAAGCAACTGTGATGTTACATCCTTCATTTGTGACTGTGGATGATATTAAGAGTAAGATTCTAGTTTTTTTCGAATATTTGAATAATGATTTGTTCATTTCATTAGCAAATTGGCTTTGGTTTAGTGACTTTAAGGTGAGGTCTTCTTAGCTTTAGTGTAGAACTTCTGGTTGAACTCTCTGTGCAATGTTTTGTATAGGCTCTTGCATTAGTATTCAGTTTATTTTCAGGAGGCCAACAACCTGCGCAGTTTCTAAAGGATTCATGGCATTTTAATCGAAAGATTCTTATACCATTCTAGTCAAAAAGGCTCTCTTGCCTCTCTTACTGTAGTGTAAAGTGCCTGAAAATATTAATTGCTCTAGACCTATGTTACTCGGACTCGGGTGTGAATTTCGGATACGGGTATGTGTCCGACACGGTTATGTTTAGTTTTTTCTAAGTTTTTCCATGTATTTGGAGGGCCCTTGCAACATAGCTCTAGACCTCCTTTACCAAATTCATGAATGTGAAGTTATGGCTACCCTCTCTCCTTTCTCTAGCAGCTCTTATTTATTTTGGCAACCCATTCTGAAGAATCAGTAAGAAACCCAACAAAGAACATCTGAAATCCTAAACCTACATCTTTCAGAAATCAACGCATCTATGGTCCATCAATTCATCATCACAATATTAGGGACCTAATACGAGTAGCAAGATCATGAAGCTATCCAGAGATGAGAAAACCTGGCCTTATATGATGATCTCCAACAAAAATTCCATGTTGTACAATAGTGCCAAAATTCTTCACTGTCCTAGAATCAATAGTGCTTTTCCCATTATCCATAGCATGAAACTGTTGTGATGATACTTACGCAAAAGTTGAAGTTTAGGTTTGATTATAGTTATTAGATGATTCTTTAAGAGAGCTTTTCTGTTTTATTAGGATTATTTTAGTATAGAAAGACTTGCATTGCTGTATGCAATTAGAACCCCTTTTGACTTGAAAATGGATAAAATATATAGTTTATCATAGTATATTAGAGGCCAGATCTATAGAAATTCTCTCTGGCTTTAACACTACCATTTCTTTATGTTTATAATACGTAAGTACTACCCATATTGTAGTATTAGCTATTACTAACTTAGATGAGGATTAAATCTTTGCTGTTTTTTAGGTTGTAGGACAATGTTTCACTGAACAAATACCCATGTTCAACTTTTATACCAAGCTAAATACATTATACTTCTTTTCTGTGATTATACATTTGAACTAGTACTCTGGTAAAAAACTTTAGGTTCTGGTGACCATGTTACTGAAAAGGAACTGTCTAACAGATTTGGTGCTTCCCCTTCTCTGATGGTTCTGTATGGTGTGTGTGGTAGGGGCAAGTCTACCTTATTACTAATGATTATGTGCAAATTTTTGTAGGTGTGAAGGTGCCCATCGCGATACTGGGAGCTGAGATTGACCATTTGTCTCCCCCAGAACTTTTGAAACAGTTTGAAGAGATCCTAAGTGCTAAACCTGAGGTAAGAAGGCCCAATGCATGGTTTCAATTTACAGTCAGTAGCTGTTATCTTAAAAAAAATTTGGCTGCTGTTTGTTTTCTTTATTGAATAAGCCAAAGAATTCCGTAAAAATTTGTATTTTCTGTGATGTAGTCAGATTTTCTTTCAATGACAAAAATTCGCTTTGACATTTTATATGTTCTAGATATGAGGAAATTCTCTCTTCCATATCCTTTCTTCACTGCTGCAAGCGGTTAAAGTACTTAACCAGTCCTTGTACTATAGTCAAAAATGCATTTTAGTCCCTGTACTATAAAAGTGAGTAATTTAATCCTTGTATGTTTGAAATTGATGCAAAAAAGTAAAATTGGTACCAGTGTTAATGGGAAACCGTTTAAACGATGACATAGACATGTGAAATTGACAGAAAAGATGACTTGAAAAAAAATGATGACGTTTCAAATTTTTTACTCAAGTGGAATTTAGAAAAACATAATTTTTTTACCCAAATTCCTCTCTTACCCGTAAAAACATATCATATTTTTTTTGAAGTCATTTATTCTATCAGTTTCTAAATTTCATCTGAGTAAAAAAATTTGACACATCATTTTTTTTCCAAGTCATCTATTCTGTCAGTTTCACATGTTCACATCAGTATTTAGACGGTTTTTCATTAACACTGTTACCAATTTACCAATTTTACTTCTTTGCATCAATTTCAAACGTGCAAGGATTAAATTACTCACTTTTATAGTACAAAGACTAAAATGCACTTTTGACTATAGTACAAGGATTACCTAGATTATTTAACCGCTGCAAGCTTATAGATGTTATCCTCTCACTGGCCTTGCAGCACCCTGAATTTTCCTATTCTTGGTTAGAAATTTACTTGTAATGAGCAGTGACATTGATTTTCACATTTCACTCATTCACACACACTTCTTGTTGAAGCTTGGGGCCATTTGGCTACTCCATGTGTTTTGCATTGTGTGTTGTATTTTTGTCATGCTAGTTGTTAGGTTTTTGCATTTGCATGATATTTGGTTGGATTTTTGAATTAAGCATGCCTTGTGTTTGTGAAAATGCCATGCATGTCTTAAGTCTAGGTTACATTAAATGCCATGCAAGTTCATGTTAGGTCTAGGCCATATTATTTATGTCATGCATTTTCCTTACATTTAGGTTTAGATCCATGCATTTCATGCATTATGTTTGCTGCATTGTTTCATGCATTTCATGTTCATGCCACTTGAATAATGACTTGAGCCAATTAATGGTTCAAGATCATGCTCTCTTGAGCACACTTGTGGAAAATTAAGTTTGTCAAATTGATTATTCTACCTTTGTGATTTTTTTTACTTAGCCAATTTTTATCTAACTTTCAAAAAGTCCTAGCTACTGCTTTCAAGTCATTTTATGAGTTTCAAATATTTTTATTTTGATTTTTAAATGATTTTATCAAGGACAAAAAAAAATGTGTTGGCAAAGCAGTTTTTTTCAAAAAACTCGTACATCTCTGATTTTTCTGGGAATTCATCTTTGATCAGAAAATTAAGAAAATTTTTCCTCGTGTAGTTTTACATGTCCTGAGTCTCCAGTATTTTTTTTTAGAATTTTTGGAATTTTTATAAATAGGATAAAAAATCATGGATTAAAACTGGACAGTGGAGTCAGAATTGAATTTAAAGAAAAACAAAGCAGTTTTTTCTCCTCCAAAAACTCGTACATCTCTGGTTTTTCTGGGAATTCATCTTTGATCAAAAAATTAATCCATTTTTTTCTCGTGTAGTTTTACATGTCCTGAGTCTCCAGTATTTTTTTTAGAATTTTTGGGATTTTTAAAAATAGGGTAAAAAATCGTGGATTAAAACTGGACAGTGGAGTCAGAATTGAATTTAAAGAAAAACCATTTTTCTGTTTTGGTTAATTTACTTAGAGTGGGCTGATTAGGAGGGTTAGCTACTGACTTAGGGTGATTTCTAAGCCTTTTAAACTCTAAAAATGGTTTTTCAAATCCCGGGTTAAGGGTAGTCAAGTCCGGATTTTTTAAACTTAGGAAATTAGAACCATTTAAAAATTTTTAGCCCCGTTTTTATTGTTAATTCAAGCTTTTCAAAATTGTTTTCAAACAATCACAAAGTATTTTGGTTTTAGAATATTTAATTTGACATATTTTCCTAAGGTAGCCGGATATCTTTTTAGATATACGGATTTCCTTAATTAAAGGAAAAAATACATTTCATGCATTGCATTTTTATTTTCGTGCATATTATATGATAGCATTATTTTATTCCATGTCATTTAAATTATATGCCATACCATTCATATTTGTCATGTCATTTAGGTTGTATTATATTATTTAGACTTTACTATGTCATTTTATTTATGTCATGCATATACATATTCATTTATTTTAAATGTTTGCAAAAGATAATGGTTTTCAATAAAAAAATAAAGATATTCCCGAGTTAAAATAATTCATGAGTTCTCTACCGGGTTTGCTGGAGGGATTATCATCAATTATCATTAATAAAGGAATATCTTTCTTTCAAAAAAAAAAGAGAATGATTCGGAAAGTTTTTCAAAACTAATAAAAATTTCTATATTTTGCCACGTTTGTTGGGGAATATAGGAAAATTTTGAATTTATAAATTCCGAATCATTTTCAAATAAAAATTGAATTATTTTCTTTAAATTGGGGATTAACTTGAAATACTAAATTTAAAACCAATCTTTACCGAGACTTGAGATAATACACGATTAATAAGGTACCGATTTATACGGGCGTTGTGGGGGTGCTAATCCTTCCCCGCACGTAACCGACTCCCGAACCCGCTTCTTTGATTTCTCTGGTTTTAAAACGCAGACTTGAAATTGGTTTTTAAAATGTTTTAATTAATTTTTAAAATATTTATAAAACCGGTTTTAATAGGTGGCCGATCACACCTAGCTAAAAAAGATTGGTGGCGACTCCATGTCTTTTTTAAGGTCATTTTCAAAACCTTAATTTTTTTAGAGGAATTAAGGCGACTTTTCCTCGATTTTTTTTTTATTTTAAATGTCACGCCTAACGAATAATGAAGTCTTGCGATGAGACTCGTCGTTATTTTTTTTAGGTTGCGACAGCTTGGCGACTCCGCTGGGGACATATTAGAGAGTCAGGCCTAGAATTAGTCGTGTGTTATCAAAGTCTCGGTTTTGTTGGTTTAATTGGTATTTAATTTTAATTCCCACATTTTTTTTAATAAGGAGAATTTTGAAAATAATAAAATATTTTTAAATATGTTAATACTCATGTGCATGCATTTTATTATTGTTCTCTAGCTATTTAAGGTTGTATATTATAATTGCTTGTTGGTTAATGCGTTACACTATTCTTGAATGTTTTAATTGCTAGGGCATTTAGAATAAGGGGTGTAGAATAGGTGGTGACAGGTTTGTTTTGTTTCTCCACACACACTACACGTGCATTTGCATAACATGAATCCTCTACCCGGGTTCCGTCCTTTTAAGTGGGAGTAAAGTAACTAAGCCTTCGTGATTGATCCTCCGTATGGGCTAGTGAAACACTTTCGGAGTATAAAGTACCTAATGCCTTCGTGATGATCCTCCGCATGGGCATAGGAAAATATACTCTAACGAATTGAACCCGCTTTTATCGGGGTGCCTTACTAGCCTTCACCGGCGATAGTGAGGAACAATTCGGGGCCTTAGAATCGATTCACCCTCATATAGTTGAACCTAGGCGAAGCCATCCCGAATTTCCGTTAGATATACCGAAAATAGGAACACATGGAGGGACATTTCTAAACTTTTTGTTACCTATTTTGCACTCCGAATAAGTGTGGTAGATCGGGCAACGATGTACGTACATCGCCCGTAATAAATGTGATACTCCGCCTCAAAGGCATCGTGATGCCTAAATAAGCAGATATTGTTGGGGCGGATGTTCATTAGCTGTTTTTTATTAAAAACAAAAAAAAAACAAAAAAAAAATCCTGTTTCAAGCATTTTTACATGTTGCACATTTCATGCATGTGTAAATAGAGCATGTACATTTTTGGTTGTATTATTGATCTCATTCTTTGCAATAAACAGTTGGTAATTTAATTTGATGATTTCATAAAACCGGTAGTGTCACATGAACATTTGCATATTGTACCATAGTAAGATCCACCCTGAAATTCTTTTGAAAATGATGTGATTGGTTTATCAAAAAAAAAAATCAAAAAAAAAAATTGTGTTAATTCATTTATTTTTGCATGTATCATTTTGACATCATGTTATAGTCATAGCATGCATGGTCATTCATTGTAAGATACGTTTATGACATGCATGGTCATTATTTGTATATACTTATGTATGAATTTATTCTTTCTTTACATGCATCATGTTGGCATCAAGTTGCATTCATGCATTCATAGTCAGCATGATTTTTCTATATATATCCATATATCAATTTATTCTTTCTTTACATGCATCATGTTGGCATCAAGTTGCATTCATGCATTCATAGTCAGCATGATTTTTCTGTATATATCCATATATCAATTTATTCTTTCTCTATATGCATCATGTTAGCGTCAAGTTGCATTCATGCATTCATAGTCAGCATGATTTTTCTGTATATATCCATATATCAATTTATTCTTTCTTTATATGCATCATGGTAGCATCAAGTTGCATTCATGCATTCATAGTCAGAAATGATTTTCCTATATATATCCATGCATTAATTTGCTTATTTTTTTACATGCATCATGTTGGCATCAGGGTGCATTCATGGCATACATAGTCGTCATGTTATGCTCATGCATTAATTTTTCATATTGGCATCAGGTTGCATTCATGACATACACGGCCAGCATGACTTTCTTTGTATATACTCTGTGTCAGTCATTTATTCTTCACATGCATCATAATTGACATTATGTGGCATTCATAGTGTATATGATCATTCATTGGTAATGCATTTGGAACATACATGGTCATTCATTGTATATATCCATGCATTAATTTGCTTATTTTTTACATGCATCATGTTGGCATCAGGGTGCACTCATGGCATACATAGTCGTCATGTTATGCTCATGCATTAATTTTTCATATTGGCATCAGGTTGCATTCATGACATACACGGCCAGCATGACTTTCTTTTTATATACTCTGTGTCAGTCATTTATTCTTCACATGCATCATAATTGACATTGTATGGCATTCATAGTGTATATGATCATTCATTGGGAAATGCATTTGGAACATACATGGTCATTCATTGTATATATCCATGCATTAATTTGCTTATTTTTTACATGCATCATGTTGGCATCAGGTTGCATTCATGGCATACACAGTCATCATGATATGCTCATACATTAATTTTTCATATTGGCATCAGGTGGCATTCATGACATACACGATCAGCATGATTTTCTTTGTATATACTCTGTGTCAATCATTTATTCTTCACATGCATCATAATTGACATTGTGTGGCATTGATAGTGTATATGATCATTCATTGGGAAATGCATTTGGAACATACATAGTCATTCATTGCATATATCCATGCATTGATTTTTCTCATGTAAATGCATCATGTTGGCATCGTGTTGCATTTATAACATACATGGTCAACATGTTTCCACTGTATATGACCACACATAACTTTGTTTATCCTTCACATGCATCAAATTGCACTCATGACATTCATAGCTCATTCATCATGAAACACATTAATAAGATGAAATAGAAATTGGCTTAGCTTTGAAGAGTTTTCTTCGTCAGCTAAAAGCTATGACCCCAACAGCAAGTGCAAGTATCACATTGGGGCAATTGGGCATTCGACTAAAAAATGCAGACAACTAAAGGAAAGAATTGAAGGTCTTGTCCATGATGGCATTTTGATTCCAGAGCTTATCGAACATTGGAAATTTGTTTTACCATAGATTGATTTCCTCTTGAAGAATTTTGAGGATAAGATTTGTTATCTTTGAAAGCATGTCAATAGGAGCATTCTGATGCATATATTTCTACACTTTGATGATGAAAGCTTTTGTCTCATGATGACATCTACATGAAATAAATAAATTTTGAATTTAAATATTTTGTGTTCATTTTATTTTAGCAATAAATTTGAAAAAAAAAATAAAAAAATAAAAAAATAAAAAAAAATAAAAAAATGAAACTTTGAGAAAATTTGTGGTACACAATAAATAAGTGGTTTTCACATGAAATAATGAACAATCTTGAGAATATTGATGATCATTGTTAGAAATGACCCAATATCTTTAGCCTTCTCTTTTAGGCTTTCCTAAGCCTAAATCCTTTGAACCGAGACCACTTGAAAGACCTAATGCTTCAAGGAATATGAATGATTTGACTTCATAAAACCATTGTCATCACAGAATAAGCAAAGACTTAGATCTTAGTCTAGGCTATGAACAAAGGAACGAACTTTTTGAAAATTTTCAAATTCCTTGAAAATCAAACAAATGAGACATTCTTTCAAGAATCCAGATTTTGATAATTTGGTGTGTGTCAGGATTGTGCTAAAACCATTCATGACCTTTCCCAATGACCACAAAACACTAATTGCCCAGACATCACTTCATGATTGACACCTTGGGGCACAATGATTAAACTAGATTATCCCTTGTCCCAGAGAAAACCTGCTTTTGGGTCATGTTTTCCTTGTCTCTTCAAAGAACTCAGATTGAAAACTCAGCCTTTTCAAAACAGACCTAGACTTGCCATGTTTCTCGTTGATACAAATTCGCATGGCTAATCAAATTGGGGCATCATATATGGAAATGATGGATACATAGTGAAGAAGGATGGGCTAATGCATGAATTATTGGGGGCATGCAACGAAAAAAAAAACAAAAAAAAAAATTTGTGATATCATGCATATGAGAATTTGGATGATTCCAAAGTGCAAAATGAAATTCTGAATATCTATTTCCCCTAGGGATTGCTTTTCAATGTGAATATTTGTGCTTGACATGAGAAATGACCATCTTTCATATCCCTTTCACACAAAAAGAAATTATCCATAGTCACCCCTTTTGAGCCAAAAGAATTCTTTCTTCTTTGAACCCTGATCAAGGATTACCCTCTACACTGGGGGGAAAATGCGAGGAAAGATCTTTTCAAAGATCATTGAGAAATGAGTGATAGCTCAAGGACAGACACAAAGCAAATGGAGCCCCGAATAAATACGGGCTCACTCTGTCAAAGAAAAAGAAGAGAAAAAGATGGTGAAATGAAAGCCAAGAAAAACAAAAGAAAAACACAATGAAAAAGAAAATGTGTGTGAAAGACATGGCAAATTGAAAGCCAAGAGCAAGGAAGAAAAAGAGCAAAGTCAAAAGGAAAGAAATGTCCAATAAGGGACAAATGCTTCAAAGGGAATCCTCCTCAAGAAATGATCCTTGATCTGATTACCCTCAAACACATATTTTGGGCCTATTTATCCTTTCTTTCTGAACCCTGAGCCATGGCCTACATTATATGCTTTAAAAGTCCATTTTGATCAAGCATGAATATTTAATTTGAAGGGTTTTTCCTCGGATTTTATCCCATCTCATCGAATTATCATTTCACTAAGGAAGAATTTAGAATTCTCAAGTGTGTGGTAAAAAAAAAGGAAAGAATGGGACTCTAGGGCGAAAACCCAAAAACGGGCGGTCTAGAGTAAATTTGGAAATTTTCAATGCCATCCGTGCCGATACCCAAAAAAAAAAAAAAAGAAGGTCATTTAAAAAAAGTGGTCATCGAGGAACATCTAGGAATTCCTGAACCCCCCAAATTGTCAGCTCTCATTCGGAGGATTGTCTTCAAAAATTGAATCTTTTTTTCCTCCAAGATCAAACTTTCCGATTTAAATATCCCGGCCAATCTTGACGCTTGTCAAAAAGCCTTGATATGGAAACTAAAAGAATGTTGAATTTGCTTGGTTCTCAATGAATTCATGATTTATAAAACCTGTTCCATTTGTGAGCCTAGAAGGGACATACATTTTTGTTGTGAAGTTTTCCTGAAAAAACCAAAATCTTGTTGTATCAAGCCTTGTCAATTCAAATTGAAAAACCCAAATTAATACTTAGGGGATTTTCTAACAGTGATCATCAGTCATCAAAAGATTTGTACATCATACACTGTGGAGTTAAAATTTTTGGCTTAGAAGTTTTCCTTAAATAAGCAAAATTGTTTTTCAAAAAGGGAAAATAAAAATATTTTTGAAATACCCATTTTTGATGTTGACATGAGACAAGGATTTTTCTAACCCAAAGATATAGAACTGCCAGGATAGGTCCTGACTTCCAGATATGAGAAGAAGATATCGAACCCAGTTCAGACCTCTGTTGATGAAAGTTTGAAAACTGTTGGGGCAAAGAGAATAGCCAAAATGAATTGAAGATATACTCTGATTTGAAGAGGAAAAATGAATTTGAGAGGCTAAGCCAAAGTCTAGAAAAACAACCGGGGGCATTTGCATCACTCATGAGTACTCATCTCTTTATCGAGCTTTTGCATCTGCACAGTGTCGGCAAGCATTTGCATCATTCATGGGTATTTGCATTGGCATTATTCCATAAGCATCTGCATTTTACCTTTACATTTACATTCTTCATGGAATTCGCATTTGTGTCATCTCAAGCAATTGCATCATTTCTAGAATCATTGCATTTTCATTATTGTGTGGTAATTGTAGTTACACCATTCATAAACCAGTTACATGAACACAATTAATAGGGGCATCTGCATCATGAAACATGGGCATCAATCCAGGCCATTTGCATTTGCACTAAGAAATATTTTACATTTGCACCATGAAGCATGAGCACCTTGTTAAAAGACATGTGCATCTGCATCATTTCTCAAAGCTTCTGGTGGGGATATCCAGAATTTTACAGTTTTTAAAAAGTGAACAAGTCTTCGGTGGTGATAGCTGAAGCCTCTGGTGGAGATATCCAGAGTTTTATAATTTTGAAAAATGAGAAATTTTCTTCTGGTGGGGATATCCAGAATTTTACAATAAGCAAGTCTTTGGTGGTGATAGCCAAAGCTTCTGGTGGGGATATCCAGAATTTTACAGTTTTAAAAGTGAACAAGTCTTCGGTGGTGATAGCTGAAGCCTCTGGTGGAGATATCCAGGGTTTTATAATTTTGAAAAATGAGAAATTTTATTCTGAAGGAGTTACCCAGAATTTTACAATGACCAAGTCTTTGGTGGTGATAGCCAAAGCTTCTCGTGGTGATATCCAGAATTTTGCAGTTTTAAAAGTGAATAAGTCTTCGGTGGTGATAGCTGAAGCCTCTGGTGGAGATATCCAGGGTTTTATAATTTTGAAAACATGAGAAATTTTATTCTGAAGGAGTTACCCAGAATTTTACAATAAGCAAGTATTTGGTGGTGATAGCCAAAGCTTCTGGTGGTGATATCCAGAATTTTGCAGTTTTAAAAGTGAATAAGTCTTCGGTGGTGATAGCTGAAGCCTCTGGTGGAGATATCCAGGGTTTTATAATTTTGAAAACATGAGAAATTTTATTCTGAAGGAGTTACCCAGAATTTTACAATGAGCAAGTATTTGGTGGTGATAGCCAAAGCTTTTGGTGGTGATATCCAGAATTTTGCAGTTTTAAAAGTGAACAAGTCTTCAGTGGTGATAGTTGAAGCCTCTGGTGGAGATATCCAGGGTTTTATAATTTTGAAAACATGAGAAATTTTATTCTGAAGGAGTTACCCAGAATTTTACAATGACCAAGTCTTTGGTGGTGATAGCCAAAGCTTCTGGTGGTGATATCCAGAATTTTGCAGTTTTAAAAGTGAATAAGTCTTCGGTGGTGATAGCTGAAGCCTCTGGTGGAGATATCCAGGGTTTTATAATTTTGAAAAATGAGAAATTTTATTCTGAAGGAGTTACCCAGAATTTTACAATGACCAAGTCTTTGGTGGTGATAGCCAAAGCTTCTGGTGGTGATATCCAGAATTTTGCAGTTTTAAAAGTGAATAAGTCTTCGGTGGTGATAGCTGAAGCCTCTGGTGGAGATATCCAGGGTTTTATAATTTTGAAACATGAGAAATCTTCTTCTAGATGAGTTATCTAGAATTTTATATTGAGCAAGTCTTTGGTGGTGATAGCCAAAGCTTCTGGTGGAGATATCCAGAATTTTACAGTTTTAAAAATGAAGAAGTCTTCGGTGGTGATAGCTAAAGCCTCTGGTGGAGATATCCAGGGTTTTATAATTTTGAAAAATGAGAAATCTTCTTTTGAAAGAGTTATCCATAATTTTTTTTCAACATGTGCATCTACATCAAGAAGCATTTGCATCAATCTAAGTTAGTTAAATCTGCATCAAGAAAGTTTGCATCAAATCAAGTCATTTACATTTGCATCAAAGACATTTGCACCAATCTAAGTCATTTGCATCTACATCAAGAAGCGTTTGCATCAACAAAAGACATTTGCATTTGCATCATGAAGCATTTGCATCATCTCTTAAAGCTTTCAGGTATAATCGATTTCGTTTTCTTAAAGCGAGTCGAGCCCCGAAATCATCGTCGAGGTACTTTTTTTATTTATGAACAAGTCTTCGGTGGTGATAGCTGAAGCCTCTGGTGGAGATATCCAGAGTTTTTTTTTAAAGTCCTTTGAAAAGGTAGAAAGTCTTCGGTGGTGATAGCTGAAGCTTCTGGAGGTGATACCCAGAATTTTTACATTAAAAAAAAATGAGCAAGACTTCGGTGGTGATAGCTGAAGCCTCTGGTGGAGATATCCAGTTTTTTTTTAAAATCCTTTGAAAAGATAGAAAGTCTTCGGTGGTGATAGCTGAAGCTTCTGGAGGTGATACCCAGAATTTTTACATTAAAAAAAAATGAGCAAGACTTCGGTGGTGATAGCTGAAGCCTCTGGTGGAGATATCCAGAGTTTTAAAATCCTTTGAAAAGATAGAAAGTCTTCGGTGGTGATAGCTGAAGCTTCTGGAGGTGATACCCATAATTTTTACATAAAAAAAAAAATGAGCAAGACTTCGGTGGTGATAGCCGAAGCTTCTGGAAGAGATATCCATAATTTTAAACACAGCTGAGAACAAGACAGGTTAAGGCCCCGAGACCTTCGTCGAGGTCATTTCTTTTCTTGCAAATCGAATTCGTTTCCTTAAGACGAATCGAGCCTTGTTTAGGCAGGGAATTCAATTTAAGGACAAATCTTCAATTTACTGTTTTCAAAAAAAAAATTTGAAAAAAAAAAAGAAAAAAGAGAAAAAATGAAAAAAAATAGAAAATGAAAAAAGAAAATGAAAAATGCAAAATGCAAAAATGAATGAAGAAATGAAAAAGAAAACCCCTTTCCTTTCCATGTGATTTCACTGACCGTACAAAATTAGTGTTGGTTTATCTTTGCCTGATTCCTGATTCTCAGCAATAGCCAAAGAGGGGCAGCTGTAGACACCTAATTTTGTCCGCGCCACTAAACAGGTATGTTTTCTTCCTATATTGATGTTTCAGAGTATAAAAAGACTGTTTTCATCCTACAGGTGGTACTCCGAGACTTAGTTTAAGAGGGCGAGCACAAAAAGTCAAACTTGAAAAAAAGTCAACCCCGAAAAAGTCAACCCCGAAAAAGTCAACCCCAGAAAGTCAACTACTAAAAAAGTCAACCCACTTTCAAAATCAAGATTTTGAGTTCAATTGAAAAATGGAGAAAGAATTTTGATAATCCGAGGTCTACATTGAAAGATATGGAGTTCGGAAGTTGGGATTTGAAGATTCAGTATAAAAGAAACCCTAATCCGAGAAATTTGGGGAAAAGTGCTTAAATGATCAAACTGGTCGAAATTGAAGGTTCCAAATGAAAGATAAGCACTGACTACGGGTAATGGAGAAGTCACTTGCAAGAAAAACCGAAAGAAAAGTCAATCCGGGAGAAAACCGAGAAGTAGGGTTTTTAGTGGATTTCGGTGAAATCGGGAAGAATCACAGAAATGGCCCGACTTGGTAAGACCAAAGCCCCCAATGGACGAGGAATGATTAAAAATGATGGCCCAAGGCTCAGATTGAAGAAAATCTGAAAATCGGACTTGTTTTGAGCAAAACCGGGTTTCAGAGGTTAAAGGGCAAAATTGGAAAAATTTGGGAAAATAGCAAATGGACTCCGAAAATTCTGAAAATTTTGTCAATCTCATTCTTAAATCATTTGAAAGAGATTGGTGAAAGAAAATCTTGATTCCGAGTTCGTTTGCAAAATGGCCAAATCCTGGGTTTCTAATGCAGTAATTCAAAAAGATAAATCCCGGAAAAATAGCAAATGGACTCCGAAAATTCTGAAATTTGGCAAATCTCATTTTTAAATTATTTGGAAGAGATTGGCGAAAGAAAATCTTGATTCCGAGTTCGTTTGCAAAATGGCCAAATCCAGGGCCTCCTATGCAGTAATTCAAGCCGATAAATCCCGAAAAAAATACCAAATGAGCTCCAAAAATTATGAAAACTTCCAGATCACACTTTTTAATTATTTTGAAGAGATTGGTGAAGAAAAATCTTGATTTGGAGCTCGTTTAAAAAATGGTAAAAAGTAGGGGCATAAAAGGACATTTTGGGAAGAAAAAATCCAAATAAATAGCAAACGGACTCAGATAATTTTGAAAACTTCCAGAACTCAATATTTTATTATTTTGGAAGTATTAAAAAATAAAAAATGAATTTGGAGCCCGTTTGATATTTATTTTGCATCCGGGGGGCAAAATGGTCGTTTCACCCAAGCAACCGAAAAGGGCTTCTTTGGGCCTTTCAAAAATCAGAGCTGGGCTGGAAAAGAGAAGTGCTGGCCTGCCCAAGCCCAAAGGAAGGAGGAAGCTTAGGATTTTTTCAATCAAGTGATTAAAAATCAAGAGTTAAGTTAGAGATTTTCATTTTTGAGCCTAAGTCCCAATCCCACATCCCTTTGTAATGTCAAGCCAAGGAGGTGCTCACCTTATAAATAAGGAGTCTTGGCCTTTGGTTGAGGTCACCCACTACCCCTTGTGAGATAGTCTATACACTTGTATTAGGATTATCCGGGTGGTGAGTCATAGTGTTTTTGTTGAGAGGGTTTGTAGCTTAATCCGTTCAAAAGCTACTCTGAGGGTTTGTAGCTTAATCCGTTCAAAAGCTACTCTGAGGGTTTATAGCTTAATCCGTTCAAAAGCTACTTGTGAGAGGGTTTGTAGCTTAATCCGTTCAAAAGCTACTCTGAGGGTTTATAGCTTAATCCGTTCAAAAGCTACTTGGTGAGTTTTCATTTTAAAATAATGTTTCTTGTTCTTCCTTCATTTCCTTTCTTAAGTATATTTTTCTTACATTTTGTTTTTACAATAAACTCACCATGGCCAAATGGCCTACATTATTTATTTTAAGTTGTTATTTTTGATTCATTTTACCATATTGTTTATGCTATTTTCTTTATTTTTGATGTTTTAAATATTATGTTATTTCATGTTCTTAAGTTATATTTAATTTGGTTGCTTTGTTTGTTGCCATTTATGTCTTAGATATCATGTTTTTACATTTTTAATTTTCTGTTTTCATGTTGTTTAAATTTGAGCATGTTTTAGAGTTAGCATATTAAGTGTTTGTGAAAATGCTTGTGTGATTATTTGCATGATTCTTGTTTTATATCTTAGTAAGCATGTTTTAGATTTGGTATATTAGGTGTTTGTGAAAATGCTTGTGTGATTTTTGTGTTATGACTTAGTTTTTCATGCTAGCATACCAAGTGTTTGTGAAAATGCCATGCTTGTTGAAGCTTGGGGCCATTTGGCTACTCCATGTGTTTTGCATTGTGTGTTGTATTTTTGTCATGCTAGTTGTTAGGTTTTTGCATTTGCATGATATTTGGTTGGATTTTTGAATTAAGCATGCCTTGTGTTTGTGAAAATGCCATGCATGTCTTAAGTCTAGGTTACATTAAATGCCATGCAAGTTCATGTTAGGTCTAGGCCATATTATTTATGTCATGCATTTTCCTTACATTTAGGTTTAGATCCATGCATTTCATGCATTATGTTTGCTGCATTGTTTCATGCATTTCATGTTCATGCCACTTGAATAATGACTTGAGCCAATTAATGGTTCAAGATCATGCTCTCTTGAGCACACTTGTGGAAAATTAAGTTTGTCAAATTGATTATTCTACCTTTGTGATTTTTTTTACTTAGCCAATTTTTATCTAACTTTCAAAAAGTCCTAGCTACTGCTTTCAAGTCATTTTATGAGTTTCAAATATTTTTATTTTGATTTTTAAATGATTTTATCAAGGACAAAAAAAATGTGTTGGCAAAGCAGTTTTTTTCAAAAAACTCGTACATCTCTGATTTTTCTGGGAATTCATCTTTGATCAGAAAATTAAGAAAATTTTTCCTCGTGTAGTTTTACATGTCCTGAGTCTCCAGTATTTTTTTTTAGAATTTTTGGAATTTTTAAAAATAGGATAAGAAATCATGGATTAAAACTGGAGAGTGGAGTCAGAATTGAATTTAAAGAAAAACAAAGCAGTTTTTTCTCCTCCAAAAACCCGTACATCTCTGGTTTTTCTGGGAATTCATCTTTGATCAAAAAATTAATCCAATTTTTTCTCGTGTAGTTTTACATGTCCTGAGTCTCCAGTATTTTTTTTAGAATTTTTGGGATTTTTAAAAATAGGGTAAAAAATCGTGGATTAAAACTGGACAGTGGAGTCAGAATTGAATTTAAAGAAAAACCATTTTTCTGTTTTGGTTAATTTACTTAGAGTGGGCTGATTAGGAGGGTTAGCTACTGACTTAGGGTGATTTCTAAGCCTTTTAAACTCTAAAAATGGTTTTTCAAATCCCGGGTTAAGGGTAGTCAAGTCCAGATTTTTTAAACTTAGGAAATTAGAACCATTTAAAAATTTTTAGCCCAGTTTTTATTGTTAATTCAAGCTTTTCAAAATTGTTTTCAAACAATCACAAAGTATTTTGGTTTTAGAATATTTAATTTGACATATTTTCCTAAGGTAGCCGGATATCTTTTTAGATATACGGATTTCCTTAATTAAAGGAAAAAAATACATTTCATGCATTGCATTTTTATTTTCGTGCATATTAGATGATAGCATTATTTTATTCCATGTCATTTAAATTATATGCCATACCATTCATATTTGTCATGTCATTTAGGTTGCATTATATTATTTAGACTTTACTATGTCATTTTATTTATGTCATGCATATACATATTCATTTATTTTAAATGTTTGCAAAAGATAATGGTTTTCAATAAAAAATAAAGATATTCCCGAGTTAAAATAATTCATGAGTTCTCTACCGGGTTTGCTGGAGGGAATATCATCAATTATCATTAATAAAGGAATATCTTTCTTTCAAAAAAAAAAAGAGAATGATTCGGAAAGTTTTTCAAAATTAATAAAAATTTCTATATTTTGCCACGTTTGTTGGGGAATATAGGAAAATTTTGAATTTATAAATTCCGAATCATTTTCAAATAAAAATTGAATTATTTTTCTTTAAATTGGGGATTAACTTGAAATACTAAATTTAAAACCAATCTTTACCGAGACTTGAGATAATACACGATTAATAAGGTACCGATTTATACGGGCGTTGTGGGGGTGCTAATCCTTCCCCGCACGTAACCGACTCCCGAACCCGCTTCTTTGATTTCTCTGGTTTTAAAACGCAGACTTGAAATTGGTTTTTAAAATGTTTTAATTAATTTTTAAAATATTTATAAAACCGGTTTTAATAGGTGGCCGATCACACCTAGCTAAAAAAGATTGGTGCCGACTCCATGTCTTTTTTAAGGTCATTTTCAAAACCTTAATTTTTCTAGAGGAATTAAGTCGACTTTTCCTCGATTTTTTTTTTTAAATGTCACGCCTAACGAATAATAAAGTCTTGCGATGAGACTTGTCGTTATTATTTTTTAGGTTGCGACAATGGTTTAACAATTCAAACCAAAATGTCAAGAAAATAGAGTTTTTGGACTTTAGAAACTGACTTTTGGATAAAATGACTTTATTATCCTCACATCTCTAAAATTTTATTATTTTAAACATATTTTTTTGACATTTCAATTTCTCATAGTATTTTTTTCACAACAATGCCAAACACTTAAAAGTTCTTAAACCACATTTTCATCACACTTTTTAACATATTTTTTTCAACCCAAGTTTTTTCCAATAACAATACTAAACTAGCCCTAAGTTTTTTATTTTCCAATCTGTTATTGGTTGAGAGAAAAAATATTTTTTTTATTTTTTTAAAAAATACAATTTTTTTATTTAAAAAAACTATTTTTTTAAAAAGCATTTTTTTTGTTTAAAAAAATATAAATTTTTATCAAAATATTTAAAAAATTTAGTATTATTGATTATTGTTATATAATTTTGTTTACATAATTTTATTATCAACTACTGTCATATTTTTAGTAAACTATAATAAAATAATGTAATTTGATAAAAAAAAATTGTTGTAATTTACAAAGA
Organism: Fremontodendron californicum; assembly: GCA_030761205.1. Taxonomy (NCBI): domain Eukaryota; kingdom Viridiplantae; phylum Streptophyta; class Magnoliopsida; order Malvales; family Malvaceae; genus Fremontodendron; species Fremontodendron californicum. The sequence goes on from JAULJL010000022.1 coordinate 10,965,668, forward strand.
CAAAAATGTTGAAATTTGATTACATAATTTTGTTATTATGTAATATAATAATTTAAGTAATTTGTAATAAATAACGTAATTTGATAAAAAATTATAATAATGTAAATCTTGAAATTTAACTAAATTACAAGATATATTATCTTTATGTATAATATATCTTATAATTTCTTAAGAAAAAAAGTAATTTCAAAATAAAAGTGTAAAGTTTGGTTGCATAATTTTGTTATTATGTAGTATAATAATTTTCGTAATTTGTAACAAAATCAAGTAATTTCATAAAAAAAAAAAAGTTATAATCTTGCAACAAGTGTAACTAAACTATAACATACTAGATATTGCATACCCACAATGAAGTAAAAATTGAGTTGAAAAAAAATTATATATTAAAATAAATTTATCTAATGATGTAAGATGTATGTAATTTTTTTTAAAAAAAAATAATGAAGTTATCTATGATGTCACAATGTAGTAGTTTTTTAAAGTAAAATATTTAAACGGATTATTATCCTGTACACTGCCAATGGAGTTTTTTAACTCCATAAGCAGGGGTTTACATGCTTCCATAACTTTTCATACGATTTATATTTGTTTAATATGACTGTCGTATTTTATGTTCTATTCGCGTAGATCACGCACGTCGAGTTTCGAATCAATTAAAAATGTTTAACTATTTGTTCCGATGTAAAAAAACTTTCAACTGTTATATATATATATATATATATATATATATATATATTGAAAAAGACAATATTCTCGATCAATATGACACGGATATCGGATCGATTCGAAACTTTACATGACGACGAGTAGGGTTATATTGTTAAATTCAACAGTCATTTTGTACAAATATATATATATATATATATATATATATATATATATATATATAACGGGCAATTTGTACTATCATATGAAAAGTTACGGAAACGTGTAAACACCGCTTGTGGAGTTAAAAAAATCAACTGAAAGTGTACAGGATAATAATCCTAACTTAAACACCTTAATTGCATTTTATATTATAATTTTATATTTATTTTTTAATAAATTTATCAACTGAGTTATTATCTTGTTAATTCGTGATGCCAACTCAATCACTCCTTTTAATATTAGTATAGATATTATCTTCATGTATAAAATATCTTGTAATTCCTTAAAAAAAAATAAGTAATTTAGAAAGAATTTTTAATTAAGCGATAATTGCATAATTATCTTATCATGTCATTTAATAAATTACGTAATTTGCAAAAAAACACCTAACTTGATAAAAAAGTTGTTATCATCTGATTACATAATTTTGTTACCATGTAGCCTAATAATTTCAGTAATCTATAACACAATTAAGAAATTTCATAAAAAAGTTATAATCTTGTCACAACTCACAAGTGTAACTAAATTACAATATATATTATCTTTATGATAATATATCTTGTAATTATATCATGTAATTTAGTAAAAGAAATTATAATTTTCAAAACAAAGATGTTAAATTTGATATTATTACTTTTTTTATCTTGTGTAAAAAATTATATTACTGATAATAAAAATAAGTAATTTTAACAAAATTTAATATTTTACTCTTTATAATAAAAATTATAAAAACATAAATTTTTAAGAAAAAATTGTAAAAGTAATAAAACTTGTAATACGGTTTTGTATTAACTTATGTTAACAAATTATGTAACGTAGCAAATAAATTATATAAACATAATAAAAGTTAATATTATCACTTTTTCTTTTATTTTATAAAAAATTATATAATTTAGTAAATAAATTATGTAAATATAAAAATATATATATATTATCATTTTATTCTTATCTTCTGTAAAAAAAAAAAAAAATTTATGTTATTCATAATAAAAAATAATTGTAACAATGTTTAGTATTTTAATAAATATAATAAAATTTGTAAAAAAACATAATTTATTAAGAAAAAAAGATAAAGATAATAAAAAATTTTAATACTATTTTGTTTTATCTCATATTAATTAATTATATAACTAAGTAACAAAATATATTAAATATAATAAAATTTAATATTATCAATTTTCTTATACTTTATAAATAATTATATTATTAAGAGTAAAATTATATAATTATAATAAAATTTAATATTTTACTATTTATAATAAATATTATATAAAAAACTGATTATCGATTATAACCTATAACCAAAAAAAATAATGTGACATGAGTTTTATCATGCCGCATCTAAAACTTGCGCGAAGCGCATAACTCCCCCTCGTAAGTCTTAGCAGACAAATTGGGTGCAAAAGGATGTTTTTTTTTTCTCTCCATACAATATATTTGGCCGAGCAGCAGGCTGCAGTCCCTTTTCATGCCTCTATCACAATTAAAAAAAAATATATATATTTTTTCTAAGTTTATTTATATTATTATAAAAAGAATGATTAAGTTAGTGTCACAAATTAAATGATATCAATTCAATTGATGAAAGTATAAAATAACCAAATAAAATTAAAAAATTAAATAAGAATAATTATGTCTTTTAATATTTTATATAATATTTTTAATAAAAAAATTATCTATTTACTTTTTAAAAATCATCCAATCTTTTAAAAATTTATCCACTTAAGAAAACTATCAAATTTTTACCAACTCTTTTAAAAAATTACCCACTTAACAATTTACCTATTTTTTATATTTAATTAATTTATTTAACTTTAAAATATATTTTCATTTACCGTGCATTTTTTATTGAGTTTGGTGTCTTGAATCAAGTGATACCAATTCAACTAAATTATGACACACTCATTATATGGATGAATGAAAAAAAATAAGTATAAAAAATCATGTTTAAAAAAAATTGATTAATGGATGGTTGAGGAAGAAAAATATGAGTACAAACAATCATGTTTAAAAAAAAACTAATTAGTGGTAGTTATTTTAAATATAAAAAACATAATTATCTTTAATTTTTATATCATTATTAATAAATTTTTTAATTTTTTAAGTAATTTTATTAATTGAATTGGTGTAATTTGATTTGAACATCAATTCAATCAAAATTTTTAAATATAATGTAAATTAAAATATATATATAAATTAAATCATAAAAAAATATTCTTAAGATATATTAGTAATTTAATTTTTTTAAATATAAAATTATATCTTTTTATTAACCCACTCCTCTCTCTTTTTTTCTCTCTTTTAAAAAATTGTACACAAATTTTTTCACTACTTTCTACTTTTGTTTTTCTTTTCTAATTATCTCATCTTTTTATATTTAAAAAAAATTAAAAATTTTAATTCATTTTCATAAATAACTAATAATTCATTAATTTCAGCCATAGGAACTAATGTAAATTAGATAAGATTCCTAATAAAAAGGAAAACCCTAAGTATGGTGACGCCAGAGTTGATGTAAGAAATTTTGTCAATCGATAACACCTAACAAAGTTAATGGTCCCTCCTCCTGAGTCCTGACCCTCATGGCAACTGGCAAGGCCACATTTATTATGTTCTTGAAACTTCCCATTTCACTTTCAATTCAAGTTAGTGTTTTTATACTGCGTTTTTGTTTGCTCAAACAAAGCAAGGGAAAGTAAAGTTTAGTTAGAAGAGAGAAAGAGAATGTCGGGTCCTCAGTGCTGTTCAAATCCGCCGACATTAAACCCTGGAAGTGGAGTTGGTCATGTTGAGGTGCTTGCTGGCTTCAAGACTTATGTCACTGGATCTCTTGACTCCAAGCTTGCTGTTCTTCTTGCCTCTGATGTTTATGGTAATTACACATTTCCCTCAAATTTGCTCCTGACTCCAAGCTCTTCACTTTTTTTTTTTCTTTTACATCACTGCTTCAATCTTTGATTTTTTTTTTGTTGGTGTTCGACCATATTCTATCTGGGTTTTGTGTGAAATTGATGATGGATTGTCGCTTTAGGAATTGAGCAGAGCTTCGAGTGTTTTCACTCTAGATATGCACCAAAAAGATAGTTTTTGCAATGGTTTTAGTATTCTTTTACTATATATTTCAGTGCTTAATCTTACAAGATATATATAATATGGGGGAGAAACTCTACCATATGCAGCACTCTTTTAGCCAGATCTGGATGCAGTGTGTTTTCTTTGAATGTAATTGGAAAACTGCCAACTTTTCATTGCTGAAATTTGTACAAGAAAAATGTAGAACATCGAGGGAAGCTTCAGAACTTCACAGCATAACCAGCTGCAACAAACAACAAACTACTGCATAATTGTTCTATCTGGGTTTTGTGTGAAATTGATGATGGATTGTCTCTTTAGGAATTGAGCAGAGCTTCGAGTGTTTTCACTCTAGATATGCACCAAAAAGATAGTTTTTGCAATGGTTTTAGTATTCTTTTACTATATATTTGCTTTCATTTAGCATTGTTTCTGCAATTGCTTGTCTCTCTTCCATGAAGTATAGATAGTTTTTGTCATCACGATCATGATAATCATCACCATCGTCTTGATCATCTGCTAATTTCGCTGTTCTTGTCATGGCTCTGCAGGATATGAGGCTCCAAACTTGAGGTAAGACTAATTCTGCAAGTGATACTAATTTTTGCTGATGCTTTGCCTTTATTATCTCTTCTTTGACTACTGGAAAATCTAGTTTTTACTTTAAAGATGTTGCTTTTTCAAATTTCATATTTATACTTGTTCTTCTGTGGGACAGGACGTTTGAAATCTGTCTTTGATTTGATTTCAAATCCCATGCTTTTGCTCTATCTTTTAATTTGCCATTCAAAAATGGATTTATTATCCTCATTTTTTTTAATCTTGAAGAATATTGAAATCTTGTGTTACTCATATTCCATGATGCATAGTTTCCTTAGGTTTGATTTCCGTACACCTAGTGCTGTCTCTTCTCCTAGAAAGTACTTAACCTTACTGGAATAACTGGCCCGTGAAGGAAAGAGCTAAAAAACTAGAGTTTTCATTAACAATGCGCTGAGTCGCTGTGCTTCCATTGTTATTAGCTGTTAAAGTCATCACAATAGTATTATCACTTTCTGAGCAATTAAGAAATTAATCTGCTCTTGTTAATTATGGAAACAAAATTTTCATCTCTCAGGATACTAATACTGGAATGTGTAGTTTACTCATTGGCTTTAATACCTGTTTGGCATTGCGACTAGAGTTGCATTTGAGAACAATCGCTGAGTTTGATAGTGAACACAATGCCAAACAAGGTAAAATTTGCATTCACTAATCCCGATTGTGGTGATTTCTTCTCAATCGCAAAAGCAGGTAGAAACTTGCTTTTGCAATTGTGGTGAGTTTGCTTTCAAATGCAATTTTTTATTGCTATCTCCAATCGTAATCAGAATGCTAGAATAGGATTAGTAGACATATCTCATGCATTACTAATCATAACAAAAAATAAAGATATATACGGTTGACAAATTTAGTGCTTGGAATAATCTGTCTAATAATTCAAGTTGTTAAATCATTAAGCAGTAGTTGATGGAAAGCCAACTAAGCAAGGTCCTTTGACATACAGAGTGCTTCTGGCAGTCCAGCAATGTGGTCACACATCTCATATGGAACTCAATTTTATGACTTACCTTGCTTCTATTGAAAATTCTATTGGATGACTTATCTTGCTTCATTTTTTCAATAGTTTTAAGGATTGATTGTTCTTATATTGAGGTGTTCTCTCCTCTCGATGCTAGTTATTCTTGGCTTAAAAGGCAGATGACCTCTGATTGTAACATTTCGAAAATGGAAATAACTTCTTTTGATCTGAGAATATGGATTCTGAAAATTACAATTTAGCAGATTAAAATTTGGCATTCCTCTTAACTGATTTTTGACACAGTTGAATTATTTTTTCTATGGATGAGATTGTGATAGTATGGGAGTGAGTCTGTGTTAGGGTGGTGTGAAGCCAATTTAATTTAACTGCATATGTTGTTCTATCTAGCATCCAGAGTTGAACTGTACCAGATTCTGGAACCTAATTTCAGTTGCTTTTGATTGTATAGAAAGCTTGCGGACAAGGTTGCAGCTGCTGGGTTCTATGTGGTGGTTCCCGATTTCTTATATGGAGAACCCTATGTCCCTGTGAGACCTGATAGACCTATAGCTGTTTGGATAAAGGATCATGGAACGGTTAGTGGCCTTTTGACAAATACCTGAAATTGTTTAATAGTATAGTTATATAAGATAGGACCTTTGTTTGATGCTTGATTTTAACTCTTTTTTGTTCCAATTGTACTTTGGACTCCTAAATTTATAAACTGGCTTTAGTTTCTTTATAATCAGATGTAGGTTTGATTTTAATCTGCCGGGTGCATTCTGCTTTTGTTCACCATTATAGCAACTTCTATTTTTCTATATCTCTTTACCTAGACAATTATCTAATGCTTAATGATGCATTGCTGTTGAAGTTTTATGCTCTGAAGCATTGCAATTGTCCTTTTAGGATAAAGGTTTTGAGGATGCAAAGCTAGTAATTGATGCTTTGAAAAGTAAAGGGGTTTCAGCAATTGGAGCTGCTGGATTCTGTTGGGGTGGTGAGTTTTCATTTATGCACTCTATTTTAAGTGGTTTCATTAGAACATCTTTACTACGTTTAGATAAGCATGTCCTGCATTTTTTTAACTGCGTATGATTTCAATATTTAATCTTTTCGTCAGTTTTACTCTACAATCACTTTATTACCTGAGATGGCTAATATTAAGTCTTTGGATTACCTCAGCTAAAGTTGTGGTTGAACTGGCAAAGGAGGCCCTTATCCAAGCAACTGTGATGTTACATCCTTCATTTGTGACTGTGGATGATATTAAGAGTAAGATTCTAGTTTTTTTCGAATATTTGAATAATGATTTGTTCATTTCATTAGCAAATTGGCTTTGGTTTAGTGACTTTAAGGTGAGGTCTTCTTAGCTTTAGTGTAGAACTTCTGGTTGAACTCTCTGTGCAATGTTTTGTATAGGCTCTTGCATTAGTATTCAGTTTATTTTCAGGAGGCCAACAACCTGCGCAGTTTCTAAAGGATTCATGGCATTTTAATCGAAAGATTCTTATACCATTCTAGTCAAAAAGGCTCTCTTGCCTCTCTTACTGTAGTGTAAAGTGCCTGAAAATATTAATTGCTCTAGACCTATGTTACTCGGACTCGGGTGTGAATTTCGGATACGGGTATGTGTCCGACACGGTTATGTTTAGTTTTTTCTAAGTTTTTCCATGTATTTGGAGGGCCCTTGCAACATAGCTCTAGACCTCCTTTACCAAATTCATGAATGTGAAGTTATGGCTACCCTCTCTCCTTTCTCTAGCAGCTCTTATTTATTTTGGCAACCCATTCTGAAGAATCAGTAAGAAACCCAACAAAGAACATCTGAAATCCTAAACCTACATCTTTCAGAAATCAACGCATCTATGGTCCATCAATTCATCATCACAATATTAGGGACCTAATACGAGTAGCAAGATCATGAAGCTATCCAGAGATGAGAAAACCTGGCCTTATATGATGATCTCCAACAAAAATTCCATGTTGTACAATAGTGCCAAAATTCTTCACTGTCCTAGAATCAATAGTGCTTTTCCCATTATCCATAGCATGAAACTGTTGTGATGATACTTACGCAAAAGTTGAAGTTTAGGTTTGATTATAGTTATTAGATGATTCTTTAAGAGAGCTTTTCTGTTTTATTAGGATTATTTTAGTATAGAAAGACTTGCATTGCTGTATGCAATTAGAACCCCTTTTGACTTGAAAATGGATAAAATATATAGTTTATCATAGTATATTAGAGGCCAGATCTATAGAAATTCTCTCTGGCTTTAACACTACCATTTCTTTATGTTTATAATACGTAAGTACTACCCATATTGTAGTATTAGCTATTACTAACTTAGATGAGGATTAAATCTTTGCTGTTTTTTAGGTTGTAGGACAATGTTTCACTGAACAAATACCCATGTTCAACTTTTATACCAAGCTAAATACATTATACTTCTTTTCTGTGATTATACATTTGAACTAGTACTCTGGTAAAAAACTTTAGGTTCTGGTGACCATGTTACTGAAAAGGAACTGTCTAACAGATTTGGTGCTTCCCCTTCTCTGATGGTTCTGTATGGTGTGTGTGGTAGGGGCAAGTCTACCTTATTACTAATGATTATGTGCAAATTTTTGTAGGTGTGAAGGTGCCCATCGCGATACTGGGAGCTGAGATTGACCATTTGTCTCCCCCAGAACTTTTGAAACAGTTTGAAGAGATCCTAAGTGCTAAACCTGAGGTAAGAAGGCCCAATGCATGGTTTCAATTTACAGTCAGTAGCTGTTATCTTAAAAAAAATTTGGCTGCTGTTTGTTTTCTTTATTGAATAAGCCAAAGAATTCCGTAAAAATTTGTATTTTCTGTGATGTAGTCAGATTTTCTTTCAATGACAAAAATTCGCTTTGACATTTTATATGTTCTAGATATGAGGAAATTCTCTCTTCCATATCCTTTCTTCACTGCTGCAAGCGGTTAAAGTACTTAACCAGTCCTTGTACTATAGTCAAAAATGCATTTTAGTCCCTGTACTATAAAAGTGAGTAATTTAATCCTTGTATGTTTGAAATTGATGCAAAAAAGTAAAATTGGTACCAGTGTTAATGGGAAACCGTTTAAACGATGACATAGACATGTGAAATTGACAGAAAAGATGACTTGAAAAAAAATGATGACGTTTCAAATTTTTTACTCAAGTGGAATTTAGAAAAACATAATTTTTTTACCCAAATTCCTCTCTTACCCGTAAAAACATATCATATTTTTTTTGAAGTCATTTATTCTATCAGTTTCTAAATTTCATCTGAGTAAAAAAATTTGACACATCATTTTTTTTCCAAGTCATCTATTCTGTCAGTTTCACATGTTCACATCAGTATTTAGACGGTTTTTCATTAACACTGTTACCAATTTACCAATTTTACTTCTTTGCATCAATTTCAAACGTGCAAGGATTAAATTACTCACTTTTATAGTACAAAGACTAAAATGCACTTTTGACTATAGTACAAGGATTACCTAGATTATTTAACCGCTGCAAGCTTATAGATGTTATCCTCTCACTGGCCTTGCAGCACCCTGAATTTTCCTATTCTTGGTTAGAAATTTACTTGTAATGAGCAGTGACATTGATTTTCACATTTCACTCATTCACACACACTTCTATTAAGGTCTAGATTTTATTTTTCAATATTATAAGTGTTGTTAACTTAAATTTGTGTTGGTGACATCAAAGAAAAATTGAGGTTTTTTTCCTTTTTTGTTGTCTTTGTCCTTAGTTGCTGAACTTATGTATTGAACAAAAGCTTAGTTGTTGTTGGTGTTGTCCTTAGTTAATAAATAGCTGATATGATTTTAAAGGGTTCTATTGGAAATTTGATAATGCTTAGTCTTTGACTACTGCTTGTGGATAAGTTTGAAGATAGTGGGAGTAATAGGTAGTACTGGCTGGCTATGTGTTAAACAACTAAAACCGAAGCCCACCACACCTTCTTGTGGGGGCCCTGGGGGGTGCCTTTTTCTCTTGTTGCCTGGCACTGCAAATATGTCACTTATCAACTAGACAAAATACAACTCCAATTACTTTGGCATGGGTATGGCTTTTTCCTGGTTCCCTTTTTACTTTGGTACATAGGTTTTGTTATCTATGGCCTGCTCGAATTTGGGACTTTGAAGATTTTGTTTCCTTCAACCTTAGGGTGCAAGTCACGTTAGGTCTTTGGGTACATGTATTCTTCACCTCAGGTTTTTGTTGGTCTCCTGTTAGATCCCCAGCTAAACTCATTTTTCTGAATATCTTGAAGTACGTACTTTATGGCCATTGTCATCACTACAGGACCTCTCGTTATCTGAGTTAGAAAATAATATCTTCAATTTTGCAGGTTGATAGCTTTGTGAAGATATTTCCTAAATGTGTCCATGGATGGACGGTAAGATACAATGTTGATGATCCAACAGCTGTGTCATGCGCAGATGAAGCTCATCAAGATATGTTGGAGTGGTTTGCCAAGTATGTCAAGTGAGAAACTTATCAGATGATGGAATAAATGTGTATTACCTAAAACTCTGTAGCTGTTACCTTGAGTTTATACTATGCTCGTGTTTCCGAAGAATAAGAGAGTGAATTCTAATGCATTATTTGTGCCTTTTTTTGTTTGTTTGTGTGGGTAAGACAGAAGATTGTAGTAGTACCAAGAAATCCTTCAATTGATCTGTATTGTTGTCTAGATTGTGTCTTTTAGCCAAATGCATTGAAATTTCTGTTAATGTGGTTTGACAATGACATGAATTATTATGTGCCTAGGTTTTTACCCTGGACATTACGGCATGCATCTGGCTTATAAATTGGAACATGTGGAATACTCACTGCAAGAACGGCAGAACATTGTAGGATCCTGAATGGGTTAAAATGGAACCATCCTCTCATCTTTCTTGTTTTGTTTTGTTTTGATTGTTTGTCCTGCTATATGCTAATCTCTAAGAACCACCAAGGGAATTCAAGTATGAAATGAGGCCAGGGTTCTCAACTTTTTGCATTGTCTACTAATGCCTGCTATATTGCAAATTTTTTATGTTATTTGAAATTCATGAATGTTATGAATAAGTCTGTCAATTGATATCCGAATATTTTAATTTTCAACAGAATTTTGTTTGTTTGGAACCAGAGCTTGATGTCTAAGCTATATTACTGGAAAGTCTGCATTTTCTGGATTTCCATATTTTCCATCTTTTTTTGTTCAATGCACTGCAAGCCAATTCTGCCTTACCCTGGCCTACATATTTCATTCACCCTCAAATCAACATGAAAGACTTGACTTCCAACTTAAAACTTTGTCCAACCTTTATGGACATGCGTTCAGCTTTTTAGCGTTTAGAACAAGGCAACGTATTGTTTTTTTCTGAAACTGGTATGTATCAGTATCGATGTTTTTTGATATATCGTTTCGAGTTTATTGATATTTTTCATATATATATATATATATGTTTATAAGAAAATATAAAATTATAAAAATTTAATATTCAAAATTTTTAAACATCAAATAAATAAAATAAATTTTTAAAAAATATAATAAAATATTATTAATTAGGTCCAATAGCTTAATTTAATAAATATATATTTTGAATATAATTATGTAAAAAATAAAAATAATTATGATAGAAAAATATTAAAAATTAGTTTAAAAAAATCAAATAAATGATTTTTTGTAAAAATCAAAAAATCAAAATCTTGTACCAACCGGTACGGGTCGATATTGATCGGTACAGGTTGGTACGACTAGTACGAATCGGTACAAAAACTGAAATATTACAATATTGGTACCGTTTTAGTTTACCTTAAAACCGGTAAGTATCGGCCGGTACGATCGGTACTAATCGGTACAAAAATTGAAACAGTACAATATTGGTACCGTTTCAGTTTACCTTTAACCGGTAGGTATCGGCCAGTACGACCGATATCGGTACAGTACCAACTACATTGGTTTAGAATCAAAGTACTCACTGTGGTATAGATGATGTATTGTTTTCTGTTTCAGTATTGATATTGGTATGTATCGTTATAATGTGTTTCGATGTACTATTTTAGGTTTATAGATAAATTTGAAAATTTTTCATATATATAGTCTATTTTCAAATTTTTTAATAAAATATTTATTATATACACATATAAATACACCACCATTACATACATCTATATATTCAAATATATATTTTAAAATTCATAAATATTTAATATCCAAAATTTTCAAATATCAAATAAATAAATAAAAATATTAGAAAAATATAATAAATTATTATTAAACAAGTTCAATATCTTAATTTAAGAACCATAAATAAAATTATAAAAATAAAAATGATCATAAGAGAGAAAGCATTAGAAATTGATTAAAAGAATTAAATAAATGAAAAAAAAAAAAGATAAAAAAGGGCAAAATCTTGTATCGGTCGATACTAGACCTGTTTAAGGGCTGGATGGCTTAGACCGGTTCTTGGACACGATTTTTCAAATCCAAGTTGGGCCTGAGATATTATTTAATTAATAAAATTTGTTTTTATTTAATTTTAATATATTAATATTTTACTATTAAAAAAAAAAAAAAAAATCGAGGCTTTAAGGCTCGAAGGGTCAGGCTGGACTAAGCTTTGGACATGGATTTCACAAAGCCAATCGAGCACGGCTCGACCAATGGAAAGGTTTAGCTGATACTATCAGTACGTGCCGGTACAAAGACTGAAACAGTATAATAATCTATGGCTCGGCCAATGGAAAGGTTTAGCTTGTATAATCGGTACGTGCCGGTACAAAAACTGAAATAGTATAGTAATCTAAATATACCGATTTTTTTCAAAACTGATATATATTGGTCGGTACCGATATAATATCGATAATCTTGATTATATTAATATATAATGCTCCTTATCACAAGTGACAACATCTTAATTGATGAAATTACATAAAAATCTAATAATAATAAACATAAGTTTAAAGATATATGTTATTTTATTTTTTATAAAAACATATTTTCTTTTCAAAATACCTGCATATAATGGGTGGCCAAAATCTAGTATAAAAAAAGTGTCTTGAATGACTTAAAAAACCGGTTGAAATCTACAACTGCATGTCTAAAAGCCAGAAACCCCAGCCATTGCAAGTAAAAGAACCTTAGGATACACCAAAAATGAGTAAACATGAAGGAAAAAGAAAAGAAAAGAAGAACTAAAAAATTCTTTAGCTAGCTCTATTGCTATTTCTTTTGATGAGGTTATATATTACAAGTAAAAATTATAATTACAGTCAGATAACTTTATGTATTTATCAAATACTACATCAATGTCAAAAATATTAAATAGACTCATCTCATAGTTTATTTTCACTTTAAATTTATGATATATTTGCTTTTTTACTAAGTTTTAACCTTTTTGGATAAATAAAAGGAAAATTAGATTTTGTTATAACTAGCCTTAAGCACACACCCACTATGTGAGAGTGAAATATATAAAATATTTAATAATTAAGATAAATATCAAAAGAACAAATTTTTTTTTTATATAGTTATATTAAAATGTTGAAAGAAAGAAAATCCGGAATAATTACACGCAGTGGTTTTATAAAATGAAGAAAAAGTAAGGTAGTTTTTTCATTTAAAAAAAAAATTATTAATATGATTCTATCAATATATATTGTTGATTTTATAATCTAGTTTTTATATACTTTTTCAACTAAATTAATGTCACTTGACTCGTGATTAGGGTGTAAATGAGACACTTGTGCTCACAAGCTACTTGAGCTCGGCTCGAAAGAGAAAACTTAAATTAGGTCTTGGTTATTATCGAGCCGAGCTTTAGCTCCAACAACTTGAATTATCGAGCGAACCAGCTTCGAGTATATTAATGTCCGGCTCAAGTGATTCGTGAGCCTAATTGAGTTTTTTTTTTAAATATATATTTTATTATTTTTAATTAGTAATGAAAAATTTTATTTGAGCTCGGGCTCGAACACAAATAATTGATTTGAAGTCGAACATGAGAATCAAGCTCGTTTTTTACTAGGTAAATTAACGAGACTAATCGAGCGAGCTTTAGTAATTTGGTTTTTAAATCGAATTGAGCTCGAACTTTAAAAATAAAATTCGATCGAGCTCCAGTTGAGTTTCGAGCCGTGAGTTTTGAGTCGAGCTCGAGCTTCTTATATTTGAGCTTGACGAAAAATTTTATTTTTTTTATTCTATTATTCAACCCTTTTTTTTTTCTAGCTTCTACCATTTATGATGAATTATGTGCTAAATGGACGAGGCACATTCATATATATACATATATATATATATATATATATATATATATATATATATATATATCACCCTTAAAATTGTATAGATTTTGTTTCTTTATTTTAGATTATTTTTTAAATCATTTATGACAATTTTTTGAAATATGAATATAGAAGTTTTAATGAATCATTTGGAGATAAAAAAGAAGAAGAATCTTTTGTTAAAAAGCAATCTCAGAAATTGATAATGTCTCGATCTAATCATTATCTTTTCAATCATTGAAATCACAAGGAGAATCATTATTATTTTTTATTTTAGAAAAAATGAAAACCTTACATTTTAAATAAAAATATTATAAATCAAATATTTGAATTAACGAAAAATTAATCTTTTGATTAGTAGTATTAGACAAAATGATTTATTTGTCACATTCCAATGGTATTCTCATAATCCATCCCAACTTTACTGTTTGACTTTTGCATATACATGGAAAAAAGTTGAACTGCAGTTTTCTTTATAAGAAAACAATTTCATTCTAACTCATATAATCAGGATTACAAATTGTTTCCAGCAATGATTTCAACCAGAGCTTTTGGCATCCGACAATCTGGTTTAGCAAGCCCGTGAGCTAGCTTGTTAAAGTTTATGTTAACATGATCAAACAGAGCCTTATTACAGTCATCTACTAACTCCCACTTGTTTAGTATTAGACTGCCCATTCCCAAAAGTATCCTCCTTGCACTCAATCTCCTATATAGCTAATCTAGAATCAAATTCGACAATAAAACCTATTAAAACAAAGTTCGATTGCTAACTCAAGCCCCATTCCAATTGCATTCACTTTCACTTTCGAAAGAAAAGGAGAAGTCATAGCACCAACTTTAAGAGTAGCAGATACGAGTAATGTTGTTGGATTTCAACCACGTAAGTGTACGTATTGTTAACAAGTAATAAAGTAAATAGTAAAGTATGGTTCCCACGAAAAATTGTTATCAAATTCGTTAACTACTAAAATTAAAATAACTAATCTTATTCAAACACTTAATTAAAGGTTGTTAATTAAAAAAAAAAATTAACAAGCAAAGAAAGCAAATTAAAATTTAGATTAATTAATTGAGAAAAACCTAGGATTATAATTTCTCTCAACATTTTGTTTGACCTTTCTTACTCTCTTAACTTGACTAATGATATTGAGTTGTTAACCTAGAGTTCTAATTTATTTATAAGTATCTTACGATGATCTTATAATTTTTTTTTTTTTTAACCAATTAACTATATTCCTATGAAAATTGAATTAGAGAGAAACTCATTAAGCTTAGACTCTAAAATTGGTTACACGTGATATGTAAGTATATTTTTACCCTACATGCAACTTAATTTATCATAATAAATGAATTTGAAACATATTTATTCAATTTATATCTAACACTAAACTCCTTTTTTCAAGTTGTATTTAAGTTATCAAATCAATCTAATTGGTGGCCAGACAATTAGAAGCAATAAGCACAAGATGGAATAAACAGCTCAAATATCATTAAATCAAGCAAGAGAATAAAATAATTCAAACTACATGTTGAGTTCCATTGCAATCCTAGAAAAAAGTAATTTAGTTCATGCTAATGAAAACACAAAACAAAGGAGTTTCACCATCATCAATATTACAAGAAGATAAAAGAAGATTAAGGGAAAAGAAAAAAACTACGGTTTGTCAGGTCTCCAGTCTTCAAGTCTCCAAAATCTCTCTTGCCTCTTCAAACTTTTGGTGGCTACTCTCATCTTAAGAAAACTAGGTTTATGAAAGCTAAAAGATGTGCATAATTAAGTCCTAAAAGTTTCCTATTTATAGAGCTCCAAAAGGTTGAAGAAGGAAAACGTTTTAGGCAAGTAACAAGTTGGACTTTCCATATATGCGCTATTTTTCTGCCTATTTGTTGTTGCATTCTTCTCCTTCTTGCTTTTGGACCTACAAAAATACAAAATACATTAAATTAATAACTAATTTAAACATAAAATAAATAAATAAAACTAATCTAAAAACAACTAAAAATAATCAATTCGGAGTTTAAATAACAAGGACTTAGCTAATTTGAATGTACAGAATATGGTAAAATAACTCTATTTAATAGAGTTATCACACTCCCAAACTTAAGATTTTGCTAATCCTCGAGCAAAAACAAAATAAAACAAAATAAAACGAATCAAAAAACAAAACTAGAGATGAATGCACTTAAATAATGATTCCCTTAATTGCCCTCAAAAGTTATCTCAAAATCCCAACTCAAAGTAGAACATAAACATAACCCAAATTCATGATTTGATTCAATCGTAAGCCTCATGTTTGAATGGACTTTCAGTGTGTGTTTGAATAATCTCTTTGCAAATCATTGCATGCAATCCAAATAAGTTTATGTCAATGCAAAATACGAATTAGTACTAGATTCTCATATGTTTGCTTTCATCTCTCTCTCCACTAAAGTAGATTAACACTTCATCAAGGATCAAGTAAGACTTTATTAATCTTGTAATGAAAGGCTAGGGTCAAGGTGGGATATAGGATATATTTTGGTTTAAGTCACCTATAGACACTTTTCATTGTCTCAGAATCTTCGAAGAGCCATAGTCTTTACCTCAAGTTACATTCTTCATTCTTTGAATGCATCTCCTTTTTCTTCACTACTTTATTATTTTCTTTTCTTTTTATTTTTTTCAATTTTCATTCATTGAACATCACCATTCCATCCAAATTAGACACGGCTCATAATTATTTTCTGTAACATCATACACATGCCTATGTAGTGAGGGTTAGTCATGGTTTTTCTTATTAGGCTAGGCTAAAAGATGTGACAATCAAAGAAAAGAGATATATCAATTAGGCACAAAGAGGTAGACTAAGGATATTAATATATATAGGTAGGCTAGAAAGGCTCAAACGATCCAAAAATTACCTAAATCACTTTCTCAACTTAATGTTATCTAAGATTTCGTATCGAGAGAGAATCAAACAAATTCTAAGCTTCTAGACCAAATCGCAATTCACATCAACATAAGCAGTCTTTAAATAAGAAATGCAATAAGCAAGAGATCAAGTGATCAATTATTGAAAATCACATCCTAACAATGAGACTAACAAAAGAATTTAACACAAACTCAAATCATGCCTATGTTTTTCCAAGAGTCAAGATAAATAAATAATCAAATTCTCATCATTGGATAGGGGATTCATCATGATTAAGTGAAAAATATCTCAAGCTTTTTTTTTTTTTTTTAATAAAGATTCCTAAGCATAAAATAATAAAAAAAAGAACACACAAACAAAATAAAAAATCACACAAAACAAAAGAAAACGATAAGCTAAAGATCCTTCCAAACTTAAAAAAATATTGTCCTCAATGTGTAGAAATATAAAGAGTAAGAACAAGAAAACTCCCTGTTGATGAAAGCAAAGCAAGAGAAGCTCTAGTCTTCCTCTTAAACCTCATCATGCTTGTCCAAGTTGGGTGAGTGGCTACTACAAAAAAAAAAAAGGTAAAAAGAAATTAGTCAGAACATCCTAACAAAATTTGAAAATTCAAAATCAAAGAAAAGAAAGAAAAAAAAAATCGAGAACTTGGGTTGCCTCCCAAGAAGCGCTTGATTTATAGTCATCGGCTTGACTTTTTCATATTCATCATCCTGTATCTAACCACTTAATGATCTTTTTTCATGCCATTTCTTTGTCTTTTGTTTGTAAAGCTTAGCAATCTCATTGGCATGAAAACGGAATTCATCCCTCTCAGAAGTAGAAATCAAGGATGCTTTCAGCGGATCAATGAGATAAATTTCTATGGACTCCTCTTTAGTAGCACTATCTACCACATTGATTAGCTTTGGCTTTTGGAAGCATTGAGGAAAGGGTGGTGATGGGTATAACTGAATCTCCTCTTCTTGAGTTTCTTCAACATGCTTCTCATACACCATTTCTTCAAGCTGCTTGTTTGACACATCTTGCTTTTTGCTACCCTTTTCGATCTCATTTCCACTCCTAAGTGTGATTCCGATGCATTGCTATTTTTCATCGCTCCTATAATTAGTCTCAGTGTCACTTGGAAGAGTTTCTTGAGGGCCGTTGTTAATGGCGTTAGCAAGCTGGCCCATTTGTTTCTCAAGATTTCTAAGTAATGCTGCTTGACTCTGAAGTATAGTATTGGTTTTTGTATATATTGCATAAACATCTTTTCCATTGATGCTTCTTTTCTGGGATAGGAGTTTGGGCTTGTGATGAAACACAGAAGGATATGCTTGATTGGCTGAATAAGAGGGCCCTTGAATGTTGTTCCAAGAAAAAATTGGGTGATTATCCAACCTGGATTGTAATTGTTGGAATAAGGATTATTCTGCTGTATATTGTAGTTTCCAACATATTGCACTGATTCAACATTGGTTGGGCATCGATCACTAGTATGTCCTTCCCCACATAGTTCACAAATCACAAACGGGCTTTCAACGACATGTACACTCAAAATGTCAATTTCTTTGGACAGTGCAACCACCTGTGCGGTTAAAGCAGTGATTGCATCTAGTTTATGAACCCACATAGTGCACCCCTTTGCACACAATGACCAATCGAACTTGAAAAAAAAAAGAAAAAAAAAGTTTGAATTAAGACTAAGATTGCTTGGTATTAATATTAACAAAAATAGTAAAACAATTTCCCGACAACTGCACCAAAAACTTGTTGTCGGATTCAACCATGCAAGTGCACGTTATCAACAAGTAATAAAGTGAAGAGTATAGTATGTTCCCAAGAGAATTGTTACCAAATTCGTTAACTACTAAAATTAAAACAACTTAATCTTATTCAAACACTTAATTAAATGTTGTTAATTAAAAAAACTAAACAAAAGAAATTAACAAGCAAAGAAAGAAAATTAAAATTTAGATTAATTAATTGAGAAAAACCTAGGATTACAATTTTTCTCAACACTTCGTTTGACATTTCCTACTCTCTTAACTTGACTAATGACATTAAGTTGTTAACCTAGAGTTCTAATTTACTTATAAGTATCTTCTCATGGTCTTATAAAAATATTTCTTTTAACCAATTAACTATATTCCTATGAAAATTGAATTAAAGAGAAACTCATTAAGCTTAAACTCTAAAATTGGTTACACATGACATGTAAGTATATTTTATGGGCATGTAACAGGTTGGACTTTTTATATATGCACTAGTTTTTTGCTTGCTTGTTGTTGCATTCTTCTCCTTCTTGCTTTTAGGACCTATAAAAATACAAGACATTAATTAATAACTAATTTAAACATAAAATAAATAAAAATAATCTAAAAATAATTAGAAATAATCAATTCAGAGTTTAAATTACAAAGACTTAGTTAATTTGAATGTAAAATATGATAAAATAACTCTATTTCATAGAGTTATCAAGTACTGCACCCCCAGCATCCCTCATCACCACCCCAATGCCTGTTAACTTTTTTCTACTGTTGAAAGAGGCATAAACATTAACTTTAATAAAACCATGAGGTGGTACTTCCCAAGCCAATTGTTGCTGGTCTCGTATTCCCTGTAACATATTCCATTGCTCATAAACAGCTTTCACCTCTTCCACCATTGTTCTTACATTCAACCCTATGCTTGTAGGTAGGTTATAAATTCCATCATGATAGCTTCTATTAGCGGTATAAGCCACAAGATGATCATGCATCGTTCAGTAGACCATGTTCTACTAGCATATCTAAAAAAATCTAACCAAAATTGAGAATTTGGACTATGTGATTCCATAAAAGGCAAAAGGCAAGAGCATGCTTCCCTCCACACCCTCCAACTAAAAGAACAACCAACGAAAATATTATACCAAGTCTCTATACTCTCTCCACACACCGGGCATGAGTTTTCTACCTGTAATCCCCTTTTACAGAGCACATCAGCAATTGGCAAGATTTCTTTGAGTACTCGCCACATAAGCACCTTTATTTTAGGCATCACCTTGGCTAGTAGCCACAAAATCTTCCATTTTTCCACCTCCGATATCGATGACACAATACTCTGCCATCACTAGTTGTGCTATGTAATAAGCTGACTTAACTGTAAAGTGACCTATCAAAGAGTCATTCCAAATCAACTTATCTTCTGATACCTTGCAACTCAAAGGTGTGTGCATGACTATGTCTGCATCCTCTTGTGAAAGTAACTCCCTAACCATTTCATCTCTCCAACATCTTCTTACTGGCTCTATTAGCATGGCCACTTTCATTGGAATATGGAAATTATCCCGCAATCTGTTTGTCACAAAATTTGGTCCCTTATTTAGCCATCTGTCTCTCCACACATTAATGGATTGCTCATCTAGTAGCCTCCAGTAATGTCTTATTTGGGAAACATCGTGCCATTAACACATTGTAACACAAGGAACTTTTGTTGTGTACTAGTCTCCAACATTGCTTTGCTAATAGAGCTAAGTTGAAAGCCTCAAAATCCTTGAAACCCAAACCACCATCAAGTCTTGATATACACAAGGAATCCCACTTTAACCAATGAATCCTCCTCTTATCTTGTGCATCACCCCCACCAAAGCTAGCTATCAACATGTTAAGGCCATGAATGAAAGTTTTTGGGAGCTTAAAGCAATACATCACATGTTGAGGATTAGCTTGTGCGACCACTTGGATCAAAACTGCTCGTCCAGCTTTAGACAAAACCTTTTTCCTCCACCCTTGGAGTCTGGTTCGAATACGGTCCATGATGGAGCAAAATTCTACCCTCCTAGATCTGCCAAACAACAACGGTAACCCAGATATCTCTCCTTGTATAAACTTTCGCACCCCGAGAAAATGCATAATCTCTGTCTTGTCTCCTGCCAATATATTAGAACTAAAGAAAATCGTAGACTTTTCAACATTCACCATCTGACCCAATGCTTGCTCATATGATTTCAGGATCTACATGACTGCTTAACAATCCCTCAAAATGGCTCAACTACAAAAAACTTTCATGTCAGCTAACTTATATTAATGCTCAAATTTTGTAAAAAAAAAGGTGTTATTCTGATGGATTTTTAATACCTTCAGAATAGACACTACATATAGCTACGCCTTGATTACCTGTCGGTATAGATGGTACTTTTATTGACAGATTACTATTATTTGTCAGTATAAACGTAATATATACTAATAGATTTTTTCTTCTGTTAGTATAACATCTTCTTAAATAAAACGTGCTTCTTCATTTATGACAGGCAATTTTATTTCTCATAATTTTTATTTTTTAATTGAAAAGTCTATAGCAACGGGTGTTTTATTTTGCCTGTCGGTAAAAACTTAGGTTTTATTTGGGTTTAGCTTTTTTTTCCCGTGCGCCCATCTCTATCTATTTCCACCCCTTTTTGTCGAAACCTATCTTCTTCCTCTTTGCTGCTGTTACTTGAATGATTTTGCTTTGAATGTTTTGCCCTCGAATTATAATACTTCTCTCAGTTTGGTACCCAAAAAATAAAAACGATTAATTAGGTACTTAAACTTTTATTCCGTCATGCATGTTGATCCTTTAGATTAACATTGTTAATTTAATGATTTATGTGACAATAACATCCAATGATTTCATGACACATGACAAAAATGTCATGTAAAAAATACATCATTAATGTCAAGTTATCTTAAAAAGAAAAAATTCAAAAAAAAAAATTATAAAATTCAAAAGAATTAAAATTAAAATTAAAAAGGAAAAATTAAAAAATGATTTTTTTTTTTTAAAAATCAAAATTAAAATTTCAAATTAAAAAAAAAATCTGGAAATTTCAAAATTAATTAATTTTTTTTCATTTCCCTTTTTTTTTCTCCTTCCTCGCACTAGTCCCTTTCCCTCAACAGACAAAAAAACCAGAAATGTAAAGACCAGAAAAATCTTTTTCTTCCCTTCCTCTCATCAGTTTCTTTAGCCCCAAATGTAGCCACTCCCTTTCACAGTAAAAAAAAAAAATTCTGAATACATAAAATTATTAGTATTAAAAAAAAAAAAAAACTATAAGACTCAATTACTTGTTGCCAAATTACGACCATCAGAGCAGAAACACAACTTTGTGACCGAATCCGCATGACCTTTAAGAATTTTCAAATCCAACGGATGATGACGCTTGTTTTGATCCTACATTACATAAATAAAAAATAAAAGTATTTTAAGTCAATTTTTATTTTTTTAAAAAATAAGTGCTAAAATCACATGACAAAACCCTAGCAATATTAGATTATCACAAAAATCAATCCCAAAATTCCAAGGTGAATGCAACATGATAAGGACAAATTATAAATTACAAAAAAGTAAAAAAGCGACGTAAAGATCCTGATTGTAGGTTAATTGGACTCCATCTATATGATGGGCTGTGTAATACCGCACTCTTGATGCAGGAAATACCAACAAGCCTATATAATTTGCTTAGGGAATTGTACAAAGCAAATTATATGGGATTGACATTTGGAAGAGTGAAGAGGCAAAGACAAAGAACGAATTGGATGATTGAAGTGGTGTCAACTAGAAACTTAGAGCATCTTTCATATGTGTCGGAGGTAAATACGATTTTCAAGATTACTAGTGTTTAGACCTCGCGATATTCAATTGTAGTTTATATTGAACTTCGAACAAAATGTTAAAATAATTATATTATATATATATATATATATAATAAAATAAAACTGTTTGTACAACATTTAACTGAAGTTAAGGAAATATTGTTGGACTCTTGAAAGTGTGCAAAAGTGATTTATACGAAAGATAGATAAATCTATGATGGTTAATCAAACATATTTCTTAGGCTGTAGATGTTTGATATTTGATAATCTTCATGAATGTGTTCAAGCGTAGTTATGCCGTCAGCTGGTGGTTGCTGCTGTTTTCGTCATCTTCTCCTTTCTTCCTTTTTTTTGCAATGCTGTGGAGTGGCTGATTTGGTTCTATGTGACACGAACAAAAGCTGAAGCACATAAAGATAGAAATTTCAGTTTGATAAATATAGAATAGATGGATATAGAAAAAAAAAAATCAACATATGTAAGAGGTAGGAGTAATAAAAAAACAGAACAAACGATTGGTTTGAAGTGGAATCAAGAAGATAGAATTAAGTTTTATTTAGGATCCATGTATATGCAGCGGTCAAGGTGAAAGGGGTTCTATCAGGGAACTTGTTGCGTGAAGGAGGAGCAACACAATTGGTTATATCAGCAACAGTGACTGGAAGTGTATTTGTACTTCCAGTACTTAAGTCAAACAGATTATATATACGAAGAACAATTGCTTTATATATGAAATCAATACAGAGAGGATATATGTACATAGCAAGTCCAGTTAACACATGCAATATGTTATAGCATGCATACAGTGTAAGGAACATTTCAATGTTGACAAACCTGAACCATGTTATATTAATGTATGAATAAGATTGAGCAAAGTATTCATAATTACATATAGCAATATAGGGATTCATTAAGGTCTGACATATAGTCTCTATACATGTTTATGAAGAGCATCTGCTTTATATAGGAATTAAGTATATGGTCAGATTAACTAACAGATGTAACATTTGATACCATGCACAGAACCTAAGCAACATGTGAATGTTGACAATACTGAAGCATTTGAGATTAATGCATGAATAAGAATGATTGAATCATTTTCTATTATTAGGATTTGTATAGGCTAACTTATATAGGACTTAATTTAAAACAAAATAGTACTTCACAGTTCATACTACTTGTGAGTTGCGACCATATTGCATTCACTAATTATGAAAAGAAATTCAAAGCGGTCGAGCTCGAGTCGAGCTTCAAGCCTCCCTGGATAATAATATAATATATAATAGAGACGTATCTTCGGATGAAGAGAAACAAATGAGATGGTGTTTAAATACCTTTGCATCCACCACGAGAAAGTCTAAACAGAATAAGAAGTCTGGTTCATTTGGAGTTCGCGATTCCCATATGCGAATAATGCATATTTTGATTGGAATTACTGGTTTGGAAAGTCCCAAGTCACTCAAATACTGTTGATTCATGTTTGGTGATAAGTGCTTAAATTCATCATTTTCATATATCAATTCCTTATATTTTATACTTAGTTCCTTGAAATCCTTGATAATTTACTATGGTTTTGTGTTTTGTAGGTGTTTTGGAAGATAAGAATTGCTATGGAGTTGAAAAGAATGAATTTGGACAAGAAATGAAACTTCAAGCACAATGGACACTTCAAGAAGACTAGATGCGGTTGCCTATATCTCATTCCCTAAAAACCATAGTTGAAAAACTATTTTCAAGCTCAAAAGAACCCTAGCGACAAGTTTTATTTAACCTTGAAGAATTTCAGCCGCCACTTCCTTTTGCATTATTATGGGTTGTACTAATTCTTCCTTTAAATGCCCTAGCTGATTACATGGTTTCTTAGATAAATAAAAGGTGGCGGCATCTCCTAGTATTATTGGCTGTCAACTTTGTCAACTTGCATTAATTGCAAAGATCTTTCCTTAAAGCTAATCCTAGTCAAAGTAGGAGAACTAAATCAGCCAAGACTTTCCTTCCTTACAATTACTTTGGCTGCAAGTTTGTAATCTCTCCTTATTAAAGAGTGCTTTGACTACAATTAATTATTTCTTTCCTTATATCTACATGCCTTGGCTGCCAAGTATTCCTTCTTTCCTTAAAACACAAAATTCAGACACCTTTCCTTAACTTTAGCCACAAGTCAGCATTTACTGAAGGGAGAGAGTTGAAATTCACTTGTTTGATGCCCTATCTATTGCCTATAAATAGAGAACAAGGGGGCAAACGAAAAACACACTTCTCCAAGCTACAAAGTTTTGATTTCTTCTTTGTTTCTTTGTTTTTGAGAGAGCAAGAGGTTGGATAATTAATATTCTTGTTCTTCTTTCTTTCTTTTAATTTCTTCTTAGATTCTCTTTAATTTTATGTTTATGTTTACAATGCCTATGCTAGGCTACACTTTTATTTGGTTAAGGGTGATTTCAAAGCCCTAGACATGTTATGTAATTAACTTTCAGAATCTATTTATCATTGTTTTCTATCAAAGTTGCTTATGTTCTTCCATGAAAATTGTTCATTATGATGTTTTGATTTGTTTAGGCGGCCAACTAGATAAATCTTGATAATTGTCTAATGCTAGTTTAGGAGTCTTGATCCGTAATTGTCTTGATTTCCTATTCATAAGTAGCAATTTGTGATTAATGATTATGGTCAAGTTTTCAATAATTGCAAAGTGGAACATAACCTAAGTTGAACAATCCGAGCTTATGTGTTTGTTGCTTAGATCAACCTATCTTTTTCATCATAAAGCTGCTATTAAATTGAACTTAGAGAGCTTATTCTAGGTTGTTTCATAGTTAGAGATTAAATAGAGAGCTTGTTCTATTTAACGACGAACTAAGGAAAGATTGGGGTAACAGAACTTGTTGTTATCTATGGTTGTTAACTTTGATAGCTAATTAATATTGATAGATAAGAAATTGATTCTTAATGATGTCTAGTGGTGGAGAATGAAAACATAACCATATTTCTCATATTTGATTATTCTTAATTACTTGTTTTATCATTCTTATTGATTAACTTTAGTTTAAATCTCATCTCAAAACCCCTTTTACTTTTGTTTACTTGTTTTTAAGTGATAAACTATTAACTTACAAACTAAAACTTAATCCCTGAGGACTCGACCCTTGCTAATCACTATACTTTACAATTGATTTTTTTTAAGTGCAAGGTTAAATAAAATACACTCTTTTGGGTGCATCAAGTTTTTGGCGCCGCTGCCGGGGATTGCTTTCTTTAGTTTATTGGTTTATTCTTATTTTCTGTTCTAATTATTTCCTTTCTTGTTTTTTTTAATGAATGTTCCAAACTCCCGAAGAAGACTTAAGACTTAGGAGAATTCGGGAATTTATAACTTCTCACCAACAACCAAACGAGGAGTTGATCTTAAATATCCAAGAGGAGCAAGGAGAGATGGCAGCAGCTGACAATCGAACTCTCAAGGAGCTAGCTGCTCCGGACTTGGGTCAACAACCATTATGCATTGAATATGCTAATCTTGAGGTAGCTTTTGAATTAAAGTCTGGTTTGATTCATCTTCTCCCAACTTTTCATGGTTTTGCAGGAGAGGATCCAAATAAGCACCTCAAGGAATTCCATGTAGTTTGCTCAAGCATGAGACCAACAGGGGTCACGGAAGAGCAAGTTAAGTTGAGAGCCTTCCCATTCTCTCTAGCTGATTCAGCAAAGGAATGGCTCTACTATCTACCATTTGGGACCATCACTACATGGAATGATATGAAGAAAGCATTCTTGGAAAGGTATTTCCCAACATCTAAGGCTGCCAACATTAGAAAAGAAATATGTGGGATTAGGCAATACAATGGAGAGTCGTTATATGAATATTGGGAGAGGTTCAAGAAACTTTGTGCATCATGTCCACACCATCAGATAAGCGAACAACTTCTCATCCAATACTTCTATGAAGGTCTCATGCCCATGGAGAGAAGTATGATAGATGCCTCTAGTGGGGGAGCTCTAGTTGATAAGACTCCCGGGGCTGCTAGAATCTAATCTCCAACATGGCAGCCAATTCTCAACAATTCTCAATGAGACAAGATCCACCACGACAACCCAAGAGAGTCAATGAGGTAAGTATATCATCCCTTGAACAAAATTTGATAAACTGACTTCTCTTGTTCAATAATTGACTGTAGGTAATATACAGCAAATAAAGGCTTGTGGCATATGTTCAAACATGGGGCACTAAACTGATATGTGTCCAACACTTCAAGACACCAATGAACATGCGAGTGCCATGGGTGGATTTCAGAATCAACCAAGAAGTATGATCCCTATTCAAACACTTACAATCTAGGATGGAGAGATCATCCAAACTTCAATTATGGAGGGAACCAATCACAAACTGCTCCTCCACCATTTTACAATAGGCCACCGGGTTTTCAGCAAAGAGTGCAACAACCATATCAAACCCGACAACAAGTGCCACCCACCCAAAATTCAGGTACTTCTCTTGAAGATCTTGTTAAAGCTTTTTCTACTAATACAATTCAATTTCAACAGGAAACAAAGACAAGTTTCCAAAAATTGGAGACTCAAATTGGGCAATTGGCAACAACCATGAGTCAAATGCAAGCAAGGGATTTCGGGAAATTACCTTTTCAAATATAGTGAATCCAAGAGAGAATGCCAATGCTATAACTTTAAGAAGTGGGAAACAGCTAAGACACCACAAAAGGATAATGCTCAAGGAGAGGACAACACCATGGCATCATCTTCACATTCAAATGAGCCACTAAAAAAGGTAACTCCTAAATCATCTTTTCCTTCTTATATAACTCCGCCTCATTTTCCTAGCAGGTTAGCAAAGTCCAAGAAGGAGGAGCAAGAGAAGGAAATTTTGAAAACTTTTCGAAAAGTAGAGGTGAATATTCCTTTACTAGATGCTATCAAGCAAGTGCCAAGATATGCCAAGTTCCTAAAAGAGTTGTGCACATCTAAACGGAAGTTGAAAGGGAATGAAAAGGTAAGTGTGGGGGAGAATGTGTCAGCTGTTCTTCAAAAGAAACTCCCACCTAAATGTAAGGATCCAAGTATGTTTACCATTCCTTGTAAGATAGGCAACACCAGGTTTGAGCGTGCTAAGCTAGATCTAGGAGCATCTATTAATGTCACGCCATATTCAATTTATGCTTCATTGAATCTAGGACCACTAGAGGAAACCGGTGTAATAATACAACTTGCTGACTGTTCTAACACTTACCCAAGAGGAGTTGGAGAAGACGTTCTTATATAGGTTAATGAATTGGTTTTTCATGCTGACTTTTATGTTATTGAGATGGAAGATGAGATGTCTTCTAATCCCACACCTATTCTATTAGGGAGACCATTCTTGCAAAAAAGCAAGAACTAAAACAGATGTACATGATGGCAGTTTAACTATGGAATTTGATGGTGAAATAATACGCTTTAACATTTTTGAGGCCATGGGATATCCTAGTGATGTGCATTCTGTTTTTAATATTGATATAATTGACTCACTAGTGCAGCAAGCTTATGAGCTAGATGGTGAAGATAGTTTGGAGATAGTCCTTAGCAAACATCTCGGAATGAGGAATGCTAAAGGGGAATTAGCCTTGAGTGACCATGTGGAAAGGGCACTAGAATCTTTACACTCGTTGCCACCTAAAGATGCAAGGTTTGATGTTTCATTTATTGATTTGCCTTTATCTAATGAGAAATTTCTACTTTCCATTTTGCAGGCACCAACTTTAGAGTTGAAACCGCTACCAGACTGTCGCAACCTAAAAAAATAACAAGTCTCATCACAAGACTTTATTATTCGTTAGGCGTGACATTAAAAAACCGAGGAAAAGTCGACTTAAGTCCTCTAAAAAATGAAGGTTTTGAAAATGCCCTTGAAAAAAGACACGGAGTCGCCACTAATCTTTTCTAGCTAGGTGTGATCGGCCACCTATTAAAATCGGTTTTATAAAAATATTTTAAAAATTAATTAAAACATTTTTTTTAAAAACCAATTTCAAGTCTGCGTTTTAAACCAGAGAAATCAAAGAAACGGGTTCGGGACTCGGTTACGTGTGGGGAAGGATTAGCAACCCCACAACGCCCGTATAAAACGGTACCTTATTAATCGTGTGTTATCTCAAGTCTCGGTAAAAAATCGGTTTTAAATTTAGTATTTCAAGTTAATTCCCAATTTAAAGAAAAATAATTTCATTTTTAATTGAAAATGATTCGGAATTTATAAATTCAAAATTTTCCTATATTCCCCAACAAACGTGGCAAAATATAGAATTTCTTATTAATTTGAAAAAATTTCCGAATCATTCTCGTTTTTTTGAAAGAAAGATATTCCTTTATTAATGATAATTGATGATATTCCCTCCAGCATACCCGGTAGAGAACTCATGAATTATTTTAACTCGGGAATATCTTTATTTTTTATTGAAAAATCATTATCCTTTTGAAAACATTTTAAAAGATATGAATATGTATATGCATGACATAGATAAAATGACATAGCAAAATCTAAATAATATAATGCATCCTAAATGATATGATATAATTTAAATGCCTTGGCATATTCTAAATGAAATGAAATGTCCTAAGTTATATGACATATTCTAAATTAAATGAAATGACCTAGGTAACATAATATATTCTATATGGAATGTAATATCCTAAATCATATGATATATTTTAAATGAAATAAAATATCCTAAATGACATAATATATCCTAAATGAAATGAAATGACCTAGGTAACACAATATATTCAACATGAAATGAAATGACCTAAGTAACATAATATATTCTATATGAAATGAAATAACCTAAGTAACATAATATATTCTATATGAAATGAAATAATTTGAATGACATGGCAAGTATGAATGATATGGCATATAATTTAAATGACATAGAATATAAAATAATGCTATCATATAATATGCATGGAAATAAAAGTAAAAATAATAATGCATGAACATAGTATATGCTAAAAAAATAATTAAATAAAAAGCATAGGATATCATGAAATATTCCAAATCATATAATAAACAATATAACATAACACAAAATCATAATAATATCATAGAAATTATCATAGTAAAAATCACATATTATAGAAAATGCATGAATATGGAAAATGATGCATGAAAATGTATTTTTTCCTTTAATTAAGGAAATCCGTATATCTAAAAAGATATCCGGCTACTTTAGGAAAATATGTCAAATTAAATATTCTAAAACCAAAATACTTTTTGATTGTTTGAAAACAATTTTGAAAAGCTTAGATTAAAAATAAAAAAAACTGGGTAAACCTTTTTTAAATGGCTCTAATTTCCTAAGTTTAAAATCCTGGACTTGACTACCCTTAACCCGAGACTTAAAAACATCATTTTTAGAGTTTAAAAAGGCTTAGAAACTACCCTAAGTCAGTAGCTAAACTTCATAATCAGCTCCCTCTAAGTAACTTAACCAAAACAGAAAAATGATTTTTTTTAATTCAATTCCGACTCCACTGTCTAGTTTTAAGCCACGTTTTTTTATCCTATTTTTAAAAATTCAAAAAAATCTAAAACAAATACTGGAGACTCAAGACATGTAAAAATACACGGGAAAAAATCATCTTAATTTTCTGATTAAAGATGAATGCTCAGAAAAATCGGGAAGTACGAGTACTGGGTGAAAAAACTGTTTTGCGAAAACACATTTTTGCCTTTGATAAAATCATTTAAAAATCAAAGTAAAAAATATTTAAGACTAAAAAACTGACTCACAAACAGTAGCTAGTCATTTTAAAAAGTTAGATAAAAATTGGCTAAGTAAAAAAAATCACAAATGTAGAATAATCAATTTGACAACTTTTTAATTTTCGACAAGCTCAAGTGAGTTTGACTTTGAGCCATTGGTTGGCCTAAGTCATAAATCATGTGGTATGATATGAAATGCATGAACTAAATGACATGGAATATGCATGACCTAGTGTCTGAAATGACATGGCAAAATGAATGGCACGGCAATATGAATGTCACGGCATAATCAACAAAATGGCACCATCACAAAATATTCATAATTACATCACGATCACATGCACACATCATTATTTGAAATGAATTATTCATGTGAGGAATCACATAAATAGCATATGTCGGAAAATATTATCTTGCTTCCCGGCAAACCCGACAAAGTTTGGAAAATAATTCTTTTATATGATATTTACATGATTCCGAGTAAAATGAAAATCATACGTTTTGATTCTATAAACACGTGCGTTGAACAATTTCCTAACCTCCCCGGCAAACCCGGCAAAGATCGGGAACTAATTCTCGCCAAATGTTTAATAAAACGAAAAGTATGTTTTTATGACAAATTAAGTAAAAGCATTTTGAAAATGCAATGCATGAAGATGTATTTAATGTGAGGACATCCGTATACCTAAAAAGGTATCCGACTACCTTAGAACGATACTTAAATTGGATTTAGCAAAAATAGACCCGAAGGTTTTTAAAAAAACACAATACCCAAAGGATTTGAAGAATTGTAACCCGGAGGTTTTGAAAACAAATTCCCGAAGGTCTTAAAAAAGTTTTACTTCGAAAAATAGTCTTGAAAAATTGTTTTTGGATTTTTAAAACATTTTCGGGAAAGTAAAGGATGGTTAGGAATTTTGAGTCCGTAATCACATAATCTGAAAAAATTGATATGCCCCGGTATATCATGAGAATAAAAACAAACTTGGTTACGAACTATTAATTAATCCGAACCAAGAATCTTCGGGGGGTGGTGTAAAAGAAACTGTTTTCAAGAAACGATAACATAGACATCAAGAAGCATGCAGCAAAATAGACCATATCCAAAGCAAGCAACATTAAGCATTTCATCAAACACTGAATATGCATCACAATAAACCATGTTTAAAGCAAGCACAATAAACCATATCTAAAGCAAGCACAATAAATATAAAATAAATGAAAGAATAATTAGCTCAAATGACTCTTTAAATTACCACAACCGCATATATTGGAGACAGGTCAAGGATAAATCCATTTTAAAAAAAATTGCTACTAAAGTTGTGCAGTTACAACTTCCAACGCCACTTTAATAGATATTATGCATGGGTAGGTAAAGAGCATTAATTAAAGTAAAAAACTAAAACCATTGCATTGAATTCAATAGAGTAAATTTGTTTAAGGAATTCATAAAAAATATTGTAATATATATTCCTTACCTGCATGATCCTTCCTGATGGATCCGAGAGACACCTGGGCTCATTCACAAACTCCCACGCAACTCCCATTTCTTTCTCATTTTGCTTTTCAATAAACTAACTCCCCCACAAAGAGATATCCTCCAGCAACATTACAAGAACTCACTCCCGAGAAAAGAAAATACCAAGAACAGAAGCGATACATCCAATTGCATCAAGCTCCCCATCATGTAATAAATAACAGTGCCGCTACTCAAAATGGTGCTCAAACGAAGAAACCATCTTAAACGGTCAAACCACACTCAGCATCTTTGTTCCCAGACTTACCACCAGCTCGATTTAATGCCTTCGTTTACCAACATACGTTTTGTTGGCCCTAGAAAAATCATCGGCAACCAAAGACATAACAAAGTCTGTGGATGTTGCCCTTCTGACCTTTCTTACTGCCAACAGCAATTTATCACTCTCTCCCTCAGAAGGCACCGGACCATAGAACAAAAGATATTTAGAAATTTCTCTGTCCCTTCTAATATAGCATTGAATTGGAGACTCGAGAGGACCCAGCTGCTTCAATGAGATGGGAAATGTGAGCCTTCCACATTGTTCGGGAGTCTTCACAATCTCCTTTGTAATTTCCCTCCAAGACCTACAAATTGCAGCACAAAAAACAACAACAGTTCAAGCAGGCCAAACTGTCTCAGTCTCTTCGACCCTTTGGATGATATCCAAAGAGCAATTATGGTGGTAGATTGTCCCACGGGCTTTGTTCTGCGAGTTCAGATTCGGGTGGCACTTGATTAGGAGCAAGATGGGATATAGTTCGTCTACACCAAAGCTTGCTTTGATCTCCCCTCTTTGACAAGTTCCCAATCCCATCTTTCATTTCCTTTATCTCCCGCATAATGTTCTTCAGTGACATCTTTTATAATCATACCAAATCCAATTTCTCAATATTCAATTGAATCATCAACCTAAAAAAGCTTAAAACTTGTGATTCTGAGAAGAAGAAGAAAAAAAAAATGTGGAAACCAGCTCTAAACCAACCGGTTCAAACTTCAAATCAAGCCAGAATTGAATCAGCTCACATATACTCAACACCACAAACCAAACAAATAAAGCAAATCAGAATGAAAGAAATTATTAAAAATGTCTTTTTTGTTTTTTTTGTAAAGAAAAGGTGCCGACTTTTCTTTTTCTTAGTAGGAATCCTAAAATGGCCACATCATTGCTAACGCCGGTGCCACCACCACTAGCCTTCTCCCCCAAAGAATAAAGCTCTCTCCTTTTTTAACTTTTTCATGTTCTCTCCCCCTATAGCCGCCAACTCTTTCCCCTAAAATAACCGACTCCCACTACTTTTTACTCAAGTGACCCATTTTATAACTCAATTACTAATCTAAAAAAATGGGTAATGTCTAAGTTACCCTTCCTTTATTTTTTCAAGTCTCTTTTTTTTTTTTTTTTTAAATATTTTCAGTTAAAAAATTTATTTTAAAAATCTAATAAAACTCAAGATTAAACTTTTTCACCCCGGGTTTAAATTGAATTTTAAAATGGATAATTTTACGGTTCGATTTTATTTGAATAATTAAAGCTAAAAAAAGATACATAATTTAGAAAATATATTTATATTTTTTAAAAAATCTAAAATCGCGACCGTGATTTTTACAAAAATATTAAACCCGAGAGGAGAACAAATCGAAATTGATTTTAAAAAAGCCCGGACAAAATTAGGTGTCTACAGCTACTCCTCTTTGGCTATTGCTGAGAATCAAGAATCAGGCAAAGATAAAATAGACAACAATTTTGTCCGATCAGTGAAATCACATGTGGAGAGAAGGAAAATGGGTTTTCATTCATTATTTTTCATTCATATTTTTTTCTTTTTTTCTTTTTTTCTTTTTTTTTTTTTATTATTGAAAAAGCTATAAATAGAAGATTTTGTCCTTAAGTTGAGTTCCCTGACTAATCAAGGCTCAGCTCGTCTTAAGGAAACGAGTTCGATTTGCTAAGTGATTATTTGGGCAGAACCAAAAATCGAAAAGTTATCTAGGCGAAACCGTAGGTAATTTTCAAAGTGATGACTTGGGTGAAACCAAAAGTAGAAAAGTTATCTAGGCGAAACAATAGATAATTTTCAAGGTGATGACCTGGGCGAAGCCAGAAGTCGAAAAGTTATCTAGGCGAAATCGTAGATAATTTTCAAGGTGATGACTTGGGCGAAACTAGAAGTCGAAAAGTTATCTAGGCGAAGCAGATAATTTTCAAGGTGATGACTTGGGCGAAACCAGAAGTCGAAAAGTTATCTAGGCGAAACCGTAGATAATTTTCAAGGTGATGACTTGGGCGAAACCAGAAGTCGAAAAGTTATCTAGGCGAACCGTAGATAATTTTCAAAGTGATGACTTGGGCGAAACCAGAAGTCGAAAAGTTATCTAGGCGAAACCGTAGATAATTTTCAAGGTGATGACTTGGGCGAAACCAGAAGTCGAAGAGTTATCTAGGCGAAACCGTAGATAATTTTCAAGGTGATGTCTTGGGCGAAACCAGAAGTCGAAAAGTTATCTAGGCGAAATCGTAGATAATTTTCAAGGTGATGACTTGGACGAAACCAGAAGTCGAAAAGAGACCTGGGTGAAACCAGAGAACTTTCTGAATATGGTGCCCGGAGGTCTTATCCATGATTTTGACAGAAAAACACCTTGACGATGGTCTCAAGGCTCGACTTGATAAAACAGAATGAATTCGATTTAAAACAAAAAGAAATACCTCGACGGTGGTCTCAAGGCTCGACTCATTTGATAAAACAGAATGAATTCGATTTAAAGCAAAAGGAAATACCTCGAGGTGGTCTCAAGGTTCGACTCATTTGATAAAACAGAATGAATTCGATTTAAAAAAAAAGAAATACTTCGATGGAGATCTCAAGGTTCGACTCATTTGATAAAACAGAATGAATTCGATTTAAAACAAAATGAAATACCTCGACGGAGATCTCAAGGTTCGACTCATTTGATAAAACAGAATGAATTCGATTTAAAACAAAAGGAAATACCTCGACGGAGATCTCAAGGTTCGACTCATTTGATAAAACAGAATGAATTCAATTTAAAATAAAAAGAAATACCTTGACGGTGATCTCAAGGTTCGACTCATTTGATAAAACAGAATGAATTCGATTTAAAACAAAAAGAAATACCTCGACGGTGATCTCAAGGTTCGACTCATTTGATAAAACAGAATGAATTCGATTTAAAACAAAAGGAAATACCTCAATGATGGTCTCGAGGCTCGACTCACTTGATAAAACAGAATGAATTCGATTTAAAACAAAAGGAAATACCTCGACGATGGTCTTGAGGCTCGACTCATTTGATAAAACAGAATGAATTCGATTTAAAACAAAAGGATATACCTCGACGATGGTCTCGGGGCTCGACTCACTTGATAAAACAGAATGAATTTGATGTAAAACAAAAGGAAATACCTCGACGATGGTCTCGAGGCTCGACTCACTTGGTAAAACAGAATGAATTCGATTTAAAACAAAAGGAAATACCTCAATGATGGTCTTGAGGCTCGACTCATTTGATAAGACAGAATAAATTCGATTTAAAACAAAAAGAAATACCTCGACGGAGATCTCAAGGTTCGACTCATTTGATAATACAGAATGAATTCAATTTAAAACAAAAGGAAATACCCCAACGATGGTCTCGAGGCTCGACTCACTTGATAAAACAGAATGAATTCGATTTAAAACAAAAAGAAATACCTCGACGATGGTCTTGAGGCTCGACTTATTTGATAAAACAAAATGAATTCGATTTAAAACAAAAGGAAATACCTCGACGATGGTCTCGGGGCTCGAATCCTGTCTTGTGCTAACCTTACTGGCATGGGTGAAACCGAAAATTGAGGAAGATCTGGATGGAGCCAGAGATTGAAATGACATTAGTGAAACCAGAAAGTTGAGAAAGATCTAGATGAAACCAGAGATTGAAATGACATGGTAGAAACCAGAAAATTGAAAAAAAATTGGATAAAACCAGAGTTTGAAATGACATGGTTGAAACCAGAAAATTGAGAAAGATCTGGATGAAACCAGAGATTGAAATAACATGGGTGAAACCATAAAATTGAAAAAGATCTGGATGAAACCAGAGATTGAAATAACATGGGTGATTAACCTGGAGGATTCGAGAGAGATCTAGATGAAACCCGAGATTGAAATAACATGGGTGAAACCAGAAAATTGAGAAAGATCTGGATGAAACCAGAGATTGAAAAATATTTTGGAAATTAACCTAGAGGATTCGAGAGAGGATGCAAACGCTTGGATTCATGCAAATGCTTCTTGATGCAGATACATATATTGAATAAGATGCAAATGATTCATGATGCAAATGTAAATGTCTTCGATTGATGCAAATGCTTCTTAATGCAGATGCAAAATAAGATGCAAATGTTTCAATACAAATGCAAATGTCTTCGTTTGATGCAACTACTTCATGGAATGATGCAAAATAAGATGCAAATGCCTTGGATTGATGCACATGCTTCGAATGCTTCATGGTGCAGATGTTGAATAACATGCAGATGCTTCATGGTGCAAATGCAACTGGCTTTTGTTGATGCAAATGCTTCTAATGCTTCATTGTGCAAATGCAAATGACTTAGGTTGATGAAAATGCTTCTAAATGATGCAAATGCAAAGATTCTCAGATAACGCAATTACTTCATGGAATGATGTAGAATAAGATTAACAATGTGCAAATGCTTCTAAATGATGTAAATGCTTTTAAATGATGTAAATGCAAAAATTGGCGCTGACGCAACTACTTCATGGAATGATGCAGATGCCTCTACTAATCATGTTCATGTAAGTGGTCTATGAATGGTGTAACTATAGTTGCCACAAAATAATAAAAATGAAATGATTCTAAAAATATGTAATTGCTTAAGATGACGCAAATGCAAATATCGGCGAAAGATGTAAATATAAAGGTAAAATGCCAAATCATGGAATAGTGCCAATGCAAATACTCATGAATGATGCAAATGCTTGCTGACACTGTGCAAATGCAAAGCCGAAAAAAGAGATGATTACTCATGAGTGATGCACATGCCCCCGATCGTTCTTCTAGACTTTGGCTTAGTAGTTCCAATTCATTTTTCCTCTTCAAATAAGAGTATATCTTCAACTCCTTTTTTCAATCTTTGGCTATTCTCTTTGCCCCACCAGTTTTCAAACTCTCATCAATAGAGATCTGCTTGCTGAGTTTTATTTCTTCTTCTCCAATTTGGAAGTCAAGGTTATCCCTAGTAATTCCACACCTTTGGGTTAGAAAAACCCTTGTCTCATGTCAACATCAAAAATGGGTATTTCAAAAATATTTTTATTTTCCCTTTTTGAAAAACAATTTTGCTTATTTAAGGAAAATTTCTGAGCCAAAAATTTTAACTCCACAGTGTATGATGTACAAATCTTTTGATGACTGATGATCACTGTTAGAAATTTCCCTAAGTATCAATTTGGGTTTTTCAATTTGAATTGACAAGGCTCGGTACAACAAGATTTTGGTTTTTCCAAGAAAACTTCACAACAAAAAAGTATGTCCCTTCTAGGCTCACAAATGGAACAGATTTTATAAATCATGAATTCATTGAGAACCAAACAAATTAAATATTCTTTTAGTTTCCAATATCAAGGTATTTTGACAAGTGTCAAGATTGACTGGGATGTTTAAACTAGAAAGTTGATTTTGGAGGAAAAAAGTTTCAGTTTTTGAAATCAATCATCCGAATGAGAGTTGCCACTTTGGGAGATTCAGGAATTCCTAGATGTTCCTCGATGACCACTTTTTTATGATGATCTTCTCTTTTGTGGTATCGGCACTATCATAGATGGCATCGAAAATTCCCATCTTACTCTAGACCGTCCATTTTTGGGTTTTCGCCCTAGAGTCTCATTCTTTCCATTTTTTCTTCTTTTTATTTTTTCTTTTTCATTGTTTTACCATGCACTTGAGAATTCTAAATTCTTCCTTATTGAAATGATAATTCGATGAGATGAGATAAAATCCGAGGAAAAACCCTTCAAATTAAATATTCATGCTTGATCAAAATGGACTTTTAAAACACGTAATGTAGGCCATGGTTTGGGGTTCAAAAACAAAGGATAAATAGGCCAAAAATATGTGTTTGAGGGTAATCAAATCAAGGATCATTTCTTGAGGAGAATTCTCTTTGAAGCATTTGTCCATTCCTGGACATTTCTTTCCTTTTTACTTTTACACTTTTTCTTCTTTGCTTCTGGCTTTCATTTGCCATACTTTTTCACACACATTTTTTTTGTATGTTTTTTTCTTTTTTTTTTTTGTTCTTGGCTTCTATTTTGCTATCTTTTCCTTTTCCTTTTTCTTCGACAGAGTGAGCCCGTATTTATTTAGGCGCTCAATTTGCTTTGTATTTGTCCTCGAGCTAGGACTCATTTCTCAATGATCTCTGAAAAGATCTTTCCTCGTAGTTTCCCCCTAGTGTAGAGG
Organism: Fremontodendron californicum; assembly: GCA_030761205.1. Classification (NCBI taxonomy): domain Eukaryota; kingdom Viridiplantae; phylum Streptophyta; class Magnoliopsida; order Malvales; family Malvaceae; genus Fremontodendron; species Fremontodendron californicum. The sequence continues at coordinate 11,003,744 of JAULJL010000022.1, forward strand.
GTGATCCTTGATCAGGGTTCAAAGAAGAAAGAATTCTTTTGGCTCAAAAGGGTGACTATGGATAATTTCTTTTTTGCGAAAGGGATATGAAAGATGGCCATTCATCATATCAAGCACAAATATTCTCATTGAAAAGCAATCCCCAGGGGAAATAGATAATCAAAGTTTCGTTTTGCACTTTGGAATCATCTGAATTCTCATATGCATGATATCACAATTTTTCTTTTTTCTTTTTTTCTTTTTTCGTCGCATGCCCCCAATGATTCATGCATTAATCCATCCTTATTCACCATGTATCCATCATTTCCACATATGATTCCCTAATTTGATTAACCATGAGGATTTGTATCATTGCGAGGAACATCGCAAATCTAGGTTTACAATGAAAATGCTGAGTTTCAATCTTGGGTTTGTTTGAAGTGCCTAGGAAAATATTTCCCAAAGACAGGTTTTCTCTAGGACATGAGCTAATCTTGTTTGGTCATGGCGCCCCAAGGTATCAATCATGAAGTGATGTTTGGGCAATTGGTGTTTTGTGGTTATTGGAAAGGATGTGAATGGCTTTGGCACAGCCTTGACACACATCAAATTATCATGAGCTAGATTCTTGAAAGAATGTCTAATTTGTTTAATTTCAAGGAATTCGAAATTTTTTCAAAAAGTTTGTTCATTTGTTCATAGTCTAGATTAAGATCTATATCTTTGCTTATTCTGTAATGACAATGGTTTATGAAGTTTAATTTATTCATATTCCTTGAATCATTAGGTCTTTCAAGTGGTCTTGATTCAAGGGATTTAAGTGTAGGAAAACCCTAAAGAGAGAGGGAAAGTATTGGGTCATTTCTAACAATGATCATCAATATTCTCAAGATTGTTCATTATTTCATGTGAAAACCACTTATTTATTGTTTACCATAAATTTTCTCAAAGTTTCATTTGTTTTTGCAAATTCAAATTTATTGCTAAAATAAAATGAACAAAAACATTTAAATTCAAAATTTATTTATTTCATATAGATGTCAACATGAGACAAGCACTTTCATCATCAAAGTGTATAGAAATATATGCATCAGAATGCTCCTATTGACATGCTTTCAAAGATAACAATTCTTATCCTCAAAATTCTTCAAGAGGAAATCAATCTATGGTAAAACAGATTTCCAATGTTCGATAAGCTCTGGAATCAAAATGCCATGTGGACAAGACCTTCAATTCTTTCCTTCAGTTGTCTGCATTTTTTAGTCGAATGCCCAATTGCCCTAATGTGATACTCGCACTTGCTGTTGGGATAATAACTTTTAGCTGACGAAGAAAGCTCTTTAAAGCTAAGCCAATTTCTATTTCATCGTATTAATGTGTTTCATGATGACTGAGCTATGAATGTCATGAATGCAATTTGATACATGTGAAGAATAAACAAAGTGATGTATGGTCATATATAGTGGAAACATGTTGATCATGTAAGTTTTAAATGCAACATGATGCTTTTAAAGAAGAAGAAAAATCAATGCATGGATATATGCAATGAATGACCATGTATATTTTAGTATATTTCCCAATGAATGATCATATACACTATGAATGCAACACAATGTCAAATATGATGCATGTAAACAATAAATGATTGACACAGAGTATATACAAAGAAAATCATGCTGATCATGTATGTCATGAATGCATCCTGATATTAATATGATAGATTAATGCATGAGCATATCATGATGACTATGTATGCCATGAATGCAACCCGATGTCAACATGATTTATATAAACAAATCAATGCATGTAAAGAGTAATCAAATTAATGCATGAACGTATACAGAGAAATCATACTGACTATGAATGCATGAATGCAACCTGATGCCAATCATGATTCATGTAAAGAATAAATAAATTAATGCATGGATACTTATAGAAAAAATCATGCTAGTCATGAACGTATTCTACAATGAATGAGCATGCATGTTTATGACTGTAAAATGATGTCAAAATGATACATGTAAAGAATTCATAAATTTATACCAGGGTATATACAAAGAATGACCATCTATATCACAAATGTATTTTACAATGAATAACCATGCATGTTAGGACTATAACATGATGTCAAAATGATACATGTAAAGAATTCATAAATTTACACCAGGGTATATACAAAGAAATTAACCAATGATTACACGAAATTGGTGGGACCTAAATCTTGATTATTCAAAAATCTCAATATGCAAGATTTGCCTCTAAATTTAATCTATGATTTTTTTTGAAACATGTTTTCTCCATGAAAAACCAAACATATTATTTTTCAAAAGAATTTCGGGGTAGTGGATCCTACTATGGTATAAGGTCCAAATATTCATTCGTCACTACCAGTCTACAAATTCTACCAATGAATGTTTATGAAAAACATCGAATGAAATTATTATCACCATCAAATTTATTGAAAAGAATGAGATCAAACATACAACCATGAATATACATGCTCTATTAACATATGCATGAAATGTGCAAAATGCAAAATGCAAAATGTTTTGAAAAAAAGAATTTTTATTTTTACAACTTCTCAAATAATATGAATGTTATGTAAAAATGCCAAAGAAAAGATCAAGGAAAAAAAATCCTAATATTACTCTTTATTCTCTTTTTCAAAGAATTTTTTTTATATATATAAAAACTTTTCTTTTTTTTGGAAATACTTAAAAAGGTAAGGTATAAAGAAGGATTTTCAAAACAACCTAAAATCACTAGGTTTTGGTATTATTACAAATGATGTGTAAAAAAAAGAAACAAACCAAGTAAAAGGGTAAAACCATTAATGCAAAGTGAAAAAGTTAATGAACATGTGTTCCAACAATATCAACTTATATAGGCATCACAGTGCTTTTGGGGAGGATTATTACATTTATTACGGGCGATGTACGTACATCGTTGCCCGATCTACAACACTTATTTAGAGTGTAAAATAGGTAACAAAAGGTTTAGAAATGTCCCTCCATGTGTTCTTGTCTCCAGTATATCTAACGAAAATCTGGCATGGCTTCGCCTAGGTTCACTATATGAGGGTGAATCGGTTCTAAAGGCCCCGAATTGCTCTTCACTATCGCCGGTGAAGGCTAGTAAGGCACCCCGATAAAAGCGGGTTCAATTCGTTAGAGTCTATTTTCCTAAGCCCATACGGAGGATCATCACGAAGGCGTAGTTACTTTACTCCCACTTAAAAGGACGGAACCCGGGTAGAGAGTTCATGTTATGAAAATGCACAATAGTGTGTGCGGAGGAACAAAACAAACCTGTCACCACCTATTCTACACCCCTTATTCTAAATACTCCACTAATATCAAACAATGTAAAGCATCAGTCAAGCAAACATATAAATATACGCAACAAAATAACTAGAGAACAAATAACAATATGAATGCACATGAATATGGACATATTAAAACATTTTTTTTTTATTTTCAAAATTCTCTTTTATTTTAAAAATATGGGAATTAAAATTAAATACCAATTAAACCAACAAAACCGAAACTTTGATAACACACGACTAATTGTAGGCCTGACTCTCTAATTATCCCAGTGGAGTCGCCAAGCTGTCGCAACCTACAAAAATAACAAGTCTCATCACAAGACTTTATTATTCGTTAGGCGTGACATTAATAAACCGAGGAAAAGTCGACTTAATTCCTCTAAAAAATGAAGGTTTTGAAAATGCCCTTGAAAAAAGACACGGAGTCGACACCAATCTTTTTTAGCTAGGTGTGATCGGCCACCTATTAAAACCGATTTTATAAAAATATTTTAAAAATTAATTAAAACATTTTTTTAAAAACCAATTTCAAGTCTGTTTTTTAAACCAGTTAAAATCAAAGAAACGGGTTCGGGACTCGGTTACATGTGGGGAAGGATTAGCACCCCCACAATGCCCGTATAAAACGATACCTTATTAATCGTGTGTTATCTCAAGTCTCGGTAAAAAATCGGTTTTAAATTTAGTATTTCAAGTTAATTCCCAATTTAAAGAAAAATAATTCCATTTTTAATTGAAAATGATCCGGAATTTATAAATTCAAAATTTTCCTATATTCTCCAATAAACGTGGCAAAATATAGAAATTTTTATTAATTTGGAAAACTTTCCGAATCATTCTCGTTTTTTTGAAAGAAAGATATTCCTTTATTAATGATAATTGATGATATTCCCTCCAGCAAACCCGGTAGAGAACTCATGAATTATTTTAACTCGGAAATATCTTTATTTTTTATTGAAAAATCATTATCCTTTTGAAAACATTTAAAAGATATGAATATGTATATGCATGACATAGATAAAATGACATAGCAAAATCTAAATAATATAATGCATCCTAAATGATATGATATAATTTAAATGCCTTAGCATATTCTAAATAAAATGAAATGTCCTAAGTTATATGACATATTCTAAATGAAATGAAATGACCTAGGTAACATAATATATTTTATATGGAATGTAATATCCTAAATCATATGATATATTTTAAATAAAATAAAATATCCTAAATGACATAATATATCCTAAATGAAATGAAATGACCTAGGTAACACAATATATTCAACATGAAATAAAATGACCTAAGTAACATAATATATTCTATATGAAATGAAATAACCTAAGTAACATAATATATTCTATATGAAATGAAATGAAATAATTTGAATGACATGGTAAATATGAATGATATGGCATATAATTTAAATGACATAGAATATAAAATAATGCTATCATATAATATGCATGGAAATAAAAATAAAAATAATAATGCATGAACATAGTATATGCTATAAAAATAATTAAATAAAAAGTATAGGATATCATGAAATATCCAAATCATATAATAAACAATATAACATAACACAAAATCATAATAATATCATAGAAATTATCATAGTAAAAATCACATATTATATAAAATGCATGAATATGGAAAATGATGCATGAAAATGTATTTTTTCCTTTAATTAAGGAAATCCGTATATCTAAAAAGATATCCGGCTACTTTAGGAAAATATGTCAAATTAAATATTCTAAAACCAAAATACTTTTTGATTGTTTGAAAACAATTTTGAAAAGCTTAGATTAAAAATAAAAAAAAAAAAACTGGGCTAAACCTTTTTTAAATGGCTCTAATTTCCTAAGTTTAAAATCCTGGACTTGACTACCCTTAACCCGAGACTTAAAAACATCATTATTAGAGTTTAAAAAGGCTTAGAAACTACCCTAAGGCAGTAGCTAAACTTCCTAATCATCTCAATCTAAGTAACTTAACCAAAACAGAAAAATGATTATTTTTTAAATTCAATTTTGACTCCACTGTCCAGTTTTAAGCCACGATTTGTTATCCTATTTTAAAAATTCAAAAAAATCTAAAAAAAATACTGGAGATTCAGGACATGTAAAACTACCTGAAACAAAATCAGCTTAATTTTCTAATTAAAGATGAATGCCCGAAAAAATCGGGAAAGTACGAGTACTGGGTGAAAAAACTGTTTTGCCAAAACACATTTTTGCCTTTGATAAAATCATTTAAAAATCAAAGTAAAAAATATTTTAGACTCAAAAAATGACTCACAAACAGTAGCTAGGACTTTTAAAAAGTTAGACAAAAATTGGCTAAGTAAAAAAAATCACAAAAGTAGAATAATCAATTTGACAACTTTTTAATTTTCCACAAGTATGCTCAAGTGAGCATCACTTTGAGCCATTGATTGGCCTAAGTCATAAATCATGTGGTATGATATGAAATGCATGAACTAAATGACATGGAAGATGCATGATCTAGTGTCTGAAATGACATGGCAAAATGAATGACACGGCAATATGAATGACACGGCATAATCAACAAAATGGCACCATCACAAAATATTCATAATCACATCATGATCACATGCACACATCATTATTTGAAATGAATTATTCATGTGAGGAATCACATAAATAGCATATGTCGAAAAATATTATCTTGCTTCCCGGCAAACCCGACAAAGTTTAGAAAATAATTATTTTATATGATATTTACATGATTCCGAGTAAAATGAAAACCATACGTTTCGATTCTATAAACACGTGCGTTGAACAATTTCCAAACCTTCCCAGCAAACCCGGCAAAGATCGGGAACTAATTCTCGCCAAATGTTTAATAAAACGAAAAGTATGTTTTTATGACAAATTAAGTAAAACCATTTTGACAATGCAATGCATGGAGATGTATTTAAAGTAAGGACATCTGTATACCTAAAAAGGTATCCGACTACCTTAGAACGATACTTAAATCGGATTTAGCAAAAACGGACCCGAAGGTTTTAAAAAAAAACACAATGCCCAAAGGATTTGAAGAATTGTAACTCAGAGGTTTTGAAAACAAATGCCCGGAGGTCTTAAAAAAGTTTTTACTTCGAAAAATAGTCTTGAAAAATTGTTTTTGGATTTTTAAAATATTTTCGGGAAAATAAAGGATGGTTAGGAATTTTGAGTCCGTAATCACATAATCCAAAAAAATTGATATGCCCCGGTATATCATGAGAATAAAAACAAACTTGGTTACGGACTATTAATTAATCCGAACCAAGAATCTCCGGGGGGTGGTGTAAAAGAAACTGTTTTCAAGAAACGATAACATAGACATCAAGAAGCATGCACCAAAATAGACCATATCCAAAGCAAGCAACATTAAGCATTTCATCAAACACTGAATATGCATCACAATAAACCATGTTTAAAGCAAGCACAATAAACCATATCTAAAGCAAGCACAATAAATATAAAAGAAATGAAAGAATAATTAGCTCAAATGACTCTTTAAATTACCACAACCGCATATATTGGAGACAGGTAAAGGATAAATCTATTTTAAAAAAAATTGCTACTAAAGTTGTGCAGTTACAACTTCCAACGCCACTTTAATGGATATCATGCATGGGTAGGTAAAGAGCATTCCATTGCATTGAATTCAATAGAGTAAATTTGTTTCAGGAATTCATAAAAAATATTGTAATATATATTCCTTACCTGCATGATCCTTCCTGATGGATCCGAGAGACACCTGGGCTCATTCACAAACTCCCACGCAACTCCCGTTTCTTTCTCATTTTGCTTTTCCATAAACTAACTCCCCCACAAAGAGATATCCTCCAGCAACATTACAAGAACTCACTCCCGAGAAAAGAAAATACCAAGAACAGAAGCGATACATCCAATTGCATCAAGCTCCCCATCATGTAATACATAACAGTGCCGTTACTCAATATGGTTCTCAAACGAAGAAACCATCTTAAACGGTCAAAACACACTCAGCATCTTTGTTCCCAAACTTACCACCAGCTCGATTTAATGCCTTCGTTTACCAACATACGTTTTGCTGGCCCTAGAAAAATCATCGGCAACCAAAGATATAACAAAGTCTGTGCATGTTGCCCTTCTGACCTTTCTTACTGCCAACAACAATTTATCACTCTCTCCCTCAGAAGGCACCAGACCATAGAACAAAAGATATTTAGAAACTGCTCTATCCCTTCTAATATAGCATTGAATTGGAGACTCGAGAAGACCCAGCTGCTTCAATGAGATGGGAAATGTGAGCCTTCCATATTGTTCGGGAGTCTTCACAATCTCCTTTGTAATTTCCCTCCAAGACCTACAAATTGCAACACAAAAAACAACAACAGTTCGAGCAGGCCAAACTGTCTCAGTCTCTTCGACCCTTTGCATGATATCCAAAAAGCAATTATGGTGGTAGATTGTCCCACGGGCTTTGTTCTGCGAGTTCAGATTCGGGTGGCGCTTGATTAGGAGCAACATGGGATATAGTCCGTCTACGCCAAAGCTTGCTTTGATCTCCCCTCTTTGACAAGTTCCCAATCCCATCTTTCATTTCCTTTATCTCCCGCATAATGTTCTTTAGTGACATCTTGTATAATCATACCAAATCCAATTTCTCAATATTCAATTGAATCATCAACCTAAAAAAGCTTAAAACTTGTGATTCTGAGAAGAAGAAGAAAAACAAAATGTGGAAACCAGCTCTAAACCAACCGGTTCAAACTTAATATCAAGCCAGAACTGAATCAGCTCAGATGTACCCCTCACACTCCCCTAGTTCAATCAACACCACAAACCAAACAAATAAAGATCAAATCAGAATGAAAGAAATTATTAAAAATGTTTTTTTTTTTGGTAAATAAAAGGTGTCGACTTTTCTTTTTATTAGTAGAAATCCTAAAATGGCCACATCATTGCTAACATCGGTGCCACCACCACTAGCCTTCTCCCCCAAAGAATTAAGCTCTCTCCTTTTTTAACTTTTTCATTTTCTCTCCCCCTGTGGCCGCCAACTCTTTCCCCTAAAATAACCGGCTCCCACTATTTTTACTCAAGTGACCCATTTTATAACTCAATTTCTAATCTAAAAAAATGGGTATTGTCTAAGTTACCCTTCCTTTATTTTTTCAAGTCTATTTTTTTATTTTTCAACTATTTTCAATTAAAAAATTTATTTTAAAAATCTAATAAAACACAAGATTAAACTTTTTCACCTCGGGTTTAAATTGAATTTTAAAATTGGTAATTAAAGCTAAAAAATGATATATAATTTAGAAAATATATATTTTAAAAAATCTAAAATCGCGACCATGATTTTTACAAAAATATTAAATCCGAGAGGAGAACAAATCGAAATTGATTTTAAAAAAGCCCGGACAAAATTAGGTGTCTACACAGACCACTTGAAATATGTGTTCTTAGGTGAAAAGGTTACACTACCGGTCATCATTGCCAAAGGGTTCACACTTTTGCAAGAAGAACGACTTATCCGAGTGCTTAGAAAGCATAAAATAGCAATTGGTTGGACAATTGCTGATATCAAAGGAATAACCCCATCCATGAGCATGCACCAGATTTTGTTATAGGAGGGGTCCAAACCAACAAGAGAAGCACAAAGAAGATTGAACCCTCCTATGATGGAGGTTGTGAAAAAAGAGATACCGAAACTCCTAGATGTTGGAGAGATCTATCCTATCTCGGATAGCAAATGGGTGAGCCCGGTCCATGTGGTTCCCAAGAAATCAGGTGTAACAGTGGTAAAAAATAATGAGAATGAACTTGTTCCTACTACGATTCAAATAGGGTGGCGAGTTTGTATTGATTATCGTAAACTTAATTCCACAACTCGCAAAGACCACTTTCCTTTACCTTTTATGATCAAATGCTTGAAAGGTTAGCTGGCCATTCTCATTATTATTTTCTTGATGGTTTTTCAGGTTAGTTCCTTATATTTTATGCTTAGTTCCTTGAAATCCTTGATAATTTACTATGGTTTTGTGTTTTGTAGGTGTTTTGGAAGATAAGAATTTCTATGGAGTTGAAAAGAGTGAATTTGGACAAGAAATGAAGTTTCAAGCACAATGGACACTTCAAGAAGACTAGATGCTGTTGCCTACATCTCATTCCCTAAAAACCGTAGTTGAAAAACTTACTTTCAAGCTCAAAAGAACCCTAGCAGCAAGTTTTATTTAACCTTGAAGAATTTCAGCCGCCATTTCCTTTTGCATTATTATGGGTTGCCCAAATTCTTCCTTTAAATACCCTAGCTGATTACATGGTTTCTTAGATAAATAAAAGGTGGTGGCATCTCCTAGTATTATTGGCTGTCAACTTTGTCAACTTGCATTAATTGCAAAGATCTTTCCTTAAAGCTAATCCTAGTCAAAGTAGAAGAATTAAATCAGCCAAGACTTTCCTTCTTTACACTTACTTTGGCTGCAAGTTTGTAATCTCTCCTTATTAAAGAGTGCTTTGACTACAATTAATTATTTCTTTCCTTATATCTACATGCCTTAGCTACCAAGTATTCCTTCTTTCCTTAAAACACAAAAGTCAGCCACCTTTCCTCAACTTTAGCCACAAGTCAGCATTTATTGAAGGGAGAGAGCTGAAATTCACTTGTTTGATGCCCTAGCTATTGCCTATAAATAGAGAACAAGGGGGCAAACGAAAAACACACTTCTCCAAGCTACAAAGTTCTGATTTCTTCTTTGTTTCTTTGTTTTTGAGAGAGCAAGAGGCTGGATAATTAATATTCTTCTTCTTCTTTCTTTTCTTTTATTTTCTTCTTAGATTCTCTTTAATTTTATGTTTATGTTTACAATGCCTATGCTAGGCTAAACTTTTATTTGGTTAAGGGTGATTTCAAAGCCCTAGACATGTTATGTAATTAATTTTCAGAATCTATCTATTATTGTTTTCTATCAAAGTTGCTTATGTTCTTCCATGAAAATTGTTCATGATGGTGTTTTGATTTGTTTAGGTGGCCAACTAGATAAATCTTGACAATTGTCTAATGCTAGTTTAGGAATCTTGATCCGAAATTGTCTTGATTTCCTATTCATAAGTAGAAATTTGTGATTAATGATTATGGTCAAGTTTTCAATAATTGCAAAGTGGAACATAATCTAAGTTGAACAATCCAAGCTTATGTGTTTGTTGCTTAGGTCAACCTATCTTTCTCATCATAAAGTTGCTATTAAATTGAACTTAGAGAGCTTATTCTAGGTTGTTTGATAGTTAGAGATTAAATAGAGAGTTTGTTCTATTTAACGACGAACTAAGGAAAGATTGGGGTAACAAAATTTGTTGTTATCTATGGTTGTTAACTTTGATAGCTAATTAATGTTGATAGATAAGAAATTGATTCTTAATGATGTCTAGTGGTGGAGAATGAAATCTTAACCATATTCTCATATTTGATTCTTCTTAATTACTTGTTTTATCATTGTTATTGATTAACTTCAGTTTAAATCTCATCTCAAGACCCCATTTACTTTTGTTTACTTGTTTTTAAGTGATAAACTATTAACTTACAAACTAAAACCCAATCACTGAGGATTCGACCCTTGCTAATCACTATACTTTACAATTGATTCTTTTTAAGTGCAAGGTTAAATAAGATACACTCTTTTGGGTGCATCATTTGGCTACTTGATTTGATATAAGGAGAAATTAATTAGTTTTAGATAAAGCAATATGTAGTGTAAGTGCGACAGTGGCAGTCCCTTCGTTTCTTCTTCTTTACATATATCCTAAAACGGGGAAAGCAAATAAACCTGAAAAAGAAAATTGGTCATCCCTGCTTTTATCTTGCATAATGCTGCAGACAGAAAGAAAACCTAAAAATATATCAATTAAACTCTAAGTTAAACAAATTTGAAATGCATAAAAGCTAAAATAACGAATACATGTGAACAAACCTCCAACTATAAAACAAAAAACAAAAAACATGCTTAACCCAAAACTAACTATGAACTGTCAAAGAAGGAACTTTCAAACTTAAATTCATCTTAATATAGATTCTATGAGAATTAGACTTTATAGTCTAGGAGTTAGGAAACATGCATCAGATCATATATTTCTAACCAAGCACAAAATCTATGCTTAGCTTCTTGAGAACTAAAATCTTCAATTGTCTTTAGTTTCTTTTCAACATAAGAAACATTTCACATTTAAAATCCTATGTGAATTATCAGACACAGATTCTTGGTTTCTATCATTTGTTCAATAGTGGTCTACTTTTAAAGATTTTTTTAAAGATTATAGAAAACATTAATATATACATATATATATAACAGGGATCTTAGTAGTTAATCAATAATTACCCTCTGAAAAGTATAGCCGAAATTTTGTTTTTGCAGTAACACATGTTAACTCATATTGGCACATCCATATATTTATTTATCTTATTATTAATCAAGGATACTGAAAAAGGAAGCTTCCACCCCCTATGGATTTTCTAACTAATTCCAAATATCATCATAAATACTATGCTATATAATACATATTTTAAAGAAGTTTTTTTTTTTTTTAACTTTGATTTATTCATTTATAATTATTTGGACTAAATCAATTGAAATAAACTGATTTAATTTGATTTGAGCATACAGTTTTATATGAACTATCTGAGTCATAGCTCCTATGGCTCAAAGCACTTATCATAGTTCAATTAAGATTTAAGACACAACTTAATGAAGCAATTTCAGGGAGACTGCCTGTCTAAAACATGCTCAGATGCACCAAACAAACTGGCATCTTTGAACATCATAGAATCAACACATGGATAACATAAAAAAAAATCCTACAACAAAATGCACTACTTGCATTCATATACTTGAGAGATGTTCCTACAACCAGACATTAAACTGTTTGTAGTTTAAACCATCATCCTAGAGAGACCCTGCTATGAGCTAAAGAAAAACTCAATTATTAAGCCTTTCTATGATTCTATTTAATTTGTACATTTAAGGTCACTAAAAATGAAGATATGTTAAAAAAAATTAAAAATACCATGAAAGAAACTGAATAAATTTGAGTGAAAAGGAAACTTTGAAATAAGTGGTCATCCACAACAAAATGAGAAAGGGAAGAGGTGACCGAAAATGGGTCTGGGATCATGGGAACCAAAAAAGAGCAAGGCTTATCAGCATGTGCCCTTCCTATGTTTACCCAACCGTTGCAGAGTTGGCAAACACTTCTAAAGAAGGGACCCGAATCAAATAAGTAGAGCGAAATAAAAAAGAAACAAAGCAAATGCGGAAGATGTTTAAAGAAGAAAAGAAAAAATGAAATGAAAAACACCAAAAAAAAATCACAAAATAAACACATGCCTGCAAAATCAACAATCAAGCAAACGAAAGAAGAGGAAAACAACTTTGATGGAAGATACCTTAAAAAGGGAAAGTGTTGTCGGATTTACCACGCAAGTGCACGTATCGTTAACAAGTAATATAATGAAGAGTAGAGTATCGTTCCCACGAGGAATTGTTATCAAATTTGTTAAGTACTAAAATTAAAACAACTTAATCTTATCCAAACGATTAATTAAAGGATGTAAATTAAAAACTAAATAAAAAAATAATAATTAAATCAATGGAGAAAAACTTAGGATTATAATTTCTTTCAACACTTCGTATGAACCTCTCCTACCCTCTTAACTTGATTAATGACCTTGAGCTGTTAACCTAGAGTTCTAATCTATTTATAAGTATCTGTCGATGGTCTTATAAAAAATCCCTCTTAACCAATTAACTATGTCTATGATAATTGAATTAAAGAGAAACTCATTAAGCTTAGACTCTAAAATTGGTTACACATGACACGTAAGTATATTTCTACCCTACATGCAGATCAATTCATCATAATAAATGAATATGAAACATATGTTATTCAATCCATGTCTAACACTAAACTCCCTATGTCTAGTTGTATTTAGGTTACCAAATCAATCTAATTGGTAGCTAAGCAATTAGAAGCATTAAGAACAAGATTGAATAAACTACTCAAATATCATTAAATCAAGTAATAGAGTAAAATAATTCAAACTACATGTTGAGTTCCATTGCAATCTTAGAAAAATATATTTAGTTCATACTAATTAATAAAGATAAAACAAATGAGTTTCACCATCATAAGTAATACAAGAAAGATAAAGAATATAAGGGATAAGAGAAAACTAAGGGTTGTCAGATCTTCAATCTTCAATCCTTCAAAATCTCTATTTCTCCTTGCAAATCTTTGGTTGCTGCTCTCCCTTTAAAAAAATTAGGATATTTACAAGCTTCAGATTTGACAGTTAGGGAGAAGTCTTTTATAAAGTTCTAAAGGGTTCCTATTTATAAAACTCCTAAAGCTTGAAGTAAGAAAACTTTGTGGGCAAGTAACAACTTTCAGCTTTGACTTTCTATATATGAACTGATATTCTTCTTTTTGCTTTAGGACTCTACAAAAATATAAAATATATTAAATTAATAACTATATTAAACATAAAATAAATAAATTAAACTAAATTAAAACTAAACAAAAATAACTAAAAATATTTAATTAATAGTTTAAACTATAAAGACTTAGCTATATAAAATATGGTAAAAAACTCTATTTTAACTCAGAGTTGTACTGACGAGTTATTTATCAATACCAACGGTAATGATTTTCATCGATATAAGTTTATATTGACGCTTAAAGAAAATCAAAATAAGGGTTTTTATCGTCAATATAGGCATTTTCGACCTATACTGACGGATTTTAAGCTTTTACTGAATGAATGGCATTTTTCTTGTAATGCTCAGAAAAACAAATTGCTATCATCTACAAATAGCAAATGAGATACAGGGTGCCTGTCTTGCAATTGAAATAGCTGAACTTTAGTACATGAAATTCCATTCTCATAGATTCCTTTTTTTTTTCGTTATATAATACTATCTTAGGAAAGAAAAAAACTAATATCTGAGTAATTGCTACCAATATTAATAAAGTTTGTATCATCTACCATTTTCCTCCTCACTATTCGAAAATTCAATTTACTAATCTCTTGAAAACTTTTGTATTCTTAAAATAGCTTTATATATGTATAATTCTTGTTAATATAAGTGGTCGTAATTTTTTTGTTTTACCTAAAACATCTCACATCAATTCAATTGCTTCAATGAAAATTTTGAGAAAATTTAATAAAATGTATTTTTTTTCTCTTTCTATTTTGGTGGAAAGGACTTGAATTTGTACAAAGAAAATCGAGAAACGATGGATTTGGTGGAAAAGATGCAAGAAAAAAAAGGCTTTTTAAAACATTAGATGACACAAGTTAAAAAAATAGATGAAAAAAAAATGAAAAAAAAAAAGAAATTACATGACATAGTGGGTAGTTTTTCAATTGGATATATAAAAAAATTTAAAAACAAAACTAATTAAAAATATTACGTTTAGTTATTTTAGAAGTGAAAAAAAATGGACTACAATAATTTAAAAGTATTTGAATTCAACTTATATTTTTAAAAAATTAAAAGATTAAGATGCTCCTAAAAATTATATATTTTTTACTTTATTATGTGGCCTATAATTTTTTTCAAATGAGTATGAGATCAAATTCAATAACAAATTTAATATTAGTTTAAATAAATATACATTTAGATATGTGATAATTTCATAAATTACACATTTTATGCCTTTTCTATTATTAGTTTTTGTTATGTTTTCTATCTTTATTTTGGTTACTTATCTTATATTATTCAATTTCAAATTTATTTAAGATAATGAAGCAAAAACATGTCAATTAGGATGTTAAATAGCTTACAAAATCACAATCACAAGATGAAAGAAGATGTCGGAGTCAAAAAGATAAAATTTTTGGTGCAAAGCAAGAAGGACAAATTTGATCTCTTGAGCTTGTTGCTAGGAAAATGTGATTTTAAAGTCTTTATTCAAAAAAACTTTCTTCTTAACTTTTGAACTGATTCATAGAGCTTTTCAACGGTATATTACTTGCCCAAAACGCTTAAGAGTTTGGCACAAAATGGCAACCAGCTAGGCTGGCACAATGGCCCCAGTTCTGGCTACACGGCGCCAGCAACACTGCCAAGAATGACCTCTCCAACCATAATAGCCAGTGTCGCGGCGCCAGAATATCTACCAAAAACAGCTGCCAACCTGATATTACTTGCTCAGAAAGAAACAACTTTCAGGATTTTGGAGCTTTATAAATAAGATCTTTTAAGGCTGAAAGTAGACATATTTAGAGGTGAGAATAAGAAGAGGAAAACAAGAGAGGAAGAATAGAAGAACAAGAAGAGGAGAGTAAAAGGAAGAGAAGGAGATTGCAAGCAGCCACCATAAAAGAGTTTCTTTCTTCTTTTCTTTTACTTCCATTCTTATTTAATTTTCTTATGAAAATGTTATTGAACACATCATGCATGTGTAACTAAATTCTTTTTGTGGTTAACGGTGATTTCAAAACCCTAGACATGATTGTTAGTTAATAAATTTCAGATTGCCTTTCAACTCTCTTTTGAATTTGTTATATTCTACTGATTGCATGTCATGAAATGCTATCTTGTTTATTTAGATGCACAACTAGATGAATATTATAGTGATTTGATTGCTAGTTTAGTGTTTTGATCCATAATTGTCAAGATTCCTAAACATAAGTAGTAAATTGTCATCAACGATTATGGGATATTTTCGTTTGATACAATGTAGAGTATGACTCAAGTTAAATAAACCAAGCTTGTGTGTTTATTGCTTGATATAATCTATCTTTCTAGATTGAATGCTTTCATTGAATTAAATTTAAACAGTTTATTCTAGGCTGTTCATTGGAAAGAGATTGAGTAAAAACGCTTGTTATTTTTCTCAATGATAAATTAAGGAAAGATCGAGACAATCGAGCTTGTGATTGTCTTAAGGTTATTAATTTCAAAAGAAAGAGTGAAAGATAATTATGATTATTGACTATATTTCATTTTAGAGGTGAAGAATGATTCCTGAACCATATTTTTCATTATTAAAAATAAAAATAAAAATAAATTAATAAAAACTAAAAATAAAAATAAACCAAGTAACAAATAAACTAAAGAAAACAATCCTCGACAACGGCGCCAAAAACTTGATGCACTCAGAATATTGTATCTTATTAAACCTTGCACTAAATATGATCGATGTTTAGCAAAGTAGTAAGTAAGGGTCGAATCTATAGAGATTATTCTTAATTTATAAGTTATTGATTTATGCTCTAAAAGAATAAACGGGGTTTTGAATTGTTTGAAAGTAAAGAAAACAAGAAAAACAAAATTTAACTAAGTAATGTGAAATCAAATAAGTAAAAGCATGGTTATGGAGTCATTCGCCACTACTAAACATAATTGAGAATCAATATCAGAATTATCAACATCAATTATCTATCAAAACTATCAACCGTAGATAACAACAAGCTTTGCTACCCCAGTCTTTCCTCAGTTCGTCGTTAAATAGAACAAACTCTCTATTTAATCTCTAACCATCAAATAACCTAGAATAAGCTCTCAGATTTAACTTGGCAGCAGTTTTATGATGAGAAAGATATTTTGATCTAAGCAACAAACACATAAGCTCGAATTTTTTAACTTATGTTATGTTCCACATCGAAATTACTGAAAACTTGACCATAATCATTAATCACAAATTGCTACTTATGAATAGGAAATCAAGACAATTACACGAATCAAGACTCCTAATCTAGCAATAGATAACTATCAAGATCTATCTAGTTGATCACCCTAAACAAATCAAGACAAATATCATGAACAATTTTAATAGAAGAACATAAGCAATCTTGATAGATAATAAATGAAAGATAATATCTGATAATCAATTACACAACCATGTCTAGGGCTTTGAAATCACCCTTAACCAAAAGAAAGTTTTAGCCTAGCATAGGCATAGATAACATAAACATAAATATAAACTAAAAAGAAAATAAGAGAATGGAGAAGAGGAAGAAGATTAATAATAACCAAAACATGTCTACTTTGTGGCTCAAAAGATGGTATTTATAGAGCTTCAAAATCCTGAGAACCCTTTCTTGCCGCACAAGTAAGTTAGGAGGCAGAATTTGAATTTTTTTTTTTTTTTTATTTTTAAATTTGGAAAGTTTGCGGCGCTAGGCTCTCAAAATTTTTAGGGTCTTGGGCGCTGGGCTCTCAGCCAACCCTCTTCTACTACTGCATCTTCTCGTACTTCCTCGGCTGATTTTGATGACCATTGCGTGTCCAATTTGGGCGAGGCATATGCCATTGGAAAGCTATTCAAGTTAGCTTCAAAAGTCAAGAGGAAGTTTATTTGGGTAAAGAATTTAACATCATGTTTTCTTAGCAACAAGCTCCAGAGGTCAAATCTGCCTTCTTGCTTTGCATCAAGAATTTGATCTTTTTTACTCCCAAGTCTTCTTCCATCTTGTGATTGTGATTTTGTAAGATCTTTAACATCATAATTGACATGTTTTTGATTTATTCTCTTAAATATACCTGAAATTCAAAAACATAACATAAGTAACTAGAATAAAGATAGAAAACATAACGAAAACTAAGAATAGAAAGGGTATAAAATGTGTAATTTATGAACTTATTAAATACCCCCACACTTAACTTTTGCTAGTCCTCGAGCAAAACAAAATAAAAACAAAGTAAGAAAATCTAATCTAATCCACTTTCGTAGGAAATCACGGTGGCATTTAGCATGTGACACAAGCCTTAAACCCTTAGGTGTCCCTAGTGGACGAGTTTAGTCTCGTGAGGGTTTACTAGGACGATACCCACAAATATTGAAAACATAAGAAAACTAAAATATACTAAAAATAATTACTCCTAATCCTTTCAATATAAATTAGAGAAAATCATTGGACAAGTCTTATAAATTAATCAACAACTTAAAGAATCTCACAAAGAATCATGCTTGAATGTACACGGTTTGAGTTAAGCCAACATTAATATAACATATCTCAATCAAAATAATGCATATTGAACTTAATCGCAACTTCTCACATGGACTACTCTCATGATTTTCACTCTATATAGTGGTGGTAAAGTGTTTACACTCAATCAATCTCATGAAAATAGTCCTACCATATGCTTTCTTGTCCACCCATTCTCTATTTAGAACATACAACTTCATGAATCAAGAGATCTTTATTCAAGGTGGTAACGAGGCCAAGGGGTAGTAATGTTGTTAAAGAATAAAAGATAAAGGATATCACAAAAGTTCCAAAGACTTCATAGAGTTTAGAGACATAGTAAGATTATGCAAAGAAAACTTCTCAATACTCCTTAGAAGTACATAATAACATAGGCTAAATATTTTATGTTGAGCCTTTGCTTCATTCTAACAAACCTTGTAACATCTTTTCTTTAACCAAATGCTCAAGAGATGATTGATTTTTTTTTTTTTTTTTTAATTTTATGAGAATGTGTTTTGACAATGCTCCCTTTCTTTTTCTCTTTACTTTTGCCTTTATTTCCCCCCGACACTTATATCTTGTTTCCAACCTAAATCTTCAATAGATATCCCTTGCTTATGCAATATGTCTCAAAATATTCTAATTCATATTTAGAACAAGGGTAAGTGTCATAAAGGTTTTTCGACCTGTAGACACCTAATTTTGTCCGGGCCACTAAAATAGGTATGTTTTATTCCTAAATTGATGTTTC
Organism: Fremontodendron californicum; assembly: GCA_030761205.1. Classification (NCBI taxonomy): domain Eukaryota; kingdom Viridiplantae; phylum Streptophyta; class Magnoliopsida; order Malvales; family Malvaceae; genus Fremontodendron; species Fremontodendron californicum. The sequence goes on from JAULJL010000022.1 coordinate 11,022,769, forward strand.
AGAATGTAAAAAGATTTTTTTCATCCTGCAGGTGGTACTCCGAGACTTAGTCTAAGAAGGCGAGCATAAAAAGTCAAACTAGAAAAAGTCAACCCCAAAAAGTCAACCCTTAAAAGTCAACTACTAAAAATGTCAACCCACTTTCAAAATCGAGAGTTGAAGTTCAATTGAAAAATGGCAAAAGAATTTTGATAATCCGAGGTCTACATCAAAAGATATGGAGTTCGGAAGTTGGGTTACGGAGATTCAGTAGAAAAGAAACCCTAGTTCAGGAAATTTAGGGAAAAGTGCTTAAACGATCAAATTAGTCGAAATTGAAGGTTCTAAATGAAAGATAAGTACTGACTACGGGTAATGGAGAAGCTACTTGAAAGAAAAATTGAAAGAAAAGTCAATTCGGAAGAAAATCGAGAATTAGGATTTTTAGTGGATTTTGGTGCAAAAATGGCCCGATTCGGTAAGACTAAAGCCCCTAATTGATGAGGAGTTATTAAAAAAGGATAGCCCAAGGCTCAGTTTGAAGAAAATCTGAAAATTGGACTTGTTTTGAGAAAAACCGGGTTTCGGAGGCAAAAGGGCAAAATTAGAAAATTTGGGAAAAATAGCAAATGAACTCCAAAAATTCTAAAAATTCGCAGATCTCATTCTTAAATCATTTTGAAGAGATTGGCGAAAGAAAATCCGGATTCGGAGTTCGTTTGCAAAATGGCCAAATACCGGGTTCCCTATGTAGAAATTCAAGAAGATAAATCCTGGAAAAATAGCGAATGAACCCCAAAAATTCTAAAAATTTGCAGATCTCATTCTTAAATTATTTGAAAGAGATTGGCAAAATAAAATCCAAATTCGGAGTTCGTTTGCAAAATTGCCAAATCTCAGGCCCACTATGCAGTAAATCAAGCAGATAAACCCCAAAAAAAATACCAAATGAGTTCCAAAAATTATGAAAACTTCCAGATCATACTTTTAAATATTTGTAAGAGATTGGTGAAGAAAAATCTGGATTTGGAGCTCGTTTAAAAAATGGTAAAGTTTGGGAGCACAAAAGGGCAATTTGGAAGAAAAAATCCAAATAAATAGCAAATGGGCTCGAAAAATTTTGAAAACCTTCAGAATTCAGTTTTTTTTTTATTATTTTGGAAGTATTGAAAAAAGAAAATTTGAATTTGGAGTCCGTTTTCTATTTATTTATGTTCGGGGGTCAAAAAGGTCATTTTACCGAAGAAATCGAAATGGGCTTTTCTTGCCTTTTAAAAACATGAAGCATGGGCTGGAAGGTGAGGGGTCAGCCAGCCAAGGCCCAATGGTGGGCGAATATATTTTGATTTTTAATCAAAAGGCCAACAATGAAGAGGAAGTTAGTTATTTTTTTGATCAAGCCATTGTAATTAAGCCACATGGACCAATGCATGAAGAGGGAGAATGTCAACATAATGGCTTAAGATTCTTGAACAGCTGCAATTGTGGATAGCTGATTACCTATTCTAAGGGTGATAATTTCACATTTTAAACATCTTGGATCAATAGCCTTTAGATCAAAATTGGTTGGAAAAAAAAATGACAACATCCTAGCTATCTAACAAGCCATTCAAGCATACAAGGGAAGGAGCTCTCTCTCTTTCATTGCACTCTCTATTCACTCTTGTTTGGCTGATTTTCTCTCCATTGTTGAAAGGCAAAAAGGAAAAGTTTAGAAAAGAAAAGAAAGTTAGAAGAGAAAAAGCTTGCAATATAGCTTCTAGAGGTTGCTTTAGGCACCATACTCTTGCACTTTCTTCGATTTTCTATTCTTGATTTGCTATTTTGATTACTATTTTGGTGAGTTTCTTTTGATTTTTGTTTTTAAAATAAGTATTTTTTTAATATTCTTCTTCAAGTTCTTCTCTATACTTTATTGGAAAAAGCTTTGAGATTTTTTTTTTTTTTGGTTTGGCCGAATGGCCTATTGTTTGGTATAGTTGCTGTTTGTTTCTTTATTTCATGTTACTAGTGATATTTAACAAGTTTTGATGCTTTAAATCTTCTTCAAATACATAAACATGAAGCTTGTTTTAATTTGGTTGCTTGCTTGTTTCCATTTTTGAGTCTATTACTTGTTATCATGATTATTTTACTTGTCTTGCATTTTTGATTTTCTGTTTTCAAAATGTTTACGTTTGTTTATGTTTTACATTTTGTTAATCCAAGTTTTTGTGAAAATGCCTATTGGTTTTCATGCCTTTACTTTATATTTGCATAATTTGAGTATTATTCTTTAGCTATGCATGTTAGTATATCATGTGTTTGTGAAAATGCCATGTTCATTTTAAAGTATGAGACCATTCGACCACCCTTCTCTTTTAAGCTTTGTGTGTGCATTTTTGTTATGCTAGTTGATAGGTTTGCATTTTCATGATATTTGGTTGTGTATTTTGTTTAAGCATATGTTTGTGTTATTGCCATGCATTCTTTAGGTTTAGGATTGGTTTGCTTTGCCATGCATATTCATGCATTTTAGACCTAGGTTGCATTAAATGCCATGCAAGTTCATTTAGGTCTAGGTCATTTTGTTAATGCCATGCACTTTTCATGTCATTTAGGTTTTAAATCATGCATTTCATGCATCATATTTGCTGTGTTTTCATGCTTTTCATGTCATTGTCACATGATTTATGACTTAGACCAATCAATGGTTCAAAGTCATACTCGTTTTGAGCATTCTTGTGGAAAATTAAAGAGTTGCCAGATTGATTATTCTACCTTTGTGATTTTTTTTACTTAGCCAATTTTTGCCTAACTTTTCAAAATTGTTAGCTATTGTTTGTGAGTCCTTAGGAGAGTCTCTAACATTTTTACTTTGATTTTTAAATGATTTTATCAAAGGCAAAAAAATATGTTTTGGCAAAACAGTTTTTTCACCCAGTACTCGTACTTTCCCAATTTTTCTGGGCAGCCATCTTTAATCAGAAAATTAAGTCGATTTTTTCCGTTTAGTTTTACATGTCCTGAGTCTCCAGTATTTTTTTAGATTTTTTTTAATTTCTAAAAATAGGGTAAAAAATCATGCTTTAAAACTGGACAGTAAAGGCAGAATTGAATTTGAAGGAAAATCATTTTTCTGTTTTGGTTAAGTTACTTAGAGGGGGCTGATTAGAAAGTTTAGCTACTATTTTAGGATAGTTTCTAAGCCTTTTTAAACTCTAAAAATGATTTTTTAAATCTCGGGTTAAAGGTGGTCAAGTCCGGGATTTTAAACTTAGGAAATTGGAGCCATTGAAAAAGGGTTTAGCTAAGTTTTAATTTTTAATCTAAGTTTTTCAAAATGGTTTTCAAACAATCACAAAGTATTTTGGTTTTAGAATATTTAATTCGATATATTTTTATAAGGTAGCCGGATATCTTTTTAGATATACGGATTTTCGTAATTAAAGGAAAAAAATACATTCTCATGCATTGCATTTTCCATATTCATGCATACTATATAATATGTGATTTTCGCTATGTTAATTTCCATGATGGTGTTATTATCTTTAATTTAAAATTTTGATATTATATTAATTGTTATATGGTTTTGAATATTTCATGATATCCTATGCTTTTTATTTAGTCATTTATTTTTGTCACATTATTTAGCATATAATATGTTCATGCATTATTATTATTATTATTATTATTATTATTATTATTATTATTATTTTCATGCATATTGTATGATAGCATTATTTAATGTTTTATGTTATTTCATGTCATTTAGATTATATTTTTAGAATATGCCATGTCATTTAAAATATGCCATATCATTTAATTTTGCCATATAATCTAAGTAATTTCATTTCATATAAACTATATTATGTTACTTAGGACATTTCATTTTATGTAGGATATTTCATTTAGAATATCATGTCATTTAAATCATTTCATTTCATTTAGAATATATCATGATATTTAGGATATTGCATCTCATTTAGAATATGTTATATCACTTAGGTTATATTCATTTCATCTAGAATATATTATGACACTTAGGTCATATCATTTCATTTAAATTATTTCATGTCTTCTTTATTATGTCACATATTTTCATATTCATATTTTTTAAAATGTTTTTTAAAATAAGATAATGATTTTCAATAAAATAAAGATATTCCCGAGTTAAAATAATTCATGAGTTCTCTGTCGGGTTTGCTGGGGAGGATATCATCAATTACCATTAATAACGGAATATCTTCTTTAAAACAAGAATGATTCGAAAAATTTCCAAACTAATAAAAATTTCTATATTTTGCCATGTTTGTTGGGGAATTAATAAATTTCGAATCATTTTCTATTAAAAAAAGGAATTATTTTTCTTTAAATTGGGAATTAGCTTGAAATACTAAATTAAAAATCGACTTTTTTTATCGAGACTTGAGATAACACATGATTAATAAGGTACCGTTTTATACGGGCGTTGTGGGGGTGCTAATCCTTCTCCACATGTAACCGAGTCTTGAACTCACTTCTTTGATTTCTCTAGTTTAAAACGCAGACTTGAAATTGGTTTTAAATTTTTTTTAATTAATTTTAAAATGTTTTATAAAACCGATTTTAATAGGTGGCCGATCACACCTAGCAAAAAAAGATTGGTGGCGACTCCATGTCTTTTTCAAGGCTATTTTCAAAACCTTCGTTTTTCTAGAGGAATTAAGTCGACTTTTCCTCGGTTTTTTTAATGTCACGCTTAACGAATAATAAAGTCTTCTGATGAGACTTGTTATTTTTTAGGTTGCGACAGCTTGGCGACTCCGCTGGAGACTATTAGAGAGCCAGGCCTAGAATTAGTCGTGTGTTATCAAAGTCTCGGTTTTGTTGGTTTAATTGGTATTTAATTTTAATTCCCACATTTTTTAATAAGAAGAATTTTGAAAATAAAAAAATGATTTTAAATATGTCCATACTCATATGCATGCATTTTATTATTGTTCTTTATTTTTTTAAGGTTGGATATTATAATTACTTGTTGGTTAATGCTGTAGACACTTAATTTTGTCCGGACCACTAAACAGGTATGTTTTCTTCCTATATTGATGTTTCCGAGTGTAAAAAGACTGTTTTCATCTTGCAGGTGGTACTCCGAGACTTAGTTTAAGAGGGCAAGCATTAAAAAGCAAACTTGAAAAAAAGTCAACCCCGAAAAAGTCAACCCCAAAAAGTCAACTACTAAAAAAGTCAACCTACTTTCAAAATCAAGATTTTAAGTTCAATTGAAAAATGGAGAAAGAATTTTGATAATCCGAGGTCTACATTGAAAGATATGGAGTTCGGAAGTTGGGATTTGGAGATTTAGTAGAAAGGAAACCCTAATCCGAGAAATTTGGGGAAAAGTGCTTAAACGATCAAATTGGTCAAAATTGAAGGTTCCAAATGAAAGATAAGCACTGACTACGGGTAATGGAGAAGTCACTTACAAGAAAAATCGAAAGAAAAGTCAATCCGGGAGAAAACCAAGAATTAGGGTTTTTAGTGGATTTCGGTGAAATCCGGAGGAATCACAGAAATGGCCCGACTTGGTAAGAAAAAAACCCCCAATGGATGAATAATGATTAAAAAGGATAGCCCAAGGCTCAGATTTAAGAAAATCTGAAAATCGAACTTGTTTTGAGCAAAACCGGGTTTCGGAGGCAAAATGGCAAAATTGGAAAATTTGGAAAAAATAGCAAATGGACTCCAAAAATTCTGAAAATTTGTCAATCTCATTCTTAAATCATTTGAAATAGATTGGAAAAATAAAATCTTGATTCGGAGTTCGTTTGCAAAATGGCCAAATCCCGGGCCTCCTATGCAATAATTCAAAAAGGAAAATCCCGGAAAAATAGCAAATGAGCTTCAAATCTTCTGAAATTTTACAAATCTCATTTTTAAATTATTTTAAAGATATTGGAGAAATAAAATCTTGATTCGGAGTTCGTTTGCAAAATGGCCAAATCCCGGGCTTCTTATGTAGTAATTCAAAAAGGAAAATCTCGAAAAAATAGCAAATGAGCTCCAAATCTTTTGAAATTTTGCAGATCTCATTTTTAATTTATTTTAAAGATATTGGTGAAAGAAAATCTTGATTCGGAGTTCGTTTTAAAACGGCCAAATCCCGGGCCTCCTATGCAATAAATCAAGGAGATAAATCCCGAAAAAATAGCAAATGAGCTCCAAAAATTCTGAAATTTTGTAAATCTCAATTTTAAATTATTTGGAAGAGATTGGTGAAAGAAAATATTGATTCGTAGTTCGTTTGCAAAATGGCCAAATCCCGGGCCTCCTATGCAGTAATTCAAGCCGATAAATCCCGCAAAAATACCAAATGAGCTCCAAAAATTATGAAAACTTCCAGATCACACTTTTTAATTATTTTGAAGAGATTGGTGAAGAAAAATCTTGATTCGGAGCTCGTTTAAAAAATGGTAAAATGTAGGGGCATAAAAGGGCATTTTTGGAAGAAAAAATCCAAAAACATAGCAAACAGACTCGGATAATTTTGAAAACTTCCAGAACTCAATATTTAATTATTTTGGAAGTATTAAAAAAATAAAAATTGAATTTGGAGTCCGTTTGATATTTATTTGCATCCGGGGGGCAAAATGGTCATTTCACCCAAGCAACCGAAAAGGGCTTCTTTGGGCCTTTCAAAAAATCAGAGTTGGGCTGGAAAAGAGAAGTGCTGGCCTGCCCAAGCCCAAAGGAAGGAGGAAGCTTCTGATTTTTCAATCAAATGGCTAAAAATCAAGAGTTAGTTAGAGATTCTCTTTGATCAAGCCATGGTGATTAAGCCACATAGGCTAAGAAAGATGTCAACATTATTCTTGGATAGCTGTAATTTGAGAGAGCTGAGATGCTAATCTAAAGGTGGTAATTTCATGATTTTTCACCTTGAATTATTAGCCATTTGATGGAAAATTGGTTACAAAAAAATGACAACATCCTTGAGCCATTATAAGTCCCATTCGGCCAGCCCTTTAGAGAGGGTCAGAATTTCATTTTTTCTTCTTCATTTTGCTGAGTTCTTAGAGTTTTTACTTAGTTTTTCTCTTCTTGGTTGAGATAAAAAAAGAAAAGTTTAGAAAAAAAAGGAAAGTTTGAAGAGAAAAGCCTGAAATATTAGCTTCTTGAGGTTGCTCTTGAGCACCAACTCTTGCACTTTCTTCATTTTCTATTCTTGTTTTTGCTATTTTGATTTCTATTTGGTGAGTTTCCATTTTAAATAAATGTTTTTTATTGTTCTTTTAAGTTCTTACTTCATCTCTTTCTTAAGTATATTTTTTACATTTTATTTTTACAATAAACTCACCATGGCCAAATGGCCTACATTATTTATTTTAAGTTGCTGTTTTGGGTTCATTTTACCATATTGTTTATGTTATTTTCTTTGATTTTGATGTTTTAAATGTTATGTTACTTCATATTCTTGAGTTATATTTTAATTTGGTTGCTTTGTTTGTTGCCATTTATGTTTTAGATATCATGTTTTTTGCATTGTTAATTTTTTGTTTTCATGTTGTTTAAATTTGAGCATGTTTTAGATTTAGTATATCAAGTGTTTGTGAAAATGCTTGTGTGGTCTTTGCATGATTTTTGTTTTATATCTTAGTTGAGCATGTTTTATATTTAGTATATTAAGTGTTTGTGAAAATGCTTGTGTGATTTTTGCATGATTTAAGTGTTATATTTTAGTTGAGCATGTTAGTATACCAAGTGTTTGTGAAAATGCCATGCTTGTTGGAGCTTGAGGCCATTTGGCTACTCCATGTGTTTTGCATTGTGTGTTGCATTTTTTGCCATGTTAGTTGGTAGGTTTTTGCATTTATATGTCATTTGATTTAGTTTTGCATGCTAGTATGCCAAGTGTTTGTGAAAATGCCATGTTTGCTTGTTACATTATGCTATTCGGCCCTCTTGGAATTTTTACATTTTTTGTGCATTCTTGCCATGTTAGTTGATAGGTTAGCATTTTGCATGATATTTGATTGAGTTTTTGGATTAAGCATACTTTGTGTTTGTGAAAATGCCATGCATATTTTAGTTATTAAGCTAGGTTTATTTGCCATGCATGTTCATGCATTTTAGGTCTAGGTTACATTAAATGCCATGCAAGTTCATTTAGGTCTAGGTCACTTTATGAATGTCATGCATTTTTTCATGACATTTAGGTTCAAATCCATGCATTTCATGCATTATGTTTGCTGCATTATTTCATGCATTTCATGTTCATGCCACTTGAATAATGACTTGAGCCAATTAATGGTTCAAAGTCATGCTCTCTTGAGCACACTTGTGGAAAATTAAGTTTGTCAAGTTGATTATTCTACCTTTGTGATTTTTTTTTACTTAGCCAATTTTTATCTAACTTTCAAAAAGTCCTAGCTACTGTTTGTAAGTCATTTTAGGAGTTTCAAATATTTTTACTTTGATTTTTAAATGATTTTATCAAAGGCAAAAATGTGTTGGCAAAGCAGTTTTTTTTCCTTCCAAAACTCGTACATCTCTGATTTTTCTGGGAATTCATCTTTATACAGAAAATTAAGCCGATTTTTTTCCGTATAGTTTTACATGTCCTGAGTCTCCAGTACTTTTTTTCAGAATTTTTTGAACTTTTAAAAATAGGGTAAAAAATCATGGATTAAAACTGGACAGTGGAGTCAGAATTGAATTTAAAGAAAAATCATTTTTCTGTCTTGGTTAATTTACTTAGAGTGGGCTGATTAGGAGGGTTATCTACTGACTTAGGGTAAGCCTTTTTAAACTCTAAAAATGGTTTTTCAAGTCTCGGGTTAAGGGTAGTCAAGTCCGGATTTTTAAACTTAGGAAGTTAGAGCCATTTAAAAAATATTTAGCCCAGTTTTTTATTTTTAATTCAAGCTTTTCAAAATTGTTTTCAAACAATCACAAAGTATTTTGGTTTTATAATATTTAATTTGATATATTTTCCTAAGGTAGCCGGATATCTTTTCAGATATACGGATTTCCTTAATAAAAGGAAAAAAATACATTTCATGCATTGCATTTTTCATATTCATGCATTTTATATAATATGTGATTCTTGTTATAATAATTTCTATGATATTGTTATTATTTTGATTTATATTTTTAGATGTTATATGGTTTATTATATGGTTTTGAATATTCCATGATATCCTATGCTTTTATTTAGTTATTGTTTTGGTCATATTATTTAGCATATACTATGTTCATGCATTATTATTTTCATTTTTATTTTCATGCATATTATATGATAGCATTATTTCATATTCCATCTCATTTAATTTATATGCCATATCATTCATGTTTGCCATGTCATTTAAATTATTTCATTTCATATAGAATATGTTATGTTACTTAGGTTATTTTATTTCATTTAGAAAATATCATGTTACTTAGGTTATTTCATTTCATATAGAATATGTTATGTTACTTAGGTTATTTTATTTCATTTAGAATATATCATATGACTTAGGATATTGCATCTCATATTGATTATACTATGTTCCCTAGGTAATTTCATTTTATTTATAATATGTCATATAACTTAGGATATTTCATTTCATTTAGAATATGCTAAGGCATTTATTTCATTTCATTTAGAATATGCTAAGGCATTTACATTATATCATATCATTTAGGAAGCATTATATTTTTTAGATTTTGCTATGTCATTTTATTTATGTCATGCATATACATATTCATATCTTTTAAAATGTTTTCAAAAGGATAATGATTTTTCAATAAAAAATAAAGATATTCCCGAGTTAAAATAATTCATGAGTTCTCTACCGGGTTTGTTGGAGGGAATATCATCAATTATTATTAATAAAGGAATATCTTTCTTTGAAAAAACAGAGAATGATTCGGAAAGTTTTCTAAAACTAATAAAAATTTCTATATTTTGCCACGTTTGTTGGGGAATATAGGAAAATTTTGAATTTATAAATTTCGGATCATTTTCAATAAAAAATGGAATTATTTTTCTTTAAATTGGGAATTAACTTGAAATACTAAATTTAAAACCAATTTTTACCGAGACTTGAGATAACACATGATTAATAAGGTACCGATTTATACGGGCGTTGTGGGGGTGCTAATCCTTCCCCGCACGTAACCGACTCCCAAACCCGCTTCTTTGATTTCTCTAGTTTTAAAACGCAGACTTGAAATTGGTTTTTAAAATATTTTAATTAATTCTTAAAATATTTTATAAAACCGGTTTTAATAGGTGGCCGATCACACCTAGTTAAAAAAGATTGGTGGCGACTCCATGTCTTTTTTAAGGTGATTTTCAAAACCTTCATTTTCTAGAGGAATTAAGTCGACTTTTCCTCGGTTTTTTTAATGTCACGCTTAACGAATAATATAGTCTTGCAATGAGACTCGTTATTTTTTAGGTTGAGACAGCTTGGCGACTCCACTGGGGACGATTAGAGAGTCAGGCCTAGAATTAGTCGTGTGTTATCAAAGTCTCGGTTTTGTTGGTTTAATTGGTATTTAATTTTAATTCCCATATTTTTAAAATAAAAGAGAATTTTGAAAACAAAAAAATGTTTTAATATGTCCATATTCATGTGCATTCATATTATTATTTGTTCTCTGGTTATTTTGTTGCGTATATTTATATGTTTGTTTGACTGATGCTTTACATTGTTTGATTTTAGTGGGGTATTTAGAATAAGGGTTGTAGAATAGGTGGTGACAGGTTTGTTTTGTTCCTTCGCACACATTGTATTTGCATTTGCATAACATGAATCCTCTACCCGGGTTCCGTCCTTTTAAGTGGAAGTAAAGTAACTACGCCTTCGTGATTGATCCTCCGTATGGGCTAGTGAAACACTTCCGGAGTATAAAGTACCTAATGCCTTCGTGATAATCCTCCGTACGGGCATAGGAAAATATACTCTAACGAATTGGACCCGCTTTTATCGGGGTGCCTTACTAGCCTTCACCGGCGACAGTGAGGAACAATTCGGGGCCTTAGAACCAATTCACCTTCATATAGTGAACCTAGGCGAAGCCATGCCGGATTTCTCTTAGATACCCGAAGTTTAAGAACACATGGAGGAACATTTCCAACCGTTTACCATCCTTCTATATGTTAGATACAAATTGGGTGATGATGAACGAACATCATATCACTCATATTTTTTTATTATTTTGTCCCAAAGGCGTTGTAATGCCGAAGCTCTGTTTAAATTTTTGGGACATTTTTTTAAAAGCATGTTATTATTTATGTTATATTTGTGAATTCATTTTCCTTACTAATCTATTTCTTTCTGTTTTCTTTTCTTTGACATGCATCATAGACATCATCATACACTTGAAGTTTATTGGCCTCGGGATAGTTATCAACCCAAAGGACTTTCATGGAGTGTCAAGTTATTTCAGTGATAGAAGATCAGGCAGTAGTCAGGGCACGGTCGGAAAAGGATCAGAGGGAGGATGGTGATTGCCTGAAGAAAGATTATGTGTCAGTATTGCCGGATAGGGTCAAAGTGGATCTTAGACAGAATGATCTTCGAGGGTTAGCCGACATTTGGAATCAGTGGAATGTATCAGAGAAAGAAGCCTTCACTCAGAAATATGGAGACATAGCACTTTTAATTCTGATTCAGGTCAATAGTGGGTTGATTCAGGCTATGGTACAGTTTTGGAATCCTGCTTATAGATGTTTCACTTTTAACAAGGAGGATATGACACCACTGATCGAAGAATATTCGACACTGTTACGTATTGAATGTCCTAATCCTGATCGGGTATATTTGAAAGAAATGAAACCTTCAGGTTTGAAGAAGAAAGTGGCTAGGATTACGGGAATGGATACAACATGGGTTGAGAGTCATGTGGACAAAAAGCAGAAAAATGGGTGCATTCCGTGGGAAACTCTCTGACAGTTGATATTGGGTTGTTCCGACAAAGCAAAAGCCAGGGACATCTTCGCTCTAGCCATCTACGGGTTAATCATATTCCCGAAGATATTGGGTCATGTGGATATAGCCGTGTTTGATTTCTTTGAAAAGTTGGAACAAAAAATCGACCCATCTCCGGCCATCATAGCTGAAACTATCCGATCCTTGAATTTTTGTAAAAGGGCCGGACAAGGGAGAATCAAGGGGTGTGTACAACTCCTTTATATTTGGATTCAAAGTCACTTTTGGAAGATAGAAAATGTTTCCTTCAAACCGTACATGAAGACTTTAGTTCCGATTAGGGAATTCCTTCAAAATGATTGGCCTAAGGACGGGAATGAAGAGAAATGGGTCAACATGTTCCGGAATCTAAAAGAGGAGATGGTGACTTGGAGAGCTCCATGGATGGTTTCTATGCCGATTATGTACAAATATGGGGACAACACGGGAGTTCCACTGCTCGAAATTTGGGGGTCTGTGAGTTATGCGCCTTTGTTGGTGGAAAGACAGGTTGAGTCTCGGCAATTCACACCCATGACTCATAATTTAGGATCATCAGAGTTCACTTATGGGGAAGACGGATATTCTGGAAAAGTGCGGGCAGCGATTGAAGCATGAAAGAAAACTCATTGGATAAAAGTGGCCAGATATGCCGACACCGTCACACCTGATTATTTGGTATAGAGGGAATTAAGGGTTAATGATAGACTAGTGATATCAGATGGGGAGGAGGTCCAGTTCATGAATCCGCCACCGAGGGAAATGCCATCAGAGTTAGAAATTGCAAAAACGGAATTTGAAAAAGAAAAGGCCCAGATGAGTAAGGAAATTGCTCGACTGCAAGAAGAGCTTGAGGACATGAAAAATAGGGAATCAGCTCGGGAAAAAGAGAAGGAACAGATTAAGAGAGAAAGGGACACCATTAAGGGCGACCTTCGGGAATTACATTTGGAGAACAAGAGGTATCGCTTTGAGCTCAGATTTGAGGGGACTCTCAAGACTTCCGGGGAATGGGAACAAGAAGTCAGAAACCTCAAAAAGGAGAAGAACTATTGGGCAGAAAAGGCAAAACACGAGGAAGCCCGAGAAAATCAACTTGAGGAACAAGCTAGGGAGAGCTTACAGGGTGATGCTTCTGCTAACACGTCAAAGGGCCGTGAACAAGTAGGGATCAGATGGAAGAGCAAGGCAGTTAAAGGAGGACATTGAAGAAGGTCCAGGATCCGAGGGAGTTATTATAGGACTAGTATCTTGTAATAGTTTTTAGGAGAGACAGATTATCATGTTGTCTTAAACAGGGATCTTTTGTTTGATGTATTTAGTTCCAGGAAATCAATGAAAGACCGTTTGGTTGGAATTATCCCGGGGCCAATACTTTAAATACATTCATTATTCACTCATTTTTATTTGTTCATATTCGTAATCATTCATTCATTTATTCTTTATAAATTGTTCATACACTTAGCCATTTATTTATTTGTTCATTCATTTATAATTAGTCATCTAAGTTCATACACTTAGTCATTTACTTAGTTGTTTATTCATTAACACTGATTCATTCATTCATTTATTCATTTTTTATAAAATAAAATAAGAAATGTGTCAATAATTTCTAATCCATGGTTTTTAAAAAATAAAGGTACAATTGGTCACACTCAGAAAGAACCAGATTTCCAACACTCTTACAATACTCGGTCTCGAACAAAAGCCATGGAAAACGATCAGCTTGCCAGATTTGAGAGAATAGAAAGAATCCAGAAAGAACTACAAGAACAGTTGACTAAGTCTCAAGAGGAGACACGAGAACAGATGACAAAGCTCATGGAGATGATGAGCAATATGATGAAGCAGAAGTGGCCCGGAGAGAATTCAGCTGTCAGAATGGGGGCAGTAAATCAAGAGGATAGACCAGAAGTGGTACAGAGAAATGGCCAGACATCCCAACTTGTGGGAAATGAAATTTCAACTGGGGCAGCATCCGACATCTACTTCCAGCCGGCGGCCGAAGCAGAAAATTTCGGTCCAAAAAGGGGTAACATCGGAGTTGATCCAATTGAGTTTGAGGTTCCAGACTTCGAGGAAATGGCAGAGAAGAAAAGGGCCAAAATGACTGAACTGAAGAGGGTCGAAACTGCTGAATCTGAGAAGAAATATCAGTTGTTGGAAGAAAGGCTAAGAGCAGTGGAAGGAGCAGAGTTGTTTGGCAGTCTAGATGCCAAAGAGATGAGCCTGGTACATGATCTAATAATTCCACCGAAGTTCAAAGTACCAGATTTTGAAAAGTATAATGGGACCACCAACCCATCGACTCATCTGACTATGTACTGTAGAAGGATGACAGGGCATAAGGATAATGAAAAATTGCTTATTCATTGCTTCCAAGATAGCTTAACAGGGTCAGCCACCCGATGGTACAACCAACTCAGTCGTACCAAGATTCGTTCATGGACGGATTTGGCCAGGGCTTTTATAGAGTATTATAAGCACGTTTCTGATATGGTACCAGACAGGCTGTCATTACAGAACATGGAAAAGAGGTTCAATGAGACCTTCAAGGAGTATTCACAGAGGTGGAGGGATCTGGCCACACAAGTGCAACCCGCTTTAACCAACAAAGAAACCACGGTGCTTTTCATCAACATATTGAAAGCACCTTATTATGACAGATTGGTGGGAAACGCTACCAAAGATTTTGCTGATATGGTAATATCTGGAGAAATGATTGAGTCAGCCATTAAGAGTGGAAAGATGGAAAGGGGGCGAGTCAGCTACCCCAAAGAGAGCTTTTCCTACAAAGGAAAAGGAGGAAACCTATGCATTAAGCTTTAACCAATACCCTTATACACCTCCTACACCATACACACCACTGAGGCCTTATACCCCTACCACACCTTATACACCTCCTACACCATACACACCATACCCGGGGTATAATCCTTATTACCCTAATATCAACCACCTTACCCAAAACCCGTTCCCCTACACCAATATACCACAACAGCCGTTCCCAACTGGCATCTCCCCTCAAATCACCCTTCCTAGAAATGTTGTTCCAAACACACAAGGGCCTGCGCGTAATGACCAACGTTCACCAAGGAACGATCAAAAAGCCCAATTTGATCCGATTCCCACTACCTACGGTGATCTATATCCAAAACTGTTGCAAGGTCAACTTGTTGCACCTGTGTACCAAAAACCTTTGACACCTCCATATCCAAGATGGTACAATGCAAATACCAACTGTGCATACCATGCGGGAATCCAAGGACATTCAATTGAAGATTGTTTGGCCTTCAAAAAGAAAGTCCAAAGCCTGATTAATGCTGGGGTTGTGAAGTTTGGATCAAAAAATGGGCCTAACGTAGCTGGAAATCCATTGCCCAATCATGTTGGGAATCAGGTGAATGCAATATTGACCGGAGGGGACAGAAGATTAAAAAGGGATATTGGGGAGGTTAAGACTCCAATGATGATAGTATGGGCTGAAATGGTCAAGGTAGGATTGGTGAAAGGTATGGAAGGTCTTAAAATGGTTGCAAGAAGGGTGCATGATTGGTGCCCGTTCCATAAGAGTGAAGGCCATGACATACAAAACTGCGGGGACTTCCGGGTTAAAGTCCAAAAGATGATGGATAATGGGGTACCCAATTCTATGAGGAGATAGAAAGGGAAATAGAAGTCATTGAAAATACAGGTGGCTATGGGATAGGAAGGCCCCTAATCATCTACTATGATGAACCGGAGGAAAAAGTTATGCCAGCCATGGAAGAAAATGCGCCCAAATTAATCATTGATTTACCTGTTTCCTTTCCATACAAGGAAAACAAGGCTACACCATGGAAGTATGACTGTAGCATGGTTATGCCCGGGTCTTCAGGCCAGCAAGATATTACAGGTGTGGGGCATTTAACCCGAAGTGGGAGGTGTTATGCTCTGGAGGTCGTTGAACAAGGGGTAGAAGGGAAAGACAGAGGAATTGACAAAGGGAAGAAGGTCGTCGAGCCAATCCATATTGAGATGGATTTGCCAGAGGAAACAGAGAGGGGATCAACCCCGATTAATAGAATCAAAGAGCCAATATGTGAGAAAGAAGCTTGTGAGTTCTTGAAATTTATAAAGCATAGTGAATATAGCGTGGTTGAACAACTGCAACATCAACCAGCTAGGATTTCAATCTTATCCTTGCTTTTAAATTCAGAACCACACAGAAATGCTTTATTAAGAGTATTAGCATACGTGGCCAATAATATATCAGTGGAAAAGCTGGATAGGTTGGTGGGAAACATCGCAGCTGATGACTACATATTTTTCAGCTATGAGGAAATACCACCCAATGGTATTGGATCAACAAAAGCTCTCCATATAACCACTACTTGTAAGGGGCACATATTACCGAGGGTCCTTCTGGATAACGGTTCTTCACTAAATGTGATGCCTTTAGAAACCTTATTCAAGTTACCAGTGGATTTATCCTATATGATACCAAGTTGCACGGTGGTTAGAGCTTTTGATGGAACCAGGAGGGAGGTTATGGGAACCATTGAAGTTCCTCTGGAAATAGGCCCGTGCACATATAGAGTGAATTTCCAGGTTATGGATATCAATCCATCTTATAACTGTTTGTTGGGAAGACCATGGATACATTCAGCTGGGGCTGTACCCTCGTCTCTTCACCAGAAACTAAAATTTTGATGGAGGGCCGGTTGATCACGGTATCAGAGGAGGAAGACATAATAGCCTCCGCATCCACTGAACCTCCTTATGTGGAGCCGAATGAAGAGGCCGTGGAGTGTTCTTTCCGATCTTTGGAATTTGTAAATGCAGTTTTTGTCGCTGAAGGACAAAAAATTCCAAAACCGAAGCTGTCCAAGAACACAAGGTTGGGGGTAAGAACCACCGTAGGAAAAGACTGCAGGGCAGGAAAGGGTTTCGGGAAATATCTTCAGGGGATGGCTCGAGCCATAGAAGTAAAAGGAAAGAAGGACCGATTTGGCCTAGGATATCTTCCGAAGGCCCATGAGAAAAGAAGACAAGTTGAAAAGAACCGACAAAAGAGGATGGCCTGTCTCACGGGTACGGATATGGAGTGGGAGCCTATGACATTCCCACCTATCCTTCACAACTTTCGCTCAGCCGGTTCTCTATTCGGAGAAAAGAATTCTGATGATGTGCTTGTAATAATAGAGAAAGCCTTCAAGAGATTCCAGGTGAATAGTGATGAGCAGATGAATGATGTGGAGATCTGCATGACTGAGAAAGACAGAATTGAAAGAGAAAGTGCTAGCTGGATGGTGCGACCTTGTCCACCAGGATATAGACTAACCAACTGGAGTGCGACTGAGTTGCCCATAGTCTTTAAGTCTATTCCAAAGTAATACTTTTTAAAAAAAAAGGGCAACCTTAATTATCTTTACCCAGAGATATTAAGAGTTTTTTCTGTAATGGGCTTTCTAAACATTTTCATTCAATAAATAACAAGCACAATGCATTATCCATATTGATGTGTCCATATTCTTTCATTTTTGTAATTCATTTTTTTTCTATATATATTTTCCTATATTGTTTTTTCTCCACCTATTTACAGGTGTACGGATGCGGAATATGAGGACCCTCCTGTCAGTAATTCAGAAATTGATTTTGAAAGACCCATTTGCACGGGTGATTTTGAGGCTAATGAAGATACTAAGGATTATGGTCTACCTCTGAATCTATTGAGGAAAATAGAACAAGAGGAGAAACAAGTACCTCCTCATAAGGAATTATTGGGAACAATAAATTTGGGAAATGGTGAAGAGATAAAAGAAGTCAAAATTGGAACTTCATTGTCACCATCAATAAAAGGTGAATTGATAGCTTTGCTCCAGGAGTATGTGGATGTATTTGCATGGTCTTACCAAGATATGCCAGGGTTAGATCCGGATATTGTTGTTCATAAGCTCCCTTTGAGGCCAAAGTGCAAACCAATTCAGCAAAAGTTGAGAAGAATGAGGCCTGATATGCTGTTAAAGATAAAAGAGGAGGTGAATAAACAATTTGATGCTGGATTCCTAGAGGTGGCAAAATATCCAAAATGGGTGGCAAATATTGTTCCAGTACCAAAGAAGGATGGCAAGGTGCGGATGTGCGTTGATTATCGAGATTTGAACAAGGCCAGCCCTAAAGATAATTTCCCTTTGCCCCATATTGATACTTTGGTGGATAATACAATGAAGAGTTCTTTATTTTCTTTTATGGACGGATTCTCAAGATATAATCAGATCAAGATGGCACCGGAAGATATGGAGAAAACCACATTTGTTACAATGTGGGGCACTTTCTGCTACAAAGTAATGCCATTTGGGTTGAAGAATGCTGGGGCAACATACCAGAGAGCCATGGTGACCTTGTTTCATGATATGATGCATAAGGGAATTGAGGTCTACGTTGATGATATGATCGCAAAGTCACAAAGAGAAGAGAAGCATATTGCGAATCTTAAGAAGCTCTTTGAACGATTAAGGAAATTTAGACTCAAGCTAAATCCGGCAAAATGCACTTTTGGAGTCACCTTGGGGAAGTTGTTGGGTTTTGTCGTCAGCAAAAGAGGAATTGAGATTGACCTAGATAAAGTGAAGGCCATTCAGAATCTGCCACCACCTCGCACTCAAAAGGAAGTAAGAGGCTTTTTGGGGAGATTGAATTATATTGCTCGATTTATCTCACAGTTGACCGACAAATGTGATCCAATATTTAAGTTACTTCGAAAACGTGATCCAGGAGAATGGGATGAAGGGTGTCAGATTGCTTTCGAAAAGGTTAAGTATTATCTATCAAACCCACCAGTATTAATGCCACCTATTCTGGATAAACCAATGATACTATATTTATCAGTATTTGAAAGATCCATGGGCTGTGTTTCGGGGCAGCTTGATGAAATGGGAAAGAAAGAACAGGTAGTTTACTATCTCAGCAAGAAGTTCACAGATTATGAGTTGAAATATTCGTCGGTAAAAAAGTTGTGTTGCGCCTTAGCTTGGACTGCTCGAAGACTCAGACAGTATATGTTGTACCACACAACGTGGTTGATTGCCAAGCTAGATCCAGTCAAGTACATGTTGGAAGCACCTTTTTGTCAGGAAGGACGGCAAGATGGCAGGTTTTATTGTCAGAGTATGACATTGTATATGTAAGTCAAAAAGCTATCAAGGGCAGTGCAGTGGCGGAATTCTTAGCAAGTCGGGAAGTGGAATATTATGAGCCGTTGAGCTTTGACTTCCCAGATGAGGATTTGATGTATGTGTCGCAAGCAGATGAGATTCCCCTAAAGAAGAAAGTATGGAAAATGTACTTTGATGGCGCATCTAATGCCATGGGGCATGGAATTGGTGCAGTATTTATTATCCTTTCACTGCTAGATTGGATTTTGATTGTACAAACAATACTGCCGAGTATGAAGCATGTACTATGGGCCTTCGTGCTGCAGTGGATAGAAAGATCAAAGTATTGGAAGTTTACGAAGACTCAGCCTTGGTGATTTACCAGTTACAAGGAGAATGGGAAACCCGAGATACAAATCTCATCCGATACCGAGAACTCATACTGAGTTTATTAGAGGAGTTTGAAGAAGTGAATTTCAATTACTTTCCTCGAGAAGAAAATCGAATGGCAGATGCTCTGGCTACTTTGTCATCAATGTTTAAAGTAAATGAAGGGGCGGAAGTTGTGCCGATCAAGATGAGCATATATGAGTCTCCTGCCCACTGTTTCAGTATCGAAGAAGAAGCAGATGGTCTCCCTTGGTATAATGACATCTTGCAGTACATCAAGAGTCAACAATATCCAGAACAAGCAACAAAAAATGACAAGAGGACTCTGAGAAGGTTAGCAATGGGTTTTGTTCTAGATAGCGAGATTCTCTACAAGAAAGGGAAAGATCAAGTCTTGTTGAGATGTGTCGGGTCTGCCGAAGCTCGAAGAATCATAGAAGAGGTCTATGAAGGGATATGTGGCACCCATGCTAATGGTCACATGCTTGCTAAACAGATTATGAGGGCAGGGTACTATTGGCTGACCATGGAAGGAGATTGTATCAGTTATTCCCGGAAGTGTCATAAATGCCAGATTTATGCAGATAAGATTCATGTGTCGCCATCGCCTTTACATGTCTTGACTGCACCATGGCCTTTTTCAATGTGGGGAATGGATATGATCGGGCCTATTACCCCGAAAGCTTCAAATGAACATCGTTTCATCTTGGTGGCCATAGATTATTTCACAAAGTGGGTAGAAGCTGCGTCTTATGCAAATGTAACAAAGTCGGTGGTATGCAGATTCGTCAAGAAAGAAATCATATGCCGTTATAGGTTGCCAGCAAGAATTATTTCGGATAATGCTCTCAATTTGAACAATAAGATGATGAGAGAAGTGTGTACTCAATTCAAGATCACACATCATAATTCGGCACCTTATCGTCCGAAGATGAATGGCGCAGTAGAAGCAGCTAATAAGAACATCAAGAGGATTGTTGAGAAGATGACCAATGTGTACAAAGATTGGCATGAGATCCTGCCTTTCTCTCTTCATGCATATCGTACATCAGTCCGCACATCTAAAGGGGCAACACCATTTTCTTTGGTATACGGGATGGAAGCAGTGCTACCTATTGAAGTTGAGATTCACTTCGGGTTTTGATGGAAGTTGGCCTAGAGGAAGCAGAATGGGTTAAAGCTCATTATGAACAGTTGAATCTCATTAAGGAGAAAAGACTAAAAGCAATTTGTCATGGGCAGTTGTATCAGAAAAGGATGATTTGAGCCCACAACAAGAAAGTTCGTCCCAGAAAGTTCCGAGAGGGGGAGTTGGTATTGAGGAAAATTCTCCCTATAGTGAAAGACCCGAGAGGAAAATGGGCTCCAAATTGGGAAGGACCCTATGTGGTAAAGAGAGCTTTTTCTGGAGGAGCATTGATTCTAACTCGGATGGACGGAGATGATTTTAGACATCCCGTGAATGCTGATGAACTGAAGAAGTATTATGCTTGAAAAAAAAATTGTGTGATGCTGTGCACGTGAAAATTTGAATGATTCCAAGTGTAAAAACAGAAATTCTATATATCTATTTCCCTGGAGAATTACTTTTCAAAGAGAATATTTATGCTTGATATGATGAATGGCCGTTTTTCGTATTCCTTCGACAAAGAAGAAATCATCCTTAGTCACCCATTTGAGCCTTAAGAATTATTTCTTTCTTTAAACATTGATCAAGGATCACCCTCTACACTGGAGGGCAAATGCGAGGAAAGATAATAAAAAATCATGGCAAAAAGAAAGCTATCGGAAAATGTGGCAAATGAAAGCCAACAAAGCAAAAAAGAAAAGAAAGTCCAAAAAGGGACAAATGTTTCAAGAATGAGTTCTCCTCAGGAAGTGATCCTTGATCCAATCACCCTTAAACACATTTTGGGCCTATTTATCCTTTCTTTCTAAAACTAAACCCTGGCCTACATTACATGCTTTAAAATCTGATTTTGATCAAGCATGGATATTTAATTTGAAAGGTTATTCTCAGAATCCATCCCATCTTTTGAATTGATATTTTTACCTTGGAAGCATTTAAAACTCTCAGATGCATGGTAAAATACAAAAAAAAAATGAATGAAAAGGAGAGGTTTAAGCCGAAAACCCGCAAAGGGCGACTTAATACCGAACGGAGGAAACTTGAGTTGAAAACCTGTAAAAGGCGGCTCAAGTACTAGTCAAAGCTTGAATCAATGCTCCGTGTAATGGGGGAGAAAGTATCTGACAATCAGAGAAAAGGGGAACAATGCAGTCTAATGTAACTACAGTTCAAGAGAATTTTCAGATGGTTTGAAAAATGAGGGGTCCAAGATATTCCACATCTGGGGCATCCACAGCCTATAACCTTATATTTGTTTCTTATATCATTGATATTTATTTTTACCATTTTAAAACATTTATTGCAATAAATTCTTGTTATCATTTTCATGACAATTTTTGATTGATTCATATTCTCTTTCATATACTTTTGAGATGCATTATGGTTGTTATTAAATTGAATAATATTTCGTAATAAAAATCTTTAAATAAAGGGATTTCAAAGTATTACTAAGGAATAGATTTAAATCTTGGGAAGGTTTGGAAACTTCACCAAGAAAAGAAAACAATGAACTTGGTGGAGACTCTGTCGCGAAGTCAAAAAATCTGTGAACTTCAGCGAGAGACAGAAGCTGAGACTGTTTGACAAGATATCTTGAGTGAAGGATTCCTCAAGTGGGGCATCAATGAACAGTTTGAAGACTCTGTCCTGAAGTCATATAATCTGTGAACCTCAAAGAAACCATGGATTAGAAATTATGGCACAATCATTTGATTGCATTTATTTTAGGAAGCATACCAGTATTTGCAAAAGCATGGCATTCTCATCATTGCATTTAGCTAACAGTGCAGAAATCAGGAAAGCTTCAACTTCCCTAAAAAGAACTTGTTTTGTTTCTCAAAAGATTCAGAGTTTGAGATCGCCATCAAGGTATTCCCTCCTGTTTTAAATTGAATTAATCTTGTTTATCAGACAAATCGAGCCTTGAGACCGTCGTCAAGGTATTTTCAAACCAATTTTTTAAGACCTCCGGGCACCAGTTTTTTTAAGACCTCCGGGCACCAATTTTTTAAGACCTTCGGGCACCAGTTTTTTTTAAAGACCTCCGGGCACCAATTTTTTAAGACCTTCGGGCACCAGTTTTTTAAGACCTCCGGGCACCAGTTTTAAGACCTCCGGGCACCAATTTTTTAAGACATTCGGGCACCAGTTTTTTTTTTAAAGACCTCCGGGCACCAATTTTTTAAGAACTTCGGGCACCAGTTTTTTAAGACCTCCGGGCACCTGTTTTAATACCTCCGGGCACCATTTTAGAAACCTCCGGGCACCATTTTTAAGACCTCCGGGCACCAGTTTTTTTAAGACTTCC
This sequence comes from Fremontodendron californicum, assembly GCA_030761205.1. Taxonomy (NCBI): domain Eukaryota; kingdom Viridiplantae; phylum Streptophyta; class Magnoliopsida; order Malvales; family Malvaceae; genus Fremontodendron; species Fremontodendron californicum. The sequence goes on from JAULJL010000022.1 coordinate 11,045,632, forward strand.
GGGCACGATTTTAAAGACCTCCGGGCACCAGTTTTTTTAAGACCTCCGGGCACCATTTTTAAGACCTCCGGGCACCAGTTTTTTTTAAGACCTCCGGGCACCAATTTTTTTAAGACCTTCGGGCACCAATTTTTTAAGACCTCCGGGCACCAGTTTTAAGACCTTCGGGCACCATGTTAAAGACGTCCGGGCACCAGTTTTTTTAAGACCTCCGGGCACCATTTTTAAGACCTCCGGACACCAGTTTTTTAAGACCTCCGGGCACCAGTTATTTTTAAGACCTTCGGGCACCAATTTTTAAGACCTCCAGGCACCAGTTTTAAGACCTTCGGGCACCATTTTAAAGACCTCCGGGCACCAGTTTTTTTAAAATCTCCGGGCACCATTTTTAAGACCTCCGGGCACCAGTTTTTTAAGACCTCCGAGCACCAATTTTTTAAGACCTTCGGGCACCAGTTTTTTCAAGACCTCCGGACACCAATTTTTTAAGACCTTCGGGCACCAGTTTTTTTTTAAGACCTTTGAGCACCAGTTTTTTTAAGACCTCCAGGCACCAATTTTTTAAGACCTTCGGGCACCAGTTTTTTTAAGACCTCCAGGCACCAATTTTAAAGACCTCCGGGCACCATTTTAAAGACCTTCGGACACCATTTTCAAGACCTCCGAGCATCATTTTCAAGACCTCTGGACATCATTTTAAAGACCTCCGGGCACCATTTTAAAGACCTTCGGGCACCAGTTTTTTTAAGACCTCCGGGAACCAATTTTAAAGACCTCCGGGCACCATTTTTATTTTGAAAATCGAATTCGTTTTCTTAAGACGGATCGAGCCTTGATTAGTCAGGGAATTCAATTTAAGGACAAATCTTCAATTTACAGCTTATTTAAAAAAATAGAAAATGGAAAATGAAAAATGATAGAAGAATGAAAAAGAAAACCCCTTTCCCTTTCTTTCACATGTGATATCACTGACCGTACAAAATTAGTGTTGGTTTATCTTTGCCTGATTCCTGATTCTCAGCAATAGCAAAAGAGGAGCAGCTGTAGACACTTAATTTTGTCCGGACCACTAAACAGGTATGTTTTCTTCCTATATTGATGTTTCCGAGTGTAAAAATACTGTTTTCATCTTGCAGGTGGTACTCCGAGACTTAGTTTAAGAGGGCGAGCATAAAAAGTCAACCCCGAAAAAGTCAACCCCGGAAAAAGTCAACTACTGAAAAAGTCAACCCATTTTCAAAATCAACATTTTAAGTTCAATTGAAAAATGGCGAAAGAATTTTGATAATCCGAGGTCTACATCGAAAGATATGGAGTTCGGAAATTGGAATTTGGAGATTCAGTAGAAAGGAAACCCTAATCCGAGAAATTTAGGGAAAAGTGCTTAAACGATCAAATTAGTCAAAATTGAAGGTTCCAAATGAAAGATAAGCACTGAATACGGGTAATGGAGAAGTCACTTGCAAGAAAAATCAAATGAAAAGTCAATCCGGGAGAAAACCGAGAATTAGGGTTTTTAGTGGATTTCGGTAAAATCGGGAAGAATCACAGAAATGGCCCGACTTGGTAAGACCAAAACCCCCAATGGATGAAGAATGATTAAAAAGGATAGCCCAAGGCTCAGATTGAAGAAAATCTGAAAATCGGACTTGTTTTGAGCAAAACTGGGTTTCGGAGGCAAAAGGGCAAAATTGGAAAATTTGGGAAAAATAGCAAATGGACTCCGAAAATTCTGAAAATTTGTCAATCTCATTCTTAAATCATTTGAAAGAGATTGGCGAAATAAAATCTTGATTCGGAGTTCGTTTGCAAAATGGCCAAATCCCGGGCCTCCTATGCAATAATTCAAAAAGGAAAATCCCGAAAAAATAGCAAATGAGCTTCAAATCTTCTGAAATTTTACAAATCTCATTTTTAAATTATTTGAAAGAGGTTGGTAAAATAAAATCTTGATTCGGAGTTTGTTTGCAAAATGGCCAAATCCCGGGCTTCTTATGTAGTAATTCAAAAAGGAAAATCCCAGAAAAATAGCAAATGAGCTCCAAATCTTTTGAAATTTTTAGATCTCATTTTTAAATTATTTTAAAGAGATTGGCAAAATAAAATCTTGATTCGGAGTTCGTTTGCAAAACGGCCAAATCCCGGGCCTCCTATGTAATAAATCAAGAAGATAAATCCCGAAAATGTAAAATGTAGGGGCATAAAAGGGCATTTTTGGAAGAAAAAATCCAAATACATAGCAAACGGACTCGGATAATTTTGAAAACTTCCAGAACTCAATATTTTATTATTTTGGAAGTATTAAAAAAAGAAAAATTGAATTTGGAGTCCGTTTGATATTTATTTGCATCCGGGGGGCAAAATGGTCATTTCACCCAAGCAACCGAAAAGGGCTTCTTTGGGCCTTTCAAAAAATCAGAGTTGGGCTGGAAAAGAGAAGTGCTGGCCTGCCCAAGCCCAAAGGAAGGAGTAAGCTTTTGAATTTTCAATCAAATGGCTAAAAATCAAGAGTTAGTTAGAGATTCTCTTTGATCAAGCCATGGTGATTAAGCCACATAGGCTAAGAAAGATGTCAACATTATTCTTGGACAGCTGTAATTGATAAGCTCATAAAATATACATTTTATGCCTTTCTACCTTTAGTTTTTGTTATGTTTTCGATCTTTATCTTGTTTACTTATATTATGTTTTTGAATTTTAGGTACAATAAGGAGAATGAAGTCAAAAGTTGTCAATAATGATGGTAAAGAGCATACAAAATCATAATCACAAGATGGAAGAAGACTTGGGAGTCAAAAATGTCAATTTCTGGTTGAAAAGCAATCAGGCAGATTTGACCTCCGGAGCTTGTTTCAAGGCAAACATGATGTTAGAATCTTTATTTGAAGAAACTTCCTTCTTCACTTTTGAAGCCGACTTGATTATCTTTCCAACGATATATTATGGGCCCAAATCGGATAAGAAATGGTCATTCAAAATGGCACTAGAAGATCTCCCTAAAGAATCCTACGGCCAGAAAAACCCTAACCGCAAATCTTAAAAAAAGGCAAAAACGTGATTTTTCTGCCTCCAGGCTTTCTTGTGCGGCAATGACTTATTCTCAGGGTTTTAAAGCTCTATAAATACCATCTTTTGAGCCACAAACTAGATATCTTTTGAGGAGACTCAAGGGATCATCATTATTCTTCTTCTTCTCCATTCTTTTATTTTTCTTTTTAGTTTTATGTATATATTATCCATGCTTATGTTATGCTAAACTTATTTGGTTAAAGGTGATTTCAAAGCCCTAGACATGTTATGTAATTAATTTTCAGAATCTATCTATCATTGTTTTCTATCAAAGTTGCTTATGTTCTTCCATAAAAATTGTTCATGATGATGTTTTGATTTGTTTAGGTGGCCAACTAGATAAATCTTGATAATTGTCTAATGCTAGTTTAGGAGTCTTGATCCGTGTAATTGTCTTGATTTCCTATTCATAAGTGGCAATTTGTGATTAATGATTATGGTCAAGTTTTCAATAATTGCAAAGTGGAACATAACTTAAGTTGAACAATCCGAGCTTATGTGTTTGTTGCTTAGATCAACCTATCTTTCTCATCATAAAGCTGCTATTAAATTGAATTTAGAGAGCTTATTCTAGGTTGTTTGATAGTTAGAGATTAAATAGAGAGCTTGTTCTATTTAACGACGAACTAAGGAAAGATTGGGGTAACAGAGCTTGTTGTTATCTACGGTTGTTAACTTTGATAGCTAATTAATGCTGATAGATATGAAATTGATTCTTAATGATGTCTAGTGGTGGAGAATGAAAGCTTAACCATATTTTTCATATTTGATTCTTCTTAATTACTTGTTTTCTTACTTTTCTTGTTTGTTTATTTTTAAAACTATTTCAAAACCCCCTTTTCTTTTGTTTTCTTTGAACCTAAGTTATAAACTAATAACTCATAGATTAAAACCCAATCCCTGAGGACTCGACCCTTGCTAATCACTATACTCTACAATTGATTTTTTTAAGTGCAAGGTTAAATAAGATACACTCTTTTGGGTGCATCAAGTTTTTGGCGCCGTTGCCGGGGATTGTTTTCTTTAGTTTATTTGTTACTTGGTTTATTCTTATTTTCAGTTCTAATTAGTTTTATTTTCTTGTACATACAGGTTTTTCTTATCAAATTTTGAAAAAAAAGAAAAAGAAAACGATGGAATTGAGCAATCTAACACTTGAAGAGTTGATGGCATACATGAACATGGAGAATCAACAAGCCAATCTCACCTCCCCAGTTCAACAATTGGCCATGGGAGGATGTCAAGGCCATCAAGTGTTCCAAGACCAACAGTATGATCATTACTCAAACACTTACCATGAGGGATGGTGGGATCATACTAATTATGGCTACTCAGAAAATTACCAAGAAGTAGATCCTTATGCCAATTACACTCATCCATCTAGATTTAATCAATCATGGTCTCAAGAACCAGATCTTTTTCAGCCACCACATATGGCTCAAAACTCAGGTACTTCTTTAGAAGATCTTGTCTATTCTCTTGTTACTAATACTTTGCAATTTCAACAGGAAACAAGGGCAAGCATCCAGAGTTTGGAAAAGCAAATGAGCCAATTGGCTAGTAGTATGATGGGATGGGTAGCACAAAGATCTGAAGAACTTCCTGCCCAAACGATGATTAACACAAAGGAGAATGCTACTATTGTGACCTTGAGGAATGAGGAACAAGATGAGGATGAGACAAAATTAGAGATGGATTATATTCTTGAGGATAATGAAGCCACATATCCAAATAAGAGTATTTTGGCACTTGAGGTAACGTTTAAGGTTCCACTTTTTACTAATGTTTCTTCTCCACCTTTTCCTAGTAGATTTGCAAAGTTCAAGGAGGAAGAACATGAACAACACATGCCGGAAACCTTAAACAACTTGTTTGTGGATTCCATTCAACAAGTATCAAAATATGCTCCATTCCTCGATGAGATATGCACCACAAAGGATGATGGAATAATACTTGTAATGGAGAATGCATCCACTGTTGTGCAAAGAAAGCTTCCTCTCAAACGCATAAATTTGGGAAATTTCATGTATGAGCCTGACAAGCCTAAAATTCCAAGAAGGGGTGTTGGTTAGATTCAAAACACTAACTCAAGTGTTAATTGGGAAGGCAGCCCAATTAAAGAAGAAATTGCCAACCTGCCATATTCAGATTTGCTTTCTCTTTCTTTTCCTTTTTCTTTTATTATTTTTATTTTTATTTTTATTATTTTTATTTTTATTATTTATGTTTATTTGTTAATTTTTGTTTAGTATTTTAGGATTATTTAGGTTGCATGGATTTGTTTTGTTTTGAGTCTTAGTTGTTCCTATTCTTATATTATTAGTTCTTTTCTCTTACACATGATTCTTTCATTTGGGTTAATAGACTTACATTGAGGACAATGTAAGAATTAAGTGTGGGGGCAATGATTTAGGATTTCTTTTATTTTTGTCTACTATTTTTTTTATGAGTCTTTATTATTATTATTTTTAGTGTGTTTTAGTTCCTTTTTAATACAATGATGAGATATGAATTGCATAGGTCTAAACTGGTTATTAGTGAGAAGATTTTCATGAGAATTAAGCTTGATACTAATTTTTATGAGCCAATGTTGATATGATATGTTGATTGAGAAAGAAGCATGTTTAGACTTGATATTGACTTGTATAATCATCCTTGTGAGTTTTTGAGCCTATATGATTGATGCATTATACATATCAATCTAATTTCTTTCTTGAGTGCTCTTATGATTACATGATTCTCTAGAACTTGCTTTAAATCGTTTGAGACTATATTGATGCATTTAACAACATGAATATGATAGAGGCATTAGGATTATAACCAGAGCCAAACAGCCATCCATTATTAATGTTCCAAGAGAACATCCCCACTAGTGAGCCAATTTGAGCCTACATTAAATATGCTATTTTATTGGTAACCACAACTTACACCTAGCCTAAATATACTTATATCCTTACCCTTGTTCTAAAGATGGATTATATATTTTGAGACATATTGCAAAAAACAAGAAATATTGTTAGTTGAAAATTTGGGTTGGAAACAAAAGATAAGTGTAGGGGAAGAAAAGAAAAAAAAAAGTCAAGAGAAAAAGAAAGGGGTCATTGTCAAATATATTCCCATATTGAAAAAAAAAATCATCTCTTGAACTTCTAGTTAAAGTAAAGAAAAAGATGTTACAAAGTTGGTTAGAATGAAGCAAAGGCTCAACATGAATATTTAGCCAATGTTATTATGTGCTTTATAAGAGTTTTGAGAAGTTTTATTTGTATGATCTTATTATGTCTCTAAACTCTATGAACTCTTTTGGAACCTTTGTGATATCTTTATCCTTTTGTTCTTTAACCACATTATAACCCTTTGGCCCCATTACAACATTGAATAAAGACCTCTTGATTTATGAAGTTGTATGATCTAAATAGTGGAGAATAGGTGGACAAGCAAGCATATGGTAGAAATGTTTTCATGAGATTGATTGAGTGTAAACACTTTACCACTACTTTAAAGAGTGAAAATCATGAGAGTATAGTGAGAAGTTGAGATTAAGTTTGAATATGCACCATTTTGATTGAAATATGTTATGTTAATATTGGCTTAACTCAAACTATTTACATTCAAGCAAGATTTTTTGTGAAATTCTTTGAGATATTGATTAGTTTATAAGACTTGTTCAAAGATTGTCTCTAATTTATATTGAAAAGGTTAGGAGTAAATATTTTTAGTATATGTAGTTTATTTATATTTTAGTTTTTCAATGTTTGTGGGTATCGTCCTAGTAAACCCTCACGAGACTAAACTCGTCCACTAGGGACACCTAGGGGTTTAAAGGCTTGTGTCACATGCTAAGTGCCACCGTGATTTCCTACGAAAGTGGATTAGATTATATTTTCTTATGTTATTTATTTATTTATTTTTTTTGCTCGAGGACTAGCAAAAAGCTAAGTGTGGGGGTATTTGATAAGCTCATAAAATATACATTTTATGCCTTTCTACCTTTAGTTTTTGTTATGTTTTCGATCTTTATCTTGTTTACTTATATTATGTTTTTGAATTTTAGGTACAATAAGGAGAATGAAGTCAAAAGTTGTCAATAATGATGGTAAAGAGCATACAAACTCATAATCACAAGATGGAAGAAGACTTGGGAGTCAAAAATGTCAATTTCTGGTTGAAAAGCAATCAGGCAGATTTGACCTCCGGAGCTTGTTTCAAGGAAAACATGATGTTAGAGTCTTTATTTGAAGAAACTTCCTTCTTCACTTTTGAAACTGACCGAATTATCTTTCCAAATATATATTATGGGCCCAAATCGGATAAGAAATGGTCATTCAAAATGGCACTAGAAGATTTCCCTAAAGAATCCTGCGGCCAGAAAAACCCTAACCGCAAATCTTAAAAAAAAAGGCAAAAACGTGATTTTTCTGCCTCCAGCCTTTCTTGTGCGGCAATGACTTATTCTCAGGGTTTTAAAGCCCTATAAATACCATCTTTTGAGCCACAAACTAGATATCTTTTGAGGAGACTCAAGGGATCATCATTATTCTTCTTCTTCTCCATTCTTTTATTTTTCTTTTTAGTTTTATGTATATATTATCCATGCTTATGTTATGCTAAACTTATTTGGTTAAGGGTGCTTTCAAAGCCCTAGACATGTTATGTAATTAATTTTCAGAATCTATCTATCATTGTTTTCTATCAAAGTTGCTTATGTTCTTCCATAAAAATTGTTCATGATGATGTTTTGATTTGTTTAGGTGGCCAACTAGATAAATCTTGATAATTGTCTAATGCTAGTTTAGGAGTCTTGATCCGTGTAATTGTCTTGATTTCCTATTCATAAGTGGCAATTTGTGATTAATGATTATGGTCAAGTTTTCAATAATTGCAAAGTGGAACATAACCTAAGTTGAACAATCCGAGCTTATGTGTTTGTTGCTTAGATCAACCTATCTTTCTCATCATAAAGCTGCTATTAAATTGAATTTAGAGAGCTTATTCTAGGTTGTTTGATAGTTAGAGATTAAATAGAGAGCTTGTTCTATTTAACGACAAACTAAGGAAAGATTGGGGTAACAGAGCTTGTTGTTATCTACGGTTGTTAACTTTGATAGCTAATTAATGCTGATAGATATGAAATTGATTCTTAATGATGTCTAGTGGTGGAGAATGAAACCTTAACAATATTTTTCATATTTGATTCTTCTTAATTACTTGTTTTCTTACTTTTCTTGTTTGTTTATTTTTAAAACTATTTCAAAACCCCCTTTTCTTTTGTTTTCTTTGAACCTAAGTTATAAACTAATAACTCATAGATTAAAACCCAATCCCTGAGGACTCGACCCTTGCTAATCACTATACTCTACAATTGATTTTTTTAAGTGCAAGGTTAAATAAGATACACTCTTTTGGGTGCATCAGTAATTTGAGAGATCTGAGATGATAATCTAAAGGTGGTAATTTCATGATTTTTCACCTTGAATTATTAGCCATTTGATGGAAAATTGGTTACAAAAAAATGACAACATCCTTGAGCCATTATAAGTCCCATTCGGCCAGCCCTTTAGAGAGGGTCAGAATTTCATTTTTTCTTCTTTATTTTGCTGAGCTCTTAGAGTTTTTACTTAGTTTTTCTCTTCTTGGTTGAGAGCAAAAAAGAAAAGTTTAGAAAAAAAAGGAAAGTTTGAAGAGAAAAGCTTGAAATATTAGCTTCTTGAGGTTGCTCTTGAGCACCAACTCTTGCACTTTCTTCATTTTCTATTCTTGTTTTTGCTATTTTGATTTCTATTTGGTGAGTTTCCATTTTAAATAAATGTTTTTTTATTGTTCTTTTAAGTTCTTACTTCATCTCTTTCTTAAGTATATTTTTTACATTTTATTTTTACAATAAACTCACCATGGCCAAATGGCCTACATTATTTATTTTAAGTTGCTGTTTTGGGTTCATTTTACCATATTGTTTATGTTATTTTCTTTGATTTTGATGTTTTAAATGTTATGTTACTTCATATTCTTGAGTTATATTTTAATTTGGTTGCTTTGTTTGTTGCCATTTATGTTTTAGATATCATGTTTTTTGCATTTTTAATTTTCTGTTTTCATGTTGTTTAAATTTGAGCATGTTTTAGATTTAGTATATCAAGTGTTTGTGAAAATGCTTGTGTGGTCTTTGCATGATTTTTGTTTTATATCTTAGTTGAGCATGTTTTAGATTTAGTATATTAAGTGTTTGTGAAAATGCTTGTGTGATTTTTGCATGATTTAAGTGTTATATTTTAGTTGAGCATATTAGTATACCAAGTGTTTGTGAAAATGCCATGCTTGTTGGAGCTTGAGGCCATTTGGCTACTCCATGTGTTTTGCATTGTGTGTTGCATTTTTTGCCATGTTAGTTGGTAGGTTTTCGCATTTATATGTCATTTGATTTAGTTTTGCATGCTAGTATGCCAAGTGTTTGTGAAAATGCCATGTTTGTTTGTTACATTATGCTATTCGGCCCTCTTGGAATTTTTACATTTTTTGTGCATTCTTGCCATGTTAGTTGATAGGTTAGCATTTTGCATGATATTTGATTGAGTTTTTGGATTAAGCATACTTTGTGTTTGTGAAAATGCCATGCATATTTTAGTTATTAAGCTAGGTTTATTTGCCATGCATGTTCATGCATTTTAGGTCTAGGTTACATTAAATGCCATGCAAGTTCATTTAGGTCTAGGTCACTTTATGAATGCCATGCATTTTTTCATGACATTTAGGTTTAAATCCATGCATTTCATGCATTATGTTTGCTGCATTATTTCATGCATTTCATGTTCATGCCACTTGAATAATGACTTGAGCCAATTAATGGTTCAAAGTCATGCTCTCTTGAGCACACTTGTGGAAAATTAAGTTTGTCAAGTTGATTATTCTACCTTTGTGATTTTTTTTACTTAAACCAATTTTTATCTAACTTTCAAAAAGTCCTAGCTACTGTTTTTAAGTCATTTTAGAAGTTTCAAATATTTTTCCTTCCAAAACTCGTACATCTCTGATTTTTCTGGGAATTCATCTTTAATTAGAAAATTAAGTATATTTTTTTCGGTGTAGTTTTACATGTCATGAGTCTCCAGTATTTTTTTCATAATTGTTTGAATTTTTAAAAATAGGGTAAAAAATCGTGGATTAAAACTGGATAGTGGAGTCAGAATTGAATTTAAAGAAAAATCATTTTTCTGTCTTGGTTAATTTACTTAGAGTGGGCTGATTAGGAGGGTTAGCTACTGACTTAGGGTAGTTTCTAAGCCTTTTTAAACTCTAAAAATGGTTTTTCAAGTCTCGGGTTAAGGGTAGTCAAGTCCGGATTTTTAAACTTAGGAAGTTAGAGCCATTTAAAAAATATTTAGCCCAGTTTTTATTTTTAATTCAAGCTTTTCAAAATTGTTTTCAAACAATCACAAAGTATTTTGGTTTTAGAATATTTAATTTGACATATTTTCCTAAGGTAGCCGGATATCATTTTAGATATACGGATTTCCTTAATAAAAGGAAAAAATACATTTCATGCATTGCATTTTTCATATTCATGCATTTTATATAATATGTGATTCTTGTTATAATAATTTCTATGATATTGTTATTATTTTGATTTATATTTTTAGATGTTATATGGTTTATTATATGGTTTTGAATATTTCATGATATCCTATGCTTTTATTTAGTTATTTTTTTGGTCATATTATTTAGCATATACTATGTTCATGCATTATTATTTTCATTTTTATTTTCATGCATATTATATGATAGTATTATTTCATATTCCATCTCTTTTACTTTATATGCCGTATCATTCATGTTTGCCATGTCATTTAAATTATTTCATTTCATATAGAATATGTTATGTTACTTAGGTTATATTATTTCATTTAGAAAATATCATGTTACTTAGGTTATTTCATTTCATATAGAATATGTTATGTTACTTAGGTTATTTTATTTCATTTAGAATATATCATATGACTTAGGATATTGCATCTCATATTGATTATACTATGTTCCCTAGGTCATTTCATTTTATTTATAATATGTCATATAACTTAGGATATTTCATTTCATTTAGAATATGCTAAGGCATTTATTTCATTTCATTTAGAATATGCTAAGGCATTTACATTATATCATATCATTTAGGAAGCATTATATTATTTAGATTTTGCTATGTCATTTTATTTATGTCATGCATATACATATTCATATCTTTTAAAATGTTTTCAAAAGGATAATGATTTTTCAATAAAAAATAAAGATATTCCCGAGTTAAAATAATTCATGAGTTCTCTACCGGGTTTGCTGGAGGGAATATCATCAATTATTATTAATAAAAGAATATCTTTCTTTCAAAAAAAGAGAATGATTCAGAAAGTTTTCCAAAACTAATAAAATTTTCTATATTTTGCCACGTTTGTTGGGGAATATAGGAAAATTTTGAATTTATAAAGTTCGGATCATTTTCAATAAAAAAATGGAATTATGTTTCTTTAAATTGGGAATTAACTTGAAATACTAAATTTAAAACCAATTTTTACCGAGACTTGAGATAACACATGATTAATAAGGTACCGATTTATACGGGCGTTGTGGGGGTGCTAATCCTTCCCCGCACGTAACCGACTCCCGAACCCGCTTCTTTGATTTCTCTGGTTTTAAAACGCAGACTTGAAATTGGTTTTTAAAATGTTTTAATTAATTCTTAATATATTTTATAAAACCGGTTTTAATAGGTGGCCGATCACACCTAGTTAAAAAAGATTGGTGGCGACTCCATGTCTTTTTTAAGGTCATTTTCAAAACCTTCATTTTTCTAGAGGAATTAAGTCGACTTTTCCTCGGTTTTTTTAATGTCACGCTTAACGAATAATATAGTCTTGCGATGAGACTCGTTATTTTTTAGGTTGCGACAAATGCGTTACACTATTCTTGAATATTCTTTTAATAAATTCCTAGAGCATTTAGAATAAGGGTTGTAGAATAGGTGGTGAAAGGTTTGTTGTTCCTCCACACACACCACACGTGCATTTGCATATCATGAGCCCTATACCCGGGTTTCGTCCTTTTAGGGGGGAGCAAAGTAACTAAGCCTTCGTGATTAACAATCCACATGGGCTAGTGAAACACTTCTGGAGTACTAAATTACCTAAGCCTTAGTGATTAACATTCCGCATGGGCTAGGGAAATAGACTCTAACGAATTGAACCCGCTTTTATCGGGGTGCCTTAATAGCCTTCATCGGTGACAGTGAGGAGCAATTTGGGGCCTTTAGAATCGATTCACACTCATATAGTGAACCTAGGAGAAGCCATGCCAGATTTTCGTTAGATATACCAAAGATAGGAACACATGGAGGGACATTTCTAAACCTTTTACTACCTATTTTACACTCTGAATAAGTATTGTAGATCGGGCAACGATGTACGTACATCGCCCTTAATAAATGTGATACTCCGCCTCGAAGGCATCGTGATGCCTAAATAAGTAGATACTGTTGGGGCAAGTGTTCACTAACTTTTTGAAATTGAAAATATAAACATTTTTTTTCAAACATTTTTGCATTTTGCACATTTCATGAATGTGTGAATAGAGCATGTACATTTATGGTTGTATTGTTGATCTCATTTTTTTTGTTGTTGCAATAAACAGATGGTGGTAATAATTTTATTTGATGATTTCATAAACCGGTAGTGTTACATGAACATTTGCATATTGTACTATAGTAGGATCCACAATCTCGAATTTCTTTTGAAAATAATATGTTTGGTTTTTCATAGAGAAAACATGTTTAAAAAAAAAATCATAGATTAAATTTGGAGACAAATCTTGCATAATAATATTTTTGAATAATCAAGATTTAGGTCCCACCAATTTCGTGTAATCATTGGTCATTCTTTGCATATACCTTTGTGGTAATTCATTTTTCCTTACATGTATCATTTTGACATCATATTACAGTCCTAACATGCATGGTTATTCATTGAAGAATACATTTGTGATATACATGGTCATTCTTTGTACCTACCTTTGTGTTAATTCATTTATTCTTTGCATGTATCATTCTGACATCATGTTACAGTCATAGCATGCATGGTCATTCATAGTAGAATATGTTTATGACATGCATGGTCATTATTTGTATATACCTGTGCATCAATTTATTCATTTTTTAAAAAAATGCATCATGTTGACATTAGATTGCATCCATGGCATACATAGTCATCATAATTTCTCTGTATATGTTCATGCATTAATCATCAGTATATTCATGCACATAAGAATAGAGCATGTACCTTCATAATTGTATTTTTAATCTCATGACATTTTCATTTGCATGAAAGGGGTTCGAGATATGAGGAATGAATTGGAGGAATGATGGGGTGCTTTAGAACGCAATAAAGAGGAATTTGAGCATGAAATTCGGGAGGTGAAAGAACAGCTTACCAAAATGATGAAATTGTTTGAGGATATGGGTAAAAGTAAAGGGGAACTTTCTCAGGGCTCTACATCGCCTTTGGATCAACTAAAACCATTAGGTCCAGAATATACAATCCTTGCTGGATCCTGCGCTTGTCAATGCCACAAAGGTTGCAATCCTGATGAAATTATGGACAAAATCGTGAAAATGATTGAACTCGAGAGCCTCATACCAAAGATAAAAACCTCGGATCCTATACCATAACTGCAAACTGTTCTAGGTCAAAACCTGTATCCCCACCCTACTATGGTCCAATCGTCCATTGGGATGACCACTACAGGATTCCTGAATCCCACTCCATCACCACCAACTGCCAGTTCGTACTATTTCCATCATCAATCACCTTATCAAACATCGAGGATAGGAACCTCGAACTATGTACAACCTCCAAGGGCCCTATGTCCAAATCCATACCCTTACCATGCTGTTCCTCCATCTCTCCATGTAGACACTTCGGTTCGAACCTTAGTGCCACCATCAAGTACCCCAACTCCTAGGCCATGTGTGACTAAGAAACAACCCAAAAACAAGACTCAAGAGCAGTATGATCCCATTCCAATCAGCTACCGAGAGCTTCTCCCTATACTGGTCCAAAATCACATGGTTGCCTGTGTGCCGCTGAAACCCCTGTTACCACCATATCCAAAGCGGTATAATCGAAATGCAAGATATGATTATCATTGTGGAATTACTGGTCATAGCATTGAAGACTGTATAGCCTTCAAAAAGAAAGTACAGTCTCTTATAGAGATCAAGTGGATCGATCCAACGACACTGATTGATAGAGGGCTGGGAAAGCATAATTAGGATTGGGAGATTTACGACAATGATGTAGAAAGACTTCGGTCTGATATGATGTAGTAGGATTTCACTTTTTCAGTAGCCGGCTCTTATAGCCTTAGGATGCTAGAAAGAATAAAGTGTTTGTAAAGGCAGTTTTAACCACTGCTCAGGTTTTGTAAACATGGATTATACCATTGTGAACGTTGACTTGGGAATGAATTGGTTGTGCTTCAAATTTATGAGATGTTGATGATTAAGTTCCTTCGATTCTTATTTCCTCTGTGATATCTTCCTCTTTGCATTTTGCATCGGATCAATTATTTGTCATACCATACATTCATACATGCATCTTGGTAGCATCAGGTGATATTCATGACAAACATAGCCAGCATGATTTTTTTTTTTTTTTTTTTGTATATGTCCATGCACTTATTTGCATATTTCATACATCATGTTAGCATTAGGTCGCATTTATGACATACATGGTCAGCATGAGTTTCTCTGTACATACTCTGTGTCAACCGTTCATTGATTACATGCATCATATTTGACATCATGTTGCATTCATAGTATATATGATCATTCATTAGGAAATACACTGAAATGTACATGGTCATTCATTACATATATCCATGCGTTATTGGCTATTCTTTACATGTATCATGTTGGCATCGTGATTGCATTTGTTACATACATGGTTAGCATGTTTCTACTGTACATGTCCATACATCATATTGTTTAGGCTTCACGTACATCAAATTGTATTCATGGCTCCTTCATCATGACATACATTTGGGGGGAATAAAATAGACGTTGGCTTGGCTTTAGGAATCTTTGAAAGAATTTCCATTACAAATCAGAGGTATAAGAAGTACTGAGTACCTTTTTAATACAGGCTAGTGTTATAGAGGATGAACAAGTTGCCCGAATAGAAAGAATGGAAAGGGCACATGAAGAATTGCGAGAACAGCTGGTAGAGTCTCAAGCAGAATCAAAGGATTAGATGACTAAATTGATGGAGCTGATGTTCACTGTAATCAAGGGAAAGGAATACACTAAAAACTTGGCCGCCAAAGAAGGGTTAAAGGCACAAAAGGGTCAGAGTGAGGTCATGATGTTAAATGGCCAGAATACTGTTAATCCCAACAATATTCTAAATTTAGATGATCTAGCTAAACAAGCAAAACTGAAAATGGTTGAGTCGAACGAGGCTGAGTTGGCAGATTCCCAAGGGGAATATCAGTTGCTAGATGAAAGGCTCCGGGCAGTAGAAGATACAGACGTATTCGGGAGTATGGATGCGAAAGAACGATGCTTGGTCCTCAATTTAGTCATTCCTTCTAAATTCAAGGTCCCTGACTTTGTGAAATATGATGACACGACTGATTCATCAATCCACATCACCATGTTCTGCCTAAAGATGGAAAGTCACATAGATAATGATAAGCTTTTGATTCACTAATTTCAGATAGCCTCAGTGGATCCAAAAGTCAGTTGAGCAAGGATCAGATTCACTCTTAGAATGACTTGGCCAAGGTTTTTCTAAACCAGTACAAGCATGTGACTAACATGACACCTGACCGTCTCACCTTGCAAAATATGGAGAAAACGGTTACTGAGAGCTTCAAAGAGTATGCTCAGAGGTGGAGGAACATGGCCACCCAAGTACAATCGCCCTTAACTCAGAAGGAAACCACTATCCTTTTTATGAATACACTATCGACCCCATACTACGATAGACTTGTTGGCAACACCACGAAGAGTTTTTCGAATATGGTAATTTCCGGGGAAATGATTGAAAATGCTATCAAGACTGGAAAACTGAAGGAGGTAAAACATTTAATGCGGAGAGAAAAAAGACGCCCAAAAAGAAAAAAGAAGATGTCCAAGATATGGGAGACTTTACCCCATATATTCCGGCTACTTCAAACCAACCACCTGTCCTTCTATGAACTGTATACCACATGGTTCATACAATGGCCTCTCAGAATCCAGTAAAATTTCAACCTTTTATCAATCAAAGGAAATCGAAGAATATTCGAAAAAGAGATCAAATTGAGCCACTCCCCATGTCTTACTCTGAACTATTACCCCAGCTGGTCGAAGAGCAACTCCTCACTAAAGTTCCAGTGGAGCCTATCCAACCCCCATATCCGAGCTGGTATGACAAGAATGCATATTGTGATTATCATTATGGGATTCAGGGACATTCCACGAAAAATTGCCTATGTTTGAAACAGAAGGTTCAATCACTCATCAAAAAAGGGCAGTTAGATATGGGGAAGAAACAAAGGTCAGATAGAGTGGAGAATCTACTGAATGGGAATGATGATACCATTGTGGATGTCATAATGGGAGAAGTAGATGGAAAGGTCGAAAAGAGTACCGAGGAATAGATAGTTTGAATTAGGGAGAACATGTCAAGGGGGAGTTTTTTATGCATGTAGTTTCATACCTCATGATGAAAACACTTGTCTTATGGCGACATTCATATGAATTAAATGAATTTTGAATTTTGAATGCTTTGTGTTTGTTGTGTTCTAACAATAATTTGAATTTGCAAAAAAAAAAAAGCATTAAGGAAGTTTTAGTAATGGACAGTCTTGAGAATATTGATGATCATTGTTAGAAATGACCCAATACTCTTTCCCTCTCTCTTTTGGGCTTCTCTATGCCTAAACCCCTTGAATAGAGAACACTTGAAAGACCTAATGCTTCAAGGAATATGAATGATGGAACTTCATAAAAAAAAAAAAAAAAAAAAACATTGTCATCACCAAATAAGCAAAGAGGTAAATCCTAGACTAGGCCATGAACAAATGAACGAACTTTTTGAAATTTTTTCGAATTCCTTGAAATTCAAACAAATGAGACATTGTTTCAAGAATTTAGATCATGGTAATTTGGTGTGTGTCAAGATTGTGCTAAAACCATTCATGACCTTTACCAATAACCACAAAACACTAATTGCCCAAACATCACTTCATGATTGACACCCAGGGGCACAATGATTAAACTAGATTATCCCATGTCCCAGAGAAACCCCGTTTTTGGGTCATATTTTCCTTGTCTCTTCAAAGAATTCAGATTTGAAACTCAGCCTTTTCAAAATAGACCTAGACTTGCTATGTTTCTCGTTGATACAAATTCTCATGGTTAATCAAATTGGGGCATCATATGTGGAAATGATGGTTATATGGTGAAAAAGGATGGGACTAACGCATGAATCATTGGGGGCATGCGATTAAGAAAAAGAACAAATTGCGATATCATGCATATGAGAATTCGGATGATTCTAAAATGTAAAATGAAATTTCGATTATCTATCTCCCTTGAGGATTGCTTTTCAATGAGAATATTTGTGCTTGATATGATGAATGGCCATCTTTCATCTCCCTTTCACAAGAAAAATTATCCATAGTCACCCGTTTTGAGCCAAAAGACTTCTTTCTTCTTGGAACCTTGATCAATGATCACCCTCTACACTGGAGGGCAAATGCGAGGAATGATCTTCTCAAAGATCATGGAAAAATGAGTTTTAGCTCAAAGAAAGATACAAAGCAAATAGAGCCCCGAATGAATATGGGCTCACTCTGTCTAAAGAAAAAGTAAAAGATGGCAAAATGGAAGCCAAGAACAAAACAAAAGAAAAATACACAAAAAAATGTGTGAAAAAGCGATGGCGAA
Source organism: Fremontodendron californicum (assembly GCA_030761205.1). Taxonomy (NCBI): domain Eukaryota; kingdom Viridiplantae; phylum Streptophyta; class Magnoliopsida; order Malvales; family Malvaceae; genus Fremontodendron; species Fremontodendron californicum. The sequence goes on from JAULJL010000022.1 coordinate 11,063,669, forward strand.
ATGGAAGCAAAAAAAAGCAAGCAAGAAAAAGAGAAAAAGTCAAAACGGAATGAAAAGTCCAAAAAGACTTAAATGCTTTGAAAAGAGAATCCTCCTCCAGAATTGATCCTTGTTCTGATTACCCTTAAACACAGATTTTGGGCCTATTTATCCTTTCTTTCTGAACTCGAGCCATGGCTTACATTACGTGCTTTAAAAGCCCATTGTGATCAAGCATGAATATTCAACTTGAAGGGTTTTTCCGCAGATTTTATCCCATCTCATCGAATTCTCATTTCACTAAGGAAGAATTTAGAATCCTCAAGTGCATGGTAAAACAAAAAAAATGAAAAAAGAAAAAATTTGGAGAGAATGGGACTCTAGGGAAAAAACCCAAAAACGGGCAGTCTAGAGTAAAATGGGAATTTCCGATGCCATCTATGATTGTATCGATACCACAAAAAAGAAGATCATCTTAATGAAGTGGTCATCAAGGAACATCTAGGAATTCCTGAACCTCCCGAATTGTCAACTCTCATTTGGATGATTGATTTCAAAAGCTGAAACTCTTTTTCTCCAAAATCAACGTTCCAGTTTAAACATCCCAGCCAATCTTGACGCTTGTCAAAATACCTTGAAATGGAAACTAAAAGAATGTAGAATTTGTTTGGTTCTCAATAAATTCATGATTTATAAAACCTGTTCCATTTGTGAGCTTAGAAGGGACATACATTTTTTGTTGTGAAGTTTTCCTGGAAAAACCAAAATCATGTTGTACCAAGCCTTGTCAATTCAAGTTGAAAACACAAATTGACACTTAGGAAAATTTCTAACAGTGATTATCAGTCTTCAAAAGACCTGTACATTACACACTGTGGGGTTAAAATTTGACTCAGAAGTTTTCATTAAATAAGCAAAATTGTTTTTGAAATACCCATTTTTAATGTTGTCATGAGAGAAGAGTTTTTCTAATCCAAAGGTGTGAAATTACTAGGGATAACCTTGACTTCCAAATATGATAAGAAGAAATAAAACTCAGCAAGCAGATTTCTGTTGATAAGAGTTTGAAAACTGTTGGGGCAAAAAGAATAGCCAAAGATTGAAAAAGGAGTTGAAAATATACTCTGATTTGAAGAGGAAAAATGAATGGGAAAGGCTAAGCCAAAGTCTAGAAAAATGATTGTGGGCATTTGCATCATTCATGAACACTCATCTCTCTATTAAGCTTTGCATCTGCACCGTGTCAGCAAGCATTTGCATCATTCATGGATATTTGCATTTGCACTATTCCATGAGCATCTGCATTCTACCTTTACAAGAACATCCTTCATAGATATTTGCATTCGCATCACCTCAAGCAAGTGCATCATTTATAGGATCATTGCATCTTCATTGTAGCTACAATTACACCATTCATGAACCACTTACATGATCATGATTCGTAGAGACATTTGCATCTGCATTTAGAAGCATTTGCATCAATCTAAGATATCTGTATCATTTCAAGAAGCATTTGCATCAATCCAAGACATTTACATTTAACCATCAAGCATTTGCATCCTCTCTCAAATCCTTCAGGTTAATTTCCAGGCCATTTTAATTTCTGGTTTCACCCAGATCTTTTTCAATTCTCTGGTTTCACCCATGCTTTTCAATTTCTGGTTTCATCCAGACCTTTTTCAAATTTCTGGTTTCACCCATGCCTTTTTATTCTCTGGTTCCATCTAGATCTTTTTCAAATTTCTGGTTTCATCCATTCCTTTTTTAATCTCTGGTTGCATCCAGATCTTTTTCAATTTCTGGTTTCATCCAGATCTTTTTCAATTTCTAGTTCCATCCAGATCACTTTCAATTTCTGGTTTCATCCATGCCGTTTTTAATCTCTGCTTTCATCCAGATCTTTTTCAATTTCTGGTTTCACCCATGCTTTTCAATTTCTGGTTTCATCCAGATCTTTTTCAAATTTCTGGTTTCACCCATACTGTTCAATTTCTGGTTCCATCCAGATGACTTTCAAATTTCTGGTTTCATCCATGCCTTTTTTAATCTCTGGTTTCATCCAGATCTTTTTCAATTTTTCGTTTCACCCATGCTTTTAAATTTCTGGTTTCATCCAGATCTTTTTCAAATTTCTGGTTTCACCCATGCTTTTCAATTTCTGGTTCCATCCAAATGACTTTCAAATTTTTGGTTTCATCCATGCCTTTTTTAATCTCTGGTTTCATCCAGATCTTTTTCAATTTCTGGTTTCACCCATGCTTTTCAATTTTTGGTTTCATCCAGATCTTTTTTCTAGTTTCACCCATGTTTTTCCAATTTCTACTTTCATCCAGATGTTTTTCAAATTTCTGGTTTCACCCATGTTTTTCAAATTCTGGTTTCATCTAGATATTTTTCAAATTTCTGGTTTCACCAATGTTTTTCAATTTCTGGTTTCATCCAGATCTTTTTCTGGTTTCACCCATGTTTTTCAATTTTTGGTTTCATCCAGATCTTTTTCAAAATTCTGGTTTCACCTATGCTTTACAATTTCTGGTTTCATCCAGATCATTTTCAAATTTCTGGTTTCACCCATGCTTTTCAATTTCTAGTTTCATCCAAATCTTTTTCAAATTTCTGGTTTTACCCATGTCATTTCAATCCCTGGTTTCATCCAGATCTTTTTCAATTTTTGGTTTCACCCATGCAGTAAGGTTAGCACAAGACAGGATAAGACCCTGAGACCCTCGACGAGGTCTTTTCTTCTATTGCAAATCGAACCCGTTTCCTTAAGACGGGTCGAGCCTTGATTTGTCAGGGAACTCAATTTAAGGACAATATCTTCTATTTACAGTTTTTTTTTTTTTTTTTTATTTATAAAAAAATGGAAAATGAAAAACGAAACCCCCTTTCCCTTCTCTTCACATGTGATTTCACTAACCGGACAAAATTAGTGTTTATTTATCTTTGCCTGATTCCTGATTCTCAGCAATAGCCAAAGAGGGGCAGCTGTAGACACCTAATTTTGTCCGGACCACTAAAACAGGTATGTTTTCTTCCTAAATTTGATGTTTCAGAATGTAAAAAGATTTTTTCATCCTGCAGGTAGTACTCCGAGACTTAGTCTAAGAAGGTGAGCATAAAAAGTCAAACTTGAAAAAGTCAAACCTAAAAAGTCAACTACTAAAAAGTCAACCCACTTTCAAAATCAAGATTTGAAGTTCAATTGAAAAATGGCGAAAGAATTTTGATAATCCGAGGTCTACATCAAAAGCTATGGAGTTCAAAAGTTGGGTTATGGAAATTCATTAGATAGGAAACCCTAGTTCGGGAAATTTGGGGAAAAGTGCTTAAATGATCAAATTGGTCAAAATTGAAGGTTCCAAATGAAAGATAAGCACTGACTACGGGTATTGGAGAAGCCTCTTGAAAGAAAAATTGAAAGAAAAGTTAATTCGGAAGAAAACCGAGAATTAGGGTTTTTGGTGGATGTCGGTGAAATTTGGAAGAATTACAGAAATGGCCCGATTTGATAAGACTAAAGCCCCTAATTGATGAGGAGTGATTAAACAAGGATAGCCCAAGGCTTATTTTGAAGAAAATATGAAAATCAGACTTGTTTTGAGCAAAACCGAGTTTCGAAGGTAAAAGGGCAAAATTGGAAATTTTGGGAAAAATAGCAAATGAACTCCAAAAATTTTGAAAACTTGCAGATCTTATTCTTAAATCATTTTGATGAGATTGGCGAAAGAAAATCCAGATTCGGAGTTCGTTTGCAAAATGGCCAAATCCCGGGTCCCCTATGCAGAAATTCAAAAAGATAAATCCCGAAAAAAAAACAAATGAACCCCAAAAATTCTGAAAAATTGTAGATCTCATTATTAAATTATTTGGAAGAGATTGGCGAAAGAAAATCTGAATTCAGAGTTCATTTGCAAAATGGCCAAATCCCGGGCCCACTATGTAGTAATTCAAACAGATAAATCCCGAAAAAATACCAAATGAGTTCCAAAAATTATGAAAACTTCCAAATCATACTTTTAAATTATTTGGAAGAGATTGGTGAAGAAAAACTTGGATTTGGAGCTCGTTTAAAAAATGGTAAAGTTTGGGAGCACAAAAGGGCAATTTTGGAAGACACAATCCAAATAAATAGCAAATAGGCTCGGAAAATTTTGAAAACCTCCAGAATTCAATTTTTTTTATTATTTTGGAAGTACTGGAAAAATAAAATTTGAATTTGGAGTCCGTTTTCTATTTATTTATGTTTGGGGGACAAAAAGGTCATTTTACCTAAGAAACCGAAAAGGGCTTTTCTTGCCTTTTAAAAAAATGAAGCGTGGGCTGGAAGGTGAGGGGTCAGCCGGCCAAGGCCCAATGGTGGGCAAATATTTTCTGATTTTTAATCAAAAGGCCAACAATGAAGAGTAAGGTAGTTATTTTTTTGATCAAGCCTTTATAATTAAGCCACATGGACCATTGCATGAAGAGGGAGAATGTGAACATAATGGCTTAAGATTCTTGAACGCTGTAATTGTGGATAGCTGATTACCTAATCTAAGAGTGATAATTTCACATTTTAAACATCTTGGATCAATAACCTTTGGATCAAAATTGGTTGGAAGAAAAATGACAACATCCTAGCTATCTAACAAGCCATTTGGCCACTACAAGGGAAGGAGCTCACTCTCTTTCATTGCACTCTCTATTCACTCTTGTTTGGCTGATTTTTTCTCCATTGTTGAAAGGCAAAAAGAAAAATTTTAGAAAAGAAAAGAAAGTTAGAAAAGAAAAAGCTTGCAATATAGCTTCTAGAGGTTGCTTGAAGCACCATACTCTTGCACTTTCTTTGATCTTTTATTCTTGATTTGCTATTTTGATTACTATTTTGGTGAGTCTCTTTTGATTTTTATTTTAAAAATAAGTACTTTTAATATTATTCTTCAAGTTCTTCTTTATACTTTATTGGAAAAAGCTTTGAGAAATTTATTTTCTTTTTTTTTTTTGTTTTTTTGTTTTTGGGTTGGCCGATTGGCCTATTGTTTGGTATAGTTGCTGTTTTGTTTCTTTATTTCATGTTACTAGTGATATTTAACAAGTTTTGAAGCTTTAAATCTTCTTCAATTACATAAACATGAAGCTCGTTTTAATTTGGTTGCTTGCTTGTTTCCATTTTTCAGTCTATTATCTTGTTATCATGTTTATTTTACTTGTCTTGCATTTTTGATTTTCTGTTTTCAAAATGTTTAAGTTTGTTTATGTTTTACATTTTGTTAATCCATGTGTTTGTGAAAATGCCTATTGGTTTTCATGCCTTTACTTTATATTTGCATAATTTGAGTATTATTCTTTAGCTATGCATGTTAGTATATCATGTTTAGGGAAAATGCCATGCTCATTTTAAAGTATGAGACCATTCGGCCACCCCTCTCTTTTAATCTTTGTGTGTGCATTTTTGTTATGCTAGTTGATAGGTTTGCATTTTCATGATATTTGGTTGTGTATTTTGTTTAAGCATGCTATATGTTTGTGTTATTGCCATGCATTCTTTAGGTTTAGGATTGGTTTGCTTTGCCATGCATATTCATGCATTTTAGACCTAGGTTGCATTAAATGCCATGCAAGTTCATTTAGGTCTAGGTCATTTTATTATTGCCATGCATTTTTCATGTCATTTAGGTTTTAAATCATGCATTTCATGCATCATATTTGCTGTATTTTCATGCATTTCATGTCATTGCCACATGATTTATGACTTAGACCCATCAACGGTTCAAAGTCATGCTTATTTTGAGCATACTTGTGGAAAATTAAAGAGTTATCAAATTGATTATTCTACCTTTGTGATTTTTTTTACCTAGCCAATTTTTGCCTAACTTTTCAAAAGTGTTAGCTACTGTTTGTGAGTCCTTAGGAGAGTCTCTAACATTTTTACTTTGATTTTTAAATGATTTTATCAAAGGCAAAAAAATGTGTTTTGGCAAAACAGTTTTTTCGCCCTGGACTCGTACTTTCTCGATTTTTTTGGGCAGTCATCTTTAATTAAAAAATTAAGCCGGTTTTGTTTCCGTGTAGTTTAACATGTCCTGAGTCTCTAGTATTTTTTGAATTTTTAAAAAAAGGGTAAAAAAGCATGCTTTAAAACTGGACAGTTGAGGCAAAATTGAATTTGAAGGAAAATCATTTTTCTGTTTTGGTTAAGTTACTTAGAGGGGGCTGATTAGGAAGTTTAGCTACTATTTTAGGATAGTTTCTAAGCCTTTTTAAACTGTAAAAATGATTTTTTAAATCTCGGGTTAAGTGTGGTCAAGTCCGGGATTTTAAACTTAGAAAATTAGAGCCATTTAAAAAGGGTTTAGCTAAGTTTTAATTCTTAATCTAAACTTTTCAAAATTGTTTTCCAACAATCACAAAGTATTTTGGTTTTTGAATATTTAATTCGATATATTTTCCTAAGGTAGCTGGATATCTTTTAGATATACGAATTTTCTTAATTAAAGGAAAAAATACATTCTCATACATTTCATTTTCCATATTCATGCATACTATATAATATATGATTTTTTCTATGTTAATTTCCATGATGGTGTTATTATCTTTAATTTAAATTTTTGATATTATATTAATTGTTATATGGTTTTGAATATTTCATGATATCCTATGATTTTTATTTAGTCATTTATTTTTTTCACACCATTTAGCATATAATATGTTCATGCATTATTATTTTTATTTTCATGCATATTGTATGATAGCATTATTTTATGTTTTATGTCATTTCATTTCATTTCATGTCATTTATATTATATTTTTAGAATATGCCATGTCATTTAAAATATGCCATATCATTTAAAATATGCCATATCGTTTAATTTTGCCATATAATCTAGGTCATTTCATTTCATATAAACTATATTATGTTACTTAGGACATTTCATTTTATTTAGGATATTTCATTTAGAATATCATATCATTTAAATCATTTCATTTCATTTAGAATATATCATGATATTTAGGATATTGCATCTCATTTAGAATATGTTATATCACTTAGGTTATATTCATTTCATCTAGAATATATTATGGAACTTAGGTCATATCATTTAAATTATTTCATGTTATCTTTATTATGTCACACATTTTCATATTCATATTTTTTAAAATGTGTTTCAAAATAAGATAATGATTTTGAATAAAATAAAGATATTCCCGAGTTAAAATAATTCATGAGTTCTCTACCGGGTTTGCTGGGGAGGATATCATCAATTATCATTAATAACGGAACATATTCTTTAAAACGAGAATGATTCGAAAAAATTTACAAACTAATAAAAATTTCTATATTTTGCCACGTTTGTTGGGGAATATAGAAAAATTTTGAATTAATAAATTCCGAATCATTTTCAATAAAAAAATGGAATTATTTTTCTTTAAATTGGGAATTAACTTGAAATACTAAATTAAAAATCGACATTTTTATCGAGACTTGAGATAACACACGATTAATAAGGTACCATTTTATACGGCGTTGTGGGGGTGCTAATCCTTCCCGACACGTAACTGAGTCCCGAACCCGCTTATTTGATTTCTCTGGTTTAAAATGCAGACTTGAAATTGGTTTTAAAAAAATGTTTTAATTAATTTTAAAATGTTTTATAAAATCGGTTTTAATAGATGGCCGATCACACCTAGCAAAAAAATATTGGTGGCGACTCCATGTTTTTTTCAAGGTTATTTTCAAAACGTTCATTTTTCTAGAGGAATTAAGTCGATTTTCCTCGGTTTTTTTAATGTCACACTTAAGGAATAATAAAGTCTTGCGATAGACTTGTTATTTTTTAGGTTGCGACATGATTGCTAAACGATTTTAAAAGCCTTAAATATAAAATTGCCTCTTGTACTATACCTCTTTTCCCAATTTGGTACCTAAAGAATTTTTGGCCCTAATCGGGCACCTATAGTATATTTTTGTACCCCGATTAGGTACCCGATTTGGACCCGATTAGGACCAAAAATTATACTATATGTACCATATTAGGGCAAAAAATTCTTAAGGTACCAAAGTGGGAAAAGAGATATAGTACATGGGGCAATTTTATATTTAAGCCATTTTAAAACACAATTGGAGTCACCACCAATCTTTTTTTTTTAGGTGCGATTGGCCACCTAAGAAAACTCATACTCTTAATAAAATCCTAAAATTAATTAAGATCTATTAAAAAGATAATTTTTTTGGTCCGCGAAAACAAAAATTGGGTTCGGGAGTACGATTTTTTATAGGGAAGGATTAGCACCCCCGCAATACCCGTTAAAAACGGTACCAATTAATCATGTGTTATCCTTGATAAAATGGTCTTAATTTTCATATTTAAAATTAATTCCCTTTATTTTCTTAAAAACTTTATTTCTTTTCTTTTTCCTAAAATCATTTCTCTGTTTTCATAAAAAAAAAAAACAAAATCCTTTATTGTTATTATTTAAATGGTGAATGAGAATTTTTGTATTAGAAAATCGCACTAAAAACCTCAATACTTTGGGTAACTTTTAGCGGATTTTCCTCACCTCAAGATTTCACCAAGATTACTACCTGTGAATCTCTTTGAGTACCATCGTCAGAAAATTCGTTGTCCATATTTATTTTTAAATTTGATTTTCTAGATCATTTAATTTGTGTAAAAATAAACTATTTTTTTATGAAGGTGAATGTGAATCCTTTTTGAAAATATGTGTTAAATACTCCCAATACTTTTGGTTATTTTAAAGAAATTTTCTCATCTCCAGATTTCTTAGGAATCACTACTGTGACATCCTTCAAATTTCGTTATCGGCAATCCGCATCTCTTAAAACATTTTTATCTTAAAAAAAATGAAATGTCTTTTATAATTAATTCTGAAATAAAATAAATTATCTATGTAAAAATAATTTTCGAATCACTCCGATACTTTCGATAATGTTTTCGATAACCATTTTTACTTGGACTATTTCGAAGAACGATTGATACTCCGACCATCCTGAGAAATAATCCGTTTTTAGAGTATTTTATAAAAAATAATTTAAAAAACTTTTTTTTTATTTTTTATCATTTATCATTATTATTTTTATTAAATAAAATGAAAGAAAATAAATACATAAATAGAATAAAATAAAGTGCAAAATAGCAAAAAATACCTGAGAACAATCTCGAAAACCTAGGAGCTGGGATATTAATTTTTCGTTCTTTTCTTTTCATTCCTTTTTTTCTTTATTTCTTTATTTCTTTCTTTCTTTTTTTTCTTTCTTTCTTTGCTTTTTCTTTTTTTTTCTTTTTTCTCCCCTACTGGGTCGAGTGCGCGGATCCCGGGCCGACCCGCGGGTCTCGCCTGACCAGCACCAAAACGACTCCAAAACGTTGTCATTTTGGCCTTCCTATATAAACCCCCAAAACCCTTTTTTTCAATTTTTCTCTTATCTTATCCTCTCTCTCTCCCCAGATTCTCTGCCTTCTCTCTAAAAATTTCCAAAAAAAGGGCAGCCAACCCCAGAACCCACGACGATTCATCGAGTCGGCCATCGTGCGTCGCTGTCAGCCGCCGTGGACTCCAAATTTTGCCCCAAGCTCATTTGGCCTTCTTCTTTCGAATGTGGCCTTAGTTTTTCCTAAATCTAAGCCTAGAATCCTAAATCTAAGTTTGAAATCCGCGGCTTAAACTTTTCAATCTGGCTTTTTCCACCGTCGGATGGAGCCCAAACTTCAGTATGTTATTCCCCTCCCTATCCTCTACATTTCCACCGTTGAAATTTGGAAAAAAACACCACGAACCCTATGAATCCCACCAAAACCTAAATCAAAGGGTTTTATTTTTGAAGTTTTTTTGTTTATTTTTTTGCTGTGCCTGCTTGTGGTTGTGGTTGCTGCTTCGTGGTTGTGTGTTGTGATGGTGGCTGTGTCGAGGGTGGTGAGGTGTTTAGGGTTCGGTGCGTGCGCAGGTAGGGTGTTGGCTGCTGAGGCTGAGAGGTTTTCGATGATGAAGGGTTTTTTTTATTTCTGCTCCTAAAATCCCCCCTCCTCTTTGCTAGAAATATTGGCTCTTTTGTAGAGCTTGGGAATCCAATGCCCAAAAAATTTAGGATTTGGGGTTAGCTTCAAGCAATTGGGATGTAGGTGTGTAGGGTGTAGAACAGGGGAGCCAGACAGTATGTCAGGTGGTGTAGGTTGGTAGGCGGGTTGCGCGGGGGAGAGAGTTGGCTAGGGTGGCTGGGTAGGGCGGTGGCGTGTTAGGCCACTAGACCTTGGTGGCCTGTTTGGGTGTGGGCAACAGGCCTGAGTTTCTTGCCGAGGCATCAGGCCTGTTGGCTGGTCTGCCTAGCAGACCCAAAGGTTGGCCCGCTGTATTTTGGGTTTCCAGGCCCAATTTAATTAAAAGTAAAACAAAACAAAATATAAATAAAAATTAATAAATGGAGAGGATTTAAATTAGGTCTTCACTTGGAACATGGCTAAAACGTAATTCAAATTCCATCCGAGCATGACCCAGACAAAATTAGGTTACTACAGCTGCCTCTCTTTGCACATTGCTGAGACTTTGGAATACGGCAAAGACATAAGTAACAATATTGTCCAGGATCTTGAATATACACAAAATTCTTCTTCTTTTTTTTTTTGTTTTTTTGACAACTTTGAACTTTAGACTTTTAAATAAAGAAATTCCTCCATTGATACACCACAACTTCGAAATAAAAACTCCTCTAATCAAAAGGTCAATAACTTTGAAATTAAATGCTCCTCAACTCAGAGGCTCAACAACTTTGAAATTAACTTCTCCTCTAATCAGAGGCTCTACAACTTTGAAATTAAAAGCTCCTCTAATTAGAGACTCGACAATTTTGAAATTAACTGCTCCTCTATTCAGAGGCTCAACAACTTTGAAATTAACAGCTTCTCTAATCAGAGGCTCCACAACTTTAAAATTAAAAATGAATTTCAAATTTTTGACAATGAGTTTAAACACAACTTAGATCACCATTTCACTATCTGTCTTTAGTCTTATGAAAGTGAAGACTCATTCAAAATATCACCACCTCTTTCTTATTTAGTTTTGAAATTCCTTGTCAGATGCTTCGGATGTTGCCACCGAAGACTTTATCAAAATGAAATTCCTTATCAAACGCTTCGGGTATCACCACCGAAGATTTGTTAAACCCAACTTCTTTATCAGATGCTTCGGATATCGCCATTGAAGACTTGAAACAAAAAAGTTCCGGATATACCATCGAAAGCTTCGGATATCGCTACTGAAGGCTCGAATCATAACTAAATTTCGGATATCAACATCGGAAGCTTCGGATATCGCCACCAAAGACTTGACCAAACAAAATTTCGAATATCACTATAGCTTCCGATATTGCCACCGAAGACTTATCATAACCAAAGTTTGGATATCACCACCAAAAGCTTCGAATATCGCCATCGAACACTTAACAATCTTTTTTCCAATCCACTTTCTGCCTTTAGTCTTACGAAAGTGAACTAATTCCCGGATCTCACCACCGGCAGACTTTACCAAATCAAAATGAAATTTCTTATAGATGCTTCGGATATCGCCACCGAAAACTTTACCAAATCAAAGTTCCAGATGTCACCACCGGAAGCTTCGAATATCACCACTAATGAATTGTCAAAACGAAATTCTTTATCAAAAGCTTCAGATATCACCACCCAAGACTTGGCATAACAAAGTTCTCTATCAGATGCTTCGGATATTGCTATCGAAGACTTTACCAAAACAAAGTTCCATAACGGATGCTTCGGACATCACCACCGAAGACTTGACAAAATAAAATTTCAGGATAAGGTAAAGGCGACTGCAATAATTTTAAGCTTAGCTCTCGACGAATTTTTTTTTTTGAATTGATTGATTTTGTCTGAAAATAATCTCAACGAAACTTGAATCTGGAAAAATGACTGGAAAAATCAGAAGTCGAGAAATTGATCTGAGCGAAACCAAAAATCGAAAGATGACCTAAGCGAAATCAGGAGTCGAAAGATGAGCTGGGCAAAACCAGAAGTCGACATATGACCTGGGAGAAACCAATAGTCGAAAAGTGACCTGGGCGTAACCAGACGTCGAATAGTGACTTGGGCGAAACCAGAGTCAGGATTATGACCTGGGCGAAACCATAAGTCGAAAGATGACCTGGGCGAAACCAATAGTCGAAAAGTGATTCTAATGTTTGATTGAAGATCTTGACTTGAGCCAACCTGACTAGGCTTAATTTTTTTTTGCACTAGTTATATTGGGCTTAACCTCATCTCGTGCCAACTTCATTGGCTTAAACCAATTCCGTGCCAACTACATTGGGCTTAAACTAATCTAAATGCCAACTTCACTGGGCTTAAATCATTTCTGTGCCAGCTACATTGGGCTTAATCTCATCTACGGTGCCAACTTCACTGGGCTTAAATCATTTCTGTGCCAACTACATTCGGCTTAATCTCCTCTAAGGTGCCAACTTCACTAGGCTTAAATCATTTCTGTGCTAGCTACATTGGGCTTAAACTCTTCTAAGGTGGCAACTTCACTAGGCTTAAATCATAACTGCCAGCTTACATTAGGCTTAAGAATCTTTTCTTTTGAAAAACTCCTCCTTCGAGGCTCCACAACTTTAAATTAAATGTTCCTTAAATCAGAGGCTTCACAACTTTAAAATTTTCTCATCCACAAGTCTTAACACTTAAGTATTCATTTCCATTTTTTAAAAATTTTTGTCATTTTGAAAATTCTCTACACTTTTTCAATTCAATCGCTTCGAAAAATTCTCAAGATTCATCTCATCTCTTCTCTTCTTCAGAAAAACTCCTTTTCTTCGGCATATTCATTCCTCTAAACCTAAAGGAAACCTTTCATTTTATTTCTTTATTTTTTTCTTTTTTTCTTTCTTCCTTTCCTTAACTTTCCTTTTTTCCATCTTCAGAAAACCTCTCTTATTTTTCCTCTCATCTTTTCAATATTTGCAGAATTGAAAAATGCAATGATCAACTACATTGATGCAAAAGTCAACGTAATCTGCAAAGATGTAAATACGAATGAGTTTTACCGAAATGCAACAAATGCATAAGTTCTCTCCCAAGTTATAAACGCAAATGCCCACCTCAGTTTTGCGAATGTCCTTTTCAAATGCGCAAGTTCAAAGATCTATCTCAGTAATGTAAATGCCTCTACCAAGTTGTAAATGCAAATATCAATTCCAATGATGCGAATGCAAATGATAAACTATCATCATGCAAAATGCAAATCTTTATTTCAATGATGCCAAGCCGAACAATCAAACAATTATGCGGATGCAAATGCAAGTACCACCACAATGATGTAAAGGCCAACTAAACATTGCAAATGTCAATGATCAAAACAATCACGCAGGTGTCCACTAATGGTGCTACTGTAATAATAAAAGTTTCCAAATTTTATTTTCAATTCCTTATCTTTTCCTTATTTTTCCATCTTAATCAATTCTTTCTTTTCAAATCTCCCAAAATCCTTTTCTTTTCGTCCTTTCACTTATCATTCCCAATAAGGACTACTTAGCTTCTCTTCCATGTTCATTCTCAATTTTCTTTGTTTTCATTTCCATTTTAATAAAGCATAAACAAACTATCACCATTCCTTGCTATTTCTTGAACTGATCAATGCATTTTCCTTGCACTTCCTTCCATGTCTTCTTAGCTTAACTGTTTCTTTAATTCCTTTTCCTTGACTTTTGTACTTACTTCTCAACTACATAAAGATTCAACATTCTTCTTGCCCCAAAATGCATGCATATTTATTCAAATTCTAACTTCAATGATTTCATGCCTCCTAATCACATGAACTTTTTTGTGTGGAAAATGTTGCCATTTATTTTTCTCAAAACTGATATTTTAAATTTTCTCTTGAAAAAATGCTTATTTTTTCCTTCAAAATTTCCATGAAAAAGAGCTAATCTCAACAAAAAGCCAAAATCCTCACCATTTATCAAACAATTTTTTTTTTACATGAACAAAAAATAATTCTCTTTATTCTTTACAAAAAAACCCTGCCTAATCATTCAAAACTTTTGGATCTTAACAAAGTGACAACAAAAATGGCCCACCCAACTATATTCCATGATTAAAGGTGATAAAGTGACCAAAAAATGCGACACTGAATCTCTTGAAAATTGGTGATTACCATTTGGAATATCCTTGAAAAACGTGAGTGAGGGTTTAGCTCTTTCAATGAGTGATACTATTACACATTAAAATCTCGATAATCAAGGATTTACAAGAATCACAACTCGATTGGGGGCTGAATCTTTATACAGGCCCAGAAATGAAACAAGACTTTTTTTTTATTAAAAAAAAAACATTAATTCCTTGAGAAATCAAATATATAAAAACATTCATTTTCAAACATAAGTTGACACTCTCTCGGTTTCTTGACATTTTATCTTGATATGTGCTAAAACCAATCATGGTATGCTCAAGGTTTTGGAAGGAAATGAAGATTAAAATTTCATATTTGGTTGTTTGACTGATCTCGAATTTTAGGTGGAATTGACGTTTCGGGGTTCCTCAAGTGTCTTGAATACTCATCGGTCATTTCAATGTAATCTCTCATACCATGATGGCTTGGCAACATCATGACCTCAAATTCTCAATTATGCTTTAGACTACTCTTTTGGATTTTCACCCTAGAGCCTCACTCTTTTTTTTTTTCTTTTCATTTCTACCCTTTTTTAGCTTCATCATGCACTTGGTTATTCAAAAGTTTCCAACAAAAATGAACATACAATGAAAATCTTAGCAATACAATGGGTTCAAACCTCATATACATCTTTGCAAAGATAAGACTCTTCAATTCAAGTATCTACATTTGATTCAAATGGACTTTTCAAGGCACGTAATGTGGGTTTGGGCTAAGGGTTTCGAAAGAAAGGATAAATCGGCCCAAAATTTGTCTAATGGTGATCAAACCAAGGATCATATCATGTGAGGGATTTTCTCGGATTTCTCAAAATTTTCAATTCCCTCACTCTTTTTCTTTTTGTTTCTCTTTTCTTCTTTTACCTCTTTATTTTTTCATTTCTTACTTTTTCTTTCATTTTTGCTTTTCTTTGTGTATTCTCACCTTTTGAGTGATTTCAAATTTCTCAGAACTCAATGCATTTCATGTATGCCCCTCAACATAATGCATACTTCTTGCCGTTAAAATAGGATTCCATCATGTGTGATTTTTATATAAATCTCTCTTCGTGTTTGCACCCGGTGTGAAGAGTGATCCTTGGTCAGGGTTCATTTGAAAGAATTCATTAGGCTCAAAAGGGATGACAAGTGGATAATTTTACTAATGTGAAAAGAGATTAAAAGATTGCCATTCATCATTTCAAACATGGTCACTTACATTGAAGAGCAATCTTATTAGAGGCTTAAGATTTTTTTTCTCTATTTTTTGTTTTTGTTTTTGGTTTTCTTCTTGTTTTGTTTTTTTTTTCCTTGTGGTTTTACTTGGAATTCTTTGAATACCCCAAGTGTATGACATTACTATCATTTTTTGACCATTTTTTTCACTTTCACCATAACTTTCCAAATATCACAGTTCACGGAGAGTGCCTTAACTTGCTTCGAGGAAGATCCCGTGTTCTCATCTTAAGCTTCTTATTGTAGGAACCCATTTTAGACTCAAGTTTCACATGCCATTTCCACCAAACAAGAAAGATAAATGGCTATTTCACAAACTAGGATATTTTCACGGGTATTGAGTATATGATTTTTTATCTATGTGCCCCAAAAATTTAGTCAATAAAGAAGGTAGAGAAATTCATGCTTTGTGGTTCTTCGAAGAAGTTTGGGAGACTTTTTTGGGTTTAATGTTACGGCATGATCTTGACTCATATCAAATTACCAAAATCTAGATTCTTCCGAAAGTCACGTTCACTTGGTTTCAAGGAATTCAATAATTTTTTTTTTCCAAATTAATTGTTTCATTGCTTCATTGTCTAGATAAAGATTCCATCATTTGGTATTGATTGTGCCAAAGCTCATGAGGTTTAAATTTCTTGAAGGCTCTTTAGTTAAGTGGTTCAAGATGTGAGAATGTTAGATGAAAGGTTTAAGTCTTTGGAGGGGTGACTTCATTCCTAAAAGTAATAACCAATTCTTTCGAGAATTTGTTTTTGGACATGGCTATTTTTTTTTCTTTTCAAAACAAATTACATAAGATTTTATTCGAAACAATCTTTTCAATTTTCAAAGAAAATATTTCCAAAAGAATAAATAAAAAATAATCAATTAGTGTCACACACAAACCATTGATATGATTTCATCTATACATGAAAAACAATATAGTAAAAAAAAAATTATTCACCCTAATTACATCACGAAAGAATGAAAGAATACAAAACTGTGAATTTCCAAAAACTTCCATTATTTTTCAAAAATTTATTTACAAAAAATATATCATGACATAATAATGTAAAATATACACAAAAAATTGAACATTGCCCTTTATTTGGCATCACTCAAATCTTCAAGTCTTGATGCATCAAATTGAGATACCGCTAAGGGATTAATTCTAAATATTTTAGAAAAACAATTTTAAGGTTCTACAAAACTATTTCAAATTTGACATTTTCAGAATTTTTTTTACTTTCTTCGTCGAGTCGGTGAAGTCGAATAATGTTTCTCATGTATGCAAATCAAACGGATGGAATGATTGGAACTATATGAAATGCAATGATACTTATGCAAGTGATGAAACATGTTCTTATAAAATATTATGTGCAATGCAAATATGATAAAGATCAATTTTTTTTACTTCTCAAAATCATGTCATTTGTGAATATGAAAAAAAAATGTTGAAATGAATGTAAAATCGAACACTACATAATGTAAAAAAATAATAAAAAAAGGATATTCAAAATCATTTTTTTATTTTATTTTATTTTCTATTTTTGTTTAATTTTGAAAATGTGATAGCAAGAGAAACATCTCTCCCTCTTTATTTTTTTTATTTTTTTTTTAAAGAAAAAAATAAGGATTAAAGAAAATACTTTATTTTAAAAAAATGAAATGAAAGAATTTTTTTTGAATTTTTTTCCTTTTTTTATAAAAGGAAGAAATTAAAATTTTCTTTTTCTTTAACTTTTTACTTATTTTTTTTTTGAAAAGAAATAAAAAAAAATCAATGAATTCTTTTATTTTGTGGAAATAAATTAGGTTCTTTTTTCATTTATTTTTTGTGATTTTTTGGAAGAAAACAAAATTAGAAATAAGAAATTATCATTTTGCTTGTTTTGAAGAAAAGAATATTTTTTTTCGAAGATACGAAAAGGAAATATGAAATATTTTGGAAAGAATTTTTTTTTACAAATTCTTTTTTTTTGAAAATGTACAATTTTTTTTCGAAAAGCAGAAAAAGAAAAAAAAATACAAATTTATGATAAACACAAGGTAATTTACTTTACATTTAGCAATATGCAAAAGACAAAAAAAAATAAAAAATCAAGTGTTCAAGAATTTTTTTTTTGTTTTGAATCCATACTCATTATGCGGGGTATGATTTCTTACAAAAATGTCCCTTCACGTGTCCTAATTCTGGGTAATTGCTGCAAAACACTGACATGGCTCTACCTAAGGCTGGTTCCACACAGCTCACTATATGAGGTTAAATTAGGTTCTAAAGGCCCCAAATTACTCCTCATTGTTGCCCGTGAAGGCTAGTAAGGCACCCCGATTTAAACGGGTTCAATTTTTTGGAGTATATTTTCCAGCCTTATGCGGAGGTTATCATTTCACGAAAGCGTAGGTATTTTGATACTCCGAAAGTGTTTCGCTAGCCCATGCAGAGGTTATCACCTCAGGGGAGCTTAGTTACTTTACTTCCACCTAAAAGAACGAAAACCTGGGTATAAGGGCTTCATGTTATGCAAATGCGAGTGTGGTGTGTGAGGAGGAACAAACAAACCTTTCACCACTTATTCTACAACACTTATTCTAAATACCCCAACAATTTAATAGAAACAAACAATATAAAGAACAAAAAATGGAATAAATATCTAAATGCAAGTTTATTAAAAAAAAAAGAAAAAAACATTTTTAACAAAAGGGAAATAAAAGAAAATAGATTTTTTATTTGTTTCAAAAACAAGGGAATTATAGTTAAATACCAATTAAAATCATCAAATTAAAATTTCGGATAACACAAGATTAATCTATGGCTCGACTCTAAAAAAAAAGTCCTCAGTGGAGTCGCCTGTCATAAAGGTTTTTGGATCGCTAAATGATTTTAAAACACAAATGGAGTCGCCACCAATCTTTTTTGTTTAGGTGTGATTGGCCATCTAAGAAACTCATCCTCTTAATAAAATCCTAAAATTAATTAAGATCTGTTAAAAAGATAATTTTTTTGGTCCACGAAAACAAAAATTGGGTTCGAAAGTACGGTTACGTGTGGGGAAGGATTAGCACCCCCAGAATGCCCGTTAAAAACGGTACCAATTAATCATGTGTTATCCTTGATAAAATGGTCTTAATTTTCATATTTAAAATTAATTCCCTTTATTTGCTTAAAAACTTTATTTCTTTTCTTTTTCCTAAAATCATTTCTCTTTTTTCATAAAAAAATCCTTTATTATTATTATTATTTAAATGGTGAATGAGAATTTTTGTATAAAAAAATCGCACTAAAAACCCTAATACTTTTGTTAACTTTTAGTAGATTTTTTTCGCCTCAAGGTTTCACTGAGATCACTACTTGTGAATCTCTTTGAGTTCCATGTCGAAAAATTCGTTGTCTACATTTATTTTTAAATTTCATTTTCTAGATCATTTTATTTGTGTAAAAATAAACTATTTTTTTATTTTTTATTTATGAAGGTGAATACGAATCCTTATTGAAAATTAGTGTTAAATACTCCCAATACTTTTGGTGATATTTTAATGAAATTTTCTCATCTCAAGATTTCTTAGGGATCACTATTGTGACATCCTTCGAATTCCGTCGTTGGCAATCCGCATCTCTTAAAACATTTTTATCTTAAAACAAATGAACTGTCTTTTATAATTAATTATGAAATAAAAGAAATTATCTACGTAAAAACAATTCCCGAATCACTCCGATACTTTCGATAATTTTTCGATTACTATTTTTACTTGGACTGTTTCGAAGAACGATTGATACCCCGACCATCCCGAGAAAGAATTCGTTTTTAGAGAATTTCCTTTATCGAAAATAATTTAAAAGACATTTTTTTATTTATTATCATTTTTCATTATTATTTTTATTAAATAAAATGAAATAAATAAATACATAAATAGAAAAAAATAAAATACAAAATAGCAAAAACATACCTCAGAACAATCTTGAAAACCCTAGAACTGAGATATTATTTTTCCTTCCTTTAATTTTTTCTTATTTTCTTTCTTTGCTTTTTTTTTTCCTTTCTTCCTTTCTTTTTTCTTTTTCTTTTTTCTCCACTGGTGAGTCGGGTGGGTGAATCTCGGGCTGACTTGTGGTCGCGCCTAACCCGCACCAAAACGATGCCAAAATGGCATTGTTTTGGCCTTTCTATATAAACCCCAAAACCCTTTTTTTATTTTTCTCTTCTCTTCTCTTCTCCTCGCTCTCTCTTCCTCTCTCTCTTCCCAAATTCTCTGCCCTCTCTCTAACAATTTCCAAAAAAATCAACAACCAAACCCAAAACCCGGCTACGGTTCACCGAGCCGACCGTCGACGACCGATGGACTCCAAATTTCTCCCCTAAGCTCCTTTGGCCTTCTCCTTCCGAATGTGGCCTTAGTTTCTCCTAAATCTAAGCCTAGAATCCTAGATCTAAATTTGAATCCGTGGCTTAAACTTTTCGATCAGACTTCGTCCATCGTCGGATGGATCCCAAACTTCAGTATGTTATTTTCCTTCCCATCCTCTACATTTCCACCGTTGGAATTTGCAATCAAACACCCCGAACCCTACGAATCCCATCAAAACCAAAATCAAAGGGTTTTATTTTTGAAGTTTTTTTTTTTGGTGTGGTTACTTCTTCGTGGTTGTGTGCTGTGATGGTGGCTATGTCGGTGGTTGTGAGGTGTTTTGGGTTCGGTGATGGGGGTTTCTCGAGTGAGGAACCAAGTGGGTGATTCTTGGGTTTTTTGCCTTTGTTGTTGCTAGTCCAAAAATAAGGGGAACCAAGCTTGGGATCCTGGTTTCCTGAGGGTGAGAACCGAGTAGATGCTGGGTTCAAAAACAGGGGGTGCCCGAGAGCCAGCCGAGAGAGCCCCCCCTTTGTCTGATCTTCGTGAATGGTTTTATGGAGTTGGTGAGTGGTTGTGATGATTGGTGTGTAGTGTGTGGGGACAGCGTGTGCAGGTAGGGTATTAGTTGTTGGGGCTGAGAGGTTCTTGATTATGGAGGGTTTTTTCTTTTCTGCTCCCAAAAGCCCCCTCCTCTTTGCTGAAAATATTGGCTCTTTTATAGAGCTTGGGATCCAATGCCCAGAAAATATAGGATTTGGGGTTAGCTTCAAGTAATGGGATGCAGGTGTGTAGGTGTAGAACAGGGGAGCCAGGCAGTAGGTTAGGTGGTGCAGGCTGGTAGGTGGGTTGAGTAGGGGAGAGAGTTTGGTAGGGTGGCTGGGTAGGGTGGTGGTGCGTTAGGCCAGCAGATCTTGGTGGCCTATTGGGGTGTGGGCAGCAAACCTGAGTGTCTTGCTGGGCCATCAGGCCTGTTGGCTGGTCTGCCTAGCAGACCCAAAGGCTGGCCCACTGTATTTTGGGTTTCCAAGCCCAATTTAATTAAAAATAAAATAATATAAAAGATAAATAAAAATTAATAAATGGGGAGAATTTAAATTAAGTCTTCACTCGAAACTTGGCTAAAACGTAATTCAGATCCAATCCGAGTGTGACACGGACAAAATTAGGTTACTACAGTAAGGATATAAGTATATTTAGGTTATGTGAGAGATGTGGTTAACAATGAAACAACTTATTCAATGTAGGCTCAAATTGGCTCACTAAGGGGGATGTTCTCTTGAAACATCAATAGGGAACTGGTTGATTTGGCCTTGGTGGTATAGATTCCTAATGCCTCTATCATATCCATGTTGTCACATGTATCAATATAGTCTCAAACGGTTTAAAGCAAGTTCTAGAGAAACATGTAATCATGAGTGCACACAAGAAAGAAATTGGATTAATATGTATAATGCATCAATCATATAGGCTCAAAAATCACAAGGATGCTTATACAAGTTAATATAAAGTCTAAACATGCTTCTTTCTCAATCAACATATCATACTAACATTGGCTCATGAAAAATGATATTTCAAGCTTAATTCTCATGAAAATTCTCTTTATTAATAAACCAGTTTTAAACCTACACAATTCATATCTCATCATTGTATTGAAAGGAACTAAAAAACACAAAAATATATATATATATATATATATATTAAAGACTCAAAACAAAACAAACAAAATAACAACCTAAATAAAAAAAAAAATCCTAAATTTTCTCCCCCACAAAATGATTTTAAAAGATAACTTAAAATTATTAAATATTAGTAGATTCTTAATTTGTGTTGTATTTATTATTTTTATTAAATTAATATTTTAAAAAATAAAATTATACTTAATTTAAGTTCAGATTGTTTTGGGTCAATCTTTATGTCATTAGGTTTAGGTCATTTCGAGTTCGGATCATTTTGGATTTAAATCATTTCAGATTTAAACTATTCGGGTTTAGATCTTTTTTTTTTTTATTTCAGGTCGTTTCAAGTTAATTAGAATGATTCAAGTTGTTGGCTTTCTACTGTTAAATTGATTGGTCAAATTCGAACAAGTTGATTAAATTTTTTGAATTCAGATTAAATTTGATAGCTATAATATGGAAGGAAAAGAATCATAGACAATTTGTTTTGGGATACAAGAGAGCGATGTAATCGCTTCAAGCTAAAGAGGACCTAGGCCTGGCAACACCCCATACATCTTCCTGCAAAAACTTAATTACAACATTAGGGGGAGAACTTAACTTGTGAATACCGAAAGCACCATCATGAGCAATATGGGCTAACAGATCAGCACATGAGTTGGCTTCCCTGTAGATGTGAGTTAGAGAAAAATTCCAATCCCTTTGAAGCAATTGCTTACAATAGTAGATAATATGGAACTAAGAGTCAGTATCCTAGGTGGACTGTAAAATTTTATTCACAGCCAACAAAGAGTCAGATTCCACTATAATATTCCTGCACCCATGATACCAAGCCAATTGTAACCCAGTACATATGGCGTAAATCTCAACCATGATGATTGATCCCCAACCAACCTGTCTAGTGAAACCAAAGACACAATTACCGTTACTATCTCTGCATAACCCACCAACAGCTAATTCACCTAGGTTAGATTTAGCAGAAACATCAACATTCAACTTAACAAAATTTGGAGGAGGAAACTGCCAAGCAATAAAAAGCAAGTGTCGACTAATGTGAGGGTTACGAACAGCTCAAAATTTTAAACAATATTTGATGCATGCCATGATAGTAATCCCAACATTAACCGGCCATTCGAACTCAATCTCAAATACCCTCTTATTATGCCAATTCAAAATAAACCAGCAAGTAAAACCAATAGCAAAGACCAAGGGATTGATCGAAAAATCAACTTACCATGGTTAAATAAGTTAAATTTCAACCACGCTAGTAAGGACAAAGAGTTAAAGTGGTCTAAAGGAGCACCATGCAACCATTTCGACCATAAAAATTAGGAATCATGACAATCTCGAAGAAAATGCAAAAAATCCTCTAAATTAGCATCATATTTCGGACACCTGGAGGAAGAAGCGATTCTTCTTTTGACACAAACCTTCCTTGTAAGAATTCTTTCATGAGTAACAAGCCATAAGAAATATCGAATCCGAGGAGGTAGATCTAATTTCCAAAATTGAGACCATGAGAAGTGACTAGGGGAATCAGGTACAATAAGGTTATAAGCTGATTTAACTAAAAACTCACCTGAATATGAAGCAATCCAAACAACCATTCTTCCCTAGAAGAAATCGAATGTATAAGTGAAATCTTGTCCCTGATCTCTGTTGGAAGAGAAATCAACCTCTTCCAAATCCAATTTCCATTCTCATCCAAATAATCACCAACCACTTCTTGTCTGCCCGACAACGGAACTGAGATCCCAGAGTTATCGGCCAAAGAATTATCACCAACCCATTTATCATACCAGAATGAAGTCCTTCGCCCGTTACCAATCATTTTCGAACAACCTCGTGCCCCAACAACTCTAGCTATGCAATTGCTCCTCCAAGTATGTGAAACACCCTTTTTGATCAAAGCATTAATAAAAGAAGACCATTTTAGATATTTAGCCCACAACACGCGAGCCCATAGACTCAAATCGCCCTCCTCCAATTTCCACCCAAGTTTAGCCAACAGTGTCTTATTCATAACTGTGGTTTTCCTCATGCCAAGCCTCCTCGAAGATTTCGGACTCTATCCCAGTTCAGTAAAGGCACTTTCCTTTTCCCATCTGAAGAACCCCAAAGAAAGTCTCTACTAATCGCATCTATCTCTTTGGCAACTAAAACTGGCAACCTCGACAACTGCATTGTATAGTTTGCAATCGTACTAGAGACCAATTGCACCAGAGTAGCTCTCCCTGCTAGAGACAACTGATTAGCCTTCCACCCTGAAAGTATTTTTTTAACTTTCTCAAGTAAATGCTGATAGGTCTCATTGTTTACTCTTTTGGAATGGATCAGAACTTCAAGGTACTTCCCAAATCCTTACAGTGCTGCATGGATGTTAAAGCTTCAATATGGTTCATGAGGTCATCCCCAATATTAGGAGAAGTAACTAATTTAGACTTATGAAAATTTACTTTCTATCCCGATATCGAGCAAAAAGATTCCAGACATTTGATGACCTGCCATTGAGTTACAGAGGCCTCACCAAGAAGCACCAAATCATCTGCAAAGAAAAGATGTGATAATACTGCCCCTCACGAGATAAAGCGAGAGGTTTCCATCTACCATTACTTACCACTCCCTCGATCATCTCTAAGAGTTTTTGCATGCATAGGACAAATAAGTATGCAGATAATGGATCACCCTATCTAAGTCCCCTAGTAGGCTTAAAAGTCGATTTCAGCTCCCCATTCCACATAAAATTAATTTCAGTAGAAGTCATACAAAACATTACCAAAGCAACAAGAGTAGAAGGTAAGCCTAAATGTAATAGCACCCAGTGTAAAAAGTCCCAGCTTACTCGATCATAAGCTTTCTCTAAATCAATTTTCATAATCAAACCCCCAGATTTACCATGTTTTTTTCCAAGAGAATGAATATTTTCCTGCACCACAACAATATTGCCTGTGCTACTATGCCTAGGAATAAAACTGCACTGAATAGGAGCAATTAATTTCTCTAGGAACGACCGCAATCTCTCGACAATAATCTTTGAAATTGATTTCACCGTGACATTACACAAACTAATCGGCCGAAAATGTGAATCAACTTTAGGATGTTCAACCTTCGGGATTAGCACCACCAACACCTTGCTAAAGGAAGTATTAAAGGATCTTGAGTGGAATGCATCATGAACAAACCTGCAAATTGAGTCTTTGACCACATCCCAGTTAGGCTGATAGAACCCAGGTTGAAACCTATCAGGTCTAGGAGCTTTGAACGGAGACATCGATGGGAGAGTAATGAAAACCTCTTCTTTCTTATGGAATATAAATAAGAGAAAGAATCTGATCCTCATTAAAAACAAAACGAGACTTGGGACAAAGAGAATCAGTATTGACGTTTGAATAATCAGAAGAATGAACTACCTTAAAAAAATTCAAAACCAAATCTCTTAGCTGTACCTGATCAGCAATCCAATTACCACTGTCATCCTTAAGCGACAAAATGTGATTCCTATTCCTCCTAATCACTTTCGATGCATGAAAAAATTGTGTTCCTTGTAGACACCTAATTTTGTCCAAACGATTAAAACAGGTATGTTTTCTTCCTAAACTGATGTTTCAAAATGTAAAAAGACTTTTTTCATCCTGTAAGTGGTATTCCGAGACTTATTCTAAGAAGGCGAGCATAAAAAGTCAAACTTGAAAAAATCAACCCCAAAAAGTCAACCCTAAAAAGTCAACTACTGAAAAAGTCAACCCACTTTCAAAATCAAGATTTGAAGTTCAATTGAAAAATGGCGAAAGAATTTTCATAATCCGAGGTCTACATCGAAAGATATGGAGTTCGAAAGTTAGGTTACGGAGATTCAGTAGAAAGGAAACCTTAGTTCCGGAAATTTGAGGAAAAGTGCTTAAACGATCAAATTGATCGAAATTAAAGGTTTTAAATGAAAGATAAGCACTGAATATGGGTAAAAGCTACTTGGAAGAAAAACTGAAATAAAAGTAAATCCGAAAGAAAACCGATAATTAAGGTTTTTGGTGGATTTCAGTGAAATTTGGAAGAATTACAGAAATGGCCCTATTCGGTAAGACTAAAGCCCCTAATTGATGAGGAGTAATTAAACAAGGATAGCCCAAGGCTCAGTTTGAAGAAAATCTGAAAATCGGACTTGTTTTAAGCAAAATCGGGTTTCGGAGGCAAAAGAGCAAAATTGAAAAATTTGGGAAAAATAGAAAATTAACTCTAAAAATTTTGAAAAATTGTAGATCTCATTCTTAAATCGTTTCGAATAGACTGGGGAAAGAAAATCCGAATTTGGAGTTCGTTTGAAAAATGGCCAAATCCCGGGTCCCCTATGCAGAAATTCAAGAAGATAAATCCCGAAAAAATAGCAAATGAACTCTAAAATTTTTGAAAATTTGCAGATCTCAATATTAAATTATTTGGAAGAGATTGGCAAAATAAAATCTGGATTCGGAGTTCGTTTGCAAAATGGCCAAATTTCGGGCCCACTATGTAGTAATTCAAGCAGATAAATCCCGAAAAAATACCAAATGAGTTCCAAAAATTATAAAAACTTCCAAATCATACTTTTAAATTATTTGGAAGAGATTGGTGAAGAAAAATTTGGATTTGGAGCTCATTTAAAAAATGGTAAAAATTTGGGAGCACAAAAGGGCAATTTTGGAAGAAAAAATCCAAATAAATAGCAAATGGACTCGGGAAATTTTGAAAACCTCCAGAATTCAATTTTTTATTATTTTGAAAGTATAAAAAAAGAATTTTTGAATTTGGAGTCCTTTTCTATTTATTTATGTTCGGGGGGCAAAAAAGTCATTTTACAAAAGAAACCGAAAATGGCCTTTTCTTGTTTTTAAAAAAATTGAAGCATGGGCTGGAAGAGGAAGGGTTAGCCAGCCAAGGCCCAATGGTGGGCAGATATTTTCTGATTTTTAATCAAAAGGCCAACAATGAAGAGGGAGGTAGGTATTTTTGTGGTCAAGCCTTTGAATTTGTAACACATGGACCAATGGTTGGAGAGAGAGTATATTTATGACATCTTTATAACATCATAATTCATGGGCTGATGGTTCTAATCTAAGGGTGAGAATTCTACATAGAAAGCATCTTGGATTGAAGGCCATTGGATGAAATATGGACTAAACAAATTCTAGAACCTCCTAGGTTCTTCCCAGGCCAACCGGCCACTACAAGGGGGAAGGGCTCTCTCTTTCATTTTCACTCTATTCACACTCTTGTTTGGCTGATTTTCTCTCCAATTTTTAAAGGCAAAAAGAAAAGTTTAGAAAAAAAAAAAAAAAGTTAGAAGATAAAAGTCTTGCAATATAGCTTCTAGAGGTTGCTTTAAGCACCATACTCTTGCACTTTCCTTGATTTTCTATTCTTGATTTGCTATTTTGATTGCTATTTTGGTGAGTTTCTTTAGATTTTTCTTTCTAAAATAAGTGTTTTTAGTATTCTTTTTCAAGTTCTTCTTTATACTTTCTTGGAAAAAGCTTTGAGAAATTTTTTTTTTCATGACTTAGAGGGGTGGCCGAATCGCTTGCTGTTTTAGTGTAGTTGCTATTTTGTTTTTTATTTCATGTTATTAGTGATATTTAACAAGTTTTGATGCTTTAAATCTTCTTCAAATACATAAACATGAAGCTTGTTTGATTTAGTTGCTTGCTTGTTTCTATTTTTGAGTCTATTATCTTGTTATCATGTTTATTTTACTTGTCTTGCATTTATTTTCTGTTTTCAAAATGTTTAAGTTTGTTTATGTTTTACATTTTGTTAATCCATGTGTTTGTGAAAATGCCTATTGGTTTTCATGCCTTTGCTTTATATTTGCATGATTTGAGTATTATTCTTTAGCTATGCATGTTATTGTGTTAAGTGTTTGTGAAAATACCATGTTCACTTAACCATTCGGCTACCCCTTTCTTTTAAGCTTTGTGTGTGCATTTTTGTTATGCTAGTTGATAGGTTTGCATTTTCATGATATTTGGTTGTGTATTTTGTTTAAGCATGCTATATGTTTGTGTTATTGCCATGCATTCTTTAGGTTTAGGATTGGCTTGCTTTGTCATGCATATTCATGCATTTTAGACCTAGGTTGCATTAAATGCCATGCAAGTTCATTTAGGTCTAGGTCATATTCTTTATGCCATTGCATTTTTCATGTCATTTAGGTCTTAAATCATGCATTTCATGCATCATATTTGTTGTATTTTCATGCATTTCATGTCATTGCCACATGATTTATGACTTAGACCAATCAATGGTTCAAAGTCATGCTCATTTTGACACTTAACCATTCGGCTACCTATCTCTTTTAAGCTTTGTGTGTGCATTTTTGTTATGCTATTTGATAGGTTTGCATTTTCATGATATTTGGTTGTGTATTTTGTTTAAGCATGCTATATGTTTGTGTTATTGCCATGCATTCTTTAGGTTTAGGATTGGCTTGCTTTGCCATTCATATTCATGCATTTTAGATCTAGGTTGCATTAAATGTCATGCAAGTTCATTTAGGTCTAGGTCATATTCTCTATGCCATGCACTTTTCATGTCATTTAGGTCTTAAATCAGGCATTTCATGCATCATATTTGCTGTATTTTCATGCATTTCATGTCATTGCCACATGATTTATGACTTAGACCAATCAATGTTTCAAAGTCATGCTCATTTTGAGCATACTTGAGGACAATTAAAGAGTTGTCAAATTGATTATTCTACCTTTGTGATTTTTTTTACTTAGCCAATTTTTGTCTAACTTTTCGAAAAGTGTTAGCTACTATTTGTGAGTTTTTAGGAGAGTCTCTAACATTTTTACTTTGATTTTTAAATGATTTTATCAAAGGCGAAAAAATGTGTTTTGGCAAAACAGTTTTTTTACCAGTACTTGTACTTTCCCGATTTTTTTGGGCAGCCATCTTTAATAAAAAATTAAGCCGATTTTTTTCTCGTGTAGTGTTACATGTCCTGAGTATCCAGTAGTTTTTGTAGATTTTTTTGAATATTTAAAAATAGGGTAAAAAATCATGCTTTAAAACTGGACAGTAGAGGCAGAATTGAATTTGAAGGAAAATCATTTTTCTGTTTTGGTTAAGTTACTTAGAGGAGGCTGATTAGGAAGTTTAGCTACTGTCTTAGGGTAGTTTTTATGCTTTTCTAAACTCTAAAAATGATTTTTTAAATCTCGGGTTAAGGGTGGTCAAGTCCGGGATTTTAAACTTAGGAAATTAGTGCCATTTAAAAAGGGTTTAGCTAAGGTTTTTTTTTTTTTTTTTAATCTAAGTCTTTCAAAATTGTTTTCAAACAAATCACAAAGTTTTTTTATTTTAGAAAATTTAATTTGATATATTTTTCTAAGGTAGCCGGATATCTTTTTAGATATACGGATTTCCTTAATTAAAGGAAAAAATACACTTTCATGCATTTCATTTTCCATATTCATGCATTTTATATAATATGTGATTTTTGCTATGATAATTTCTATGATTTTGTTATTATTTGTTATTTATATTTTTGATGTTATGTTGTTTATTATATGGTTTTGAATATTTCATGATATCCTATGCTTTTATCTAGTTATTTATTTTTGTCACATTATTTAGCATATACTATGTTCATGTATTATTATTTTTATTTTTATTTTCATGCATAATATATGATAGCATTATTTTATGTTTCATGTCATTTCATGTCATTTAGATTATATGCCATATCATTTGTATTTGCCATGTCATTTAAATCATTTTATTTTATTTAGAATATATCATGTTACCTAGGTCATTTCATTTCATATAGAATATATTATGTCACTTAGGATATTTCATTTCATATAGAATATATCATGTTACTTAGGTTATTTCATTCCATATAGAATATATTATGTAACTTAGGTTATTTCATTTCATTTAGAATATATCATATGACTTAGGATATTTCATTTCATTTAGAATATGCTATGACATTTAAATTATATCATATCATTTAGGTTGCAATATATTATCTAGACTTTGCTATGTCATTTTATTTATGTCACGCATATTCATATTCATATTCATATTTTTTTTAAAATATTTTGAAAAAGATAATGATTTTCAATAAAATAAAGATATTCCGAGTTAAAGTAATTCATGATTTCTCTGCCGGGTTTGCTGGGGAGGATATCATCAATTATCATTAATAACGGAATATCTTCTTTAAAACGATAAGATTCGGAAGGTTTTCCAAACTAATAAAAATTTCTATATTTTGCCACGTTTGTTGGAGAATATAGGAAATTTTTGAATTTATAAATTCCGGATCATTTTCAATTAAAAATGGAATTTTTTTTCTTTAAATTGGGAATTAACTTGAAATACTAAATTAAAAATCGACTTTTTACCGAGACTTGAGATAACACACGATTAATAAGGTACCGTTTTATACGGGCGTTGTGGAGGTGCTAATCCTTCCCCATATGTAATCGAGTCTTGAACCCGTTTCTTTGATTTCTCTGGTTTAAAACGCAGACTTAAAATTGGTTTTAAAAAATGTTTTAATTAATTTTAAAATGTTTTATAAAACCGGTTTTGATAGGTGGCCGATCACACCTAGCCAAAAAAGATTGGTGGCGACTCCATGTCTTTTTCAAGGTTATTTTCAAAACCTTAATTTTTCAAGAGGAATTAAGTCGACTTTTCCTCGTTTTTTTTTTAATGTCACGCTTAACAAATAATAAAGTCTTGCGATGAGACTTGTTATTTTTTAGGTTGCGACAATCCTATCACCAAACTGCACCCAATTCGATCTCGATTTTGGAACCAAATGAGTTCTTCCTGGAGAAGTACTGAATTATATTCTGAGCTGATTTTTTCCTCTAATCTGAACAAGAACGGGTTGGGACTTATCTCCAACTTCATCTGAACCCATCGAGTCTCGCAAGCAACTGTCTTTTACGTCTAAACACGTTACCAAAGACATCTGAATTACAAACCTTGACCGCAGCTGTAAATGATGATAAACTGTTATTTAGGGCGTCACTGGAGCGCCAATTAGTTCTCATAAACTCAACAAAGTTTTCATGTGTGAGCCAGGCCATTTCAAAACGAAATGGACGTAGTGATCTACAAGGAATTATCGAACCATACAATTTTAGCAACACCGGACAGTGATCACCATCTACCTGAGGTAGGTTACGAACAAAAGCATTAGGATAACGAAGTCTCCACTCAAAGTTACACAAAGCCCTATCCAACCTTTTCTTAACAAGACCAGTCGCCACCTGTTTGTTAGACCATGTAAATTTGCAACCCACAGATTCCAAATCAATAAGATTCCTCCTATTTAAGACGTCCCAAAATGGTACCATTTTCCATGATTTCTCCTGAGAGCCACCCTTCTTTTCATTAACTAAAGTAATTTGATTAATGTCTCTAATAAGAAACCACGACATATGATCAAAGTCTTCAAAATCTATAAGATAATTCCATAAGAACATCCGAGAAGGCGGAACAGGACTAGCATACACAGCTGTGAGCGCCCAACGAAAATCCAGACCATCTGTCACGAAAATTGATATAAATTGTTCACTCTTTTCAAAAACATCCACTTTACCAATATTATTCCTCCATAGCACCAGAGACCACCTGAAAATCCCCTTGCATCAACATTTGTAAATGAATCAAAACGTAATTTGTATATTACCTTATCTGCATTATATCCACTAATCCAAGGCTCCGCAATAATCAAAACATCAACATTATGAGACGTAACCAGCTCACGAGCATGCCTTAAAAAATCCAAATTTCTTGAACCTCTTTTATTCCAAAATAAAATGGACATAGAAAAAAATGATAGAAAAAGGAGCACTATTGTAATCAAACGTCATGCATAGAAACTGATAAAACAAGAGAATTAGCCATACCAGCGACTCCATCATCTGAACTTTTAACTTGAACCACACAGTCTTCAATTGTGTTACCATTAAAATTCCCACCCAAAAGAAGGAGAATTTTGTTGTGGGAGTGCAATGGGATCTGCTGTAGATGAAACTAAATTCATGGACTGTCAAAAAATTATAGGCTCTTTTAGCAACACTTCAGGTAACTTGAACTGATTCGGAGCTAATGAATCTTTAGCACTAGGCCCACAAAATTGGGCTTTGGAAGTAGTGGCCTGGAAAGCAAAGTTTGACAACCCGTTGATTGAAAAAGAATTAAAATCCAAATTTTCCTTGTTGACAGTAGTCTTGGACTTCAATTTAGCATTAGAAACACCAACTTTTTGGCCACCTTTAATGTTTTGTTATTTATGATGGGACTTGCGCATTACACAAGGAGAAGAATTAGATGTCCCTTTTAATTTGTCCCCACCTTGTTAGTATATGCCCTAGAGCCAATCAGATTGGACAAGGGATATACTGTTAATAATGCAAACCTAGTCATTATACATTAGTGACACAAGGTTTTTTTCATGTTAATATGATGATAAAGAGTTATTAAGTACTATAGGATGAAGCCCATGGAACACAATGGCCTTGCAAAGGAATTATTTATAATAGTGAGATCCTTATGCACCAAAGTCGTGTTCCTAAACGATTCCTGGTCATCGTATTGCCAAGACAGGGCATTGGCAATGCTCAAAGACTAGTACATGTTATGTCTACATACTTGTGAAGTAAGACAACTGATCTCACGTCTTGTATTATGAGGGATACTGGGGATAACATATAGGTGCTTGTCTGTTAAACAAGTTCACTGAACATGGCCCGCTGTGAGAACTCCATTTGGTATGGTCACTCAAGTGTCTATGAAAATGTTCTCAAGTGCCAGTCGTGTAAATTAGTCCTTAGACTTGTCATGCCAGGTCATCTTGTATGGGGAGTGTCATACTTTGATTCTATCACGAATAGGTCCCAAAAAGGGATGCTTATGGTAGAGTGGTTTTGGGTATGTCATGAACCATACGAAGATGGAGGAGTGATCCAGAGAGGATTCGCTACTCCAAGTGACATCGGAGACATATCTCGTTTGTTATTGGCTTCGATTAATTAGATAAAGTCTTTGGCCAAAGCACGATGGATTTAAGAGAAATCATTTCTCTAAATTCATAAGGTTAACCATAAGTTGCAGGAACTAATATGGATTGAACATGAGTAAAAACCGCAACATGTCGTGGGCTTTCTAGGATATTTGGTGAAAGGACCGTATTACATTGACAGGCTGGTTACTAAAAGGTTTCAATGAGGTCACGTTGACTTCTCAACATTTGGGTGGTATGATGGGTTGCTAGATCCCGCTCTTGATATATGGTATAAATTAATGAGATTAATTTATATGCATTGCCAACATGTTGGGAACCTAATTGGTTACACACAAAGATGAAATTGTTGGCTAAAGCTTGGGATTTAATTAAGTAATGACTTAATTGAATAAAAGGGTAATTTGGAAGACCTCGGACTTAAGAGTTACAGTCCCAGTCGAACACAGATACTTGAAGTAATGACTTAATTGAATAAAAGGTTAATTTAGAGGGCCTAATTGAATAAGATTCAAATCAGGAAGGTTAAGACATAATTTGGATCTGGGAAATCCAAATAAAGATATCTTAACAAGACAATATGGATAAGCTTGTCTTAAGTAGATCATGTCTTAATTTAAATATGTCTTAAGATAAGGTTGTCTGGATAAGACAATATGGATAAGCTTGTCTTAAGCAAACCATGTCATAATTGAGATATGTCTTAAGATAAGATTGTCCTGGCCGAAATAAGAAGTTTTCCGAAATGAGAAAAAGTTTCTCGTTTTAGAGAAGTTTGATTACGAATCAAATTCTGACTTCTCGTATTTCACTAAACCGAACATTGCTTCGATTATGTCAAGTCCAAGTCCAGCACTAAGAGTTAGTGTTTGACTAGGACTCTGTCACTTATTAAATGAAAGAGTTTCACTTGAACAAGGACTTTGTTAATCTGAGCTGGTTGAGTTCGATTAGGACTCTAAGTGTTTGATTTTGAATCAAACTCTTATCCCTATGAAACCTAGTTATTAATGGAAGACATAATCCGGGATAGGTCCGACCTCGGACTTAAGAGTTACAGTCTCAGTCTAACACAGATACTTGAAGTGAAAGAGTTTCACTTCAACTAGGTAGTTTGATTATATTTATTCTATTAGTATATTCTATTTAGTATATTATATATATTAGTATAATATATTAGTATAATATTACTCTATTTTTATTTTGTATTTTAGTATATTTTACATTTAAATTATACATATAATTTTTTATATAGATATAGATTTAATTTAATAGATAGATTTAATATAGATTGAATTTATTTATATTTAGTTTAGAGTTCTAAATAGAATCTAATAATTAGATAATTAGAGTGAAAATCTTTTTATGCATTTATATATTATCATTATATAAATGATTATCATTATATAAATGATCAAGCACTATCCTATCGTATCCTTATCTATCATGAAGCAATGAACCTGGACACATTAAAGGGAAGATTCAGCCAAGTCATCTATGTGATAGAGTTTGGCATAAGTTAAATCACCTTGATAGGAAGAGTTTCTATCAAGGAAGGAGTTTGAAATAAAATCAAACTCTACTCTCTCCTCTAAGTGATGTAACCGGCCAAGAATTTGAACCTAGGTTAATTATATTCTTTTCATTATTAGCGTGAAAAAGAAAAGACTTCTTCTTGGTGGTGGCTCACGGTTTTGGTAAAAAAATGTATAAGAGAAGACATCGTTCTTCCTTTCTTTTGGTGTGAGACACATTCAGCCAAGGTTGATTCTCCATATTGCCGAACCTACTCTCTTCCATTCTTGGTGATTTCTTCATTGTCGATTCTTGCTACACTCTTGGTGATAGTTGGCCATTGCAAGAAATCAAGGAGACCTTTTGATTGCTGATCATCCGATCAACTTGCTAGCACAAGGGAATCACCGAGACCTTGTGAAGGTGCCAACAGCCGTCCATGTAGATCACCGTTGGAGGCAAGACACCTATGTTGCTCGTGGCCTCGAAGAACCCGTTAAGTGACTGTCAAGTTGCTGACTTTTTGCAGGGATTGGCACACTTGAGATTATGAGTTCTCGAAGGTACGAATCTGATCCTATTGGTGTTTTATTGTTTTAAATGCTATGTATTGCATGTAAATCATGATCTGAGATACTGCGGTAGTCTGGGTGCTTCTATGTTTTTGCTTCCGCTGTTTATGCTTAAATTTTTGTTTTATGCATGAGCCCCGACGATTCCCAACACACCTTTGTATAGAACTGTTGACAATTAGCTCTCTCTCCCTGATTTCTCTTTGTGTTAACTGTTAGGAATACACTACCTCGGGCTCATGCAAAACCATGATAATCAAAGTGCAGCGGAAATAAACAAAGAAGCACCCGAAGTACAACAGGATCTTAGGCTTGTGTTTGCATAGGTTTATAGCATTCAAAAACAATTAAATCACCCATATGATTGAGAAGTTACCTACTTAAGATATCGTAACCTTAAGTTAGAGATCCAAATCTCCAATAGCTTTCGAATCCAAGATCTACAAAGCTTCCAACTCTTCCAAGACCACAAGAAGCACAATTGTCCTTCCTCTAGAGCTAGTCCACACGAACAGCTGATGGATCCTTCTCTAAGGTATGGCGATTCATTTGTGCTAGTGAGTTGATCCTAAGAACACAAAAGGTCTATATCCTTGTATCTTTCTCCTTTAATCGATGTCACTCAACTAGGTGAAGATGCGGCAAGAAGAACACCAAGAAAAGAGGAATTGTGGCAAGCATAAAAGGGCTTAGGGAGGTTGTGATTTCACCTTTTTGCTTAAGAGAGGTTCTCTTCTTGAAACCAAAATTTTTCTCAAGCAAAATCAGAATATCACAAGTAGAATAGAACTCACTTGGGCATCTACAGCCTCTAAATCAGATTATATAGTGGCACAAACCCTGACCCCTATCTCTCTATGCTTGGCCGGCCACCTATAACTTGGTGCACAAGATCCACTTGGACTTAAACTATTTAATTCTAAGATGGATTAACAAGCCCATTATATTATCCAATAATAATAATGGTCCATCAATCTTAATGGCTTAAGTTGGGCCAACCATCCTTAGTGGACAGTCCTAAATTAGAATAGTCACTTTGGACCTATTCCAATTTATCATGCTTATAAATTGGATAGATTAATTTCTAAACGAAAGTAATTTAATTCTCATTTAAATTTAAATTTCTTTCTCCTCATGAACAATTCATGTCATTAATCTATTAATATCATCTCATGACATTATTCCAATATAGCATAGTCATTTGAAATTCACCTTGTACATCTCTAGATAAGACTTCTTGATTCCTCTTATCTCATTAAGACATTGTCCTTGGATTTCTCAAATCTCAATTATGTTTTAATTCATCTCAATTGAACTTCTTCAATTAAGTCCTTAATATAGATTTTTTATTCCATTAAGTTTTACCTTAATAGAATACCATGTTAATCCATACAAATCTGTTATTATGTGTGTGACCCTCTACGTTCCCAATATGTTAGCAATGAGCATAAGTTAATCTCATTAACTTGCTTTCATAGATCAAGAGCGGGATCTAGCAACCCATCATGACCACCCAAATATTGTGAAGTCAGCGTGACCTTTTAGAACCTTTCAACAACCAGCCTGTCGGTGTAATACGATCCTTTCACCATATATCCTGGATAGTGCATGAGCATGGTGCAATGTCTACTCATGATCAATCCATATTAGTTCTTCGTAACTTATGATTAACCTTATGAATTTAGAGAAACAACTTTCTCCTAAATCCATCATGCTTTAGCCAAAGACTTAATCAAGTTAATCGTAGTCAAGAACAAACGAGATATGTCTCCAATATCACAGGGAGTGGTGAATCCTCTCTAAATCACTCATTCATCTTCGTATGGTTCATGTCATACCTAATAACACCCTACAATAAGCATCCTCGTGTTTGGGGCCCGTTCGTGATGAAATCTAAGTATGACACTCTCCAATCAAGATGACCTGGTATCACAAGTCTGAGGACTAATTTACACGACTGGTACTAAGAGAACATTATCATAGACACTAAAATGATATATTACGAAATGAAGTTCTCTTGGAGGGCCATGTTCACTAAACTTGTTCAACAGACAAGCACCTATATGTTATCCCAAGTATCCCATACTTCAACCTGTATGAGATCGGTTGCTTACTTCATAAGTAAGAAGGCTTAAATATACCAGTCTTTGAGCATTACCAATGCCCGTCTTGGCAATACGATGACCAGGAACAGTTTTAGGAACAAGGCTTTGATGCATAAGGATCTCATAATTATAACTCTTTATAATTCCTTTGCAAGGCCATTATGTTCCATGGGCTTCATCCGATTAATACTTAATAACTCCTTATTATTGTACTAACATGAAGGAAAACCTTGTATCACTATAATCATAGTGAAGGGTATGCTTTATTGACTGTGTATCCTAAGCTCAATTTGATTGGCTCTAGGGCATACATCAATAATCTCCCACTTGCACTAAGCCAATCACTAACGCAGCTAATGCCGAACTCTTTCGATTAGTAATTGTGTCTCTACTAGGACATAGCTTAAGTGCATCGAGAATATGCTTTGTCATATACATGATAATCTCATTATCAAGTTAATAATTCGGATCACAACGATACCTAGATGCCATTCATATGGCTCAGTTGTTTCTAAAACAACTATTGGAATCTAATTGTTAGCTAGTAGCTAATAATCCAAATATAATTCCTTTTGCAAGCCAAAACAAAAGCGTTAGTCTTAAAAACCTTTAATATAAATGTGCAATCTTTTCAAGTATGGAACGTTTCCTACTAATTGCATTTTTCAAAAATGGCAATTTATCATAACATTTTACCATTCAAAAAGTTATTAATAGCTCCCACTAGATCCTATATATGTAGATGTTAAGGGACTAATTCAATAACAATTCGAATTCCATATCACTAAGCTAAATGGTATTCATAATACTTTGCAAGTTTATAATATATAAGACTATGTTACAGAACTATTCTATAACTGATTTATTTAAGAGGAAACTAAATATGCATGGCATCCTATGCCAGCAAACAATATGTTAAGAAAACATAAATAAAATATCCTCAACATTGGCCTATAATGCCAATGAAAACATCAAATATTTCTAAATAAATCATAACTAAAAAGTCTTATTAAAAACCCATAAGATCGGCAAGCTCTGATGTAGTATCAAACTCGGTTGCCATCTTCATGGTCCAGCTTCACTACTCTTTCCTTTGGTCCCTTCAATATGTCATACATATTTACTACCAAATGATAGGTATCATATACCAAGAGGACTGAATCATATTATACCTGAAGTTGAAACTCCTTTCAGCTTTTTTCCCATGTTAGACACAAGGTACTCCTTGCAATTGTGCCGCCAATGACCAGTTTTCCCACAATGGAAGCATGTTTTGTTAGCATTATCCTTATCCTTTGTTTCCTTTGCAACACCATTATCGGGCTTCAAACTCTTTCAAGTAGGAGGTATATCCCATCTAGTCTTCCTTTTTCTTCTTACCTTTCGGTTTGGAGGAAGAGACTAGATGGACATATAACTTGTCCTTAACAATGGATTGCTCAACTTGTGTGAGCATATTCAATAACCTAGAAAGGGTTGCCTCCAAGTGGTTCATGTTGAAGTTCAACACAAACTGCGATTAGCTCTCAGGCAGTGAAGAAAGGATTAGATCAATGCTTAGATCATGATCCATAACCCATCCAATCTGCTCTAATCAGGTAATATACCCTATTATCTTAAGCACATGAGGCCTCATTGGGCTTCCTTCTGACATCTTTGTTTGTACAATTCCTTTGAGATGTCAAATCTCTCAGTGTGATTCTCCTTAGCGAACAGCCCTCTAAGGTTAAGGATGATATCCTGAGCATTCATGGCCTCATGCTGCTTTTGGAGATCTGGTGGCATACTAGACAACATCACACATGTTGCTTGTACGAGATCATCTCTATGAACTCTATAGGCCACCCTTTCCTCCTCAGTTGCATCAGTAGCATGCTCATCTAGGATGGGCTCATCAAGAACATAAGCTTTCTTTTCCTGTGTTAAGACAATCTTAACATTGCGAAACCAGTCAACGAAGTTCGGTCCAGTTAACTTATTAGCATCAAGTATGCTTCTTAGTGATAATGCATTTGCCATTTTAGCGTTTATATCCTATATGAATTAAAATAATTAACATTCAATAAATAGCAAGTAGTAATCATTTATGTTAGGCTTTAATACTTAACTGATTATTCTCATTATTTTAACAAAATAATGGCCCTCTACTACTATTTTGAGAAATTTAACTCTTAAACTTCTTAATGAGCTGGGACCCCTTTCATTCCAGCATAAACTTGAGTGACTCAACAAGTTATGTTGAAACTAATTGAGTAGGTAACTTAATTTACCAATTACATCTCTATGCAACTCCTAGATCCAATTAGGTGACAACTCTTTTCCTAAATACATCATATGCATTTCTCCTAACTTTGCCTGTAAATGTCATGCGATCAAGTTTTAAAGCATCCAGATAACATAACACCTAGTTGAGTAAGACCCACCTTCAATAACTCAAACATGTTCGTACATAAGTTTGACCTTGAGTGACTCAACAAGCCTCCAAATGGAAGAACTCTGGTTATCTTGTTATGATGGTGGAAGGCAACTTATCATGCATAACATGGACTCAATATAATTTAATGAGGGATTTCTTTTAACTTTTATATAGATCTTATTGATTTCATACTTGATTGACATGCATAGCATTCATTCAATTACATGCATCGCATATACATAATTCAAAATAAATCTATTAGATGCAATCTACTAGGATTATAGACAACTGATTTTGTCCGGACCCCTAAATCAGGTAAATTTCTTCCTCGTGATGTTTTAGAATGCAAAAAAACTCTTCTCATCCTACAGGTGGTATTCCGAGACTTTGTTTAAGAGGAGAAGCATGAAAAGTCAATCCAAAAAATGTCAACCTCAGAAAAGTCAACCTCAAAAAGTCAATCATTGAGAAAGTCAACCCTTATTCAAAATCAAGATTTAAAGTTTAATTGAACAATGGTGAAAGAATTTTGATAATCCGAGGTCTACAATGAGAGATATGGAGTCCGTCAGATGGGTTATGGAGATTCAGTGGAAAAGAAACCCTAATTCGGTAAATTTAGGGAAAAGTGCTTAAACGATCAAATTGGTCAAAATTAGAGATTCTGAATGACAGATAATCAATGACTACGGGTATTGGAAAGGCCATTTGGAAGCAAAACCAAAGGAATGATCAGTTTGGAAGAAAATCGAAAATTAGGGTTTTTGATGGATTTTGGCAAAATTGGGGAAAATTGCAAAAATGGCCCGTTTCAGTAAAATTAAAGCCCCTAATTGATGAAGAGTGAGTAAAAAAAGATAGACCAAGGCTCAGTTTGAAGTGATTCCAAGAAAACAGCCGGTTGGAGGAAAAATGGAGAAACGAGGAAATTCTCGATATTGGAAAAAGGAAAAATCAAATCAAAGAGGAATTTGATCGTAAAAATTGGGCTTTTTGGACCAACTCCAATTCAATATATAACAAAGGCTTGGAAAAAGAAAATCTGGAAATCGGACTTGTTTTGAGTAAAATCGAGGTTTCGGAGGTTAAAGGGCAATCTTGGAAAATCCGGAAAAAAATAGCAAATGAGCTCAAAAAATTACCAAAACTTCCAGATCTCAGTTTTATATTATTTGGAAGAGATTGGCAAAGAAAAATTCAGAATCGGAGCTCGTTTGAAAAATGGCAAATTTCGGGCCCACTAAGTTGAAATTTCAGAAGATAAATCCGGGAAAAATAGCAAATGAGCTCAAAAAATTATGTAAACTTACAGATCTGGATTTTATATTGTTTGGAAGATATTGGCGAAGAAAAATCCAGAATCAGAGCTCGTTTGAAAAATGGCAAAAGTTCGGGTACACTAAGGGCAATTTTGGAAGATAAATGAGGAAAAAATAGCAAATGGGCTCAAAAAATTATGATAACTTCTAGAACTCAATTTTTTATTATTTAGGAAGTATTGGAAAAGGAAAAATCGGATTTGGAGTCTGTTTGTAATTTAATCAAGTTAGGGGGGCTAAAGTGCAATTTTACCGAAGAAACTGAAGAGGGCCATTTTTGCAATTTTAAAAATAGAGAGATGGCTGGAATTTGAAGGGCCATTCGGCCAGCCCAAGAGTAGAAGAGGTTTTTCTGAGCTTTCATCCAAAGGCCAAAAATGGATAGTAAGGTGGTTATTTTTTTGATTGATCCTTTGTGATTTTGCCACATGGTCAAATGAATGAAAAGGAAGGATGTCAACATTATGGTTACATATTTTGTACCAACTGTATTTGTTAGGAGCTGATCACTTCATCCAAGGGTGGTAAATTCACATTTTTAGCATATTTGATTAGTGGTCTTTGGATTAAATTAGCTAGGAAAAAAATGTCAACATCCTTGCAGCATAGTGACCATTCGGCTGTCTCTATTTAGATGGGGGAGTTCTTAGCTTTGAGGGGTCTTTTGGCTGATTATTGTTGAGGTTGGAGCAATATCTAAGTAGAGAAAAGCGAAGAAAAATTTAGAAGAGAAGAAAGCTTGAAAGATAGCTTTGAAAGGTAGCTTTTTGGCACTTAACTCTTGCATTTTTATCTCTTTTTCTATGCTTGATTTGCTTATTTTCCATTTTCCATATGATTTCTTGTTATTTGTTATGAAATAAAGGTTTTTAAAACTCCCTCTTAAGGCTCCTATCTTGTGTTACATGAAAAAATCAAAAACAAAAATTTCTCCATTTCTTATGTTGGCCGAATGCCCCTTGGTATGCTTGTGTTGTGTTTGATTTTATTCCAATGGTGGTTGTGTATGTTAGCTTGTTTTGATGTTTTTTCTTTCTAAAATAATCAAGATATGGAGCTTATTTTTAACTTTCTTTACTTACTTGTTCTTATTTTGCTGATTTTATATTTTATTTTCATGTATGCTTGCTTTATTTACTAACTTTAATTTTCTGTTTTCACTATATCAAATTGTTCATGCTTTGTGTTATTGCCATACTATGTGTTTGTGTATTTGCCTAGCTATATCTTTCCACTTTCATCATGATTATTTGTCTAACATGTTTCCATTTATGTCTTGCATATTTGCCATGCCATGTGTTTTTGTTATTGCCATGCTAGGATCTCACATTTCTTTTAGTGTCCATTCGGTTTCTACCATCTTGTTTGCCTTGTGTATTTGTATTTGTATTTGTATTTTTATTTGCATTTTCATTTTGTTTAGTTGCCATGCTCTCATTTATTCTTTGCATCTTTATGCCATGATATTGTGTATTTGATTTACCATGCCATATGTTTGTTTTATTGCCTTGCTTAAATTTCACATATTTTCTTAATGTCCATTCGGTTTCCATAGTGTTTCTTGCCTTATGCATTTGCATTTTTATCATGGTTGGTTGGATATCATGCTTTCATTCATGGTTTGTCTCTTTATGCCATGAGATTGTGTATTTGTTGTGACATGTTCATGCATCATTATCATGTTCATTTAGTCATTCTTGTTCATATTATAGCCATGCATGTTTATAGATCATATTAGGCATTAGGTCATGTTATATTGTCAGGCATCTTCTCATGACATTTTAGGCATTAGGTCATTCTTTGTGTGCCATGCAGATTTTCATGCTTCGTATGTTTTAGGTCATCTTATATTTCCAAGCATGTCTCATGTTCATTAGGTCTAGGCCATCTTTATTGCCATGCATTTTCATGCATATTAGGTCTAGGGTTAATTATTGCCATGCACAATTTCTATCTAGGCATTAGGTCATCTTTCATGCCATGCATTTTCTATGACATTTAGGCATTAGGTCATGCATTTCATGCATTTAACTTTCTGTTTCTTCATGCATTTCATCTCATCCCACTTGATTTTTGACTTAAGCCAATCAATGGTTCAAAGTCAAGCTCTCATGAGCATGCTTGTGGAAATTAAGATGTTGTCAAGTTGGATTTTCTACCTTTGTGATTTTTTTTTTTCATTAGGCAATTCTTGTCCAAATTTTTAGCAATTTTTACAACTGTTTCTAGGACCTTAGAGGAGTGTCAAATATTTTTATTATGATTTTTGAGTGTTTTTATCAAATGTTTAAAAATGTTTCTTGGTTAAACAGTTTTTCACCCAGTGTTTTGACTTTCACAAATTTTTTGGTAGGTCATACTTAGTCTAAAACCTAAGCCAATTTTTTCCAATAGAGTGTGACATGTTTTGAGTCTCCCATAATGTTTTCAGATTTTTTTGAAAATTTTAAAATGGGTAAAAAATCACATTTCTGAACTAGTCAAAAAAGTCTGATTTGATTTCAAGAAGAAAATAATTTTCTGTTTTGGCTAAGGCATTAAGAGAGGGCTGATTTAGAACCATAGCTACTGCCCTTGGTTGATTTCTAAGTCATTTTAATTCCAAAATTTGATTTTATAAAGGTCTGATCAAGGGAGGTCAACCCGGGTTTTTTTAAATTAGGAAAATAGAGCCTTTTTAAAGGGAATTTCGGCCATAGTGCCATTTTCATCCAAAATTTTCAAAATTGTTTTCAATGCAATCACAAAGTATTTTTTTTATAGAAAAATCTGATTTGACGTCTTTTCCTAAGGTAGTCGGATATCTTTTTAGATATACAGATTTCCTTATTTAAAGGAAAAATACACTTTCATGCATTGCATTTTCCATGTTCATGCATATTATATGATATATGATTTTTGCTATGAATATTTCTAGGGCTATGTTACTATTTTGATTTATATTTCATGATGTTATATTGATTGTTATATGGTTGTGAATATTTTATGTTATTCTATGCTTTTTGCTTAGCCATACATTATTTTGCCATATATTTTAGGTTTATTATGTTCATGCATTATTTTTTATTTACATGCTTATTTTATGATAATATTATTTTATGTTTCATATCATTTCATGTTATTAATTATATTGCTGTGTCATTTAAATTATGCCATGTCATTTAGAATATACTATGTCACTTAGATTATATCATGTCATGTAGTCACTTAGATTATATCATATCATTTAGATTATACTATGTCATCTAGATTTTGCTATGTCATCTTTTACTATGTCATACATTTTCATAATCATCTCTTTTAAAATGTTTTTTTAAAAAAATAATAATGATTTTCAATAAAAATAAAG
Organism: Fremontodendron californicum; assembly: GCA_030761205.1. NCBI lineage: Eukaryota > Viridiplantae > Streptophyta > Magnoliopsida > Malvales > Malvaceae > Fremontodendron > Fremontodendron californicum. The sequence continues at coordinate 11,107,350 of JAULJL010000022.1, forward strand.
ATATTCTCGAGTTAAAATAATTCATGAGTTCTCTGCCGGGTTTGCTGGGGAGGATATCATCAATTATTAATAATAAAGGAATATCTTTCTTTCAAAAAATGAAAATGATTCAGAGATTTTCCAAATAAATAAAAATTTCTATATTTTGCCGGGTTTGCTAGAAAATATAGGAATATTTTGAATTAATAAATTCTGGATTATTTTCAATTAAAAATGGAATTATTTTTCTTTAAATTGGGAATTATTTTAAAATGCCAAATTTAAAATCGACTTTTTATCGAGACTTGAGATAACACACTATTAATAAGGTACCATTTTATAAAGGCATTGTGGGGGTGCTAATCCTTCCCCGCACGTAACCGACTCCCGAACCTGCTTCTTTGATTTCTCTGGTTTAAAAATGCAGACTTGAAATTGGTTTTAAAAATGTTTTAATTACTTTTAAAATGTTTTACAAAACCGGTTTTAATAGGTGGCCAATCACACCTAGCCAAAAACGATTGGTGGTGACTCCATGTCTTTTTTCGAGGTTGTTTTCAAACCCTCATTTTATTTCAAGAGGAATTAAGTCGTCTTTTCCTCTGTTCCCCCCTATGTCACGCTTAAAGAATAAAGTCTCGCGATGAGACTTGTTATTTTTTAGGTTGCGACAGCTTGGCGGCTCCACTAGAGACATTTAGAGAGTCAGGCCTAGAATTAGTCGTGTGCTATCAAAGTCTCGGTTTTCTTGGTTTTTATTCGGTATTTAATTTTAATTCTCACATTTTTTTAACAATAAGGAGAATTTTATAAAATGTTTATTTTAAATATGTCCATATTCATGTGCATACATATTATTATTGTTCTCTGGTTATTTTGTTGCATATATTTATTCTTTGCTTAATTAATGCTTTACATTGTTTAATCTTGTTGGGGCATTTAGAATAAGGGGTGTAGAATAGGTGGTCAAAGGTTTTTTGTTCCTCCTCACACACCACACGTGCATTTGCATATCATGAGCCCTATACCCGGGTTTCGTCCCTTTAGGTGGGAGCAGAGTAACTAACCCTTCATGATTAACAATCCGCATGGGCTAGTGAAACACTTCCGGAGTACTAAAATACCTAAGCCTTCGTGATTAACAATCTGCATGGGCTAGGGATATAGACTCTAACGAATTGAACCCGCTTTTATCGGGGTGCCTTACTAGCCTTCACCGGTGACAGTGAGGAACAATTTGGGGCTTTTAGAACTGATTCACCTTCATATAATGAACCTAAGCGAAGCCATGCCGAATTTATATTAGATATCCTGAAGCTAAGAACACATGGAGGATATTTCCAATCCTTTTACCTTGTATTCTACATTCCGAATAAGTTTACCTTTGCAAATCGAGCGATGATGAACGCACATCACACCGTCCATAATAAGTTTTGAAAATAACAAAATGTTTTTTGCATGCATATTATTATTGCTCTCTGGTTGGTTAACGCGTTACACTATTCTTGATCTTTGTTTTAATAAATTGTTGGGGTATTTAGGATAAGTGTTATAGAATAGGTGATGAAAGGTTTGTTTTGTTCCTCCACACACATTGCACTTGCATTTGCATAACATGAGCTCTATAACCGAGTTCCGTCCCTTTAAGTGGAAGTAAAGTTTCTATGCTCTCGTGATGATCCTCCGCATAGGCTAGCAAAATACTTCCAAAGTATAAATTACTTAAGCTCTCGTGATGATCCTCCGCATGGGCTATGAAAATATACTCTAACGAATTGAACCCATTTTTATCGGGGTGCCTTACTAGCCTTCACAGGCGACAGTGAGGAGCAATTCGGGGCCTTTAGAACCGATTCACCCTCATATAGTGAACTTAGGCGAAGCCATGCCGGATTTCTGTTAGATATCCCGAAGTTAGGAACACATGGAGGGACGTTTCTAACCCTTTATCCCCTAATTCTACATTCCAAATAAATTTCATAAACAGGGCAAAGATGAACGTACATCGCTCGTAATAAGTTTAATACCCCATCCCGAAGGCATCATGATGCCTAAGTGAGTTGATGCTGTTGGGGCAAGTGTTCACTAATTTTTTTTTGAAATTGAAAATAAAAGTTCTTTTTCAAACATTTTTGCATTTTGCATATTTCATCCATATGTGAATAGAGCCTGTACATCTATGGCTGTATTTTTTATTTTAGTCTTTCAATAAACGGATGGTGATAATAATTTCATTCAATGTTTTCATAAACATTCATTGGTTGAATAAGAATTGTAGACTGGTAGTGTTGAATGAACATCTGGATATTGTATCATAGTAGGATCCACTACCCCGAAATTCTTTTGAAAATAATATGTTGGTTTTTCATGGAGAAAACATGTTTCAAAAAAAAAAAAAAAAAACATAGATTAAATTTGGAGGCAAATCTTGCATAATTAGATTTTTGAATAATCAAAATTTGGTCCCACCAATTTCGTGTAATCATTGATTAATTTCTTTGTATATACCTTTGTGTTAATTCATTTATTCTTTACATGTATCATTTTGACATCATGTTACAGTCCTAACATGCATAGTCATTCATTGTAGAATACATTTGTGATGTACATGGTCATTATCTGTATATACTCGTGTATCAATTTATTCATTCTTTACATGTATCATGTTAACATCAGGTTGCATTCATAACAAATAGAGTTAGCATGATTTTTTTGTATATGTTCATGAATTAATTTGTTTATTTCTTCACATGCATCATGTTGGTATCAGGTTGCATTCATAATCAGCATGATCTCTCTGTATATGTTCATGCATTGATTTATTTATTCTTTACATGCATAATGTTGGCATCAGGTTGCATTCATAGTCATCATGATTTCTTTGTATATCCATGCATTGATTTGTCTATTCTTCACATGCATCATGTTAACATCAAGTTGCATTCATGGCATATATAATCATCATGATATGCTCATGCATTAATTTGTCATATTGGCATTAGGTTGTATTCATGACATACATAGCTAGTCAGGATGATTTCTTTCTATATACCCATGCATTAATTTATTTATTCTTTACATACTTCGTGTTGTATTCGTAACATCTATGATCACTCATAGGGGAGTGCATTTGGGACATGCATGGTCACCCACTATATATATCCGTACATTGACTTGTTTATTCTTTGCATGCATTATATTGGCATCATGTTACATTCACGACATTCATGGCTCATTCATCATGAAATACGTTAATGAGATGAAATAGAAATTGGCTTAGCTTTAAGAGCTTTCAAAAAGATCTTTTTTCAAATCAGAGGTATAAGAGTCACTGACAACTTGTTCAATATTGTTAGGATTCATGGAAGGTGGGAACTCAGACGAAACGGAAAGAATTAGATAGGCTCTACAGGAGACGCAAGAAAGGCTAATTAGAAATCAGGAAGACTACTGAGAAAAATTGGCTAAACTGATGGAATTGATGTCCGCCACTGTCAAAGGCAAGGGGCATATTGAGGACTCTGCTGAGAAAGAAAGAGCCATGGAGGTTAAGTACTTGGCTAGAATAGAGAGAATGGAACAGGTTCAGCGAGGGATGAAGGAAGAATTGATTAGAACTCAGAGAGATCCAAGAGCAAATGGTTAAGCTGATGGAGCTAATACTCTCCACTGTCAAAGAAAAGGGACAGGTTCAGAGTTCTACTGCGAAAGAAAAATCAAAGGGAAACAATTCGAGGAATTGCCTCTTTTGCTCGTGTGAGGTAACAGTAATTAAAGGGCAGAATTCTCAAGGCATACAGCCACAAGATACAGCGAGGTACCAGCTACTAGATGAAAGGCCCCGGGTATTAGAAAGCACAAATATATTTGGGAGCGTAGATGCAAACGAACTTTGCTTGGTCCCCGATTTAGTCATTCTACCTGAATTCGAGGTCCCCAACTTCGAGATATACGATGGGATAACTGATCCAATGACCAACCTTAAAATGTTATATCGTAAGATGGTGAGCCATTCGGATAATAATAAGTTATTGGTCTATCGTTTTCATGATAGCCTCAGTGGGTCTACAAGCAGATGGTATAATCGACTAAGTAGGGATCAGATTTGTTCTTGGAGAGATTTGGCTAAAGCCTTTTATAACCAATACAAACATGTGATTGACATGGAAATGGACCCTCTCATTTTGCAAAGTATGAGAAAGAAAGCCACTGAAAGCTTCAAAGAGTATTCTTGCAGATGGAGAGATATAGAGGCACAGGTACAACCATCTTTAACTGAAAAAAATTTGTTGTCCTATTTGCAAATACACTGCAGGCCCCATGCTATAATGAGTTCGCAAGTAATGCCATGAAGGACATTGTGGGTAGGATAATCCCAACAGAGATAATAAAAGAGACAGCCAAGAATGGAAAGCTCAAAGTAGGTGAGACATCCGGTAGCAAGGGAAATTGGGAACCCCAGAGAAAATTAAAAGATATCCAATCTATGACCTATGGTGGGCAACAGATGGGAAGCTTTGTCCCATATCCTCCACAACCCATCAACCATCAGTTCTACCCCTCCGTGAACAATGTATATCGAGATCCTTACTTATACCCGATGTCCTCTCAATGTAATTATTTGACAAATCTCCAACCTCAGGCTAGCCAGGGCAAGTCAAAGAATATTCGAAAAAGAGATCAGTTTGAGCCACTACCCATCTCTTACTCTGAGTTGTTGCCCCAACTTGTTGAAAATTGACTTCTCACTCGAGTGCCAGTAAAGCCTATCCGACCCCCATACCCAAGTTGGTATGATGAAAATGCATTTTGTGGTTATCATTACGGGATTCAAGGTCATTCCACAAAAAATTGTCTGTCTCTAAAGCCAAAGGTTCAAGCGCTAATCAGTAACGGGCAGTTAGATCTTGAGAAGAAACAGAAATCAGATAATGGGAAGAAACCATTGTTCGTTCATGGTAAGACAAGTAGGGAAGTTAGGATGGGAAAGAAAGGAATAAATGGGTTTGTGAAGCAAGAAAGAAATCAAGTTGACCTGATTCCTGTGTCATACAGTGAGCTACTACCTCAACTCATCCAGAACCACCTTGTGACACCCATGAAATTAGAACCTCTTAATCCCCCTTATCCGAGTTGGTATGATGATAATGAGTATTGCGGTTATCATTCTGACAATCAAGGTCACTCAATAGAGAACTGCCTCGTTTTGAAGTACAAGGTCAGGGATCTCATCAAGGCTGGTTCGATAAGTTTCGAAGATGGGAAAGCCAAGTGTCATAAGAAACATAGTGCATAATCATATTAGGATTTCTGATGCATGTAGTTCTATACACTTGATGATGAAAGCACTTGTCTCATGTTGACATCTACATGAAATAAATAAATTTTAAATTTAAATGTTTTGTGTTCATTTTATTTTAGCAATAATTTGAATTTGCAAAAACAAATAAAACTTTGAGAAAATTTGTGGTAAACAACAATAAGGGGTTTTCACAGGAAGTAATGGGCACTCTCGAGAATATTAATGATCATTGTTAGAAATGGCCGAATACCCTCCCCCTCTCTTTTTGGGCTTTCTTATGCCTAAATCCCTTGAACCAGGACCACTTGAAAGGCCTAATGCTTCAAAGAATATGAATGATTGAACTTTATACACCATTGTCATTACAGAATAAGCAAAGATGTAGATCTTAATCTAGGCTATGAACAAAGGAACGAACTTTTTGAATTTTTTTTTCAAACTCCTTGAAATTCAAACAAATGAGACATTCTTTCAATAATTTAGATCATGGTAATTTGGTGTGTGTCAAGGTTGTGCCAAAACCATTCACAGCCTTTTTGATGACCACAAAACACCAATTGCCCAAACATCACTTCATGATTGACACCTCGGGGCACTATGACCAAACTAGATTATCTCATGTCCCAGAGAAAACCAGTTTTGGGTCATATTTTCCTTGTCACTTCAAACAAACCCAAGATTGAAACTTAACCTTTTCAATGTAAACCTAGACTAGCGATGTTCCTCATAATGATGCAAATTCTCATGGTTAATCAAATTGGGGCATCATATGCAAAAATGATAGATACATGGTGAATAAGGATGGAACTAACACATGGATCATTGGGGCATGCGATATAAAAAAAAAAGAGAAAAAAGAAAAATTGTTATATCATGCATATGAGAATTCGGATGATTCCAAGTGCAAAATGAAATTCTGATTATCTATTCCCCCCTTGGCATTGCTTTTCAATAAAAATATTTGTGCTTGATATGAGAAATGGCCATCTTTCATATCCCTTTCACAAAAAGAAATTATCCATAGTCACCACTTTTGGGCCGAAAGAATTCTTTCTTCTTTGAACCCTGATCAAGGATCACTCTCTACATTGAGGGACAAATATGAGGAGATATCTCCTCAAAGATCATGGAGAAATGAGTCCTAACTCAAAGATAGATACAAAGCAAATTGGGCACCAGAATAAATACGGGCTCACTCTGTCAAAGTGAAGAAAAAGAAAAAAAATGGCGAAATGAAAGCCAAGAACAAAACAAACAAAGAAAAAAAAAGCACAAAAAGAAAAAGTGTGAAAAAGTATGGCAAATGAAAGCCAAAAGCAAAGAAGAAAATGATCAAAGTAAAAAGGAAAGAAAAATCCAAAAGGGACCAATGCTTCAAAGGGAATCATCCTCAAGAAATGATCCTTGATCTGAGTACCATCAAACACATATTTTGGGACTATCCTTTCTTTCTAAACCCCAAACCTTGGCCTACATTACGTGCTTTAAAAGTCCATTTTGATTAAGCATGAATATTTAACCTGAAGGGTTTTTCCTCAGATTTTATCCCATCTCATCGAATTATCATTTCACTTTGGAAGAATTTAAAATTCTCAAGTGCATGGTGGAACAATAAAAAAGAAGAAAGAAAAAATGGAAAGAATGGGACTCTAGGACGAAAACCCAAAAAATGGGCGGTTTATAGTAAAATGGGAATTGTCGATGCTATCTATGTTAGTGCCAATGCCATAAAAGAAAAGGTCATCTTGAAGAAATCGAGGAACATCTAGGATTTCCTGAACCTCCTAAACTGTCAACTCTCATTTGGAGGATTGATTTCAAAAACTGAGACTTTTTTTCCCTTAAAAATCAACTTTCCAATTTAAACATCCCGGCCAATCTTGATGCTTATCAAAATGCCTTGATATGAAACTAATAGAATGTTCAAAAGATTTGTACATCACACACTGTGGGATTAATATTTTTGGCTCAGAAGTTTTCAGTAATGGGCAAAATTGTTTTTCAAAAAGGGAAAATAAAAATATTTTTGAAATATTCATTTGATGTTGACATGAGATAAGGTTTTTCTAACCCAAAGGTGTGGAACTACTAGGGTTAACCTTGACTTCCAGATATGAGAAGAAGAAATAAAACTCGACAAGCAGACTTCTGCCAATAAGAGTTTGAAAACTGTTAGGGCAAAAAGAATAGCCAAAGTCTAGAAAAATGATCGGGGATATTTGCATCACTCACGAGCACTCATCTTTTTATTGAGCTTTGCATCTGCACAGTGTCAGCAAGCATTTGCTTCATTCATGGGTATTTGTATTGGCACTATTCCATATGCATCTGCATTTAACCTTTACATTTACATCCATCATGGATATTTGCATTAGCGTTATCTCAAGCAATTGCATCATTTCTAGAATCATTGCATTTTCATTATTATGTGGTAACTGTAGTTACACCATTCATAGACCACTTACATGAACACGATTAGTAGGGGCATCTGCATCATTCCATGAAGTAGTTGCGTCCTGCCAAATTTTGCATTTGCATCATTTAGAAGCATTAGCACATTGTTAATATTTGCATCTGCATCATTCTATGAAGTAGTTGCGTTATTCAAGACATTTGCATTTGCACCATGAAGCATTTGCATCTTATTCAATATCGGCATCTGCATCATGAAGCGGTTGCATCAATTCAAGACATTTGCATTTGCAGCATGAAGCATTTGCATCTTATTCAATATATGCATCTGCATTAAGAAGCATTTGCATCAATTCAAGATATTTGCATTTGCACCATGAAGCACTTGCATCTTATTCAATATCTGCATCAAGAAGCATTTGCATCAATCCAAGACATCTACAACAACTGGGACTTTTTGACATCTTTTCTTGATTGAAGTCTCCTCAAGTGGGGGCATCAGTGAAAAGTTGAAGACTCCGTCATGAAGTCAGACAGTCCGTGAACATCAAAGAAATCATGGATTCGAAATCATGATACAATCATTTGATTACATTCATCCTTAGGGAATATACATCCTACAAGCATTTGCAAAACATCTCATTTTCATCATTGCATTTGACTAACATTACAGGAATCATGGAAATTTTTCTCTCTTAAATCTAACTCGTTCTGCTTCTCAAATGAGTCGAGCCCTGAGGTCATTGTCAAGGTGTTTTTCCTTTTTTTTTTTAAATCGAACTCGTTCTGCTTCTCAAATGAGTCGAGCCCCGAGATTATCGTCGAGGTATTTTTCCTTTTGTTTTAAAATCGAACTCATTTTGCTTCTCAAATAAGTCGAGCCCCGAGATCATCTTTGAGGTATTTTTCCTTTTGTTTTAAAATCGAACTCGTTTTGCTTCTCAAATGAGTTGAGCCCTGAGATCATCGTCGAGGTATTTTTCCTTTTGTTTGAAAATTGAACTGGTTCTGCTTCTTAAATAAGTTGAGCCCCGAGATTATCGTCGAGGTATTTTCCTTTTGTTTCCAAATCGAACTCATTCTGCTTCTCAAATGAGTTAAGCCCCAAGATCACCGTCAAGGTATTTTCCTTTTGTTTTCAAATCGAACTCGTTCTGCTTATCAAATAAGTCGAGCCCCAAGACCACCATCGAGGTATTTTCCTTTTGTTTCCAAATCGAACTCGTTCTGCTTCTCAAATGAATCTAGCCCCTAGACCACCGTCAAGGTACTTTCCTTTTGTTTCCAAATCGAACTCAGTCTTCTTCTCAAATGAGTTGAGCCCCGAGACCATCGTCGAGGTATTTTCTTTTGTTTAAATGGAACTTGTTATGCTTCTCAAATAAGTCGAGCCATGAGACCACCGTCAAGGTATTTTCTTTTGTGATTAAATCAAACTCGTTCTGCTTCTCAAATGAGTCGAGCCCCGAGACCACAGTCGAGGTATTTTCTTTTGTTTAAATCGAACTCGTTCTGCTTCTCAAATGAGTCGAGCCCCGAGACCACCGTCGAGGTATTCTTTCCTTTTCAAATCAAACTTGTTTTCTAAATGAGTTGAACCCAGGATTGACGTTAAGGCATTCCTTTTGTTTCAAATCGAACTCGTTCTGCTTCTCAAATGAGTCGAGCCCCGAGACCACCGTCGAGGTATTTTTTGTTTAAACGCAAGTCATCACTTTGCAAATCGAACTCATTTCCTTAAGACGGGTCGAGCCTTGATTAGTCAGGGAACTCAATTTAAGGATAAAATCTTCTATTTACAGCTTTTTTCAACAAAAAAAATATATGAATAAAGAAAAAATGAGAAAATAAAAAAAATGAGTAAAAAATGAAAACTCCCTTTCCTTTTCTTCAAATGTAATTTCACTAACTGGACAAAATTAGTGTTTATTTATCTTTGCATGATTCCTGATTCTCAGCAATAGCCAAAGAGGGACAGCTGTAGACACCTAATTTTTCTGGACCCCTAAATCAGGTAAGTTTCTTCCTTGTGATGTTTTAGAATGTAAAAACGCTCTTCTCATCCTACAGGTGGTATTCCGAGACTTTGTTTAAGAGGAGAAGCATGAAAAGTCAATCCAAAAAAAGTCAACCTCGAAAAAGTCAACGTCAAAAAGTCAACCCTTATTCAAAATCAAGATTTAAAGTTAATTGAACAATGGTGAAAGAATTTTGATAATCCAAGGTCTACAATGAGAGATATAGAGTCCGGAAGTTGGGTTATAGAGATTTAGTGAAAAGGAAACCCTAATTTGGTAAATTTGGGGAAAAGTGCTTAAACGATCAAATTGGTCGAAATTCGAGATTTTGAATAAAAGATAATCAATGACTACGGGTATTGGAAAGGCCATTTGGAAGCAAAACCAAAGGAATGGTCAATTTGGAAGAAAACCGAAAATTAGGGTTTTTGGATGGATTTTGGCAAAATTGGGGGAAATTGCAAAAATGGCCCATTCGATAAAATTGAAGCCCCTAATTTATGAAGAGTGTGTAAACAAATATAGCCCAAGGCTCAATTTGAAGTAATTCCAAGAAAAGAGCCGGTTGGAGGAAAAACAGAAAAATGAGAAAATTCCCAATATTGGAAAAAGGAAAAATCAAATCGAAGAGGAATTTGATCGTAAAAATTGGGAATTTTGGAACAACTCCAATTCAATATATAAAAAAGGCCTAGAAAAAGAAAATCTGGAAATCGGACTTGTTTTGAGTAAAATCGAGGTTTCAGAGGTTAAAGGGCAATCTTGGAAAATCCGAAAAAAATAGAAAATGAGCTCAAAAATTTACCAAAACTACCAGATCTCAAATTTATATTATTAGGAAGAGATTAACGAAGAAAACTCAAGAAACAGAGCTCGTTTGAAAAATGGAAAATTTCGGGCCCACTAAGTGAAATTCCAGAAGATAAATCCAAGAAAAATAGCAAATGAACTTGGAAAATTATGAAAACTTCCAGATCTCAATTTTATATTTTTTGGAAGAGATTATCAAAGAAAAATCCAGAATAGAAGCTCGTTTGAAAAATGGCAAAAGTTCGGGTACACTAAGGGTAATTTGGGAAGATAAATCCGGGAAAAATAGAAGGGTCAAAAAATAATGAAAACTTCCATAAGTCAATTTTATATTATTTAGGAAGTATTGGAAAAGGAAAAACTGGATTTGGAGTCTGTTTGCAATTTAATCAAGTTTGGGGGGATAAAGTGCAATTTTATCGAAGAAACTGAAGAGGGCCATTTTTGCAATTTAAAAAATAGAGAGATGGCTGGAATTTGAAGGGCCATTCGGCCAGCCCAAGAGGAGAAAGGTTTTGCTAAGTTCTTTCTTCCAAAGGCCAAAAATGGATAGTAAAGTGGTTATTTTTTTTTTATTGAGCCTTTGTGATTTTGCCACATGGTTAAATGAATGAAGAGGAAGGATGTCAACATTATGGTTACATATTTTATACCAGCTGTATTTGTTAGGAGCTGTGATTACTTCATCTAAGGGTGGTAAATTCACATTTCTAGCATCTTTGATTAGTGGCATTTGGATCAAATTAGCTAGGAAAAAAAATGACAACATCCTTGCACCGTAGTGACCATTCGGCTGTCACTATTTAGAGGGGGGAGTTTTCAACTTTGAGGGGTCTTTTGGCTGATTATTATTGAAGTTGGATCAATAGCTAAGTAGAGAAAAGCAAAGAAAAATTTAGAAGAGAAGAAAGCTTGAAAGATAGCTTTGAAAGGTAGCTTTTTGGCACCTAACTCTTGCATTTTTCTTTCTTTTTCTATGCTTTATTTGCTTATTTTCCATTTTCCATTTTCCATATGATTTCTTGTTATTTTGTTATTGAAATAAAGGTTTTTAAAACTCCCTCTTAAGGCCCCTATCTTGTGTTTTCATGAAAAAAATCAAAAAACAAAATTTTCATCATTTTTTTTATGTTGGTGGAATGCCCCTTGGTATGCTTGTGTTGTGTTTGATTTTATTCCAATGTTGGTTGTGGTATGTTAGCTTGTTTTGATGTTTTTGCTTTCTAAAATAATCAAGATATAGAGCTTATTTTTAACTTTCTTTACTTACTTGTTCTTATTTTGCTGATTTTATCATTTATTTTCATGTATGCTTGCTTTATTTACTAACTTTAATTTTCTGTTTTCACTATATCAAGTTGTTCATGCTTTGTGTTATTGCCATACTATGTGTTTGTGTATTTGCCTAGCTATATCTTTCCATCGTGATTATTTGTCTAACATGTTTCCATTTATGTCTTGCATATTTGCCATGCCATGTGTTTGTGTTATTGCCATGATAGGATCTCACATTTCTTTTAGTGTCTATTCGGTTTCTACCATCTTGTTTGCCTTGTGTATTTGCATTTTCATTTTGTTTAGTTGCCATGCTCTCATTTATTCTTTGCATCTTTATGCCGTGATATTGTGTATTTGATTTACCATGCCATATGTTTGTGTTATTGCCTTGCTTAAATTTCACATATTTTCTTAATGTCTATTCGGTTTCCATAGTGTTTCTTGCCTTATGCATTTGCACTTTTATCATGGTTGGTTGGTTATCATGCTTTCATTCATGCTTTGTCTCTTTATGCCATGAGATTGTGTATTTGTTGTGCCATGTTCATGCATTATTATCATGTTCATTTAGTCATTATTGTTCATATTATAGCCATGCATGTTTATAGGTCATATTAGGCATTAGGTCATGTTATATTGTCATGCATCTTGTCATGACATTTTAGGCATTAGGTCTTTCTTTGTGTGCCATGCAGATTTTCATGCTTGGTATGTTTTAGGTCATCTTATATTTCCATGCATGTCTCATGTTCATTAGGTGTAGGTCATCTTTATTACCATGCATTTTCATGCATATTAGGTCTAGGGTTTTTTATTGCCATGCACAATTTCTATCTAGGCATCAGGTCATCTTTCATGCCATGCATTTTCTATGACATTTAGGCATTAGGTCAAGCATTTCATGCATTTAACTTGTTGTTTGTTCATGTATTTCATCTCATCCCACTTGATTTTTGACTTAAGCCAATCAATGGCTCAAAGTCAAGCTCTCATGAGCATACTTGTGGAAAATTAAGATGTTGTCAAGTTAGATTTTCTACCTTTGTGATTTTTTTTTATTAGGCAATTCTTGTCCAAATTTTTAGCAATTTTTACCTTAGAGGAGTGTCAATTATTTTTATTCTGATTTTTGAGTGTTTTTATCAAAGGTTTAAAAATGTATATTGGTTAAACAGTTTTTCACTAGTGTTCTAACTTTCACGAATTTTCTAGCAGGTTATCCTTAGTCTAAAACTTAAGCCAATTTTTCCCATAGAGTTCGACATGTTCTGCGTCTCCCATAATGTTTTCAGAGTTTTTTGAAAATTTTAAAATAGGTAAAAAGATCACGTTTTAAAACTGGTCAGAAAAGTCAGATTTGATTTCAAGAAGAAAATAATTTTCTGTTTTGGCTAAGGCATCAAGAGAGGGCTGATTTAGAACCATAGCTACTGTCCTAGGTTGATTTCTAAGTCATTTTAATTCTAAAATTTGATTTTATAAAGGTTGGGTCAAGGGAGGTCAACCCGGGTTTTTAAAATTAGGAAAATAGTCCTTTTAAAGGAAATTTCGGCCATAGTGCCATTTTCATCCAAAATTTTCAAAATTGTTTTTAATTCAATCACAAAGTATTTTTTATTTAGAAAAATATGATTTGATGTCTTTTCCTAAGGTAGTCGGATATCTTTTTAGATATACGGATTTCCTTATTTAAAGGAAAAAAATACACTTTCATGCATTGCATTTTCCATGTTCATGCATATTATATGATATATGATTTTTGCTATGAATATTTTTATGGCTATGTTATTGTTTTGATTTATATTTCATGATGTTATATTGATTGTTATATTGTTGTGAATATTTTATGTTATTCTATGCTTTTTGCTTAGCCATACATTATTTTGCCATATATTTTAGGTTTATTATGTTCATGCAATATTTTTTATTCACATGCATATTTTATGATAATATTATTTTATGTTTCATATCATATCATTTCATGTTATTAATTATATTGTTGTGTCATTTAAAGGAATATGTTTCATATCATATCATCAATTATCATTAATAAAGGAATATTTTTCTTTCAGTAAATGAAAATGATTCAGAGATTTTTTAAAATAAATAAAAATTTCTATATTTTGCCGGGTTTGCTGGAAAATATAGGAAAATTTTGAATTAATAAATTCCGAATTATTTTCAATTAAAAATGGAATTATTTTTCTTTAAATTGGGAATTATTTTACAATTCCAAATTTAGAACCGATTTTTTGGTAATCTTCTTGGTCGATTCTTCTTGGCGCCTTGTCTCCTTACAAACTTGGAATTTACTTAAATTATTCTTCCAATCCTAAATCTATATCTATAAAGAATATAACATTTACATTGCTTTATTAGAAACCTCAAGTTACATTCGAGGGGAGTTAGATGAGAAGAGAATTTACAACTCCGGAATGAAAAAGAGAAGGTAGGGTTCGCAGACCCTATTTATAAAATACCAAGAAGAAAATTCAACCATACATTCCCTAGTCATACTAAGGTCTAGTCCCTAACCATCCTTCATGCGTACATAATCATATTATAAGCATGAAATAAAAACATGCATAGTCAATATCACTTGGTGATCTTGTGTACTATTTGCATAAATGTCACCAAATAAATCTGAGACAATTTATCAAATCATTCTAGCAATTTTGGTTCCATCAATTAAAAAACTTTTAATAACATCTTAACAATTAAGAAGGATATCTTGAAATCGGACTTTACCTAACTTTTAGGTTGCTTGTCTTAGTTAGGACAAAACATTCTAGCATGCTCAAAATCCTAAACCTTTTAGGACACTACATTGTCTTATACCGAGTCTTTAAGTTTTCAATCCATCCTAACTCTTTAGGAACTTAAAGTCTCATTAGGTAACTCTTACCTAATCATACTACAAGTCTCTCCTAACATTTAGGATTCACACTCGTACTAGGAAGTGTTTCCTTGTTGGAGTAGGACTCTAACTCTTAGTGTCCTAGGCGCAGGCAATCTCTTTGGCCATCGAATGGCCACTGCCAGCCTGTGATCAGACTATTGTATGCCATCTACAGTGGCTACTGGATGCCTTAAAAGAGCTTAATGGCCTCCCCTTACAGCTGCACTCAATTCGGCAACTATTTCCTCCTTGGTGCCGCAGTTGGGCCTAGTAGCTGTAGCAACAATTGCCACTCTATCCAGTCATGTTCCATGCTTAAACCAGCCATATTAGATGAATCATATTCACCTTAGATGCTGTCCAAACTTCCTAGAAAATATGTGAAACGTTTCCACACTTATGCCCCAGTTTTATGGCATGCAAACACCTATAAAACAATCCAAAAAAATTAAGTATTGTAGTAACAACGTTTCATGTCCAAAAACAACTTCGCTTAAACGTTTTAAGCTTAAATCAATTTTGTAACTTCAATGGCAGCATGTAATATAAATTTCCATATCTGAAATATCTATAAAATCAATTTTATATTATCCCCAAATCAGCTTACAAAACTTGACTCAAAACTATGTTTTTGACATCAAAATTTGTCGGGTTTACTAAGACATGTCATGGATTTAATCCTTGTTAATTAAATCAATTTTAATCTACCGTTTAGACAATATTAAACATGATTAAAGCCATTACATAGCTGCTGTCCAGATTTAACAAAATAAAGAAAACAACTTTTCTTTTCAAACATAGGAGCCGAAATCATGCCAAAATCAATACACAACACATTAACTTGTATATCACCAAGAATTGACATGCATAAAACTCATGTAAATAACATAACCTTGGATCTGATACCACTGTTGGGAATACACTACCTCGGGCTCATGCAAAAACATGATAATCAAAGTGCAGCGGAAATAAACAAAGAAGCACCCGAAGTACAACAGGATCTTAAGCTTGTGTTTGCATAGGTTTATAACATTCAAAAACAATTAAATCACCCATATGATTTAGAAGGTACCTACTTAAGATATCGTAACCTTAAGTTTTTGATCCAAATCTCGAATAGCTTTCGAATCCAAGTTTTACAAAGCTTCCAACTCGTCCAAGACCACAAGAAGCACAATTGTCCTTCCTCTGAGCTAGTCCACACGAACAGCTAATGGATCCTTCTCTAAGGTATGGCTATTCACTTGTACTAGCAAGTTGATCCTAAGATCACAATCAAAAGGTCTATATCCTTGTATGTTTCTCCCTTAATCGATCTCACTCAACTAGGTGAAGGTGCACAAAAGGGTAATTTTGGAAGAAAAAATCCAAATAAATAGCAAATGGACTCAAAAATTTTGAAAACTTCCAGAATTCAATTTTTTTATTATGTCAGAAGTATTAAAAAAGTAAATTTGAATTTAGAGTCCGTTTTCTATTTATTTAGGTTCAGGAGTGAAAAAGGTCATTTTACCAAAGAAATCGAAAAGGGCAAATTTGTAATTAAGAAAAACATGAAAGAAGAAAGAATTTTTGGGATTTTACCTCCTTTGATCAGCCAGCAGAGAGGAGAAGAAGGAAGCTTGATCAATTTAATTCCTTAGTCACTATTAAGCTCACATGCTACCACTTGTACCTTGCAAATGGTCCCCCTTTCATCCAATGGCTTAGGTTCCTTGTAGAAAAGTTGAATACACCATTCAATGGCCAAGATTAAATGCCAACATGAAATTTTTATTTGTCATGAAAGAACCCTCATCTAATGGCCAAGAATGGAAGAGCACAACTCATCCAAAGGTGAACATCCATTCAGCCAAGCAAGGAAGTGCATGGGATTGCTCCTTTTCATCCAATGGCTTAGGCCATGTTCAAGGGATGAGTACACACGTAAAGGGCTGGGATTAAATGCCAAGATGACATTTTTATGTTGTCATGAAAGAATCCTCATCCAATGGCCAAGAATAGAAGAGCACAACTCATCTAAGGGTAGGCACTCAAAGGGCCAAGCAAGGGAGTGCATGGGATTGGTCCTCTTTTTCATCTAAGGGTTGAGGTTATTACAAGGGCTGAGTACACATCTTAAGGGCTAATATCAATTTTCAAGATGATATTTTTATGTTGTCATGAAAATATCTTAATCTAAGGGCCAAGATTGGAGGAGAAAAAATGCAAAAATCATCCAATGGTGGGCATGCCAACCGGCCAAGAGGAAGGAGGAGAAAGAATGTTTGATTTTTTCCATATAGGCTAAGTCATTTGAAGAGCAAGTTCAGTAGTTAATTTAGAAACAAAAAGGTTTTTGAAAGATAGGAAGAAAAGGTTTTTGAAAAAAGCTTGAAGGTAGCCATTTCTACCAAGCTTTAGCATTGTTTTCTTCTTGTTTTCTATGTTGAGATCTTGATTTTCCATTTGTTTTCCTATTACATTTTTCATATAAATCAAAGTTTTAAATGTTTACTTAAGTTTTATCTCTTCTTCTTCATCAAAATGGTTGAAAATAAATCTTTACAAAATTTTCTACAAGGTTTTTGCCATGGCCGAATTACATGTTTATTTGCCTTGATTTTTTTATTTTTTCTTCTTTGCATGTTGTTGTGGGAAACATGGTTTTAGAAGGTTTATTCAAGTATTCTAAGGTTCTGATTTTTACAACAAAAAAAAAATGGAAAGGCTTCATGATTTTGACAATGTCAAGTGATTATGGTTAGGGGAGAGGCTATGCCCATTTTGTACCAACCATAGAGCTTAACTTTCTTTGTTTTATTTACTAGTTTTGCTTGTTATTTGCTTTGCATGTCTATGCTTATTATTTTTACATGTTCTTTACATTATTTTTATGATATATTTGCTTTTATATTTCCTTTTTATGAAATAATATTCCCTTGTTGTTCTTCTTGATTATATTTTACATTTTGTTCATGTATCATACCTTGCATGTTGCCATATTTGCATCTTATTATTTTGTCACATGACCATTCAAATGCCTTCATTTTGTTTGCCTTGCATGTGTTTTTTCATCTTGCTTCTTGACTTGTTCGCATTTCCATGCCATGAGTTAGCATATCTTGATTTTTAGTATGCCATATGCTTGTGAAAATGCAATCATTTGGAGTATATGACCATTCAGCTACTCCATTTTTGCTTGCCTTGCATGTGCTTTTTCATCTTGCTTCTGGACTTGTTTGCATTTTCATGCCATGAGTTAGCATATCTTGATATTTAGTATGACATATGCTTGTGGAAAATGCCATGATAAAATGCCATCATTTGGAGTATATGACCATTCGGCTACTTCCACTTTGTTTGCCTTGCATGTGAATTTTCATCTTGCTTCTTGACTTGTTTGCATTCCCATGCCATGAGCTTGTGTATCTTGATTTTAGTATGTCATATGCTTGTGAAAATGTCATGACATTATGTATTTTGATATGAATTGCCATTTACTTGTGTTATTTACTAGATAGGATTGCATTAGAGTACCATGTGACCATTCGACCTCTTCTTGCATTCTTTGCCTTGTGTGTGCTTTTTCATTTTGTTTAAGTACCATGTTAGCTAGGATTATGCCATGAAATTGTGTATTAGTTGCTGTTTGTTCAAGCATTAGTATATTAAGTTAGGATAGCATTTATTGCCATGCATTCTCATTACATTTTAGGTCTAGGCCATATTGGTATTGCCATGCATATTTGGTCTTAAATTTGAATTTGTCTTGCCATGCATTGCTATGCTACTTAGGTCTTAGGTAACATTAGCATTTTCATGCATATTCGTAACATATTAGGTCTAAGCCACATTTGCATTATCAAGCATTTCATGTATATTAAGTTAGGTTAGCATTTATTGCCATGCAAACTCTTGCTAGGCATTTAGGTTATTTTGAATTGTCATGCATTTCCTATATCATTTAGGCTTTATATTATGCATTTCATACATTTCATTTTCTGTATGTTCATGCATATCATGTCATGCCACATGATTTATCACTTAGGCCAATCAATGGCTCAAAGTCATGCTCACTAGAGCACACTTGTGGAAAATTAAAGGGTCTACCTTTGTGATTTTTTTACTTAGCCAATTTTTCTATAACTTTTTAAAAGTATTAGTTACTGTTTCTAGGTCTTTAGGAGAGTCTCTAACATTTTTACTTTGATTTTTAAATTTCATGCTATCAAAGGCAAAAAAAATATGTTTTGGCAAAATAGTTTTTCATCCAATAGTCGTACATTCCCAATTTTTCTGGCAGTCATCTCTAATCAGAAAATTAAGCCAATTTTTTTTCATGTAGTTTTACATGTTATGAGTCTTCAGTATTTGTTTTAGATTTTTTTGATTTTTTCAAATTAGGTTAAAAAATCGTGTACTAAAACGGGATAGTAGAAGCAGATTTGAATTCAAAATAAACACAATTGTTGAATTTGGCTAAGGCATTTAGAGGGGGTTGGTTAGAAGCTTTGGCTACTGTATTTGGATAATTTCAAGTCTTTTTAAACTTTAAAAATGATTTTATAATCTCGGGTTAAGGGTAGTCAAGTCCGGGATTTTAAACTTAGGAAATTAGAGCCATTTTAAAAGGGTTTGGTTAGGGTTTTAATCTTCATTCGAGTTTTTCTTCAAAATTGTTTTCAAACAATCACAAAGTTTTTTAGAAAATTTAATTTGATATATTTTCCTAAGGTAGCCGGATATCTTTTTAGATATACGAAATATATTAATTATAGGAAAAAATACATTTTCATGCATTGCATTTTTCATATTCATGCATATTGTATAACATATGATTTTTTGCTATGATAATTTCTATGGTATTGTTATCATTTTGATTTATATTTTATATTTTATGGTGTCATGTTGTTTGTCATATGATTTTTGAATATTTCATTCTATCCTATGCTTTTTATTTAGTCATTTATTTTTGTCACATTATTTAGCATATACTATGTTCATGCATTATTATTTTTATTTTATTTTCATGCATATTTCATTATTAGCATTATTTTATGTTTCATGTCATTCCATGTCATTTAGATAATATTATTCAGAATATGCCATGTCACTTAAAATATGCCATATCATTTAAATTTTCCATATCATTTAAATCTTTTTCATTTCATTTAGAATATCATGATACTTAGGATATTTCATTTCATTTCATTTAGGATATGCTATGCCTTTTAAATTATATCACATCATTTAGGTTGTATTATATTATCTAGACTTTGCTATGTCATTTTATTCATGTGCCACATTTTCATATTCATATGTTTTAAAATGTTTTGAAAAGGATAATGATTTTTAATAAAATAAAGATATTCCCGAGTTAAAATGATTCATGAGTTCTCTGCCTGGTTTGCTGGGGAGGATATCATCAATTATCATTAATAACGGAATATCTTCTTTAAACCGAAATGATTCGGAAAAATTTTCGTGCTAATAAAAATTTCTATATTTTGTCACGATTGTTGGGGAATATAGGAAAATTTTGAATTAATAAATTTCGGATCATTTTCAATTAAAAAATGGAATTATTTTTCTTTAAATTGGGAACTAACTTGAAATACTAAATTAAAAACCAACTTTTTTACTGAGACTTGAGATAACACATGATTAATAAGGTACCGTTTTTATACGGGCATTGTGGGGGTGTTAATCCTTCCCTACACGTAACCGAGTCCCAAACCCTCTTCTTTGATTTCTCTAGTTTAAAACGCAGACCTGAAATTGGTTTTAAAAATGTTTTTATTAATTTTAAAATGTTTTACAAAACCGGTTTTAATAGGTGGCCGATCACACCTAGCTAAAAAAAGATTGGTGGCGACTCCATTTCTTTTTCGAGGTCATTTTCAAAACCTTCATTTTTAAAGAGGAATTAAGTCGACTTTTCCTCAGTTTTTTAATGTCACGCTCAACGAATAATAAAGTCTTGTGATGAGACTTGTTGTTATTTTTTAAGTTGCGACATTCTCTTTATATTGATCCGAGATCACCTGGCTGCCTGTGTGCCATTGAAACCCCTGATACCACCGTATCCCAAGTGGTATAACCCAAATGCAAGATGTGATTACCACTACGAAATTGCTGGGCATAGCATTGAAGACTGTGAAGCCTTCAAAAGGAAAGTGCAGTCTCTTATAGATGTCAAGTGGATCGATCCAACGACACTGATTGATGGAGGACTGGGGAAGGTTAATTAGGGTCAGGAAATTAATGATGTAATAGGAAAATTTTGAATTAATAAATTTCGGATCATTTTTAATTAAAAAATGGAATTTTTCTTTAAATTGGGAATTAACATGAAATACTAAATTAAAAATCAACTTTTTTACTGAGACTTGAGATAACACACGATTAATAAGGTATCGTTTTTATACGGGTGTTGTGGTGGTGCTAATCCTTCCCCACACGTAACCGAGTCCCGAACCTGCTTCTTTGATTTCTCTAGTTTAAAACGCAGACTTGAAATTGATTTTAAAAATATTTTAATTAATTTTAAATATTTTACAAAATCGGTTTTAATAGGTGGCCAATCAAACCTAGCTAAAAAAAGATTGGTGGCTACTCCATTTCTTTTTCGAGGTCATTTTCAAAACCTTCATTTTTAAAGAGGAATTAAGTCGACTTTTCCTCGGTTTTTTAATGTCACACTTAATGAATAATAAAGTCTTGCGATGAGATTTGTTGTTATTTTTTAGGTTGCGACAGCTTGGCGACTCCGCTGCGGACATTTAGATAGTCAGGCCTAGAGTTACTCGTGTGGTATCAAAATCTCAGTTTTGTTGGTTTAATTGGTATTTAATTTTAATTCCCACATTTTTTTTTAAATAAGGAGAATTTCATAAATAATGAAATGGTCTTAAATATGTCCATACACATTATAATTGTTCTCTGGTTATTTTGGTGCATATATTCATTTATTGATTAATTGATGATTTGTGTTGTCTAATCCTGTTGAGGCATTTAGAATCAGGGTTGTAAAATAGGTGGTGAAAGGTTTGTTGTGCCTCCCTACACACATTGCACTCGCATTTGCATATCATGAGCCCTACACCTGGGTTCCATCCCTTTAAGTGGAAGTAAAGTAGCTATACTCTCATGATTAACAATTCGCATGGGTTAGAAAAATACTTCCGGAGTATAAATTACCTAAGCTCCTGTGATTAACAATCCGCATGGGCTAGGGAAATATATTCTAACGAATTGAACCCGTTTTTATTGGGGTGTCTTACTAGCCTTCACAGGCAACAGTGAGGAACAATTCGGAGCCTTTTTAGAACTTCATTCACCCACATATAATGAACTATAGAGCCAACATAGGCGAAGCTCTGCCGGATTTTTGATAGAATTACCGAAGTTGGGTACACATGGAGGGACACTTCTAACCTTTTATTACCTATGTTACATCCCGAATAAATTTTGTAAATCGGACAGTGATGGACGCACATCATTTTGCCCATCATAGATTCAAAATTCCGTCCCCAAATGTGTCATAATGCCGAATTTTCATTGGGACATTTGTTGTATTATTTTGTTATTATTTGATTTCTTCACCTCTACTAACTTGTTTCTTTTTCATGCATTTTTTGTGTCATCATAATGCATACGAAAAATTATTGTCCTCGGGATAATCCTCAACTAAGAGGGTTTTCATGGAAGGTCAGGTTAGTTCGATAGTGGAAGAGCATGCAGGGGTGCGACAGTGTTTGGAGTTAGATCAGCGAAGAGATAGGGATTGTTTAAAGGAGGGATATATATCAGCATTGCCAGAACGGGTAGATTTAGTTTTTAGGCAAAATGATCTCCGAGGGTTGATGGATATTTGGAGTCATTGGGACATGTCAGAAAAGAGGATTTTCACTCAGATATATGGAGACATAGCATTGTTGATTTCGGTTAAGATTAATAGTGAGTTGATTCGAGCTATGATGCACTTTTGGAATCCTGCTTACCGATGCTTCACTTTCAACAAAGAAGATATGACTCCGATCATAGAGGAATATTCGGCTTTGTTGCGTATTGAGGATGCTATTCCTGATTAGATTAATTTGAAGGATTCGAAGACATTAGGGTTCAAGAAGAAATTAGCTAGGATTGTGGGAATGGATAGCAAATGGGTCGATGCATATGTGGTTAAGAAAGGGAAAAGCGAGTGTATTCCGTGGGATGCTCTCCAATCTTTGATCTGAAGTCACCCGAACAGAAAGATTGCTAGAGATATTTTTCCTTTAGCTGTATATGGTCTGGTTTTTTTCTCGGGGACACTTGGATGTGTCGAGTTAGCCATAGTTGACCTTTTCAAGAAATTAGGACACAAGATAGATCCGTCTCCCGCTATTATAGCAGAAACAATTCGATCTTTGAATTTCTGCAAAAGGAAAGGAAATGGGAGATTCAAGGGATGTATGCAACTTCTCTATGTGTGGATTTAGAGCCATTTTTGGAATAGGGAGGATGTTTTTTTCAAATTATATCTAAAAACCCTAGTACCAACTGATGAGTTCCTTAAGATAGATTGGCCTGAATACAAAAATGAAGAGCACTGGATCAACCTGTTCCGAAACTTTAAAAGTGAAATGATAACTTGGAGAGCTCCATGGATGATTCCTATGCCGATATTGTACAAATGTGGAGACAAGTCAGGGGTTCTATTACTCGGGATTTGGGGAGCCGTGAGCTACGCACCTATGTTGCTGCAAAGACAGGTTGAGTCTCGGCAGTTAACACCAGCAACTCATGGACTGGCTCTATTAGAGTTCACCTATGGAGAAGAAGGTTACTCAGGAAAGGTGCGGGGAATAATTGAAGCATGGAAAAAGACTTGTCGAATAAAGGTAGCCAGATATGCCGACAGCGTCACACCCGACTACCAAGCATAAAGAGAAAGGAGGATTAATGACAGGTTGTTGGCATCTAATTAGGGAAGAAGTTCAGTTCTTGAGTTCGCCACCAAAGGAAGTGCCGTCAGAGTTAGAAATTGCAGGGATAGAATTCGAAAACAAAAGGCCCAAATGAGCAAAGAGATTGCCCGGCTGCAAGAAGAGCTTGAGGAAATGAAAAATAGGGAATTAGCTCGAGAAAGAGAAAATGAAAAGATCAAGAGAGAAAGGGACACTGCTAAGGGCGATCTTATGGAATTACACTTGGAGAACAAGAGGTATCGCTTCGAGCTCAGATTTGAGGGGACCCTCAAGACTTCCGGGGAATGGGAGCAACAGGTCAAAAAACTCAAGAAGGAGAAAAACTATTGGAAAGAGAGAGCGAAGTATGAGGAAGCCCGTGCCAATCAACTAGAGAAGCAAGCTATGGAAAGCTTACATGGTGATGCTTCTGCTGACATGTCAAGGGGCCGTGAACAAGTACGAGTCAGATTAAAGAGCAAGCTAATCAAAAAAGAGACTGTGAAAGAAAGTCCAAGATCCGAGGAAGTCATTATAGGACTAATTTTGTAATAGCACTTTGAAAGGCGAATTATGGACTTATCTTAGGCAGTGATCTTTTTATTTTATCTTTGATGTATGTAGTTCCAGGAAATCAATGAAAGACCGTTCGGTTGAAATTATCCCGGGGCCAATACTTTCAAATGCATTCATATTTTATATATTTTGTTTGTTCATTCGTACATTTACTCATATTTATGATAAAAGGAAAAAAAATGTGTTTTGGCAAAACAACTTTTCATCTAATAGTCGTACTTTCCCGATTTTTCTAGGCAGTCATCTTTAATCAAAAAATAAAGCCAATTTTTTCTCATGTAGTTTTACATGTTATGAGTCTCTAGTATTTGTTTTAGATTTTTTATTTTTTAAAATTATGTTAAATAATCGTGTGTTAGAACAGGACAGTAGAAGCAAATTTGAATTTAAAAGAAACACAATTGTTGAATTTGGCTAAGACATTTAAAGGGGGTTGGCTAGAAGCTTTAGCTAATGCATTAGGATAATTTCTAAGTGTTTTTAAACTTTAAAAATGATTTTATAAATCTCGGGTTAAGGGTGGTCAAGTTCAGGATTTTAAACTTAGGAAATTAGAGCCATTTTAAAAGGGTTTGGTTAGGGTTTTAATCTTCATTCGAGTTTTTCTTGAAAATTGTTTTCAAACAATCACAAAGTTTTTTTAGAAAAATTTAATTTGATATATTTTCCTAAGGTAGCCGGATATCTTTTTAGATATACGAATTTTCTTAATTATAGGAAAAATACATTTTCATGCATTGCATTTTTCATATTCATGCATATTGTATAACATATGATTTTTCGCTACGATAATTTCTATGGTATTTTTATTATTTTGATTTATATTTTATGGTGTCATGTTGTTTTTTATATGATTTTTGAATATTTCATTCTATCCTATGCTTTTTATTTAGTCATTTATTTTTGTCACATTATTTAGCATATGCTATGTTCATGCATTATTATTTTTATTTTATTTTCATGCATATTTCATTATTAGCATTATTTTATGTTTCATGTCATTCCATGTCATTTAGATAATATTATTTAGAATATGCCATGTCATTTAAAAATGTCATATCATTTAAAATTTTCATATCATTTAAATCTTAATCATTTCATTTAGAATATCATGATACTTAGGATATTTCATTTCATTTAGGATATGCTATGCCTTTTAAATTATATCACATCATTTAGGTTGGCTTATATTATCTAGACTTTGCTATGTCATTTTATTCATGTGCCACATTTTCATATTCATATGTTTTAAAATGTTTTGAAAAAGATAATGATTTTCAATAAAATAAAGATATTCTGAGTTAAAATAATTCATAAGTTCTGTGCCGGGTTTGCTGGGGAGGATATCATCAATTATCATTAATAACGGAATATCTTCTTTAAAACGAGAATTATTCAAAAAAAATTCGTGCTAATAAAAATTTCTATATTTTGCCACGATTGTTGGGGAATATAGGAAAATTTTGAATTAATAAATTTCGGATCATTTTCAATTAAAAAATGGAATTATTTTTCTTTAAATTGGGAACTAACTTGAAATACTAAATTAAAAACCAACTTTTTTACTGAGACTTGAGATAACACATGATTAATAAGGTACCATTTTTAAACGGGCATTGTGGGGGTGTTAATCCTTCCCTACAAGTAACCGAGTCCCAAACCCTCTTCTTTGATTTCTCTGGTTTAAAACGCAGACCTGAAATTGGTTTTAAAAATGTTTTTATTAATTTTAAAATGTTTTTCAAAACCGGTTTTAATAGGTGGCCGACCACACCTAGCTAAAAAAAGATTGGTGGCGACTCCATTTCTTTTTCGAGGTCATTTTCAAAACCTTCATTTTTAAAGAGGAATTAAGTCGACTTTTCCTCAGTTTTTTAATGTCACGCTCAACGAATAATAAAGTCTTGTGATGAGACTTGTTGTTATTTTTTAAGTTGCGACATTCTCTTTATATTGATCCGAGATCACCTGGCTGCCTGTGTGCCATTGAAACCCCTGATGCCACCGTATCCCAAGTGGTATAACCCAAATGCAAGATGTGATTATCACTACGAAATTACTGGGCATAGCATTGAAGACTGTGAAGCCTTCAATAGTTAAGTGCAGTCTCTTATAGATGTCAAGTGGATCGATCCAACGACACTGATTGATAGAGGGCTGGGGAAGGTTAATTAGGGTCAGGAAATTAATGATGTAATAGGATTTTATCTTTTCAGTAGCCGGCTCTTATAGCCTTAGGATGCTAGGAAAAATAAAATGCTTGTAAAGACAGTTCTAACCACAAATCAGATTTTGTAAACATGGTTTATACCCTGTGAACATTGACATGAGAATGAATTTGTTATGCCTACAAATTTATGAGAAGTTGATGATTAAGTTCCTCTTATTCTTATTTCCTCCGTGGTATCTTCCCCTTTGCATTTTGCATTCGATCAATTATTTGTCATACCATACATTTCATTCATTCATGTATCTTGGTGGCATCAGGTTGCATTCATGGCATACATAGTCAGCATGATTTCTCTGTATATGTTCATGCATTAATTTGCTCATTCTTTACATGCATCATGTTGACATCAGGTTACATTCATGACATACATAGTCAGCATGATTTCTCTGTATATGTTCATGCATTAATTTGCTTATTATTTACATGCATCATGTTGGCATCAGGTGGCACTCGTGGCATAAATAATCAATATGATTTCTCTATATGTTTTCCATGCATTGATTTGTTCATTCTTTACATGCATCACGTTAGCATCAGGTTGAATTCATGACATACATAGTCAGCATGATTTATCTGTATATGTACATTTGTCTATTCTTTACAAGCATCATATTGATATCGTGTTGCATTATAGTATATAGGATCATTCATTGGGAAATGCATCTGGAACATACATGGTCATTCACTGAATATATCCATACATTGATTTTTCTTATTCTTTAAATGCATCAGGTGGGCATCGTGTTGCATTTATTACATACATGGTGAGCATGTTTCCACTGTATATATCCATATATCAAATTTTTTATGCTTCACGAGCATCAAGTTGCATTCATGGTTCCTTCATCACGACACGCATTTGGAGGGATAAAAAATAAATTGGCATGGTTTTAAGAGTTGTTGAAGAAATTTCTTTTTCAAATCAGAGGTATAAGAAGTACTGAGCACCTTTATAATACAGGCCAAAACTATGAAGAATGAACAAGTTGTTCGAATTGAAAGAATGGAAAGGCACAGGAAGAATTGCGAGAACAGTTGGCAAAATCTCAAGCAGAATCTATAGATCAGAGACTAAACTGATGTAGATGATGTTCGTATACACTAAAAACCTGGCCGCCAGAGAAGGATCGGAGGCACAAAAGGGTCAGAATGAGGTCATAATGTTAGATGTCTAGTCTATTCAAAACGTAGTTAATCCTGTCAACATTCTAAACTTAGATGATCCAGCTGAACAGCAAAGTTGAAAATGGTTGCGGTGAATGAGGTTGAGTTGGCAGATTCCCAAGAGAAATATCAGCTGTTAGAGGAAAGGCTCCGGACAGTAGAAAGTACAGATGTATTTGGGAGTGTAGATGCGAAAGAACTTGCTTGGTCCCCGATTTAGTCATTCCTCCTAAATTCAAGGTCCCTCACTTTGAGAAATATGATGGGACAACCGATCCGTCAGTCCACATCACTATATTCTGTCGAAAGATGACGGGTCATATAGATAATAATAAGCTTTTGATCCACTATTTTCAGAATAGCCTCAGCGGGTCCGCAATTAGATGGTATAGTCAATTGAGCAAGGATCAGATTCGCTCTTGGAATAATCTGGCTAGGGCTTTTCTAAGCCAGTACAAGCATATGACAGATATGGCGCCTCACCGTCTCACCTTGCAAAATATGGAGAAAAAAGCTACTGAGAACTTCAAAGAATATGCTCAATAGTGGAAGGACATGGCTGCCCAAGTACGACCACCTTTGACACAGAAAGAAAGCACCGTCCTTTTTGTGAATACACTACGGGCCCCGTTCTACTATAGACTGGTCGGGAATGCCGCGAACAATTTTACGGATATGGTAATCTCAGGGGAGATGATTGAGAATGCTATCAAGGATGAGAAACTTGAAGGAGAAAGAACATCTAATGGCGAGAGAAATGGGGCACCTAGAAAGAAAGAGAACGATGTCCAAGCTATGGGAGATTTCGTCCCATATCCCCAATCCCTCTCATACCAATCATGTTACCCTACCAAGGTATCCCCAAGCCTTTATCTTTACCTACCAACCCAAGCACCTAATCTTATACCAGTCCTCGCAACAAGGTCTACTTTCAAAAAACGACCGCGGGACAACCAAAAAAGAATTCCAATCCCAATCCCTGACCTACTGCCGTTACTAATAAAGAATCAGTACCTTACCCTTGTGCCTTTGAAATCAGCTCAGAATCCATCAGCAAAGAGTTATGACCCTGATAGCAAGTGTGAGTATCACCTGGGGGTAGTTGGGCATTCAACTGAAAAATGCAGACAACTGAAGGAAAGGATTGAAGGTTTTATCCACGATGGCATTTTGACACCGGAGCTTATCGATCAGTGGAAGTCCGCTTTGCCATAAATTAATTTCATTCGGGGTTTTAGGAGAAGAATTAATAGCTTTGAAGAATGCCAACAGGAGCATTTTGATGCATGTAGTTTCATACCTCATGATGAAACACTTGTCTCATGTTGACATTCATATGAATTAAATGAATTTTGAATTTTAAATGCTCTGTGTTTGTTGTGTTTTAACAATAATTTGAATAGGCAAAAACAAGCATTAAGGAAGTTCTAATAATGGATAGTCTCGAGAATATTGATGATCATTGTTAGAAATGACCCAATATCTTCCCCCTCTTTTTTGGGCTTTCCTATGCCTAAATCCCTTGAAACAATACCACTTAAAAGACATAATGCTTCAAAGAATATGAATGGTTGAACTTCATAAACCATTGTCATTGCAGAATAAGCAAAGATGTAGATTCTAGCCTAGGCTATGAACAATGGAACAACCTTTTTGAAAAATTTTCTTGAGCTCCTTGGGGACTCAAACAAATGAAACATTCTTTCAAGAATCTAGATCATGGTAATTTGATATGTGTCAAGGTTGTGTCAAAACCATTCACGCCCTTTCCAGATAACCACAAAACACCAATTGCCCAAACATCACTTCATGATTGACACCCCGGGACAAATGACCAAACTAGATTATCTCATGTCCCAGAGAAAACCTGTTTTTGAGCCATATTTGCCTTGTCACTTCAAGTGAACCCAAGATTGAAATCAGCCTTTTCAATTTAGACCCACACTTGTGATGTTCCTTATTCTCATGGCTAATTAAATGGGGCGTCATCCGTAGATTTGGTAGAATGGAGGATAAGGATAGAATTAACGCATGAATCAGTGGGGCATGCAAAAAAGAATAAAGCAAAAAAAGAAGAAGAAAAATTGTGACATCATGCATATGAAAATTCGGAGGATTCCAAAATGCAAAATGAAATTCTGATTATCTATTCCCTTTGGGGATTGCTCTTCAATGAGAATATATGTGCTTGATATGAGAAATGACCATCTTTCATGTCCCTTTCGCAAAAGAAATTATCCATAGTCACCCCTTTTGATCCGAAAGAATTCTTTCTTCTTTGAACCCTGATCAAGGATCACCCTCTACATTAGGGGAAAATGCGAGGAAAGATCTTCTCAAAGATCACGGAGAAATAAGTTCTAACTCAAAACAAATTGAGCTCCCAAGTAAATACGGGCTCACTTCGTCAAAATAAAGATGTAGAAAATATGGCAAAATTAAAGCCAAGAAACAAAAAAAAAAAAAAAAAAAAAAAGAAAAAACACACAAAAAAAGTGTGAAAAAGTATGACAAATGAAAGCCAGGAAAAAAATGAAAAGGAGCAAAAGTCAAAAGATTGAAAGAAAATTCCAAAAGGGACAAATGCTTCAAAGGGATCCTCCTCAAGAAATGATCCTTGATCTGATTACCCTCAAACACATATTTTGGGCCTATTTATCCTTTCTTTCTAAACCCCGAACCATGGCCTACATTACGTGCTTTAAAAGTCCAATTTGATCAAGCATGAATTTTTAACTTGAAGGGTTTTTCCTCAGATTTTATCCCATCTCATTGAATTATCATTCCACTATGGAAGAATTTAGAATTTTCAAGTGCATGGTAAAACAATAAAAAAAAAGAAAAAAAATGGAAAGAATGGGACTCTAGGGCGAAAACCCAAAAATGGGCAGTCTAGAATAAAATGGGAATCTTTGAAGCCATCTATGTCAGTACCGATGCCACAACAAAAGAAGTGATCATCGAGAAACATCTAGGAATTCTTGAACCTCATAATTTGTCAGCTCTCATTCAGAGGATTGACTTCAAAAACTGAGACTTTTTCTCGCCAAAATAAACTTTCCAGTTTAAACATCCCGGCCAATCTTGACGCTGGTTAAAACGCCATGATTTGGAAACTAAAAGAATGTTGAATTTGTTTGATTCTCAAGGAATTCGTATTTTATAAAACCTGTTTCATTTGTGAGCCTAGAAGGGGCATATGTTTTTGTTGTGAAGTTTTCTTCGATCAACCAAAATCCTGTTGTATCAAGCCCTTCAATCCAAGTTGAAAAACCCAAATTGACATTCAAAAAAATTCCGGACATTGATCATCAGTCTCCAAGAGATTCGTACATCACAAACTGTGGGGTTAATATTTTTTGGCTCAGAAGTTTTCATTAAGTGAGCAAATTTTTTCAAAATGATAAAACAAGTAAAAATATATATTTTTGAAATAACCATTTTTGATGTTGACATGAGACAAGGGTTTTTTCTAACAAAATGTATGGGATTACTGAGGTAGATCTAGACTCCTGGAAATGTGAAGAAGGAACGAACATCTGGCTTAGACTTCTGTAGATAAGAGTCTAAAAATAATTGGGGCAAAGAGGTTGCCAAAGACTGAAAAAGAAATGATCACTTATGGGGCACGAAGTGTTCAAGATACATTCTGATTTGAAAAGGAAAGGCCAAGCCAAAGTCTAGAAAAAAAAATGATCGAGGGCACTTGCATCATTCATGACCTGCCTCTTTATTGAGCTTTGCATCTGCACCGTGTCAGCAAGCATTTGCATCATTCATGGGTATTTGCATTTGCACTATTCCATGAGCATATGCATTCTACCTTTATATTTACATCCTTCATAGATATTTGCATTTGTGTCATCTCAAGCAATTGCATAATTTCTAGGATCATTGCATCTTCATTATCGTAGCTGGAATTACACCATTTATGGACCACCTACATGAACACGATTCGTAGGGGCACCTGTATCATGAAGCATTTGCATCAGTTAAGGATATTCGCATCTGCATCAAGAAGCATTTGCATCCTCTCAAAACCTTTAGGTTAATTTTCAATAATTATTCAAAAATCATGGATAAGACCTCCAAGCACCATTTTTCAAAATCTTGGATAAGACCTCTAGGCACCATTTTTTAAAGACCTCAGAGCATATTTCTCAAAAAATCATGGATAAGACCTCCGGGCTTCATTTTTAAAGACCTCTAGGCACAATTATCCAAAATCATGGATAAGACCTTCGGGCACCATATTCAGAAAATACCCCTTGTTTCACCAGGTCTTCTTCGACTTCTGGTTTTGCCCAAGTCATCTCATTGAAAATTATCTATGGTTTCGCCTAGATAACTTTTCTACTTTTGGTTCTGCCCAAGTCATCTCTTTGAAAATTATCTACGGTTTCTCCTAGATAACTTTTTAATTTTTGGTTTAGCCAGTAAGGTTGGTACAAGACAAGATAAGGCCCCGAGACCACTATCGAGGTATTTTCTTCTCTTGAAAATCGAACTCGTTTCCTTAAGACGGATCGAGCCTTGATTAGTCAAGAAACTCAATTTAAGGATAAAATCTTCTATTTACAGCTTTTTTGAAAATAAAAAAACAAAAACAAAAATGATGAAATAAATGGAAGTGAAGAATAAAGCAAACTCTCTTTCCTTTTCTTTACATGTGATTTCAGTAACCGGACAAAATTATTGTTTATTTATCTTTTCCTGATTCTTAATTCTCAGCAATAGCCAAAGAGGGGCAGTTGTAGACACCTAATTTTGTCCGGGCCCTTAAATCAGGTAATTTCTTCCTTGTGCTTTTTTAGAATGCAGAAAATCTCTTCTCAACATGTGGATGGTGCTCCAAGACTTTGTTTAGGAGGTCAGCATGAAAAGCCAATCCGAAAAAAGTCAACCCCAAAAAGTCAACCACTAAAAAAGTCAACCCTTAATCAAAATGAAGATTTGAAGTTGAATTGAACAATGGTGAAAGAATTTTGATAATCTGAGGTCTACAATGAGAGATATAGAGTTCGGAAGATGGGTTATGGAAATTCAGTGAAAAAGAAAGCCTAATTCGGTAAATTTGGAGAAAAGTGCTTAAACTAACAAATTGGTCGAAGTTGGAGGTTCCAAATGGAATATAGTCAATGACTACGGGTATTAGAAAGGCCAATTGGAAGCAGAACAAAAGGAAGAGTCAATTTGAAAGGAAAATAAAAAATTAGGGTTTTTGATGAATTTAACAAAATTGGGGAAAACTGCAGAGTTGGCCCGATTTGATAAAGTTGAAGTCCCTAATTGATGAAGAGTGAGTAAACAAAGATAGCCCAAGGCTCAATTTGAAGTAATTCTAAGAAAAGAGCCGGTTGGAGGAAAAATGAAAAAAAAAAAAAGAAAATTCCTAATATTGGAAAAAGGGAAAAATCAAATTGGAGGAGAATTTGATCGTAAAAATTGGGTGTTTTCGGACCAACTCCAATTCAATATATAACAAAGGCAATGGAAAAAGAAAATCTAGAAATCGGACTTGTTTTGAGTAAAATCGAGATTTCGGGGGTTAAAGGGCAATCTTGGAAAATTCGTGAAAAATAGGAAACAAACTTGGAAAATTAACAGAACTTCTAGATCTCAATTTATATTATTTGGAAGAGATTGGTGGAAAATAAATGGGAATCGGAGCTCAAATGAAAACTGACAAAGTTTGGGTGTATTAGTCTGAAATTTGAAAAGAAAATTTTGGGAAAATAGGAAACGAGCTCGAAAAGTTACCAAAACTTCCAGATCTCAATTTTATATTATTTGGAAGGATTGGTGAAGAAAAATTTGGAATCGGAGTTCAAATGAAAAATGACAAAGTTTGGGTATACTAGTTCTAAATTCCAAAAGAAAATTCCGGGAAAAATAGGAAACGAGCTCGAAAAATCACCAAAGCTTCGAGATCTCAATTTTATATCATTTGGAAGGTATTGGTGAAGAAAAATCTGGAATCAGAGCTCAATTGAAAAAGGCTAAATTTGGGAGGCACCAAACCGAAACTTTTAAAGAAAAATTCGGGAAAAATAGGAAACGGGCTCAGAAAATTATGAAAAATTCTAGAAATGAGTTTTACATTGATTAGGAGGTATTGGAAAAAGAAAATCCGGATTTAGGGTCCGTTTGCAATTTAATTAAGTTTAAGGACTAAAATACAATTTTACCGAAAAAAATCAAAAAAGACCATTTTTGCAATTTAAAAAAAGAGAGAAGCTGCTGGAATTTTTAAGGCCATTTGGCTATCCCATGAAAAGGGGAAGGAATGGCTGATTTCTCTCATCCAAGGGCCAAAATTGAATAGCAAGGTGGTATTTTTATTTGATTGAGCCCTTGTGATCATGTCAAGTGGCCAAGGTGATGAAGAGAAAGGATGAGCACATTATGGTTAGGATTCTTGGACAGCTGGTTATTGTTAGAGGCTGATAACTTCTTCCTATGGTTGCAAATTAACATTTTTATCATTTTTGATTAGTAGCCTTTGGATCTTGCTAGCTAGGAAAAAAATGACAACATTATGACAACATCTAGGCCATTCGGACAGCCTATAAATAGAGGGGGGTTTCATTTTTTTGGAAGGTTTTTTGGCTAATTATTTCATGTATGAGCAATATCTAAAGTTGTAGAAAAGCGAAGAAATTTTTTAAAGAGAATCAAGCTTGAAAGATAGCTTTGAAAGGTAGCCTTTTGGCACCTATCTCTTGCATTTTTCTTTCTTTTCCTATGCTGATTTGCTTATTTTCCATGTGATTTCTAGTTATTTTCTTATGAAATAAAGTTTTTTTAAAACTTTTTTTTAAGGTTCCTATCTTGTGTTTTCATCAAAGAAATAAAAAAAGAACATCTTTTACAATATTTTTT
This sequence comes from Fremontodendron californicum, assembly GCA_030761205.1. Classification (NCBI taxonomy): domain Eukaryota; kingdom Viridiplantae; phylum Streptophyta; class Magnoliopsida; order Malvales; family Malvaceae; genus Fremontodendron; species Fremontodendron californicum. The sequence continues at coordinate 11,141,833 of JAULJL010000022.1, forward strand.
TTGCTATGACCGAATGCTTCTTTGCTATTGATTATCTTGTGTTTGATTTTATTTCTATGTTGGTTGTGGTAGGTTAGTTTGTTTTGATGATTTAGCTTTCTAAAATAATTAAAATATGGAGCTCATTTCTATTTTCTTTATCTACTCTTATTTTTCTATTTTTATCATTTATTTTTATGTCTACTTTCTTTATTTATTAACTTTAATTTTCTATTTTTATTATATCAAGTTATTCATGCTTTACACTGTTGCCATACCATGTGTTTTTGTATTTGCTTAACCATATCTTTGCATTTTCATCACGATTATTTGGCTACCATGCTTTCATTCATGTTTTGCATATTTTCCATGCCATATGTTTGTGTTATTGCCATGCCATATTCTTATGTCCATTCAGCTACCATGGGTCATTCATGCATTGTGTATTTGCTTTGCCATATTATTGCATTTTTGTTATGTTCATTTGGTCATTATATGTTCATGTTGCTTCCATGCATATTTTCATGTCATATTTTAGATCTTAGGTCATCTTATATTTCCATGCATATTTTCATGTTTATTAGGTCTTAGGTCATATTATATTGCCATGCATATTTTCATGTCATATTATTGCATTAGGTCATCATTTATTACCATGCATATTTCTATCTCATGTTAGACATTAGGTCATCTTTTATGCCATGCATATTTCTATGTCATTTAGTCATTAGGTCATGCATCTCATGCATTTAACTTGCTGTTTGTTCATGCATTTCATCTCATCCCACTTGAATTTTGGCTAATTTCTATTTTCTTTATCTACTCTTATTTTTCTATTTTTATCATTTATTTTTATGTCTACTTTCTTTATTTATTAACTTTAATTTTCTATTTTTATTATATCAAGTTATTCATGCTTTACACTGTTGCCATACCATGTGTTTTTGTATTTGCTTAACCATATCTTTGCATTTTCATCATGATTATTTGGCTACCATGCTTTCATTCATGTTTTGCATATTTTCCATGCCATATGTTTGTGTTATTGTCATGCCATATTCTTATGTCCATTCAGCTACCATGGGTCATTCATGCATTGTGTATTTGCTTTGCCATATTATTGCATTTTTGTTATGTTCATTTGGTCATTATATGTTCATGTTGCTTCCATGCATATTTTCATGTCATATTTTAGGTCTTAGGTCATCTTATATTTCCATGCATATTTTCATGTTTATTAGGTCTTAGGTCATATTATATTGCCATGCATATTTTCATGTCATATTATTGCATTAGGTCATCATTTATTACCATGCATATTTCGATCTCATGTTAGACAATAGGTCATCTTTTATGCCATGCATATTTCTATGTCATTTAGTCATTAGGTCATGCATTTCATGCATTTAACTTGCTGTTTGTTCATGCATTTCATCTCATCCCACTTGAATTTTGACTTAAGCCAATCAATGGCTCAAAGCCAAGCTCTCATGAGCATGCTTGTGGAAAATTAAGATTTGTACAAGTTGGATTTTCTACCTTTGTGATTTTTTTCATTAGGCAATCCTTGTCCAAATTTTTAGAAATTTTTACCATTGATTATAGGATCTTAGAGGATTCTATAACATTTTTATTATAATTTTTGGATGTTATCAAAGGTTTAAAAATGTTTTTTGGTTAAAGAGTTTTTACCCAGTGTTCTGTATTTTATGAATTTTAGGGTAGGTCATCCTTAATCCAAAACTTAAGCTGATATTTTCCCATAGAGGTCGACATGTTCTAAGTCTCCCATAATTTTTTTAGAATTTTTTGATAATTTTTATATGGGTAAAAAAATCATGTTTTAGAACTGGTCAGAAAAGTCAAATTTATTTTCAAGAAGAAAATAATTCTCTGTTTTGGTTAAGGCATTAAAAGTGGACTGATTTTGGACAATAGCTACTGTCTTAGGTTAATTTATAAGTCATTTAAATCATAAAATTTGATTTTATAAAAGTCGGGTCAAGGGTGGTCAAACTCGGATTTTGAAAGTTAGGAAAATAGAGCCTTTTTAAAAGGGATTTCGATCATGGTGCCATTTTCATCCAAAATTTTCAAATTGTTTTTCATCCACTCACAAAGTATTTTTGATTTAGAAAATCTGATTTAAGTCTTTTCCTAAGGTAGTCGGATATCTTTTTAGGTATACAGATGTCCTTATTTAAAGAGAAAAATACACTTTCATGCATTGCATTTTCCATGTTCATGCATATTCTATTATATATAATTTTTGCTATGAATATTCTATAATGATGTCATTGCTTTGATTTAGATTTCATGATGTTATATTGATTGTTATATGGTTATGGATATTTTATGTTATTCTATGCTTCTTGCTTAGTCATTAATTATTTTACCATATCATTTAGGATTTATTATGGTCACGCATTGCCTTTTTTTTCATTTTCATGCATATTTTATTATAATGTTATTTTATGTTTCTTATCATTTCATGTTAGTAATTCTATTGCCACGTTATTTAAATTATGCCACATCATTTAAATTATGCCATGTCATTTAGATTATACCATGTCATTTATATTTTGTCATATCATTTAGATTATGCCATATCATTTGGATTATGCCATGTCATTTAGATGTTGCCATGTTATTTAGATTATGCTATGTCATCTTTTGCCATGTCATTAGTAATAATTTACATGTTCATATTCATCTTTTTAAAATGTTTTTAATAAATATAATGATTTTCAATAAAAAATAAAGATATTCCCGAGTTAAAATAATTCATGAGTTCTCTGCCGGGTTTGCTGGGGAGGATATCATCAATTATCATTAATAAAGGAAAATCTTTCTTTCAAAAATGAAAATGATTCGGAGATTTTCTAAATAAATAAAATTTTCTATATTTTACAGGGTTTCTGGAGAATATAGGAAAATTTTGAATTCATAAATTTCGGATCATTTCCAATTAAAATGGAATTATTTTTTTTAAATTGGGAATTATTTTAAAATGCCAAATCTAAAACCGACTTTTACCAAGACTTGAGATAACACACGATTAATAAGGTATCGTTTTATACGAGCGTTGTTGGGGTGCTAATCCTTCCCCACACGTAACCGATTCCCGAACCCGCTTCTTTGATTTCTCTGGTTTAAAAGCGCAGATTTTGAACTCTGACGGGGATCCCACGCAACCGGAATCATGTTACGACAGTCAGAGTATTAAATATATACATTTTATTTTTTAGAGAAGCAAATATACTTTTGTTCTCTATGAGGTACAAGTATTTATATAAGGACTTGAAAATCCCTTAGCATAGTCCCTCACTCTAATTCCAGGATCATTTTAAACTACTCAAACATAGTAGATTTGATGGTTAATGCAGCAAGATAAAAAACCTGAATATATGTACATATAACTATAACAATATGTGCACGTTTAGCATGAACTATATGTACATTCAATAAAATTATATGTACATTTTCAAAATAATGATCAATTCTACCCAAAACCCCATCAAATAGATATCCACTTTCACTACAAACAAATTGCCATATACTGATGCTTACCTATACTGACGGTCATAATCCGTCAATATAAAGGATCTATTGCGACGGATTTTTGTTACCGTCAGAATATAAGCAACATATACCGACACTTTATTGTCCGTCGCTATAGATACCCCGTATACTGACGGATTATCAATGGCCGTCGGTATAGATACCTCGTATACTGACGGTTTATCATTGGCCGTCGGTATAGATATGATTTTTACTGATGGCTTCTTTGTTTCCGTCAGTATATATGAAAAAGAACCCGCTTTTTTTAAAATGGCGGAGAAATTAATTTTGTACGTTTTTATTTATTTTTATTAAATAAGCCTATACCAACGCATCATTAATTTATGACCATCGGTATAGGTCTAAGTTATATTTAGGGTTTATTTCAGCCCTCTCTGCTTTCTCGTCCACATCTCATTTCTATCCACCTCTCTTTCATTCTCCCCTTTCTCGTCTGCCTCTCTTTTCATGCTCTCCTTTCATTTTCTTCGTCATCTGGATTTGAAAAGCTGAACACACATTTGGATTTGAAAAGCTGGACCGCAGATACAGGTAATTGTTGCTTGTCATCTTCTATCTTCCTCTCGAAGCATTTTTATTTATTTGATTGTTTTAGATTGTTAAACAATTAGGTTAAGGTTCTAGATTGTTTGATATTAAATTTTGTTAAACAATTTTGGTTCATTTTAAGGGTTGTCATCTGTACTGTCGGTTTTGTTTCAGTTTTTAAGCTTTTTTGTTTTTCAAGTCGGTGTTATAAATTGTTCTAGTTTCTAAGCTTTTTGGTGCAGTGGATGTTTCAGTTTTAAAATTGTTGAGAGCAATGTAGAGATGGTTGTCATTAAATCTTTTGGATCAGGAAGAGGAGATTTTAGCTACCTTTGAAGCCACTACCTGAATTGGGTTGCTGAGACCCAAAAACTGACAGTCAATTATATGTTCCCTTAATTGGCTTCAGAATTTTGCAGGCATCTCTTGGATTGTTTGGTCCTCTTTTTGAAATTAAATGTTCCACTGACATAAATATGTAGACACAAGCGGCGATTATGGACTTGATCTAAAAAAGTCAATAAATAAGGTGAATAGTTGTAATTCATTCTAATCAAAGGAGCCAAACTAATCATTGCTAATTTTTTTGCTCAAATGCTTAATAAATGTAAAGTTGCCTCTGTGTTATTCGGGGAATTTCTATACTTTCTCTGTTTCCTATCTGATGTCAACTACAACTCCCTAATGGAGGTTCCCTGGTGACTGAACAAAAGGAGGCCTTAGTCTCTATTGATGTGAATGGAGGACATGGGATGTTTGGTCATGGAACATCACAGGAAAAAGCCACTTTAGATGTCAACCTTGCTGCTGCAAAAAAAAGTATGTTAAACACTTTATTATTATTATTATTATTATTATTATTATCATTTTCACTTTGTATGCACATACCATAATCATAAGTTGGTGTGTGTCAATCCGAGAGAGGAAATTTGCCACTGGAACATGGATCCTAAAGTTTTTATTTACTTTCTTCAGAAATATAATTAGGTACTGTTTCTCAGTTTCTTTCTACTCCAACTATAAATGTTTCTAATTGCATGTGAGATGGGTAATCACCTTTTCTCATAATGGCTGCAGACGGTAACTCTAAGACTCTTGTGTATCAATAATCAATTCAACTGATATAAACACAATCATGCCACTTAACATTTATATTAAGATCAAAAAAGTTGGACTCGTGTATCCCTATAATTATTTCCTTTGATATAGACACAATCATGCTACTTCGCATTCAAATTAAGAAGTAAGTTTCGCCTTCAGTAAGTGTAAGAGGGAGGAGGTAGAAGGGGGAAAGGTTACGGGTGTGAGTATCTTTTGATAAGTACTTCAATTCTGTTTATTATTAATTTTCCTTACAATCTCTTGTTCTTTCATATGTTGTTTTCAATAAACTATCCGACCATGCTGACCATTACACTAAAGGATTTGTTAGTTATTAAACAGAAAATACTACTTTTCAGATTGCGAGGGAGTTACGGCTTAGGGATATTGGTGGCATTATTCTAGTCAATTTCATTGATATGGCAGATGACTGTGAGTCTCTCTCTCATTTATATGTTTACCTTTGCTACCATCTGTCTATTGGAATTGCTCAAGTATCTTTGGACATGCTTCTATTATGTTTTCTATGAATCTTTGCTATATGTGTCTATTAGAACTATCTCAATTTCACCTTTGAAATGCTATATATCTTGCTTAAACTGCTGTCAAAAGTTTATTACAACTCCTATGAATTTTTTCTATCCATCTCGTTAGGGGAACCGCTCTAGTAAACCTTGAAGATGCTATATAACTTACTCTCTCTCTCCTTTTTCCTATCCATCTCATTAGTAGAACTACTCAAGTACACCTTGTAAATCCTACATGCTTAAACTAGTAAAACAAGTTAGGGTTGAAGTGTTCTTACTTCTAACGTTAAAGGAGTAAGGAAATACCTCACTCATGTTTACTTGGCTCTCTAATTTTCAGCAAATAAGAGACTAGTATATGAAGTTGTTAAGAAAACAGTTGAGAGAGACTGATCAATGGTGAAAGTCTATGAATTGTCGAAACATGGGCTTATAGAAATAACAAGAAAGAGGGTATGCTGGTTCCTAATTATTTGTACTAAACCTGGTCCCAATTTATATCTAATTTTGAACTTAAGATAAAACCATATTTTCAAATGACAACATTTTCTTTTTAACTTACGAGTGGTGGTAATCTTGAAACAGGTTCGGCCTAGCGTGACATTTATGATTAGTGAACCATGCACTTGCTGTCATGGTACTGGGAGGGTTGAAGCTCAAGAGACCTCCTTCTCAAAAATTAAACAAAAAATTTGTCGATTACTTGTAAGTTATATATATATATATTTTCAGGACATAACTCACTTTGCAACTGCATGGTAAGAGTTGGGTGAAGTTCTGCTCTAATTATATGATTATAACAAACTCTTGTTTTTCCTCTTCTTTTGATGGGAATGGCAACAAAATAATCTGTTTATACTTTTTTCTTTTTTGTCATCAGACAGTGAGGAAACACAAGGAATACCCCAAAAACCCAAAATCTTGGCCTAGATTTGTACTGAGGGTTGAGCAACACGTGTAATTACTTAACATCAAGGAAAAGGGCTAGACTTGCAATCTTGAGCAGTTCCCTGAAAGTTTGGATTCTTTTGAAGGTGCACAATATTCATTGAGTTATATTCTTATTTCATTTCTGCATTGTTAACACAATTTAGTATAATATAAATAGGATGTTCCATTACATTGTTCATTGTTTAAGTCTATTTTAGGATGTAACACATCTAGTTCTTGATCATGCTTCATTTAAACAATCCATCCATCTTCAACCTTGACATCCTTGGCCACTAATGTCATTTGTGTTTCTGCAAAAAATTGACTAAACATGAGTAATTCTTGTATGTGGAAACTGCCTGTAAGTAAAATTGTCTGGATGATTAGTTTATATTCTACACTGGTTATATTATTTGCAAAGTTATCACTGATCACCAGAATTTTAATACACAAGTTGCTAGAGGTTTCACCAGAGGAGCATTTGAGTTGAAACACTTACAGATGAGAGAGCAGACAAAAGTCAGCATCAAGTTGCTATTTCAATGTTAAGAACAACAAAAGGTGGAAATAGCAAATCTGGCAAGAAACTGACTCTTGTTCCAGTTAAAAGGGCTAAGGCTAATAGGAATTAAGAGAGGGATTGATTTTCTATATATTGGGCTTATATTCAGAAGAGAAAGGATCAGGGGAACAAAGAGGTTACCAGGAGGAAGAGATGGTTTAGTATCAAGTTGTTTTCCAAGGCCTTCTAGCTATTCATACCATGTGAGTCAAGCCAGGCTAGGTCCTCCTATTACATTCTTTTTTTCTTTTTTTTTTTCATTTTGAGTTGTAAAAGTTATATAATTAAGACAATTTATTTGTAATTTTATTTTTAATGTTATTAAATATTTTGTATTTTCTTATGATGGTTTTTTAATATGAAATATGTAGGATTAAATTATAAATATATCAATATTAGTAATTGAAAATATGATAAAATTTTATTTTTATTGACGCTTTGACCTCTATACTGATAGTTCATATAACAACAAAAAATGAATAGTATACTAAAGCAGTAAAGTGTCGGTAAAATTACGACAAACCGTCGCTATAGGTAAATTATATATTTTATAGTTTCATCTATACTGTCGCAAAAAAAAAAAAAAAATCCCTCGGTATATGTATACTAACAGACAAAATGACCGTCGGTATATGTATATCTACGGTATCTATACTGACGGACAAAATGACTGTCGGTATAGGTAAAAACAAAAAGGACTAACCCAACATAGGCTATACCGACAGTAGAAATATTAGTGACGCCTTAAACCGTCGGTATAGGTTATACATCCTATTCCGACGGTTGCTTTTTTCATCGGTATAGGTCTCTACCGACAAGGGTTTTACCGTCGCTTAAATTTTTGTCGGAATAGCCATTTTGATCGTCGGTATAAGGTTTTAGGTCTTTTAGCGACGGATTTTTGGGTTTTACCAACGTTTTTTGGACCGTCACTATATGGCAATTTGTTTGTAGTGTTTAGAATATCTTTACCACAATAATTCTGCATAGACTACAAGCACAAGCCACCTTAATACTATCATGTAATTGACAATTGCACATTCACTATCAAAAGAAATAAAGTTAATCAACTCCAACATATATAACTGTAACTTATTAAATTGAATTTGATTTTCACGCTAAACGCTAATGCACATTGTCGCAACCTAAAAAATAACGAGTCTCATCGCAAGACTTTATTATTCATTAAGCGTGACATAAAAAAAAAAAATTCGAGGAAAAGTCGACTTATTTCCTCTAGAAAAATGAAGGTTTTGAAAATGACCTTGAAAAAGATATGGAGTCGCCACCAATCTTTTTTAGCTAGGTGTGATCGGCCACCTATTAAAACCGGTTTTATAAAATATTTTAAAAATTAATTAAAACATTTTTAAAACCAATTTCAAATCTGCGTTTTAAACCAGAGAAATCAAAGAAATGGGTTCGGGACTCGGTTACGTGCGGGGAAGGATTAGCACCCCCACAATGCCCGTATAAAACGGTACCTTATTAATCGTGTGTTATCTCAAGTCTCGGTAAAAAGTTGGTTTTAAATTTAGCATTTCAAGTTAATTCCCAATTTAAAGAAAAATAATTTCATTTTTAATTAAAAATGATCTGGAATTTATAAATTCAAAATTTTCCTATATTCCCCAACAAACGTGGCAAAATATAGAAATTTTTATTGGTTTTGAAAAACTTTCCGAATCATTCTCTTTTTTTTTTGAAAGAAAGATATTCTTTTATTAATGATAATTGATGATATTCCTTCCAGCAAACCCGGTAGAGAACTCATGAATTATTTTAACTCGGGAATATCTTTATTTTTTTATTGAAAAATCATTATCCTTTTGAAAACATTTTAAAAGATATGAATATGTATATGCATGACATAAATAAAATGACATAGCAAAATCTAAATAATATAATGCATCCTAAATGATATAATATAATTTAAATGCCTTAGCATATTCTAAATGAAATGAAATGTCCTAAGTTATATGACATATTCTAAATGAAATGGAATGACCTAGGTAACATAATATATTCTATATGAAATGTAATATCCTAAGTCATATGATATATTCTAAATGAAATAAATATCCTAAATGACATAATATATCTTAAATGAAATGAAATGACCTAGGTAACACAATATATTCAACATGAAATGAAATGACCTAAGTAACATAATATATTCTATATGAAATGAAATAACCTAAGTAACATACTATATTCTATACGAAATGACATAATTTAAATGACATGGCAAATATGAATGATATGGCATATAATTTAAATGACATGGAATATAAAATAATGCTATCATATAATATGCATGGAAATAATAATGAAAATAATAATGCATGAACATAGTATATGCTAAATAATATAACAAAAAAAAATAATTAAATAAAAAGCATAGGATATCATGAAATATTTCAAATCATATAATCAACAATATAACATAACTCAAAATCATAACAATATCATAGAAATTATCATAGCAAAAATCACATATTATATAAAATGCATGAATATGGAAAATGCAATGCATGAAAATGTATTTTTTCCTTTAATTAAGGAAATCCGTATATCTAAAAAGATATTCGGCTACCTTAGGAAAATATGTCAAATTAAATATTCTAAAACCAAAATACTTTGTGATTGTTTGAAAACAATTTGGAAAAGCTTATATTAAAAATAAAAACTGGACTAAACCCTTTTTTTAAATGGCTCTAATTTCCTAAGTTTAAAATCCCGGACTTGACCACCCTTAACCCGAGACTTAAAAAATCATTTTTAGAGTTTAAAAAGGCTTAGAAACTACCCTAAGTTAGTAGCTAACCTTCCTAATCAGCCCCTCTAAGTAACTTAACCAAAATAGAAAAATGATTTTTCTTTAAATTCAATTCTGACTCCACTGTCCAGTTTTAAGCCATGATTTTTTACACTATATTTAAAAATTAAAAAAATTCTGAAAACAATAATGGAGACTCAGGACATGTAAAACTACACGGGAAAAAATTATTTTAATTTTCGGATTAAAGATGAATGCCCAGAAAAATCGGGAAAGTACGAGTACTGGGTGAAAAAACTGTTTTGCCAAAATACGTTTTTGCCTTTGATAAAATCATTTAAAAATCAAAGTAAAAATATTTAAGACTCACAAAATGACTTACAAACAGTAGCTGGGACTTTTTGAAAGTTAGATAAAAATTGGCTAAGTAAAAAAAAATCACAAAGGTAGAATAATTAATTTGACAAAACTTAATTTTCCACAAGTGTGCTCAAGAGAGCATGACTTTGAACCATTAATTGGCCTAAGTCATTATTGAAGTGGCATGAACATGAAATGCATGAAAAATTACAGCAAATATGATGCATTAAATGTATGATTTTAAACCTAAATGTCATGGAAAAATGCATGGCATCCATATAGTAACCTAGACCTAAATGAACTTCCATGACATTTAATGCAACCTAGGTCTAAAATGCATGAATATGCATGGCAAATAAACCAAACCTAATAACTAAAATATGCATGGCATTTTCACAAACACAAGGCATGCTTAAACAAAAAACTCAACCAAAAATCATGCAAATGCTAACCTATCAACTAATATAGCAAAAATAAAACCATGATGCTAGAATACAAGGAGTGGCCGAATGGCCTATAATTCCTAACAAGCATGGCATTTTCACAAACACTTGTTATACTTAAACTAAATACTCAATCAAATGTCATGCAAATGCAAAAACCTACCAACTAACATGGCAAAAATGCAACAAACAATGCAAAACACATGGAGTAGCCGAATGGCCTCAAGCTCCAACAAGCATGGCATTTTCACAAACACTTGATATACTAACATGCACAACTAAAATATAACACTCAAACCATGCAAACACAAAGTAGAAATACTAAAACCAAAAAAGCATTTTCACAAACACTTGATATACTAACATGTTCAACTAAAATATAAAACTCAAATCATGCAAACACAACACAAGCATTTTCACAAACACTTGATATACTAAATATAAAACATCAACAAATTTAAACATTATGAAAACAGAAAATTAAAAATGCAAGAACATGATATTTAAATCATAAATGGCAACAAACAAAGCAACCAAATTAAAATATGACTCAAGTATATGAAGTAGAATAATACTTAAAACATCAAGATTAAAGAAAATAACATAAATAACATGATAAAATAAACAAAACAGCAACATTAAATAAAAATGTAGGCCATTCGGCCATGGTGAGAAAAATGTAAAAAAACAATTGTAAAAAAAATATTTAAGAAAGAGATGAAGAAAGAACTTAAGAAGAACAATAAAAAAACACTTATTTAAAAAGGAAACTCACCAAATAATAATCAAAATAGCAAAAACAAGAATGAAAAATCAAGAAAGTGCAAGAGTTGGTGCTCAAGAGCAACCTCAAGAAGCTATATTTCAAGCTTTATCTCTTCAAACTTTCTTTTTTTTCCTAAACTTTTTTCTTTTTGCTTTCAACCAAAGAGAGAAAAACCAAGTAAAAACCAAGAGAAATCTGAAAAAAATGAAGTGTGAAAAATGAATTCTGCCCTTCCCTATTAGTGCTGGCCGAATGCCCCTCTCTCCTCCAAGAAATGTTGTCATTTTTTCCCAACCAATTTTCCATCAAACGGCTAATAATTCAAGGTGAAAAATCATGAAATTACCACCCTTAGATTAGCATGGCAGCTGTCCATAATTACAGCTATTGAAGAATAATGTTGACACTCTCCCTTGGCTTATGTGGCTTAATCACAATGGCTTGATTAAAAAGAATCTCTAACAATGGCTTGACAGTATTATTTGTACAATCAAAATCCAATCTAGCAGTGAAAGGATAACAATCTTCTTCTGGGGATATAAGCACTGCACCGATTCCATGCCCCATGGCATTAGATGCACCATCAAAATACATTTTCCATACTTTCTTCTTCAAGGGAATATCATCTGCTTGCGACACATACGTCAAATCCTTATCTGGGAAGTCAAAGTTCAACGGCTCATAATCTTCCACTGCCCGACTTGCTAAGAATTCAGCCACTGCATTGCCCTTGATAGCTTTTTGACTTACATATACAATGTCGTATTCTGACAATAAAACCTGCCATCTTGCCGTCCTTCTTGACAAAGAAGGGGCTTCCAACATGTATTTGACTGGATCCAACTTAGCAATCAACCACGTTGTGTGATACAACATATACTGTCTGAGTCATCGAGCAATCCAAGCTAAGGCGCAACACAACTTCTCTACTGATGAATATTTCAACTCATAATCTGTGAACTTCTTGCTGAGGTAGTAAACTGCCTGTTCTTTCTTTCCAGTTTCATCAAGCTGCCCCAAAACACAATCCATGGATCTTTCAAATACTGATAAATACAGTATCATTGCTTTATCCGAAATATGTGGCATTAATACTTGTGGGTTGGATAGATAATGTTTAACCTTTTCAAATGCAATTTGACAACCTTCATCCCATTCTCCTGGATCACGTTTTCGAAGTAACTTAAATATTGGATCACATTTGTCGGTTAATTGAGAAATAATCCGAGCAATGTAATTCAATCTCCCGAGAAAGCCCCTTACTTCCTTTTGAGTGCAAGGTGGTGGCAGATTCTGAATAGCCTTCACTTTATCCGGGTCAATCTCAATTCCTCTTTTGCTGACGAAAAAACCCAACAACTTCCCCGAGGTGACTCCAAAAGTGCATTTTGCCGGATTTAGCTTGAGTCTAAACTTCCTTAGTCGTTCAAAGAGATTCTTTAGATTCGCAATATGCTCCTCTTCTCCTTGTGACTTTGCGATCATATCATCAATGTAGACCTCAATTCCCTTATACATCATATCATGAAACAAGGTCACCATGGCTCTTTGGTATGTTGCCCCAGCATTCTTTAACCCAAATGGCATTACCTTATAGCAGAAGGTTCCCCATATTGTAACAAATGTGGTTTTCTCCATATCTTCCGGTGCCATCTTGATCTGATTGTATCCTGAGAACCCGTCCATGAAAGAAAATAAAGAAGTTTTCACCGTATTATCCACCAGAGTATCAATGTAGGGTAAAGGGAAATTATCTTTAGGGCTAGCCTTGTTCAAATCTCGGTAATCAACGCACATTCGCACCTTGGCATCTTTCTTTGGTACTGGAACTATATTTGCCACCCATTCTGGATATTTTGCCACCTCTAAGAACCAGCATCAAATTGCTTCTTCATTCCTCTTTTATCTTTAATAGCATGTGTGGCCTCATTCTTCTTAACTTTTGCTGAATTGGCTTGCATTCTGGCCTTAAAGGGAGCTTATGAACCACAATATCCGGATCCAACCCAGGCATGTCTTGGTAAGACAATGCAAATACATCCACATACTCCTAGAGAAAAGCTATCAATTCACCTTTTATTGATGATGACAATGAAGTTCCAATTTTGACTTCCTTTATCTCTTCACCATTTCCTAGATTTATTGTTTCCAATAATTCCTTATGAGGAAGTACTTGTTTCTCCTCTTGTTCTATTTTCCTCAATAGATCTGGAGGTAGACTATAATCCTCAGTATCTTCATTAGCCTCAAAATCACCCGTGCAAATGGGTCTTTAAAAATCAATTTCATAATTACTGACAGGAAGGTCCTCATATTCCGCATTCGCACACCTGTAAATAGGTGGAGAAGAAACAATATAGGAAAATATATAATGAAAACAAAAAATGAAAGAATATGGAAACATCAATATGGATAGAATGTATTGTTCTTGTTATTTATTACAGAAAAAAAACTCTTAATATCTCTGGGTAAAGATAATTAAGATTGCTTTTAAAAGTATTACTTTGGAATAGACTTAAAACCTTTGGGCAACTCAGTCGCACTCCAGTTGGTTAGTCTATATCCTGGTGGACAAGGTCGCACCATCCAGCTAGCATTCTCTCTTTCAATTCTGTTTTTCTCAGTCGTGCAGATCTCCACATCATACATCTGCTCATCCCTAAGAACCTGGAATCTCACGAAGGCTTGCTTTATCATTACGAGCACATCATTAGAATTCTTTTCTCCGAACGGAGAACCGGCTGAGCGAAAGCTGTGAAGGATAGGTGGGAATGTCATAGGCTCCCATTCAATATCCATACTCGTAAGACGGGCCATCCTCCTTTGTCGGTTCTTTTCAACTTGTTTCCTTTTCTCATGGGCCTTCGAAAGATATCCTAGGCCAAAACGGTCTTTCTTTCCTTTTACTTCCATTGCTCGAGCCATCCCCTGAAGATATTTCCCAAGACCTTTTCCAGCCCTGCAACCTTTCCCCACGGTGGTTCTTATCCCCAACCTTGTGTTCTTGGACAACATCGGTTTCGGAATTTTCCGTCCTTCAGCGACGAAAACTGCATTTACAAATTCCAAAGACCGGAAAGAAAATTCCACGACATCTTCATTGGGCTTAACATAAGGAGATTCAGTAGATGCGGAGGCTATTATATCTTCTTCTCCTGATACTGTGATCAAATGGCCCTCCATCACAAATTTCAGTTTTTGGTGGAGAGACGAGGGTACAGCCCCAGCTGAATATATCCATGGCCTTCCCAACAAGCAATTATAAGATAGATTAATGTCCATGACCTGGAAGTTCACCGTATAAATGCAAGGGCCTATCTCCAAAGGAACTTCAATGGTTCCCATAACCTCTCTCCTTGTTCCATCAAAAGCCCTGACCACTGTGCAACTTGGTATCATATAGGACATATCCACTGGCAATTTGGATAGGGTTGCTAAAGGCATCGCATTTAGTGAAGAACCATTATCCAAGAGGACTCTTGGTAATATATGCCCCTTACAAGTGGTAGTTATATGGAGAGCTTTCGTTGATCCAATACCGTTGGGTGGTATCTCCTCATAGCTGAAAAATATGTAGTCATCTGCTGCGATGTTTCCCACCAATCTATCCAGCTTTTCCACTGATATATTACTAGCCACATATGCCTGATTCAATACTCTTAACAGGGCATTTCTGTGTGGTTCTGAATTCAAAAGCAAGGATAAGATTGAGATCCTAGTTGGTTGACGTTGCAGTTGTTCAACCACGCTATACTCACTATGCTTTATAAATTTCAAGAACTCACAGGCTTCCTTCTCACATACTGGTTCTTTCATTATGTTAACCGGGCTGATCCCCTCTCTGTTTCCTTTAGCAAATCCATCTCAATATGGATTGGCTCGACTACCTTCTTCCCTTTATCATTTCCTTTGTCTTTCCCTGCTAACACTTGTTCAGCAGCCTCCGGAGTATAACACCTCCCGCTTCGGGTTAAATGCCCCACACCTGTGATATCCTGCTGGCTTGAAGACCCAGGCATAACCATGCTGCAGTCATATTTCCATGGTGCAGCCTTGTTTTCCTTGTATGAAAAGGAAACAGGTAGATCAATGATTAATTTGGGCGCATTTTCCTCAATGACTGGCATAACTTTCTCCTCTGGTTCATCATAGTATATGATTAGGGGTCTTCCTATCCCATAGCCACCTGCATTTTCAATGACTTCTATTTCCCCCTCTATCTCCTCATAGAATTGGGCTTCCCCACTATCCATCATCCTTTGGACTTCAACCCGAAAGTCCCCGCAGTTCTGTATGTCATGGCCTCCACCCTTATGGAACGGGCACCAATTATGCACCATTTTTGCAACCATTTTCACACTGTCTGTATCTTCCACCAATCCTGCCTTGACCATTTCAACCCATACTGTCAGCATCGGAGTCTTAACCTCCCTAATATCCCTTTTTAATCTTCTGCCTTCTCCGATCAATATTGCATTTACCTGATTCCCTGCATGATTAGGCAATAGGTTTCCTGCTACTTTCGGCCCATTTTTTTATCCAAACTTCACAACCCCAGCATTGATCAGGCTTTGGACTTTCTTTTTGAAGGCTAGGCAATCTTCAATTGAATATCCTTGCATTCCCGCATGGTATGCACAGTTAGTGTTTGCATTGTACCATCTTGGATATGGAGGTGTCAAAGGTTTTAGGTACACGGGTGCAACAAGTTGACCCTGTAACAGTTTTGGATATAGCTCACCGTAGGTGATTGGAATCGGATCAAATTGGGGTTTTTCATCATTCCTTGGTGAACGTTGGTCATTGCGCGTAGGCCCTTGTGTGTTTGGGATAGTATTTCTAGGAAGGGTGATTTGAGGGGATATGCCAGTTGGGAATGGCTGTTGTGGTATATTGGTGTAGGGGAATGGGTTTTGGGTAAGGTGGTTGATATTGGGGTAGTAAGGATTATACCCCGAGTATGGTGTGTAAGGTGTTGGAGGTGCATAAGGTGTGGTAGGAGTATAGGGCCTTGGTGGTGTGTATGGTGTATGAGGTGTATAAGGGTATTGGTTGAAGCTTACTGCATGGGTTTCCTTCTTCTTTTTTTGCAGAAAAAGCTCTCTTTGGGGTAGCAGACTCACCCCCTTCCATCTTTCCATTCTTAATAGCTGACTCAATCATTTTCCCAGATATTACCATATCTGCAAAATCCTTGGTAGCGCTTCCCACCAATTTGTCATAATAGGGTGCTTTCAATGTGTTGATGAAAAGCACCGTGGTTTCTTTGCTAGTTAAAGGGGGTTGCACTTGTGTGGCCAGATCCCTCCACCTCTGCGAATACTCTTTGAAGGTCTCATTGGACCTCTTTTCCATATTTTGTAATGACAGCCTATGGGTACCATGTCAGACACATGCTTATAATATTCCATAAAAGACCTGGCCAAATCTGTCCATGAACGAATCTTGGTATGACTCAGTTGATTGTACCATCGGGTGGCTGACCCTGTCAGGCTATCTTGGAAGCAATGAATAAGCAATTTCTCATTATCCTCATGCCCCGTCATCTTTCTACAGTACATGGTCAGATGAGCTGATGGGTTTGTGGTCCAATTATACTTTTCAAAGTCTGGTACTTTGAACTACGGGGGAATTACTAGGTCGTGTACCAAGCTCATCTCTTTGGCATCTAGACTGCCAAATAACTCTGCCCCTTCAACCGCTCTTAGCCTTTCTTCCAGCAGTTGATATTTCTTCTGAGATTCAGCGGTTTTGACCCTTTTCAACTCAGTCATTTTGGCATTTTCCTTTTCTGCCATTTCTTCGAAATCTGGAACCTCAACCTCAATTGGATCAACTCCGATGTTACCCCTTTTAGGACCGAAGTTTTTTGCTTCGGCTGCTGGTTGGATATAGATGTAAGATGCTGCCCCAGTTGGGATTTCATTTCCTACAGGTTGGGATGTCTGGCCATTTCTCTGTACCACTTCTGGTCGATCCTCCTGAGTCACTGCCCCCATTCCAGTAACTAAATTCTCTCCGGGCCACTTTTGCTTCATCATAGTGCTCATCATCTCCATGAGCTTTGTCATTTGTTCTCGTGTCTCTTCTTGAGACTTATTCAACTGTTCTTGTAGTTCTTTCTGGATTCTTTCCATTCTTTCAATTCTGGCAAGCTGATCGTTTTCCATGGCTCTTGTTCGAGATCGAGTATTGTAAGGGTGTTGGAAATCTGGTTTTTTCTGAGTGCGACCAATTGTACCTTTAGTTTTAAAAACCATGGATTAGAAATTATTGACATATTTCTTATTTTTATTTTATAAAAAATGAATAAAAGAATGAATGAATGAATGTTAGTGAATGCTCAACTAAGTAAATGACTAAGTGTATGAAGTTAGATGACTAATTATAAAGAATAAATGAATGAACAAATAAAAATTTATAAAGAATAAATGAATGAATGATTATGAATATAAATGAATGAACAAATAAAATATATAAAAGAAAGAACTAGTGAATGATGAATGTATTTAAAGTATTGGCCCCTGGATAATTCCAACCAAACGGTCTTTCATTGATTTCCTGGAACTAAATACATCAAAGAAAAGATTCCTGCTTAAGAAAACATGATAATCTGTCTCTCCTAAAAGACTATTACAAAATACTGGTCCTATAATCACTTTCTCGGATCCTGGACCTTTTTCACTGTCCTCTTTTGATTGCCTTGCTCTCCATCTGATCCCTACTTGTTCACGACCCTTTGACGTGTCAGCAGAAGCATCGCCGTGTAAGCTTTCCCTAGCTTGTTTCTCTAGTTGATTTGCTCGGGCTTCCTCATTTTTTGCTTTCTCCTTCCAGTAGTTATTCTCCTTCTTGAGGTTTTTGACCTCATGTTCCCACTCCCTGGAAGTCTTGAGAGTCCCCTCAAATCTGAGCTCAAAGCGGTACCTCTTGTTCTCCAAATGTAATTCCCGAAGATCGCCCTTAGTGATGTCCGTTTCTCTCTTGATCTGTTCCTTTTCTTTTTCTCGAGCTGATTCCCTATTTTTCATGTCCTCTAGCTCTTGTTGGAGTCGGGCAATCTCCTTGCTCATCCGGGCCTTTTCTTTTTCAAATTTCACCCTTGCGATGTCTAACTCTGATGGCATTTCCCTCTGTGGCGGATTCATGAACTAGACCTCCTCCCCATCTAATGTCAACAGTCTATCATTAATCCTTAATTCCCTCCATAACAGGTAATCAGGTGTGACGGTGTCGGCATATTTGGCCATTTTTATCCGGTGAGTTTTCTTCCATGCATCAATTACTGCCCGCACTTTCCCAGAATATCCTTCTTCCCCATAAGTGAACTCTGATGATCCTAGATTATGAGTCACCGGTGTGAATTGCCAAGACTCAACCTGTCTTTGCACCAACAAAGGCACATAACTCACAGACCCCTAAATTTCGAGTAGTGGAACTCACGGGTTGTCCCCACATTTATACATAATCGGCATAGGAACCATCAATGGAGCTCTCCAAGTCACCATCTCCCCTTTTAGATTCCGGAACATGTTGACCTATTTCTCTTCATTCCTGTCTTTAGGCCAATCATTTTGAAGGAATTCCCTAATCGAAACTAAAGTCTTCATGTACGGTTTGAAGGAAACATTTTCTATCTTCCAAAAGTGACTTTGAATCCAAATATAAAGGAGTTGTACACACCCCTTGATCCTCCCTTGTCCTGCCTTTTTACAAAAATTCAGGGATCGGATAGTTTCAGCTATGATGGCCGGAGATGGGTTGATCTTCTATTCCAATTTTTCAAAGAAATCAAACACGGCTATATCCACATGACCCAATATCTTGGGAATATGATTAACCCGTAGATGGCTAGAGCAAAGATGTCCCTGGCTTTTGCTTTGTCGAAACAACCCAATATCAACTGTCGGAGAGTTTCCCACGAAATGCACCTATTTTTCTGCTTTGTGTCCACATGACTCTCAACCCATGTTGTATACATTCCTGTGATCCTAGCCACTTTCTTCTTCAAACCTGAAGGTTTCATTTCCTTCAAATATACTCGATCAGGATTAGGACATTCAATACGTAACAGTGCTGAATATTCTTCGATCAGTGGTGTCATATCCTCCTTGTTAAAAGTGAAACATCTATAAGCAGGATTCCAAATTGTACCATAGCCTGAATCAACCCACTATTGACCTGAATCGGAATTAAGAGTGTTATATCTCCATATTTCTGAGTGAAGGCTACTTTCTCTGATACATTCCACTGATTCAAGATCTCGGCTAACCCTCGCAGATTATTCTGTCTAGGATCCACTTTGACCCTTTTCGGCAATACTGACACATAATCTTTCTTGAGGCAATCACCATCCTCCCTCTGATCTTTTTTCGACCGTGCCCTAACTACTGCATGATCTTCTATCACTTAAATAACCAGACACTCCATGAAAGTCCTTTGGGTTGGTAACTATCCCGAGGCCAATAAACTTCAAGTGTATGATGATGTCTATGATGCATGTCAAAGAAAAGAAAACAGAAAGAAATAGATTAGTAAAGAAATGAATTCACAAATATAACATAAATAACAACATGCTTTAAAAAATTGTCCCAAAAATTTAAACAGAGCTTCGGCATTACGATGCCTTTAGGACAAAATAATAAAAAGTACGAGCAATATGATGTTCGTTCATCATCACCCAATTTGTATCTAACATATAGAAAGATGGTAAAAGGTTGGAAATGTTCCTCCATGTGTTCTTAAACTTCGGGTATCTAACAAAAATCCAGCATGGCTTCGCCTAGGTTCACTATATGAAGGTGAATCGGTTCTAAGGCCCCGAATTGCTCCTCACTGTCGCCGGTGAAGGCTAGTAAGGCACCCCGATAAAAGCGGGTTCAATTCGGTAGAGTATATTTTCCTATGCCCGTACGGAGGATTATCACGAAGGCATTAGGTACTTTATACTCCGGAAGTGTTTCACTAGCCCATACGGAGGATCAATCACGAAGGCGTAGATACTTTACTCCCACTTAAAAGGACGGAACCCGGGTAGAGGATTCATGTTATGCAAATGCAAATACAGTGTGTGCGGAGGAACAAAACAAACCTGTCACCACCTATTCTACAACTCTTATTCTAACTACCCCACTAAAATCAAACAATGTAAAGCATCAGTCAAGCAAACATATAAATATACGCAACAAAATAACCAGAGAACAAATAATAATATGAATGCACATGAATATAGACATATTAAAAGATTTTTTTTTTTCAAAATTCTCTTTTATTTTAAAAATATGGGAATTAAAATTAAATACCAATTAAACCAACAAAACCGAGACTTTGATAACACACGACTAATTCTAGGCCTGACTCTCTAATTTTCCCTACTGGAGTCGCCAAGCTATCGCAATCTAAAAAATAACGAGTCTCATCGCAAGAATTTATTATTCGTTAAGCGTGACATTAAAAAAAATCGAGGAAAAGTCGACTTAATTCCTCTAGAAAAATGAAGGTTTTGAAAATGACCTTGAAAAAGACATGGAGTCGCCACCAATCTATTTTAGCTAGGTGTGATCGGCCACCTATTAAAATCGATTTTATAAAATATTTTAAAAATTAATTTAAACATTTTTAAAACCGATTTCAAATCTGCGTTTTAAACCAAAGAAATCAAAGAAACAGGTCCGGAACTCAGTTACGTGCGGGGAAGGATTAGCACCCCCACAACGCCCGTATAAAACGGTACCTTATTAATCGTGTGTTATCTCAAGTCTCGGTAAAAAGTTGGTTTTAAATTTAGTATTTCAAGTTAATTCCCCATTTAAAGAAAAATAATTCCATTTTTAATTAAAAATGATCTGGAATTTATAAATTCAAAATTTTCCTATATTCCCCACGTTTTATTCCCCAACAAACGTGGCAAAATATAGAAATTAGTTTTG
Organism: Fremontodendron californicum; assembly: GCA_030761205.1. Classification (NCBI taxonomy): domain Eukaryota; kingdom Viridiplantae; phylum Streptophyta; class Magnoliopsida; order Malvales; family Malvaceae; genus Fremontodendron; species Fremontodendron californicum. The sequence continues at coordinate 11,163,319 of JAULJL010000022.1, forward strand.
GAAAACTTTCCGAATCATTCTCTTTTTTTGAAAGAAAGATATTCCTTCATTAATGATAATTGATGATATTCCCTCCAGCAAACCCGGTAGAGAACTCATGAATTATTTTAACTCGGGAATATCTTTATTTGTTTATTGAAAAATCATTATCCTTTTGAAAACATTTTAAAAGATATGAATATGTATATGCATGACATAAATAAAATGACATAGCGAAATCTAAATAATATAGTGCATCCTAAATGATATAATATAATTTAAATGCCTTAGCATATTCTAAATGAAATGAAATGTCCTAAGTTATATGACATATTCTAAATGAAATGGAATGACCTAGGTAACATAATATATTCTATATGAAATGTAATATCCTAAGACATATGATATATTCTAAATGAAATAAAATATCCTAAATGAGATAATATATCTTAAATGAAATGAAATGACCTAGGTAACACAATATATTCAACATGAAATGAAATGACCTAAGTAACATAATATATTCTATATGAAATGAAATAACCTAAGTAACATACTATATTCTATATGAAATGACATAATTTAAATGACATGGCAAATATGAATGATATGGCATATAATTTAAATGACATGGAATATAAAATAATGCTATCATATAATATGCATGGAAATAAAAATGAAAATAATAATGCATGAACATAGTATATGCTAAATAATATAACCAAAAAAGAATAATTAAACAAAAAGCATAGGATATCATGAAATATTCCAAATCATATAATCAACAATATAACATAACTCAAAATCATAACAATATCATAGAAATTATCATAGCAAAAATCACATATTATATAAAATGCATGAATATGGAAAATGCAATACATGAAAATGTATTTTTTCCTTTAATTAAGGAAATCCGTATATCTAAAAAGATATCCGGCTACCTTAGAAAAATATGTCAAATTAAATATTCTAAAACCAAAATACTTTGTGATTGTTTGAAAACAATTTGGAAAAGCTTATATTAAAAATAAAAACTTGACTAAAACCTTTTTTTAAATGGCTCTAATTTCCTAAGTTTAAAATCCCGGACTTGACCACCCTTAACCCGAGACTTAAAAAATAATTTTTAGAGTTTAAAAAGGCTTAGAAACTACCCTAAGTCAGTAGCTAACCTTCCTAATCAGCCCCTCTAAGTAACTTAACCAAAACAGAAAAATGATTTTTCTTTAAATTCAATTCTGACTCCACTGTCCAGTTTTCAGCCACGATTTTTTACCCTATTTTTAAAAATTCATAAAATTCTTAAAAAAATACTGGAGACTCAGTACATGTAAAAATACATGGGAAAAAATCATCTTAATTTTCAGATTAAAGATGAATGCCCAAAAAAATCGGGAAAGTACGAGTACTGGGTGAAAAAACTGTTTTGCCAAAACACGTTTTTGTCTTTGATAAAATCATTTAAAAATCAAAGTAAAAATATTTAAGACTCACAAAATGACTTAAAAACCGTAGCTGGACTTTTTGAAAGTTAGATAAAAATTGGATAAGTAAAAAAAATCACAAAGGTAGAATAATTAATTTGACAAAACTTAATTTTCCACAAGTGTGCTCAAGAGAGCATGACTTTGAACCATTAATTGGCCTAAGTCATTATTCAAGTGGCATGAACATAAAATGCATGAAAAATTACAGCAAATATGATGCATGAAATGTATGAGTTTAAACCTAAATGTCATGGAAAAATGCATGGCATCCATATAGTAACCTAGACCTAAATGAACTTGCATGGCCTTTAATGCAACCTAGGTCTAAAATGCATGAATATGCATGGCAAATAAACCAAACCTAATAACTAAAATATGCATGGCATTTTCACAAACACAAGACATGCTTAAACTAAAAACTCAACCAAATATCATACAAATGCTAACCTATCAACTAACATAGCAAAAATGCAACCACGATGCTAGAATACAAGGAGTGGCCGAATGGCCTATAATTCCTAACAAATATGGCATTTTCACAAACACTTGGTATACTTACACTAAATACTCAATAAAATGTCATGCAAATGCAAAAACCTACCAACTAACATGGCAAAAATGCAACATACAATGCAAAACACATGGAGTAGCTGAATGGCCTCAAGCTCCAACAAGCATGGCATTTTCACAAACACTTGATATACTAACATGCTCAACTAAAATATAACACTCAAAACATGCAAACACAAAGTAGAAATACTAAAACCAAACAAGCATTTTCACAAACACTTGATATACTAACATGTTCAACTAAAATATAAAACTCAAATCATGCAAACACAACACAAGCATTTTCACAAACACTTGATATACTAAATATAAAACATCAAGAAATTTAAACATTATGAAAACAGAAAATTAAAAATGCAAGAACATGATATTTAAATCATAAATGGCAACAAACAAAGCAACCAAATTAAAAATGACTCAAGTATATGAAGTAGAATAACATTTAAAACATCATGATTAAAGAAAATAACATAAATAACATGATAAAATAAACAAAACAGCAACATTAAATAAAAATGTAGGCCATTCGGCCATGGTGAGAAAAATGTAAAAAAAATTGTAAAAAAAAAAATATTGAAGAAAGAGATGAAGAAAGAACTTAAGAAGAACAATAAAGAAACACTTATTTCAAAAGGAAACTCACCAAATAATAATCAAAATAGAAAAAACAAGAATGGAAAATCAAGAAAGTGCAAGAGTTGGTGCTCAAGAGCAACCTCAAGAAGCTATATTTCAAGCTTTATCTCTTCAAACTTTCCTTTCTTTTCTAAACTTTTTTCTTTTTGCTTTCAACCAAAGAGAGAAAAACCAAGTTAAAACCAAGAGAAATCTGAAAAAATGAAGTGTGAAAAATGAATTCTGCCCTTCCCTATTAGTGCTAGCAGAATGCCCATCTCTCTACTCCAAGAAATGTTGTCATTTTTTCCCAACCAATTTTCCATCAAATGGCTAATAATTCAAGGTGAAAAATTATGAAATTACCACCCTTAGATTAGCATGGCAGCTTTCCATAATTACAGCTATTCAAGAATAATGTTGACACTCTCCCTTGGCCTATGTGGCTTAATCACAATGGCTTGATTAAAAAGAATCTCTAACTAACTCTTAATCTTTGGCCATTTGATTGAAAAATCAGAAGCTTCCTCTTTCCTTTGGGCCTTGGCAGGCCAGCACTTCTCTTTTCCAGCCCAAGTCTGATTTTTTGAAAGGCCAAAAGAAGCCCTTTTCGGTTGCTTGGGTGAAATGACCGTTTTTCCCCCCGGATGCAAATAAATATCAAACGAACTCCAATTTCAAATTTTATTTTTTTTAATACTTTCAAAATAATAAAATATTGAATTCTGGAAGTTTTCAAAATTTTCCGAGTCCGTTTGCTATTTATTTGGATTTTTTCTTCCAAAAATGCCCTTTTATGCCCCTACATTTTACCATTTTTTAAACGAGCTCCAAATCAAGATTTTTCTTCACCAATCTCTTCCAAATAATTTAAAAGTGTGATATGGAAGTTTTCATAATTTTTGGAACTCATTTGGTAATTTTTCGGGATTTATCTACTTGAATTACTCCATAGGGGCTCGGGATTTTCCATTTTGCAAACGAACTCCGAATCAAGATTTTCTTTCGCCAATATCTTCCAAATAATTTAGAAATGAGATTTGCAAAATTTCAGAACTTTTGGAGTCCATTTGCTATTTTTTCGGGATTTATCTTCTTGAATTATTACATTAGAGGCCCGGGATTTGGCCATTTTGCAAACGAACTCCGAATCAATATTTTCTTTCGCCAATCTCTTCCAAATAATTTAAAAATGAGATTTGCAAAATTTCAGAAGATTTGGAGTTCATTTGCTATTTTTTCAGGATTTCCCTTTTTGAATTACTACATGAGAGACTCGGGATTTGGCCATTTTGTAAACGAACTCCGAATCAAGATTTTCTTTTGCCAATCTCTTTAAAATTTTTTAAGAATGAGATTTTCCACTTTTCAGAATTTTCGGAGTCTATTTGCTATTTTTCCCAAATTTTCCAATTTTGCCTTTTTGCCTCTGAAACCCAGTTTTGCTCAAAACAAGTCCGATTTTCAGATTTTCTTCAAGCTGAGCCTTGGGCTATCCCTTTTTAATCATTCCTCATCCATTGGGGGCTTTATTCTTACCAAGTCGGACCATTTCTGTAATTCTGCTCGATTTCTCCGAAATCCACCAAAAACCCTAATTCTCGGTTTTCTCCCGGATTGACATTTCTTTTAGTTTTTCTTTCAAGTGGCTTCTCCATTACCCGTAGTCAGTGCTTATCTTTCATTTGGAACCTTCAATTTCGACCAATTCGATCGTTTAAGCACTTTTCCCCAAATTTCCCTGATTAGGGTTTTCTTTCTACTGAATCTCCATAACCCAACTTCCGAACTCCATATTTTTCGATGTAGACCTCGGATTATCAAAATTCTTTTGCCATTTTTCAATTGAACTTCAAATATTGATTTTGAAAGTGGGTTGACTTTTTAGTAGTTGACTTTTTGGGGTTGACTTTTTCAAGGTTGACTTTTTTCAGGTTGACTTTTTTTGACTTTGACTTTTTATGCTCACCCTCTTAAACTAAGTCTCGGAGTACCACCTACAAGATGAAAAAGGTTCTTTTACATTCTGAAACCTCAATTTAGGAAGAAAACATACCTATTTTAGTGGTCCGTACAAAATTAGGTGTCTACACACATCCTTTATAGATTACAAGGAGACAAAACTGAATGAATTAAATTTATCTTTATTGTTATACTATCATAGCATAATAAGAATTAAACCTTAACTACACAAAACAAATAATGATAAATTGCAATTCAAATAGCCAAACTATCTCCCAACAATACAATAGACGATCAAAACCCACTTACAAAATTAAATCCGAGATCAGTACTAAATTAACTATAGAAAATTTTTACACTATATCATTAATCGAGCACCAAAAAATTAGAAATTATAAAAGAAAAAATAACTTCAAAAACCCATTTTTTCTTTACGAATTACGGGAGAACTAGAATAGTAGGCAAAGAAGTAAACAATGGCCCATTCATAATCACATAGATACTCATATAAAAATAAGAATAAGTGCAAATAAATTAACCTCAACTAGAAAAAATGCCTTACCTTGAGTTACAGCTAAAAATAAAATGTGAAAATTTCATTATCAAGCTTATCAAACAAAGCTCACCACCGAAACTTGTTAGACAGATGATAGGAAAATACAAACCTAGGAAAACCCAAACAAAAGAACAAAATTAGAGAAAAATAAAGAAATAAAAAATAATACCCAGATTTTTTTGGTACCTTGTAAATTTCTCATATGTTTGCTCGATTTGAAACGGTGCATGTATGGTGTGATGATGAAAAGGCATTAGATTTTGAAGCAAAATTTGAAGACAAGAATTGTACGTTTCTTTCTTCTGAAATACGTTTTTTTTTTTTTTCTTTGCTTTAAAACCTTAGTGATTAGGGTCAAAAGAGTAAAAATAACTTCCTTCTTAATAGTTTTCAAACTTAACATTTCCGTTTGAGTAATAAATTTTTCTTATAGTGCCAATTAATAAATTGTTTTTTTTCATTGGTTGATTTTCAAATTCTCCCAAGACTTCTTTTTGCTCTTGATCCCATACATAAACATGATTATGTGGTTGTAACAAGTCATATAAACTGTTTATTTTTTTTTGCATAATGAAGTAAAAAGGGATTTGATTCTTATTTTCAATGATTTATGTTCTTTCTTTTAATTTAATATCTCTAATTTAAATGTAACAAATATTATAAAAGTAATTTTTTGTCTAGAAAACTTCCATAGGCAAAACTTTTTCAAATATGTGTCTTTCAATTTAAATATTGTAAAAATATTTAAAATGAAATTTTCGTACAAGAATAAATTACTTATTAACAAAACAAAAAAATTATTGACATGATATTAGTTTCCTCTATTAATTTAAATCTTTCAATAATTGTGCATTTTATATGAAATTTAATTTTTATATATGAATTAAATTCTTAATAAGCAATGAATGATTAATTTTAGCAAATTTTGAAGAGTCTATATATTGCATTGCATTTTTTAATTTTAGTTGTATAGAGATGTTAATAGAATTCTAATGACCTTAGTAAATGTCGAGAAGTTTTTTTTTTATTATTTTTTTTATTCAATCTTCAATCCTACGATAATAAGAGAAAAAGTAAAATAAAATAATTTAATTTATTTTTAGGGTAGTTAATTGGCTTTCCCATCTTACTTATAACAATTTCTATATCATGAAGAAAACAATAACTTAACATGTCATAATTAAAATGGATTTTAGTTATAAAAATATCATTTTTTAATCATTTAATTTAATCTAAATATTAAACTTAAATCATGTATGAGAATTACAATTTTCATTCTCTAGATGTCTTAGATTGATTTTTATTTGATTTTTAATTAAATTTTTATTATGATTTTAATGGACCACGGTCTTCAACTTGGCAAAACTTTGAAACTGAAAAGCATTAAGTTTTCTTATTTGGCATTTGTTCTATTTTTTAATAATTTAAGTAATTAAATTTGACTTACATATTTAAACTTAAAGCATACACATGCATTTCTTGAGCAATAATCATCAAAATTTCAAATAATCAATGGACACATCATTCATGAAATCATCTTTATCTCAAATTTAGTTATTTATATATATATATATATATCTTATTTTAACAAAATTATTTTAACCAATTTAATCCACATTTAAAATCCAAAGAAAAACTAGAAATATTATACTGAAAACACTAAATTCAAATCCAATAAACCTTGCCAATGGGACTTTGTCTCAATGATAAAGTATGATTTAAAATATAATATAAATTTACAATTGTTTTAAGGTCGACCCGTGTATCGCGCGAGAGTATTCCTACTATATATAATATAACAAGGTACATACTGACTCTATAAATTCTGTTGACATTGAGGCTTACTTGGATACTTGTAATTTTGACACTTAGAATAATATATAAAATTAAATAATTTTAACAATTAAAAGAAAATACCAATTTAAAATTTAAAGAATTGCAATCCAAATCAACAATGATATCTTTTTCTAAATTCAGATATCTTAAATATGATTTTAATCTTTACAAATTAATTTTCTAATAATCCTTTAATATTTTATCCCTTTTAAAGATAAAAATGTTGGATATGAATGTATTATTTGGGTGTATATATATATATATGAAATACATATTCCAATAAGTAGGTTACCGTAACTACATACACGGTGTATAATTTCATACACAATTGATATTAATTTGAATGAGAAATTAGTCTCATTAAACACCCACTTGAAGAGGAAGAATGTTGGTTGAAGGTGTGGTTGGTTGTCAATCCCATATGGAACTAAGAATGACTTTAGCTTATAGTATTTATAAGCTAGTGTTCTATGTTGGGTTGGGCCCCAAGGGGCACCCAAGTTTTGTGGTGGGTGAAGACCTACACAACTTGGGCTGGACCATACACGTGCGCACCACCGTTGAGCTGAGTTGGGCCGGGTCGGATCAGGCTTGGGCTGGGTCGGGTCAGTATCTATCTTTTCGATGCCCAGCCCAACCATCCAACTAGCTTTATTTTTTTCCAAATAGTTTCTGTGCGTTCGGTTTAAGACTGAATCATTGTGTGTCTGTTCGGTTTGAATCGAACCGGTTCGTGTCTGCTCCAACAGGATTGTCTGCTGTCTATTGGTTGAACCAATTCGTTCAAACAGTCTTGATTGTTCCGAACAGTCCTCTGATCTTCTATAAATACAGACATCTTGTGTCTGTTTTATTCACTGATTTCTAGAATAGAAAATTTCTTTTCTTCCTCCGGTTTTCCTTTTCTGTTTGAGAGAGAGTCTAACATTTTCTTGGTTCGCTGGGTTGCTTCGAGTGTGCCCTCTAGAGCAATGTTATCGAGGAGGCCTGAGAGACGATTTGCATCAATCTGCAAGCACCTTAGAGGCAGGCAAAATTTGTCTCAAGGTCAGAGGTGAAACCTTGACTCGGTATTGATTTTTTCAAATCAATTCCTACAAGTGTTCGTGTTTTCGATTCTGTGTTATCTGTTACATGCTTGTTAAAAGTCAGTATTAATATTTGTTTCTTGTAAGTTCTTATATATATATATATATATACTGAAATTAATTTCTGTAAATTTCTTTTATATATTCTGTTTATTATTTATATGATTTTATTATTCAGTTTTTGTATAATCGGTATACTGCATACAACATTCTTAAGACGAATTTTTTTCTTTGCTGTTTATCGATTCTTACCTTACTGTTTGTTAGCATATTACATACTGACTCCTTGTTTTGTTTTATTACTTTTTCAAATCAATTCCTTGTTATATATATATATATATATATATATATATTGCACTGGTGTTTTTTACTTTTATATTGATTTTTATAAGTCGAATACTGTACGTGCTATTTCCAATAATTGTTAGTATTTATATATTGTTGTTGTTTACTTAATTTTACATTGCTTCTGATGTTAGTATATATTTCATATATATTGCATTTGTTTAGTAATTTATATTTGCTTTATAATATATATATTTCGGTACTGTTTCCAACATATATATTGTCTGGTTTGGTCTTTAATATATATATATTATTTATATTATCGTGCGAAGGACTGCTGACAGAACAAAAAAAAGAAAGCTCAACCCAACTTAGTTGATGATTATGAGATTGAGCTGGTTGCTATTACGTCACAAGTGAACTTGGTGGAAACCCTAAGACATGCTGGGTTGACACCGGGGCCACTTGTCACGTATGTTCTAAAAGGAAGAGTTTTTCCGAGTACAAAGAAGCTGCTGATGATGAGCAACTATTTATGGGAAACTCTACGGCTTGCAAGGTATGAGGCCATGGAAAGGTAATACTCAAGATGACCTTCAGGAAAGAACTTACTTTGAACAATGTTGTTCATGCTCCTGAAATTCGAAAGAATTTGGTTTCCGGCTCTCTGTTGAGTAAGAACGGGTTTAGGCTTGTTTTCGAGTCTGATAAAATTGTACTCACTAAAAGTGAGATATTTGTGGGTAGATGATACTTATGTAATAGGCTTTTTAAGTTCAATGTAATGGCTATTGTGCCAAAGAACAAAGAATAATAATAAGATTATTTCTTTCTGTTTATTTGAATATGTCCTCTATTTTATAGCATGGTAGATTAGGTCATGTAAATTACACGACCTTGTAATGAATCAGCAATTTGGATTTGCTTTCGGAAAATTGTTTGAAATCCAAATCTGCTAAGGCTTCTTTCTATTCAATAGAAAGAAATAGTAAACCTCTAGATTTAATTCACACTGAAATCTGTGATTTAAAATTTGTGCAAACTAGAGGCGTTAAAAAGTATCTCATTACTTTTATTGATGATTGCACAAGATATTGTTATGTCTATATGCTAAAAAGCAAAGACGAGGCCTTGAAAGTTTTTAAGCTCGTTAAAAATGAGGTCAAAAATCAACTAAGGAAGGAAATTAAGATAATAAGGAGTGATAAGAAAAATGGTATCATCCATCTAAACTCTACTCCTTATTCACCTCAACAAAATGGTATTGTAGAATGAAAGAACCGAACATTTAAAGAAATGATGAACGCTTTGTTGATAAGTTTAGTATTATCTCAGAACTTATGGGGGAGGCTATTTTAATAGTTAATTATATTTTAAATAAAAAAAATATATATCCCACAAGAAATTGGACAAGACACCGTATGAATTATGGAAGGGTCAAGGACCATCCTATAAATACACGAAAGTGTGGGGGTGTCTTGCGAAGGTATCGGTTTCTCTGGCTTAAAAGGTCATGATAGGACCTAAGACTATGTTCGGTGCCTCATTCGAAGGGACCATGACCAGTCCTTGAGGGCAAGAGAAGGACATGTGAGAAAATGTCAACCTTATGCAACAAGGGTACTCGGGTGCGATCATGTCGTCAATGAGGGTATCAACATAGTAAGTGGGGAAGAGTGTCATGGTATGGTAACAGCATGCCTTATTGCTACCATGACTACCCCATTGTGAAGCAAAGGATGAGAGTTTGTCCATGGGATCGGTGATCCCTATTGGTGCCAATAGTGGCACGGACCTTGGAAGCAAACCATTAAGTTGTAAATGAATGTAATGATATAACATACTCAGTAAGCAAACTGAGTAAATTTACAATTAATCCTGGAAAGGATCACTGGAAGGTCATAGTAAGGGTACTCAGAAATTTAAGATACACCTAAAGTTATGGACTGCACTATACAAGATATCTAAATGCAAAATGGATATTCAATACTAAAGATTTCAAATCTACTAATGGATTTATTTTTATTATTGGAGAAGCTGTAGTGTTTTGGAAATCTTTTAAATAAAAGTGTATTGCCAGATCTACCATGGCATCTGAATTTTTAGCTTTAGATAAAGCTGGAGAAGAAGCGGAATGGCTTCGAAAGTTTAGAAGATATTCCAAGTTGACCGAAACTTCTGCCAGCAATTTGTATACATTGTGATAGCCAATCTGCAATTGGTAGGGCATAGAGTTGTTTGTATAACGATAAATCTCGACAGTTTCGTCAAAAACATAATACCGTTAGACAGTTGCTCTTAAATGGAATTATCTCTATTGATTATGAAAAATCAAAGGATAATGAAAGCTCGCTTACGAAAAGGTTTAACAAGAGAGCAAGTAAATCATTGAGGGAAATGGGTTTTAAGCCTATAAATTAAAGTTACATAATGGCAACCCAACCTTGTTAACCCAAGATCTAGGTTCAAAGGGACAACCGAGTTATGTTAACTTAGGGTGAGCACTAAAAGAGTTAAACACTCTAATCCATTCCTATGATGAATTAGTGCCGCCTGCGAAGAAGTTAGGATAACCTATGCTTTTATTGATTCTTATAGCTTGATAAAATCAAGTGGGGTATTGCAGGATACTCTTAATAAGCAATCACCTATTATGAGTAAGAAACGTGGCCACTTCTATGAGAATTGATCAGGCTAAATTCTCTAGAGTACTCATAGAAACCAGGAAGTGTTCGGGGCCAAAATAGACACAACTTGAGAACCAAAGATGTTCGAAAAAGAATTGCGTGATACCTATTGTCTTGGTTTACACGAAAGGCTGAATAGTTCAAGACATCATGTTCACTAGTTAGCAGAGTAAATCCGATAGTTATCGCTATGGAAGGTTCAAAGCCAAAAGCTACCTATCTTGATACAATTACTTTTCAAAGCTACTCTCTCCATTTCCGAGTCAGTTTGTTAGTTTATTCAGACAATTTCTATTCATGTGGGGGATTGTTGGATATCAATGTATTATTTGGGTATATATATACGAAATACATATTCCAATACGTAGGTTGTTGTAACTACATACACGGTGTATAATTTCATACACAATTGATATTAATTTGAATGAGAAATTAGTCTCATTAAACACCCACTTGAAGAGGAAGAATGTTGGTTGAAGGTGTGGTTGGTTGTCAATCTCAAATGGAACTAAGAATGACTTTAACTTATAGTATTTATAAGCTAGTGTTCCATGTTGGGTTGGGCCCTAAGGGGCACCCAAGTTTTGTGGTGGGTGAGGACCTACACAACTTGGGATAGACCACAAGCACGCGCGCACGACGCCGCCGAGCCAAGCCGGGCCGGGCTTGGGCTTGGGTCAGTATCTATCTTTTTGCTGCCCAGCCCAACCATCAAACTAGCTTTATTTTTTTCCGAATAGTTTCTATCCGTTCGGTTTAGGACCTAATCATTGTGTGTCTGTTCGGTTTGAACTGAACCGGTTCGTGTCTGCTACAACAGGGTTGTCTGCTGGCTGTTGGCTGAACCGGTTCGTTCAAACAGTCTTGATTGTTCTGAACAGTCCTCTGTCCTTCTATAAATACAGACATCTTGTGTCTGTTTTATTCACTGATTTCCAAAATAGAAAATTTCTTTTCTTCCTCCGGTTTTCCTTTTCTGTTTGAGAGAGAGTCTAACATTTTCTTGGTTCCTATGTTGCTTCAAGTGTGCCCTCTAGAGCAATGTTATTGAAGAGGCTTGAGAGACGATTTGCATCAATCTGCAAGCACCTTAGAGGCAGGCAAAATTCGTCTTAAAGTCAGAGGTGAAACCTTGACTCGATGTTGGTTTTTTCAAATCAATTCCTATAAGTGTTCGTGTTTTCGATTCTGTGTTATCTCTTACATGCTTGTTAAAAGTCGGTATTAATATTTGTTTCTTATAAGTTCTTATATATATACTGAAGTTCATTTCTGTAAATTTCTTTTATATATTCTGTTTATTATTTATATGTTTTAATTATTCAATATTTGTATAATCGGTATACTACATACAACAAAAAACACATAAAAGAATATCTTAACCTACACTTACTAAAGATATATTAAATTTAGAATTCAAATACTAACTTAACAAGTTAAGAGTTATATACCTTTTAAATTTTTTTTTTTTTTTAAAATCTTATACAAAAACAATTTAATGTAAAAAGTAAGGCAACGGGTAACTCATTAAAATATTGACATTTATGAATATTAATAAATTAAAATTGAAAAAGCTAAGCAATGATTTTGGACATTGACATTTTTGAATCAAATGTTATAGTTTTAAATATATTTTTCACTTTAACTATAATTCTTTATTAGAATGCTATTTTTTCTGAACTTAAATTTTTATTATTATGTTATATATAGTTATCGCTTCTATTTTGTATATTTAATAATTTTTTAAATTTTTTAAATAATTAAATTAATAAATGTATAAGAATTTAATTATGCTAATTTTATGAGTATATAATTGTATATAGTAGATCAATAAAATATGTATATTTTATAAAAATAATATTAAAATTAAAAATATATATAATAAAAAATTCCCCATGAGTTCAAAAGAAATTAATATTTTAGATTTTTATTAAGTAGAGTTGCTTTACATTTGTTGGGAGGCTATATATCTCGTACACTGTCATTGAAGTTTTTAAATTTCACAAACAGTGTTAACAAGGTGGCACATATCAATAAGGTATAATAAAAATATATATAAAAGTTAATTATTAAAAAAAAGTAAGACATGTGACAACCTCTTAACCCGCTTATTGAGTTAAAAAAAGTTCACTGCCAGTATATCAAAAGCGAACTCTATAATTTTGTCTTTTACTGCTTTTGAAGCGACTAAGTTGAGAAGCTATTGGCCATAATTTTTGAGAGATGATTGAAATTGAAGTATATGAAAATAATAGAATTTTTTTTTTTTAATAAAATGCAAATACAAAAAGAAAAATATGATCTCCATGATCAGTTATTTAATGCTACCTCACGAGTCATGATGATGCATATAGAGATCCACAATTCCACATATTTCTTTCTTTTCTCTTCGGATTTGTATTTTGCTTATTGTGGCTTTCGTAAGAATTTGAAATTTCATAGAATTGCTAGTATGATATAGGAAGAAAGCCAATCAGAAAAAGAAAAAAAAATTGACATGTGATCTGACCCGACTTGATCCAACACTATATGATTCGAGTTGAATCTGGTTGGATTCGAATAGAGATAGACCTCTCACATAACCCAATTCGTATTGACCCAAGTAACTCAGGTTAGATCTAGACTCGACCCAATCCAAAAAATCTAACTCAAGTTACACCCTAATTGGTGAGCAGTGCAACAATAAAAACAACTAAAAATGTTTGTAAGCAGCTAAAAGATTGTTTGGTAGAGAGTAACCAAAAGAAGTAGATGATCTGTGGTGATGTGCACCAGGAAAACAACAAGAGAAGAAGATTTTAGCAGGCTAGCAATGCGTCAATCAAGAAAAGATCATGGAGAGAGGTGCTCCAAGAAGAAAACAATAAAAAGCAAGCAGTAACCAAAAGAATTGATACAAGCAAGAAATGCAAATTAGGAAAGGGTGTTTGAAAGTCATTTTCAATTCATTCGACGTTTATGTAAGAGCATAACAGAAGGGGCGACAAGGAAGTTAGGATTAGCTTGAATTACTGAGTTTGTTTACTTATTGTCAAGTTGAAGAATTAGAAGTCAATGCGGTTTTGTATTGGAATAATGTCACAAATGATCTTTAAAGTTTATCAAATTTTAAAAAGTGGTATTTGTACTTTAAAAATATTTATTTTAGTACATAAAGTTTTATTCCATGTATTAATGTAGTATCTGTCAGTAACACTGTTAATTTTTTTAAATTACATGGCTTATGTTCAATGACAACGTGAGATGTAGCATTTTAATTTCATGTCATATTAAAACGTCATCCACTTTCTTGCCCACGTTTTTTAAAGTAAAACCAACATTAAAGAAAAAACTAATTAACCAATTCCAGAAAAAATTAAAGATAACTCATTTTAGTAAAAAAAAAACAACTTGAAATATTCTCAAATTGAAACAACCCCGAAAACCTAACCTTTCGAAACAGAGAAGGAAATTAGATTTTTGCAAAGTGAAATTCGTGAGATTTTTGTAAGTACCTTAGTTGTCTTTCTTGATTTTTTACAATTGTGGCTTTTGGTGTTTGAGGTATATAATGTATGATTTTTTTATTTTTTTTTGTAATTCTGGTCAAATTTGTTTGCTTGAAATATCACTGTTCCGGTTTAATTTGTCTGCATATTAAATGTGTTATTTTATAAATTTTGTTATAGTTGCTATTGGCTTTGCAGTTGGTTTCCGAGATGAGCATGGTGATTTTTGGTCTCATTTTCATGTCTTTATCTACCTTTATTTATTTCTTTATGTTGCATCAGTACTTATTCCTTCTATTATTAGATGTAATATATTTTTAGTATTATGATTATTGTGCAGCATAAAATGACTTTTATAAAGATGCCTTTACAGATGCATTTGGGTGGAAATTTTGTGGAAAATTCAAAAGTATGTTATGTTGGTGGGATGTTGATGTTTGGAATGTTGACCCTGAAGTGATATCACATTGGGTCTTGTGAGATATGGTGGAGGAAGCAGTGTATGGGTCTGTTAAAAGATTTTATCATTTGACACCAGGTTCTGAGTTTGGTGATGGGTTAGTGTTGTATATGATAATGCCTCTTTTTTTAGAATGATAAGACATATAAGGGAAGAGGGAGAGATACATGTTTATGTAGAACATGGGGTTTATGTGCCAGAGGTGGATGAGGATCTTATTGGACTTCCATGTTAGGAAAATAATAAGGGGGGGACAAAATAGCAACGCAGAAAGTAGTGAATCTAATGTTTAAATTGGTTGTTATAGGGACATTAATGTAAAAACCACTTCAAATATGGGTGGTAGTGATGAAGGGTTAGATGGTATTAACTTTGGTGGGTCTCCTAACAATAATAATGAATTAGGAAGTGAGTTTGTAAATGTAACTTAGTTGAGGAATGGTAACTTGATGGTTGTGAGGGTAACTCTGAAGATAGTGATAAAGAGCCCTTAGGAGATTTTGAATGGGTGTCAGATTAAGAGGATGAAGCGATGCAAAAGATTAATACTCACTTGAGAAAGTTTAAAGAGAAAAAACAATAGAGAAATGTTAACCTTATTGAAATCCCACTTGAGTTGGAGTTTGAGGGTCTAGTCCAAGAGATCAAAAAATAAGAGCAACTTTGAAAAAAACAAATATAGGCGAGTCTAGTGGGGTAAAGAAGAATACTAAAGATGGGAATGACACTAATCACCTAGACTTTTTAGATTTAAGCAGTTATGAGACTGATGAGGATGTGGAGGTTGTATGTAAGAATAGTTATTTTGACCCTTCAGATCTAGTGCCTATATTTGAGCCTGGTATGATCTTTGAAGGTCCAAGCCAATTCAAGGATGCATTGAACAAATTTGCAATTGCTAAAAGACTTTATTTTAAACTGTTTAGGAATGAGAAGAAGAGAACAAGGCCTGTTTGCAAAAATAAGGGTTATCCATTTGTAATCTTTTCTGGAGTAGATAATCAAGATGGCTTGTTTAAGATAAAAACCTTGAGGAATGAGCATACCTGCACAATTTCATTCAAGAACTCAAGGGCAAATTATAAGGTCTTGGTAGAACATTTTCTTCCTAAGCTTAGGATAATACTAGACATTGGTTGAGATGGTAACACTTAGCAAAGAGGAGTTGAAAGTTGATGTCTCTATAGGTGTGTGTAGGAGAGCTAGTTTTATAGCTCAATAATAGATTACTAGTAGGTATTATTATGAGTTTAAGAAACTATTTGACTATGCTAATGCTTTGAGGAAGGCAGATGAACAAGGGAATGTAAATTTGTTGGTTGAAAGACCTACTCCTATGCATAACCTTAGATTTTTAAGGTTTTCTGTATGTTTTAGTGCACTGCATGATGGGTTTGTTAAGTATAGTAGGCTTTTTGTTTGTTTAGATGGTTGTTTTCTGAAGTGACCTTTGAAAGGTGAACCCTTTGTTGCTATTGGAAGAGATGGCAATAATCAAATGTATCATGTTGCCTGGGCATTAGTGGAGGTAGAGAATAAGTATTCATGGGGTTGGTTTTTGGATAACTTGAAAGGATCTTTAGATGATGGATGGTGAGAGATTCACTATCATGAATGACATGTAGAAATTATGTGTTTCCATTACTTTTTATGTTCTTTAGTAATGCTAAACTAGTTTAAGATTTAAATTTTATGTGATGCTGTAAGTTTTGTGATTCCAAAAGCTGAGCATAAGTTCAGTGCCAGACATTGGTTTACAATTTGGAAGAAAAGTCTATAGAAACACAGACTTGCACAAGCAGTTCTAGATGTGTAGTACAACAGAAACTGATGTTAAGAAGAGAGCAAAAGAGCTTGTTGACATGAAGGGAACACTGGTGGATATGCTAAGAAAAAATCCAAGTCATTGGAGTAAGGAATTTTTTAGCATTAGATGTTTATCTGATGTGGTGGATAATAACATATTTGAGGCATTTAATGCTAGAATTATTCATGCTAGACATATGTCCATAACTTCAATATTTTAGGAAATTAGGCATTATGTTATGCAAAAATTGTGAATAAAAAGAGTGCTTGTGTTAAGTGAACAAAACTAATTTGTCCCAAAAATTTTGGGAAAGTGGAAAAGAATGAGAAACTCAATACTCTTTGTCATATTGCATGGAATGGTGCAGAAAAATATGAGGTGCAGTGTCATAGGGATAGATTTGTTGTTGACATCAATGGAAGGAAGTGCACATATAGGTATTAGGATCTTACTGGCATACCCTGCACACATGCTATATGTGTTATCTGTTTAGGAAATAGAGGGTTGAGGATTATGTTGCACATGTGTATAAAAAAGAAGTTTATAAGAAATGTTATAGTTATGTGCTGCCACCACTTGTTGGAGAAAAATTCTGAGATGTTACAAATATGAGAGATATCGAGCCACCACTGCCTAGAAAGGTACTTGAAAGACCAAAAGATAATAAACTTAGGGAGGAGGGTGAATGCAATGGAACAAATTTGTCAAAAAAAACAAAATGTTTCAAGCTGATGAACAAAAACAAAATGTTTTAAGCTAGGCCACAATTCTAAGAAGGGATAATGTCACAAATGACCCCTGTAATATACACTTTTTTCAATGTGGTATCTATACTTTAAAAATGTTCAATATGGTACCTATACTATCATTTTGTGTATCAAGGTGGTACCTGGTCTTAACACCGTTAATCAAATACGATGATATGGTGAAAGACCAATCAAGTGATGACATATGGCATATTTTTACCAAGTCACCATGCCATATCATATAAAAAAATGCACACGTGATATTAATTTAAAAATATATAAAAAAATTTGTAAAATTATTTATTTAAAAATTAATAAGAAAATAGAAAAAATAAAAAAAAATGAGAAAGAGAAAGAGAAAGAGAAAAGGGAATTAGGAGAAAAAAGAAGGGGGAATGAGAGAAGGGAAGGGGAGAGAGAAAGGGGGTTGAGCGGTGTCGGGCAGGTGATTTGCGCCGATCTAACTGTGATAATTCATGGCCATCGCTGAACCTGAAGTTTCGGTTACTAAGCAGTCACCAGCACTCTAAGAGCCAAAGCCGACGGAGAAGCCTATCAAGGAGACGAAACCCAAAGTTCCAAAGGAGAAAAAACCAAAAGTTCCAAAGGAGAAAAAATCTAAAAAACCAAAAAATGTTACCAAAAAGTTTCAACTGGAAGGGCAGTGACTTTTTAATTGCATTGGGCTGCATCCGAATGCACCCACCGATGTAGTTGGCCTCAAAAAATGGCAAAAAGATGGATGAATTTCTTTGCACCGTAGATAGATGGAATCAATACTCACCTTTAGTGTGTCCAACTATATCTAGAATAAGTTGGTAGCAGGTTTTTAGATTGGCTTAAATACTCGTTTGCCTTCTATACCATGTTACTTATGTCAATTTGATACTTAAAAAATTAAAATTCGCAATTAACCACTTTAACAATAATTTCGTAACACAAATTACCTTAAAGATTAAAACTTGTCTAAACCTAAAAAATAACAAGTCTCATCGTGAGACTTTATTTGTTAAGCGTGACATTAGGGGAAACAAAGGAAAAGACGACTTAATTCCTCTTGAAATAAAATGAGGGTTTGAAAACAACCTCGAAAAAAAAAGACATGGTTACGTGCGGTTTTAAACCAAAGAAATCAAAGAAGCGGGTTCGGGATTCGGTTACGTGCAGGGAAGGATTAGCACCCCCACAACGCCCGTATAAAACGGTACCTTATTAATCGTGTGTTATCTCAAGTCTCGGTGAAAAGTCGGTTTTAAATTTGGCATTTAAAAATAATTCTCAATTTAAAGAAAAATAATTCCATTTTTAATTGAAAATGATCCGAAATTTATTAATTCAAAATTTTCCTATATTCCCCGACAAATGCGGCAAAATATAGAAATTTTTATTTATTTGGAAAATTTTTCGAATCATTCTCGTTTTTTGAAAGAAAGATATTCCTTTATTAATGATAATTGATGATATCCTCCTCAGCAAACTCGGCAGAGAACTCATGAATTATTTTAACTCGGGAATATCTTTATTTTATTGAAAATAATTATCTTAT
Source organism: Fremontodendron californicum (assembly GCA_030761205.1). NCBI lineage: Eukaryota > Viridiplantae > Streptophyta > Magnoliopsida > Malvales > Malvaceae > Fremontodendron > Fremontodendron californicum. The sequence goes on from JAULJL010000022.1 coordinate 11,182,434, forward strand.
TTTAAAACATTTTAAAAAATGAATATGAATATGTGTGACATAATAAAGATGACATAGCAAAATCTAAATGATATAATATAACCTAGATGACATAATATAATCTAAGTGACATAATATATTCTAAATGACATAATATAATCTAAGTAACATAGTAAATTCTAAATGACATGGTATAACTTAAGTGACATGGCATAATTTAAATGACATGGCAAAATCTAAGTGACTTAGTATATTCTAAATGACATAGCAATATAATTAATAACATGAAATGATATGAAATATAAAAATAATATTATCATGAAATATGCATGAAAAAAATAAAAAATAATGCATGAGCATAATAAATCCTAAATGTTGTGAAAAAAATAAATGGCTAAGCAAAAAGCACAGTATAACTTAGAATATTCACAACCATATAACAAACAATATAACACCATGAATATAAATCAAAACAAAAACATAGTCATAGAAATATTCATAACAAAAATCATATATTATACAATATGCATGAACATGGAAAATGTAATGCATGAAAGTGTATTTTTTCTTTTAAATATGGAAATCCGTATACCTAAAAAGATATCCGACTACCTTAGAAAAAGACATCAAATTAAATTTTCTAAAATCAAAAATACTCTGTGATTGGTTTGAAAACAATTTTGAAAGTTCTTAGGCCGAAATTCCTTTTTAAAAAGGCTCTATTTTCCAAACTTTGAAAACTCAGACTTGACCACCCTTGACCCAAGCTTTATAAAGTCATTTTTTAGGATTAAAATGGATTAGAAATCAACCTAGCATAGTAGCTAAGGTTCTAAATCAGACCTTTCTTAGAAATCAACCGAGGTTCACAGATTATCCGACTTCATGACGGAGTCTTCAATTGTTCACTGATGCCCACTTAAGGAACCTTTCACTCAAGATATACTTGTCAAATAGTCCTTCTTGATGCAGATACTTCTTGGAATGATGCAAAATGAACTGCAAATGCTTCATGGTGCAAATGCAAATGTCTTCAATTGATGCAACTACTTCTTAATGCAGATGCAGATATTAAGTAAGATGCAAATGCTTCATGGTGCAAATGCAAATGTCTTGAGTTGATACTAATGTTTCTTGATGCAGGTGCATATGTCTTGGATTGATGCAAATGCTTCTAAATGCAGATGCATATGTCTTGGATTGATGCAAATGCTTCTAAATGCATATGCATATGTCTTGGATTGGATTGGAATGGATTGATGCAAATGCTTCTAAATACAGATGCATATGTCTTGGATTGATGCAAATGCTTCTAAATGCATATGCAGATATTGAATAAGATGCAAATGCTTCATGGTGCAAATGCAAAGCTTAATAAAGAAATGAGTGATCATGAATGATGCAAATGCCCTTGATCATTTTTTCTAGACTTTGGCTTAGCCTTTCCCATTCATTTTTCCTCTTCAAATCAGAGTATATCTTCAACTCCATTTTCAATCTTTGGCTAATCTCTTGCCCCAACAGTTTTCAAACTCTTATCAACAGAAATCTCCTTGCTGAGTTCTATTTCTTCTTCTGATATTTGGAAGTCAAGGTTAACCCTAGTAGTTCCACACTTTTGGGTTAGAAAAATCCTTATCTCATGACATCATCAAAAATGGGTGTTTCAAAAATATTTTTATTTTCCCTTTTTTGAAAATCAATTTTGCTTATTTAATGAAAACTTCTGAGTCAAAATATTAACTCCATAGTGTGTGATGTACGAATCTTTTGAAGACTAATGATCACTGTTAGAAATTTCCCTAAGTGTCAATTAGGTTTTTTCAATTTGAATTGACAAGGCTTGGTACAACATGGTTTTGGTTTTTCCAGAAAAACTTCTCAACAAAAATGTATGATCCTTCTATGCTCACAAGTGGAACAGATTTTATAAATCATGAATTCATTGAGAACCAAACAAATTCAACATTCTTTTAGTTTCCATATCAAGGTATTTTGACAAGCGTCAAGATTAGTCGGAATGTTTAAACGAGAAAGTTTAATCTTGGAGGGAAAAAAGTTTCAGTTTTTGAAGACAATCCTCCGAATGAGAACTGACAGTTTAGAAGGTTCAGTAATTCCAAGATGTTCCTCGATGACCACTTCTCCAATATGACCTTTTTTTGTGGTATCGGCACTATCATAGATGGCATAAAAAATTTCCACTTTTACTCTAGACCGCCCGTTTTTTGGGTTTTCGCCCTAGAGTCCCATTCTTTCCATTTTTTCTCTTTTTTTTTTTTTGTTGTTCTACCATACACTTGAAAATTCAAAATTCTTCCTTAGTGAAATGATAATTCGATGAGATGGGATGGGATAAAATCTGAGAAAAAACCTTTCAAGTTAAATATTCATGCTTAATCAAAATAGACTTTTAAAGCACGTAATGTAGGTCATGGCTCAGGGTTTAGAAAGAAAGGATAAATAGGCCCAAAATATGTGTTTGAGGGTAATCAGATCAAGGATCATTTCTTGAGGATGATTCTCTTTGAAGCATTTGTCCTTGGAGTTTTCTTTCCTTTTTACTTTTGCTCTTTTTCTTCTTTGCTTTTGGCTTTCATTTGCCATACTTTTTCACATACTCTTTTTTTATGTGTTTTTCTTTTGGCTTCCACTTCACCATCTTTTCCTTTTCCTTTTTCTTCGACAGAGTGAGCCCATATTCATTCGGGGCTTTATTTGCTTTGTATCTGTCTTTGAGCTAGGACTCATTTTTTCGTGATCTTTGAGAAGATCTTTCCTCGTATTTACCCCCCAATGTAAAGGGTGATCCTTGATCAGGGTTTAAAGAAAAAGAATTCCTTAAGCTCAAAAGGATGACTATGATAATTTTCTCTTTGTGAGAGGGATATGAAAGATGGCTTTTTATCATATTAAGCCCGAATATTCACATTGAAAAGCAATCCTCAAGGGAAATAGATAATCAAAATTTCATTTTGCACTTTGGAATATCTTAATTCTCATATGCATGATATCACAATTTTTTTCCTGTATGCCCTACTGATTCATGTGTTAATCCATCCTTATTCACCACGTGTTCATCATTTCTAAATATGATACCCCATTTTAATCAACCTTGGAAATTTGTATCAACGAGGAACATAGCAAGTCTAGGTCTATTTTGAAAAGACAGAGTTTCAATTCTGAGTTCTTTGAAGAGACAAGGAAAATATGACCCAAAACGGGTTTTCTCTGGGACATATAATTTAGTTTAATTAATGTGCCCTGAGGGTCTTAATTATGAAGTGATGTTTGGGCAATTGGTGTTTTGTGGTTATTGGAAAGGACATGAATGGCTTTGGCATAACCTTGACACACATCAAATTTCCAAATCTAGATTCTTGAAAGAATGTTTCATTTGTTTGAATTTCAAAGAGTTCAAAAAAATTTCAAAAAGTTTGTTCCTTTGTTCATAGCCTAGACTAGGTTTACACCTTTGCTTATGCTGCAATGACAATGGTTTATGAAGTTTAATCAATCATATTCTTTGAAGTATCAGGTCTTTCAAGTGGTCTTGGTTTAAGGGATTTAGGTATAGCAAAACCCAAGAGAGAGGAAAAGTATTGGGTCATTTCTAATAATGATCATCAATATTCTCGAGAATGCCCATTACTTCATGTGAAAAACCCCTTATTATTGTTTACCACAAATTTTCTCAAAGTTCCATTTGTTTTTGCAAATTCAAACTTATTGTTAAAATAAAATGAACATAAAACATTTAAATTCAAAGTTTATTTATTTCATGTATATGTCAACATGAGACAAGTGCTTCAATCATTAAAGTGCATAGAACTACATTCATCAGAATGCTCATATTGACATGCTTCCAAATATAGTAATTCTCCTCTTTAAAACCCTACGAAGATATTGATTTATGGAAGAGCAAACTTCCACTATTTGATAAGCTCTGAAGTTAAAATGCCATTGCGAAAAAGATCTTCCACCATTTCCTTCAGTTCTCTGCATTCTTTAGTCGAATGCCCAATTGCCCCCATGTGATACTCACACTTGCTGTTAGGGTCATAACTCCTTGTTGATGGGTTTGGAGCTGCTTTCAAAGGCACAGGGGTGAGGTACTGATTTTGATTATCAGTATTGACAGTAGGTCAGGAATTGGGATCAGAATCTTCTCTTGGTTATCCCATGGTTCTTTTTGGTAAAGGGGTTTTTCATGACACTTGGGCTTCCCATCTTCAAAACTTATCGAAATAGCCTTGATGAGATCCCTAAGTTTGTATTTCAAAGTGGGGCAGTTCTCCATTGAGTGTCCTTGATTGCCAGAATGATAACCACAACACTTATTACTGTCATACCAGCTTGGATAAGGGGGCTTCAGCGGCCCAAATTACATAGGTCTCACAAGGTGATTCTTGATGAGTGAGGTAGCAGCTCACTGTATGACACAGGAATTGGGTCAACTTGATTTCTTTCTTGCTTCATATACCCATATAAGCCTTTTTTTCCCATCCTGACATCCCCATTTGTCTTACCCTGAACAATCAGTGGCTTCTTCCTATTATCTGACTTATGTTTCTTCTCAAAACCTAACAGCCCGTTACTGATTAGCGCTTGAACCTTCCATTTTAGAGACAAACATTTTTCTGTGGAATGACCCCGAATCCCATAATGATAACCACAAAATGCATTTTTATCATACCAGTCTGGGTACGAGGGTTGGATAGGTTTTACAAGCACTCGAGCGAGGAGTCGGTTTTCGACAAGCTGGTGTAATAACTCAGAGTAAGAGATGGATAGTGGCCAAACTGATCTCTTTTCGAATATTCTTTGATTTTCCCTGATTGGCTTGAGGTTGGAAATTTGTCAAAGGATTACTTTGATAGGACATCGGGTATAAGTAAGGATCCCGATACACATTGTTCATGTAAGGGTATAACTAATGGTACATGGGTTGTGGAGGATGTGAGACAAAGTTTCCAATCTGTTTCCCACCATAGATCATAGACTGGATATCTATTACTTTTCTTTGGGGTTCCCAATTTCCCTTGCTACCGATGTCTCCCTACTTTCAGCTTTCCTTTCTTGTCTGTCTCCTTCATTATATCCTTTGGTATTATCCTACCTGTGGAATCTTTCATGGCATTAGCAACGAGCTTATCATAGCATGGAGCCTGTAGTGTTTTTGTAAACAGGACAACAACTTCTTTTTCAGTTAAGGGCGGCTGTACCTGGGCCGCTATATCTCTCTATCTACGAGAATATTCTTCGAAGCTTTCAGTGGCTGTCTTTCTCATATTTTGCAAAAAGAGATGGTTCGGCAACATGTCAATCACGTACTTGTATTGGTTATAAAAAGCCTTAGCCAAATACTCCTAGAACTAATCTGATCCTTACTCTACCGACAATATCATTCGCTTGCAGATCCTCTAAGGCTATCAAGAAAACAATGGATCAATAACTTATCATTATCCGCATGGCTGACCATCCTCTCACAGAACATTTTGAGATGGGTCCTTGGATCAGTTGTCCCTTCATATATCTCAAAGTTGGGAACTTCGAATTCCAGTGGAATGACTAAATCAGGGACCAAGCAAAGTTCTTTCGGATCCACGCTCCCAAATTCATCTATGCTTTCTACTACCCAGGGCTTTTCATTTAATAGCTAATACTTCACTGTATCTTGTGGCTGTATGCCTTCAGAATTCTGCCCTTTAATTGTTGTTACCTCACACGACCAAGAGACGCGATTCCTCGAATTGTTTCCCAAGACTTTTGAATTTCCTTTTGCAGTAGAACTCTGAACCTATCCCTGTTCTTTGACCATTAGTTCTATTAACTTAATCGTTTGCTCTTGGATCACCTTCCGAACTCTAATCACTTCTTCCTCCATCTCTTGCTGAACCTGTTCTATTCTCTCCATTCTAGCCAAATTCTTAGCCTCCATGGATCTTTCTTTCTCAGTAGAGTCCTCATCATGCCCCTTTTCTTTGACAATGAAGGGTATTAGCTCCATCAACTTAATCGTTTGCTCTTGGATCCCTTTCTCAACTCTAATTGCTTCTTCCTCCATCTCTTGACGAACCTGTTCTATTCTCTCCATTCTAGCCAAGTTCTTAAACTTCATGACTCTTTCTCCCTCAGCAGAGTCCTCAAATGCCCCTTGCCTTTGACAGTGACGGACATCAATTTTATCATTTTAGCCATTTGTTCTTGGTAGTCTTTCTGATTTCTGTTCAGCCTTTCTTGTGTTTCCTGCAGAGTCTGTCTCATTCTTTCCATTTCGTCTAAATTTCCGCCTTGCATGAATCCTGGCAATGTTGAACAGATTCTCAGTGACTCCTATACCTCTGATTTGAAAAAAGATTTCTTTGAAAGCTTTTAAAGCTAAGCCAATTTCTATTTCATTTTATTAACGTATTTCGTGATGATTGAGCCATGGATGTTATGAATGTAACATGATGCCAATATAATGTATGTAAATCAATGTACAGATATATACAATGATTGACCATGCATATTTCAGATGTATTTCCCACTGAATGATCATGTACACTATGAATGCAACACGATGTCAATTATGATGCATGTAAAAAATGAATGATTGACACAGAGTATATACAAAAGAAAATTATGCTGACCATGTGTGTCATGAATTCATCCTGATGTTAATATGACAAATTAATGCATGAGCATATCATGATGACTATGTATGCCATGAATGCAACCTGATGCCAACATGATGCATGTAAAGAATAAGCAAATTAATGCATGGATATATACAGAAAAATCATATTGACTGTGAATGCATGAATGCAACCTGATGCCAATCATGATGCATGCAAAGAATAAACAAATTAATGCATGTATATATACAGAAAAATCATACTGACTATGAATGCATGAATGCAACCTGATGCCAATCATGATGCACATAAAGAATAAGCAAATTAATGCATGGATATATACAGAAAAATCATGCTGGTCATGAATGTATTCTACAATGAATGAGCATGCATGCGTATGGTTGTAACATGATATCCATATGATACATGTAAAGAATTCATAAATTTACACAATGGTACGAACAAAAAGTGACCATGTATATCACAAATGTATACTATAATGAATGACCATGCATGTTAGGACTGTAACATGATGTCAAACTGATACATGCAAAGAATAAATGAATTGACATCAAAGTATATACAAAGAAATCAATGACTACACGAAATTGGTGGGACCAAATTTTGATTATTCAAAAATCTCATTATGCAAGATTTGCCTCTAAATTTAATCTTTGATTTTTTAAAACATGTTTTCTCTATAAAAAACCAATCATATTATTTTCAAAAGAATTTTGGGATAGTGGATCCTACTATGGTATAATATGCAAATGTTCATGTAACAGTACCGATTTATGAAATCATCAAATAAGATTATTGTCACATCCGTTTATTGCAAAAAAAAAAATGAGATCAACCATAAATGTACATGCTCTATTCACATATGTATGAAATGTGCAAAATGCAAAAATGTTTGAGAAAGAATGTTTATTTTCAAATTCGAAAAGTTTGTGAACATTTGCCCCAACAATATCTACTTATATAGGTATCACGGTGCCTTTGGGGTGGGTTATCACATTTATTATGGGCGATGTACGTTCATCATTGCCCGATCTATAATGTTTATTCAGAATGTAGAGATACATGGTAAAATATCAAAAGCATTCCTCCAAGTGTTCCTAACTTCGGTGCATCTAAAAAAAATTCAGCCTGGCTTCACCTAGGTTTACTATATGAAGGTGAATCGGTTCTAAAGGCCCCAAATTGTTTCTCACTATGCCAGTGAAGGCTAGTAAGGCACCCCGATAAAAAAGGGTTCAATTCGTTAGAGTATATTTCCCTAGCCCATGCGGATTATTAATCACAAAGGCTTAGGTAATTTAGTACTGCGTAAGTGTTTCACTAGCCCATGCGGATTGTTAATCACGAAGGCTTAGTTACTTTGCTCCCACCTTAAATGACAGAACCCGGGTATAGGGCTCATGATACGCAAATGCACGTGTAGTGTGTGAGGAGGAAAAACAAACCTTTCACAACCAATTCTACAAACCTTATTCTAAATGCCCCAACAAGATTAAACAACATAAATCATCAATTAATCAATAAATAAATATATGCACCAAAATAATCAGAGAACAATAATAATATGTCTGCACATGAATATGGACATATTTAAAAGCATTTTATTATTTTCGAAATTCTCCTTATTTTTTTTGAAAAAATATGGGAATTAAAATTAAATACCAATGAAACCGAGACTTTGATAACACACGACTAATTCTAGGCCTGACTCTCTAAATGTCCCTAGTGGAGTCGCCAAGCTATCGCAACCTAAAAAATAACAAAAAGTCTCATCGTAAGACTTTATTATTTGTTAAGCGTGACGTTAAAAAAAACTGAGAAAAAGTCCTCTTGAAAAATGAAGGTTTGGAAATGTCCTTGAAAAAGACATGGAGTCGCCACCAATTTTTTTTAGCTAGGTGTGATGGGCCACCTATTAAAACCGGTTTTGTAAAACATTTTAAAATTAATTAAAATATTTTTTAAAACCAATTTCAAGTTTGCGTTTTAAACCAGAGAAATCAAAGAAGCGGGTTTGGGACTCGGTTACGGTGGGGAAGGATTAGCACCCCCACAACGCTCGTATAAAACAATACCTTATTAATCATGTGTTATCTCAAGTTTCGGTAAAAAGTCGGTTTTTAATTTAGTATTTCAAGTTGATTCCCAATTTAAAGAAAAATAATTCCATTTTTTTTTAAAATAATCCGAAATTTATAAATTCAAAATTTTCATATATTTCCCGACAAACGTGGCAAAATATAGAAAATTTTATTATTTTGGAAAATTTTCTGAATCATTCTCGTTTTTAAAGAAGATATTCCGTCATTAATGGTAATTGATGATATCCTCCCTAGCAAACCCGGTAGAGAACTCTGAATTATTTTAATTCGGGAATCTCTTTATTTTATTGAAAATCATTGTCTTATTTTAAAACATATTTTAAATATATATATATATATATATATATGAATATGAAAATGTGTGACATAATAAAAATGACATGAAGTAATCTAAATGAAATGATATAACCTAAGTGTCATAATATATTCTAGATGAAATGAATATAACCTAAGTGACATAACATATTTTAAATGAAATGAATAACCTATGTGACATAATATATTCTAAATAAAATGAATAACCTATGTGACATAATATATTCTAAATGAAATACAATATCCTAAGTATCATGATATGTTCTAAATGAAATGAACTAATTTAAATGATATGATATTCTATATGAAATAATCTAAATGACATAAAATGACATGAAAAATAAAATAATGCTATCATGTAATATGCATGAAAATAAAAATAAAATAACAATGCATGAACATAGTATATGCTAAATAATGTGAAAAAAATAATTAACTAAATAAAGGCATAGGATAGCATGTAATATTCAAAACCATATAACAAACAATATAACAACATAAAATAAATCAAAATAATAACAATATCATAGAAATTATCATAACAAAAATCACATATTATATAAAATACATGAATATGGAAAATGCAATGCATGAAAGTGTATTTTTTCCTTTAATTAAGGAAATCCGTATATCTAAAAAGATATCCGGCTACCTTAGGAAAATATATCAAATTAAAATTTCTAAAACCAAAATACTTTGTGATTGTTTGAAAATAATTTTGAAAGAAACTTGAATGAAGATTAAAACCCTAGCCAAACCATTTAAAACTGACTCTAATTTCCTAAGTTTAAAATCTCGGACTTGACCACCCTTAACCCGAAGTTTATAAAACCATTTTTAAAGTTTAAAAAGGCTTAGAAAATACCCTAAGACAGTAGCTAAAGTTTCTAACTAACCCCCTTTAAATGCCTTAGCCAAATTCAACAACTGTTTTTCTTTTGAATTCAAATCTGTCTCTACTATTCAATTTTAAACATGATTTTTTAACCTATTTTTAAAAATTCAAAAAAATATAAAAAAATACTGGAGACTCAAGACATGTAAAACTACACGGGAAACAATTGGATTAATTTTTTGGTTAAAGATGACTTCCCAAAAAAATCGGGAAATTCCTAGTACTGGGTGAAAAACTGTTTTGCTAGAACACATTTTTTTGCCTTTAATAAAATCATTTAAAAATCAAAGTAAAAATGTTGGACGCTCTCCTAAAGACTCACAAACAGTAGCTAACACTTTTAAAAAGTTATAAAAAAATTGGCTAAGTAAAAAAAATCACAAAGGTAGAATAATCAATTTGACGACTCTTTAATCTTCCACAAGTATGCTCAAACGAGCATGACTTTGAACCATTGATTGGTTTAAGTCATAAATCATGTGAATGACATGAAATGCATGAACATACAACAAATTGAATGCATGAAATGTATGATATAAAACCTAAATGATGTGAGAAATGCATGGCAATACAAAATAACCTAATGCCTAGCATGAGTTTGCATGGCAATAAATGTAATTCTAACCTAAGTATGCATGAGATGCATGATAATGCAAATGAAACTTAGACCCAAAGTGACATGAAATGCATGGCAATACAAAGTGACCTAAGACCTAAATAGCATAGCAAATGCATGGCAATATCAATATGATTCTAGGCTTTATATGTATGGGAATATGCATGGCAATACCAATATGATTCTAGACCTTAAATGTCATGAAAATGTATGAAAATGTCATGAACATATAGTGACTAATAAACCTAAAACTAATGCATGAACAAACAGCAACTAATACACAATCTCATGGCCTGATAATGCAAAGCAATGGTACCTAAACATAATGCAAATGCACACACAATGCAAGAATTACATGAAGAGGCCAAATGGCCATTAAAATAGACTAATGCAATCCTATTTAGCCAATAACACAAACACATGGCAAACCAAATCAACATACACAATGTTATGGCATGAAATACAAACCTATCAACTAAACAAAATGAAAATGCACACACCAAGCAAAAAGAGTCAAGTTGGCCGAATGGTCCTTAAATCACATGGTATAAACCTAGCTAGCAAATAACACAAACACATGGTAGCAAACATGATAATAATGCAAATATAGTGACTAACATACCTCATGAACATATCAATGACAATAAAACAAACACATGGCATGGTCTAAATATGTAAACCTAAATGGAAGCATACTAAGCAAGCAAACACACAAAAAACACAAACATGGTGATTTTTCATAGCATGACCGAATGGTCTTATAAACTTGGTATGGTATTTCTGATAACTCGTATAATTATATAGGTTTTAGTTATGTTTTATTATTGTTTTTTGTCAAATACGAGTTATTATTGCTTAGTCTAATTGTGTTTATGATCTTTTATATTTTTATGTAATTTGGTGTTTTTCACGAGTTTCTTTGAGTGATTTCAGATTACTAGGTTAAATCAAGAATTAAGGGCAAATCCAATTCAGTTCCAGTTCCGACACCTTTTGCCATATCAGCTATATCTGCAGTTTCACTGAAGCATTAAGGCTGAAATTTTTACAGTGCATAGTTAAGAGGCATATCTATCTTTTTCATGTTTTACACTTCTTGAAACGGAGTCGTTTTCCCTAGCGAAATCAACCACCAAGTTGGCTGATGTGCAATGACGTCTGTTCTGACCCGTTTTGGTATTTTGACCATATCTTCTGATCCACAAGAGCAAATGATCTGATTCCAAAGGCTAAGGATTCGTAACTGATAGGGGAATATTTTTCTAGAAGACCATTGGATCAGATCAAGCCTCCAACATTGACAAAATCAACCATCAAGCTGGCTGATCAGAATTGTCATACAATATGACGAAAATTGTTAGAAAAATGCACCCACCTATTATACCTACCTTTGAAATTTATAAAGCTTGTCTCTTGTCATTTAGCTCTCCAAAATGTGTATAAATAGAGGGTCTTGGATGAGTAATATGGTACATTGGTAGGATATTAGCCATTGTAATAAAATTCTCTAAGTTTTCTTCTTCTTTCCTTTCTCTAGTTTTCTTTTTTTATTTACTTATGCTTCTTACATTTCTTTTCATTTTATTCATATCTAGTATGTGTTGCTAATCATATTGTTGAGGTGATGAGGTGAAGCTTTTGGTAAATGCTAAGGTTAGTCTCTTAAACATGAGCTAAAATGAATCATCATTTATAAACACTAGTATAGATAATATTTTCTTTTGGTTTAAAATCATACTTGCAAAGTAGGGATCTTTATTCATTATTGACAATGAAAATGGCACAGTAAATGCTTGGTTTCATAACCTTGATTTGTTGTAGACATATACCTTGGCATAAGGAATGCTTGGACTCTTTTTGTGAGTTTTGAGGACACCAAATGAACATAATATCATATGCTATGGACGTTGGACAATTTGGACTGAATTGCTAAACCTTCCGATTGGAATCTCCCTTATGTGTGAATTTCAATTGTGTAATAAAACAAGATTAATCTTAGTATAACACCAAGAGTGGATTCTCTAACCTCAACATCTTTTCTTATTGTTTTTATATCTTGTTTAATTTCTTTTATGTTATTTTGTTTATTTTGTTCTCTAATATCTTGTTTATCTTGTTTTGTTGTTGATTCCCTAATATATTTTTTTTACTTTCTTTTTCTTATATATTTATAAACTTATACTTACTAATACGCTTCCCTGTGGTTCGACCTCGGACAACCGAGAATTTATTACTTGAACATAACCTGCACTTGGGTTTACAACTCTTAATTGAGTCTCCATCAATTTCCACAAACAAATAGCATGGTATATTGCTAAACTACAACAATCACGCTAATCTACCACAAATCAAGCTATTCTAACACAAGTAAGCTAACCTACCACAACAGTACTCATGAACAAAATCAAAAACAAGATCATTTATCACAAAATAAAACCATTTGGCCATGATAAAATAAGAATGAAAACTTGTTGTTTTTTATTTTCTTTTTTAAAAAAAATAAAATAGTAGACTATTTAGAAACAAGTTTATTTAATAAAAAGGAAAAATATCATTCAAAAATACAAGATCATATCAATAAAAGATGAAAAATAACCATGAAAGAGCATAGCTACCTTACTCTAGCTTTCCAAATCAAGAAGAAACAAGCCAAAACCTTTCTTTCCTTCTCCTTTTTTCTCCTCTCTTTTTCCTTTCTTTTTTCTCTCCTTTTCTCCTTAGCTACTACCTTCAATCAGCCTTCAAAACTTGTGAGAAAATGAATTCAGCCCCCTCTAAATGGTAGTGGCCGAATGGCCTATATTCTAGAAGCAAGGTGGTTATTTTTCATCCAATGGCTATCATTTAAGATGCCTTTTTTGTAAAAAAACCTACGATTAGATTAGAATCATCAGCACTTGAATTATGATGTTATGAAGATGTCATAAATAGGATCCCTTTCCAACCATTGGTCCATGTGTTGCAAATTCAAAGGCTTGATCACAAAAAATAACTACTTTCCTCTTCACTTTTGACCCTTTGATTAAAAAATCAAAAAATATCTGCCCACTATTGGGCCTTGGCTGGCTGACCCTTCCTCTTCCAGCCCATTCTTCAATTTTTAAACAACAAGAAAAGGCCCTTTTTCGGTTTCTTCGATAAAATGACCTTTTTGACCCTAGAATTTAAATAAATAGCAAACGGACTCCAAATTCAAATTTTATTTTTTCAATACTTTCGAAATGAAAAAAAATTGAATTTTGGAAGTTTTCAAAAAATTTCGAGCCCTTTTACTATTTTTTTAGATTTTTCTTCCAAAATTGCCCTTTTGTGCACCTGAACTTTTACCATGTTGTAAACGAGCTCCAAATCCGGGTTTTTTCTCACCAATATCTTTCAAATAATTTAAAAATGAGATCTGCAAATTTTCAAAATTTTTGGAGCTCATTTGCTATTTTTTCGGGATTTATCTGCTTGAATTTTTATATAATGGGCTCGAGATTTGGCCATTTTGCAAACGAACTCTGAATCCATATTTTATTTTGCCAATCTCTTCCAAATAATTTAAGAATGAGATCTGAAAATTTTCATAATTTTTGAAACTCGTTTGCTATTTTTCCCAAATTTTCCAATTTTGCCCTTTTGCCTTCGAAGCCCGATTTTGCTCAAAACAAGTTTGATTTTCAGATTTTCTTTTCGTGGGCCTTTGTCATATATTGAATTGGAGTTGGTCCGAAAACACCCAATTTTTACGAACAAATTCCCTTCCGATTTCATTTTTCCTTTTTCACGTCGGGAATTTCCTCGTTTTTTCGTTTTTTCTCAAATCGGCTATTTTCTCGGATTTTCTTCAAACTGAGCCTTGGGCTATCCTTGTCAATTAGGGGTTTTAGTTTTACTGAATCGGGCCAACTCTAAAATTTTTCCAATTTCACCAAAATCCACAAAAAAAATCCTAATTCTTGTTATTCTTCCAGATTGACTTTTTTTTTTTTCAATTTTTCTTCCAAGTATCCTCTCTATTACCCATAGTCAGTGCTTATCTTTCATTTGGAACCTTCAATTCCGACCAATTTGATCGTTTAAGCACTTTTCCCCAAATTTTCCGAACTGGGGTTTCCTTTCTAATGAAATTCCGTAACCCAACTTTCCAACTCCATATCTTTCAATGTAGAGCTCGGATAATCAAAATTCTTTCACCATTTTTCAATTGAACTTCAAATATTGATTTGGAAAGTGGGTTGACTTTCCAGTAGTTGACTTTTTGAGGTTGACTTTTTTGGGGTTCTCTTTCTCAAGTTTAATTTTTTATGCTCAACTTCTTAGACTAAGTCTCGTAGTATCACCTGCAGGATGAGAAAAGTCTTTTTGCATTCTGAAACATCAATTTAGGAAGAAAACATACTGATTTAGTGTTCCGGACAAAATTAGGTGTCTACACCATATTCTGGACTCCATATCTCTCGTTGTAGACCTCGGATTATCAAAATTCTTTCACCATTGTTCAATTAAACTTTGAATCTTGATTTTGAATGAGGGTTGACTTTACCAGTGGTTGACTTTTGAGGTTGACTTTTTTGTAGTTGACTTTTTCAGATTGACTTTTCATGCTTGCCTTCTTAAACAAAGTCTTGGAATACCACCTGCAGGATGAGAAGAGCTTTTCTGCATTCTAGAACATCATAAGAAAGAAAATTTTACCTGATTTATGGGTCCGGACAAAATTAGGTGTCTACAACACTCTTAACAAAAAAACAAACATAGCTTTTTCAGTCAATAAAAAGTTGCCAACAGGCATGGGATTCCAAGTCACATTACACGTAATCATCATATTAGCAAGTGGGTCTATCACCACATCATCAAAAAAATGAAAAAAATAATAATAATAATAAAATTGTTTATATTACAAACATGAAATTTGAAAAAAAAAATGGTAAAAAGATTTGAAATTTGAAAATAAGAAAAGTAAAACAATTTGGAAATTTAAAATAAAGAGAGAGAGAAACCATGAAAGAGGAGCAAAGAGGGAAAGAAAATTTATTAAATTAATTTATCCTTAACTTATTAATTTTTATTAAATTAAAATATTAATTAATTTTTATTTGTTTTATTATTAACATTGGAGTCCTTAATTATTAAACTAAACTTTCTTTAATTGATGATTATCTTATTAATGTAAATTATTAAGTAATTTTTGTTTATTTCTTTATTAACATTGAAGCCATTTATCTATAATATATATAAAAATACGAATATGGAGAATATTTTGATGTAACGAAATAGTCATTGTTTTTCACTATATTTCTAAATTGCAATTATAATCTATTATTAATAAGATTTATCTAATTTATAATTAAGAAGTTTAATTTCATTAAAACAGTTTCATTAAATAAAAAATTAAAAGTTTATATGAAATTAATTTATCTTACAATTTTTTATTTTCACTAATTTTAAAAAATAAATCAATTTATTTGATATAAATAAATAAAAAAAGTTAAAATTTACATTAAAATTTGTTATCTTTAGAGGTGCTCATGGGTCGAGGCCCGAAAATTTTTCAACATCCTTGCCCAGGCTCGGCCCTGGGCTGGCGCACGAGCTCATGAGCACTGTTCATCCCATTTAAAAAATAAAAAAATATTTTTTTATTAATATTTTGATATTTTATAATTAAAATTAAATAAAATAATATTATTTTAATACTTAAAACACTGTTTCGGGCCAGGCCGGGCTGCCCGACCCGTGAGCAAATCTAGTAATCTTCATAATTAACTTCTTTATTAATATTAAAAATAAAAAACTTTATAATAATTTGCATATGAAACAAACTTTACATGTTAATGTAAATTTTAGTTAATATATGTTTTATTAATTTTATTTTTTTTTAAATTATATAATTATATTTTTAAAAATAAATAAAATGATGAGTATTCACATGTGAACGCGTGTGATAACAAATACTAGTTAGTCAACAAAAGCTAAAAGAGTAAAATGAAATTTTTGAGTGCAATGTTTAAGATTAAGAGTTTAACTTAATACAAAAATTCTTTTTGAACAAAGTCTCAATTATATATAATTTTTTGTTCGACAAATGGTTTATTGGTTGTTTCCAGTTTGATCTCAACTCCTCTTTATATAAAGGTTTCAAAGACTTGAGAACAATTAATACATTTATTTATGCAAATTAAAATATCCACATTCTTAAAACAATTGGAATGATCCTTATTAAACCAATGGAATAGGGATAGCTTTTAGGTAGCGTTTGGTATCATTTTTAATATCACTATGGTAATTTAATCACCGAGGTGATCTCATTACTACGGTGATCTTATCACTCCTGATTTGTAATCACTTTGTTTGGTTAATAATCATTAATTATTTAAAATTAAAGATCAATGTATTTAGTGTTACTAAAAATCAAATATTATTTTGTTCAAAAGTACCAAAATAACCATGCATATTGTAATAATTACACAAGTTAATGATTTTAATGTTATTCAAAAAATAATAATTTATAAAATATTAGTAATCTTTTATTTACTTTATAATTAGGTATAATTAATTATAAAATTAACAAATATATTTATTGATAAGTAAACTAATATTTATAATATAAATTATGTCAAAAAAAATTTGAATTAGAAAATAAAATTTATATCTATTAAAATCATAATTAAAGAAAATAAAAAGATTTGTGATATATATAATTTTTTTTTTTAAAAAGCTAAATAAATTAGCACTAAATTTATTTTTTGAATTTGGTAAAATGAATATTAGTTTGAAAATATAAAATTTATAAAATAAATATAATTTGAGAGAAAGTAAATTTTTAATTCACATATTAAATGGGTAATATTGACTATAGTTGATTTTACATATCACTTTACCTTGGTGATAAAAGTGTCCACCCTTTTAGATGGGAATTAGATCACCCTTCAAGACAGTGATCCAGGATCACTGCACGTAGGATCACTGACTACTTACCAAACATAGTGATCTATTCACCATGTATAGATCACAATGGTTTTTGGAGTGAGCACAACATACCAAACACCACCTAAAGGCTGTGTTTTTGTTAAGGAGATTCCAAACTTTTCTTCCATGTTGTTAATAAGTGAACCTAACATTAAATGCAACATTCTTATCGCCAAAGGCAATCCAGGACAAATTTTTCGCCCAGCACAGAATGGAATGATTTCAAAATGGGTGCCTTTAACATCAGTTTCTAACCCATGCAAGAATCTTTCTGGTATAAAACAGTGAGACAATTCTCCAAAATGTTTGGATCTCTGCCGATTGCCCAGGCATTGACTAGCACTTGTGCCCCCTCTGGGATTGTTAAGCCATTGATTTCCACATCTGCTCCAGCTCTACGAGGAAGTAATAAAGGAACTGCTGGGTGCATCTGAAATGTTTCTTTGATGATTGCTTGCAAGTAAGTTAAACAAGTGTAGATACTTGATTAGATACTTGATTTTGGATACTAATATATTATCTCTTCCCGAGAGAAATAAAGTTGTCTTACATGAAATTGCACTTCTGCGTACAATAGCAAAGGTATTCCAGAACAAGTAATAAGGTCGCTTCACTGGAAGTTCTTTCACTGGAACAACTCTTGCTCGGAACAGCTTCTGTTCAGAACAGCTTTCGTTCAGAACAGCTCTTGTTCAGAACAACTCCTGTTCAGAACAGCTTCCATTGAGAACAGCTCTTGTTCGAAACAACTCTTGTTCAGAACAGCTTCTGTTAGGAACAACTTCCGTTCAGAACAACTCTTGTTTAGAACAGCTTCCGTTCAAAACAACTCCTGTTCAGAATAGCTCTTGTTCGGAACAACTCCTATTCAGAACAACTTCCGTTCAGAACAGCTCCTGTTCAGAAGCAACGCCTTCATAGAACAAGTCATTCACAGAATAATGATCTCATAGAAAGGGACCTCCACCGAGAAGTATTCCACAAAAGACGTTCCTCTTGATACTACTCCATCGAAACAGAAGAAGTGGAAATAACCCCGGAATATGGCAGGGTTCTTGGGTTAATTTCACTATTGGGATGTTCCGGAGAGCTTGGCTTGGTGGATCAGATATGGAGATAGTTAAGAGGTCTCATCTTAACCTTTCCTTGAAGTATGAGTGTTTCTCCCTTTCTTTCAGAACAAATAGTGGACTCTTGTTCACTATTCACTATCGCAACCTAAAAATATAACAAGTCTCATCGCGAGACTTTATTACTTGTTAAGCGTGACATTAAAAAAAATCGAGGAAAAGTCGACTTAATTCCTCGTGAAAAATGAAGGTTTTAAAAATGACCTTGAAAAGACATGGAGTCGCCACCAATCTTTTTTAGCTAGGTATGACCGGCCACCTATTAAAATCGATTTTGTAAAACATTTTAAATTTAATTAAAACATTTTTAAAACCAATTTCAAGTCTGCGTTTTAAACCAGATAAATCAAAGAAGCGGGTTCAAGACTTCATTACGTGTGGGGAAGGATTAGCACCCCCACAACGTCCATATAAAACGGTACCTTATTAATCGTGTGTTATCTCAAGTCTCGGTAAAAAGTCAGTTTTTAATTTAGTATTTCAAGTTAATTCCCAATTTAAAGAAAGATAATTCCATTTTTAATCGACAATGATCCGAAATTTATTAATTCAAAATTTTCCTATATTCCCCGACAAAGTCGGCAAAATATAGAAATTTTTATTTATTTGGAAAACTTTCCGAATCATTATCGTTTTTTGAAAGAAATATATTCCTTTCTTAATGATAATTGATGATATCTCCTCCAGCAAACCCGGTAGAGAACTCATGAATTATTTTAACTCAGGAATATCTTTATTTTTATTTAAAATCGTTATCCTTTTTTTAAAAAAAACATTTAAAAAATGAATATGAACATGTGTGACATAAATAAAATGACATAGCAAAGTCTAGATAATATAATGCATCCTAAATGACATGATATAATTTAAATGGCATAGCATATTCTAAATGAAATAAAATATCCTAAGTATCATGGTATATTCTATATGAAATGAAATGACCTATGTGACATAATATATTCTAAATGAAATTAAATATCCTAAATGAAATGTCCTAAGTGTCATAATATATTCTATATGAAATGATATGATTTAAATGACATGGCATATTCTAAAAAATATAATTTAAATGACATGGAATATAATCTAAATGACATGAAACATAAAATAATGTTATCATATAATATGCAAGAAAATAAAAATAAAAATAATAATGCATGAACATAGTATATGCTAAATAATGTGACAAAAATAAATAACTAAATAAAAAGTATAGGATATCATGGAATATTCAAAACCATATAATAAACAACATAGCATCAAAAATATAAATAAAAAATAATAACAACACCATGGAAATTATCATATCAAAAATCACATATTATAGTATGCATGAATGTGGAAAATGCAATGCATGAGAATGTATTTCTTTTTTCTTTAATTAAGGAAATCCCTATTTCTAAAAAGATATCTGGCTACCTTAGGAAAATATATCAAATTTCTAAAATCAAAATTCATTGTGATTGTTTGAAAACAATTTTGGAAAAACTTAGATTAAAAATAAAAACCTAGCTAAACCCTTTTTAAATGGCTCTAATTTCTTAAGTTTAAAATCTCGGACTTGACCACCCTTAACCCGAGGTTTATAAAATTATTTTTAGAGTTTAAAAAGACTTAGAAACTACCCTAAGACAGTAGCTAAACTTTCTAATCAGCCCCCTCTAAGTAACTTAGTCAAAACAGAAAAATGAATTTTCTTTAAATTCAAATCTGACTCCACTATCCAGTTCCAGAACACGATTTTTTAATCTATTTTTAAAAATTCAAAAAAATCTAAAACAAATACTGGAGACTCAAAACATGTAAAACTATAGGGGAAAACATTGGCTTAATTTTTTGGTTAAAGATGACTATCCAAAAAAATCGGGAAAGTACGAGTACTGGGTGAAAAAAACTGTTTTGCCAAAACACATTTTTTTTCCGTTGAAAAAATCATTTAAAAATCAAATTAAAAATGTTAGAGACTCTCCTAAAGACTCACAAACAGTAGCTAACACTTTTGAAAAGTTAGACAAAAATTGGCAAAGTAAAAAAAATCACAAAGGTAGAATAATCAATTTGACAACTCTTTAATTTTCCACAAGTATGCTCAAATTAAGCATGACTTTGAACCATTGATTGGTCTAAGTCATAAATCATGTGGCATGACATGAAATGCATGAAAATACAGCAAATATGATGCATGAAATGCATGATTTAAAACCTAAATGACATAGAAAATGCATGGCATTTAATGCAACCTAGGTCTAAAATGCATAAAATGCATGGCAATGTAAGCACAACCTAAACCTAAAGAATGCATGGAAATAACACAAACACATAGCATTCTAAAACAAAATACACAAAAATATATCATGGAAATGCAAACAAGACAACAAACATGATGACAATGCACATTTAAAACATACAAAAGGGAGAAACCGAATGGACACTAAGCTTAAAATGGTCATGGCATTTTCACAAACACATGATATGAAACACCCTGTCCAAATAACCTACCTAAAATCCGGCAGAGTTTCCTTTCTATTTCAACTATAACCCTCCTGCAAATAACACTCAATTCATATCCTCAACCAGCAATATTTCGCAATACTATTATCACATATATCCATACATATTCAAAAATTATCCATGATCAATTTATGCTCAAGTCAAAACATATTGATCTATTGTCTCATATCTTCAAATATATATAATATATCTAGAAGTAAACCTATCTCAGTAAGGTTTACTAGATAAAAATATCAAGAGATCAAATCTTCAAGAAATTTAGATATGATGCCCACCACGTCAATATACTCTTGAAGCGGAGAGTAGATGAAGGCAGCAATCCCGACACCTAACTGTGTCCTGAAAATGAGAAATAAGAAGAGGTGAGATATATGAATATCTCAATGAGTAGAAAACATTTTAAAGCGTGTGAAAACTATAATGGTAACTTGTAAAGCATAATTGACATTTTTTAAAATAAATAATAGTAAAACCATAATGAGTAATTCAAAGATGTAGCGAAGTTTTCAAATGTATAACAATATTATAATATTAAATCAATGTATAAAATCTGTAGAGTAAATCAAGTTACGTATAGTTGGGCTCCAACTTACTGTCATGCATAAGAATACATCCATGAAATAACCAGGCAATATCCATGTAGGCATACTAGTAGCTGGCCCCAAAGGCCAATACCACCATAGGACGCCCCAAAGGCATATGTGTCACTATGATGTGCCCCCAAAAGGCTAATATAAAAGGATAGGGACTCTGGAGGTGGCTCCCACCACAAAGGCGTAGCACGCAGCTCCCATACCCCAGTCTAATATCATGGAATTGGGACTCTAGAGATGGCTCCCGCCAAAAAGGCGTAGCACACAGCTCCCGTATTCCGATCAAGGGTATAATCTCATACATTAAGTCAGGTGGAGCCAAAACTATGTACGTCAAATTCTATGTATAACCATATTTCATAAATCAACCAACTTACTCGATATAATATTTCTTGAAATAAATGTACTTTAATAACAAATTAATTCATATGATTATATATCGTATATACCTTTAATACATAAAATAAATATCATGCTAAAAAAATTATAATTAAAGAAATTTTAAATAACTATAGTTGCCGTCTACTCACGATCCTTGAGATGATCTCACTTTACATCTCGATCTAAAGCTTCGAGATCTACAGGTAACGTCGGATCTACGTGGCCTAGAGAATAACGATAATTAGTATCTATACATGCTCAAAGCATTACACAATTATGAATGCAACTTCAGTCCCATTAATCTATCCCATAGTCAATACTAATTTCTCATACTCAAAACAACATATCCTTAATTTTTAATATCATTTCCATAATCATTTTCTCCATAATCCAACTCCATATTCATGTCCTTATCAAATTCCTTTCTAGTACTCCATGCCTTAGAAATTTTCATAATCCATAACCATCATTTAGTACTATATTTCTCTTAAGCAATAAATTCCTTACTATCAACCTAGATTAGAAAATCATAACTTGAGTTTGGTAAGGAATTTTAAAGTGATTCCAATTGGTTTATTCAATAAATAAGTCTAATTTATGAATAAAATAACTAACTTAGACAATTAGAACAAAATCTTGATCAAATTTGATAAATCCCGAAACTATGCCGAAACAGGGGTCAACACAGAACAGCCAACTTCACCGAATTTTATCTTTTTAACTGCTTATCGGTTTTGGGTGATTCAAAAACCAAAATTCTCATAATGAAGTATAGTTTCTAAGTAAAATATCAAAAAAATACAAACCCAGCTGTGACGAACCCAGGAAATCCGAACAGAAAGCATGCTCAACTTCCCCTGTTTTGCTTTTTCTTCCCATTTTCTTGTTCATGGTTTCAAATCCTTTTAATTCTTACCAAAGGTGAGTAAAACTCATAGTTAATAGATCGATTTAAGACCTTAACATGTTTATGGAGCTAATATCTTAACATATTCATGTAGAATATCTAAAGAAAGGAAGAATAAATCAAGAAACTAACCTTAAATGTGATTGTTGATGAGATTTTGGTGGAATTGTTTGAAGAGAATTTTGAGAGAGAGGGAGGATAGGAGAGGCCGGCTGCTACTTGGGAGAGGAAGAAAATGTCTAGAGTTTTCAAGAGATAAAATAAACTTAAGAGATCTTTTTAAATTTTTGGTATAATTTCACATTGGTCCCTCAACTTTTTATAAATAACCATTAAGCCCCTAAACTTTTTAATTTGTTCAATTTGATCCTTTCTTCTTTTATTTCCTTCACTTATAACTTCTTACCAATTTCCAAGTTTGTCCTTAAAATTTTTGGGATTTAACTTTACATGGTTGTACGTAACCTCGGTTGTTACAACTTACCCCCTTAGAAAAATTTCGTCCTCGAAATTTACTTACCAACTTGATTGAACAGGTGAGGATATTGAGTTCGCATATCTTCCTCCCTTTCCCATTTAGCTTCTTCATATGAATGATTCCTCCAAAGAACTTTCACTAATGGAATATTCTTATTCCTTAGAACTTGGATCCTTTCTATCCAAAATCTCAACCAGCTGCTCTTCATAAGTTAAATTTTCCTCAATTTCCATAGGCAAGTCCTTCAATATATGTGAAGAATCGAAAATGTACTTTTGGAGCATAGAAACATGGAACACGTTATGAATTCGTGACAATTCTTCCGGTAAGGCCAATCTATAAGCAACTGGGCCAATCCGTTCAATGATCTCATACGGCCCTATATATCGAGGACCCAACTTTCCTCGTCTTCCAAACCGGATTACTCCCTTCCAATGAGTCACTTTCAAAAACACCATATCACCAATTTCAAACTCTAAATCTTTTCTCCGATTATTTGCATAGCTCTTTTGTCGATCTTGAGCTATTTTTATCTTTTCCCGGATTACCTTAACTTTGTCTGCAGTCATCATAACAATTTCTGGACCTAGCAATTTCCTTTCATATGTATCATCCCAACACACAAGAGTTATGCACTTCCTTCCATACAAAGCTTCAAACGGAGCCATGTCGATGCTGGACTGATAACTATTGTTATATGCAAACTCTGCTAGAGGCAAATGTTCATCCCAATTTCCTTTGAGTTCCATAATACAAGATCTGAGCATATCTTCCAGAATTTGAATTGTCCGTTCAGATTGTCCATCCGTCTGGGATGAAAAGCGGTACTGAACTTGAATTTAATGCCCATAGAATTCTACAAACTTGGCCAAAATCGAGATGTGAATCGGGGATCTCGATCAGATACAACCGATACTGGGGCACCATTTAACCTAACAATTTCGTTCACATAAAGTTTAGCCAGTCTTTCCATGGAAAAAGTCTTCTTAACTGGCAAAAAGTGAGCTGATTTTGTTAAACGGTCAACAATCACCCAAATGCTGTCATAATCAGACTGTGTTCTTGGCAATCCCGAAACGAAATCCATAGCAATATCTTCCCACTTCCATTGAGGAATAGGTAAGGGGTTCATTTTCCCTGAAGGTTTTTGATGCTCGGCTATAATTTTGTTGGCATACCAAGCATCTAGAAACAAACTCAGCTCTGTCCCGTTTCATACCTTGCCACCAATAATGTTCTCTTAAGGTTCGATACATCTTCACACTACTGGGATGTAACGCGTATGGTGCATTATGAGCTTCCTCCAAAATCACCTTTTGGAGTTCTTCATCCTGAGGCACACAAAGCCTATTTTTCATTATCAGTACATCATCATCCTTTATTTGAAAGTCAGTCCTCACGCCATCCCTTACTTCTTACTTTAACTTTACCAGCATAGGGTCATTATTCTGTGCTTCACGTATCCAACCAATACGAATCGGTTTAACCTTATAGTGGGCTATTATGAGATCATTCTCATCAATAATCAATTCTAAAGGTAAAGACTTCAACTCATTTTGTAAGGGTTTCTGAATCGCACGAATATGAGCAAGAGAACTAGAAGACTTTCTACTAAGAGTATTGGGCACTACATTGGCTTTTCCTGGGTGGTAGTCAATTACACAGTCATAATCTTTTATCAATTCCAACCATATCTTTTGGCTCAAATTTAGTTCCTTCTGATCCATCAGATATTTCAGACTCTTATGATCAGTGTAGATTGTACATTATTCTCTAAATAAATAATGCCTCCAAATTTTTAGTGCAAACACCACTGTCGCCAACTCTAAATAGTGAGTGGGATAGTTCTGCTGATGCTGTTTCAGTTGTCGAGAAGCATAAGCTATCACCTTCCCATGTTGCATTAAAACGCAACCCAAATCTCGCCTCGAGGCATCACTGTATACCATAAAGCTTCCAGTCTCTTATGGTAATGTAAGAACTGGTGTTGTGGTCAATCTACGCTTGAGCTCTTGGAAAGCTTGCTCACATTCGTCAGTGTACTCAAACTTAGCATGCTTCCTTGTTAGTTTTGACAAAAGAGAGGCAATCATGGAAAATCCTTCCACGAATCTTTGATAGTACCCGGCCAATCCAAGAAAGCTTCTAACTTCTGTGACATTCGTGGGTCTTTCCCAAGCAACTACAGCTTCTATCTTTTGTGGATCCACAAAAATTTCCTTCGATACTATGTGACCAAGGAATGCTACTTTGTCCAGCCAGAATTCACACTTGGAAAATTTAGCATAAAGTTGCTTTTCACGCATAGTCTGCAGCACCGTTCTCAAATGGTTTACATGATCATCCTTATTCCTGGAATAAACTAGGATGTCATCGATGAACATAATAACAAACTTATCTAAGTATGGTCAAAACACCCTATTCATCAAATCCATAAAGACTGCAGGTGCATTAGTTAGCCCAAAAGGCATAACTAAAAATTCATAATGACCATATCGAGTTCTGAAAGCAGTATTTGGAATATCAAATTCTTTGATCTTCAATTGATGATAACCCGACCTTAGGTCTATTTTGGAGAACACACTTGCACCTTGCAACTGATCAAACAAGTCATCAATCCTTGGCAAAGGATACTTATTCTTAATGGTGACCTTGTTCAGTTGTCGATAGTCGATACACAATCGTAAAGATCCATCCTTTTTCTTTACAAATAAAATCGATACTCCCCACGGTGAAGTACTAGGCCGAATGAAACCTCTGTCAACTAGGTCTTGCAACTGCACTTTCAATTCCTTTAGCTCCGAAGGTGCCATTCTATAGGGTGCCTGAGAAATAGGAGCACTGCCAGGGATTAAGTCGATAGTAAACTCCAATTCCCTGTCAAGAGGTAAACCAACCAATTCTTCAGGGAAGATCTCAAGAAACTTTTTGACCACAGGTATAGTTTCCAACTTTGCCTCATGTATGTCCTTGTTAATCACATAAGCAAGGTAAGCAGAATACCTTTTCTGCAAGTATCTATTGGCTGCCATCTTGGAGATAAGGCAAGAAGGTAAAACTTTTCTTTCTCCTTGAAAGGTAAACTCCAAATCTCCCGACTTCTTAAAAGTCACAGTTTTGGAAAAGCAATCTATCACTGCATTGTGTTTAGACAACCAATCCATTCCCAAAATCACATCAAAATCATACATTCCTAATGGAAACAAGTTAACTGGTAATTCATGCTCCTGAACCATAACGGTACAATCCGGATAAACCACATCAATTTTCAAAGTTTCTCCCACTGGGTACTAACGACCATAGGGATGTCTAACCTCCTAGACTCTCTACTCAAATGCATGACATATGAATTAGCAACAAAAGAATGAGTTGCACCCGTATCTATTAAGATCCTAGCATTTGCATTAGAAATTGAGAGAGTACCTGTAACCACTTCAGGATTAGCCTGAGCCTGTTGTTGGGTCATAGCATAAATTCTGGCTGCAGTTCGAGGTCTACCAGGCTGTCCACTCTATCGAGGCCCAGTAGATGAACCAACTTGAGATTGTGCCTCAGTTCTATCTCTAACTGCTGTCGGCTGAGGTGCAGCAGTAGGTTGGGTCCTTTCCCTTTGACCCACTGACAACTGACTAGTAACTCCCTTGTTCTCCAGCTTGGGACAATCCTGTTTCATGTGTCCCGGTTCTTTGCAGTAAAAACACACACCCTGTAGTCTCCAACATTGACTAGGGTGATTCCTCCCACAATGGGGACACTGAGGATAAGTCAATTTACGAGGTCCTCCTGACCTCCCAAGCAGCGATCTAGTCTGCTGTTGAGGTGCGATGATAAATCTGCTAGAAGAACCATTAAAAGGTTTTCTGTCTAATCCCTCTTGAAATCTCGAGGGTTTGTAACCACGGACACTGCTCTCTACATAACTTTTCTTAGGCCTAACGTCCTCACTCGAGGACTGCCCTTTTCTTTTTTTGAACTTCTCTTCTCTATCTTTCATTTCTTTCAGATTATGTTCAGCTTTGATTTCCATGTTGACCCTTTTATTAAAGTCATCTGTATCCAGGGTCGTCAACCTATCTCGAAAACTAACATGTAGCCCATCTTGGAATTTCTTGCATCTGTCAGCATCGTTATCTACTACTAATGGAGCAAATTCTGATAGTTCGCTGAATTTTTGCTCATACTCTACTACTGACATACTACCCTGTTTTAAATTCATAAACTTAGTCCATTTCTTTTCCCGTAAGGCTTGAGAATAGTATTTTTCTTCAAACTCTCTTCGAAATTTTGCCCAGGTTATGGCAGGACTTCCAGCATACCTTTGCACTGTAGTTTTCCACCATGTGTGTGCATGATCCTCCAAAAATTGCACCGCACATGGTACCCTCATAGGCTCGGGAATCTGAAGAGTAATGGAAGTAGTCTCAATTTTTTGCAGCCATGACCAGGCTAAATCCAATTCTAAAGATCCCGTGAAAATCTTGCAACCCATATTCTTCAGATCTTTACAGTAATCAACTATCCCCTTTTCAGCAGGGGCAGTCAAAGTGGGAATTACTCTTGCCAAGGTTGCAACTGCTCAGCTAAATTAAGATCAGCTGCTGGAGGTGCTGCTGAGGGTGCAGCAACAGAAGATGAACCAGCAGCTGAAGCTTGTTCTCCAATTTGCTCATCAATATTCTCATTTCTATTCCTATCCCTATTTTGGGGTAGGGGATTGATTCTAGGCCTTCCTCTTCAACGTGGTGGCATCGTGTCTGATTTCTTGCACAAGTGACAACAAACAGTTTCTAAATATACAGAACCTATAACCTTGCTCTGATACCAAATTGAAACACCCTGTCCGGATAATCTACCTAAAATCCGGCATATTTTCCTTTCTATCTCAACTATAACCCTCATGCAAATAACACTCAATTCATATCCTCAACCAGCAATATTTCTCAATACTATTATCACATATATCCATACATATTCAAAAATTATCCATGATCAATTTATGCTCAAGTCAAAACATATTGATCTATTGTCTCATATCTTCAAATATATATAATATATCCAGAAGTAAACCTATCTCAGTAAGGTTTACTAGATAAAAACATCAAGAGATCAAATCTTCTAGAAATTTAGATATGATGCCTACCACGTCAATATACTCCTGAAGCGGAGAGTAGAGGAAGGCAGCAATCAGGACACCTAACTGTGTCCTGAAAATGAAAAATAAGAAGAGGTGAGATATATGAATATCTCAATGAGTAAACAACATTTAAAGTGTGTGAAAACTATAATGGTAACCTGTAAAGCATAATTGACATTTTTCAAAATAAATAATAGTAAAACCATAATGAGTAATTCAAAGATGTAGCGAAGTTTTCAAATGTATAACAATATTATAATATTAAATCAATGTATAAAATCTGTAGAGTAAATCAAGTTACGTATAGTTGGGCTCCAACTTACTGTCATGCATAAGAATACATCCATGAAATAACCAGGCAATATCCATGTAGGCATACTAGTAGCTGGCCCCAAAGGCCAATACCACCATAGGACGCCCCAAAGGCATATGTGTCACTATGATGTGCCACAAAAGGCTAATATAAAGGGTTAGGGACTCTGGAGGTGGCTCCCACCACAAAGGCGTAGCACGCAGCTCCCATACCCCAGCCTAATATCATGGAATTAGGACTCTGAAGGTGGCTCCCGCCACAAAGGCGTAACGCGCAGCTCCCGTATTCCGATCAAGGGTATAATCTCATACATTAAGTCAGGTGGAGCCAAAACCATGTACGTCAAATTCTATGTATAATCATATTTCATAAATCAACCAACTTACTCGACATAATATTTCTTGAAATAAATGTACTTTAATAACAAATTAATTCATATGATTATATATCATATATACCTTTAATACATAAAAAAAATATCATGCTAAAAAAAATTATAATTATAATTAAAGAAATTTCAAATAACTATAGTTGTTGTCTACTCACAATCCTTGAGATGATCTCACTGTACACCTCGATCTGAAGCTTCGGGATCTACAGGTGACGTCGGATCTACGTGGCCTAGAGATTAACGATAATTAGTATCTAAACATGCTCAAAGCATTACACAATTATGAATGCAACTTCAGTCCTATTAATCTATCCCATAATCAATACTAATTTCTCATACTCAAAACAACATATCCTTAATTTAAAATATCATTTCCATAATCATTTTCTCCATAATTCAACTCCATATTCATGTCCTTATCAAATTCCTTTCTAGTACTCCATGCCTTAGAAATTTTCATAATCCATAACCATCATTTAGTACTATATTCTCTTAGGCAATAAATTCCTTACTATCAAGCTAGATTAGAAAAATCATAACTTGACTTTGGTAAGGAATTTTAAAGTGATTCCAATTGTTTTATTCAATGAATAAGTCTAATTTATGAATAAAATAACTAACTTAGACAATTAGAACAAAATCTTGATCAAATTTGATAAATCCCGAAACTATGCCGAAATAGGGGTCAACACAGAACAGCCAACTTCACCGAATTTTATATTCTTAACCGCTTATCGGTTTTGGGTGAATCAAAAACCAAAATTCTCGTAATGAAGTCTAGTTTCTAGGAAAAATTTTTAAAAAAAAATACAAACCCAGCTGTGACGAACCCAGAAAATCCGAACAGCAAGCATGATCAACTTCCCCTGTTTTGCTTTTTCTTCCCATTTTCTTGTTCATGCTTTCAAATCCTTTTAATTCTTACCAAAGGTGAGTAAAACTCATACTTAATAGATGGATTTCAGACCTTAACATGTTTATGGAGCTAATATCTTAACATATTCATGTAGAATATCTAAAGAAAGGAAGAATAAATCACGAAACTAACCTTGAATGTGATTGTTGATGAGATTTTGGTGGAATTGTTTGAAGAGAATTTTGAGAGAGAGGGAGGATAGGAGAGGCCGGCTGCTACTTGGGAGACGAAGAAAATTTCTAGAGTTTTCAAGAGATAAAATAAACTTAAGAGATCTTTTTAAATTTTTGGTATAATTGCACATTGGTCCCTCAACTTTTTATAAATAACCATTAAGCCCCTAAACTTTTTAATTTGTTCAATTTGATCCTTTATTCTTTTATTTCCTTCACTTATAATTTCTTACCAATTTCCAAGTTTGTCCTTAAAATTTTCGGGATTTAACTTTACATGATTGTACGTAACCTCGGTTGTTACATGATATACTACATGCAAGACTAAAAAGAAAAAAAATGCTAAACCATGCAAGCATAAAGTAAAGGCATGCAAACATAAAGTAAAGGCATGAAAACAACTAGGCATTTTCACAAACACTTAGCATAGTAAAATGTAAATCATGAACAACTCAAAAAATGTTAAAAACAGAAAATAAAAAAATGCAAGACAAGGAAAATAAATATGAAAACAAGATAGTAAACTCAACAATGGAGGTAAACAAGCAACAAAATCAAAACAAGCTTCATATTTTTGTATTTGAAGAAGATATAAGACATCAAAAACATGTTGAACACCACTAACCACATGAAGAAATAACAACACAACAACCATTTTAAAAAATAGGGTCATTCGGCCACTCCTAGAACATGAGGAAAAACATTTTTTTCAAAGCTTTTTTCAAGAAAGTATAAAGAAGAACATAAAGGAGAAGCTTAAAAACACTTATTTTAAAAAGGAAAATCAAAAGAAACTCACCAAAATATCAATGAAAATAGCAAATCAAGAATGGAAATGCAAGGAAAATGCAAGAGTATGGTGCTTAAAGCAACCTCTAGAAGCTATATTGCAAGCCTTTTCTCTTCTAACTTTCTTTGCCTTTCTAAACTTTTCTTTTTTCCTTTAAAAAATGGAGAGCATTCAGCAAAATCAAAGAGTGAATGAAATGAAAAATAGACCTTTCTCCCTTGTAGTGTGGCTGGATAGCCTTGGAAGAACCTAGGAGGTTTTAGAACTTTTTCTAACCAATTTGATCCTATGGCCTTCAATCCAAGATGCCTTCTATGTAGAATTCTCACCTTTAGATTAGAATCATCAGCCCTTGAATTATGATGTCATAAAGATGTCATAAATAGGTTTTTTGTCCAACCATTGGTCCATGTGTTGCAAATTCAAGGGCTTGATCACAAAAAAATAACTACCTTCCTCTTCATTGTTGGCCTTCTGATTAAAAATCAGAAAATATCTGCCCACCAATGGGCCTTGGTCGACTGACCCTTCCTCTTCCAGCCCATGCCTCAATTTTTTAAAAATAAGAAAAATCCCTTTTCGATTTCTTTGGTAAAATGACCTTTTTGCCTCCCTAACATAAATTAATAGCAAACGGACTCCAAATTCAAAACTTATTTTTTTAATACTTTTGAAATAATAAATAATTCAATTCTGGAAGTTTTGAAAATTTTTCGAGTCCATTTGCTATTTTTTTGGATTTTTTATTCCAAAATTGCCCTTTTATGCACCCGAATTTTCACCATTTTTAAACGAGATTCAAATCCAAATTTTTCTTCACCAATCTCTTCCAAATAATTTAAAAGTATGATCTGGAAGTTTTCATAATTTTTGGAACTCATTTGGTATTTTTTCGGGATTTATCTGCTTGAATTACTACATAGTGGGCCGAGATTTGGCCATTTTGCAAACGAACTCCGAATATGAATTTTCTTTCACCAATATATTCCAAATAATTTAAGAATGAGATCTATAAATTTTTAGAATTTGTGGAGCTCATTTACTATTTTTTTCGGGATTTATCCTTTTGAATTTCTATATAGGGGGCCCGGGATTTGGCCATTTTGCAAACGAACTCCGGATCCGGATTTTCTTTTTCCAATCTCTTTGAAATGATTTAAGAATGAGATCTGAAAATTTTCAGAATTTTTTGGAGTTTATTTGCTATTTTTCCCAAATTTTCTAATTTTACCTTTTTGCCTTTGAAGCCCAGTTTTGCTCAAAACAAGTCCGATTTTCAGATTTTCTTCAAGCTGAGCCTTGGCCTATCCTTGTTTAATCACTCCTCATCAATTATGGGCTTTAGTCTTACCGAATCGGGCCATTTCTGTAATTCTTAAAATTTTCACTGAAATCCACCAAAAACCCTAATTCTCGATTTTCTTTCGAACTGACATTTCTTTCAATTTTTCTTTCAAGTAGTTTCTCCATTACCTGTAGTCAGTGCTTATATTTCATTTGGAACCTTCAATTTTGACCAATTTGATCTTTTAAGCACTTTTCCCAAAATTTCCCGAACTAGGGTTTTCTTTCTACTGAATCTCCGTAACCCAACTTCCAAACTCCATATCTTTCAATGTAGACCTCGGATTATCGAAATTCTTTAGCCATTATTCAATTGAACTTCAAATCTTGATTTTGAAAGTGGGTTGACTTTTTTAGTAGTTGACTTTTTAGGGTTGACTTTTTTCAAGTTTGACCTTTTATGCTCGCCTTCTTAGACTAAGTCTCGGAGTACCACCTGCAGGATGAAAAAAGTCCTTTTACATTCTGAAACATCAATTTAGGAAGAACACATACCTGTTTTAATGGTCCGGACAAAATTAGGTGTCTACAACTGCCCCTCTTTGGCTATTGCTGAGAATCAGGAATCAGGCAAAGATAAACAAATACTAATTTTGTCCGGTTAGTGAAATCACATGTGAAGAAAAAGGTTAAAGGGGTTTGACTCACTTCTATTCTTCATTTTTTTTGTTGAAAAAAAGCTGTAAATTGAAGATTTTGTCCTCAAATTGAGTTCCTTGACTAATCAAGGCTCGACCCGTCTTAAGGAAACGAGTTCGATTTGCAAGAGAAGAAAAGACCTCGACGATGGTCTCGGGGGCTTAACTTGTCTTGTGCTAAGCTGTGTTTAAAATTCTGGGTATCTCCTCAGAAGCTTCGACTATCACCACCAAAGACTTGCTCAAGCAAATGTAAAACTCTGGATATCTCCACTAGAGGCTTTGGCTATCACCACCAAAGAATTGTTCACTTTTAAAATTGAAAAACTCCGGATATCTCCATCAGAGGCTTTGGTTATCACCACCAAAGACTTGTTCATTGTTTAAAACTGTAAAAACT
Organism: Fremontodendron californicum; assembly: GCA_030761205.1. Taxonomy (NCBI): domain Eukaryota; kingdom Viridiplantae; phylum Streptophyta; class Magnoliopsida; order Malvales; family Malvaceae; genus Fremontodendron; species Fremontodendron californicum. The sequence goes on from JAULJL010000022.1 coordinate 11,216,035, forward strand.
CTGGAAACTTGTGCCTGGAGGTCTTAAGAATAGTGCCCGGAGGTCTTATCCATGATTTAAAAAGAAAAAAATACCTTGACGTCGGTCCCAAGGCTCGACTCATTTGAGAAGCAGAATGAGTTCGATTTAAAAATAAAAGGAAATACCTCGACGATGGTCTCAGGGCTCAACTCATTTGATAAAATAGAATGAATTCGATTTAAAACATAAGGAAATACCTTGACGATGGTCTCAGGGCTCGACTCATTTGATAAAACAGAATGAATTCGATTTAAAGCAAAAGAAAATACCTCGACGATGGTCTCGGGGCTCGAATCATTTGATAAAACAGAATGAGTTCGATTTAAAACATGAGTAAATACCTCGACGATGGTCTCAGGGCTCGACTCATTTGATAAAACATAATGAATTCGATTTAAAATAAAAGGAAATACCTCGGCGATGGTCTCGGGGCTCGACTCGTTTGAGAAGTAGAACGAGTTCGATTTGGGGAAGCCAAAGTTTTCCTGATTCCTGCAATGTTAGCTAAATGCAATGATGAGCATGACATGCCTTGCAAATGCTTGTATGTTTCCTAAGAATGAATGCAATCAAATGATTGTGTCATGATTTCTAATCCATGGTTTCTTTGAGGTTCATAGATTATCCGACTTCATGATGGAGTCTTCAATTGTTCACTGATGCCCCGCTTAAGGAACCCTTCACTCAAGATAACTTGTCAAACAGTCCCAGTTTCTGACTTTCGCTGAAATTCACAAAATTTTTGATTTCATAATGGAGTCTCCAACACATTCATTGTTTTCTTTTACTTGGTGAACTTTCCAAACCTTTCCTAAGATTTAAATCTATTCCTTAGCAATACTCTGAAATCCTTTTATTTAAAGATTTTTATGTTTACTAATCATTATTCAATTTAATAACAATCATGATGCATCTCAAAAATGTATGAAAGAAAATATGAAACAAGAAAAAATGTCATGAAAAGGATAACAAGAATTTATTGCAAGAAATGTTTTAAAATAGTGAAAGTGAATATCAAGGATATAAGAAACAAATGTAAAGTTATAGGTTGTAGATGCCCCAGATGCGGAATATCTTGGACCCCTCTTTTCTTCAAACCATCTGAAATTTCTCTTGAACGAGCAATTTACTTGGGTAACCCCTCGACTTCCGTAGTTATGTCAGACTGAGTTGAGCCTCTTTTCTCTGATTTTCAAATATTTTCTCCCACTTTACACGGAGCATTGATTCAAACCTTAATCAGTACTTGAGCCGCCCTTTGCGAGTTTTCAACTCAAGTGTCCCTCTTTCAGTATTAAGTCACCCTTTGCGGGTTTTTGGCTTAAACCTCTCCTTTTACATTCTTTTTTTTTCATCATTTTTTGTTTTCTCTTTTTTTCTTGTATTTTACTATGCATCGGAGAATTCTAAATGATTCCAAGGTAAAAATATCAATTCAAAAGATAGGAAAATTTTTGAGAATAACCTTTCAAATTAAATATCCATGCATGATCAAAATGGGCTTTTAAAGCACATACTATAGGCCAAGGCTCGAGTTTAGAAAAAAAATGATAAATAGGCCCAAAATGTGCTTAAGGGTAATTGGATCAAGGATCATTCCTTGAGGGGAGTTCATTCTTGAAAAATTTGTCACTTTTTTTGGACTTTCTTTTCTCTTTTTCCTTTTTTTTGATTGTTGGCTTTAATTTGCCATTCTTTGATTTCACATTTTTCGATGGCTCTCTTTTTGCCATGAGTTTTGATTATTTTTCCTCGCATTTACCCTTCACTGTAGAGGGTGATCCTTGATCATGGTTTAAAGAAAGAAATAATTCCTTAGGCTCAAAGGGGTGACTAAGGATAATTTCTTCTTAGTGAAAGGAATATGAAATATGGTCATTCATCATATCAAGAATGAATATTCTCATTAAAAGGCAATCCACAGGGGCGATAGATATATAGAATTTCCATTTTTACACTTGGAATCATTCAAATTTCCATGTGCACAGCATCACACTTTTTTTTTCAAGCATAATACTTCTTCAATTCATCAGCATTCACGGGATTTCTAAAATCCTCCCCGTCCATCCGAGTTAAAATCAATACTCTTCCAGAAAAAGCTCTTTTTACCACGTAGGGTCTTTCCCAATTTGGGGCCCATTTTCCTCTTGGATCTTTCACTATAGGGATAATTTTCCTCAGTACCAACTCCCCCTCTCGGAACTGTCTGGGACGAACCTTCTTGTTGTGGGCTCGAATCATCCTTTTCTGATACAACTGCCCATCACAAATTGCTTTCAATCTTTTCTCCTCGATGAGATTCAGCTGTTCATAACGAGCTCTAACCCATTCTGCTTCTTCTAGGCCAACTTCCATCAAAACCCGAAGTGAAGGGATTTCAACTTCAATAGTTAGCACTGCTTCCATCTCGTATACCAAAGAAAACGGCGTTGTTACTGTAGATGTGTGAACCAAGGTTCGATATGCATGAAGAGCAAAAGGCAAGATCTCATGCCAATCTTTGTAGACATCAGTCATCTTTTCAACAATCTTCTTGATGTTTTTGTTGGCTGCTTCTACTGCCCCATTCATCTTCGAATGGTAAGGTGTCGAATTATGATGCAAGATCTTGAACTGAATACACACTTCTCTCATCATCTTATTATTAAGATTTAGAGCATTACCAGAAATAATTCTTGCTGGCAATCCATATCGGCATATAATTTTCTTCTTAACAAATCTGCATACCACTGACTTTGTTACATTCGCATAGGAAGCAGCTTCTACCCACTTTGTGAAATATTCTGTGGCCACCAAAATGAAATGATGCCCATTTGAAGCTTTCGGGATAATAGGTCCAATCATATCCATTCCCTACACTGAAAAGAGCCATGGTGCAGTCATGACATGCAATGGTGATGGTGGCACATGAATCTTATCTGCATATATCTGGCATTTATGACACTTCTGGGCATAACTGATACAATCTCCATCCATTGTCAACCAATAATATCCTGCTCTCATAATCTGTTTGGCAAGCATGTGACCTTTGGTATGGGTGCCACATATCCCTTCATGGACTTCCTCTATGATTCTCCTAGCTTCGGCAGATCCGACATATCTCAATAAAACTTGGTTTTTTCCTTTCTTGTAGAGAATCTCACTGTCTAGAACAAAACCCATTGCTAGCCTTCTCAGAGTCCTCTTGTCATTTGTTGTTGCCCGTTCTGGATACTGTTGACTCTTAATGTACTGCAAGATGTCGTTACACCAAGGGAGACCATCTGCTTCTTCTTCGATACTAAAGCAGTGGGCAGGAGACTCATAAATACTCATCTTTATCGACACAACTTCAGCCCTTTCATTCACTTTGAACATTGATGACAAAGTAGCCAGAGCATCCGCCATTTGGTTTTCTTCTCGAGGAAAGTAATTGAAATTCACTTCTTCAAACTCCTCCAATAAACTCAATATAAGTTATCGGTATAGGATTAGCTTTGTATCTTGAGTTTCTCATTCTCCCCATAGCTGGTATATCACTAGGGCTGAGTCTCCGAAAACTTCCAATATTTTGATTTTTTTGTCCACTGCAGCACGAAGGCCCATAGTACACACTTCATACTCGGTAGTATTGTTTGTACAATTAAAATCCAATCTAGCAGTGAAAGGATAATAATCTTCTTCTAGGGATATGACAACTGCACCAATTTCGTGCCCCATGGCATTAGATGCGCCATCAAAGTACATTTTCCATACTTTCTTCTTCAAGGGAATCTCATCTGCTTGCGAAACATACATCAAATCTTCATCTGGGAAGTCAAAGTTCAACGGCTCATAATATTCCACTGCCCGACTTTCTAATAATTCAGCCACAGCACTGCCCTTGATGGCTTTCTGACTTACATATACAATGTCGTATTCTGACAATAAAACCTACCATCTTGCTGTTCTTCATGATAAAGAAGGTGTTTCCAACATGTACTTGATTGGATCTAGCTTGGCAATCAACCACGTCATGTGGTACAACATGTACTGTCTGAGTCTTCGAGCAGTCCAAGCTAAGGCACAACATAACTTTTCTACCGATGAATATTTCAGCTCATAATCTGTGAATTTCTTGCTAAAATAGTAAACCGCCTGTTCTTTCTTTCCAGTCTCATCAAGCTGCCCCAAAACACAACTCATGGATCTCTCAAATACTGATAGGTACAATATCATTGGCTTATTCGAGATTGGTGGCATTAGCACTGGTGGGTTGGATAGATAGTGTTTAACCTTTTCAAAGGCAATCTGACAACCTTCATCCCATTCTCCTGGATCACGCTTTCAAAGTAGCTTAAATATTGGATCACATTTGTCGGTTAACTGAGAAATAAATCGAGCAATGTAATTCAATCTCCCCAGAAAACCTCTTACTTCTTTTTGAGTACGTGGTGGGGACAAATTCTGAATGGCCTTCACTTTATCCGGATCAATCTCAATTCCTCTTTTGCTGACAACAAAACCTAGCAATTTTCCCAAGGTGACTCCAAAAGTGCATTTTGCCGGATTTAGCTTGAGTCAAAACTTTCTTAGTCTTTCAAAGAGTTTCTTAAGATTCACAATATGCTCATCTTCTCCTTGTGACTTTGCAATCATATCATCAACATAGACCTCAATTCCCTTATGCATCATATCATGAAACAAGGTCACCATGGCTCTCTGATATATTACCCCAGCATTCTTTAACCCAGACGGCATTACCTTGTAGCAGAATATTCCCCACATTATGACAAATATGGTTTTCTCCATATCTTCTGGTGCCATCTTAATCTGATTGTATCTCGAAAATCCGTCCATGAAAAAAAATAAAGAACTCTTCGTCGTATTATCCACCAGAGTATCGATATGGGGCAAAGGGAAATTATCTTTAGGGCTGGCCTTGTTCAAATCTCTGTAATCAACGCATATCCGTACCTTGCCATCCTTCTTTGGTACTGGAACAATATTTGCCACCAATTCTGGATATTTTGCCACCTCTAAGAATCCATCATCAAATTATTTCTTCACCTCCTCTTTTATCTTTAACAGCACGTCCGACCTCATTATTCTCAACTTTTGTTGAATTGGCTTGCATTCTGGCCTTAAAGGGAGCTTATGAACTACAATATCCGAATCCAACCCTGGCATGTCTTGGTAAGACCATAAAAATACATCCACATATTCCCGAAGCAAGGCTATCAATTCACCCTTTATTGATGATGACAATAAAGTCCCAATTTTAACCTCCTTTATCTCCTCACCATTTCCCAGATTTATCATTTCCAAAGGCTACTTATGAGGAAGTACTTGTTTCTCCCCTTATTCTATTTTCCTTAATAAATCCGGAGGTAGACCATAATCTTTAGTATCTTCGTTGGCCTCAAAATCACCCATGCAAATGAATCTTTCAAAATCAATTTCAGAATTACTGACAGGAAGGTCCTTATATTCCTTATTCGAACACCTGTAAATAGGTGGGGAAGAAACAATATAGGAAAATATATATAATAAAAGCAAAATAAATAGCATAAATGAAAGAATGTGGACACATCAATCTGAATAAAATGCATCGTGCTTGTTATTTATATTGAATGAAAATGTTTAAACAAAAACCCATTAAAGAAAAATTCTTAATATCTCTAGGCAAAGATAATTAAGATTTTTTATTTTTTTAAAGTATTACTTTGGAATATACTTAAAGACTATGGGCAGCTCAGTCGCACTCCAATTGGTCAGTCTATATCCTGGTGGACAAGGTTAAACCATCCTGTTTGCATTCTCACTTTCCATTCCTTCCTCCCCGGTCATGCAGATCACCATATCATGTATCTGCTAGCCCTTATCCACATGGAACCTCTTGAAAGCTTGCTCAAGTACATCCTCATAATTCTTTTCTCCAAACAGAAAACCGGCTGAGCGAAAGCTATGAAGGATTTGTGGGAAAGTCATAGGCTCCCATTCAATATCCATACCCGCAAGACGGGCCATCCTCCTTTGTCGGTTCTTTTCAACTTGTTTCCTCTTCTCATGGGCCTTCGAAAGATACCGTAAGCCAAATCGGTCTTTCTTTCCCACTACTTCCATTACTCGGGCCATCCCTTGAAGATATTTTCCAAGACCTTTTTTCCAGCCCTGCAGCCTTTTCCCACTGTAGTTCTTACTCCCAACATTGTGTTCTTGGACAACCTTGGTTTTGGAATGTTTCGTCCTTCAGCAACGAAAATCGTATTTATGAACTCCAAAGACCGAAAGAAACATTATATGGCATCTTCATTGGGTTCAACATAAGGAGATTCAGTAGATGCAGAGGCTATTATGTCCTCTTCTCCTAATATAGTGACCAAACGCCCCTCCATCACAAATTTCAGCTTTTAGTGGAGAGATGAGGATACAGCCTCTGCTGAATGTATTCATGGCCTTCCCAACAAGCAATTATTGGACGGATTAATATCCATGACTTGAAAGTTCACCGTATAAGTGCATGGGCCTGTCTCCAGAGGAACCTCAATAGTTCCTATTACCTCTCTCCTGGTACCATCAAAAGCTCTGATTACTGTGCAACTCGGTAACATATAAGAAATATCAACTGGCAACTTAGACAGGGTTGCCAAGGGCATTACATTTAATGAAGAACCATTATCCAGAAGCACCCTCGGTAGTATATGCCCCTTGCAAGTGGTTGGTATGTTAAGAGCCTTTGTGGACCCAATACCATTGGGTGGTATTTCATTATAACTAAAATATATATGGTCGTCTACCACAATGCTTCCCACTAGCCTGTCTAATTTTTCTACCAATATGTTGTTAGCCACATATGCCTGATTCAACATTCTCAACAATGCATTTCTGTGTGGCTCCAAGTTTAATAGCAAAGATAAGATAGAGATTATTGCTGGCTGACGCTGCAATTGCTTAACCACACTATACTCAAGATGCTTTATGAACTTTAAAAACTCGCAAGCTTCTTTCTCGTTCACTAGCTCTTTTATCCTGTTCGGCTGACCTCCTTTCTACTTCTTTTGACGAATCCATCTCACTATGGATTGGTTCAACTGCTTTCTTCCCTTTGTCCATTACTCCATCCTTTCTCGTTGATCCCTATTCAACAACCTTAGGGGCATAACACCTTCCACTTCGTGTTAAGTGCCCTACACCTATAATATCTTGCTGACTCGAAGACCTCGGCATAACCATGCTACAGTCATACTTCCACAATGCAGCTTTGTTTTTCTTGTATGAAAGGAAGCATGCAAATCTATGATTAGGTTAGGTGCAATTTCCTCAACAACTGGAGTAGCCTTCTCTGGTTCATCGTAATAGATGATCAAAGGTCTTCCTATCCCGTAGCCAGCCACATTCTCAATAACCTCTACTTCATCCTCTATTTCTTCGTAAAACTGGCTTCCCCCTCATCCATCATCTTTTGGACTTCAGCCAGAAAGTCCTCGCATTCCTGTATGATATGACCTTTACATCCATGGAACAAGCACCAATTCTCTACCCTGTTTGCAACCATTTTTAAACTATCATCATCCTCCACTATTCCTGCTTTTACCATTTCGACCCATACTTCTATCATTGGAGTCTTGACTTCACTGAGATGTTTTTTCAACCTTCTCTCTTCCCCTGTCAATACTGTATTTACTCGATTTTCAACACGATCGGGCAATGGATTTCCTGCTATATTCGGCCCGTTTCTTGTCCCAAACTTCACCACCCTAGTATTGATCAAGCTTTGGACTTTCTTCTTAAAGGCAATACAGTCATCAGTTGAATGCCCCTAAATCCCTGTGTGATATGCTCAGCTAAGATTTCTGTTGTACCACCTTGGATATGGTGGTGTCAGAGGTTTGAGGTATACAGGTGCAACAAGTTGACTCTGCAATAGTTTGGGATATAGCTCACCATAGGTGGTAGGAATCGGATAAAATTGGGGTTTTTGATCATTCCTTGGTGAACGTTGATTATTGCGTCCACCACCTTGAGTGTTTGGGACAGTGTTTCGGGGAAGATTGATCTGTGGGGACACGTCAATTGGAAAAGGCTGTTGTGGTATATTGGTATAGGGGAATGGATTTTGGGTAAGGTGGTTCACATTGTAATAGTAAGGATTATACCTTGGATAAGGTGTGTAACGTGTAGGAGGTGCATAAGATGTAGCAGGAGTATAGGGCCTAGGAGGTGTATATGGTGTAGGAGGTGCGTAAGGGTATTGATTGAAGCTAACTGCATGGGTCTCCTCTTTCTTCTTTGCAGGGAGAACCTTTTTCGAAGTAGCAGACTCATCATCTTCCATTTCCCGTTCTTAATGGCAGACTCTATCATCTCCCTGGATATCACCATATCTGCAAAGTCCTTGGTGGCACTCTCCACCAATTTATCATAATAAGATGCTCTCAAAGTACTGATGAAAAGCACTGTAGTTTCCTTGTTGGTCAAAGGAGGTTGTACTTGTGTAGCCAAGTCTCTTTATCTCTGAGAATGTTCTTTAAAGCTTTCAGTAGCTTTCTTTTCCTTGTTTTGCAGAGTTAGACGGTCAGACACCATGTCCGTCACATGCTTGTATTGTTCCATGAAAGCTCTGGCTAGATCCATCCAGGAACGGATCTTAGTATGGGTAAACTGATTATACCACCGAGTTGCAGACCCTGTCAAGCTATCTTGAAAATAATGGATAAGCAATTGTTCATCTTCATCATGTCCGATCAATTTTTGGCAGTACATGGTCAAATGTGCTGATGGGTTGGTAGTCCCATTATATTTTTCAAAGTCTGGTACTTTGAACTTTGGAGGAATCACCAGACCGTGCACTAAACTCAAATCTTTGGCATCTAGACTGCCAAATAGCTCTGCGCCTTCAACTGCCCTCAGTCTTTCTTCCAACAGCTGATATTTCTTCTCGGATTCTGCCGTTTCAACCTTCTTTAGCTCGGCCATCTTTTCCTTTTCAGCCAGTTCCTCAAAGTCTGGAACGTCCACATCAATTGGATCAACCCCAATGTTACTTTTTTTATGACCAAAATTCTGTGCTTCAGCCGCTAGTTGGATGTAAACATAAGATGCTGCCCTAGTTGGAAGTTCATTTCCCACTTGCTGGGATATCTGGCCATTCTCCTGTACCACCTATGGTCGGCCTTCCTATTTTACTGCCCCCATTCCTGTAACTGAATTTTCCCCTGGCCATTTCTGCCTCATCATGGTATTCATCATTTCCATGAGTTTGGCCATTTGTTCCCGTGACGCCTCTTGAGACTTAGCCAACTGTTCCTGCAATTCCCTTTGAATTCTTTCCATCCTTTCAATTCTAGCAAGCTGATCGTTCTCCATAGCTTTGGCTTGAGATCGAGTATTGTAAGGGTTTCGAAAATCTGATTCTTTTTTAGTGCGATCAATTGTACCTTTAGTTTTAAAAACCATGAATTAGAAATTATTGACATATTTTTTATTTTATTTTATAAAACTGAATGAATGAATAAATGACTAAATGTTAATGAATAAACAAATAAGTAAATGCCTAAGTGTATGAATATGAATGAATAATTAATAAAGAATAAATGAATGGACAAATAAATAAATGACTAAGTGTATGAATAATTTATAAACAATGAATGATTATAAATATAAATAAATGAATGAACAAACAAAACATATAATGGAAAGAACAAATGAATGATGAATGCATTTGAAAGTATTGGCCCCGGGATAAGTCCAACCAAACGATCTTTCATTGACTTCGTGGAACTAAATACATTAAAGATAGAATAAAAAGATCACTGCTTAAGACAACTGATAATCTGTCTATTCTAATTCAAAATGCTATTACAAAATACTGGTCCTATAGTAACTCCCATGGATCTTGGACTTTCTTTCACAGTCCCCTTTTGATTGCCTTGCTCTTCAATCTGACCCTTACTTGTTCATGACCCTTTGACATACTAGAAGAAACATCACTGTGTAGGCCTTCCTTAGCTTCCTTCTCAAGTTGATTGGCTCGGGCTTCTTCATGGTTCGCTCTCTCTTTCCAATAGTTATTCTTCTTTTTAAGGTTCTTGACCTCTTGCTCCCATCCCCCTGAAGTCCTGAGGGTCCCTTCAAAACTGAGCTCGAAGCGGTACCTTTTGTCTTCCAAGTGCAAATCCCTGAGATCTCTCTTGACAATGTCCCTTTCTCTCTTGATCTTTTCCTTTTCTCTTTCCCGAGCTGATTCCCTATTTTTCATGTCCTCAAGCTCTTCTTGCAATCGGGCAATTTCCTTGCTCATTTGGGCCTTTTCTTTTTCGAATTCTTCTCTTGCAATTTCTAACTCTGATGGCACTTCCTCTGGTGGCGGATTCATGAACTGGACCTCTTCCCCATCTGATGTCACCAACCTATCATCAACCCTTAATTCCTTCCATACCAGGTAATCGAGTGTGACGATGTCAGCAAATCAGGCCACTTTTATCCGATGAGTTTTCTTCCATGCTTCAATCACTGCCCGTACCTTTCCAGAATACCCATCCTTTCCATAAGTGAACTCTGATGATCCTAGCTTATGAGTCACGGATGTGAATTGCCGCTGTCTTTGCACCAACAAAGGTATATAACTCACAGACCCCCAAATTTTGAGTAGTGGAACTCTCGGGTTGTCCCTACATTTATACATAATCGGCATAGGAACCATCTATGGAGCTCTCCAAGTTACCATTTCCTCTTTTAGATTCCGGAACATGTTGACCTATTTCTCTTCCTCTCTGTCTTCAGGCCAATCTTTTCCAAGGAATTCACTAATCAGAACTAAAGACTTCATGTACGAATTGAAAGAGACTTCTTCTATCTTCCAAAAGTGACTTTGAATCCAAATATAAAGGAGTTGTACACACCCCTCCATTCTCCCTTGTCCTTCCCTTTTACAAAAATTCAAAACGGATAGTTTCAGCTATGATGGCCGGAGATGGGTTAATTTTCTGTTCTAACTTTTCAAAGAAATCAAACACAGCTATATCTGCATGACCCAATATCTTTGGAAATATGATTAATCCGTAGATAGCTAAAGCAAAGATGTCCCTGGCTTTTTCTTTATCGGAATGACCCAAATATCAATTGTCGGAGAGTTTCCCATGGAATACATCCATTTTTTTGCTTTGTATCCACATGACTCTCAACCCAAGTTGTATCCATTCCCGTGATCCTAGCCACTTTCTTCTTAAAACCTGAAGGTTTCACTTCTTTCAAATATACCCGATCAGGATTAGGACACTCAATGCATAATAGTGATGAATATTCTTCAATAAGTAGGGTCATATGCTCTTTGTTAAAAGTGAAACATCTATAAGTAGGATTCCGAAACTGTACCATAGCCTGAATCAACCCACTATTGATGCTAATCGGAATTAAGAGTGCTATATCTCCATATTTCTGGGTGAAGGCTTCTTTCTCTGATACATTCCACTGATTCCAAATGTCGGTTAACCCTCGAAGATTATTCTGTCTAAAATCCACTTTGACCCTTTCCGGCAATACTGACACATAATCTTTCTTCAGGCAATCACCATCGTCCCTCTAATCTTTTTTCGATTGTGCCCTAACTACTGCATGATCTTCTATTACTGAAATAACCTGACACTCCATGAAAGTCTTTTGGGTTGATGACTATCCCGAGGCCAATAAACTTCAAGTGTATGATAGTGTCTATGATGTATGTCAAAGAAAAGAAAACAAAAAGAAATAAATTAGTAAAGAAATGAATTCACAAATATAACATAAATAACAACATGCTTTTTTTTTTTAAATATCCCGAAAATTTTAACAGAGTTTCGGCATTATGACGCCTTTGGGACAAAATAATAATTTTATTACAAGTGATATGATGTTCGTTCATCATCACCCAATTTCTAAAATCTAACATATAGAAAGATCGTAAAAGGTTGGAAATGTTCCTCCATGTGTTTTTAAACTTCGGGTATCTACCAGAAATCCGACATGGCTTCGCCTAGGTTCACTATATGAAGGTGAATCGGTTCTAAGGCCTCGAATTGTTCCTCACTGTCGCCTGTGAAGGCTAGAAAGGCACCCCAATAAAAGCGGGTTCAATTCGTTAGAGTATATTTTCCTATGCCGGTACGGAGGATCATCACGAAGGCATTAGGTACTTTATACTCCGGAAGTGTTTCACTAGCCCATAAGGAGGATCATCACGAAGGCGTAGTTATTTTACTCCCACTTAAAAGGATGGAACCCGGGTAGAGGGCTCATGTTATGAAAATGCAAGTGCAGTGTGTGTGGAGGAACAAAACAAACCTGTCACCGCCTAATCTACACCCCTTATTCTAAATACCCCGATAAGACTAAACAACATAAATCATCAATTAAGCAATAAATAAATATATGCACCAAAATAACCAGAGAACAATAATAATATGTATGCACATGAATATGGACATATTTAAAACACTTTATTATTTTCAAAATTCTCTTTATTAAAAAAATGTGGGAATTAAAATTAAATACCAATTAAAACCGACAAAATCGAGACTTTGATAACACATGACTAATTCGAGGCCTGACTCTCTAAATGTCCTCAGTGGAGTCGCCAAGCTGTCGCAACCTAAAAAAAATAACAAGTCTCATCGCGAGACTTTATTACTGGTTAAGTGTGACATTAAAAAAAATTGAGGAAAAGTCGATTTAATTCTTCTTTAAAATTGAAGGCTTTAAAAATGACCTTGAAAAAGACATGGAGTCACCACCAATCTTTTTTAGCTAGGTGTGATCGGCCACCTATTAAAATCGATTTTGTAAAACATTTGAAAATTAATTAAAACATTTTTAAAACCAATTTTAAGTCTGCGTTTTAAACCAAATAAATCAAAGAAGCGGGTTCGGGACTCGATTACGTGTGGGGAAGGATTAGCACCCCCACAATGCCCATATAAAATGGTACCTTATTAATCGTGTGTTATCTCAAGTCTTGGTAAAAAGTCGATTTTTAATTTAGTATTTCAAGTTAATTCCCAATTTAAAGAAAGATTATTCCATTTTTAATCGAAAATGATCCGAAATTTATTAATTCAAAATTTTTCTATATTCCCCGACAAAATCGACAAAATATAAAAAAATTTATTTATTTTGAAAACTTTCCGAATCATTCTCATTTTTTGAAAAAAATATATTCCTTTATTAATGATAATTGATGATATCCCCTCCAGCAAACTCGATAGAGAACTCATGAATTATTTTAACTCAGGAATATCTTTATTTTTATTTAAAATCATTATCCTTTTTTTAAAAAAAAACATTTAAAAAATGAATATGAACATGTGTGACATAAATAAAATGACATAGCAAAGTCTAGATAATATAATGCATCCTAAATGACATGATATAATTTAAATGGCATAGCATATTCTAAATGAAATAAAATATCCTAAGTATCATGGTATATTCTATATGAAATGAAATGACCTATGTGACATAATATATTCTAAACGAAATTAAATATCCTAAATGAAATGAAATTTCCTAAGTGTCATAATATATTCTATATGAAATGATATGATTTAAATGACATGGCAAAATTAAATGATATGGAATATTTTAAATGACATGGCATATTCTAAAAAATATAATCTAAATGACATGGAATATAATCTAAATGACATGAAATGACATGAAACATAAAATAATGTTATCATATAATATGCATGAAAATAAAAATAATAATAATAATGCATGAACATAGTATATGCTAAATAATGTGACAAAAATAAATAACTAAATAAAAAAAAAAGCATAGGATATCATGAAATATTCAAAACCATATAATAAACAACATAACATCAAAAATATAAATCAAAAGTAATAACAACACCATGGAAATTATCATAGCAAAAATCACATATTATAGTATGCATGAATGTGGAAAATGCAATGCATGATAATGTATTTTTTTCCTTTAATTAAGAAAATCCATATATCTAAAAAGATATCCGGCTACCTTAGAAAAATATATCAAATTAAATTTTCTAAAATCAAAATTCTTTGTCATTGTTTGAAAGCAATTTTGGAAAACTTTAGATTAAAAATAAAAACCTAGCTAAACCCTTTTTAAATGGCTCTAATTTCCTAAGTTTAAAATCCCGGACTGGACCACCCTTAGCCCGAGGTTTATAAAATTATTTTTAGAGTTTAAAAAGACTTAGAAACTACCCTAAGACAGTAGCTAAACTTTCTAATCAGCCCCTTCTAAGTAACTTGGCCAAAACAGAAAAATGAATTTTCTTTAAATTCAAATCTGACTCCACTGTCCAATTTTAGAACATGATTTTTTAACCTATTTTTAAAAATTCAAAAAAATATAAAACAAATACTAAAGAATTAGAACATGTAAAACTACACGGTAAAAAAATGGCTTAATTTTTTGGTTAAAGATAACTGCCCAGAAAAATCGGGAAACTACAAGTACTAGGTGAAAAAAACTGTTTTGCCAAAACACATTTTTTTGCCTTTGATAAAATCATTTAAAAATCAAAGTAAAAATGTTAGAGACTCTCCTAAAGACTCACAAACAGTAGCTAACAATTTTGAAAAGTTAGACAAAAATTGGCTAAGTAAAAAAAATCACAAAAGTAGAATAATCAATTTGACAACTCTTTAATTTTCCACAAGTATGCTCAAAATGAGCATGACTTTGAACCATTGATTGGTCTAAGTCATAAATCATGTGGCATGACATGAAATGCATGAAAATACAACAAATATGATGATGAAATGCATGATTTAAAACCTAAATGACATACAAAATGCATGGCATTAAGAAAATGACCTAGACCTAACATGAACTTGCATGGCATTTAATGCAACCTAGTTCTAAAATGCATGAAATGCATGGCAATGTAAGCACAACCTAAACCTAAAGAATGCATGGCAATAAATAACACAAACACATAGCATTCTAAAACAAAATAAACACAAACATATCATGGAAATGCAAACAAGACAACAAACATGATGAAAATGCACATGTAAAACATACAAAAAGGAGAAACCGAATGGACACTAAGCTTAAAATGGTGATGGCATTTTCACAAACACATGATACTAACATGGAAGACTAAAAAGAAAAAAATGCTAAACCATGCAAACATAAAGTAAAGGCATGAAAACAACTAGGCATTTTCACAAACACTTAGCATAATAAAATGTAAATCATGAACAACTCAAAAAATGTTGAAAAATAAAAATAAAAACTTGCAAGACAAGGAAAATAAATATGAAAACAAGATAGTAAACTCAACAATGGAGGTAAGCAAGCAACAAAATCAAAACAAGCTTCATATTTTTGTATTCGAAGAAGATATAAGACATCAAAGACATGTTGAACACCACTAACCACATGAAAAAATAACAAAGTAGCAACTATTTTAAAAAATAGGGTCATTCGGCCAATCCTAAAACATGAGAAAAAATATTTTTTCAAGGCTTTTTTCAAGAAAGTATAAAGAAAAAGTTAAAGGAGAAGCTTAAAAACACTTATTTTAAAAAGGAAAATCAAAATAAGCTCACCAAAATATCAATGAAAACAGCAAATCAAGAATGGAAATGCAAGGAAAGTGCAAGAGTATGGTGCTTAAAGCAACCTCTAGAAGCTATATTGCAAGCTTTTTCTCTTCTAACTTTCTTTGCCTTTCTAAACTTTTCTTTTTGCCTCTCAAAAATAGAGAGCATTCAGCAAAATCAGAGAGTGAATGAAATGAAAAAGGGACCTTCTCACTTGTAGTGTGGCCGGCTAGCCTTGGAAGAACCTAGGAGGTTCTAGAACTTTTTCTAACCAATTTGATCCTATGGCCCTCAATCCAAGATGCCTTCTATGTATAATTCTCACTCTTAGATTAGAATCATCAGCCCTTGAATTATGATCTCATAAAGATGTCATAAATAGGTTCTCTCTCCAATCATTGGTCCATGTGTTGCAAATTCAAAGGCTTGATCACAAAAAATAACTATTTTCCTCTTTATTGTTGGCCTTTTGATTAAAAATCAGAAAATATCTGCCCACCAATGGGCCTTGGTCGGCTGACCCTTCCTCTTCCAGTCCATGCTTCAATTTTTTCAAAATAAGAAAAGGCCATTTTCGGTTTCTTTGGTAAAATGACCTTTTTGGCCCCCGAGCATAAATAAATAGCAAACGGACTCCAAATTCAAAAATTATTTTTTTAATACTTCCAAAATAATAAATAATTAAATTCTGGAAATTTTGAAAAACATTTTAGTCCATTTGCTGTTTTTTTGGATTTTTTCTTCCAAAATTGCACTTTTATGCACCCAAACTTTCACCATTTTTAAACGAGCTCCAAATCCAAATTTTTCTTGACCAATCTCTTCCAAATAATTTAAAAGTATGATCTCGAAGTTTTCATAATTTTTGCAACTCATTTGGTATTTTTTCGGGATTTATCTGATTGAATTACTACATAGTAGGCCCGGGATTTGGCCATTTTGCAAACGAACTCTGAATTCGGATTTTCTTTTGCCAATCTCTTCCAAATAATTTAAGAATGAGATCTGTAAATTTTCTGAATTTTTGAAGCTCATTTACTATTTTTTCGGGATTTATTTTTTTGAATTTCTACATAGGGGACCCGGGATTTGGCCATTTTTCAAAAAAACTCCGAATCAAGATTTTATTTTGCCAATCTCTTTGAAATGATTTAAGAATGAGATCTACAAATTTTCATAATTTTTGGAGTTCATTTTCTATTTTTCCCAAATTTTCCAATTTTTCCCTTTTGCCTCCGAAGCCCGGTTTTGCAGAAAACAAGTTCGATTTTCAGATTTTCTTCAAATTGAGCCTTGGGATATCCTTGTTTAATCACTCCTCATCAATTAGGGGCTTTAGTCTTATCGAATAGGGCCATTTCTGTCATTCTTCCAAATTTCACCGAAATCCACCAAAAATCCTAATTCTCGGTTTTCTTTCGAATTGACTTTTCTTTCAATTTTTTTTTCAAGTAGCTTCTCCATTACCCGTAGTCAGTGCTTATCTTTCATTTGGAACCTTCAATTTTGACCAATTTGATCGTTTAAGCACTTTTTCCCAAATTTCTCGAACTAGGGTTTCCTTTCTACTGAATCTCCGTAACCCAACTTCTTTACTCCATATCTTTCAATGTAGACCTCGGATTATCAAAATTATTTTTCCAATTTTCAATTGAACTTCAAATCTTGATTTTGAAAGTGGGTTGACTTTTTTAGTAGTTGACTTTTTGGGGTTGACTTTTTAGGGTTGACATTTTTCAAGTTTGACTTTTTATGCTCGTCTTCTTAGACTAAGTCTCGGAGTACCACCTGCAGGATGAAAAAAGTCTTTTTACATTCTGAAACATTAATTTATGAAGAACACATACCTTTTTTAGTGGTCCGGACAAAATCAGGTGTCTACATTCACTATTACCAATAACAATCTAAACTCCTATCAAACAAAGCATTAATGCCTTAGTATCTGACAGTTTCTACCATTATTCCTATTCAATAACTAGTTATGTAACTCCTATCCTTGACACCTATAAATAGGAGCTCTCACAACTCATTTGGGGACTTTTGGCTATTGGAGCAACTTTTCTCTCTAAAGTTATCTTTGTAATTCTCTCTTATCTGATTCTCTCATCGGCCTTGTTCTCATCCTTGCTTCACCATCTCTCCACTTCCTCCACCTTGCTTACCACCACCTGTCGTTGCGCTCAACACTTTAAGGTCTACTCCAGTTTTCCTCACCGTCATCTCCCGGCAATATCCCGTTTCACTTGTTCGCAACGCTTTCTCTCCCTACCAAAGAACCCTCTTCATTTTGGCGACTCCACTGGGGAGGAGTGATTGCATTAGGTGAAATTCTTCAACACTCTCTTTACCAAAAGACATGGACAACCCCGTCGGATACCATAACGCTCCTGTTCCTGCTTACATCCAAGAGTTGATGAACATGATTCATCCCAAGAAATGGTGCAAACTTTAGAATAGAGTAATAGGCAAATGATGGAAACCATTTCCAAGCTTACATCCTCTTCCACAACCCCTCAAGTTCAACTTGTGACACCCAATGGAGGTGGAAATACTTTTGATGGAGCTGCTCTTCCAAACACTGGTAACGGAGAAAGCCCAACTGACAACCTTATACCATCTGGAAATACCAATGTGGTCAATCCTTCTACCACTATTGCTGGACTTCCACCACTGTTGCTGGTGCCTCTACCTCAACTACTCCTTAGACCATTACCCAGGGTTTTGTCACTAAAGAAGAGCTCCAGAGGCTACTTGAGTAGAAGAGCAAGAGCTGTGGAGCAACAGGACTTCAACAATAATAAGAGGTTATTCCCCTTACATTGGTTGAAAAGTTATCTCTTTACTCATGCTTAAAACAAAACCGTCTTAATCAAATCGAAACATCAAGCTGAGAAATTTATTAAGCTGACCACAATCTTGAGTTCACTTTTAGTGGCTGCAATTCATGCTTTGAATCAAATTAATCTCCTTGGTACTAAATTGAGAAAAAATATCTCCTTAATACATATTGGAGTTTGATGTCTTTCTTTCTGGGTTGAGAACTCATCTCCCTAGCTAGTATGAAATTGAGATTCACTTCTTGACCGCAGCTCTATTGCTCTTTTTTTGGCCGCGACTTTATATACATATTGGAGACTGATCTCTTTCTTTCTGGGTTGAGTACTCATCTCCCTATTCTGAAATTGAGAATCACTCCTTGACCGCAGCTTTATTGCTCATTCTTTGTCCACGACTTTATTGTTGATACTTGACATCAAAATAAATCTCTTTAGTACCAAGTTGAGAATTACCCTCTTTATATAAATCGAGCATTGCTCTTTGGCCGCAGCTTTATCGATCAACCTTTGGCCACAACTTCATTGCTTATACTTGCTATCAAGTGATTTCCCTTGGTACCAAGTTGAGAATTATCTATTGTTTATAAATCGAGAACTACTTATAGTCCCAGCTTTATCGCTTATACTTTGGTTATATGTTACTTATTCTATTCTTTTATCGGAGAAGTCGGTCGTTGTGGCCTCTTGCGTCACTTCCGTCACTCCCACATACGAATTATTCTCAAAAGAGAAACTGATCGTTCTGGTCTCATGCACCACTTCTTCAATTCTCACATCAAATTACTTTAAAAAGAGAATTGATCGTTGTGACCACATGCGTCACTTCCGTCATTCTCACATACAAATTATTCTCAAAAGAGAAGTTGATCGTTGTGGTCTCATGCTCCACTTCTGTCACTCTCGCATACAAATTACTCTCAAAGAGAATTGATCGTTGTGATCACTTGCATCACTTGCGTCACTTGCGTCATTCTCACATATAAATTATTTTCAAAAGAGAAGTTGATAGTTGTGGTCTCATGCGCCAATTCTGTCACTCTCACATTTTTAAATTACTCTCAAAGAGAATTTACCGTTGTGGCCACATGCGTCGCTTCTGTCATTCTCACATAGAAATTGTTCTCAATAGAGAATTTGACAGTTGTGGTCTCATGCACCACTTCCGTCGCTCTCTAATTCACAAGTTCTCCAAATGGAGAAGTCGAGCGTTGTGGCCCTGCACCATATTTGTTACTCTCTTCAAAAAACAAATCATGGTGGTCTATTGTTATGCCACGGTAAAAAAAAAAATTATAAGTTAAGCATTATGATCTTTTATACCAAGTTTAGGTTGAGCCAATTGTTGCTCGCGTCAAGTCTCGCACTCTCCAAGAATACCATGTTCCTTATGTCGTGCGTTAAGTAACATGTTCCTTATATTTTGCGCCAAGAACTGCATGCTCCTAACATCATGCACTCATGTATTATGTTATGATGTTATGCTTGTTCTTATATATTATAATTCACCCTTTCTAAATGGTTCACCACGTGAGCTATTCTGCAATAAATTTTCATACAACAGGTAAAGGGTAGATAACACTAACAATAATTTTCTCAAGTAAAATGCAAGTATAGTGCAGAATGTAAACAAGCCATGTGGAAGGTAAGTCTTGCATTAAACAAGTACTGCAAGATGATATGCATCATAATCTCTCATAGAACAGGCACACCGCATAGCTCACTGGAAAAGCTTCGTTCTCCATGCTCTCTTGCCATACAATGCAATATTCAGGTCATGTAGTGTGTAACAGAAATAGTCCAAAATAATTGGCTTATGTAAGTTCATCTTCACCATGATGGAGAATGAAGATCTTACAAAACAACACCAAAAAGCCAAATAAGTATACTTTGTAATTTCACAATTGCTAATAGTCATAATTTTATATAATATATTTTTAATAAAAAATAACAGGACCCGCAAGATAATGCATATGCAAGGCATGTAACTCGGGAAGGTGTATGCCCCGCGAGGATGCATGCCCGCGAGGCATGCATGCCTCGCGGCCACACAGGGCATGATAAAGGACCAAATAAATAAAAAGCTTCCTTTGAAAACTCCAAAGGCTGCTTACAGTAATTTACTTTTTAATAGTATAGTTTATTGTTTCTTATCATGTAAGTTGCATTTTCCAAAGCATAAAGACTTTAAATTTTTGTCATTCACTCGTCATCATCAAAATAGAGAACTATTTTGAGAAAAAATATATTTAGTATCAAATCAACACTTCGTTTTTCAAGACAAGTCTTTGATTTTGGTAATATTTGTTTCTTATCCTGTCTCATTGCCTTCCATCTTTTATCTCTTTAGCCAGCGAGGCTAACATGTATCGCGGTAGCTTACTGTCCGCAAAATCAGTGTGCTATGAGACATTGGGCAACGCCCTATTTTTTAGGGCGTAGCATTTTGTTGCTTTTTTTATTTTTTTTAGCGTGCAGTATTTTGTTATTCTTTCCTAATTTTTCGGGAACAGCAACAATGTTGCGTCTAATTTTTTTGTTCTTAACACATTTTCTTTATAAAAAATATGTTGTAATTTGTTATGCAATTCATTTTAAAATATAAAATTTGCATTGACATGTTACTATTAAATTTTAGAGCGCAATTAATGCTACTCTCCTAATTTCGGGCTGCACCAGCAATGCTACACCCCTGTTATTTTGGCATAATGGATTCTCGATACTCTATTTTTTTGGACGCAACATTACTGCTACGCCCTACTTTCTTGGATTCTTGATGCACCCCTATTTTTTTTAAACCCGTTGTACCCTATTATTTTGGGAAGCAAGCAATGCTTTCCCATATTTTTTTAAACTCGTTGTACACAAGAGCATGAAGTAATAAGAACCGAACAATAAAATAGTAAAATTGTTCCACTCTTCTTTGTTCTAACTTCTCCTAATCAACAAAATATTCCTTTTTAAATGGGCCCACATTTTCATTCCTTTACATTACAACTAGCATTAGACCCGCGCTATGTTGCGGACGAAGATACCACTGTTCAACTATAAGTTTTTTAGCTGAAAATATTGTTCCAATTTATATTAATAATTACATATTGATAATGAAAAAAGTAAAGATGAAATAAAGTTTTTCTGAAGGTAAATTATTATTTTGTGGAGATGGAAGTGTTGAAATTAAAATTTTGGTATATATATATATATATATGTTGGTGTATTTATTCTTTTAAGAGTGAATCACATATTATTGTTATATGTAAGGCAAGTAGTAATAAACGGTAAATCAAAATAATAGATCATATGGAATTGTTTATCAGCATAAGATGTAATCAGTAAAGTTTGAGTATGTAAGCAATCAAATATCTCACTATGTCATTTCAAAAAGCAGGGTAAAAACATTTTATATAGATATGCTTACATTGTTTGGAAAACTAACAGTCAAATTGCAATTTCTGGATAAGTATAATTTGCATTTCCTATATAATCATAATCTCTGCCTAAACATCTACATTTAAAATCTAGTACTGTCACACACAGGAATTTATGGAAGAATGTGTATTAATAGCACTGATTTTTTACAGCCCTGTTAAAAACAACAAATGTAAGAACAATTTTGTTTTTTTTAAGAGACAAAGAAACAACAATGTGTATTAACACCACTGACTCTTTACAATTCTTGTTAAAAACAACAAATGAAACAACTTTTTTTATTTCCAAGAGGGATAGAAACAAAAAAGAAAACTATAAGCAACAATGTGTGAAGCAAATCTGAACATTTTTTTTTCAAAGGGAGAAAGAAATAACAAAGAAAACTATAAACATAAGTTTTGGCAGCAAACCTAAACAAATGGATTTGCAACAAAATCAGCACATTTACAAAATAGCACAGGCTGCAAACAGCTACAAATAGAAACATGAAATAAATGGTTAGTCATAGCATAATAAAGACTGCTAATGAAAACTTATTTTCAATCATTCTACATGCATGAAAAACAGAACATACACATCAAGGCTTAGAAACAGAATAGCCCAGAAAAAAGTGAGAAAAAAAAAGCATACAGGAAAACAAATTGAAGTTTATTGTTTCTTGTTTTTGACCGGACTAAGAAGAAAAACGAAAACCTGTAAAATAGTCAGCACTTGTTATTTTTATTTTTATAATAGTAATGACAACAATGTTATGAAACAAATAAATGATTAATAAGTGATTTTATGAATGTGACTGTTAGATCAATTGTTTATTACAATTCAAAGCCAAGAACTGTTTTAAGAACAATTACTGTTTTTTTGTATATCTATATGTAGGAAAAGAATTTTTTTCCAGAATTTATGTCAATTTCCTAATATTTTGACAAACACCAGACTATGAATACAAATATTGAAAACTTAACAGCAAGATATACTTGACTTGTCATTTCATCAGATAATTTCAAGGCCATACATTTACTTGCCTGCACAGCAAAATAGCATGTATAAACCTTCAAATTAAGTTTCAGTTACATAACGTTTTAATTTTTGTTGACATTTGATGATCTTATCTAGTGAGCATAATATGAAGGAGGGTAATGATTATCAGAAAAGCCCAATAGTTTGCAGAATAACCTAGAGTCAAGACAATTTTAATTTACCTTCCCATATAAATTAATGATCAGTGTGTAAGTTTCAGGAGATAGTTGGCATCCATCTCTCTTCATCCGTTGAAAGACTTCTATAGCCTTTTAAGAGCTTCCTCCCTTCATCCCATCAATATAAGCATTGCAAACAATTGCACCTGAAGAGAAGATCTTTTATATAAATTCGTTGCAAATGATAGACTAACACTATTCAATATCAAAGATTACATGCAGTAAAATATATTCGTATCTAAAATCCTTCCATCATGCTCAAATTAAATTAAAATCAAGCAAAAATCCAAGATTACCAGATTCTTAAGTAACCTCTTTCTGTGACAGAAATAAATACCTTTCATCTTATAGGCTAGCTATCACTCTCTTCTCTTCCTCCTCTCTCTTTCTTTAGCATGGAACTATATGTGTATATGGTGAATGATAATTGAATACGTATGAAAGGCAAGACTATTTAAGTGGATCCTTCAACACAATAAAATAAAAATCAGGTGGAAACAAAATAAGACTATAGAGGCAGACATACTTGGGGGGAGGCCATACTTTCTTATCTCAGCAAAGATAGCTTTAGCTTTCTGTTTCAGCCCAACTATGCAGTAGGCCTTGATAAGAAGGGCATAAGTATCTTTAGTGAGTACACATTGAGTTTCAAGAAGTTCCAACTATGTAGATTCCACTTTCTTATATAGAGATTTCTGCCCATAAGCTTCTATGAGCAGATTGAAGCACATAACATCCAGCTGAAAGAAGCTCTTATGCAATATCCATTATCAAAGCTGTAAAAATAATGGGAAATTGGCATTACACTCAAGAAGATTATAAGAAAGCCAATTTTACAGAATCTAATACTAAGAGGGAGTTTATATATCACAACTGTTTCATTATACTATATTCATGATAAGTAGTTACAAATAAAATTTGAAAAAATGA
The DNA here is from genome assembly GCA_030761205.1 of Fremontodendron californicum. Lineage (NCBI taxonomy): Eukaryota > Viridiplantae > Streptophyta > Magnoliopsida > Malvales > Malvaceae > Fremontodendron > Fremontodendron californicum. Next base: position 11,239,982 of record JAULJL010000022.1, read on the forward strand.
TTCTGTCCCTGCATAAAGCCATTTTGATATAGCATATAAGTTTTTCAAAATTTATTGTATTCTTTATAGTATTAAAATATTTTGTCTTTCTATCAAATTACTATAGGAAAAAATAGAGTCATGTGATTTGATTCTACAAAAAAGGAAGTATCAGACAATTCTCTTGTATAAATCCAAATATCTTAGCAAAATTACTTTCACAGCGTACTGAAATTAAGTCTAAAACAATCTATTCCATTAAAGAGTAAAGAACCTCAAGAAATGGCCATGTCCAGTTCCTATGTCAATAAGAGCATGCACTTATAGTTAATCCCCTCAAAATCTTCAAGAAAAGAAAAAAAAAATAGTACTAATGCCTAATAGTAATTGATCTTACCAGCACAATTGGATCCCATTTTTTGTTTAAACGAAGTTGAACAGCTACATTAATAAGATCATCCCAAGTAGTATGAGTGGGAGAAAGATTATCAAGAGAACCCCAAACTCTATCAGCATCAACCTCCTTTCGTACAAAATCCAAAAACTGCTGAACAATGGGGCTCAAAACAGGGATCATAGTGAAAGAAACAAATAGTGAAAGAAAATACATGATCCAACTAAATAGAATACCAAAAACTTAAGCAAAGAAAGAAACAACTGCTAATTTTTTCATTAACAGCACAAAAAAAAGGAATAAAAAGATGAACAAACGAAGAAAAACATGAAAAAGGAAATATTGAAAATGTACCTGGAACACATATGGTGTAATAGCTTCTTCCAAAAGCAAGAAAACTATTTTAAAAAGAAATGACTAAGCCAGTGGATAGAAGTATGGGCTCACATTGGGTGCAAAATATGAACTATTAAAAGATTGCCTAATCCTAACTCTTCTACTCCTAATGTGTTCTATCCTTAACCTATTCAACCTAATCAAATCAGAACAATCCACAACGAAATTAAACCAAGAAGATGACTGAACAACAACAGATGAAGGAATAACCAATTCAACCAAGAAACTAATATTCGGACAACACAAAACTCAATGAACACCTACCACAACAGTTAACAATTCAACATACACATAGAAACCAAGATTAAACCAAAAGAACAGAACATAAAAAAAAGGGTAACAATTTTGAAGCAAAAAGTAAACCAAAGTAAAAATACAAAACCAAATAAGAGAAACCATCCGTAAAGGAACCCAATCAAGCAGCTTGATAGGATCAGCAGCAGCATCAGCAAAGCAACTTGAAGATCGAAGAAAGCTTAAGAGAAACCATTTAAAAACATGGTTAGTATGAGGGGTTCACTAAAAAAAAAAAGCAAAATTCTGAAAGAAGAAAAAAAAAACAAAAACTTAAAGAAAATACACGATCCAACTAAACAGAATACCAATAACTTAAGCAAAGAAAGAAAACAACAACTAATTCCCTAAGTTTCGATTGTATATATTTTACTAGAAAGAATTTTGTTGCTTTTACCAGGAAATAAACGTTGATGTCAGATGGAAGCAGCACTTTGGAGAACTCAGGCAGATCGTTTTTCGATTGCTCACATCTCGTCAGCTTGGGACTACAAAACCAAATAAGCAAACTGTAAATACCAGGGCACATGATAGGCATAAAATAATCTCAGCAAGTGCAGGAACAAAGTTTCAAAGCATCTTTCTACGTAAACAACAGACTTGAAAATCATTTTATTAAAACTGTTTCATTGGCTACAGCACCTTGAGGTTTTATTTTTCCAAGGTGACCAAATATGGTTCTTCATGCTACCAAATAACTTACAACTTATTTAAAACTGCTCAAATTCTTTTCAATGCAATATTATGAGTTGATAGATATAAAATATGGAGAAAAACATAAAAAAATCTACATTGACAGTTGAAGAGGCAAACCTGATCCTCTTCTGATTTATAGCAGATACAACAGAAACAGAGCAATAGAGATGTTAACAATTGTGTGTGGAATTTGTTGTTTTACTTGCATGATGTTGTGTAGGTTATACCATCGCATGAATGATGTTGTGTAGGTTATAGTATGAGAAGTTGTTTAAGCAGCTTGCTATGGAGAATAGCATATGAACTCTGGCATACAAATCCAAAGCTTTCACGGATAGAGTAATTGAGGTTGTAGGGCAGTATGCTGCTGCATAAGCCTATAAGAAATCCATACTTCGATGCCGTTAACATTAGATTGGTTAAACACAAATTCGAAGATGCAATTACTAAAGAATACTAATCTATTTAAACTCTTCTAAGACCAAAAATTGAAAATTCATTGTCTGAACAATTCACCGATACCGATTGATTCAAAAAATAATTACCCTGTACCATAAACTTTTTGAAGCATTTATCAGCTGAATTTGCAGAATTGGTTTCCAGCACTGAAACCAAGCATACCATAAAAGAACTTCCCCAGTTCTTAGTAAATTAAGTATCTTCTTATTCCCATATAAAATACTACCTTGTAAGTTGTAATGACCATATTAAATCCCTTAATTACTTTGAACTTATTAAGTATTTCATTTTCTCATATCATTTCTAACCAGTAATAATCTTGCCTAAAGGGTACTAAAATCTTTCTACAACTTTTAGTGAGCCTAATCAGTTTGGTGGCCAGAAAAGCTCGGAAAAGAAAGAAGGCAAAACATATATGGATTCACCTAATTGATCCTTATAAGTTTTTCAATATAGTTTATGTGAAGATGAATCTACCAGGAAAAAAAAACAAAATCAAATGCCAAATAAAGAAAAAGTTACTTTCTTTAATTTCCTTTTGCAACCTTCCCTTCAAGAAGCAAAAAAAAGAAAATAAAAGCAAATTTTAAACTAATGCAAGAATTACCTGATATCAGCACCACCTTTGCTAATATAAGTAGAGACATTCTGGCGAACCCACGAATCAGCAGTCGCAAGGTAAGAGCTGAGAGTAGCTAACATCTCATTTGATATCCCAACCATGACCTAAATCCCACTCCCCATCAAAGCTTTTAGCACCAATGGGTCAGCTTCAAAAAGCTTTGCTTCTTGTATGTTGTTGTCCTTCAACAAATCCACCGCCGTTGATGGCTTCAGCTTGTGGAAAGACAGTGTCCCCCAATTCACCCCTATTGCTGATTCTGCCACTAAAACGAACCCTGAAAACATCATCATCATTATTACACAAACAAATAATGACAGCATATTCGAAGAGGATCATCGAAAAAAACCTCAAATGGGTTTGATCTGCCCAACTATTTGATTTTAAAATGAAAAAAAAAATCAAAGCAAAAAAGTTTATTCCAAAATATAAAGTTTCAGTTAAAAACGTGAACTTTTTGAACAGTAAAATAACTTTTATCCAAATAAGGACAAATTAATAGCATCTCATAAAGCAAATCAAACATGATACGCACTAAAAGAAAAGAATTTCTTGTAAATTATATAAAAAAATATGATTCTCCATTGATTTTGTATTAAATCATTCCCAGCACGAAACAACCAAAATTTTCTTTTGGTTCCCAATCAACAGTAAATATTATTTTGTCATTTTTAAAGCATTTCACATTCTTCATCTGTTGTTTATTGGGTTTGGTATATCAAAGTTACTTATTCAATGATAAAACATTTCACATTCTTCATAACATTTGGATCTAAGTACTTAATTAATTTCAATTAAGTTCCGGTACATAAAAAAAAAAAATTAATGAAAAAAAATCTATAATACATCACTCATATTCCAACACATTAATTTCTTTGGATGAGTATCACATCAAAATTTACTTGTTAAAACCAAATAATAGCCAAATATAAAAGGTATGTTGAAATAACATTTAAACTACAAAAAAAAAAAAAAAAAAATCTCTGCCAAGCATTTGATTGAAAGAATCGCTATATAAAATCTAAAGAATGAGATAATGGAACACTTACCTTATTGATTGAGGAACCACTATATTCCTATAAGATCAAAAAGCTAAAAAAAAATGAAATTTTTATGAAATTTAATAAAAGGAATAAATAAGAAAATAACAGAATAAAAATGGAAAAACCAAAAAAAATTGAGAAATAACAGAAATAAATTGCTCAATATAAAACCCACCTATTTTTTCTTCTTCTCCTTTCTTCCAGGTTTGTTTGATGCGCCAAACATTTTTTTCTCAGATTTGATGCTCCATGATCAAATCTGTATTTATGCATTCCAATACCCATTAATAGCAAGAAAATAATAAGGAAAAATTAAATTCGGGAAAAATGAAAAAAGTAAAATATGAAAGTATAATCAGAATTAGAAGGATTAAAGGGAAAAAAATATGAAAAGAAAGAAGGAGGATGAGAGAAGAAAGAGAGAAAGATTAAAAAACAAATATAGAGGAAGCATGGAGAGAATGTGAAACGCTCTGACATTTGACTGAAAAAAAGGGAAGAAATGATGGGATTTGTTGGCTGAAAAAAGGGAAGAAATGGTGGGATTTGTAGGCTGAAAAGAGGGAAGAAATGGTGGGATTGGAATTTTTTTTTTTTAAATCAGAAAAAGCTGAAGGAGTTAAAGAAGGGAAAAATAAAAAATAACGCCTAAAATGAATAGTGAAGGCGACGTGGATACCCTTTCTTTGCAGCAAAAAATGGTGAAGGCGACGTGGATATCTCCTCTTTGCAGCAAAAAATGTAAGATTTATCTTTTGGATTTATAATATTTTGAAAACACAAAAAAATAACACGAACATGTCATGAACCCACAAATTTTTTTTCTAAATTGAATCATTATGATAAATTATGCAAAATATGTCATGAATTGAGACACGACACGAACACACAATTTTTTCTCTAAATTGATTCACAATAACAAACTATATAAAATAGGAGATGAATTGAGACACGACATGAACACAATATAAGAAAAATCAAAAAATCAAAACACAACACAAAAAATAATATGAATAGATACGAATACACGAATGTGTAAAAAATACATAAAATAAATTATTAACGTGTGAAAATTTATATAAATTTACAATACTTTAAACAAACAAATAAATTATTAATGTATAAAAATATACATTTTTTATTTTTTAATATTTAATAAAATAATATTAGTGTATTTTTTCTTATCATAATCGTGTTTAAGATTGTTTATATTTTTATAAATTTTAACGTGTTAATAATTTGTGTTATATAGATTTTAACATGTTCGTGTAATCATGTCGTGTTCGTATTTTTTTCGTATTGGATCATATCAAATACCAAAAAAAAAAAAAAAAACATGAATACATAAATTTTTTTTTTCTCTTTTCTTTTTCCTTTTTTTTTTCTTTTTTTCTCTAACCTTTTCTATTTTTTACATCATGTTTTGTTTAATATTTAATAAACTAACTTAAATTTAAAAAAATTTAAAAGATAAAACTTAAATATAAATTTAAAATTAAAATTAAAAAAGAAAGGACAAAGTGGAGAGGCCGGTGGAGAGGCCGGCCTCTCCACTTTGTCCCCTCTATTTTCTCTAATAATAAATAATAATAAAAAAAGCAAAGGACGATAAAAACAAAAAAAAACAAAAAAACAAAGGGCGACGTGGATAGCCTGGAAGGGCTGGAAAACTTCCAAAATTTATATATAGGATTATACTTCATTTTATATTTGGCTTTAGTAATAGAAATTAAAAAGCCAAGCCTGGTCTCCGTCATCATTCTATTGAGCATTACTGACACTACATCACATCATCATAATTATTTTTGTTTTATATAATTTTTTTGAAGTTGTTACATGTATGAACAAATTTTAATAAAAAAAATTATTGTATCACATGCACCCAAAATTATTTTTTTATATAGCTCATGTTCATATGCATGCAATACTCTTTAATTTTTATCAAAGAGTTTCCATGCAGGGGCATAAAGTGAGAAAAACAATTTTTTATGTGCCTCACATATTTTCTTTGATGAAACGACTCATATAATCTATTTTTGAACAATGAGATTATAATACTTTATCATTATTTTTAATACATTTCTTCTTTTACTTTTCACTACATTAATATTGCATGAGAACTCTTCTACTAAGAATTCTCATGCAGGGGAAAAAATGTAGATACTTGATTTTGGATACTATATTATCTCTTCCCGAGAGAAATAAAGTTATCTTACATGAAATTGCACTTCTGCGCACAATAGCAAAGGTATTCCAGAACAAGTAATAAGGTCGCTTCACTAAAGGTTGCTTCATTGGAAGTTCTTTCACTGGAACAACTCTTGTTCGGAACAGCTTCGGTTCGAAACAGCTTCCGTTCAGAACAGCTCTTGTTCGGAACAACTCTTGTTCAGAACATCTTCCGTTCAGAATAGCTCTTGTTCGGAACAACTCTTGTTCAAAACAGCTTTTGTTCGGAATGGCTTCCTTTCAGAACAGCTTCCGTTCAAAACAACTCTTGCTCAGAACAACTTCCATTCATAACAACTCCTGTTCAGAACAACTCTAGTTTGAAAACAGCTCCTGTTCGAAACAACTTCCGTTCAGAACAGCTCCTGTTTAGAAGCAGCTCCTTCATAGAACAAGTCATTCACAAAACAACGCTCTCATAGAAAGGGACCTCCACCGAGAAGTATTCTACAGAAGACGTTCCTCATGATACGACTCCACCGAAACAGAAGAAGTGGAAATAACCCCGGAATATGGCAGGGTTCTCGGGTTAATTTCACTATTGGGATGTTCCGGAGAGCTTGGCTTGGTGGATCAGATATGGAGATAGTTAAGAGGTCTCCTCTTAACCTCTCCCTGAAGTATGAGTAGTTAAGAGGTCTCCTCTTAACCTCTCCCTGAAGTATGAGTGTTTCTCTCTTTCTTTCAAAACAAATAGTGGACTCTTGTTCACTATTCTCTATTACCAATAACAATCTAAACTCCCATCAAACAAAGCATTAATGCCTTAGTAACTGACAGTTTCTACCATTATTCCTATTCAATAACTAGTTATGTAACTCCTATCCTTGACACCTATAAATAGGAGCTCTCACAATTCATTTGGGGACTTTTGCCTATTAGAGAAACTTTTATCTCTAATGTTATCTCGGTAATTCTCTCTTATCTGATTCTCTCATCAGCCTTGCTCCACCATCTCTCCACTTCCTCCACCTTACTTACCACCACCTGCCGCTGTGCTCAACACTTTAGGGTCTGCTCCAGTGTTCCTCTCCGCCATCTCCCGGCAACATCCCATTTCACTTGTTTGCAACGTTTCCTCTCCCTACCAAAGAACCCTCTACAACGAGCAATGTCTGATTCCTCAACTTGGTCTCCTTTCCCAGTAGTTTGCTCTAACTCAACCTTGCTTTTCTCTAAAACCTTTGGGTTGTGGAGTAGTTCTGCCATTGCCCACTCTAATGTACTTGATGTTTGTGTCTGTTCCTGAAACAAATAAAACCTACAAACGTGTATATATATATATATATATTTCAATTTTAATTTCATGTAACAATATGTCAAGAAACTAAGCTCCATGACATTGCCTTCAAAGATGACCCCGAGCAAATACTTGGCATGTATTGTATTAAGGTCCATGACATTACCTTCAATGATGTCTAGTAGAGTATCCAAAACATCATTGGATGCAATAGTCCATGTTTTTTTGTTGAATGCAACCGCTCATTGAAATTCTATCCCAAAGCTTCAGAATCTTTGTTGAATGAATGGACATCCTGCGCCTTACACCTTGTGGGTCAATCTTTATTAGCACCGGGAAGTAATCAGGTTTTTGCTGATACTTTAGTGGTTGGCGGTTCTAAAAATTGCCTCGGCTGTAAAAAGAATTCAAAATCTTTTCCAACGTTACACAACCGCCAACAAAAACAAATGTTTTAAAGGCACTCAAGAGTCAAGCCCAACAAAAATTCACCATCAACCTAACATTAACTCTATCAAAATAAAAAATAAAAAATCCCCAAAAATCATTTCTATTCTCTCTAAAAAAATTGTTAGAAAATTTCCTTTTCTCATATTAATTATGTGAATTTTTCTTTGAATTTTTGAGGTTACCAAACAAAATTTCGAACATTCTCACAATTACTCTCACATGCTTCTATCATTTCCGACTCATTCACCTAGAAAAGTTGTTCTTTTTTTTTCCATGGATTTTTTAGGTTGCCAAATTCCCTTTCAAAATTTAAGTCTATCTTTTAATAAGCAAACCTTAGCCGATCCCTCTTTGTTTCTTTCTAATTTATACAGTTTGAGATATTCTTAGTCAAACAGTCATGGGCTTCTCCGCAATGCATACCGATCTGATTCTTTCTTAGGTAATTTTTTGTTCTTTTTCTTTTCTTTTTAATTAAATTGATTTTTCTAGTAATTTTAGTTTGAGATATTCTTAGCCCGTGTTGTCTTTATCAATCCACTTAGTACATTAATTTTTTTCTTATTTAATGTAACAATAAAATTATTATTATTATTTTTTGTTGTATGGTTCCTTATAAAATGAAAGAAAGATGAACTGAGGTGGTAATGAGTCTTTCTTTTATTTTTGTTAAATGATTAATAAGGTACCATTTTATATAGACGTTGTGGGGATGCTAATACCTGCCCCGCACGTAACCGATTTTCGAACTCGCATTTGTTTTTTTCTTTGGTCAAACGCAGACTTTAAAATTGGTTTTTAAAAAAGGGATTTTAATTGATTTTAAATTTCTTTACAAAAACTGGTTTTAATAGGTGACCGATCACACCTAACCAAAAAAAAAAAAACGATGGCGACTCCTACTTTTTTGAGGTTTTTCAAAACCCATATTATTTACGAGGAACTTATTATCTTCTTTTGTCCCGAACATTATTTAGCGATTGTGAGATCGTTATGACAACTTGGCGACTCCACTGGGGACAATTTCGAAAGTCAAGCCTAAAATTACTCATGTGCTATCATAGTCTAGGTTTGTTAATTTTAATCGGTATTCAATTATAATTTCCATTTTTTAAAGATAATGAAGATTTCCTTAAAAAATAATAAATATAAAACGTTTGTGAGCATATTCATTTACATGCATATTATTTTTGCTTTCTGGTTAGTTGGTGTTGTATTTTATTTGATTCTTATTTCGATAAATTGTCGGGGTATTTTGAATAAGGGTTTTAGAATAGGTGGTGAAATATTTGTTTGTTTTTCCTCACATACTACACTTGCATTTGCATATCATGAGCTCTATACCCAGGCTCTGTCCTTTTAGGTGGGAGTAAAGTACCTACGCTCCGTGAGGTGATAACCTCCGCATGAGCTAGCGAAACACTCTCGGAGTATAAACTACCTACGCTTCGTGAGGTGATAACCTCCGCATAAGCTTGGGAAATATACTCTAACAAATTGAACCCTTTTTTCTAGATCGGGGTGCCTTGCTAGTCCTCGTGGACGTCAGTGAGGAACAATTTGGGGCCTTCTAGAACCCAACTAAACCTTATATAGCGAACTGTAAGGAGCCAACCTAGTTAGAGCCATGCCGAATTTTGGGTAGATGCACCAAAGCTAGGAACATGATGCACCTAAGCACCGTAAATTGGGCAATGATGAACGTACATCATATCGCTTATAATAAGTTTAATATTTCGCCCCAAAGGCAGCGTGATGCCTAAATAAGTAGAGATTGTTGGGGCAAATGTTCATTGACTTTTTGAAATTGAAAAATATGAAAATTCTTTTCTTCAAGCATTTTTGCATTTTATACATTCATGCATATGTAAATAGAGCATGTATATTTGTGGTTGTATTTTTTATCTCATCTCATTTGATAATTTCATGAACATTCATTGATTGAATAAGAATTTATGGATCGAAAGTGTTGAATAAACATTTGGATATCTACCTTAAATTTTTGATAAAAAATGGTTTTGTTTGCATTTTTTTAATGAACATTCATTTATTGAATAAAAAATTTTGGGTCAAACTTGGGCACAAATCTTGCATACTGAAATTTTTGAATAATTAAGATTTGTCCCATAATTTAGTTTGATTATTGTATAATTTCTCTATGTATACTTGTGCATTAATTTGTTTATTCTTTACATGCATCATATTGACATCGTGTTGCATTCATAACATATTTAGTCATTTATCATAGAATGCATTTGTGACATACATGGTCTTTCACTGTATTTACCCGTGTATTAATTTGTTTAATCTTTATATGCATCAAGTTTACATCAGGTTGCATTCATAGCTCATTCATCAAGAAATGCATTAATGAGATAAAATAGAAATTGGCTTAGCTTTAAGAGTTTTTGAAGGAATCTCCTTTTTAAATCAGAGGTACAAGAATTACTGAGAATCTGTATAACACTTGCTGGAATTCATGGAAGGCAAGAACTCAAATAGAATGGAGAGAATGAGACGGGCTCTACAGGAGATGCAGCAAAAGCTTATTAAAAATCAGGAAGATAACCGAGAACAAATGGCTAAGCTGATGGAACTGATGTCCACCACTGCTAAAACCTAGGAGCATGTTGTGGACTCTGATGTAAGAGAAAGAGCCATGGAAGGCAAGTACTTAGCTAGAATAGAGAGAATGGAACAGGTTCAACAACAGATGAAGGAATAAGTGATTAGAACTCAGGAAGAGATCCGAGAACAAATGGCTAAGCTGATGGAACTGATGTCCACCACTGTCAAAGGAAAGGGGCATGTTGAGAATTCTACTATGCAAGAAAAATCGAGGGCTTTGGAAAACAGTTCGAGAAATTACCTCCTTTGTCCATTTAGGATAAAACTAACCAATGGTCAAAGTTCTCAATACACACAGCCGCAAGTTGTACTACCAGCTAGGTATCAGCTGCTAGAGGGGAAGCCCTGTGCAATAGGAGGAACAGATATATTCGAGAGCGTAGATCCAAAAGAACTTAGCTTGATTCCCGATTTAGTCATCCCTTCTAAATTCAAGGTCTCCGACTTTGAGAAATATGATGGGACAACTGATCCGTCGGCCTACATCACTATGTTCTACCGAAAGGATGATGAGCCATGCGGATAATGATAAGCTATTAATCCACTGTTTAGGATAGCCTTAGGGGATCCGTAATCATTGGTATAGTCAGTTGAGCAGGGATCAGATCTGCTTGAGGAATGATTTGGCTAGAGCTTTTGTAGACGGATACAAATATATGAATGAAATGGCACCGGACCGTCTCTTTTTGTAAAATATGGAGAAGAAAGCTACTGAAAGTTTCAAAAAGTATTCCGATAGAAGGAGAAATCTAGCTGACCAGGTACAATCATCGTTAACTGAGAAGGAAACCACTATACTTTTTGCAAAAACACTACAGGCCCCACACTATGATAAACTCGTTGACAATACCACAAAGAACTTCGCAGACATGGTAATAAGGGGGAATGCAATCAAGATTGGGAAGCATGAAAGAGGTGACACATCCGATACCAAGAAAAGTAAGGTACCTAAAAAGAAAGTGAAAGATGTCCAATCTATGACTTATGAAAGGCAATAGATGGGAAGCTTTACCCCCTATTCTCTATACCTTATGTATCAATCATTCTGCCCGTCCATGAATAATATGTATCGGGGTCCATACTCATACCTGATGGTCTCTCAATGTAACTATCTAGCAAATCTTCAACCTCGGGCCAGCTAGAGAAAACCAAAGAACATTCGAAAAAGAGATCTGTTTGAGCCATTCGCCATCTCTTACTCTAATTTGTTACCCGGCTTGTTGAAGACCAAAGAACATTCTAATGAAGCTTGTAAAACCCCCATAGCCAAGCTGGTATAATGGAAATGCACATTGTGATTATCATTACGGGATTCAGAGCCATTCCACAAAAAATCGTCTGTCTCTGAAACGAAAAGTTTAAGCACTCATCAGTGAAGGATAGATAGATATTGAGAAGAAACAAAAGTCAAATGACGTGAGAAAACCAATGTTTTTTCATGGTAAGACAAATAGGGATGTCATAATGGGAAAGAAAGGCATACATAGGTTTAAGAAGCAAGAGAGCAATCAAATTGACCTGATTCCTGTGTCATACAGTGAGTTGCTACCTCAACTTATTTAGAACTGCCTATAACACCCAAGCAACTGGAGCATCTAAAGCCTCCATACCCAAGTTGGTATAATGGTAACGAGCGTTACAATTATCATTCCGGCAATCCAGGCCACTCAACAAAGAACTGCCTCTCTTTGAAATACAAGATCAGGGATCTCATCAAAGTCGGTTTGTTAAGTTTCGAAGAAGGAAAAGCTAAGTGTCACAAGAGACATGGTTCTTCATCATGAAAAGAAAAATAAGTAACAATATAATGAGAGGCATACAATGAACATTAAGGAATAGATGGTTATGGATCAAGAGAAAGAATGTCAATAGGAGAATTTCTAGTGCATGTAGTTCTATACCTCATGATGAAGAAAACACTTGTCTTATGTTGACATCCTTCTAAAATAAATAAATTTTGAACTTTAAAATGCTTTGTATCATATTGTGTTTTAGCAATAATTTGAATTTACAAAAACAAACATTGTAAAAATTGAACAAAAATAATGTATTTTTGAAAGAAAGTTCTTTTTCCACATTAAGAAATAATAGAGAGTCTCGAGAATATTGATGATCACTGTTAGAAATGATCCAATATCCTCACACTTCCCTTTCGGGTTTCCCTATGCCTAAATCCTTGGAATCAAGATCTCTTGAAAGACCTAATGCTTCAAGGAATGTAAGTGTTAAATTTCATAAACCATAGCCACTGCGAAATAAAGAAAGATGTAAATTTCGACCTAATGCATCAAGGTTGTGCCAAAACCATTCACATCCTTTCCAATAACCACAAAACACAATTTGCCTAAACATCATTTATGATTCACATCTCGGGGCATAATGACTAAACACGATTATCCCATGTCCCCAGATAAACCAATCTTAGGCTATATTCTTTCTTGTCGCGTCGAACAACCCAAGATAGAAAATTAGCTTTTTAAGTATGAACACGAAAAAGAAAAGACTTACGATTTTCCTCGTAATGGTACAAAATCTCATGGCCGATCAAAATGGGGCACCATTTATAGATATGGTGGATAGCTGGTGAATAAAGATGAAGTAATGCATGAATTTTCTAGGCCTGCATCAATCAATTTAGAAAAAAAAAACGAAAATCAAAAAAGAAATGCAAAAAAAATGAGTGTGATATCATGTACTTACGAAATTCAAGATAGTTTCAAGAAAAACTCTTTTCACCATATTTTCCTCTAAGGAATGACTCTTCAGTTTAAGTGATCATGTTTGAGGTGAAAAATGACCATCTTTCATCATCCTTTTACAAATTATAAAATTATTTCCCTTTGCCACCCTTTTGAGCCTAAGGAATTCTTTTTTTTTTTCTTTGAATCCTGATCAAGGATCATCCTCCACACTTGGGGCAAATGCGAGGAAGGATCTTTTGAAAGATCATAAATAACTGAATCCTAGCTCAAAGACAGATACGAGGTAAATGGAGCACCCAAATAAGTACGAACTCACTCTGTCAAAGTGAAAAAAAAAAAAGAGGAAAATTTGGAAAAGAGGGGAAAATGACAACCTAAAAACAAAAGAAAAAAAAAATCAAAGGGAGAAGCTTAGAGAAGATGAATGTTTCGAAAAGAATTCTCCTCATGAAATGATCCTTGATTTGATCACCTTTAAAACATGTTTGGGCCTATATATCATTTCCTTTTGAACCCAGAGCCTCGGCCTATATTACGTACCTAGAAAAGACCATTTTGATCAAACATGGCTATTTAAACATATGAGTTTATTCCTGGAGAAATCGATGAGGCTTCAGTCTTATTTTTATGGTAAAACTATTCTTTTTGGATAAGTTTTTGAATTCTTAAATGTATGGTAAAGCATTCAAAAAAAAATAAAATGAAATGAAAAAATGGAAAGAATGAGACTCTAGGGTGAAAACCCAAAAATAGGCAGTTTAGAGTAAAATGAGAGATTTTTCGATGCCACCCATGGTATTGTTGAGGTCATGACCAAAGAGAAGGTCATTTTGAAGAAATCAAGGAACAACTGGGAATTCCTAAACATCCCAAACTGTCACCTCTCATTTGGAGGATGGGCTTCGAAGGCTAAACATGTTTCCCCTCCAAATTGACATTCTAACCTTGAACATCCCGGCTAATCTTGGCGCTTGTCAAAATGCCATGATCTGTTTGATTTTCGAGGAATTCATATTTTATAAAACATATTCCATTTGTGAACCTAGAAGGGGCATACGTTTCTTATTGTGAAGTTCTCCTAGATCAACCAAAGTCCTTTTGTACCAAGTCTTCCAACTCAATTTGAAAAACCCAAATTGACACTCAGAAAAATTTCTTACAGTGATCATAAGCCTTCAAGAGACTTGGATGTCACACACTGTGAGAATAACATTTTTGGCTTAAAAGTTTTTAATAAATGAGCATTTAAAAAAAAAAGAAAAAAAACAAAGAAATAAAGAAAACATTTTTGAAATAACCATTTTCGAATAAAAATGATGTTGACATGAGACAAGGGTTCTTCTAACCCAAAGGTATGGAACTACTGAGGTAGATTTTGACTTCCAGATATGAGAAGAAGAAATAAAACTTAACAAACAAATTTCGATGGATAAGAGTTTGAGAAATTGTCGGGGCAAAGAGATAGTGCAATATTTGAAACGGGATGATCTCTTATGGGGCACGAGTGTTCAGGATACACTCTGATTTGAAGAACAGAAATAAATTGGAAAGGCTAAGTCAAACTTAAGAAAACCATTTGGGGCATTAAGAAATTGTGATCATATGTATCATTCATGGTCATTTGCCTCATTGCATTTGCATCATTCATAAGCATTTGCATCTTTTTTAATTTTTGCATCTGCACCGTGTAATGAAGCATTTTCATCATTTTTGGGTACTTGCATTTGCACAATTCCATGAGCATATGCATTTTACCATTACATTTACATCATTCGTGTATTTTTCGAGCAATTGCATAATTTTCAAGATCATTGCATCGTCATTATTGCTTGGTAACTGCAGTTACACTATTCATGGATCATAAACATGTAAACAATGAAAGACAAAGTTCGAGGACATTTGCATTTGCATCATCTCATGAAGCATTTGTATCATTGTTAATCTCTGCATTCACATAATTTCATGAAACATTTGCATTTTTACAAGCATTTGCAAAACATGTCATCAACATCATTGCATTTTGAATGACATTGCAGAAATCGTGAAAACCTTTTTTTGTTTTAACCCGAACTCATTTATTTAAATGGGTCGAGCCCTGAGATCACCGTCGAGGTATTTCTTTTCTTTTTAAGTCGAACTCGTTTTTGAAAATGGGTCGAGCTGCGAGATCACCATCGAGGTATTTCTTTTCTTTTAAGTCGAACTCATTTTTTTTAAATGGGTCGAGCCTCGAGATCATCATAGACGTATTTCTTTTCTTTTTAAGTCGAACTCATTTTTTAAAAGGGTCGAGCCTCGAGATCATCATCAAGGGTCAAGCCCCGGGATCACCACCTAGGTGTTGCTTTTGTTTTAAAAGTTGAACTTGTTCCTTTAAGACGAGTCGAGCCCTGGGATCGCAGTCAAGGTATTTTCTCATCAAGATCAAAATCTTCAACTTATTTTTACTTCAAGTTCGTGAAAAACTTTCCTTTTAGAATAACCTCCATACCCGGACAAAATCGTTGTCTATTTGTCTTTGTCTGACTCTTAGCAGTAGCCAAAGAGGGGCAACTATGAACACTTAATTTTGTCTGGGTCCCTAGATAAAGTACGTTTTCCTTCAAATCCGAGTTCCTAACTTTACCTCGATTTCATGGCCTAATATAACTACAATTGGATTCAACAAAATGGACAAGACCAAAGTCAAGAGAAAAGTCAAAGTTGACCAAAAGTCAAAGGGTAAAAGTCAAATTTGGAAAATCAAGATTGAAAAGGAAAATTGGATGTAAAAGAAGCAATCTTGATAATTGCAGAGCTACAATTGAAAATGGAAAAGCAAAATTGAAAGCTGAGATTAAAGAGAAGTGGTGTAGGGACTAAACCAAAAAAAGTCAAAAGTTGAAATTAAAGGTGGAAAAGCAAATTGAAATGTCAAAGAGGATAATTTGAACGAGTGGAAGACAATGGAAGAGGAAATTGAAAGAAACGAAACAAAGAAATGTGAGATTTAAAGATTGAAATAGTAGGAATTGAATATGTCATAACGAATCCTTTGCGGACCATTAAATGACGTTTAAAAAGGGGGAAGAGGAAAAGAAAAATTATTCCATGTAAATAACATGAGGGTTTTAGAACAACCTCGAAAAAATAGAGTCGCCACCGATCTTTTTTGGCTAGGTGTGATCGGTCACCTCTTAAAACTGATTTTTTGTAAAACATTTTAAAAAACCAATTTTGAAGTCTACACTTTGAACCAAAGAGAAAACAAAAGCGGGTTCGGGAGTCAGTTTCGTCACGAGAAAGGATTAGCACCCCCACAACGCCCGTATAAAACAGTACCTTATTAATCACGTGTTATCATCAAATCTCGATGAAAGTCGGTTTATATTCGATATTTAAAAAAAATAAAAATCCCTTTAAAAATGGTCATATTATTTCGAGAACGATTCGGAATTTATTATTATGAAATTTTCTATATTCCACAGTAAACCGATAAAATATAAAAAATTTTATTGTTTTGAAATTCTCCGCATCATTCTCCTTTTAGAAGGGTATTCCTTTGTTAATAATAATAGATAAAGACTCCTTGGCAACCCAGCGGAGGATTAATAAATTATTTTAACTCGAGGATATTTCCTTATTTATTTTTTAAAAAAATCAATTTTCAAATATTTAAATGATCATGAATTTACAAATTATCACTAAGGCATAAATATAAATCAAATAACATGCATAATTATCATGGCTTGGCAAACTTTTTATTGTGACATGACAAATAATTCATCATGACATAGCATATGTGCACATCAATCATCAAATGACATGATCAAGATAACCATATAGACATCCATTATTAAATGACATCATCATAGAATATGCATGAACATAGAATATCATGATCAAGATAGCAATATGGACATCAATTATTAAATGACATCATCATGGAATATTCACACCAATCAAAATATCATGATCAAGATGGCAATATGGACATCAATTATTAAATGGCATCATCATGCAATATGCATGAACATGAAATATGCACACAACATTATTTTTTTTTAAAATCATGGATTTTCTTTGTGAAATTACATCAACATCATATGTCGGAAAAAATATTACCGCACTCCTCGACAAACCCGACAAAGCTTGGAAAATAATTTTTTCATATAACATATATATAATTCCGACTAAAACAAAAATCGTACTTTATGATTTCATAAACACGTGCGTTGAATAATTTCCTAACCTCCCCGACAACTCGGCGGAGATTAAAAAATAATTCTCGCCAAATGCTTATGAAATCGAGAAAACACGTTTTTATGATAAAATAAACTTTTTTTTAAAATAAAAAATGCATGAAAAAAAGAGACCATTATTGGAATGTTTTTATCTCTTGAAGAGAGGATATCTGAACACCTAAAAAGATGTCTGACTACCTCTTAAAGAAACTTAAATTTAATTTTAAAATCGAAAGATTTTCGGGCATGAACTTTTGCTCGGATTAAGGGGACATCCGAATAGCTCTAGACGAGCCTTGAATGCAAACATTTTGAAAGCCAAAACAAATTAAAAATGATGCAATTTTTTTGAAAGAAATACCAAAGTGGCCGAATGCTCTTAGAGTAAAAATCCAAGTTTTTGCTCGTTTTTGAAGCTCATTTTACTTACCCATGACCCGATTCGGCCTAACCATCATAAAATGACATCGTCATAGAATATTCACATCACTTGGAATTACAAGATATAACAAAGAAAATGCTCTACAATCAACTCATATTCAGCAAGGTTTGCACATGAGAATGACAATATATAAGCAAGAATCATAAAAAACAAGAAAACAAAGGTTGGCTCAAGGTTGGCCCCCCCTTGGATGCTAGATTCGGCCTAACCATCACTTGGACAAAACCAAGATCATCAAGCTCAAAACCTTATTATTTTGAGAAGGAAAACAAAGGTAAAATCTCTATCCTACCACAATAGACCAACCCACATCAAATAGCAAGAAAGAAGCATGAAGCAAACAAATAGAAAAATGAAATAAAAGGTGGCGGCAAGGGCTTGAAAATAAAGGAAAAAAAATTAGCAAACTTTTAGTTTTTGTAAAAGGGAGAAGGGAAAAGAAAGAGAAGCTTTTAAAAACCTTTTGAAAACCTTTATTTTTAAAAGGAAAATACAAGAAAACAAGCTTGAAAATGAATGGACAAAATGGAAAATGAAGAAGATAGCAAGCTACCTTAGTGAATCTTTCAAAAGAAAATCTCCAAAACCCTCATTTTTCCTCTTTTTTTCCTCTTACTTTCCTTTTTTTCCTTGTGGATTTTTTCTCTTTTTCCTCGATGAATTCCCTTATGGCCGAATGGTCTTGCTGCTGCCATCCTTTCCTTTTATCTTGTGTTGACCGAATGGTGCTATTTTTTGCCCTTGGTCATGCTTTTTTCATTTCTCTAATGATCCCTGTCATAACGTGTCCTTCGCGGGACCCGTCTAATATGACGTTGAAAGAAGTGAGGGGAAAGAGGAAAAGAATTTTTTTTTTCTCTTAAATAAAAATGAGGGTTTGAAAACAACCTTGAAAAAGAAAATGGAGTCGCCATCGATCTTTTTTGCCTAGGTGTGATCGATCACCTATTAAAATCGGTTTTTATAACATTTTAAGAAAAACCAATTTTGAGGTCTGCGCTTTAAAAACCAGAAAAAAAAAGCGAGTTTGGGAGTCGGTTATGTCATGGGGAAGGATTAGCACCCCTACAATGCTCGTATAACACGGTACCTTATTAATCACGTGTTATCATGAAGTCTCGATTAAAGTTGATTTTAGCTTCGATATTTAAAAAATGATTCCTTTTTAAAAACAATCATATACTTTGAGAATGATCTGGAATTTATTAACATAAAATATTCTATATTTCCCGGCAAGCCCAGCAAAACATAGAATTTTTTCTTTATTTTGAAATTCTCCGAATCACCCTCATTTTTTGAGAAAAAGGATATTCCATTGTTAATTATACTTGATGATATCCTCCCCAACAGACCTAGCAAAGAACTCATGAATTATTTTAACTCGAGAACAACCTTATTTTATTAAAGACCATTATTATTTTTCATGCTTTTAAAATCATATAAAAATGATCATGGATATGCAATTATTACTAAAATATAAATACAAATCAAACAACATGCATAATTATCATGACATGGCGAACTAATATGACGTGGAAAAAGAATTCATGACATGGCATACATGACATGGCAAATCTTATTATAACATGGCAAAAGAATTCATGGCATGCATGACATGTCAAATCTTATTATGACATGGCATACAAAAAGATCATATATTCACCAATCATAAAATGACATCATCATAGAATATTCACATCCATTAACACATCATGATTAAGATAACAATATGAATATCAATCATAAAATGACAACATCATGGAATATTCATGTATCATGATCAAGATGGCAATTGTAGACATTAATTATCAAATGACATCATCATGAAATATGCATGAACATAGAATATGCACACATCATTATATTTTTTTTAAATCATGGATTTTCTTTGTGAAATTACATAAATGGCATGTGTGAAAAAAATATTTTCGCACTCCCCTGTAAACCCGGCGAAGCTTGAAAAATACCCCGGCAAACCCGGCAAAGATTAAAAAATGATTCTTACCAAATATTTATAATACCGAGAAAGTACGTTTTTATACCAAATTAAGTGAAAACTGTTTTTTAAAATATGCAATGCATGAAAACGGAATGTGTTTATCTCTTAAATAGAAGATATTCGAACACCTAAAAAGATGTCTGACTACTTTTGAAAGAAACTTAAATTGGAATTCAAGATTAAAGGATTTTGGGCACAAATTTTTGCTTCGATTAAGGGGCATTTGAATGCCATTGTTTGACATCTGAATACCTCTAAGCAAGCCTTAATACAAACATTTTGAAATCCAAAACAAGTAAAAAAATAATGCAATTTTGGAAAAGAAAT
Organism: Fremontodendron californicum; assembly: GCA_030761205.1. Lineage (NCBI taxonomy): Eukaryota > Viridiplantae > Streptophyta > Magnoliopsida > Malvales > Malvaceae > Fremontodendron > Fremontodendron californicum. The sequence goes on from JAULJL010000022.1 coordinate 11,260,105, forward strand.
CCAAGATGGTCGAATGGCCTAGTATAAAAGCCCAAGCTTTTTCAATTTTGAAGCTCGTTTTACCTATCCATGACCCAATTTTCGTAAAAATGATTTTTACACTTTAAAAGACTATGAAAACAACCTTAAAACATTAGTGATATGAACCCTTAGGGTAGAAAATAGGGCCACACTAATCCCTAACTATGCTTCCTCCTCTAGTACTTGGATCACATGGACTAAAGTTGGTTCTTCTTCATTCAAGCCCATCTTGAATGTTGAGATCTTGCTTAACAGACTTGTAGACTCGACCCAAGTGGATTGCACCAATCCTTGCATTGCTTCCTTGATCTTCTTAGCTCTTGACCTTGTAATAGGCCCAACTAGAACATGCAATGGATTTTAAGACTTAGACCATCTTGGTGCTCATCATTCCCCCTTTCCTCAAAAGGATTTGACCTCGAATCAATACTTGCATCATAATGAGAAAGATTAGAAACATTGAAAGAAGCAGAAACATTATACTCACCTGGAATATCCACTTTATAAGCATTATCATTAATTTTCTCAAGGATTTGGAATGGTCCATCTCCTCAAGGATGCAACTTAGTCCTCCTATGGGCTGGAAATCTTTCCTTGCGCATGTGAATCCAACCCAATCACCTGGTTCAAAGATGACATGCCTTTTTCCTTTATTTTCTTGTAAAGCAAACTTTTAATTCTTTTGCTCAATTTGAAGTTGTACCTTCTCATGAATGGACTTCACCAATTCAGCTTTCTTGTGTCCATTCAAACTACTCCTCTCATCAACAAGTAAAAGCATTAAATCTAAAGGAGTTAATGAATTAAAGCCATAGACAATTGCAAAAGGAGAATAATAAGTAGTAGTATGCATAGTCTTATTATATGCAAACTCTATAAATGGTAAACAATCCTCCCAAATTTTTAAATTCTTTTGAATGAAAGTGCGTAAGAGTTGAGTTAGAGTCCTATTAACTACTTCAGTTTGTCCATCAGTTTGTGGATGACAAGTAGTAGAAAATAAAAGTTTAGTACCTAATTTTCCCCACAAAACCTTCCAAAAGTAGCTAAGGAATTTAATATCTCTATCTAAAATAATACTCCTAGGTACACCATGGAGTCGTACTATCTCCCTGAAAAATAAATCAGCTATGTTTGTGGCATCATCTGTTTTATGGCATGGAATGAAATGTGCCATCTTACTAAATCTGTCCACTACCACAAATATAGAATCTCTACACTTTTTTGTCCTAGGCAGCTCTAAAACAAAGTCCAGAGATATGTCTACCCATGGCTCACTAGGAACGGGTAAGGGTGTATACAACCCATGTGGTAAAACCTTAGATTTGGCCTTTCTACAAGTAATGCACCTACCACATATTCGAATGACATCTCTTTTCATCCTAGGCCAAAAGAAATGTTCATGTAAAATATCTAAGATTTTCTTGACACCAAAGTGTCCTATTAACCCATCACCATGTGCCTCTCGTACTAACAATTCATGCATTGAACAATTTGGCATACATAATCTGTTTTCTTTAAACAAATAACCATCATGCTTGTAAAACTTACCAAATGTCACTTTGCCACATGCTATGTATATATCAAAAAAATCAGCATCATTGGCATACACACCTTTCACATATCCAGATCCAAGCATTTTAGCACTCATAGAAGTAAGAAGTACATACCTCCGTGATAAAGCATCAGCAACAATGTTTTCCTTACCTTGCTTGTAACAGATGACATAAGGAAAAGTCTCTATGTATTCCATCCGTCTAGCATGCCTTTTATTTAACTTACCTTGACCTTTGAGATGCTTCAATTATTCATGGTCGATGTGGATCACAAACTCTTTAGGCCAAAGGTAGTGCTGCCATGCCTCTAGAGCTCGAACAAAAGCATAGAGCTCTTTGTCATAAGTGGGGTAATTCAGGGTCGTCCCACTTAGTTTCTCACTGAAGAAGGCTATTGGTCGCCCTTCCTGCATCAAAACGGCTCCAATTCCTATTCTTGAGGCATCACATTCAATCTCAAAAGTTTTCATAAAGTTAGGTAATGCTAATACAGGTGCAGAACATAACCTTTCTTTAAGAGTAGCAAACGCATTCTCTTGATCAATGCCCCAATGAAATCCAACATTCTTTTTAATTATTTCAGTGAGTGGTGCAGCAATGGTACTAAAATTCTTAACAAAACGCCTATAAAAGCTAGCTAAACCATGAAAGCTTCTTACCTCAATGATACCTTTAGGCGTTGGCCAATCCTTGATGGCCTTGACTTTCTCTTTATCCACTTCAATACCTTTTGAAATAACAACATAACCAAGAAAACAACTTTATCCATGTAAAAGGTACATTTCTTAAAGTTAGCATACAACTTTTCACATTTTAACACATTTTAACACATCTCAAATGCTCAATATGTTCATCTAAGCTTTTGCCATAGACTAGAATATCATCAAAAAATACGACTACAAATTTACCTAAGAACTCAGGCAATACATGGTTCATTAGTCTCATGAAATTACTAGGTGCATTTGTAAGTCCAAATGGCATAACTAACCATTCATAAAGCCCATATTTAGTCTTAAAAGTTGTTTTTCATTCATCTCCCTCTTTAATTCTAATCTGATGGTATCCACTTTTAAGATCTATTTTACTAAAAATACATGATCCATGCAACTCATCAAGCATATCATCTAATCTAGGAATGGGATGATGATACTTTACTATGATATTGTTGATCGCTCGGCAATCAACGTACATCCTCCAAGTCCCATCCTTCTTTGGCACTAATAGCACTGGTACTGCACATAGATTCATGCTCTCTCTCACATACCCCTTGCTCATCAAGTCTTCAACTTGCCCTTGAAGCTTCTTTGTCTCATCCGGATTACTTTTATAGGCTGGTCGGTTTGGAATAACTGCTCCAAGTACGAAATCAATTTGACGCTCAATACCTCTTATGAAAGGCAACCCACTTGGCATCTCCTCCAGAAATAACTCCTCAAATTCTTGCAACAAAAAAAACAGCCACACTAGGAAGAGATTGATTAGATTCATCAAGATTAAGATAAGATTCTTTGTAAACAAGAAAGATCATAGGCTGTTCCGTTAAAAAAGCCCTTTTAACCTCACTCTCCTTTGCATAAAAACTCATCTTTGTCTTTTCTTTTCTCTCTCGTGGCTCTACTCTCTTTTCTTTATTCTCAGCCACCTCTCTTTTTTCTTTTCACTCTCTCTTTTTCTTGAGTTTTCGGCCTCACTCTCATTTTTCTTTCTTACGTTTCGGCCTCACTCTTTCTTTTGTTTCGGCCTCACTCTTTCTTTTTCGCTCAATATCATTTTTCAGCTTCAATTGGTCGTCATAGACCTGTTTTGGAGTTAAAGGAACAAGGTTAATTGTTTTTCCATCCTTTACAAAGATATACCTATTCCTAAACCCATCATGAATCACTCTTCTATCATACTACCATGTCTTCCCTAACAAAAGATGGCTAGCATGCATAGGCACTACATCACAAAGCACCTCATCACAATACCTACCAATGGTAAAAGCTACCAAAACCTGCTTATTTACCTTGACCTCCCCACATTCATTTTAACCATTGCAATTTATAAGGTCTAGGCTGCTTAAATAAAGGTAAGCTCAATTTCTCAACTAGGGTGGTACTAGCTACATTGGTGCAACTTCCCCCATCTATAATCATACTACATACCTTGTTATTTACAAAACATCTAGTATGAAATATGTTCTCTCTTTGCTTCTCTATATCATCTACCTTAATTTGCGTATTGAGAGCACGCCTAGCAACAAGAGACTTACCTTCCATGCGGTAATCCAATTCATCATCATCACTAGCATCTACCAACTCGGGCATCTCATCACTATCATCTTCACTTTCGATCATCACCTCACCATTGTCACGCATGATTATCACTCGCTTGTTTGAACATTGAGATGCAATGTGCCTTGAACCGAAGCATTTAAAACATTTAATGTCTCTATTCCTTGAAGGATGAGAATTTACCTTGGGTTTGTCCTTGCTAGTTCCCTCTTCTTTTCCATTAGGTGGTTCGGTTTTCGCCTTTACTATAGCTCAATCATTTTTGTCCCACTTCGGTTTCCAAGGAATGCTAGAAACTGAAGTATACCTTGCTACCCCCTTTCTTTTTAACTGTCTCTCCACCTTCATAGCCATATGCACCATGTCTTCTACTTCCACATAATTCTGCAATTTAACTATATTGGCTATGTCTCTATTCAAACCACTCAAAAATCTAGCCATTGTAGCTTCCCGATCCTCCTCCACATTAGCCCGAATCATAGCCACCTCTATCTCCTTATAGTAATCCTCTACACTCCTAGACCCTTGGGTAAGGTTTTGTAGTTTTTGGTAGAGGTCTCTATAGTAGTGGATAGGTACAAATCTCCATCTCATGAGAGCTTTCAACTCACCCCATGTCTCTATAGGTCTCTCATGATTCCTCCTCCTATTGGTCACTAATTGATCCCACCAAACAATTGCATAAGCAGTGAACTCAATTACTGCGAACTTCACCTTCTTTTTCTCAAAATAATTGTGACAATCAAAAATCAACTCTAATTTTTTCTCCCACTCTAAATAAACTTCAGGATCAATTCTACCTTGGAAAGATGGTATTTTCATTTTGATGTTCCCAAAGTTTCTATCTTCTCTATCTACCCATTCTCGACCCCCTGTATTCCTCCTATGTCTTTTTCACGCCTACCCCCTCTAAGCCTACCCATTCCAATTTCAGTTGCTATTTCTACCTCCTCCTCCTCATCATCTTCTTCGATCTCATGTTCATTGTCAACACTAGGCTCACGCCTCCTCCTATCTCGCCCTCCTTGCAGATTTTTAATCGCGGCCTCTTGTTGATCCATCTTATCTCTCACTTCCCCCAACACGAAATTCAAACGTTCAAACTGTTGTTGCATAGCTTGCAACATAAAGAATGACTTATTCTCCTCCTCCTTATTTGTTGAGTCACTCTTGTGAGACATCTTTAATATGCTGCAAAACAAGATTATTAGTGATAAAAAAAACTCACACCTTCCCTTAGTGTTTACTATCAAATAATATTATCACTCCATTCGTGTTTCACTCTTTTTGGCTTTTTCAATAATAATCTCACCACTATTGCCTTTTACCACTCATATTTTCTCTTTCAAATTCTTTAAGAACTAGTTGAACTAAATCAAGAACAACCTGGTATTATTCTAACCAGCAAAAGATTCAAGAAACAAGGAAAAAATTAGAATGGCACTAAAGATTGGCCAAGAAACAATATGCTAACGAAAGATCAATCAAGAAACAATATAATGGATGAATTCTTTCTTTCTTTCGAACTTTTTTTTTCAACTACTTTTCTCTTCTCCTTGATTTTCTTTCTCGGATTTCTTTCTTTTTTGTCTTGTCGAATTGCTTTCTTTTTTTCTTGTTTTTTTTCTCAAGAAGATAAAGATTTGAACAAGATTCGATCAAGAATGAAAATTATAGATCAAGAAGCACAAATCTTGATCTATTTCAATTATAAGAAACGAAACCCCTAAGCAAGAATGCCTAAAAGCTAAAACCCCAAGGCAAGAATGCCTAAAAGCTAAACCCTAAGGAAAGAATGCCTAAAGAAACCCAAAAATCTTGTTAGAATGATAAAGAGGATGAAACCCCAAAATTAGCAAAACTCCAAAATCTTTTTAGAATGTAAAGAGGATGAAACCCCAAAATCTAGCAAAGACCCAAAATCTTATTAGAATGATAAAGATGATGAAACCCCAAAATCTAGCAAAACTCTAAAATCTTGTTAGAATGATAAAGAGGATGAAATCCTAAAATCTTACTAGATTGATAAAAAGGATAAAAGAGTAGACCTGATTAGAACCCTAAACTCTGATACCAAATGATGTGAACCCTTAGGGTTAAAACCCTTGAACCCACAATCAATTCGAAACTTACCCAAGAAAGCCAATATTCATGTCAAGAAAGATCTAGACCCGTTGAAAACTTTTTCAAGAACCTAGAGTTGGTGTGAACGCCATAAAGGGATTGCCTTTGATAAGTTTTTTAGTTCTTTCAAGAACAAGTAGAGAAAATACTCTCCAAGAACTATAAACTTCAATTGATAAAAATCAAATTAACAAAGTCTAATGTCATAGGCGGCTAACAGGGGTATTTATAGCCTCCCTACCCTAAGGCCTAAGTCAACTAAGACTAACTAAACTAGGGCAGAACATTCTCTAGCCCAAAACAAACTAATTTAAAAGAAGTCCACCTAATTAAATGAAATAAGCCCCACATGCCTAGTAGACTTAATAAAATAAATTAGGCCTACATGCCTAATGGATTAATGAATTAGAAATAGGCCCAAACATGCCACATCAATTAATGAAACAAAATAGGCCCACACTAATCCCTATCTATGCCGCCTCCTCTAATACTTGGATCACATGGACTAAAGCTAGTTCTTCTTCATTCAAGCTTATCTTGAATGTTGAGATCTTGCTTAACAGACTTGTAGACTCGGCCCAAGTGGATTGCACGAATCCTTGCATTGCTTCCTTGATCTTCTTAGCTCTTAACCTTGTAATAAGCCCAACTGGAACATACAATGGATCTATAAGACTTGGACCATCTTGGTGCTCATCAAGTAGCCAAGAGTTTTGGCCACCCCTCCCTTTTTGTGAAAAAACGAGACCTTTACTAGCTTTAAAGCTTATTTTAGCCACCCAAAACCTAATTTTACTAAAGAATTTTTTTACCCCTCATAAAAAAATCAAAAAATTTTGAAAAATTAAAATTAGGTTCAGAAATGATAAACTAAAAGAGGTAGAAATATTTTTTTATTTGGACAAAAATTTCATAGTGAAAATATTGCCCGAAATCAGCATATTCAACTTGCAAAACATTGTTTTTCCCAACTAGTTTGAAAAATATATTTTGGCTATGGATCATTGGTTGATCCTAACCAAAAACATGTTGGAAATGGTTTGAAAACATGATTTACAACAAGAAATGATTGGCTCACGGCTAGCCCCTTGGATGTTAATCCGACTATAGCCATCACTTGGTAAAAACCAAGATAATTAAGCTCAAAATCTTTTTTTTTTCAAAGAGAAATAAGCAATATAAAACACACAACCAGCAAGATATATATATATATATATATATATATATATATGACAATATATAAGCAAGTAAATGTAAAAAAAAAAAAAAATAGAGGTTGGCTCAAGGCTAGCACCTTGGATACTAGATCCGACTATAGCCATCACTTGGTAGGAACCAAGATCATCAAGCTCAAAGACCTTTTTATTTCATTTTTTTGAAAGAAAACAAAGAAAGATCAGCTCTCTTACCACAATAGCACAACCCACATCCAATAGAAAACAAGCAAAATGAAGCTAACACAAGCACAAAAGGCCCCCTTAGGTTCGGCCAAGTAGGAAAAATGAAGGAAAAATTTGTAAACTTTGTAGTTTTTTAGCAAATCTTTGTAGTTTTCAAAAAGAGAAGATAAGAAGAAGAGAAGTTTTCTCAAAAACCATAGTTGAAAACCTTATGAACAAGAAAAGAAATGAAGAAAAACACCAAACGTTTAAGGAAAATATCAATAGAAATAGCAAAACTAGTAAAACTGCCTTAGTGAAGCCTTTGAAAAAACCTTAAAAATCCTCTCTTTTTCCTTCTTTTTCTCTCTACCTTTCCTTTTCTCCTTGTGAATTTTTGCCAAGATAAGTAGTAATAGTAAATGAATGTAATAAAATATCTCCCCTAAGCCTATCCTATAGCCTTGGCCAAAAATTTCTTGTTAATCCATTTCATCTTTTTTTTTTAGCCACTCAGCTTCATCATGTTGCCTAGCCAATGGAAATTAATCCTTACACATTAAAATGACACCAATTGGCTAGCCAATGGCATTCCTATTTGACACAGAGTGCTCTTTCATTGGCCAAAATGCCACCTAATGTACCATCCTTTTTTAGCCATTTAGCAATATCACATGGCCTCACATGTCCTTAGCCAATGAGCTTCATCCTTAGCCACTAAGAGTGCTCCTCATTGGCCAAAAATGTCAAATCAGGTACCAAACAAGGTGACTCATGTCCTTTTTTTACTATCTATTTATTTGCCAACATGTCATTTAGCCCTTCTAAGGACACTTTCTACTCATCCTTTTTAATTACCAAAATGCCACCCTTATTTGCCAAATGGTCCTTTCAATCTTTATTTAATTATAAACTCACCCCCACTTTCCTACATGGATCATAAATTTGGGCCTCCCATCAACAAAATCTAAATGGACCTTATAATGTTGGGTCTCTCAATAACAAAAATCTTCATGGACCTTCTAAGGTTGGGCCTCTTAACAACAAAAATTTTCATGGACCTCCTAAGGTTGGGCTCTCCATATATTCTTTTTCAAATTGGACTACCCATTTTCCATTCATCATTTCCTATTTGTTCTTGAAGAATGGGCCATCATCTTTCTCAAAATATACCATTTGGCTATTAGAAATGGGCCTTCATGCTTTAGCCAACAAAATTTGCTATTGCTTAAGCAAAAATTGGCCTCCCATATTTCCATCAAGACTTGTCATCCACTTAGAGAAAATAGGCTCCCCACTCTTGCTTTTTGTGCTTTGGCCAATCCACCTAAACCTTTTCCATCATTTCTTCACTTCACCTTCACTTGACCTACTCCTCTTGTTCTCCAAATCTTTCCATCTTGATGTCCTCTTATTGTTCTCTTCATTTTGTCCTCCAAGACTCTTCAAAAGATGTCTAATTTGTGCCTCAAAATATGCTATTTATGGATTTTTAAAACCTTGAGAACTGCTTCTTCCTACAGAAGTAACAGTGAGGCGATAAAAATTGATGAATGAAAATCTCCCAGCGTCGCGGCGCTAGCCTCTCGACTTGGGGGTACCAGGCCCTCGGCTTGTCCATTTTGCTGCTGCACCTTCTCGAACTTCCTTAGACAATTTGGATGACCAAATCTTACCCGTTTTGGGCGAGTAATATCTATGGGAAAGCTCTTCAAATTAGCTTCAAAAGTCTAGAAGGAAGTTTCTTTAAATGAAGAACTTAAAATCATGTTTTCATAGCAACAAGCTTCGGATGTCAAATCTACCTTCTTGTTTGGCACACAGAGTTCGATGTTTTTTACTCCAACATCTTCTTCCATCCTTGTTTAGGGGGCCCGAACAAAATTAGGTGTCTAAAGTCCCCCCTTCACATGATTATCTTTTCCGATTCTTTAGGATCAAGTATCATTCTTATTGGACCAAAATGCCATGTCATGTACCCTTGTCCCCTCTCTCTATCCTACTCATCAATTTATTTACAACAATATCACATAGTGTTTTCTCCAAAATGGCTTCACTTCTTCATTTTACTACATATTTACCTTAGGTTATTGCCATACCCTTCCTTCAACTTTCATTTATTTATTCTTCATCCTCCGTTATTTTCAACAAATTTTATTTCCAATTGCATCCCTCTCTACAAGTCCAAACTTTTTAAAATATGCAATTTAGTCCCTCAATTTTTCAATTTCTTTTTAAAATTGATTCTCCTTTCATTCTCTTTGTAATTGATCTCTTCAAATCCATTCCTTCATTATTTCTCCTTTCAATTTAACTTTCAATTTCTTCCAATTTCAAATTTTCTTTTAAATATGAACTTTCAATTTATTCAATTTTGTCCTTGCATTTCCAATTCTTCTTCAAATTGGCTCCTCATTTCACTCTCCTTGTAATTGAGCTTCTTGAATCTATGTCTTTATTGATTATTCTCAAAATTGAACTTTCAATTTCATCCAATTTAATCATTTCCCTATTTTCCCCAAAAATTGAACTTTCAATTTATTAATTTAGTTATTTATTTTCAATTCTCCTTCCAATTAACCTCTCCTTTCATTCTACTTCGAATTAGACCTTTGAACCCCATCATTTATTGATTCTTTCTCAAATTGAACCTTTAATTTCATCCAATTTAATCATTTCTATGTTTTCCCCAAAAATTAAATTTTTAATTTGTTCAATTTAGTCCTTCCACTTTCAATTCTTCTTCAAATTGATTTCTCTCTTTGTCCTCCTTAAAATGGAACCTTGGAATCCCATTCTTTTATTGATTGTTCCTCCAATTGGAGTTTCAATTGCATTCAATTTAATTCTTTCTCTAATTTTCCTTGAAATTGAACTTCCAATTTGTTCAATTTAATCCTTCCACCATTTTCCCTCCATAAATCTCATCTTTCTTCAACCCAATTATCTTAAATTCCATTTCCATCATCTTTAATTTTTCCAAATTGAGCTCCTTGTCATCCCAATTTTGCTCCTCCACCTTTAATTTCAACTTTTTGGTTTTTTTTTTTTCAATTTAGTTCCTTTACCACAAACCTTTAACCTCAACCTTCAATTTTCTTTCCATTTTCAATTGTAGCTCTCCAATTATCAATATTGCTTCATCATCATTCAATTATCCTTCCAAATCTTGATTTTTTGAAAATTGACTTTTTCGATTTTGACTTTTCAATGTTGACTTTTCCATGTTGACCTCTGAATCAAAGTATCCAAAATCCAACTTATGGGATTAGGGAAAATTCTTTGGAAACCCAGGGAATTAAAGAAAATACGTACCTTGTTCAGGGTGGCGGACAAAATTAGGTGTCTACAGAATAAATTGAAAGTTTAATTGCAAGGAGAATGTAGAAAAGATCAAATTGAAAAAGAAAAAAAATTGAATGTTCAATTTAAAGGAGAATCGATAAAGTAATGGACTTAAGAAGCTCAATTAGAAGGAGCATGAAGGGAGGAGTTAATTTGAAGATGAATTGAAAATGGAAGGACTAAATTGAACAAATTGAAAGTTCAATTTCAAGGAGAAATATAGAAAAGATTAAATTGAAGGAAATTGAAAGTTCAATTTGAAGGAAAATGAATAAAGAAATGGGATTGAAAAGCTCAATTACAAAGAGAATGAGAGGAGGAATTGATTTGAAGAAGAATTGAAAATGGAGGGACTAAATTGCAAAAATTTAAAGTTTGGATTTGTAGAGAAGGTTGCAATTGAAAAGGAAAATAGTTTGGGAAATGATAGAGGGATGAATAAGAGACAATTGTAAAGTTTGAGGGAAAATATAGGATTATCCTAAGGTAAAAAGGTAGTAAAATGGAAAAAATGAAGGGCATTTTGGGAAAAATGAAAAATGGCATTTTGGTGAATAAATGGATGAGTAGGAGAGAGAGAGAGAGCAAGAGGTACATGCGTTGGCAAACGTTGGCCAATAGGATTGCTACTTGGTGAGCAAGAATAGGAAAAGGGAGACCATGTAAGGGGGGACCATGAGAGGGGGACTACTTGGAAAATGAAAAAAATATGATCTTTGGCCATTTAGAGGCATTCGACCAAGCTAAAAATACAAGGGGAAGGGCAGCAGCTAGGCCATTAGGCCATTGTGAAAAATCTCTAAGGAATAAGGGAAAAAGGGAGAAAAAAAGGAAGGGTTTTAGAGGTTTTCTAGAAAGCTTCACTAAGGTAGCTTGTTATCTTTTCTTCTTCATTTTTTTCCTTGAAGGTTCTTCTTCTTATTTTTCATGTTTCATTTCTTTTCTTAAAGGTTTTAAGGTTTAAAGAAAAAGGTTTTCAAAAAGCTTCTCTTCTTCTTCTCTTTTACAAAAAACTATAAATTTTTACAAAGTGTTCTCTTTTCCATTTAAAGTTGTTGCCACCTTATTTCTCTTTTTCTATCTTTTTGCTTCACATTTTCTCTTGATATTTTTTGTATTATGGTCTATTGTGGTTGATTGATGAGCATTACTTTGGTTTCCTTCTTAAAATGAAGAGGTTATGAGCTTGATGATCTTGGATTCTTCCAAATGATGGTTAGGCCGAATTAAACATTCATGAGGCCAACCATTTATTTTTTGCTTCTATGACTTCTTGCTTATATTTTTCCATGTTTATTTGCATATTGCTGAATATGGTTTATTGTGGAGCATTCTCTTTGTTGCATATTGTTTCTTCTATTTGGAAAAGTGGTTATGAGCTTGATGACCTTAGATTTGTTCTAAATGATAGTTAGACCGGATTAACCATCCATGAGGCCAACCTTGAGCCAATCAGTTTGTTTGCATTAAAACATGTTTTGAAATGATTTTCAATAAGATTTTGGTTAGGATTAATCAATGGTCCATAGCCAAAATTTTGTTTTTTCAAAGAGTTGGAAAAATCAATGTTTTAGAGGTTGGATATGAAGATTTTGGGCAGCATGAGTTTAGGCATATTTTAATGAAGTAAAAAATTGTTTTAATGGCAATTATAAACCCCTTGGCCAAACCTATTAGGGTGGTCTTCGTGGTCATTTTGTTGTTGTTTTTATGGTTTATAAATGAGGTTTTGAGAAAATCGAGTTTCGAAAGTTAAAACGAGTTTTAAAATGAATCGACACTTGGATTTTGTCTTTAAAAGTGGGACTGACCGAAAACTTTAGTGAGCTTATAATTTGTTTCTTTTGGTCTTTTAACTTTAAAATGAATCAAATCATCAAGCTTGTTTTATCCAATCTTTGTCCAAGTTCAATTTAAGTTTCTTTCAAAGGTATTCGGATACCTCCTTAGGTATTCGGATGCCCTCTCTTCAAGAGAGAAACACATTCCGATAATGGTCCCATTTTCATGCATTTCATACTTTAAAAAATGTTTTTTAAATTTATCACAAAAACGTGCTTTCTCGGTTTCATAAACATTTAGAGGAAATTATTTCTTAATCTTTGCCGAGTTTGTTGGGGAGGTCAGGAAATTATTCAACGCACATGTTTATGAAATTATAAAATATGATTTTTGTTGTACTCGAAATTATATAAATGTTATGTGGAAGAATTATTTTCCAAGCTTTGCCTGGGAGTGCGGTAATATTTTCCGACACATGCCATTTATGTAATTTCTCAAAGAAAATACATGAAAAAAATGTTTTTTTAAAAACTTAGGTTGTGTGCACTTTCTTGTTTATGTTCTTTAATAATTGTTGCTTATACTATGTTTCTAATCATGTCATTTGGTGATTAATATTCATGTGATCTTGATTGTGCCATGTGATATTTGTTGCTAAAAGTTAATTTCTTGTTTATGCCATGTTATAATAAATGTTCATGTCATTTCTTTTATATATTGGCATGTTAATATTGTTTTTGCATATTCATGCTTATTTAAATAAGTTCTAATGCATAAAAATGATATTTTTAATAATAAATAAGGCAATATCCCCAAGTTAAGATAATTCATGAATCCTTCGCCGGGTTGCCTAGGAGTTTTCATCACTTATTATTAACAAAGGAATACCCTTTTAAAGAAAAGAGAATGATGCAGATGATTTTAAAATAAGAAAAATTCTATATTTTGCCGAGTTTGCCAGGGAATATAGAAAATTTTATAATAATAAATTTTGAATTATTCTCGAAATAATACGATTGTTTTAAAGGGAATTAGTTTTAAATGCCGAAAATAAAATCGACTTTCATCACGACTTCTGGATAACACATGATTAATAAGGTACCATTTTATACGAGCGTTGTGGGGATGCTAATACCTTCCCTGCACGTAACCGACTCCCAAACCCGCATTTGTTTTTTTCTGTGGTCAAACGCAAACTTTAAAATTGGTTTTTAAAAAAAGGGATTTTAATTGATTTTAAATTGCTTTACAAAAACCGATTTAATAGGTGATCGATCACACCTAACCAAAAAACATCGGTGACGACTCCCATTTTTTTTGAGGTTTTTCAAAACCCATATTATTTACGAGGAACTTATTATCTTCTTTTCCCCCGAACGTTATTTAGCGATCGCGATATCGTTATGAGATGAACAGATGAGCACACTATAGAATTTGGTGCTCAATTTGGTTGGTCATTCCCTTCTCAACTCCAGGATAGAAGATCTGTTCATCAATTTTGTACCTGATAATCTAGAACTGTGAAGAAGCATGTGCCATCAGCTAAAAAGAAATGCTCTTCTTCCTCTTTTCCCTCTGTTTGTCGAATGCCCAACTATTTTCCTCAACCAAGAAAGAAATGCCCAAATGTCTTTCTAACCTAATTCCCTCTCTAGCAAATCCTTTTTTTTTTATGCCAATCTATGCCCATTTCTCAATTTTGCTAACCCTTTTGTCTTCCTCTTCATTCCCAATTTTTGGCTAAATGGCAGATTTCTAGAGACTTTCCTTCTAACTTTCTCATTTTTGCTGCCACAACAGTCGATGTCTGCTGCAACAGTGGAAAGAAGCTTTGCTGCTGCAACATTTTTGCTGAACTAGGAGATCAAGTATCAAGTTACTTCACTTATGCTGACATGGATAAATCAATGCTATCCAAACTTCCTAATTGATCTAATGGTTATAAATGGTTTTGTTCTTACCGTTCTCACCCTAACTGTTCCTATTATAGTTGACACCATAAGTTGCAATAGAAATCTGACTGTTACAACCCTGACATGTAACATTTTAGGATAATTTTGTTTATTATGTGAGTACAAGTATATGCATTTAAATGACATATGGGATAAGAGTAGATATCCTACTAATTTACTAGGAGCAGCTGCCATGAATTTTATATAAATTGTTCATCTCTCTACTGTTCCATCTCCGAAACACTGCATCTGCTCCTAGTATCTTATCTTGTACTATTTTACACTACCAACTCATCAAATGAATGTAGCAGGTGCTGCCAGACCTGGGAAAGTAGTTGGATCAGTATTACATTACAACAATTGTAGGGCAGCAATAGCAGCTGAGACTCTTGAACAGCAAAGAAAGGTTTGGAATCCAACGGTTCCAACTCAATATACTGCCACAAACTGTTCATATCCACGAAGAAATTCAGTCTGTAAAAATGATAGGTGAGAAGATGAAGTAGTTGAAGGTTCAAATAGCTTGCAGCCAAAGCCCCAGTAGATGGCTAGGAAAGTTATTGCAAGGTGAATCCGAAAGTTAGTGGTATTGACCTAATATCAACTGTCAATGGCTAACGAAAATGGCAGTGAGAATTTAATCCAGAACTGGTGATAACTCAATGAAATAGAGTTAATTTACCATTTTTTGTGCATTCAAATCGACTAAGTCCTTGAAGTTTTATTCGGAATTAATTATTTCTAATTGTTTTTTAGATTAGTTTTATTTATTTATTTCATGTTTAAATTAGTTTTTTTATTTAGTTTTTTTTTGTATTTTTGTATGTCTAAAGCGAGAATGAGCTTCAAGGTGCGAAGAGATGAAAAAAATGTGCAAAGAAAAGCAAAGATAGATTTGACCTCTAGAGCTTGTTGCTAAGAAAACCTGATCTTAAAGTCTTTATTTAAGAAAAGCTTACCTTGGCTTTTGAAGTTAATTCTCAGAGCTTTCCAACGGTATATTATTTTCCCAAATCGCATAAGATTTGGCCATCCAAATCAGCTGAGAAAGTGCAAGAAGACGGAAGAGCAACCTACAGCAACCAAGCAAGGAGGAGCAACCAACCAGTAGCGCTGGCACCACGACGCCAAAAGGTTGGCGCTGCAGCGCCATCGCCTGCACTTATAAGGAAAGAAAGAAAGAAAAAATAAGGAAAATGAAGACTTACATGTTGCTTGTATGCGAAGTTTCTCCTTCCAGGCTTTTGGAACTCTATAAATAATAACTTTTATGACTTAATTAACAACTTTTTTAGCTTTCATAAACCTAATTTTCCTAAGAGGAGCGTAGTCACCAAAAGTTTGCTAGGAGCTAAGGAGATTTTGGAGACTTGAAGACTGAAGACCCGGCAAATTTTAGTTTTCTCTTTTCCTTTAATCTTCTTTATCTTTCTTATAATATTTATGATGGTGAAACTCCTTTGTTTTATGTTTTCATTAGTAAGCATGAATTAAATTATATTTTCTAAGATTGCAATGGAACTCAACATGTAGTTTGGATTATTTTACTCTCTTGATTTTAATAGTATTTGAGTTATTTATTCAATCTTGTGCTTGATGCTTCTAATTGCTTGATCATCTATTAGATTGATTTGGTAAACCTAAATATAACTTAAAAAAGGGAGTTTAGTGTTAAACATAAATTGAATAATATATGTTTCAAATTCATTTATTATGATGAATTGAGTTGCATGTAAGGTATAAATATACTTACATGTCATGTGTAACTAATTTTAGAGTCTAAGCTTAATGAGTTTCTCTTTAATTCAATTTTCATAGGAATATAAAAAATTGATTAAGAGGGACATTTTTATAAGACCATCGAAAGATACTTATAAATAAATTAGAACTCTAGGTTAACAACTCAATGTCATTAGTCAAGTTAAGAGAGTAGGAGAGGCTCAAACAAAGTGTTAAGGGAAATTGTAATCCTAGGATTTTCTCAAGTAATTAATCTAAATTTTAATTTGCCTTCTTTTCTTATTATTTTCTTTTATTTAGTTTTAATTAACAACTTTTAATCAAGTGTTTGAATATTATCAAATTATTTTAATTTTAGTACTTAACGAATTTGGTAATAATTTTTTGTGAAACCGATACTCTATTTTTCATAATATTACTTGTTAAAGATATGTGTACTTCCGACAACAACTAGTCTTCCCACAACTAGGGAGTCATTGGCTGAAGTGATAGTTTCCGTGCTGCAGCAGAGCTGATTAAAGAAGATCAGACAAACTACAAGCTTAGCTATGAATTGCAATTTATAGCACTAATTACAAAGAATAGATTAAAAGTGCCTACTATCCTTCACCTCGTGGATATCTAGTCCATATCAATGGCAAGATCTAAGATATGTGAAGTCAAAGAATTGAGGAAATGGCAAAGTGAATTTTTAACTTATGTAGTTAGCTCTACTTATGTTCTCATCTTTACAATAAATTTAGAAAATTTTAGAGGATGGTGTGGGAGGGTGTCCACGTTGCAGGTACTGTTCATCCCCTTTTTTTTTCGGTTGAAGAAAAGAAAGAGAAAAAAAGAAAAGGAGAAAAAAGAAAAAAAAGAAAGAGGAAAGAAGAAAGAAGAAAAAAGGGAAAGAAAAAAATGAAAAAGTTTTATGTGTTCGTGGTTTTTTGTGTTTAAAGTATTATAAATTTATATAAATTTTTATATGCTAATAATTCATTTTATGTATATCTTTACATATTCGTGTATTCGTATCGGGTTCGTTTTATTTTTTGTGTTGTGTTTTAATTATTTTTTCTATATTATATTCGTGTCGTGTCTCAATTAATCTCATATTTTACGTAATTTGTCATTGTGGTTCAATATAGAAAAAAAAAATTATGTGTTCATGTTATTTTTTGTGTTTTCAAAATATTAAAATTTTATATAAATTTTTACACGTTAATAATTTGTTTATGTATATTTTTACACGTTCATGTATTCATGTCGAGTTCATATTATTTTTCATGTTGTGTTTTAATTATTTTATCTATATTTTGTTCATGTCGTGTCTCAACTCATCTCATATTTTACATAGTTTGATTTTGTTATGTAAAGTTTGAATTGAATTACACATTAATAAATTTTTTTTAAGTTCGAAATTGAAGTGGACAAACATATGTCTTGTATTCAAGTAAGCTATTAACTTTTCTAATTTTAAATATTATCTCATTATTTGCATATTTTCATTATAATATTATCATTATTAATGTAAAGTGAAATTATATTTTAGTTAACAAATCCAAAATAAAATGCAAATATTTTCGTCCCAAGCAGCTAGCGAGTCTATTTCTAGTTTTTTATTAAGGTTATCCAACTTGTGCTGCAACTATGATGATTTTTTGTTGTATCATTTTACTCTCTTTTTTTATATATATACATACCTAAAATGAGGGTTGTTATTTTTTTTTTTAAACTTAAAACAAGGCATTTTGATTAAGAAATTAAGTTGATTGATATCTAGTATTTGGTTTTAAAACATAAACACGCATGGCTTCTGTATGTGTTACAAAACCTTATTCCCTAAATCACAGTGTATGTTACGATTACTTTTTAGAGAAAAGCAATCTCAGGAATATGCATTGATATACGTTAGAAATTAAAAAATGCCCGTCACTTGGCTTGCGATATTGTCACAAAATTCCATGGTTCTGCTCGTAATGATCGGCCTTTTTGTTGTCTGCTAAAAAAACAAATTATTTGATGTGCTGTAAGCCTGGCTGTAACTTTAGTCCACCATACCATGAACCAAAGAAAGGTATACATTTGAGATAAAAACAATTGCATAAATGAAATAGAATATATTTATACTGGATATAAAATTGTTATGTTAAGATCTGAGACTCACGGTGTTGGTTTATCTTAGTTAATCTTCACAATAGGCTTACTCCACTAAGATCTGAATCTGCATAAAAGCATGAATTTGGCATCTAAGCAGGGACAAACACTAAAAAACTTTGTATAACAAACAAATCAACCATTGAACTCAAGTTTCAAAATTTTCATATAAGTCGTCAATGTTAGTACAACCCAGAAGTGCCTAATGCTATATCTAGCACAAATTTGTATTAGTTTTCTTACTGAGCAAAGGATTATTCCCTAAATCACTGTAGTCTTGGTTTCACCCGCCGGCCATTAACATCACAACCATCTAACGATGTTTCTTTTCGATACCCACAAGCAATAACAGAATGCTCTCGGATTCTCGCAACATATTGCAGCAGTTCAGTAAGAACACTCGGACAGCTTTCCTTCAGATACTCAAATCCATCTGTTTGCATTACAGCTGAGAACAATACAATAACAACAACAATTTTTTCATTTCTCAGGATAATATAAAAATAAATTAAAAAAGGGTTCCTCTTTTCAGGGATAAATTCAACCAGTGGCAATGAATTCAAGATCTATGCAATTCAGAACATCGATCTCTTTCTGCACATTAAGGCTTTGCTTGGTTGGATGGAAAAACTGCTCATTCAATGGTTAATACAAATTAGGAAAGTGGTTACCATTGAATTAATAAATTTTCCATCCTTGCTCCCTTCTATCCTTTCTACCAAGCAAAGCCTAATAGAGGTGCAGCGGTAAAGCAGCCATATTTACCTACTTTGCATTTAACAATTCAAAACTGTACACCATAGGGATTCTTATTTCAGTTACAAAAAAAACAATGTGATGCTCCACATGTTAGTGAATAATGTACTGAGGAAAGTAGCTTAGAAGGTAAAATTAGCACATGACATAATGAGGTGAAACTATTATGCATTCTGGTTCTGGAGAGACATTCTCTAACCATATTATTAATGAATCTAAACTAGAATTGGTTTTCAAGTTCCTACCTTTTAAATTTTCCGGCGATGAAACGAATTTTAGACATACAGCTTTCAAATGCAAACAGTTGTGCTGTTCTGCCAAGGCTAATGTAGTTGCAACTGTGTTTATTGCAACACCCTCACAAAGTTTAGCTTCGCAAAGCAATCTCAGTCTCTCAAGTGCATAACGGTCAGCAGCGGCAAGCAGATGCTGAGCCACAAGTGTAGAAGCCCATGTAGAGGTTGAACCCACAAGCTCTTCCATGTCTGGTAGGGCATCCCAGTAAATAAAATGGAGTAATGTCTGCAAACATCAGACCATGGTAATAAGAAATAATACTCAAGAAAGCTTACCAAGTCACCTTGGGAATTTTCACAAAAGGCTCTGCAGGTTTTATGCCTAGAAAAATCTAAAAGAACAGAGACTGCTAAAGTAATGTGTTTAATCAGGGAAAAAATAATAATAATAATAATAATAATAATAATTAAAGTATCGGTTCATGACAGCGCAAAGGGAAGCAGAGCCAAGAATCTCATATAGCATGGACCTGCTAATGAAATCAGCATCTCCATTCCAACTCTATGTTCACCAAAGTAAAAGGAAGCCATGACATCATCTGTAGTTACTAAGATATGTTTCATTGCATTTTATCCACTACCATGTACAGTAAGCAACATTTAGGAATTAAAATAGATATTAATGTGGAGGAAATATCTAATATTTAGGGTAGGTTTGGTTCGGAGAATGTTTCATTACTGGTAATAGGATTCCCCCTAACAAGATTACCAAGACACATTCCCAATAATATGTCATATCTGTGTTTGGTTTACCAAGCCTTCATATAAAATTCTTATGTTTGGTTGACAGCATATAAGATTCCTAATTTACATCTTTTACTAAATTACCATCTACACAAAAAGGATAGAATTTGTTAAGTTACACATATTTATTAACCTATTATACCAATATAATATATTTTGATACAATATTTAATTACTACCTAAAAGAAAACTACAATATATAAAGAATGAAATATTTTTTAAGTAGTAACAAAAAGAAAACTACTATTTAAGTCTCAAAATAATGCTACAATTCTTAAAATATCAAGCATACACAAACAAAACCATACACAAATACATTGATTAACAACAAAATTTACCCTACATAAGTTATTGTTCAAATTTATAAGGAAATTAAAATCATTTGCCAATATACAAAATAAGTAAACTTGTGCAAACTCCAATAAAAAATCTCATAATTAATCCTTATTATAATAAGAAGAATGAGATGCATAATTGCTACTGCTCATATCATTTGAATTTTTTTGAAATATTTCTTGTTCTTATTCAGTCATATTTAAGTTTCAATACTTTGCAAATGCAGTTTTTGCATCCCTTCAATCCTTATATATCTTGAGATGGGCACCTCGATAACCCAAGAATTTACAAACTTTAGCTTCATCCAAAGTATTATAAATACCTGGCCTACGGCCGTTGAAAACTACATAATACTTTCCAATCATTTTCAAAAGACCTAGAAACATAAAATAATTATCAACATAATTGGCAAATAACATTAAAACCACTATTGATCCTAGACAAAGAAACCATCGATAGAAACCTTTGAATTACACAAAGCACTAAAAACAAACCTTTGAATTATTAGTAGATGCAATCTAAAAACAACAATACAAAGACATACACAAAACTCTTTTAAGAAATTATTATACCCAAAGTACATACACAAGCTTGGTTACAAAAATTGTAAGTTTGAACAAACAAATATAATTGAAATGATCTACAAAGTTTATTAATGCTATACAATGAATTATGTACCAAAGAGACACCATGTACAATGAATTATGTTCTAATTTACAGTAGACCACCAAAATTTTTTATTTAATATTTAACCTTCTTGTTAGTTAAAAAGTAGCTTAGACTTGGACTTGTTGGAAGAGGCTTTTGAGTTCTGATGGAATGAGAATTTACAATTTTCAACTAAAACATTGCTAAGAATATATATATATATATATATATATATATATATGCCGATATAAAAATTGCTAAGGCTTTTGGGTTCTGGTCTGTTTCCAGTCCAAGCCGATATGAAAAGATAGCATTAAAAAGTTGCATTCCCAGTTTCCCACATTTTTTTTTTTTTTTTGTTAAATCAAGTAAATTTTATTAATCAACCAAATGGTTACAAAGCTAGAACTAGCATGAAGCATCTACAACATCCCAAAGCCTAATCACCATCAAAGCATCACATTCAAGAACTATTTTTCTGCATCCCTATTTAGCTGCGATTTCCAATTCCTTCACAGCTCCTAGAGCTTCAACCGTACCTGCTTCCAAGTCTACCCAATCTCAACACAGTAAGGCAGAAAAAACTCCAAAAATAACAAAACATAAACCATTCCCGAAGAGCTAGACATCCTGATTGGAACGACAAAAAAATATCTAAAGTAAGCCATAAACAAAATTACAACCCAGAAAACTCTTTAGACCAACTTCCTTTCCCATTGGACCAAAGTTCTTCAAACAAGCAAATGCCAAACCAGTTTCCCACCTTCTCTTAAGTTGAAATGCCTCAAAAGAAAAAATCAGAATGGAAAAAATTTTCAGGGATTTTAATGATATTATAAATTGATTATATTTATGCCTTAACCTTGTAATTAAGTTTTCTATTTTTTCAGTTTATTCCTTTTTTTTTTGTGCAAACCGAGCATACATTATATTTCTCATAGAGCTAAGATGAAATTTTTTGTTATGTTTATAGCTTATGAAACCCATCAGACATTTGAAACCCCCAAAATCAAAAACTTCCAAAATAAAAAACCCCAAAATCAAAACCCTAAACCCTATTAATCTGGCATGCAAACATCTATAAATCCATAAGCTAAAACATATACATCAAAGATTTGAAAATGAAATCATACCTAGAAGAGAGGGAGAGGAAGTGGAGGCAATGTTATGTTCAATCGAGAGGGAGAGGGAGAAGTCGAGAGCTAAAGAAAACATACTAGAAGCACAAAACTTGTCGAAAGGCAGATGTTATACCCCCTTGGTATAAGTTGTAAATTCATAATGTTTTAAGGGCATAAGGGACCCAAAACATTAAAATTGGGGGGCAAAAGTGGCACAAATACTACATTCCGGGCGGAATGTAACATAACCTCAAAAGGAAGTGGGTATGACATTACCCCCAATATTACTGAATATTGGCACTGTAGGTAATATAATATTACCGAGATTGAGGAATGTGAACCAAACACGGTAATCTCATGACGAAATCTTAGATTCCGGCCGGTAATGAAACATTCTCCGAACCAAACCTACCATTAGAGTATATGATCATGAAATCGCATTGAAGCATGCCAGCTGAAATTATATTTGATTATAGTCCACTAGTTCCAATGGGTAATACCAACTAGACCATGTTGAAACTACTGCAAAGAGCGGTGGCAGTTAGAAAAGAAGCACAGAAGATAGTAAACCTCTCAGAAGCATGGGTACATGTATAATGAAGGAGTACCCGTACCTGGTACGGGTACGCTTGGGTACGTACCGGTTTTTTTTTTAAAAAAATAATAAAATTGGGTACGGCGAGGTACGGCTCAAGTGGGTTGGGTACGGCTTTTGGCCAAATTTATTGCCCTAAAGACCATCTTTTCTTTATCGACAGCAGCTTCTTTTTTTCTTTATCAGTCCTTCCCTCTTTTCTTTTCATTGTCGATTGCCCCTTTTTTCTTTTCTTTCATTGTCGATTGGCTCTTCTCTCCTCTTTTACAGCAGCAGCAGACCAACGCCCAGTGGTGGGTGGCTCAGTGACTCTTCTCTCCTCTTTTACGGTAGCAGCAGACAGCCATAGCCCAGCGGTGGGTTCAACGATTGCTTCCCTCAATCCTTCTTTTTTCTTTTCTTTTCATTGTCAATTGGCAGCAGCAAATTCCCCCTTTTTTTCTTTTCTTTTCATTGTCGATTGACTCTTCTCTCCTCTTTTACAGCAGCAGCAGACCAACGCCCTCTTTTACGGCAGCAGCAAATAGCCATAGCCCAGCGGTGGGTTCGGCGATTGTTTGCCTCAATCCCTCCTCAGTCCTCACTTCCCTACAGCCATAGCCCGTAGCCTCCAAATGTATGTTTTCTAACTTTCTCCCTCTATTTTGATTTTGTTGTGCTGGGGTTTTGCAGCTATGTAATTTTGATTGTTCAATTTTAGTTCTTGCATTTACGGTTATCAACACTTGCAAAAAATACTTCAAATTGCAGCTACGTAATTTTCAGTGAAACAATTTGTTTGATAAATTATAGGTTTATTTATCATTATTTCATTTGCAAGAATGCTTGAAGTTTATATGATAAGTGATAAATGTGGGTTTATAAGTCTGTTGATTTATTTTACTACAGATGTTTTCACAAGAATCTAGCATTGGGTCTGGTAGTGGCACAGCCAATTCTTCTGCTTTTTTGACTAGTAAATATGCATCTGGAACAGCTGAAAGTGGTTGTCCCCTTTGGGCTTATGTAACTGTGTTGCAAAGCAAAAAAGAAAGGGGAGGGAATGCAAGTTGGCGTTGCAATTTCTGTAATGGAACTTACAAGGGATCTTATTTTAGAGTGAGAGCTCATCTATTGAGGGAAAAAGGAAATAGGATAAGTGTATGTTCATCTGTAGTAAATGAATATCTTGCAGAGATGAAACAAATAGATAGAGAAGCTACTGAAAAAGCAAAGCCAGTGCAAGTTCCTTTACCTACTAGAACTACAAGTTTGAACCCACCTAGAGTTGATATGTCTTTTGATAGGAGCAAGAGAAGAAAAACCAGTGAAAGAGCATTAGGAAGGGCATTTAATAATGAGGCAAGAGAGCATTTGTCATGTGAAATAGCTAGGCTATTTTATTCTGCTGGTTTGCCTTTCAATATTGCTAGAAATCCCTATTTTGTTAGTTCATTCACGTATGCTGCAAATACCTCTATCTCGAGTTTTCTTCCACCTAGCTATAATGCTATAAGAATTACACTATTGCAAAGAGAAAAGGCCCACCTATTGAGGTTACTTCAACCTATTAAAGACACTTGGCCAGAAAAAGGTGCGAGTATAGTGACTGATGGTTGGACTGATGCACAAAGAAGACCATTGATTAACTTCATGGCTGCCTCGGATTTGAGACCTATGTTCTTGAAGGCTATTGATGGTTCAGGTGAATACAAGGACAAGCATTACATTGCCAATCTGATTTTGTCCACCATTGATGAGGTAGGACCAAAAAATTTTGTCCAACTTATTACTGATAATGCACCTGTCTGCAAGGCTGTTGGATCAATTGTTGAATCAATCCATCCTCATATTCTTTGGACACCGTGTGTAGTGCACACGTTTAATCTTGCTCTGAAAAACATTTGCGCACCTAAAAATACACCAAATAATGAGGTTGTTTATGCTGAATGTAATTGAATTATTGTTGTTGCTGATGATGCCTTTTTCATTAGAAATTTTATCATGAATCATTCCATGAGGCTAGCTATGTTTAATCAATTTGTGCATCTGAAGCTACTTTTTATTGCTGAGACTAGATTTGCCTCAACCGTTATAATGTTTAAAAGGCTGAGAACCATTAAGCATGGTCTCCAATCTATGGTCATTAGTGAACAATAGTCTCGCTATAGAGAAGATGATGTTCAAAAAGCTATCTTTGTGAAAGAAACAATTCTGAATGACAATTGGTGGGATCAAGTTGACTATATTCTAAGCTTTACAAAACCCATCTATGAAATGCTTCGTTCTTGTGATACTGATAAGGCAAACCTTTATTTGGTTTATGAGAAATGAGATTCTATGATTAAGTGAAATTAGCAATATATCAGTATGAGGGCAAGGAGTTGAATCAACATTCATCCTTTTATGGAGTGGTGTATAACATCCTAATTGATAGATAGACTAAAAGTTGCACACCACTTCATTGTTAGGCTCATTCACTTAATCATAGGTAAATTTAATTAACTTCCAAGTTCCAACTTCTTTTACTTTTTCTTATATATACATTGGATTATACCAATTGTAATTTGTACTTTGTATAATAGGTATTATTGCAGACAATGACTTGAGGAAGCTCCAAATCGAGTTCCCCCACAAAAGGACAATGAGATTTGCGTAAGGAGAAACAAATGCCTAAGGAATTACTATCCAGATCCAAATGAAAGGCTAGAGGCGACTACGGAGTTTGTTAAATTCTCAAGTGCTGAATAAGAAATTGGCCAATTTGATTGCTTACAAGATAGATGGAACTTGAAACCAAAAGAATGGTGGGTCATGCATGGATCTTCACTCCCTAAACTTCAATCCATTGCCTTGAAGCTCATTTCACAACCATGCTCTTCCTCTTCTTGTGAAAGGAATTGGAGCACATATTCCTTTATCCATTCCCTGAAAATAAATAGGCTTAATCCCAAGAGAGTTGAAGACTTAGTTTTTGTACATACAAATCTTCGTCTCCTCTCAAGGAGTAAGAACTATAATGAGGGTGAGACCAGAATGTGGGATATTGGTGGAGATGAATGGGATCCATTTGAAGGGGCCGAAATTCTTGAAGTTGCTAATCTTTCTCTTGATGAACCAGATTTGGAAACTATTCTTTTCACTGATGATGGGCAAGGAAATAATGATATAGACACTGTTAGAGTTTGATTTTCATAATCATATTTAGATGTTATGTTGAACAATTTAAGTATTGTAGTTTCCTATTTTGAGATGTTGTCATGTTAAACAATTTAAGCTCCTTTATGTGAAATTTATGTGTTTTTTATAAGCTCATAAAATATACATTTTATGTCTTTTTACCTTTAGTTTTTGTTATGTTTTTTATCTTTATCTTGTTTACTTATATTATGTTTTTGAATTTTAGGTACAATAAGGAGAATGAAATCAAAAGATGTCAATAATGATGGTAAAGAGCTTACAAAATCATAATCACAAGATGGAAGAAGATTTAGGAGTCAAAAAGATCAAATTCTTAGTGCTAAGTGATCAGGCAGATCTAACCTTCGGAGCTTGTTGCTAAGAAATAATTATGTTAAAGTCATTATTTGAAGAAACTTACTTCTTGACTTTTGAAACTGACTTGAATACCTTTCCAACGATAGTTTACACGCCCAAATCGGACAAGAAATGGTCATCCAAATCAGCCGATGAAGTGCGAGACATTGCAGCAGCCTCGAAATCGAAGTTAGCGGGCAAAATCACTAAGTTAGCCCACTCGGCGCCGCGGCGCCGACCTTACTACCTCCAAAACCGAAAAAAACCGGAAAAAAGTCCAAACTTGCCTTATTTTGCCTCCTAACTTCCTTGATCAGCAAGAAAGGGTTTCCAAGGTCAAAAAGCTCTACAAATACCATCTTTTGAGCCACAAACTATCATTATCTTTTGAGGAGACTCAAGGGATCATCATTATTCTTCTTTTTCTTTTTTTTTTTCTTATTCTTAATTTTATTTTCTTTTTAGTTTTATATATATATTATCTATGTTTATGTTAGGCTAAACTTCTTTTTGGTTAAGGGTGATTTCAAAGCCCTAGAATATGTTGTGTAATTGATTTTGAGATTCTATCTATCATTAGTTTTTTATCAAAGTTGCTTGTGTTGATGTTGTCTTGATTTGTTTAGGTTGCAAACTAGATATATCTTGATAATTATCTAATGCTAGTTTAGGAGTCTTGATCCGTGTAATTGTCTTGATTTCCTATTCATAAGTGGCAATTTGTGATTAATAATTATGGTCAAGTTTTCGCTAATTGTAAAGTGGAGCATAACCTAAGTTAAACAATTCATGTTCATGCTTTTGTTGCTTAGATCAACCTATCTCATCATAAAGCTGCTGTCAAATTAAATTTAGAGATGTTCATCCTAGGTTGTTTGATAGTTAGAGATTAAGCAGTGGCGTTCGTCCTGCTTAACGATGAATTAAGGAAAGATTGGATTAACACGAGATGTTATCTACAGTTGTTAACTTTGATAGCTAATTGATGTTGATAGATCTGATTATTGATTCTCAATGATGTCTAGTGGTAGAGAATGAAACCTTAACTATACTTCTCTTATATTTGATTTTCTCTTATTTATTTGCTTTTTACTTATCTTGTTTTCTTTACTTTTAATTATTTCAAAACCCCTTTTTCTTTTATTGTTCTTGAATTTAAGTTTTAAGCTAGTAATTTATAAACTAAAAACCAATCTCTGTGGATTCGACCGTTGCATGCTACTTTACTATAATTGATCATATTAATTACAAGGTTCAATAAAGATACTCTTCTGGGTGCATCAATTTTATCTTTTATATTATGTTGTGTCATCTGTGAAATTTTAGTTTTATATATATATATAATATTAACGTACCCGTACCCTAGTTTTTTAAAATTTGCTGTATCCCGTACCCATACTCGTACCAGGTACCGATACCGTACCCTATCCATGCAACGTTGGTAAACCTTAACCGAGGTTAGGAAGAATTGTGTACAAGAGCAGCGCCTTAGGTGAAGAATCCAGATGTACACTCCTGTATAAACCATCCTGTATGGCACCAAAATTACTCATCTACCAAAAAGAACCAACAAACCTACCTCTTCCTATGAACCTTGCTATACCATCCAAAAATATGTCATGATGAACAAACAAGTTGTGATTATAAGTTCCTTAGAAACAAAAAGAACTGCTTGAAGATATTTAGGAACAATCATCATCTTGTGCTCCTAATCACAATAATTTGTGCTTCTAATTATAAAACAAGTTAACATTTAATAAACTTTGGGATTTATGATATGCCAACAAAAAGATAAATCTCACACCAAAATCCCAATCCCTGAAACCAAAAAAGATAGTACCATAAAACCATTCCCTCAAGCAGAATTCACATTAAGACATTTACATCAATGAAAACAACCTTCTCTTTCTAGATACCTATTACCATTCAGTTTGTGCTGAAGAAAATGAAGACTGCCAAGGTAAAATTTGATGTAAAAGTCTATGTGCACTCTATTAAGAACTCAAAAGTAATGGCAACTAAAACATAATAAGAATGAAAGCAGCATTGTAATGAGCCTTCACCTCACCACCTATATGTAAATTGTGTAACTAGAAACACTTGATTACAAGGATGAAAATACAACTAAATGTTGCTAACTGAAGAAAAAACTTGCAAAAAAACTTGATTTGTTGCTTCTTAGGTGCCAATATTAATGATATCCTTCATATACCTCAAATCTAACTTGATGTTATGGACTACCACCGAGCTAGCAAAAGAGCTAGTAAAAGAACGGTAACCTAAGCAACACCTTAATTCTTAGGTAAAGAAAATAGAAGGAAAGGTAAACTATGTTGCTCCGACTCTTCATTTTTCTTTAAGTATCAATGTCCGACACATATCCGGAGATGGGTATGGGGATATGATCCCCTAAGGACCCTCCAAATACATGAAAAAACTTAGAATAAATCGAACTTAGAATAAATCGAACATACCCGTGTCCGACACTCACATCCGAGTCCAAGTAACATAGAAGGTAAATATACAGAAGAAATTATCACAAACTGAACTAATTGGAGCTTCAACACCTATAAAATCCTAAGCATCAGGTATTTTTGAAAACTAGATCTAGTTTTGAGCAATATTACGAGCTTAAGCTCAAAAGGCCAGAAAATGGGGGGAAATGAGAATATGGAAATAAGATTAGGTCAAGAAAGGGAGAGAACCTTGAAAACAGGGGCTTCCATATCTTCTACTCTAATGCACTGCGTGTTTCTATCTTTCAATGGACCGAAAAGTTGTGCCCTGAATACAGGTGAACGAGCAGCCAAAACCAACTTGTGGGTGTGAAATATTTCCCTGTCAACTTCAAATTTCACATCAGCTCCCTTTCCACTTCCTAATAGCCTCCCAAAATGCTGACCAAGATCAGAAGGTGGCACCAAAATGGAATAAATTTTAGGTCCATCTGTATGAGACTTAACTACACCAACACAACAGCAAATTGAGAGGAAATCATCTTTAAGGTAGTCTGATGTCTCTAGAAGAGTTCTTTTGAAAAAGCGTTTATAACCCCTGCAAAACAGAACAATGGCAGCCATTTAATGATGTCTTCACGCAAAATGATACTGAAGAGGAATTAATCTAAACCATTAACAAGTCCATGCATTGATAAACATTTGGTTAACGCACATACCAAGGTTCTTGCAAATGCCAATGAGAATGTGTTTTATACTGTAGAGGGCTTCTTTCAAATCTAACCTTACATAGATTCAACTATTGAAGAAAGAAACTAGCGAGAAACCCAAAATTGCTGGAAAAAGGTGAATAAACGGGGATAAAAACACATCCCTCATGCAATTTTAATTCTTTAAAAGCATTCATATTTTCGTTTGTATTCAAACCATCTTCCTTTCTATAAAATATAACAACCACACGTTAAATAAAATTTTTACCCATCCTATAGGTGACACAGAACATAAAAATTCAATGTGAATTTCCAAATCTTGCTTTCTAGAACCTAAGCGAGGAAACCAGCAAGTAACTTAACTTCATTCAAGCTTTCAACACCAATCATCTACTTCCAGTTTCCATTTGAAATATCTAGCCTTAAACACAAAAATATAAACAATAAAAGTATTTTAACAATGCAAAGAAACATAAAAAAAAACTCACCACATACTCCCCCAATAATTCATTTGATTTCCCTATCCTTTATGTGAAGAAAACAATAAATTGACATGAATTTCCATAACTGGCCTTCTAGAATGTAACCAAGCAAGCAAGTAACTCAATCTCATTGACTTTCAACAATAATTATCTACTTCAAATTTACCACTCTCAATTCTAATTATCAAGGCCGAAATTCACTCCAAGAAAAAGGCAACAAACGTACTTTTATAACGCAAAAGAAACATAAAAAAACTCACCACATGCTCCCACGATACTTAAGTGCATAAGGCCCGTTCTCAAGCGTCCTCCCAAAATGGCTATGCACTTTGTGACGACCTTTCCCACTCTGGTCCAAAAGGGTCAACTCAAAAAGCGCCCTTACATCCGTTGCTTCACTTGCCAGAGCAATAAAAAGGGAAACGTAAGAAGCATTATCCTCAGCACTCTTGCCATCCGGGTAAAAATAAATGGCCCATTCATAGCCACCCACCATAAAAGTATCTGAAGCAATGTATTTGCCCACTCCCATGCCTTTGGCAAGGGAGTAGCCGCTGATCTTGAACTGGTGGGACCCATTTACCGTCTCGGTTAGTGACGTCGAGGAGGTTGAAGAAGGAGGAGGAGACGAAGAAGTTGAGGGTTTTGGGAGCTCTCTGTGAAAGCTAATAGTGCCCATCAACTGTAGAAGGGTAAATTTGGGATTTCGTCGATCTGGGTATTGCCGTATTGTTGCTTTGCTTGAAAATAAAAATGAAATGGGTAATCGGTGAATTTTTTACAATCCTTTTGGGTTAATTTCGAATTGAAATTAGAAGGGGTTTTTGGGAAGGGTTAGAGAGATTTTTAGAATAAAAATCGAAGCTGAGATTTATTAGAAATAGAAGAACTGGGTATTTCTTGTTTTGATTGGAATTGAAATGGAAGTGAATTAGGGTTTTATTGATCGAATTGTCGTTAATTTGGATAAACACTTGAGAACCCTAGAAGTTCGAAATCGGTAGAGAATTAGGGTAATTTATCAAGAGATAGATCACAGTTGTAGCGATGGCTTGATATTTGCAGATTGAGAAAATTGGGAGGGGAATTTGGGGAACAAGATTGATAAAATTTGCAAATTGGAAATGGAGATGAGGGGGTAGTTGGGAGAGGTGGCGAAGGCTTCTTTTGAGTTTGATTAAGCGTGACGGTAAAGTTGAACGTTGAAACGAAACTGATATATTGTATTTGTTTTAAAGAAGTTGAATAAGATGAAATGAAATAATGGTCCTTTAAATAATGGAAGGAACCTTGAAGTTTCTTAATTTTCAAAAGAAAAAGAAAGGATAACTTCACAGGTAGACCTATGATCGTTATTTGTCCAAATTCAAAAGTTTATCTAATATTTAAGAGAGTTTGAACAAAAATATTAAATTCGAAAAATAAGTTTGGACAAAAAAATAAATCGCGTTTGAATAATGGATCAAGCTTTGTTTTCAACATTCAAGACCCGAGCTAGCTCAACCCAATCTATATTTTAATTAAATAATATATTATTTTTTTATTATATATATATCATGTAATTTATATTATATAAAAATTAAATATATATAATATTATAGTGTAAATATTAAAAAATATGTTAAGTTGTCCATATTTAAGAATTTAACAAAAGAAAAAAATATAAAATTATTAAAGATTAAATAACAAATAATATATTTTTTAAAAAATTTTAGAAAAAAAAATATAGATGGTCTTAAACGTTTTGGACTATCTATTTACAAATATAGGCGGGCTTTGGCAAAATTTGAGTTTCATATTTTGGGTTGGATCGGGCTTGGGCAAGCATATATAGTGTTGATATCATATATAGGTCCGACCCGAACGCGACTCGCCTGACCTATGGACACCTCTATTCACAGGATTGGTTTTGGTTGTTTTTGGGAAAAGGAGGATAATTTTTGCTCCAGAACATCATCCTTAAATTTTTTCTCAAAATAATGCATGGATCTTTTATTTTTATTATTTTAATTTATGAATAATCATTCCAATTCCATAACAAATACAATGCATCAACATTTGTTCTATTCACTAAAAGATGCAAAGTTGGCAATAGAAGATGGTAAGAATTAAAATGAATTGAAAAAAGGGTCTTTATCATTGAAAAGACAAATCTATGTCACGAATAATAGAAAAATTAAGAAATATCACGAGAATATTTGAATGAGATATCAACATCTCAAATAATAAATATTTTGACAATTTTGAACAAATTAATCCATGATTTTTTTTCAAAACTCAATCCAATCGGTACCCTTTTCTGAGCTATATCAGACCAAACGAAATCTTCAAGCAACACTTACTTTCCTTATAGCTAAGTCGCCCTTTCAGATTTTTCAACTTAGATATCCATTTATGACTCAAACTGCCATTTTCGGGTTTTCAATTTGAGTCCTTATTTTTCTCTCATTTTTCTTTCTTTGTTTTTTTCTTTCTTTTTCTTTCCTTTTTTTTCTTTCCTTTTTTTTTCAAAAGAAGTATTTCTCCATAGTGTTTGGCAAATCATCTTCATTCATCCTTTTCAAAATAATGCTTCACTCGAAAAAGATTTTCACTTCATAAAAACTCCACAAATAGATGTCTACTCTCTTCAATGGCCACGTTATTGAAGAGAAGTTTATTCACAACCGGTTTTCTTTCTCCAATTATCAAGAATGAAATGTGTACGTCCCAATCTTCTTAAAGACAATTGAGCATATCAAAGTATTACAAGCATTTTCTTTCTTCTTTGGAGCTGCGTTCAAGTATCTAAGCTTCATTCTCCTTTGATAATACCACAGGCATGTCCTAATTCAATATATGATTCTCCAATTCAAACATTTACATTTGATCAAAATGGACTTTTCTAGGTTCTGGTTTGGGGTCATGAAATAATGGATAAAATAGGCTCAAACTATGTGTTTAAGGGTTAAAAAACAAGGATCATTTTTTTGGAGTATCAACCTTTACATCTCTTTCATCACTTCTTCTTTTCTTTCATTTTTTCCATCATTACTTTTTTTTTTCATCAATCACTTTTTTTTTTGTTTTCTCCTTCATCACACACCTTTTTTCCATCATCATTTACTTTTTTCTCAACATTCACTTATCATTTTTCTTTCACAAAAGGGGAACTTTCTTTGTCCCAAAAATATCATACAACTTTTGCTTTCTTTTTGCGAACAGATTTCTTTCTAAACTTTGCCTCCTAGGGTGGAAGGTGATCCTTGGTTGGATTTCTTTTGAAAGAATTTCAAAGGCTCAAAATGGGTAGCAAATTGATGATTTTATTTATGTGAAGGATATAAGA
This sequence comes from Fremontodendron californicum, assembly GCA_030761205.1. Taxonomy (NCBI): domain Eukaryota; kingdom Viridiplantae; phylum Streptophyta; class Magnoliopsida; order Malvales; family Malvaceae; genus Fremontodendron; species Fremontodendron californicum. Next base: position 11,293,404 of record JAULJL010000022.1, read on the forward strand.
AAGATGGTCATCTATCATCTCAAACGTGGACATTCTCATTGAAGAACATTTATTGAAAAATGACAAGCTTGCAGAAATTCACCATAAAGATCTATATGTTTGTGAAGCAATTCTACAGAAATTTATCAGACTTGTGAAACAATTCTACTAATTTTCTTGTAGTTGTACCAAAACTACACATCAACTTTCATCTTCCCTTTTACCATAGTAATCTCATCAAATCAAATGGCAACTTATGATCATCTGTATTCAAGTTCACCAATATGGATATAATTTTTAAAATTGAATCTCATATTATTGTCATGATTGTCTTCACATTCATTATTTGTAAACTTAAAATTGGGTGTGTCATAACGTGATCTTTCGCGGAACCTGTCTGAATGACGTTAGAAAACATGGTGTGGAGAAAAGAGGAAAAGAAAAATTGTTCCTCTTTAATAAAAACGAGGGTTTAAAAACAATCTCGAGAAAGAAAATGGAGTCGCTAGTAGGGATGGCAATGGAGTGGGGCGGGGGCGGATATTGCAAAATCCGCCCTCGCCCCGCCAGTGGAATAGTCTGCCCCGCCCCGCTCCGCCATGGATGTTGAAATTTCAATATCATTACCACCTCCATGGATGTTGGTTACATCCATAACCGCTCCGCCCCGCCTCGTCCCATCCGATATTTATTAGTTATTTCTAATTTTTTTCAAATAATAAAGCATTGTATAAAAAATTAAATATAAATTCAACATAAGCATCAAATGCTAAAGTATTAGGTTTAGGTTTTTTTTAAAAAAAGAAAAGGAAAATAATAGGTTTAGTTGTATTACTTTATTATCCTTATAAAAACTAAATATTTAATGGTAAAATAGTAATTTCAGAATTCGGGGTGGGACGGAGCAGGCAATTACCAGAACTGCTCCATCCCCGTCTTTTAAACAAAAAAAACCGCCCCGTTCCGCTCTGCCTCCACTATTGAAAAAAGAAAAACCTCTCCATCGAGCGGATCGGTTCGAAATCCCTCGGATGGTTCGGATTTTGCCATCCCTAGTCACCACCGATCTTTTTTGGCTAGGTGTACCCATTCACCTATTAAAACCGATTTTATAAAATATTTTAAAAAACCAATTTTGAGATCTACGCTTTGAACCAGAGAAAAACAAAAGTGGGTTCGAGAGTCGATTAGGCCAAGGGGAAGGATTAACATCCCCACAACGCCCGTATAAAATGGTACCTTATTAACCATGTGTTATCAATAGTCTCGGTAAAAGTTGGCTTTATATTTGATATTTAAAAACAATTCCTTTTTTTTTAAACAATCATAATATTTGAGAATGATCCGGAATTTATTAATGCAAACTTTTTCAATGTTTCCCGGCAGACCCGGCAAAACATATAAACTTTTATTTATTTTGGAATTCTCCGAATCACCCTCGTTTTGAAAAAAAAAAAGATATTCCATTGTTAATGATAATTGATGATATCCTCCCTGATAGACCCAGTAGAGAATTCATGAATTATTTTAATTCAGGAATAATCTTATTTTGTTAAAAATCATTAGTTTTTATGCATTTTAAAATAATATGTAAAAATGATCATGGATATGCAAATTATTACTAAGATACAAATATAAATTAAACAACATGCATAATTGTCATGGCATGTCAAACATAGCATGGTAAGTAACTCATGACATGGCATATGATTCATGACATGGCAAATATTTTATGACATGGCATGCATAACATGGAATATATGACATAAGCACCAATCATAAAAATGACATCATCATAGAAGATTCACAATCATATCATGATCAAGATAACCACATGAATAACAAATCACAAAATGACATCACCATGGAATATTCATGAACATGGAATCATCATGATCAAAATGGCACATATAGAGATCAATTATTAAATGACCTAATCATGGAATATGCATGAACATAGAATATGCATACATCATTATTTTTTAAAATTCTTTTTCATGGATTTTCTCTTTGGTGAAATTATATAAATGGTATGTGTCGGGGTATTTTACTGAACTCCCCAGCAAACCCTGCAAAGTTTTGGAAAATATCTTTTCGCATGACATGTATATAATTCCGAATAAAAATAAAACCATACCTTTCGATTTCATAAACACGTGCGTTGAATAATTTTCTAATCTCCCCGGCAAACCCGGCAAAGATTAAGAACTAATTCTCGCTAAATGTCTAGAAAATCGAAAAATACGTTTTTATGCTAAATTAAGTAAAAATATTTTAAAATATGCAATGCATGAAAACAGAATGTGTTTCTCTCTTGAAGAGAGGATATTCAGACACCTAAAAAGATGTCCGACTACTTTTGAAAGAAACCTAAGTTGGATTTTAAAATGAGAGATTTCGGGTACGAATTTTAGCTCAGATTAAGGAGGCATTCGAATGCCCTTGTTTGACATCCGAGTATCTTTAAACAAGCTTTAAACGCAACATTTTGAAAACCAAAAATAAGTTAAAAAAGAAATGCAATTTTTGAAATAAAAACTCCCAAGACTGAATGGCCTAGTGCAAAAATCCTAGTTTTTTGACTCGCTCTTTGAAGCTTGGATTAACTACCCATGACCCGATTTTTATAAAACCAATTTTTTTCTTTGACCTAACGTGGAAAAATCCCAAAATAGTAGCTATAGGTTTCGGCCAGCCCCTCCCCTTTGGTGAAAAAATCGAGACCTTTGCTAGCTTTAAAACTTGTTTTGACTCCTAAAAACCGGTTTTACAAAGCTATTTTTTAGACCTTTGTAAAAAATTAAAAAAAAAATCATTTTAGACTCAGAAAATGATGAACTAAAAGAGGTAAAAAACAATTTTTTATTTTTACAAAAAATGCATTGTGAAAATATTGCCCAAATCAGCATATCCAACTTGCAAAACATTATTTTTTTCCAACTAGTTTGAAAAATAGATTTTGGCTATGGACTATTGGTTGATCTTAGCCAAAATCAAGTTGGAAATGGTTTGAAAACATATTTTTACAGCAAGCAAAATGGTTAGCTCAAGGTTGGCTCCTTGAACATAAATCCGGCCTAACCAATCTCTTAGTGAAAACCAAGGTCATCAAACTCACAAACCATTTCTTAAGAGGAAATAAGCAATATAAATCACACAACCAGCGAGATATACATATCAAAATGACAATATACATGCAAGGAAATGTAAACAAACAAGAGAAAACAAGGTTGGCTCAAGGCTAGCCCCTTGAATATTAGATCCGGCTATCGCCATCACTTGGTAAAACCAAGATCATCAAGCTCAAAACCCTTTATTATAATTTTTTTAAAAGAAAATAAAGGAAGAACATCTATCCTACCACAATAGAACAACCCACATCACAATGGCAAGCAAGAAAAATGAGCAAAATACAAGCACAATGATAAAGCATAGATTCGGCCAAATAGGAAAAATAGGGGAGAAAATATTGTTTTCTTTTGTTTTTTTGAAAAAAGAGAAGAGGGAGAAAAAAACCTTTTAGAAAACCATTTTCAAACCTTTGTTTTTAAGAAAATGAAATGAAAATTGTCGCAACCTAAAAAATAACAAGTCTCATCGCGAGATTTTATTATTCGTTAAGCTTAACATTGAAAAAAATGGAGGAAAAGACGACTTAATTCCTCTTGAAATAAAATGAGGGTTTGAAAATGACCTTGAAAAAGACAGAGTCACCACCAATCTTTTTTGGCTAGGTGTGATTGGCCACCTATTAAAACCGATTTTGTAAAATATTTTAAAATTAATTAAAATATTTTTAAAACCAATTTCAAGTCTGCGTTTTAAACCAGAGAAATCAAATAAGCGGGTTCAGGACTCGGTTACGTGTGGGGAAGGATTAGCACCCCCACAATGCCCACATAAAACGGTACCTTATTAATCATGTGTAAGCTCAAGTCTCAGTAAAAAAGTCGGTTTTTAATTTAGTATTTCAAGTTAATTCCCAATTTAAAGAAAAATAATTCCATTTTTAATTGAAAATGATTCGAAATTTATTAATTCAAAATTTTCCTATATTCCCCGACAAAATCGGCAAAATATAGAAATTTTTATTTATTTGGAAAATCTTTCGAATCATCCTCGTTTTTTGAAAGAAAGATATTCCTTTATTAATGATAATTGATGACATCCTCTCCAGCAAACCCGGTAGAGAACTCATGAATTATTTTAACTCGAGAATATCTTTATTTTATTGAAAATCATTATCTTTTTCAAAACATTTTAAAAAATATATGAATATGAATATGTGTGACATAGTAAAGATGATATAACAAAGTCTAGATAATATAATGCAACCTAAATGATATGATATAATTTAAATGGCATAGCATATTCTCAATGAAAGGATATAACCTAAATGACATGATATATTCTAAATAAAATGAAATATCCTAAGTGACATGGTATATTCTAAATGAAATGAAATATCCTAAGTGACATGATATATTCTAATGAAATGATATGATTTGAATGACATAGTAAATTTAAATGACATGGCATACTTTAAATAATATAATCTATATGACATGGAATATAATCTAAATGACATGAAATGATATGAAACATAAAATAATGTTATCATGAAATATGCATAAAAATGAAAATAATAATGCATGAACATAGTATATGCTAAATGATGTGACAAAAATAAATGACTAAATAAAAAGCATAGGATAGTATAAAATATTCAAAACCATATGACAAACAATATAACATCAAAAAATATAAATCAAAATAATAACAATACCGTAAAAATTATCAAAGAAAAAATCACATATTATATAGTATGCATGAATATGGAAAATGCAATGCATGAAAGTATATTTTTTCCTTTAATCAAGGAAATCTGTATATCTAAAAAGATATCCGGCTATCTTAGGAAAATATATCAAATTAAATTTTATAAAATCAAAATACTTTGTGATTTGTTTGAAAACAATTTTGAAAATCTTGGATGAAAATGAACCCTAGCCGAACCCCCCTTTTAAATGGCTTTAATTTTCTAAGTTTGAAAATCCCAGACTTGACCACCCTTAACCCGAGGTTTATAAAATCATTTTTAAAGTTTAAAATAGTCTAAAAACCAAGCTAGGACAATAGCTAAACTTCCTAACCAACCCCTCTAAATGCCTTTGCCAAATTCAACAATTGTTTTTCTTTTGAATTCAAATCTGCCTTTACTGTCCAGTTTTAAATCACAAATTTCTTTACCTATTTTTAAAAATTCAAAAAAATCTAAAAAAAAAAAATACTGGAGACTCAGAACATGTAAAACCACACGAAAAAAATTGGCTTAATTTTTTGATTAAAGATGACATCCCAGAAAAATCGGGAAACTCCGAGTACTGGATGAAAAACTATTTTGTCAAAACACATTTTTTTTTTTTGCCTTTGATAAGATCTTTAAAAATCAAAGTAAAAATGTTGGGACCCTCCTAAAGACCTACAAACAGTAGCTAATACTTCTAAAGAGTTAGACAAAAATTGGCTAAATAAAAGAAATCACAAAGGTAGAATAATCAATTTGATAACCCTTTAATTTTCCACAGGTATGCTCAATTGAGCATGACTTTGAGCCATTGATTGGCCTAAGTCATAAATCATGTGGCATGACATGATATGCATGAACATACAACAAGTTGAATGAATGAAATGTATGATTTAAAACCTAAATAATGAAGGAAATGCATGGCAATTCAAAATGACCTAAATGCCTAGCATGAGTTTGCATGGCAATAAATGCTATCCTAACTTAATATGTATGAAATGCTTGATAATGCAAATGTGACTTAGACCTAATGTGTTATGAATATGCATGACAATACTAATGTGACCTAAGACCTAAATAGCATAGCAATGCATGGCAATACCAATATGATCTAAAACCTAATATGCATGGCAATATAAAGATGACCTAGACCTAAAATGTGATGAAAATGCATGGGAATGTCATGAACAAATAATGACCAATAACCTAATACTAATGCATGAACAAACAGCAACTAATACACAATCTCAAGGCATAATAATGCAAAGCATGGTACCTAAACAAAATGCAAATGCACACACAAGGCAGGGAATACATGAAGAGGCCGAATGGCCACTAGATAACCTAAGGCAATCCTATCTAGCAAATAACACAAACACATAGCATTTTAAACCAAAATACACAAACTCATGGCATGGAAGTTCAAACCTATCAACTAGCATGATGAAAATGCACATACAATGTATAAAAATAGAGGTGGCCGAATGGTCCTAAACCTAAATGAGCATGGCATTTTCAAAAACACATGGCATACTAAATCAAGATACACAAACTCATGGCATGGAAATACAATCCTATCAACTAGCATGACGAAAATGCACATACAAAGTATAAAAAATGAAGGTAGTCGAATGGTTACATGACAAACTATAAGATGCAAACATGGCAACATACAAGGTATGATACATGATGAAAAATGCAAAATATAATCAAGAAAAACACAAGGGTCGAAACCTGTACAAGGGAATATAATTTCATAAAAAAATATAAAAGAAAATATAGCATAAAAAATTTAAAGAACATGATTAAAATAAACATAGACATGCAAAGAAAATAACAAGAAAAAAACTAATAAACCAAACAAGGAAAGTTAAGCTCCATGGTTGGTACAAAATGGGCATAGCCTCTCCCCTAACCATAATCACATGATCTTGTCAAGATCATGAAGCCTTTCCATTTCAAAAAATTAAAAAATAAACCATGCCAATCAACAAAAATAGAGGTGAGCTTCATGGTTGGTAAAAATGGGCATAGCCTCTCCCTTAACCATGGTCACTTGATATGTATCAAGATCTTGTAGCCATTTCAACATCTTTTGCTTCATTTTTTGTAAAAAATTAGAACATTAAATACTTAAATAAAACCTTCTAAAATCATGTTTCCCACAACAACATGCAAAGAAGAAAAAAAGAAAAATCAAGGCAACCATTCATGTCAAATTCGGCCAAGCAAAAACCTTGTAAAAAAATTGTTTTCAACCATTTTTGATTAAGAAGAAAAGATGAAAACTTAAGTAAACATTTTAAAACTTTGATTTCTATGAGAAATGTAGTAGGAAAAAAAATGGAAAATCAAGAAATCAACATGGAAAACAAGAAGAAAACCATGCTACAGCTAGGTAGAAATGACTACCTTCAAGCTCTTTTTAGAAAACCTTTCTTTTTTTCTTTCAAAAACCTCTTCTTTGCTAAATTAGCTACTGCCCTCCTCCATCCAATGACCTAGCCTATATGGAAAAAACAAACATGCCCCCTTTCCTTTCCTCTTGGCCGGTTGGCATCCCTTACCCTTGGATGATTTTTGCACTTTTTCTCCTCCAATTTTGGCCCTTAGATTAGGATCTTTTGATGACATAATAAAAATACCTTCTTGCCAATTGATAGCAGCCCCTAAGATGTGTACTTAGCCTTTCTAATAACCTCAGCCCTTAGATGAAATAAGGATACAATCCCATGCTCTCCCTTGCTTGGTCGAATGAACCTCTACCCTTGGATGAGTTCTGCTCATCTTTCTTCTTCCATTCTTGACCATTGGATGAAGATTCTTTCATGACAACATAAAAATGTCATCTTGGCATTTAATCCCAGCCCTTAAAATGTGTACTATAAATGGCCTAAGCCATTGGATGAAAAGGACCAATCCCATGCACTCCCTTGCTTGGCCATATGAATGCCAACCCTTGGATTCATTGTGCTCATCTTTCTTCTTCCATTCTTGGCTATTGGATGAGGGTTCTTTCATGACAACTAAAATTTTCATCTTGCCATTTAATCTTGGCCATTGAATGGTGCATTCAACTTTCCTACAAGGCACCTAAGCCATTGGATGAAGGGAGGACCATTTGCAAGGTACTAGTGGAAGCATTTTGAGCTTGATAGTGACTAAGGAATTAAATTGACCAAGTTCCTTCTTCTCCTCTATGCTGACTGACCAAGGGAGGAATTATCTCAACAATTCCTTCATCTTTCATATTTTTCTTAATTACAAATTGGCCCCTTTCGATTTTTTTGGTAAAATGACCTTTTTGACCCCCAAACCTAAATAAATAGCAAATGGACTCCAAATTCAAATTTTCTTTTTTCAATACTTCCAAAATAAATAAAAAAAATGAATTCTGGAAGTTTTTAAAATTTTCTGAGTCCATTTGCTATTTTTTTTTGGATTTATTTTCAAAATTACCCCTTAATGCACCCGAACTTTTGCCATTTTGTAAACGAGCTCCGAATCCAGCTTTTCCTTCACCAATCTCTTCAAATAAATTAAAAGTGTGATCTGGAAGTTTTGGTAATTTTTTGAGCTCATTTGCTATTTTTTCGGGATTTATCTGCTTGAATTTCTACATAGTGGGCCCAGGATTTAGTCATTTTGCAAACGAGCTCTAAATCCAAATTTTCTTTCGCCAATCTCTTCCAAATAATTTAAGAATGAGATCTGCAAATTTTTAGAATTTTTGGAACTCATTTGCTATTTTTTCGGGATTTATTCTTTTGAATTTCTACATAGTGGGCTCGGGATTTGGCCATTTTCCAAACGAACTCTTAATCCAGATTTTCTTTTGCCAATCTCTCCAAAATGGTTTAAGAATGAGATCTACAAATTTTGATAATGTTTTGAGCTCATTTGCTATTTTTTCCAAATTTTCCAATTTTGCCCTTTTGCCTCCAAAGCCCGATTTTGCCCAAAACAAGTTCGATTTCCAGATTTTATTTTCTGTGCCTTTTTCATATACTGAATTAGAGTTGGTCCGAAAAAGCCCAATTTTTACAATCAAATCCCCTTCCGTTTTGATTTTCCCTCTTTTTAGTATCGAGAACTTCCTCGTTTTTCCTCCAATCGGCTCTTTTCTCGGAATTTCTTCAAACTGAGCCTTGGGCTATCCTTGTTTAATCACTCATCATCAATTAGGGGCTTTAGTTTTACCGAATTAGGCTATTTCTGCAATTTTCCCAAATTTCACCAAAAACCCTAATTCTCGATTTTCTTCCCAATTGACTGTTCTTTCAGTTTTTTTCCAAGTAGCTTCTCCATTACCCTTAGTCAGTGCTTATCTTTCATTTGGAACCTTCAATTTGACCAATTTGATCATTTAAGCACTTTTCCCCAAATTTCCTAAACTAGGGTTTTCTTTTTACTGAAATTTCGTAACCCAATTTCGGAACTCCATATCTTTCAATGTAGACCTCGGATTATCAAAATTCTTTCACCATCTTTCAATTGAACTTGAAATCTTGATTTTGAAAGTGGGTTGACTTTTTCAATAGTTGACCTTTCAGTAGTTGACTTTTTGAGGTTGACTTTTCTTGTCTGCTTTCTTAGACTAAGTCTCAGAGTACTACTTGCAGGATGAGAAAAACCTTTTTGCATTGAAACATAAATTTAGGAAGAAAACATACCTGTTTTAGTGGTCCAGACAAAATTTGGTGTCTATAAAAATAATATTGAAAAGAAGAGGAGAAGAACATGAAATGATAAAGAAAATAAAGAACAAGAATGGAGAGGAAGGCTACCTAGCAAAACTCTCCCAACAAGCTCTCAAACTCTTCCTCCTTTCTCTTTTTTTTCCCTTCCTTTCCTTTTCTCCTTAGGTGATTTTAGATACTACCCTTAGCTCTCAAATGGTTGTGAAAAAATGAAAGAGACCTCCTCTCTAATAGCCTTGGCCGAATGGCCTCCCTTTTGTGTGCATGCTCATCTTTTTTATTTTTTTTGCTTAGTCATGGTTTCTTCATGCACTCATGGCCCCCCTTCAACATGGCTATTGGGATTCGACCTCATGCTTAAACATCAATTGAATTAAAGAAGAACATGAACGCAGTGGAAAAATAAACAAAGAGATAGTCGAATCTTACCGGATCATGCTTGTAAAATTTTAATGCGATCTTGTAATTATAAAGCATACATATGATTAAGATTCATACCTTAACTCAAAGATCTAGTAATCTTGAGTTTACAAACAGCCACTCAATCTTGAACACCAAGAAGGCAACGCCGAAACTTTAGCCACACAAGTGTTTGGCCTCTAACGGTGATCCACACAAGATGATCACGAGAACCTTTATAAGGTAGGAATGGAGTCCTGTCGAAAACCATGCTAGTTTAGGTTTCGTAAACCTTTCCCCAACAAGAACAAACATGGCTGAATGCTTCATAAGCATCAAGAAAAAGAAAATGCTACTTTCACAGGGTTTAGTGCGCCAACCAAGAAAGGAAGATCTTGATCTTCTTTCTTTTCACAGGGTTTGGAGCATTAACCAAAGGCACGATCTTGATCTTCTTTCTTCTTACTTTAAGCCTTTGCTCTCTTGAGAGAAACCTTTTCTCTCTAGCAATCCATAAAAAGGCAAGAAGGAAGAAAGAAATCAAGAATACACCAAAAAGCCAAGCATACAAATATGCGGCTAGCCATTAGTTCTTTTCGGCCAAGCTATTATGTTGTTTATATAGGGGGCGGCAACACTCCAGGGTTTGGACTAAGTGCTATAACATAACTCTTATGAATTTGCTCTTAAGTCCTTCCACTTAATTAAACTATTTAATTAAGTCCTTATTGATTAAATTCTCAATTTAATCAATTAGGCTCATTCCATTTTAATCTCTTAATTCACCTTTATGTGTGTGACCCATTAGGCTTCCAATATGTTGACAATGAATATAAATTATAATCCAAGGATAATTAATTTATATTCATAGATCATGAGCGGACTCTAGCAAGCCATCATGACCACCCAAATACTAGAGAGTCAAGTTAGTCTCGACATAACCTTTCGTGTTCAGTCTATTAGTGTAATTCGGTCCTTTCACCAAATATCCTGGAAAGACCATGAGCATGTTGCAGTGTCTACTCATGTTCAATCCATATTAGTTCTTGTAGCTATTGGTTAACTTTGTGAACTTACAGAAACTATTTCTCCTAAGTTCATCATACTTTGGCCAGATATTCCATCAAGTTAACTTAAGCCAAGAACAGATGAGATATGTCTCCGATGTCACTTGGAGTGGTGAATCCACTTTGGATCACTCATCCATCTTCGTAGGCTTCATGTCATACCCAAAATCACCCTACCATAAGCATTACTCTTTGGGACCCGTTCGTGATGAAATCAAAGCATGACAATTCATATACAAGATGACCTGGTATCACAAGTCAGAGGACTACTTACACGACTGTCACTTGAGAACGATTCCATAGACACTTGAGTGACAATGCCAAATGGAGTTCTCACAGTAGGCCATGTTCAGTGAACTTGTTCAACAGACAAACACCTACATGTTATCCTAAAGTATCCCTCATACTTCAGCACGTGAGATCAGTTGCTTACTTCATAAGTAAGTAGGCTTAACATGCACTAGTCTTTGAGCATTGCCAATGCCCCATATTGGCAATACGATGACCAGGAACCATTTTAGGAACATGAATTTGAAGCATAAGGATCTCACAATTATAAATAATTCCTTTGCAAGGCCTTTATGTTCCATGGGCTTCATCTGATTAGTACTTAATAACTCTTTATCATTGTACTAACATGAAGGAAAACCTTTTATCACTAAGATATAGTGATGGGTTTGCATTATTAGTAGTTTATGCCTGACCAAACCGATTGGCTCTAGGGCATATACCAACAATCTCCAACTTGCACTATGCCATTCGCTAAAGCATCAAATGCCAAACTCTTTCGATTAGCAATTGTGTCTCTACTAGGACATAGCTTCAGTATATTATTGTGAGAATATGCTTTGGTCATATACTTTTGATAATCTCTATTATCATAGTTACAATACTTATCCGGATCACAATGAAACCCGATTCCTTATGGCTCATGTTCTTACTTTAACAACTAGGAATCTTTTAATTAGCCAAGTGAGCTATGGATCCAAATACACCTTTTTGTAGCCTTAAACAAAAGGTTTGTATTCCGACTAAGAATATAAATAATTAAGTCCTTTCTGATTTGGAACGCTTCCAAATGACTGAATTCATATACATCATAGCATTAAGTCACTTGTTGGATTCTCTCTATGTTAAACTTATTTAACATTTAATCCAATCATCTTTTGCTAAATCTGTTAGATCTTAGCATTACTGTCGATTTACCTTTTAATCATCATTGTATCTGATATACATTGTTTGATGAATAATCTATATTACTCCCACTAACCCTTAGGTGTGCACAAAAGATATCTCATCCATTTGATAAATTCAAATCTTGAATGTCAGTATCAAAACTGGATATCTTAATCCATTGTCCAACAATGTTCTATTAAGTAGACTTATCTCTTATGAGTTATGCATCACAATGCATCCTACTTAATCATTATGTTTAGTAAACTCATCTCGTATGAGTAATGCATCATAATGCATCCTACTAAATCTTTGTGCCTTGATGCATCCTATGCATAATATTGGATTTCAACTTATGACCTTTAACTTTTAAATGTCATAAAACTCCCACTGTATTTGTGTAGAAACATTTAAAGTAAACTTATTTACTTTCCTATGGGATATGAATTCAAAACTCTTTTGAATGCACATTTGTAATCTTAAAACTAAACATCTCATATCCCATATGAATGTTTGTTTTACCATTACAACTTGAAATCCTTTACAGGTTATTCTTTCCGCAATCTTGGTTATTTGGAGCATCATGGAATTTTCTATGTCATCACATAGTAATGTCCATCCAATTCATCTGATATGAATTCTATTAGATAATAAATCAATTTAGTTTCAAGCCATTCTTCATTTAGATCATATCTTAATAAGAATCCACTTTAACTAAATTAGTTTCATAATCTCATTATGAAATTCCTTGAGCCAAAGCTCATCTAGTTGTCAAGTTTTGTATAAGATTTCCTTTGATTCATAATCAAAGAAACTAGTAGTATCTATATTCTTTAGCCTTATACTTTTGACTTGAACAACCTTTCATTATCTTTTATGAAAGTTTCTAGCTTTTATGAGTGTAATAAGACCATGATATGGAACAAATTTCATATGACCTTTCGGTTCATTCTAGGATGAATGGACAAGCATCTAATGGTAGCAACATCGAAATATCAATGAAAATGTTTCTAAAACATTCATCATGAATAGGTTGGCAAGCTTGATCAATAATCAACTAAGATTGCCACCTCCTTGGTCTTATTCCTTTTCACTTATCCTTGTCATTAGTTCCATCTATATGTCATACATATATTTGAACCAATTCTATAGGTATCATATACCTAAAGGTAGTGAAAACAAACTCATAATAACCATGAAGTAAAACTTCTCAAGTTTCACTTTCCTTCAAGTATCGAATATACTTCTTGCATTTAAGCCTCCAATGCCTTGCATTGCCACAATGATGGTATATCCCTTTAACAATATCAATTTCTTTCTTCATCTCATCATCCTAACTTTTAAAGTACGTTTCTTCGATTACTTTCCCCTGGTAGAAGTAACAAAGTGGATGATCTTCTAATCTAGTGAGCACATTTAGCAACACCAATCGGTTCATGTTGTAATACAACACGACTTGCAAATTGCTCTTAGACAATGAAGAAAGAACTTAGTCCATACTTAGATTATGATCCATAAATCAACCAAGTTTCTAAAACTTGCCGATGCATCCATTAGCACATGATGCCTCATAGGCTACCTTCTAACATCTTTCATTAGATCAATTCCTTGAGATGTTTGAACTTCTCATTGCTAAGATCCTTATAGAACAATTCTTTAAGGTTAAGGATCATCAAAGACATAGACCTTCATTTCATATTCAACACAATATTTTGTGTAATTGATTAGTGAAATCGACTTTATATAGTTTGCATCAAGTATGCAATCAAGTGACTAGTTAACCTGCCATGACGATTTATATCCCATATAAACCAATGCATATAAGTCATTATGCAAATTGTAATCATTAAAACTAGGTTTTAAAGTTTAAATGATTATTCTCACTATTTTATCAACATAGTAGCTCTCCTCTACTATTCGAGAAATTTAACTTTTAAACTTCTTAGTGAGCAATGACCCCTTTCATCCCAGCATGACCTTGAGTGACTCAACAAGCCATGTTGAAACTAATTGAGTAGGTTACTTTGCTTACCAATTGCATCTCTATGCAACTCCTTGATCAGTTAGGTGACAACTCTTTGCCTAAATGCATCATATGCATTTCGCCTAACCATTGCCTCTAACACCATGAGGTCAAGTTTTTGAGCATCCAGACAACATAGTATTAGTTGAGTAAGATCCACCTTCTATAACTCAAACATATTCATATAGTAGTTTGACATTGAGTCACTCAACAAGCCTCCTACTGGAAGAACTCTGGTTATCTTGTTAAGATGGTGAAAGGCAACTTATCATGCATAACATGGACTCAATATAATTTAATGAGGGATTTCATTATTTCATTAATTAGGTCTCATTGCTTTTCTTTGTTGATTGACATGCATAGCATCTATTTAAATATATATCACATATATAAATTAAAAAATAAATCTATATCATGCAATCTACTAGGATGATTATGGACTCTACTACTCTAAACTCCTTGAGCCATTAGGAAACTAGTTGGTCAAACTCTTAGGGATACCATACATAGTCTTCATAAGTCTTGATGGTGATCTCCTTGGTCCTTGTTCTTGGCGCCATGTCTCCTTTCATTTTGGAATTACATAAATTCTAATCTTAGCCTAAACCTAAATCTAAATCTACAAAAAATTATATAACATTTACATATCTTTGATAGAAACCTCGAGTTACATTCGAGGGGAGTTAGGTAATAAGAGAACTTACAACTCGAAAATGAAAAAGAGAAGGCAGGGTTCGCAGACCCTATTTATAAAAATACCAAAAAGAAAATTTAGCCATCCATGACCTAAGTCTAAGGTCTAAGTCCATAATCACCCTCATGCTTTCATAATCACATCATAAAGCATAAAAATAAATGCATACATATTTAGTGTCACTTAGTAATCTTGTGTGTCATTTAAGGAAAGTAACATTTAAACTCATTTAAAGATACTTAGCTCAAATCATTTAGCAATTTTAATTTTAATTCAGTTTACTTGAGTCCTAATCCAATTAGGATTCTTTCAATTAAAATCTTCCATCTAATTAATAAAAATTTAATTAGATTTTCTAACACCGTAGGAAGTTCAAGTTTCATATTTTCTCCTAACGTTTAGGAGTCCTTGTTCAACTAGGAAACAATCTCTACAAGGAAAGTTTCATATTTTCTCCTAACTTTTAGGAGTCCTTGTTCAACTAGGAAACAATTTCCATAAGGAAAGCTTAGGTGCATTCCTAACTCTTAGGAATCCAATCTTGACTAGGAATCAATTTTCACAAGTCCAAATTTGCAAAGAATAAGAATTTCCAAAAATAGAAGGTGATGCCCTAACACACAACTTTTGTGTGTAGCCGCCTCCCACTTTTATTAAGTCACTGTGCCCTTGCCTGGGGAAACTTTTGCCTCAACCAGCCACCTCTTTTGGTGGCTCAGTGGTGAACAATTCACACACACTTCATTCTTTGATTTTTAGCCAATTAAACCTACAATTCAAGAATAAAATTCCAGAACTCAAGGCTGCCCAGAAAATTCCAGCAACAATGCAAAATGTTTTCACAACTTTGAAAGGTAATTTCAGCAATCAAGCAAAATAAAAAAATTCACCAAAAACTACAGCATCAAGATAGACATGTGTCGGACTTCTCCTCAAATTTTCAAAATTTTTGGACACCTCTAACAATGTCAAAATCGTAACTTACAGCAGGTGTGCAGAAAAAACCTGCACTTGTGTTCTTCGAAATTCAAGCACCAAAACCAATCTAATCCAAATCAAATCCAAACTTGTTTCTTTTAACTTATTTGTGTCATGCAATTGTAGACACATAATTTTATCCGGGCCCCCCTAAACCAGGTAAATTCTTCATTGTACTTTTTTAGAATGCAGAAAATCTCTTCTCCTCCAAGACTTGTGATTCGGAGTTCAATATGAAAAGTCAATCCGGAAAAAGTCAACTCCAAAAAGTAAACCCCAAAAAGTCAACCACTAAAAAAGTCAACCTTTAATCAAACTCAATATTTGAAGTTGAATTGAACAATGGTGAAAGAATTTTGATAATCCGAGGTCTACAACGAAAGATATAGAGTTTGGAAGAGGAATTACAAAAATTTTAGTGTAAAGGAAGCCTTAATTCGGCAAATTTGGGGAAAAGTGTTTAAAAGATCAAATTGGTCGAAATTGAAGGTTCCAAATGGAATATAATTAATGACTACGGGTATTGGAAGGGCCAATCAAAAGCAGAACCAAAGGAAGAGTCAATTTGGAAGGAAAATCGAAAATTAGGGTTTTGGTTAAAAAAGGTGAACTTTGCAAATTTGGGGAAAACGGAAAAGATGGCCCAATTCGATGAAATTGAAGCCCCCAGTTGATAAGGAATGAGTAAACATGGATAGCCAAGGCCCAGTTTGAAGTGAATCCAAAGGAAGAGTCGATTAGAGCTAAAACTGAAACACGAGAAAATTCTCGAGTTTAAAAAGGGAAAAACAAAATCAAAAGGGAATTTGACCGTAAAAATTGGGCGTTTTTGGACCAACTCAAATTCAATATATGACAAAGGCAGTAGATTATGCCATGTCATCTAGATTTTGCCATGTCAAGCATGCCATGTCATTAATCCATATGCCATGTCATTCACTCATATGCCATGTCATTAGTAGTAATTTGCATATTCATAACTATCTCTTTTAAATGCTTTTTAATGCAATAAAAATAATGATTTTCAATAATATAAAGTTATTCTCGAGTTAAAATAATTCATGAGTTCTCCAGATTGTCGGGGAGGACATAATCAGTTATTATTAATAACGGAATATCTTTTTTCAAAACGAGAATGACTCGAAAATTTTTCCAAATAAATAAAAATTTTGATATTTTGCCGGGTTTGTCGGGGAATGTAGGAAAATTTTGAATTAATAAATTTCGAATCATTTTCATATCAAGTGGAATTATTTTTCTTTAAAACGAGAATTATTTTTAAATACCAATTTCAAAATTGACTTTTTTTTATCGAGACTCGAGATAACACATGATTAACAAGGTACCGTTTTACACGGGCGTTGCGGGAGTGCTAATCCTTTCCCGCTTTTTGATTTTCTTTGGTTTAAAGCGCAGATTTCAAAATTGGTTTTTTAAAAATGTTTTAATTAATTTTAAAATGTCTTACAAAACCGGTTTTAATAGGCGGCCGATCACACCTAGCCAAAAAAGATTGGTGGCGACTCCATTTCCTTTTCGAGGTTGTTTTCAAACCCTCATTTTATTTCAAGAGGAACTAAGTCATCTTTTCCTCTGTTTCCCCAATGTCACACTTAACGAGTAATGTCTCACGATGGGACTTTTTTTTTTTTTAGGTTGCGACAGCTTGGCGACTCCGCTAGGGACTATCAGGAGTCAGGCCTAGAGTTAATCGTGTGTTATCGATAGTCTCGATTTTGTCAGTTTTATTCGATATTTAATTTTAATTCCCACTTTTTAATTTTAATAAAAAGGAGAATTTTGAATATAATTAAATGTTTTCGAAAATGTTCATACTCATGTGCATGCATAGTATTGTTATTATTCTCTGGTTATTTTCTTGTGTATTATTTTTCTTTGCTAGATTAATGCTTGACATTATTTAATCTTGTCTTTAATATTTTTGTCGGGATATTTAGGATAGGGGTTAGAATAGGAGGTGAAAGGTTTGATTGTTCCTCCTCACACACGACACTTACATTTTGCATAACATGAGCTCTATATCCGAGTTTCGTCCCTTTAAATGGAAGTAAAGTACATATGCTTCGTGTGGCAATAGCCTCCGCATAAGCTAGCGAAACACTTTCGGAGTATCAGATTACCTACGCTTCGTGTGGCAATAGCCTCCGCATAAGCCGGGGAAATGAACTCTAACGAATTGAACCCGCTTTAATCGGGGGTGCCTTACTAGCCTTCACCGGCGACAATAAGGAACAATTCGGGGCCTTTAGAACCGATTCACCCTCATATAGTGAACTTAGGCGAAACCATGCCGGATTTCCGATTAGATATCCCAAAGTTAGGAACACTTGGAGGAGCACTTCTTACCTTTTACTATTTATTTTATTTTATTATGATTTTTGATCTTATTATCTTATTACTAACTCATGTTTTTTTGTTTTTGTTTTTGTTTTCATTTCATGCATCATGGTCATTTAGGGATATTTACCTTAAATCGGGTGCTAACCGAGGAGTTTTTTCATTATAGTCATGGAATGCGGGGACCTTCTATCAGTATCAGTGGTTAGCAAGATATACCAAGAGGTTAGAACTGAGTTCGAGATGAATCAGCATGACAAGGGAGACTGTTTGGCCGTTGGTTTTGTGTCTGTACTTCCTGAGACAGTTCACTTGGATTTTGTTCGAAATGACCTAGTAGAGTTAAATGAAATTTGGAGACAGTGGGGATTCGAGAGGAAGAATGATTTTACTAGGAAATATGGTGACATAGCTCTACTTCTCCCGATCGAGATGGACGAGTAGTTGATTAGGGCCATAGTACAGTTTTGGGATCCTTCGTATTGATGCTTCACTTTTAATTAGGAAGATATGGTGCCCACCAATTAGGAATATTCTATCTTGCTCCGTATTGAGTCGGCCAATCCGGATAAATTCTATTGGAAAAAGCAGAAAATATTGAGCTATCGGAAGAAGCTTTCCAAAGTGATGGGTATAGATATCCGATAGATTCCCCATAAATAAAGAAGAAGGGTTCGAGCGACTGCATTCCTTGGGTATTCTTACGGAATTATATCAAGAGCAACCCAGACGATGATCATGTGGTGGATGTTTTTGCCCGGGCGATTTACGGTTTGGTCCTATTTTCGAAAGTGGAAGGTCATGTCGAAGTAGCCGTGGTGGATTTCTTTGACCGGTTGGACAAACATATTGATCCTTCTCTTGCCATTCTTGCTGAGACAATCAGGTCACTCAGTCACTGTCGAGGAAGAGGTAAAGGACGTTTTGAGGGTTGTGTACAGCTTCTGTATATATGGATTCAGAGTCAGTTTTGGGGAGATGATAATGGGAAGCTCCACCCCTACATGAAGACATGTGTTCCTCTTACAGAATTCAATAATAAGAAATAGTCAAAGAAAGGGGATAAGAAGCAATGGATCAGGACTCTCCGTCACTTAGGAAAGAAGGATATAACTTGGAGGACTCGATGGATGCCACTTGGGTCGATCTTATACCGTTGTGGTGAGAATTTATGGGTTCCACTATTGGGAATTTGGGAGGCCGTTAGCTATGCACAATTACTAGTATGGAGGTAGTATGGATCCAAGCAGTTTATCCCAATGACTTATGAGTTTATCTCGATAGATTTCTCCTATGGTTAGCCCGGATATATGGGAAGAATACGTGAAGTCATCATGGCATGGAAGAAGTTATTATTGGTTTATTCTACGCTACCTCAGGCTCATGCATAAACATAATAATCAAAGTGCAGCAGAAATAAAACAAAGAAGCACTCGAAGTACAACAGGATCTTAGGCTTGTGTTTGCATAGGTTTATAACACTCAAAAACAATTAAATCACCCATATGATTAGAAGTTACCTACTTAAGATATCGTAACCTTAAGATGCAGATCCTAATCTCGAATCCAAGATCTACAAAGCTTTAAACTCGTTCAAGACCACAAGAAGCACAATTGTCCTTCCTTTAGAGCTAGTCCACAAGAACAGCTGATGGATCCTTCTCTAAGGTATAGCTATTCACTTGTGCTAGCAAGTTGATCCTAAGATCACAATCAAAAGATCTATATTCTTGTGTCTTTCTCCCATAATCAATCTCACTCAACTAGGTAAAGAAGCGGCAAGGAGAACACCAAGGTAGGAGGAATTGCGGCAAGCCTTAGGGAGCTTAGAGAGGCTGCGATTTCACTGTTTTGCTAGGTTAGAGTTCTCTTCTTGAAACCGAACTTTTTCTTAAGCAAAATCACAATATCACAAATAGAATAGAGCTATCTTGGGCGGCTACAAGCTCTAAAATAGATTATATAGTGGCGCACACCGTAATCCCTATCTCCCTATACTTGGCCGGCCACCTGTAACTTGTTGATGCACCCAAAAGAGTGTATCTTATTTAACCTTGCACTAAAAAGATCAATTGTAAGTATAGTAGTTAGCAAGGGTCGAGTCCTCAGGGATTGGGTTTTAGTTTATAAGTTGATAGTTTAAAACTTAAATTCAAGAACAATAAAAGAAAAGGGGTTTTTGAAATCAGATTTAAACTAAAGTAAATAATAAGAATAAGATGCAAGGCGGTATAACCAGCCAATAAAAATATATATACTAAATTAGGCGGTATAACCAGCCAATAAAAATATATATACTAAATTAGGCGGTATAACCAGCCAATAAAAATATATATACTAAATTAGGCGGTATAACCAGCCAATAAAAATAAAACAAAGTTAATATACAAATTAGGCGGTATAACCAGCCAATAAAAATAAATATACTTTTAAAATAAGCAAACTAGAAAAGTAAGAAAACAAGTAAGTAAGAAAAATCAAATATGAAAAATATGGTTAAGGTTTCATTCTCCACCACTAGACATCATTAAGAATCAATTTCAGATCTATCAATATCAACCAACTATCAAAGTTAACAACCGTAGATAACAACAAGCTCTGTTACCCCAATCTTTCCTTAGTTTGTCGTTAAATAGAACAAGCTCTCTATTTAATCTCTAACCATTAAACAACCTAGAATAAGCTCTCTAAATTCAATTTAATGGCAGCTTTATGATGAGAAAGATAGGTTGATCTAAGCAACAAACACATAAGCTCGGATTGTTCAACTTAGGTTATGTTCCACTTTGCAATTATTGAAAACTTGATCATAATCATTAATCACAAATTGCCACTTATGAATAGGAAATCAAGACAATTACACGGATCAAGACTCCTAAACTAGCAATAGATGATTATCAAGATCTATCTAGTTGTACACCTAAACAAATCAAGACAACATCATGAACAATTCTTGTAGAAAAACATAAGCAACTTTGATAGAAAATTAATGATAGATAGAATCTGAAAATCAATCACAAAACATGTCTAGGGCTTTGAAATCACCCTTAACCAAATAGAAGTTTAGCCTAGCATAGGCATTATAAACATAAAATTAAATAGAATCTAAGAAGAAAATAAAAGAAAGAAAGAAGAAGAAGAAGAATATTAATTATCCAACCTCTTGCTCTTTCTAAAGAAAAACAAAACTAGAGAAAAGAAAGAAGAAGAAAACTTAGAGAATTTTATTACAATGGCTAATATCCTACCTATGTACAATATGCTCCTCTACAATCATCCAAGGCCCTCTATTTATACACATTTTGGAGGGCTAAATGACAAGAGACAAGCTTTACAAATTTCAAAGGTAGGTATAATAGGTGGGTGCATTTTTCTAACAATTTTCGTCATATTGTATGACAATTTTGATCAGCCAACTTGATGGTCGATTTTGTCAATCTTGGAGGCCTGATCTGATCACATGGTTTTCTAGAAAAATGTTCCCCTATGAGTTACTGATTCATAGCCGTTGGAATCAGCTCATTTGCTGATGTGGAGAAGAAGATATGGGCAAAATACGAAAACAGGTCAGCACAGACGTCATTGCACATCAGCCAACTTGATGGTCAATTTCTTCAATATTGGAGGCTTTATCTAATCACATGGTCTTCTAGAAAAATGTTCCCCTATCCGTTAGTGATCCATAGCCGTTGGAATCAGCTCATTTGCTGATGTGTATCGGACGATATGGTAAAAATGCGAAAACTGCTCATGACAGACGTCATTGCACATCAGCCAACTTGATGGTTGATTTCGCTAGGCAAAACGACTCCGTTTCAAGAAGTGTAAAACATGAAAACGATAGATATGCCTCTTAACTTTGCACGGTTAATATTTCAGCCTTATTGATTTAGTGAAACTCGAGATATAGCTGATATGGCAAAAGCTGTCGGAACTGGAACTGAACTGGATTTGCCCTTAATTCTAGTAATCTGAAATCACTCAAAGAAACTTGTGAAAAACACCAAATTACATAAAAATATAAAAGATCATAAACACAATTAGACTAAACAATAATAACTCGTATTTGACACAAAACAATAATAAAACATAACTAAAAACTATATAATTATACGAGTTATCACACCCCCACACTTAGATTGTTGCTAGTCCCTAGCAACGACTCAATAAAAATAAAATAAGAAAATCTAATCTAATCCACTTTCGTAGGAAATCACGGTGACACTTAGCATGTGACACAAGCCTTTAAACCCCTAGGTGTCCCTAGTGGACGAGTTTAGTCTCGTGAGGGTTTACTAGAACGATACCCACAAACATTGAAAAACTAAAATATAAATAAACTACATATACTAAAAATATTTACTCCTAATCCTTTCAATACAAATTAGAGACAATCTTTGAACAAGTCTTATAAACTAATCAATAGCTTAAAGAATTTCACAAAAAATCATACTTGAATGTAAATTGTTTGAGTTAAGCCAATATTAACATAACATATTTCAATCAAAATAGTGCATATTCAAACTTAATCTCAACTACTCACATGGGATACCCTCATGATTTTCACTCTTTAAAGTAGTGGTGAAGTGTTTACACTCAATCAATCTCATGAAAACAGTTCTACCATATTCTTGCTTGTCCACCTATTCTCCACTATTTAGATCATACAACTTCATGAATCAAGAGGTCTTTAATCAAGGTTGTAATGGGGCCAAGGGGTTTGTAATGTGGTTGAAGAACAAAAGGATAAAGATATCACAAAGGTTCCAAAGAGTTCATAAAGTTTCGAGACATAAAAAGATCATACAAATAAAACTTCTCAAAACTCTTATAAAGCACATAATAACATAGGCTAAATATTCATGTTGAGCCTTTGCATCATTCTAACCAACTTTGTAACATCTTTTTCTTTACTTTAACTAGAAGTTCAAGAGAAGTTTTTTTTTTTTTTTTTTAATATGGGAATGTATTTGACAATGATCCCTTTCTTTTTCTCTTGACTTTTTTCTTTCTTTTCCCCCCACACTTATTTCTTGTTTCTAACCCAAATTTTCAATAAATCTTCCTTGTCTTTGCAACTTGTCTCAAAACATGCTAATTCATCTTTGGAACAAAGGTAAAGATATAAGTATATTTAGGTTAGGGACAAGTTATGGTTACCAAAGAGATAGCTTATTCAATGTAGGCTCAAATTGGTTCACTAAGGGTGTGTTCTCTTGGAACATTAATAATGGATGGCTGTTTGGCTCTGGTTATAATCCTAATGCCTCTATCATATTCATGTTGTCACATGTATCAATATAGTCTCAAACGGTTTAAAGCAAGTTCTAGAGAATCATGTAATCATAAGAGCACTCAAGAAAGAAATTAGATTGATTTGTATAATGCATCAATCATTATAGGCTCAAAAACTCACAAGGATGATTATACAAGTCAGATTAAGTCTAAACATGCTTCTTTCTCAATCAACATATCATATTAACATTGGCTCATAAAAGATTGACATCAAGCTCAATTCTCATGAAAATCTTCTCACTAATAAATCTGTTTTAGACTTATGCAATTCATATCTCATCATAGTATTGAAAGTAACTAAAACACACTAAAAACACACTAAGTCTAAACATGCTTTTTTTTTTTTTTTTTTTTAGAAGATTAAATCAAACTGACAAGGTATGTCTCAAGTCTCCCTTACTCAGACCTTGTTCAGAATGAATACTTCTAAATGTCTTAAAACACAACAATTTTTTTTTTTTTTATATTAGAAAAATATGTCCCTTACCCCCTACTAAAATATGACATTGTCCCCAATGTCAAATTTTAAAGGTAGAATTTAGGAGATATTACCTGCAGAGGTTGCTAACCACTTATTATAACTGAGACACAACAAGCAAAATGTTAGATAATGTCACAAAGACAAAGTGCAATCCACTCCTTGCTCGTCCATATCTCTTTTTCTTTTTCCGAGCGTTTGCGAAACAACCGTAGCAGATAAACACTCATAAGCTTGGAGCTTTTTGAGTAAATCTTCAATGGTTGTAGCAGAAATTATGGTTCTCCTTGCCTCTGAAAACATGAATCCATTATCCACAGCATTATCTAAATATGAAAGCAAATTACTAAAATAACCATTAATATTAAGCAAACCAATGGGTTTCTTATTTGTGACCAAAGATGACCAAGAAGCCACGCAAGCTATTTCTTCCAATGTACCCAGACCTCCTGGTAGAGCAATGAATGCATCGGCAGAATGGTACATGATTGTCATCCGTTCAGGGATACTCCAGACTTGTATTTCCTTACCCACGGTAGGTCCACAAAAACTTGTGAATAGTTTTGGCACGATTCCTAGAACTGGACTTCCTCCGACGTGTGCTGCTGTAGCGACTGCTCCCATTAAACCCGTACTACCGCCTCCATAAATCAAGTGGATCTTTTGTTGGGCAAGTATTACTCCAACTCTTATGGCTTCATCAGCGAATATGTTATTTTTCCCTGGATAAGCACCTCCAAAGACACAAATTTTTTTAATGCGCTGGGATGAAGTACTTTCCATTTTTTTTTCGAGTGCCTGAAAGAGAATGAGTACATGATGTAATATATAGAGGACTGAGTAGTGAATCAGACAAGAGTAATAATGTCGCCGAAAGTGTATCTGACCTGTCAGAAGAAAATGTTAACCTAACAAAAGATTTTTGCGTGATTTCAGGAAGAAAATCAAAAAGAGAAGAAAAAATCAACCGTAAAAGACAAATAATAAAAAAAACGAGAATAATTACACAAATCGAACAATACGTAAATTAAACCAAAATAAAGTTATTGCAAATCAAACCAAAAACTGAGAAGTCATTTATTGTAGTTGTGATTGTGGCTCACATCTTCCTCTGGTTTTACGTCCAGAAACGGCTTAAACGCCTTCTATGAGTCGAGGATATGCTTCCCATCCAGTTTTCTTACAAGCTGGCAAACAGGGTCTTTTAACATCAGATTCCCAAGATGTTGCCATTCCCTTTGGAATTGCGGCCATAAATCAAGAATTTCTCTTTGTACGTCTCCACTAGGATGCGTCTCAAGAGAAAGTTGGATATTACCCAAATTCTCCTTACTCAGTCCATCCTTAATGAATTCAATTTTATCATCTCGATTAGAGGACGGAATCCCAATAGAACGACATTTACCATTACACGTCCATCGTGCACATTTGTGGCAATTTGAACTCATGTGCTTTGCTCGTCGCTTCTTTGCAAAAGTGCTTCTACCTGTACCTGGTAAATGCAAAACAGGAAGATATTCATCTTCACGTACCTTGGCTTCAATTATCCAACGTATGTCTCCAGGAATCCCTTTGTGCATAAGCATTCTTAATCTTTCAAATTGAACTTGGTAAAGCTTCAGTAAAATATTTCGAGGAAAGGGAGGAAATCGTTTCTGCAATCTTGTGAGAATATCATCCATCCTGAAAAAAAAATGAAAAAAAATTGAAAGAGAAATTGGAAGAGAAATTTATATACAATATCAGTTTTGTGGGTAGCTGATGGAACCGATTTAAATAATCACGGAGTACCGTTATCCGCCATTTAACCGGGGTTAAAAAAATTATATTTACATCTAGTGTTTTTCAAAACAAGGATCAGAAAGAAAAACAACATAAAAAGACTCAAAAACAAAACACTCTAAATAAAATCCTAAATTCTTCCCCTCACACATAATTCTTACATTGTCATTAATGTAATGCTATTATCCCCCAATGCAAGAATTATATGTAAGAGAAAAGAACTAATAAACAAAATAAACTTATGCAGCCTAAATGAACTTAGAAACACTAAACACAATTAGCAAAGAAACATAAGAAAAAGATAAAGAAAAAGAGAGCAAATCTGAGGATGGCAGTTTGGCAATGCTTTCACTAATTAGGCTGCCTCCCCCAATTAGCACTTGATTTAATGTTTTGAACCTAACCAACACCCCTTCTTGGCATTTTAGGCTTGTCAGGCTCATACATGAAATTTCCCAAATTTATGCGTTTGAGAGGAAGCTTTCTTTGCACAACAGTGGATGCATTCTCCATTACAAGTATTATTCCATCATCCTTTGTGGTGCATATGTCATCGAGGAATGGAGCATATTTTGATACTTGTTGAATGACCTCCACAAACAAGTTGTTTAAGGTTTCCGGCATGTGTTGTTCATGTTCTTCCTCCTTGAACTTTGCAAATCTACTAGGAAAAGGTGGAGAAGAAACATTAGTAAAAAGTGAAACCTTAAACGTTACCTCAGGTGCCGAAATACTCTTATTTGGATCTTTGGCTTCATTATCCTCAAGAATAGAATCCATCTCTAATTTTGTTTCATCCTCATCTTGTTCCTCATTCTTCAAGGTCACAATAGTAGCATTCTCCTTTGGGTTAACCATCGTTTGGGCTGGGAGTTCTTCAGATATTTGTGCTACCCATCCCACCATACTACTAGCCAATTGGCTCATTTGCTTTTCCAAACTCTGGATGCTTGCCCTTGTTTCCTGTTGAAATTGCAAAGAATCAGTAACAAGAGAATAGACAAGATCTTCTAAAGAAGTACCTGAGTTTTGAGTCATATGTGGTGGTTGAAAAAGATCTGGTTCTTGAGACCATGATTGATTGAAGCTAGATGGATGAGTGTAATTGGCATAAGGATCTACTTCTTGGTAATTTTTCGAGTAGCCATAATTAGTATGATCCCACCATCCCTCATGGTAAGTGTTTGAGTAATGATCATACTGTTGGTCTTGGAACACTTGATGGCCTTGACATCCTCCCATGGCCAATTGTTGAACTGGGGAGGTGAGATTGGCTTGTTGATTCTCCATGTTCATGTATGCCACCAACTCTTCAAGTGTTAGATTGCTCAATTCCATTGTTTTTTTTTTTTTTAAATTTGAAAAGAAAAACTTGTATGTACAAGAAAATAAAACTAATTAGAACTGAAAATAAGAATAAACCAAGTAACAAATAAACTAAAGAAAGCAATCCCCGGCAACGGCGCCAAAAATTTGATGCACCCAAAAGAGTGTATCTTATTTAACCTTGCACTAAAAAGATCAATTGTAAGTATAGTAGTTAGCAAGGGTCGAGTCCTCAGGGATTGGGTTTTAGTTTATAAGTTGATAGTTTAAAACTTAAATTCAAGAACAATAAAAGAAAAGGGGTTTTTGAAATCAGATTTAAACTAAAGTAAATAATAAGAATAAGATGCAAGGCGGTATAACCAGCCAATAAAAATATATATACTAAATTAGGCGGTATAACCAGCCAATAAAAATATATATACTAAATTAGGCGGTATAACCAGCCAATAAAAATATATATACTAAATTAGGCGGTATAACCAGCCAATAAAAATAAAACAAAGTTAATATACAAATTAGGCGGTATAACCAGCCAATAAAAATAAATATACTTTTAAAATAAGCAAACTAGAAAAGTAAGAAAACAAGTAAGTAAGAAAAATCAAATATGAAAAATATGGTTAAGGTTTCATTCTCCACCACTAGACATCATTAAGAATCAATTTCAGATCTATCAATATCAACCAACTATCAAAGTTAACAACCGTAGATAACAACAAGCTCTGTTACCCCAATCTTTCCTTAGTTTGTCGTTAAATAGAACAAGCTCTCTATTTAATCTCTAACCATTAAACAACCTAGAATAAGCTCTCTAAATTCAATTTAATGGCAGCTTTATGATGAGAAAGATAGGTTGATCTAAGCAACAAACACATAAGCTCGGATTGTTCAACTTAGGTTATGTTCCACTTTGCAATTATTGAAAACTTGATCATAATCATTAATCACAAATTGCCACTTATGAATAGGAAATCAAGACAATTACACGGATCAAGACTCCTAAACTAGCAATAGATAATTATCAAGATCTATCTAGTTGTACACCTAAACAAATCAAGACAACATCATGAACAATTCTTGTAGAAAAACATAAGCAACTTTGATAGAAAATTAATGATAGATAGAATCTGAAAATCAATCACAAAACATGTCTAGGGCTTTGAAATCACCCTTAACCAAATAGAAGTTTAGCCTAGCATAGGCATTATAAACATAAAATTAAATAGAATCTAAGAAGAAAATAAAAGAAAGAAAGAAGAAGAAGAAGAATATTAATTATCCAACCTCTTGCTCTTTCTAAAGAAAAACAAAACTAGAGAAAAGAAAGAAGAAGAAAACTTAGAGAATTTTATTACAATGGCTAATATCCTACCTATGTACAATATGCTCCTCTACAATCATCCAAGGCCCTCTATTTATACACATTTTGGAGGGCTAAATGACAAGAGACAAGCTTTACAAATTTCAAAGGTAGGTATAATAGGTGGGTGCATTTTTCTAACAATTTTCGTCATATTGTATGACAATTTTGATCAGCCAACTTGATGGTCGATTTTGTCAATCTTGGAGGCCTGATCTGATCACATGGTTTTCTAGAAAAATGTTCCCCTATGAGTTACTGATTCATAGCCGTTGGAATCAGCTCATTTGCTGATGTGGAGAAGAAGATATGGGCAAAATACGAAAACAGGTCAGCACAGACGTCATTGCACATCAGCCAACTTGATGGTCAATTTCTTCAATATTGGAGGCTTTATCTGATCACATGGTCTTCTAGAAAAATGTTCCCCTATCCGTTAGTGATCCATAGCCGTTGGAATCAGCTCATTTGCTGATGTGTATCGGACGATATGGTAAAAATGCAAAAACTGCTCATGACAGACGTCATTGCACATCAGCCAACTTGATGGTTGATTTCGCTAGGCAAAACGACTCCGTTTCAAGAAGTGTAAAACATGAAAAAGATAGATATGCCTCTTAACTTTGCACGGTTAATATTTCAGCCTTATTGATTCAGTGAAACTCGAGATATAGCTGATATGGCAAAAGCTGTCGGAACTGGAACTGAACTGGATTTGCCCTTAATTCTAGTAATCTGAAATCACTCAAAGAAACTTGTGAAAAACACCAAATTACATAAAAATATAAAAGATCATAAACACAATTAGACTAAACAATAATAACTCGTATTTGACACAAAACAATAATAAAACATAACTAAAAACTATATAATTATACGAGTTATCACTTGTTGCACAAGATTTTCATTAATCCACTTGGGCTTAAACTATTTAATTCTAAGATGGATCAAAAGACCCATTATATTATCTAATAATGATAATGGTCCAACTATCTTAATGCCTTAAGTTGGCCTAACCATCCTTAGTGGACAGTCCTAAATTAGAATAGTCGCTTTGGACCCTTTCTAATTTTGTCATGCTTATTTATTGGATAGATTAATTTCTAAACGAAAGTAATTAATACTCAATTAAATTTTCTTTCTCCTCATGAAACAATTCATGTCATTAATCTATTAATATCATCTCATGATATGATCCCAATATAGTATAGTCAATTGCAATTCACTTTGCACATCTATATGTCAAAGTCGACTACTACACTAGATAAGACTTCTTGATTCCTCTTATCTTATTAAGACATGGTCCTTGGATTTCTCAATCTCAATTATGTCTTAATCCATCTCAATTGAACTTCTTCAATTGAGTCCTTAATATAGATCTTTTATTCCATTAAGTTTTACCTTAATAGAATACCATGTTTAATCCATACATATCTATTCTTATGTGTGTGACCCTCTAGGTTCCCAATATGTTGGCAATGATTATAAGTTAATTATATTAACTTGTTATCATAGATCAAGAGCGGGATCTAGCAACCCATCATGACCACCCAAATACTGTGACGTCAGCGTGACATTTTAGAACCTTTCAGCAACCAGCTTGTCAGTTTAATACGGTCCTTTCACCATATATCCCGGATAGCGTATGAGCATGGTGCAGTGTCTACTCATGATCAATCCATATTAATTCTTCGCAACTTATGATTAACCTTATATATTAGATCTGCACCGAGAAAACAAGAAGATAAGGGCCACGGGAAGATTTACAGGAGCTAGCATTTCTTTTAAAGAACATAAGAAAGAAATGAAGAAACTTCAAATGGAATTGGACTATTGGAAGAGTAAGGCCAAGGAAGGTAAAGAAAAAGAGTCCGGGTTTTCTCATGAGCGGCAGAAATGGGAGGGTACTCATTCTTTGATGACGACCAAGTTAGAGAAATGTCAACAAGAAAATGAACAGTTAATGTTCAGGTTGGGAAATGAGAAGGGAAAAACATCCCTAGTGCACAAGGAGAATGAGTCACTCCATGCGACTATTCAGACCATAGAGCAGCAATCGCAAGCCGATAAAGTCAACGTTGCTGATACCGTCCGAGAATACCGGCAGGGCAAGTAAGAAGGTTAAGAGGGTAAAGACTTCGAGAAGTATGATCAGCGACTGTTGCATTTCTTGGAAGAAGATCAAGACTAGTATGAGCAAATATTTCTATGTAATTCGATGTTGAGAAATGTGTTGTATGAAGTTTTCTATGAATTAATGAAAAAATCTTTGGCTTTCGAATTCGATTTTAAGGCAAATATCATTAGTTTCATCTTCATGAAAGCATTCCCCATTTACCAACTCATTCATCACATTCATTTATTTGTTTGTTGATAAACATGTACATTTCAATCATTCATACTTCCATACGCTCAATAAATACTTTAATAAATAAATCATAGAATTATAATCCATGATTTTTGAACTCAAGGTAAAAATTGGGCGTCCTCCGAAAGAACCAGATTTTCAACGCCGTTATAATACCAGATCTCAAGCCAGAATTATGGAAAACAAACAGACTGCCCGTATCAAAAAAATGGAAAAGGCTCAGAAGGAACTACAAGAGCAATTGGCTAAATCCCAGGAAGAATCGAGAGAGCAGATGGCCAAACTTATGGAAATGATGAATGCCATGCTTAGGCAAAAGGGCCGATTGAGAATTCAGTTGCGGGAAGAGTGGTAGTAAATCAAAGGGGCCGACCTGAAGCCGTGCAATTAAATGGCCAAACATCTTAAAATGCTGGAAATAAGCTTCCAACAAAGGCAGTGCCTTTTGTTTTATATCCAACCGATGGCAGAAGCAAAGAACCAAGCTCTCAAAAATGTCAACATTGGGGCTGACCCAACTAATCCTGTTGATATTCCAGATTTTGAAGAGCTTGCTGAGAAAGAGAAAGCAAAGATGGCCGAATTGAAGAAGATTGAATCTGCTAATTCACAAAAAAGTATCAGTTATTGGAAGAGAGGTTAAGGGCTGTAGAATGTGCAGAATTGTTTGGCAGCCTGGATGCCAAGGAAATGAGTCTGGTGCATGGCCTGGTAATTCCCCCTAAGTTTAAGGTACCATATATTGAGAAGTATAATGGGACCACTAACCCGTCAGCACACTTAACCATGTACTGTCGGAAAATGACGGGACATGATGAGGATGAAAAGCTACTCATTCACTGCTTCCAAGATAGCTTAATAGGTTCCACAACCCGTTGGCATAATCAGTTAACCTGAACTATGATCCACTCTTGGATGGATTTGGCCAAAGCCTTTATGGAACACTACAAGCACGTATCTGATATGATACTTGACAGATTATCTTTGCAAAACATGGAGAAAAAAGCTACTGGCTTCAAGGAGTATTCTCAAAGGTGGAGAGATCTGGCCACTCAGATGCAACCCCCTCTAACCAGTAAGGAAACTACGATTCTTTTCATCAACATTTTAAAGACACCGTACTATGACAAGTTGGTGGGTAGTGCCACTAAGAATTTTATGGATATGGTTATATCCGGTGAAATGATAGAAACCGCCATTAAAAGTGAGAAAATGGAAGGTGGAGAATCTGCTACTCCAAAGAAGACAATCCCCGCTAAAAGAAAAGAAGGGGAAACTCATGCAGTCAGTTATAACCACTATTCCTATACACCTCCTACACCTTATACACCTTACCCAGCATACAATCCCTACTACACAACCATACCGCAACGACCATACCCAACTGGCATATCCCTGCAAATAGCCATTGCCCAAAACACTATACCAAACACCCAGAATATTATTCGCAATGACCAAAGACCACCAAAGAATAATCAAAAGCCTCAATTTGATCCTATTCCTACAACCTATAGTAGGTTATACCTTAAACTGTTACAAGGGCAGCTCATTGCACCAGTATACCTCCAACCTCTGAAACCACCGTATCCCAAATGGTATGACATAAATGCTAACTGCGCATATCATACGGGAATTCAGGGGCATTCGATCGAGGACTGCATTGCTTTTAAACGGAAGGTCCAAAGCTTTATTGATATGGGGTCGTAAAGTTCGGATCTAAGAACGGGCCTAATGTTGCGGGTAACCCATTGCCCAATCACACGGAGGCCAAGGTGAATGCGATTTTGTCAGGGGAAGTTGGCAGGGTAAAAAGGGATATTAGTGAGGGGAATACGCAAATGATAAAGGTATGGTTTGAAATGGTCAAGGATGGGTTAGTTCAGGATGAAGCCAGTTTGAAAATGGTTGTGAGCAAGACAGAGGATTTTTGTCCATTTCACAGATGTGAGGTTCACACTATACAGGGGTGTGAAGGTTTTTTAGCCTAGGTTCAGAAAATGATGGATGAGGGCGAGGCCCTATTCTATGAAGAGACAGAGGAAGAGGTAGATACTACTGAGAATACAGTTGGTTATAGGGTGGACAGACCTTTGGTTATCTATTATGATGAGCCGAAAGAAAATGCTATCCCGGTTGATAAAGAAAATACGCCAAAGTTGATTATAGAATTAGCATCTTCTTTCCCATACAATGAGAATAAGGCCACACCTTGGAGATACGATTGCAGTGTGATAACGTAAGGCTCTTCAAGTCATCAAACAACAACCGATATAATGGGTGTAGGACATCTAACTCGAAGTGGTAGACACTATGCCACCGGAATAGTTGAACAAAACCCGAAGGGAAAGGTAGGAGGACTTGAAAAGGTAAAAAAATAGCAGAACCGGTCCATTCAAAGATGGATCAGTCAAAGGGAATGGAGAAAAATTCTACCCCGGTTAACAAGGTGAAAGAGTCGGTGAATGAGAAAGAGGCTTGCGAATTCTTGAAGTTTATAAAACACAGCGAGTACAATGTGGTAGAACAACTTCACCGTCAACCAGCAAGGATTTCGATCCTTTCACTGTTGCTAAACTCAGAGCCGCATAGAAATGCCCTGCTAAGGATTTCAAATCAAGCATATGTGGCCAACAACATATCAGTGGAGAAGTTAGATCGGTTCGTGGGGAACATCATAGCAGATGATCTCATTTTCTTCAGTTATGATGAGATACCATCCAACAATGTAGGATATACTAAAGCCCTTCATATCACGACTATTTGCAAGGGGCACATCCTTCCACGAGTACTCCTGGATAATAGTTCTTCTTTGAATGTGATGCCCTTAGCGACCTTGCCTAAACTGCCGGTCGACATGTTCTATATGCTACCAAGCCACACTATAGTCAGAGCTTTTGATGGCACCCGACGGGAAGTGATGGGAACCATTAAGGTCCCAATTGAGATAGGTCCCTGTACCTATAAAGTTGATTTCCAAGTTAAGGACATTACCCCGTCTTACAACTGTTTATTGGGAAGGCCATGAATCCATTCTGCTGGGGCAGTACCATAATCTCTCCACCAGAAACTGAAGTTTGTAATGGAAGGATGCCTAGTCAGCGTATCGGGAGAGGAGGACATCATAGCCTCTGCGTCCACTGGCTCCCCCTATATAGAACCGAATGAGGATGCTGTAGAATGCTTATTCAGGTCACTGAAATTCATTAATGCTGTGTTCATCACTAAAGGACATAAAATTCCAGAGCCGAAGCTATCCAAGAATACTAGGTTGGGAGTGAGAATGACAGCAGGGAAAGACTGCAGAGCAGGAAAGGGACTAGGAAAATATTTCTCGGGGATGGCTAGAGCAATTGAAGCAACTAGGAAGAAAGATCGATTCGGTCTTGGATATCTCCCAAAAGCTCACGAAAAGAGGAAATAAATGGAGAAAAACTGAAAGAAGAGGATGTTCCGTCTCTTGGATGTGGATATGGAGTGGGAGCCCATGACTTTCCCACCAATCCTTTACATCTTTCATTTAGCTAGTTTCGAGTTTGGGGAGAAGGATTTCGATGATGTGTTAGTAATGATAGAACAAGCCTTTGAGAAGTTCTACATGAGCAAGGAAGAACAGATGCAAGAAATGGTAATCTGCATTGCCGAGGAATGGGAAATAGAAATGCAAGTTGGATGGTGCGCCCATGTCCATCCAGTTATGAATTAACAAACTGGAGTGCGAACCAAGCTTCCTATAGTTTTTAGGTCTACTCCAGAGTAATACTCTGAAACAATCTTAATTGTCTTTGCCCAAGGACATTAAGAATCTTTCTGTACGGGCTTATGTTTAAAACTCTTCATTTAATAAACAACAATCACGATGCATTTTCTCCATATTGATGTGTCCATATTCTTTCATTTTGTTATTTTATTTTATTTCATTGTTAATTGCCTATATGCCTTCCTATATTGTTTATTCCTCACCTATTTGCAGGTGTATGGATGCGGAATATGAGGACCGTCCTGTCAATAATTCTGAAATTGATTTTGAAAGACCTATTTGCACGGATGATTTCGACGTCAACGAAGATGCCGAAGATTATGGTCTGCCTCCGGATTTATTAATAATAATAAAACAAGAGGAGAAGCAAGTATTGCCTCATAAAGAGTCGTTAGAAGTGATAAACTTGAGAAGTGGAGAAGAAATAAAGGAGGTCAAAATTGGGACCTCAGTGTCACCATCAACAAAGTGTGAATTGATAGCCTTACTCCGAGAATATGTCAATGTATTTGCATGGTCATACCAAGACATGCCAGGGTTGGATCCTGATATTGTGATTCACAAGCTCTCTCTAAGGCCAGATTGCAAGCCAATTTAGCAGAAATTGAGAAGAATGAGGCCTGACATGCTGTTAAAGGTAAAAGAAAAGGTGAAAAACAGTTCGACACCGGGTTCTTGGAAGTGGCAAAATATCCGGAATGGGTAGCGAATATTGTCCCAGTTTCGAAGAAGGATGGCAAAGTACGGATGTGTGCTGATTAACGGGATCTGAATAGGGCCAGTCCTAAAGATAATTTCCCTTTGCCTCACATTGATACCTTGTTGGATAATACGACAAAGAGCTCTATGTTTTCCTTCATGGATGGATTCTCAGGGTACAATCAGATTAAGATGGCATCAGAGGATATGGAGAAAACCACGTTTGTGACGATGTGGGGAACGTTTTGCTATAAAGTGAAGCTGTTTGGATTGAAAAATACCGAGGCAACATTCCAGAGAGCCATGGTAACTTTGTTTCATGATATGATGCATAAGGAGATCGAAGTCTATGTTGATGACATGATCGCAAAGTCACAAGGAGAAGATGAGCATGTTGTGAGTCTTAAGAAGCTCTTCGAAAGATTAAGACAGTTTCAACTCAAACTAAACCCTGCAAAATACACTTTCGGAGTCATTTCGGGGAAGTTGTTAGGTTTTGTCATCAGTAAGAGGGGAATTGAGATTGATCCAGATAAAGTAAAGGCCATCCAGAACTTTCCACCACCTCGTACTCAAAAGGAAGTGAGAAGCTTTCTAGGAAGATTGAATTACATTGCTCGGTTTATTTCTCAGCTAACCGGCAAATGTGATCCAATATTTAAGCTACTTCGGAAGCGTGATCCTGGAGAATGGGATGAAGGGTGTCAGATCGCCTTTGTTAAAGTTAAGCACTATCTATCGAACCCACCAGTGCTAATGCCGCCTGTTCTGGAGAAACCAATGATACTATATTTATCAGTATTTGAGAGATCTATGGGCTATGTATTGGGGCAGCATGATGAGACTGGGAAGAAAGAACAAGCAATTTATTACCTCAGCAAGAAGTTCACAGAGTATGAGCTGAACTATTCATCGGTGGAAAAGCTTTGTTGTGCCTTAGCTTGGACTGCTTGAAGGCTTAAACAATACATATTGTACCATACGACGTGGTTGATTGCCAAGCTAGATCCCATCAAGTATATGTTGGAAGCACCCTCCCTGTCAGGAAGAATAGCAAGATGGCAAGTTTTGTTGTCAGAGTACGACCTTGTGTATGTGAGTCAGAAAGCTATAAAGGGCAGTGCAGTAGCCGAGTTCTTAGCAAGTCGGGCGGTTGAAAATTATGAGCCTTTGAACTTTGATTTCCCTGATGAAGACTTGATGTGTGTCTCGCAAGAAGATTAGAATCCCCCTAAGAAGAAAATGTGGAAAATGTACTTTGATGGCGCATCTAATGCCATGGGGCACGGGATCGCCGCAGTGCTCATATCCCCAGAGAAAGATTATTATCCTTTCACTGCCAGATTGGATTTTGATTGTACAAACAATACCGCTGAATATGAGACGTGTACTATGGGCTTTCGTGCTACCTTAGACAGAAAGATCAAAACATTAGAAGTTTTCGAAGATTCAGCCCTAGTGATATACCAATTACGGGGAGAATGGGAAACCTGAGATGCAAAGTTAATCCGATACCAAGAGCTCATACTGAGTCTGATAGAGGAATTTGAAAAAGTAAGTTTCAACTACTTTCCCCTAGAAGAAAACCGAATGGTGGATGCTTTAGCCACTTTATTGTCAATGTTTAAAGTAAATGAAGGGGCCAAAGTTGTGCCAATAAATATGAGCATAAACGTGTCTCCTGCCCACTGCCTAAGTATCGAAAAAGAAACGGATGGTCTCCTTTTGTATTACGACATCTTGCAATACATCAAGAGTCAACGGTATCCAGAACAAGCAACAGAAAATGATAAGAGGACTCTGAGAAGATTGGCAATGTGTTTTGTCCTAGATGGTGAGATTCTCTACAAGAAAGGAAAAGACCAGGTTCTACTAAGGTGTGTCGGATCTGCCGAAGCTTGGAGAATCATTGAAGAAGTCCACGAAGGGATATGTGGCACTTATGCCAATGGTCACATGCTTGCTAAACAGATTATGAGGGCAGGATATTATTGTCTAACATAGAAGGAGATTGCATTAGTTATTCCCGAAAGTGCCATAAATATCAGATATATGCAGATAAGATTCATGTGCCTCCATCACCATTGCATGTCATGACTGCACCATGGCCATTTTCGATGTGGGGAATGGATATGATCGGGCCTATTACCCTGAAAGCTTCAAACGGACACTGTTTCATCCTAGTGGCTATAGATTACTTCACAAAGTGGGTGAAAACCGTTTCTTATGCTAATGTAATGAAGTTAGTGGTATGCAGATTCGTCAAGAAGGAAATTATATGCCAGTATGGATTGCCAGAGAGAATCATTTTAGACAATGCTCTCAATCTAAACAATAAGATGATGAGAGAAATGTGTACTCAGTTCAAGATCATGCATCATAATTCGGCACCTTATCGTCAGAAAATGAATGGGGCAGTAGAAGCAGCCAATAAGAATATCAAGAAGATCATTGAAAAGATGACCGATGTATACAAAGATTGGCATGAGATCTTGCCTTTTGCTCTACACACATACCGCACCTCGGCCCGTACGTCTACGGGTGCCACACCATTTTCTTTGGTATATGGAATGGAGGTAGTGTTACCTATTGAGGTTGAAATCCCTTCCCTTCGTGTTTTGATAGAAGTTGGTTTAGAAGAGGCATAGTGGGTTAGAGCTCGCTATGAACAGTTGAATCTTATCGAAGAGAAAAGGATGAAAGCAATTTACCATGGGCATATGTATCAGAAAAGGATGATTCGAGCCCACAACAAGAAGGTTCGTCCCAGGCAGTTTCGGGAAAGAGAGTTGGTACTAAGAAAAGTTCTCCTTATAGTGAAGGATCCGCGAGGGAAATGGGCTCTAAATTAGGAAAGGCCCTACGTGGTAAAGAGAGTTTTTTCTGGAGGAGCATTGATTATGACTCGGATGGACGGGGATGACTTGAGAAATCTCATGAATGATGACGAATTGAAGAAGTACTATGCATGAAGAAGAAAAAGAATAAAAAAAAAAGAAAAAAGAAAAAGAAAAGTGTGATACTGTGCACATGGAAATTCAAATGGTTCCAAATGTAAAAATGAAAATTCTGTATATCTATTTCCCTTGAGAATTGCTTTTCAATGAGAATATTCGTGCTTGATATGATGAATGACCATCTTTCATACTCCTTTCACTGAGAAGAAATTATCCCTAGTCACCCCTTTGAACCTTATGAATTCTTTCTTTCTTTAAACTTGATCAAGGATCACCCTCTACACTGGAGGGCAGATGTGAGGAAAAATAACCTCCCAAAAATCATGGCGAAAGAGTCATCGATAAAAAAAAATTGTGAAATCAAAGAATGATAAATGAAAGACAAGAATGAAAGAAACAGATTCCAAAAAGAAGAGAAAAGTCCAAAAAGGATGAATGTTTCAAGAATGAATCCTCCTCATGAAATGATCCTTGATCCAATCACCCTTAAACACATTTTGGGCCTATTTACCCTTTCTTTCTAAACCCGA
This sequence comes from Fremontodendron californicum, assembly GCA_030761205.1. Taxonomy (NCBI): domain Eukaryota; kingdom Viridiplantae; phylum Streptophyta; class Magnoliopsida; order Malvales; family Malvaceae; genus Fremontodendron; species Fremontodendron californicum. Next base: position 11,332,137 of record JAULJL010000022.1, read on the forward strand.
ACCTTGGCCTACATTATGTGCTTTTAAAAGTGCATTTTGATCAAGCATGGATATTTAATTTGAAGGGTTTTTTTCTCAGAATTCATCCCATCTTTTGAATTGACATTTTTACCTTGGAAGCATTTTGAATTCTCAGATGCATGGTAGAACACCAAAAACAAAAGGAGAGGTTTAAGTCGAAAACCCGCAAAGGGCGACTTGATACCGAATGGGGGACAGTTGGGTTGAAAACTCGCAAAGGGCGGCTCAAGTACTATTTAAGGATTGAATCAATGCTCTGTATAAAGGGGGAGAAAGTATCAGAAAATAAAAAAAAGGGGGAAAAACTCAGTCTAATGCAACTACGGAAGCCGAGAGATTACCCAAGTAAATTGCTCATTCAAGAGAAATTTTAGATGAATTGAAGAAGGAAAGGTCCAAGATATTCCGCATTTGGGGCATCTACAACCTACAACTCTACATTTGTTTCTTGTATCTTTGATATTCACCTCTGTCATCTAAAACATTATTGCAATAAATTCTTGTTATCTCTTTTATTACATTTGGTAGTTTCATACCTCCTTTCATACATTTTGTGATGCATTTTGATTGTTATTAAATTGAATGATGTGTAGTAAACATAAAAATCTTTAAACAAAAGGATTTCAGTGTATTACTAAGGAGTAGATTTAAATTTTAGAAGAGGTTTTGAAACCACTAAAATTTGGAAACACAACAGCACATCATGATGGGAAAATTCACCAGGTAAAGGTAAACAGTGAATATGTTGAAGACTCTGGCATGAAGTCAAAAAATTTGTGAATTTCAGTGAAGTCATAAACTGGGACTTTTTGACAATTTATCTTGATTAAAAGCTCCTCAAGTGGGGCATTAGTGAAAAGTTGAAGACTCCGTCATGAAGTCAGACAGTCCGTGAACCTCAAAGAAATCATGAATTAGAAATCATAACACAATCATTTGATTGCATTCATCCTTAAGGAACACACATCCTACAAGCATTTGCAAAACATATCATGTTCATCACTGTATTTGGCTAACATTGCAGGAATCGTGGAAATTTTGCTCTCCCAAATCGAACTCGTTCTGCTTCCCGAATGAGTCGAGGCCCGAGACCGTCGTCGAGGAATCGTGGAAATTTTGCTCTCCCAAATTGAACTCGTTCTGCTTCTCAAATGAGTCAAATCCCGAGACCACCGTCGAGGTATTTTGTTTTTAAATCGAACTAATTCTACTTCTCAAATGAGTCGAGACCCGAGACCACCGTCGAGGTATTTTCTTTTGTTTAAATCAAACTTGTTTTTTAAAAAGATGAGTCGAGCCCCGAGACCATCGTCGAGGTATTTTTCTTTTCAAATCGAACTTGTTTTCTAAATGAGTCGAACCCAGGATTGACGTTAAGACATTCCTTTTGTTTTTAAATCGAACTCGTTCTGCTTCTCAAATGACTCGAGCCCCAAGACCATCGTCGAGCTATTTTCTTTTGTTTAAATCGAACTTTAAAAAAAATAATGAGTCGAGCCTCGAGACCACCGTCGAGGTATTTTCCATTCCAAATCGAACTTGTTTTCAAAATGAGTCGAACCCAGGATTGACGTTAAGGCATTCCTTTTGTTTTTTAAATCGAACTCGTTCTGCTTCTCGAATGAGTCGAGCCCCGAGACCACCATTGAGTTTTTTTTTTTTGTTTAAATTAAACTTGTTTTTTTAAAAAAAATGAGTCGAGACCCGAGACCACCGTCGAGATATTTTTCTTTTCAAATCGAACTTGTTTTCTAAATGAGTCGAACCTAGGATTGACGTTAAGGCATTCCATTTGTTTTTAAATCGAACTCGTTCTACTTCTCAAATGAGTCGAGCCTCGAGACCACCGTCTAGGTATTTCCTGTTTAAACCCAACACAGGTGACAACAAGATAAGATAAGGCCCCGAGACCACCGTCGAGGTATTTTCTTCTCTTGTAGATCGAACTCGTTTCCTTAAGACGGGTCAAGCCTTGATTAGTCAGGGAACTCAATTTAAGGACAAAATCTTCTATTTACAATTTTTTTCAAAAAAATAAAATAATAAATAATGAAATAAATGGAAATGAAGAATAAGGCAAACTCTCTTTCCTTTTCTTTACATGTGATTTTACTAACCGGACAAAATTATTATCTATTTATCTTTGCCTGATTCCTGATTCTCAGTAATAGCCAAAGAGAGGCAGCTGTAGACACCTAATTTTGTCCGGGTCTCCCTAAACCAAGTAAATTCTTCCTTGTACTTTTTTAGTATGTAAAAAATGTCTTCTCATCTTGCATATGGTCCTCCAAGACTTGTGATTCAGAGTTCAATATGAAAAGTCAATTCGAAAAAAGTCAACTTCAAAAAAGTCAACCTCAAAAAATCAACCACTAAAAAAGTCAACCCTTAATCAAGATCAAGATTTGAAGTTGAATTGAACAATGGTGAAAGAATTTTGATAATCTGAGGTTTACAACGAAAGATATGGAATTTGAAAAAGGGATTACGAAAATTCTAGTGTAGGGGAAGCCCTAATTCGACAAATTTGGAGAAAAGTGCTTAAACAATCAAATTGGTCGAAATTAGAGGTTCCAAATGGCATATAATGAATGAATATGTGTACTGGACGGGCCAATCGAAAGCAGAACCAAAGGAAGCGTCAATTTGGAAGGAAAATAGAAAATTAGGGTTTTGGTTAAAAATGGTGAATTTTGCAAATTTAAGGAAAAGGAAAAAGATGGCCCAATACGATGAAATTGAAGCCCCTAGTTGATAAAGAATGAGTAAACAAGGATAGCCCAAGGCCCAGTTTGAAGTGAATCCAAAGGAAGAGCCGATTAGAGCAAAAACGGAAAAGGAGAAAATTCTCGAGTTTAAAAATGGGAAAACAAAATCGGAGGGGAATTTGATCGTAAAAATTGGGTGTTTTCAGACCAACCCAAATTCAATATATGAAAAAGGCAGTAGAAAAAGAAAATCCGGAAATCGGACCCATTTCGCTTAAAAACGAGGCTTTGGAGGTTGGAGGGCAATATTGAAAAATCCAAACGATAATTTCGGGAAAAATAGCAAATGAACTCAGAAAATTATGAAAACTTGCAGTTCTGAGTTTTATAATTTTTGGAAGAGATCGGTGAAGAAAATCCAGAATCAGAGCTCATTTGAAAAATGGCAAAGTTCGGGTGCAATAAGCCGAAATTCCAGAAGATAATTCCAAGAAAAATAGCAAACGAGCTCCAAAAATTATGAAAACTTCCAGATCTAAGTTTTATAATTTTTGGAAGAGATCAACGAAGAAAAATCTGGAATCGGAGCTCATTTGAAAAATGGAAAAGTTCGGATGCACAAGCCGAAATTCCAGAAGATAATTCTAGGAAAAATAGCAAATGAGCTCCAAAAATTATGAAAACTTCCAGATCTGAGTTATATATTTTTTGGAAGAGATTGGCGAAGAAAAATCCAGAATCGGAGTTCAAATGAAAAAGGTGAATTTTGGGTGACACTAACTAGAAAATCTAAGAGAAAATTTCGGAAAAAATAGGAAATGAGCTCAAAAAATTCTAAAAATCTCCAGATCCCAATATTATATTTATTTGGATGAATTGGAGAAAGAAAAACTGGATTTGGGGTCCGTTTGCAATAAAATCAAGTTTAGGGGCCAAAATACAATTTTACCGAAGAAACCAAAAAAGGCCAATTTTGCAAAATTAAAAGGTGAAAAAATGAAGGAAATTCTAGAACATATCAGGCCCTTGGCCGGCCATGCATAGGGGAAGGGTGGGGATTTAATTCATTTCATCAAATGGTCAATATTAAGCTACAAGATATCATTTTTACTATCTTGAAATGTCCTTACTCATCCAATGGCCTAAGTACCTTATGAAAAGATGAGTACATCCTTGAATGGCCAAGATCAAATTGCAAGATGACATTTTTATTGTCATGCAAATGTCTTCACCCAATGGCCAATATTGGTGGAAGAAAGATGAGCATAAGTCATCCAATGGTTGGAAATGCATGTAGCCAAATAAAATATCATTGCTCATTCGATGGCTTAGGCACCTTATGAAAAGATGAGTACATCCTTGAATGGCTAAGATCAATTTGCAAGATGACATTTTTATTGTCATGAAAATATCTTGGATCCAAGGGCTTAGATTGTGTAGGAGAATTAAATGAATTAATCTCTACCCTTTACCAAGAGAGGGGGTTCGGCAAATCCTATTAACAAAGGGGGTTTTCATTTTTTCAAATGGAGGTTGGCTGATTTTGAAAGAGGCAGTAGCTAAAACCTAAGAAAAAAAAGATTTTGAAAGAAAAGAAAGAAAGTTTTTACTAAGGTAGCTATTCCTCTTTGGTTCTTACGTTTTTTTCTATCTTCTTCTTCATGTTATTCTTTATTTTTTCCATGTGATTTCTTACTATTTTCTTTGCTTAATAAAGGTTTTATGAAAGCTTTCTCGTTGTTCTTGCTTTTTCAAAATAAATAAAACAATGGTTAGGCTTCATGATCTTGATGAGAATCAAGTGATAATGGTTAGGGTGGGCTTTGTCCAATATACCAACCATGGAGTTCATTTCCATCTTTTTTTAATTGCTTATTTTAACTTGCTTATTTCTATTATTATTTATCTTTATATGTATTTATATTCTTACTAACCATTTTGTTCATTTGGTTCATGTCATACTTTTGCATCTTGTGACTATTTGTCATATAGTTTAGGTCATTTTTTTTGCCATGTTCTCTAGGCCATTCGGTCAACATGCATTTTTAGCCTTCATGTTGTTTTCCATGACATCTAGGCATTAGGTCATTTGCCATATTTTTCCATGTCATTTAGCTAGGTTATTTTTTTATGTCATTTTCCATGACATTTAGGCATCTAGGTCATTTTCCATGTCATTTAGGCATTTAGGTCATTTTTATTATATCATGTTATTTTCCATGTTATTTTCCATGCCATTTAGACATTTAGGTCATTTTTGCATGCCATGTCATTTTCCATGTCATTTTTGCATGCCATGTCATTTTACATGTCATTTAAGCTTTACGCCATTTTCATGTGCCATGTCATTTTACATGTCACTTAGACATTTAGGTCATTTTTGCATGCCATGACATTTTCCATGTCATTTAAGCTTTAGGCCATTTTCATATGCCATGTCATTTTACATGCCATTTAGACCTTTAGGTCATTTTTGCATGCCATGTCATTTTCCATGACATTTAGACATTAAGTCATTTTATTATTCCATGTCATTTTCCATGTCATTTAAGCTTTAGCCCATTTTCATATGCCATGTCATTTTCCATGTCATTTTAAGCATTAGGTCATTTTTATTATTCCATGTCATTTTACATGTCATTTAAGCATTAGGCCACTTTCATTTTTCCATGTCATTTAGGCACTAGGCCATTTACATTATTCCATGTCATTTAGACACTAGGACATGCATATTCCATGTCATTTATTTCATGCATTGTTGCATTTCCCACTTGATTTTTGACTTAAGCCAATCAATAGCTCAAAGCCAAGCTCTCATGAGCATGCTTATGGAAAATTAAAATTTGTACAAGTTGGATTTTCTAACTTTAGGATTTTTTTTTCACTAGGCAGCCCTTGTCTAAATTTTTAGAATTTTTTACCACTAGTTGTAGGACCTTAAAGGAGTCTTTAATATTTTTATTCTGATTTTTGGATGTTTTTATCAAAGGTTTAAAAATGTTTTTTTGTTAAGCAGTTTTTTGCCCACTGTTCTATCTTTCATGAATTTTCGGGTAGGTCATCCTTAGTCTAAACATTAAGCTGATTTTTTCCATAGAGGTCGACATGTTCTAAGTCTCCCATAATTTTTTCAGATTTTTTGAAATTTTTTAGAAGGGTAATAAAAACATCGTTTCAAAAACTGGTCAGAAAAGTCAGATTTGTTTTGAAGAACTAATAGTTTTATGTTGTGTTTAAGCTATTAAGAGGGGGCTGATTTGGTACATTAGTTGCTGTCTTAGGTTAATTTCCAAGTCATTTCAATTATAAAATTTGATTTTTTTGAAGTTGGTCAAGGTTGGTCAATCCCGGTGTAGACACCTAATTTTGTCCGAGCCCCCCTAAATCAAGTAAATTCTTCCTTGCACTTTTTAGAATGCAAAAAATCTCTTCTTATCTTGCAGATGGTCCTCCAAGACTTGTAATTCGGAGTTCAGCATTAAAAGTCACTCTTAAAAAAGTCAACTTCAAAAAAGTCAACTCCAAAAAGTCAACCCTATAATGTCAACCACTAAAATAGTCAACTCTCAGTCAAAATCAAGATTCAAAGTGGAATTGAACAATGGCGAAAGAATTTTGACAATCCGAGATCTACAACGAAAGATATGAAGTTCGGAAGATGGGTTGTGAAAATTTAGTATAGAGAAAGACCTAATACGGCAAATTTAGGGAAAACTAAATCGGGGTGAATTTGATCGCAAAAATTGGTCTTTTTGGACCAACTCAAATTCAATATATGACGGAGGAAGTAGAAAAAGAAAATCTGGAAATCGCACATGTTTTGAGCAAAATTGAGGTTTCGAAGGTTAAAGGGCAAGATGCAAAAAATCCCAAAGAAAATTTCGGGAAAAATAACAAACGAGCTCAAAATTTATGAAAACTTTCAGATCTGAGTTTCATAATTTTTGAAAGAGATTGGTGAAGAAAAATTCGAAATTGGAGCTCATTTAAAAAATGGCAAAGTTCGGGTGCACTAACCGAAAATTCCCAAAGATAATTCCGGGAAAAATAGCAAACGAGCTCGAAAAATTATGAAAACTTCTAGATCTGAGTTTCATAATTTTTGGAAGAGATTGGTGAAGAAAAATCCGGAATCGGAGCTCATTTGAAAAATGACAAAGTTCGGGTGCACTAACAGGAAATTCCCAAAGATAATTCCGGGAAAAATAGCAAATGAGCTTGGAAAAATTTGAAAACCTTCAGAATCAAGTTTTACATTGAATGGGATAAGTTGAAAAAAAAATCCGAAACTGGGGTCCATTTGCAATTAAATTAAGTTCGGGGAGGGCAAAAAGGTAATTTTACCAAAAGAATCGAAAAGGGGCATTTTGCAATTAAGAAAAATGTGAAAGATGGAGAAATTTTTTGAACATCCCATGCCTTGGCCGGCTAGCATAGAGGAGAGAAGGAAAGCTTGACCAATTTTATTCACTAGTCACTATCAAGCTAAAAATGCCATCTTTAACACCTTGCAAATGGTCCCCCTTTCATCCAATGGCCTAGATGCATTGAAGAAAAGATGAGTACACCCTTCAAAGGCCAAGATCAAATTCCAAGATGACATTTTTATTTGTCATGAAAATATCTTCATCCAATGGCCAAAGTTTTTGAAAAAAATGAGCACAATTCATCCAAGGGAGGAGCATGCATTCGGCCAAGAGAGGAGCATGAAAGGGTGCATTGTTTCATCCAATGGCCTAGGCTCTTTGTAAATGATGAGTACATATTTCAAGGGTTAATATCTATTTGCAAGATGATGTTGGGATTCGACCTTATGCTCAAACAAGAATCGAATTAAAGAAGAACATGAACGCAGCGGAATAATAAACAAAGAGATAGTCGAATCTTACAAGATCATGCTTGTAAAATTTTAATGCGATCTTGTAATTATAAAGCATACATCTGATTAAGATTCATACCTTAACTCAAAGATCTAGTAATCTTGAGTTTACAAACAGCCAACTCAATCTTGAACACCAAGCTATCAATCCGAGACTTCAAGCCACACAAGTGTCTAGCCTCTAACGTAATCCACACAAGATGATCAAGAAAACCTTCATAAGGTAGGAATGGAGTCTTGTCGAAAATGATGCTAGAAGTTTAGGTTTCAAGAAACCTCTCCCCTTCTAAACATCCATGGCCTAATGCTTCATAAGCATCAAGAAGAAGAAAACACTTTTCTTGCTTCTCCGGGTTTGGTGCGCCAACCATAAGGTTATCTTGATCTTCTTTCTTCTTCACTCTATGCCTTTGCTCTCTTGAAAGAAAACGTTTTTCTCTCTAGCAATCCATAAAGAGGCAAGGAGGAAGTCAAGAAATCAATAAGACACCAAAGCCTCTAAGCATATCATATATGCGGCTAGGGGCCATAGGGAGGTTGGCTATCACATGTTACTTTTATATAGGGGGCGGCAATCGCTCCAGGGTTTGGACTATGGAAAATAACTATTATGTATTTGCCCTTAAGTCCTTCCACTTAATTAAACTATTTAATTAAGTCCATATTGATTAAATTCTCAAATTAATCAATTAGGCTCTTTCCATTTAAATCTCTTAATTCACCTTTCTTTGTGTGACCCATTAGGCTTCCAATATGTTGGCAATAAATATAAATTAATCTAATTAATTTACATTCAAAGATCATGAGCGGACTCTAGCAAGCCATCATGACGACCCAAATACTGGAGAGTCAAGTTAGTCTCGACATAACCTTTCGTGTTCAGTCTATCAGTGTAATTCGGTCATTTCACCAAATATCCCAGAAAGACAATGAGCATGGTGCAGTGTCTACTCATGTTCAACCCATATTAGTTCTTGCAGCTTTTGGTTAACTTTGTGAACTTAGAGAAACTATTTCTCCTAGATTCATCATACACTGGCCAGAGATTCCATCAAGTTAACTTAAGCCAAGAACAGATGAGATATGTCTCTGATGTCACTTGGTGTGGTAAATCCTCTCTGGATCACTCATCCATCTTCGTATGGTTCATGTCATACCCAAAACCACCCTACCATAAGCATCACTCTTGTTTGGGACCCATTCGTGATGGAACCAAAGTATGACACTCTCCATACAAGATGACCTGGTATCACAAGTCAGAGGACTACTTACACGACTGACATGTGAGAATGTTTACATAGACACTTGAGTTACAATACCAAATGGAGTTCTCACAGCGGGCCATGTTCAGTGAACTTGTTCAATAGACAAACATCTACATGTTATCCTAAAGTATCTCATATACTTTAACACGTAAGATCAGTTGCTTACTAAGTAAGTAGGCTTAATATGTACGAGTCTTTGAGCATTGCCAATGCCCCGTCTTGGCAATACGATGACCAAGAACCGTTTTAGGAACATGACTTTGATGCATAAGGATCTCACAATTATATATAATTCCTTTGCAAGGCCATTATGTTCCATGGGCTTCATCCGATTAGTACTTAATTACTCCTTATCATTGTACTAACATGAAGGAAAACCTTGTATCACTAAAACATAGTGATGGGTTTGCATTTATTGGTTTTTTATGCCTGACCAAATCGATTGGCTTTAGGGTATACACCAACAATCTCCCACTTGCACTAAGCCAATAGCTAATGCATCCAATGTCGAACTCTTTCGATTAACAATTGTGTCTCTATTAGGATATAGCTTTAGTACATTATTGTGAGAATATGCTTCGTTCATATACTTTTGATAATCTCTATTATCGTAGTCACAATACTTATTCGGATCACAATGAAACCCGATTCCTTATGGCTCATGTTGTTACTTTAACAACTAGGAATCTTTTAATTAGCCCAGTGAGCTATGGATCCAAATACACCTTTTGTAGCCTTAAACAAAAGGTTTGTATTCTGACTTGGAATATAAATAATTCAGTCCTCTCTGATTTGGAATGTTTCCAAATGACTGAATTTGTTTACATCATAGCATTAAGTCACTTGTTGGATTCTCTCTATGTTAAACTCTTTTAATATTTAATCCATACATCTATTGCTAAATCTGTTAGATCTTAGCATTACTAGTTGATTCACCTTTCAATCTTCAATGTATCTGATTTACATTGTTTGATGAGTAATCTGTATTACTCCCACTAACCCTTAGGTGTGCACAAAAGATATCTCATCCTTTTGATAAATTCAACTCTTGAATGTCACTATCAAAAATGGATATCTCAATCCATTTTCTAACAATGTTCTATTAAGTAGACACATCTTTTATGAGTTATGCATCACTATGCATCCTACTTAATCATTATGTTTAGTAGACCCATCTCGTATGAGTAATGCATCATAATGCATCCTACTAAATCTTTGTGCCTTTATGCATCCTATGCATAATATTGGATTTCAACTTATGACCTTTAACTTTTAAATGTCATAAAAGTCCCACTGTTTCCTACTTGTGTAGAAACATTCAAAGTAAACTTATTTACTTTCCTATGGGATGTGAATTCAAAACTCTTTTGAATGCACATTTGTAATTATAAAACCAAACATCTCAAATCCCACATGAATGCTTATTTTACCATTACAACTCAAAATCCTTTATAGTTTAGTGTCTCGGCAATCTTGGCTATTTGGAGCATCATGGACTTTACTATGTCATTACATAGTGGTGTCCATCCAATTCATCTGATATGAATTTTATTAGATAATCAATCAATTTAGTTTCAAGCCATTCTTCATTTAGATCATATCTTAATAAGAATGCTCTTTAACTAAATTAGTTTCATAATCTTATTATGAAATTCCTTGAGCCAAAGCTCATCTTGTTGTCAAGTTTTGTATAAGATTTCTTTTGATTCGTAATCAAAGAAACTACTAGTATCTATATACCTTTGATCTTATACTTATGACTTGAACAACCTTTGATTATCTTTTATGCAAGTTTCTAGCTTATTATGAGTGTAATAAGACCATGATATGGAACAAATTCCATATGACCTTTCGGTTCATTCTAGGATGAATGGCGAAGTATCTAATGCTAGCATAACCAAAATATCAATGATAATGTTTCTAAAACATTCATCATGAATAGGTTGGCAAGCTTGATCAAGAATCAACTAGGTTGCCACCTCCTTGGTCTTATTCTTTTCACTTGTCCCTGTCATTAGTTCCATCTATATGTCATACATATTTTTGAAACAATTCTATAGGTATCATATACCTAAAGGTAGTGAAAACCAACTCATAATAACCATGAAGTAAAACTTCTCAAGTTTTACTTCACTTCAAGTATTAAATATACTTCTTGCATTTAAGCCTCTAATGCCTTGCATTGCCACAACGATGGTATGTCCTTTTGATCGATATCAATTTCTTTCTTCATCTCATCATCTTCACTTTGAAGAACATTTCTTCGGTTACCTTCCCCTGGTGGAAGTAACAAAGTGGATGATTCAGTCTAGAGAGCACATTCAGCAACACCAATCAGTTCATGTTGTCCTACAACACGATTTGCTAATTGCTCTTAGACAATGAAGAAAGAACTAAGTCCATACTTAGATCATGATCCATAAATCAACCAAGTTTCTCAAACTTGTTGATGCATCCATTAGCACATGATGCCTCATAGACTATCTTCTAATCATCTTTCATTGGAACAATTCCTCGAGATGTTTGAACTTCTCATTGCTAAATACCTCATGGATCATTTAGGACATAGACATTCATTTCATTGATTAGTGAAATCGACTTTGCATCAAGTATGCAACAAGTGACTAGTTAACCTGCCATGACAATTTATATCCCATATAAACCAATGCATATAATAGTCATTATGCAAATTGCAATCATTAAAACCAGGTTTTAAAGTTTGAATGATTGTTCTCACTATTTTATCAACATAGTATCCCTCCTCTACTATTCGAGAAATTTAACTTTTAAACTTCTTAGTGAGCAAGGACCCCTTTCATCCCACCATGACCTTGAGTGACTCAACAAGCCATGTTAAAACTAATTGAGTAGGTAACTTTGCTTACCAATTGCATCTCTATTCAACTTCTTGATCAGTTAGGTGAGAACTCTTTGCCTAAATGCATCATATGCATTTCGCCTAACTTTGCCTTTAAACGTCATGCGATCAAGTTTTTCGCATCTGGATAACATGACATCTAGTTGAGTAAAACCCACATTCTATAACTCAAACATATTCGTACAGTAGTTTGATCTTGAGTGACTCAACAAGCCTCCTACTGGAAGAACTCTGGTTATCTTGTTAAGATGGTGGAAGGCAACTTATCATGCGTAACATGGACTCAATATAATTTAATGAGGGATTTCTTTATTTCATTAAATAGGTTTCATTGCTTTTCTTTGTTGATTGACATGCATAGCATTTATTCAAATATATATCACATATATAAATTAAAAAATAAATCTATCTCATGCAATCTACTAGGATGATTATGGACTTTACTACTCTAGTTTCCTTGAGCCATTAGGAAACTAGTTGGTCAAATTCCTAAGGATACCATACATAGTCTTCATAAGTCTTGATGGTGATCTCCTTGGTCCTTCTTCTTGGTGCCTTGTTTCCTTACATTTGGAATTATATAAATTCTAATCTTAGCCTAAATCTAAATCTACAAGCCTATATAACATTTACATAACTTTAGTAGAAACCTCGAGTTACATTCGAGGGGAATTAGGTGAGAAGAGAATTTACAACCCAGAAATGAATAAGAGAAGGCAGAGTTCGCAGACCCTATTTATAAAAAATACCTAAAAGAAAATTTAATCATCCATGACCTAAGTCTAAGGTCTAAGTCCATAATCACCCTCATGCTTTTATAATCACATCATAAAGCATAAAAATAAATTCATACATATTTAATGTCACTTAGTAATCTTGTGTGTCATTTAAGGAAAGTAATATTTAAACTCATTTAAATATACTTGGCTCCAATTATCTAGCAATTTTAATTTAATTTACTTGAGTCCTAATCCAATTAGGATTCATTGAATTAAAATCTTCCATCTAAATAAACAATTTAATTAGATTTCCTAACACCTTAGGAAGATCAAGTATGATTAGAAAACTTTCTCTACAAGGAAAGTTTCATATCTTCTCCTAACTTTTATGAGTCCTTGTTCAACTAGGAAACAATTTCCACAAGGAAAGCTTAGTTGCATTCCTAACTCTTAGGAATCCAATCTTGACTAGGAAACAATTTCCACAAGTCCAAAATTCCATAGAATAAGAATTTCCAAAAGTAGAAGGTGATGCCCTAACACACAACTTTTGTGTGTGGCCGTCTCCCATCTTTAGTAAGTCACGCCGCCGTAACCTGCAGCCCTTGTTGGGGCAACTTTTGCCTCAAAGCAGCCGCCTCTTTTGGTGGCTAAGTGGTGAAAAATTCACACACAATTAATTCTTTGATTTTCAGCCAATTATACCTACAATTCAATAATCAAATTCAAGAACTTAAGGCTGCCTAGAAAATTCCAGCAACCATGCAAACTGTTTGCACAACTTTGAAAGGCAGAGTTAAGGCAATCAGAAAAAATCAAAAAATTCCCCAAAAATTACAGAATCAAGATAGACATGTTTCGGACTTCTCCTAAAATTTTTAGAATTTTTGGACACTTCTAACCATGTCAAAATTGCAACTTACAGCAGGTGTGCAGAAAAATCTTGCACTTGTGTTCTTCGAAATTCAAGCACCAAAACCAATTCAAATCAAATCCAAAGTTGTTTCTTTTAACTTCTTTGTGTCATGCACTCATATGGCAAGGTTAAACATTAATAAAATCAATTTTAAACATGTTTTAAACAATTTAAAACACCAAGATCAGATTGCAAATAGAAGCTGTCAGAATTGAAACAAAACAAGAAAACGTTTTTCTTTATGGAACTTTGCTAGATCAACACACAATTCAATCCAATTGATTATTACCAAGAATTAAACATGTAAATCTCAAGAAAACTTACAAGCTAGGCTCTGATACCACTATTAGGATTCGACCTCATGCTCAAACAAGAATTGAATTAAAGAAGAACATGAACGCAGCAGAATAATAAACAAAAAGATAGTCGAATCTTATAGGATCATGCTTGTAAAATTTTAATGCGATCTTGTAATTATAAAGCATACATCTGATTAAGATTCATACCTTAACTCAAAGATCTAGTAATCTTGAGTTTACAAACAGCCAACTCAATCTTGAATACCAAGCTATCAATCTGAGACTTCAAGCCACACAAGTGTCTGGCTTCTTAAGGTAATCCACACAAGATGATCAAGAAAACCTTCATAAGGAAGGAATAAAGTCTTGCAGAAAACGGTGCTAGTAGTTTAGGTTTCAAGAAACCTCTCCCCTTCTAAACATCCATGGCCGAATGCTTCATAAGCATCAAGAAGAAGAAAACACTTTTCTTGCTTCTCCGGGTTTGGTGTGCCAACCATAAGGTTATCTTGATCTTCTTTCTTCTTCACTCTATGCCTTTGCTCTATTGAAAGAAAATGTTTTTCTCTCTAGCAATCCATAAAGAGGCAAGGAGGAAGTCAAGAAATCAATAAGACACCAAAGCCTCTAAGCATATCATATATACGGCTAGAGGGGCATAGGGAGGTTGGCTATCACATGTTACTTTTATATAGGGGCGGCAATCACTCCAGGGTTTGGACTATGGACAATAACTCTTATTTATTTGCCTTTAAGTCCTTCCACTTAATTAAACTATTTAATTAAGTCCCTATTGATTAAATTCTCAAATTAATCAATTAGGCTTTTCCATTTTAATCTCTTAATTCACCTTTCTGTGTGTGACCCATTAGGCTTCCAATATGTTGGCAATGAATATAAATTAATCTAATTAATTTATATTCATAGATCAAGAGCGGACTCTAGCAAGCCATCATGACCACCCAAATATTGGAGAGTCAAGTTAGCCTCGACATAACCTTTCGTGTTCAGTCTAACAGTGTAATTCTATCCTTTCACCAAATATCGCGGAAAGACCATGAGCATGGTGCAGTGTCTACTCATGTTCAATCCATATTAGTTCTTGTAGCTTTTGGTTAATGATGGAGACTCAATTAAGAGTTGTAAAACCAAGTGCAGGTTATGTTCAAGTAATAAATTCTCGGGTGTCCGAGGTCGAACCACAGGGAAGCGTATTAGTAAGTATAAGTTTATAAATATATAAGACAAAGAAAGTAAACAAGATATTAGGGAATCAACAACAAAATAAGATAAACAAGATATTAGAGAACAAAATAAACAAAATATAAAAGAAATTAAACAAGATATAAAAAACAATAAGAAAAGATGTTGAGGTTAGAGAATCCACTCTTGGTGTTATGCTAAGATTAATCTTGTTTTATTACATAATTGAAATCCACACATAAAGGAGGTTCCAATCGGAAGGTTTAGCAATTCAGTCCAAATTGTCCAACGTCCATAGCATATGATATTATGTTCATTTGGTGTCCTCAAAACTCATAAAAAGAGTCCAAGCATTCCTTATGCCAAGGTATATGTCTACAACAAATCAAGGTTATGAAACCAAGCATTTACTGTGCCATTTTCATTGTCAATAATGAATCAAGATCCCTACTTTGCAAGTATGATTTTAAACCAAAAGAAAATATTATCTATACTAGTGTTTATAAATGATGATTCATTTTAGCTCATGTTTAAGAGACTAACCTTAGCATTTACCAAAAGCTTCACCTCATCACCTCAACAATATGATTAGCAACACATACTAGATATGAATAAAATGAAAAGAAATGTAAGAAGCATAAGTAAATAAAGAAAAAGAAAACTAGAGAAAGGAAAGAAGAAGAAAACTTAGAGAATTTTATTACAATGGCTAATATCCTCCCAATCTATCTTTAATGCTCATCCAAGGCCCTCTATTTATACACATTTTGGAGAGCTAAATGACAAGAGACAAGCTTTATAAATTTCAAAGGTAGGTATAATAGGTGGGTGTATTTTTCTAACAATTTTCGTCATATTGTATGACAATTCTGATCAGCCAGCTTGATGGTCGATTTTGTCAATGTTGGAGGCTCTATCTGATCAAATGGTCTTCTAGAAAAATATACCCCTATCAGTTACGGATCCATAGCCGTTGGAATCAGATCATTTGCTCATGTGGATCGGAAGATATGGTCAAAATACCAAAACAGGTCAGCACAGACGTCATTGCACATCAGCCAACTTGATGGTCGATTTCGCTAGGGAAAACGACTCCGTTTCAAGAAGTGTAAAACATGAAAAAGATAGATATGCCTCTTAACTATGCACTGTAAAAATTTCAGCCTTAATGCTTCAGTGAAACTCCAGATATAGCTGATATGGCAAAAGGTGTCGGAACTGGAACTGAATTGGATTTGCCCTTAATTCTTGATTTAACCTAGTAATCTGAAATCACTCAAAGAAACTCGTGAAAATTACCAAATTACATAAAAATATAAAATATCATAAACACAATTAGACTAAGCAATAATAACTCGTATTTGACACAAAACAATAATAAAACATAACTAAGAACTATATAATTATACGAGTTATCACACCCCCACACTTAGATTGTTGCTAGTCCCTAGCAACGACTCAATAAAAATAAAATAAGAAAATCTAATCTAATCCATTTTCGTTGGAAATCACGGTGGCACTTAGCATGTGACACAAGCCTTTAAACCCCTAGGTGTCCCTAGTGGACGAGTTTAGTCTCGTGAGGGTTTGCTAGAACGATACCCACAAACATTGAAAAACTAAAATATAAGTAAACTACATACACTAAAAATATTTACTCCTAATCCTTTCAATATAAATTAGAGACAATCTTTGAACAAGTCTTATAAACTAATCAATAGCTCAAAGAATTTCACAAAAATTCATGCTTGAATGTAAATAAATGAGTTAAGCCAATATTAACATAACATA
This sequence comes from Fremontodendron californicum, assembly GCA_030761205.1. NCBI lineage: Eukaryota > Viridiplantae > Streptophyta > Magnoliopsida > Malvales > Malvaceae > Fremontodendron > Fremontodendron californicum. The sequence goes on from JAULJL010000022.1 coordinate 11,348,816, forward strand.
TTTCAATCAAAATAGTGCATATTCAACTTAATCTCAACTTCTCACTATACTCTCATGATTTTCACTCTTTAAAGTAGTGGTAAAGTGTTTACACTCAATCAATCTGATGAAAACAGTTCTACCATATGCTTGCTTGTCCACCTATTCTCCACTATTTAGATCATACAACTTCATAAATCAAGAGGTCTTTTTTCAAGGTTGTAATGGGGCCAAAGGGTTATAATGTGGTTAAAGAACAAAAGGATAAAGATATCACAAAGGTTCCAAAGAGTTCATAGAGTTTAGAGACATAATAAGATCATACGAATAAAACTTCTCAAAACTCTTATAAAGCACATAATAACATAGGCTAAATATTCATGTTGAGCCTTTGCTTCATTCTAACCAACTTTGTAACATCTTTTTCTTTACTTTAACTAGAAGTTCAAGAGAAGATTTTTTTTTTTTTTTTTTTTTAATATGGGAATGTATTTGACAATGATCCCTTTCTTTTTCTCTTGACTTTTGCCTCTCTCCTCCCCCACACTTATCTTTCGTTCTAACCCAAATTTTCAAAAAGTATCCCTTGTTTTTGCAATATGTCTCAAAATATATAATCCATCTTTAGAACAAGGGTAAGGATATAAGTATATTTAGGCTAGGTGTAAGTTCTGGTTACCAATAAAATAGCATATTTAATGTAGGCTCAAATTGGCTCACTAGTGGGGATGTTCTCTTAGAACATTAATAATGGATGGTTGTTTGGCTCTGGTTATAATCCTAATGCCTCTATCATATTCATGTTGTCACATGTATCAATATAGTCTCAAACGGTTTAAAGCAAGTTCTAGAGAATCATGTAATCATAAGAGCACTCAAGAAAGAAATTAGATTGATTTGTATAATGCATCAATCATTATAGGCTCAAAAACTCACAAGGATGATTATACAAGTCAGATTAAGTCTAAACATGCTTCTTTCTCAATCAACATATCATATTAACATTGGCTCATAAAAAGGTTGACATCAAGCTCAATTCTCATGAAAATCTTCTCACTAATAAATCTGTTTTAGACTTATGCAATTCATATCTCATCATTGTATTAAAAAGGAACTAGAACACATTAAAATAATAATAATAATAATAAAGATTCATAAAAAAAAAATAGTAGACAAAAATAAAAGAAATCCTAAATCGTTCCCCCCACACTTAATTCTTACATTGTCCTCAATGTAAGTCTATTAACCCAAATGAAAGAATCATGTGTAAGAGAAAAGAACTAATAACATAAGAATAGGAATAACTAAGACTCAAAACAAAACAAACTCATGCAACCTAATTAATCCTAAAATACTAAACAAAAATTAACAAGTAAACATAAAAAGATTAAAATCAAACTGACAAGGTATGTCTCAAGTCTCCCTTACTCAGACCTTGTTCAAAATGAATACTTCTAAATTGCTTAAAACACAACAAACTTTTTTTTTTTTTTTTAAATTAGCAAAATATGTCCCTTACCCCCTACTAAAGGTAGAATTTAGGAGATATTACCTGCAGAGGTTGCTAACCACTTATTATAACTGAGACACAACAAAAAAAATGTTAGATAATGTCACAAAGACAGAGTGCAATCCACTCCTTGCTCGTCCATATCTCTTTTTCTTTTTCCGAGCGTTTGCGAAACAACCGTAGCAGATAAATACTCATAAGCTTCGAGCTTTTTGAGTAAATCTTCAATGGTTGTAGCAGAAATTATGGTTCTCCTTGCCTCTGAAAACATGAATCCATTATCCACAGCATTATCTAAATATGAAAGCAAATTACTAAAATAACCATTAATATTAAGCAAACCAATGGGTTTTTTATTTGTGACCAAAGATGACCAAGAAGCCACGCAAGCTATTTCTTCCAATGTACCCAGACCTCCTGGTAAAGCAATGAATGCATCGGCAGAATGGTACATGATTGTTATCCGTTCATGGATACTCCAGACTTGTATTTCCGTACCCAAGGTAGGTCCACAAAAACCTGTGAATAGTTTTGGCACGATTCCTAGAACTGGACTTCCTCCGGCGTGTGCTGCTGTAGCGACTGCTACCATTAAACCCGTACTACCGCCTTCATAAATCAACTGGATCTTTTGTTGGGCAAGTATTACTCCAACTCTTATGGCTTCATCAGCGAATATTTTATTTTTCCCTGGATAAGCACCTCCAAAGACACAAATTTTTTCAATGCGCTGCGACGAAGTACTTTCCATTTTTTTTTTCGAGTGCCTGAAAGAGAATGAGTACATGGTGTAATATATAGAGGACTGAGTAGTGAATCAGACAAGAGTAATAATGTCGCCGAAAGTGTATTTGACCTGTCAGAAGAAAATGTTAACCTAACAAAAGATTTTTGCGTGATTTCAGGAAGAAAATCAAAAAGAGAAGAAAAATCAACCGTAAAAGACCAATGCAAAAAAAAAACGAGAATAATTACACAAATCTAACAACACGTAAATTAAACCGAAATAAAGTTATTGCAAATCAAACCAAAAGTTGAGAATTCGTTTATTGTAGTTGTGATTGTGGCTCACATCTTCCTCTGGTTTTACGTCCAGAAACGGCTTAAACGCCTTCTATGAGTCGAGGATATGCTTCCCATCCAGTTTTCTTACAAGCTGGCAAACAGGGTTTTTTTAACATCAGATTCCCAAGATGTTGCCATTCCCTTTGGAATTGCGGCCATAAATCAAGAATTTCTCTTTGTACGTCTCCACTAGGATGCGTCTCAAGAGAAAGTTGGATATTACCCAAATTCTCCTTACTCAGTCCATCCTTAATGAATTCAATTTTATCATCTCGATTAGAGGACGGAATCCCAATAGAACGACATTTACCGTTACACGTCCATCGTGCACATTTGTGGCAATTTGAACTCATGCGCTTTGCTCGTCGCTTCTTTGCAAAAGTGCTTCTACCTGTACCTGGTAAATGCAAAACAGGAAGATATTCATCTTCACGTACCTTGGCTTCAATTATCCAACGTATGTCTTCAGGAATCCCTTTGTGCATAAGCATTCTTAATCTTTCAAATCGAACTTGGTAAAGCTTCAGTAAAATATTTCGAGGAAAAAGAGGAAATCGTTTCTGCAATCTTGTGAGAATATCATCCATCCTAAAAAAAATGAAAGAGAAATTGAAAGAGAAATTTATATACAATATCAGTTTTGTGGGTAGCTGATGGAACCGTCTTAAATAATCACGGAGTACCGTTATCCGCCATTTAACTGGGGTTAAAAAAAATGTATTTTTTTTTTTGAAGATTAGTAAAAATTATATTTACATCTAGTTATTTTCAAAACAAGGATCAAAAAGAAAAACAACCTCTTCTTGAGTAACATGATTTTCCAAAAAGAGTTTGAGTCTTTGTCCATTTACCTTGAATACGTTACCATTTTGAGGATTCTCAATGTCAACTGCTCCATAATGATACACATGCTTAACCACAAATGGGCCAGTCCATCTTGATCTCAGCTTACCAGGAAATATGTGAAGTCTAGAATTATAAAGTAGAACTTTTTGCCCAACATCAAATGTTTTTCTTGAAATTAACTTGTCATGAAAGGCTTTAGTTCTTTCTTTATGAATTTTAGAATTCTCATATGCATCATTGAATAAAGTTGGCCAGTAAAATCCACACTGTAAAATTTTTGCAGTAGTTTTCTTTGATGAAAAATGACCACCACATGCCTCGGAATGACAAAACTTAATTACACTACTTACCTCATTGTCGGGAATGCATCTTCGAAAAATTTGATCAGGACAATATTTGAACAAGTAAGGGTCATCCCAGTAGAACTTCTTTACCTCGTTCAGAAACTTCCTTTTATCTTGGGGGCTCCATTGAGAAGGAATTTTTCCCAATAAGGAATATTTTAGCTCGGATGGCAATGGTTTTAAATCCAGCTTGGGCGGTTCAATAGTTGATGGTACAGTGACATTTGTGAGTGATGGGAGTTCCTCAAACTTTTGTTTCCAACGATGCTTATCCTGAAAAGAATTTAACAAAGAATCAGTGTGTGACATTTCTGAAGCATTATCAAACTCACATTCAATTAAATAAGCTTCTAAAGGATCATGGAATGTGGTAGTGGTGAGATGTTCATGAACAAGTTCTTCAATGAAATCCACTTCATGTACTTCTGAATCATCACCAGGTTGCTTGCAAATGTTGAACACATTTAATTCTAAAGTCTTATTTCCAAAAGAAATGTTCAAAATACCATTCCTGCAATTTATCAGAGCATTAGAAGTTGCAAGAAATGGACGGCCTAATATAACAGGAATTTGAACATTTGGATTTGAAACAGGATGTGTGTCCAAAACAATAAAATCAACAGGGAAGTAAAAATTATCAATTTGAACCAAAACATCTTCAACTATCCCTCGAGGAATTTTTACAGAACGATCAACTAGTTGAAGTGTAACAGGTGTTTCCTTGAGTTCACCTAAACCTAACTGTTGATAAACAGAAAAAGGCAAAAGATTAACACTAACACCAAGATCAAGCAATGCACGTTCTATTCTAGTGTTTCCAATGATGCATGAGATTGTTGGACATCCAGGATCTTTGAATTTTGGTGGAGTAAGGTGCTGAATGATTGAGCTCACACTTTCCGTCAGAAATGCTTTCTTTTGTACATTATGTTTCCTTTTAAATGTGCACATGTCCTTCAAAAATTTAGCATAAGATGGAACTTGTTTGATTGCATCCAATAAAGGAATGTTAATCTTAACTTGTTTGAAAAGTTCATAAATTTCTGCATTTTGATTCAAATTCTTTATTGTTTGCAACCTTTGAGGAAAAGGAGCAGGATGCATACCTTTTTCTTTGTCCAAATTTTCAAGAAGTTCAGACTTACCATCATCCTTACCATTACTTTTCGGAGGGGAAGGAGGATCTTGGTCTTTTGATGGAATGTTTTTGTCAATTGCCTTTCCACTTCGAAGAGTTGTGATAGAACTGGCATTTTCCTGTTGAGTTTCATTGGAGCAAGAAACAAAACATTGAGTAGAAGGGTTAGGCTGAGGTTGAGCAGGAAACTTACCTTTTTCTTGAGTGCGCAATGAAGCTGTCAATGTGGACAAGGTGTTTTTGATCTCATTGATGTCCTGTGAAGTTTGGTTATTCACATTTGCTTGTGTTTGCATGAATGCTTGCAATGTCTCTTCCAAGGTTTGTACACGTGAAGGTTGATAGGAAAAAGTGTTGCTCGGCTTTTGAGATTGTGGTACCTGAACATGATTATTATTCCGCCAACTGAAGTTGGGATGATTTCTCCATTCAGGGTTATACGTTTCAGAGTAAGGAGAAGGAAAAGGCTTTTTAAATGTGTTTATGGAATTTACTTGATCATGCAACGCTTCTTTAAGAATGGGAATGTTTGGACATTCAGAAGTGGGGTGTCCCATGATTTCACAAATTCCACAACTTTCTTCATTTTTAACCGTTTTGACTTCTTTTACTTCTCTAAGTTCCATGGCTTCAATCTTTCTAGCCAAATTAGCTACTTTAGCTTTTATCTCATCTTCTTGACTAAAATGATATTTACCTCTGTTAGAAACAAGATTAGATCTATTGGAACTTTCAGAGGAATTATCTGTGTGCCAGGCTTGAGAGTTATCTGCCAAATGGTCTAGGTAGTCAAAGGCTTCTTCAGGTTCTTTTTCTAGAAACTCACCGTTACACATTGTTTCAACAAATTGTTTAGTTTCGGGAGTTAAACTTTCATAAAAGAAACTAATAAGACGCCATTTTTCAAAACCATGATGTGGACAAGAACTTAACAAATCTTTAAAACGCTCCCAGCACTGAAAAAATGCTTCATTTTGATTTTGATTGAAATTTTGAATCTGTCTTTTCAAAGCAGTAGTTTTATGTGCTGGGAAAAATTTCTTTAGAAACTCAGTTTGTAATTCTTGCCATGTGCCAATTGACCTTGGTTTTAAATTATGAAGCCAAATTTTTGCTTTATCTTTTAAAGAAAAAGGAAATAATTTTAGCTTGACAATTTCATTTGTACATTGTTGGTCATTAAAGGTGACACATACATCTTCGAAGTCTTTTAGAAACGAGTAAGCACTTTCCGATTCTAACCCATGGAAATTTGGAAGCAAAGCTATCATACCTGGTTTAAAACGAAAGTTGTTTGCATTGAGAGGAAAAATAAAACAAGAGGGTGATGAGCTTCGAGTTGGTTGCAAGTAGTCACGCATGGTGCGTACTTGTCTGTTCTCATCTTCAACATGAACACTTTCATTGTCAGCCATGGTAGGAGTTGTATTAGAAAGATTACCTGAAAAAGTTTCACAATAAAATCTAACTAAACGACGAGATCTAAAATCACGTCGCCAAACAAGCATAAAACAAAGTTAATATACAGATTAGGCGGTATAACCAACCAATACAAATAAAACAAAGTTAATATACAATATAAATATATAGAAAATTAGGCGGTATAACCAGCCAATAAAAATAAATATAGGCGGTATAACCAGCCAATAAAAATAAATATACTTATAAACTTATATACTTAGTATTGCCTCCCCGGCAACGGCGCCAAAAACTTGATGGAGACTCAATTAAGAGTTGTAAACCCAAGTGCAGGTTATGTTCAAGTAATAAATTCTCGGGTGTCCGAGGTCGAACCACAGGGAAGCGTATTAGTAAGTATAAGTTTATAAATATATAAGACAAAGAAAGTAAACAAGATATTAGGGAATCAACAACAAAATAAGATAAACAAGATATTAGAGAACAAAATAAACAAAATATAAAAGAAATTAAACAAGATATAAAAAACAATAAGAAAAGATGTTGAGGTTAGAGAATCCACTCTTGGTGTTATGCTAAGATTAATCTTGTTTTATTACACAATTGAAATCCACACATAAAGGAGGTTCCAATCGGAAGGTTTAGCAATTCAGTCCAAATTGTCCAACGTCCATAGCATATGATATTATGTTCATTTGGTGTCCTTAAAACTCATAAAAAGAGTCCAAGCATTCCTTATGCCAAGGTATATGTCTACAACAAATCAATGTTATGAAACCAAGCATTTACTGTGCCATTTTCATTGTCAATAATGAATCAAGATCCCTACTTTGCAAGTATGATTTTAAACCAAAAGAAAATATTATCTATACTAGTGTTTATAAATGATTATTCATTTTAGCTCATGTTTAAGAGACTAACCTTAGCATTTACCAAAAGCTTCACCTCATCACCTCAACAATATGATTAGCAACACATACTAGATATGAATAAAATGAAAAGAAATGTAAGAAGCATAAGTAAATAAAGAAAAAGAAAACTAGAGAAAGGAAAGAAGAAGAAAACTTAGAGAATTTTATTACAATGGCTAATATCCTCCCAATCTATCTTTAATGCTCATCCAAGGCCCTCTATTTATACACATTTTGGAGAGCTAAATGACAAGAGACAAGATTTATAAATTTCAAAGGTAGGTATAATAGGTGGGTGCATTTTTCTAACAATTTTCGTCATATTGTATGACAATTCTGATCAGCCAGCTTGATGGTCGATTTTGTCAATGTTGGAGGCTCTATCTGATCAAATGGTCTTCTAGAAAAATATACCCCTATCAGTTACGGATCCATAGCCGTTGGAATCAGATCATTTGCTCATGTGGATCGGAAGATATGGTCAAAATACCAAAACAGGTCAGCACAGACGTCATTGCACATCAGCCAACTTGATGGTCGATTTCGCTAGGGAAAACGACTCCGTTTCAAGAAGTGTAAAACATGAAAAAGATAGATATGCCTCTTAGCTATGCACTGTAAAAATTTCAGCCTTAATGCTTTAGTGAAACTCCAGATATAGCTGATATGGCAAAAGGTGTCGGAACTGGAACTGAATTGGATTTGCCCTTAATTCTTGATTTAACCTAGTAATCTGAAATCACTCAAAGAAACTCGTGAAAAACACCAAATTACATAAAAATATAAAATATCATAAACACAATTAGACTAAGCAATAATAACTCGTATTTGACACAAAACAATAATAAAACATAACTAAGAACTATATAATGACCAGAAACCATTTTAGGAACATGACTTTGATGTATAAGGATCTCACAATTATATATAATTCCTTTGCAAGGCCATTATGTTTCATGGGCTTCATCCGATTATACTTAATAACTCCTTATCATTATACTAACATGAAGAAAAACCTTGTATCACTAAAACATAGTGATGGGTTTGCATTATTGGTTTTTTATGCCTGACCAAATCGATTGGCTCTAGGGCATACACCAACAGATGATATTTTTATGTTGTCATGAAAAGATCCTAATCTAAAGGCTAGAATTGATGAAAAAATTAGGGCAATCCCTTCGAGGGATGGGAGGCCAACCGGCCAAGCGTAAGAGAGGGGAGGGAATGTTTTATTTTTTCCTTAAGAGGCTGGTCATTTGAGAAGAAGAGGCAGTAGCTAATTTGGCAAAAAAGATGTTTTTGAAAGAAAAGAAGAAAGGTTTTACCAAAATTCTTGGAAGGTAGCCATTTCTACCTAGCTCTAGCATGATTTTCTTCTTCATTTCTCATGTAGTTTTCTTTGTTTCCTATGTGATTTCCATCCTTTTTTATGAAAAATAAAAGTTTTGAAATGTTTTTTTTTAACTTTCATCTATTCCGTTTCCAACAAAAATAGAAGAAAACAATTTTTGTTTACTAACTTTTCAACATGGCCGAAACTTGCATTGGTGCTTGCCTTGATTTTGTCTTGTATTTTGGTTGTGAAAAAATGATTGTGGAAGCTTTACTCATTTATTTCTTCTGATTTTTTTTTTCAAAATAAATGAACTAAAAGAGGTTGAAATGGCTACATGATCTTGATAAACATCAAGTGACCATGGTTAGGGGAGGGCAATGCCCATTTGTACCAACCATAGAGTTCACCTCTATTTTGTTGTTAGCTTGGTTTATTTTTTGATTTGTGGGTTGGAAAGGCATCATGATCTTGTCAATACCAAGTGATTATGGTTAGGGGAGGGCTATGCCCATTTGTACCAACCATGGAGCTCAACTTTCCTTGTTTTGATTACCAATTTTTATTTTTATTTCATTGCATGTCCATGTTTATTTTCATCATGTTCTTTGCATTATTTTTATGCTATATTGGCTTTTACATCATTTCCATGTAGTAATAGTTCCCTATAGCTATTCGGCCATCTATGTATTCTTGATGATGTCTTGCTTTTTTCCATATCTTGCATGATTAAACATGTTTGCATCTTGCATCTTTGCCATACAGCCATTCGACCATCCATGTATTCTTGATGATGTCTTGCATTTTTCCATATCTTGCATGATTAAGCATGTTTGCATCTTGCATCTTTTCCATATAGCCATTCGGCCATCCTTGTACATTTTTGGTTATGACTTGCATTTTGCCATATCTTGCATGATTAAGCATGTTTGCATCTTGCATCTTTGTCATATAGTATACGACTATCCTTGTACATTTTTGGTTTTGACTTGCATTTTTCCATGTCTTGCATACTAAGTATGTTTGTATCTTGCATTTTTGCCATGTATCATATCTTGCATTCTTGTCATGTAGTATTCGGCTCTCCCATGCATTTTAGGTCTAGGTCATGCTTTACATTATATTTGCCTATGTCATGCGTGAGGTCATATAGCTATGTCATTTATAGTCTAGATGCATTCTCATGCTATATTATCCATAAGCCATCACCATACATTCAGCCATTCACATGCCTTTATTACCATGAGATGCTATTCATTACATTTTTAATAAATAAGGCAATATTCCCGAGTTCAATAATTCGTGGTTGTCTCTGCTGGGTCTGCTGGAGAGGTTATCATCAATTATTAACGAAGGAATACCCTTTTACAAAATAAAATGATTAAAAAAATTTCAAAATAATTAAGACTTTCTATGTTTTGTCGGGTTTGTCGGGGAACATGAAAAGATATGTATTGATAAATTCTGAGTCATTCTCAAATCCATGTCATTTTATGCCATGTCACATGCCACATCATCATATGCCATGTCATTCTGCTTGTCATGTCGATTTCATTCAAATGCCATGCCATTTTTCATATCATGTCGATTTCATTCACATGCCATGTCATTTTATGCTATGTCATTCTACATGTCATGTCGGTTTCATACACATGCCATGTCATTTTATGCCATGTCATATGCCACGTATCATATGCCATGTCATTTCTGCTTGTCATGTCGATTTCATTCACATGCCATGTCATTTTATGCCATGTCACATGCCACATCATCATATGCCATGTCATTCTACTTGTCATGTCGATTTCATTCACATGCCATGTCACATGCCACATCATCATATGCCATGTCATTCAACTTGTCATGTCGATTTCATTCACATACATGTCATTTTATGCCATGTCAAATACCACGTCATCATATGCCTTGTCATTCTACTTGTCATGTCGATTTCATTCACATGCCATGTCATTTTATGCCATGTCACATACCACATCATCTTATGCCATGTCATTCTACTTGTCATGTCGATTTCATACACATGCCGTGTCATTTTATGCCATGTCATATGCCACGTCATCATATGCCATGTCATTTCTGCTTGTCATGTCGATTTCATTCACATGCCATGTCATTTTATGCCATGTCACATGCCACATCATCATATGCCATGTCATTCTGCTTGTCATGTCGATTTCATTCACATGCCATGTCATTTTTATGCCATGTCACATGCCATATCACCATATGCCATGTCATTCTGCTTGTCATGTCGATTTTATTCACATGCCATGTCATATGCCACGTCATCATATGCCATGTCATTCTACTTGTCATGTAGATTTCATTCACATGCCATGTCATCTTATGCCATGTCACAGGCCACGTCATTCACATGCCATGTCATCATTTCATGCCATCACCATATCATTTTATACCATGTCCTATGCCATGTCATCTTGCTTGTCACGTTAATTTCATTCACATGCCATGTCATCTTATGCCATGTCATCGTGCTTGTCATGTCGATTTCATTCACATGCCATGTCATCTTTTTCCATGTCATCCTATGTCATTATGTTTGCTATGTCGATTTTAGTCACATGCCATTTTTCATGCCATATCGATTTCATTCACATGCCATGTCATTTTATACCATGTCACATGACATTCATTCTTATGCCATGCCATCCACGTGTCATGTCGATTTTATTCACATGTCATTTTATGTGTTATGTCAATCTTTGTCATTACTTCTTTTCTTAGGTCATAATAAAATGTTTATCATATCATGATAAATATGCATGATTATTTAATTACTGACATTTCTGCATAATCATGATCATTTTCTATGTTTTTACAAAGGATATTTTTGTAAATCAAGATTATTCCCTTAGTTAAAATAATTCATGAATTCTCTACTGGGTCTGCCGGAGAGGATATCATCGATTATCATTAATAACGACATATTATTTTTAAAATGAAAATGATTCGAAGAATGTTAAAATTAAGGAAAAATTCCATATTTTGCTTAGCCTGTCGGAAAAGATGGAAAATTTTATGCTAGCAAATTCCGGATCATTTTTGAATAAAATATGAATTTTTAAGGGAATTATTTATAAACACTAATTTAAAACCGATTTTTTTTACTGAGATTCGAGATAACATACGACTAATAAGGTACCATTTGGTATGGGAGTTGTGGGGGTGCTAATCCTTCCCCGGACGTAACCGACTCCCGAACCCGCACTCGTTTTTCTCTGGTTTAAAGCGCAGATTTCAAAATTGGTTTTAAAAAATGTTTTAATTAATTTTAAAATGTTTTTATAAAAAAAAACCAATTCTAATAGGTGGCCGATCACACCTAGCCAAAAAGATTGGTGGCGACTCCATTTTTTTTTTCGGGGTCGTTTTCATACCCTCGCCCTTTTTATTTTGTGAGGAATCAAGTCGTCTTTTCCATTGATTGCCTGTTTTTCCCTTCAACTCACTCGAGCGGGTCCACCCAGGATCACATATCGACAGCTTGGCGACTCTGTTGGGGACTTTAGAGAGTCATGCTTAGATTTAGTTGCATATTATCGAAAGTATAGGTTTTGGTTGGTGTTTACTTTTAATTCCCATTTTCTAATAAATTTTTTTTTGTTGAAAATAATCAAGTATTTTAAGTGTGTTCATTTCTCATGTGCATGCATATTTTACTGTTCTCTGGTTAGTTCATTTAACATGTCAATATTATTCTTTATTTAATTAATGCTTTACATTGTTTAATTTTGTCTTTGTTAAATTGTTCGGATTTTAGGATAGAGGTATAGAATAGGTGGTGAAAGGTTTGTTTGTTCCTCCTCACACACTATACTTGCATTTGCATAACATGAACCCTCTACCTGGGTTCCGTCCTTTAGGTGGAAGTAAAGTAACTACGCTCATGAGGTGTTAACCTCCGCAAGGGCTACCGAAACACTTTCGAAGTAGTAGACTACCTACGCCTTTGTGGGGTGATAACCTCCATATAGGTCTGGGAAATACACTATAACAAATTTAACGTGCTTTTATCAGGGTGCCTTACTAGCCTTCACTCACGATAGTAAGGAGCAATTTGGAGCTTTTTTAGAACTAATGCAACTTCATATAGTGAGCTTAGGCGAAACCATTTCTGTTAGAAGTACCAGAGCTAGGAACACTCGGAGGAACCTTTCTCACCTTTAGCTATTTATTTCAATATCGCATTGATTTGATTATTATATACCATTACTGACTCGTTTCCCTTTGTTTTGTTTGTTTTGTTTTGCTTTGTTTTCATTGTATGCATCATGGTCACTTAGGAGTGTTTGCTTTAAGCGAAATTCCAATCAGAGGGGTTTTCGTTACGGTCATGGAACACTGAGATCTTGCTCCAATGTTAGTTATTTCTAAGACATACCGAGAGGTCCGAACAGAGTCAGAGAAACATCAGGTTGACAAAGGAGACCGTTTGACTAAAAGCGTCGTGTCTATTCTTCCCGAGTCAGTTCATTTAGATCTGGGTCAGAATGATTTGACAGAGCTAGAGGAGATTTGGAGACGATGGGGAATTGCAAGGAAAAACGAGTTTACCAAGAAGTATGGCAACATAGCATTACTTCTCCCAATCCAGATAGCTGAGCAGTTGGTCAGAGTAGTGGTATAGTTTTGGGATCCCTCTCAATGATGTTTCACATTCAATCGGGAGGACATAACACCCACCATCGAGGAGTACTCAATCTTGCTTTGTATCGAGTCTTCCACCCCTTATAAGATATATTGCAAGCAGCAAAAAGCAGTTAGTTTTCGTAGAAAGCTATTTGACATATTGGGTATGGAGATTCCGATTGACTCTCTGAATATTAAAAAGAAAGGTTCGAGTGTTTGTATCCCATGGGTATTCATACGAGATTATATCATGAACAACCCGGGGAATGATTGTGTGGTGGATGTCTTTGCCTTGGCAATCTATGGTTTGGTAATATTTCCAAAGATTTTGGGGCACATTGAGATGGCCGTAGTGGATTTCATTGAGTGCCTAGGAAAACAAATGGATCCTGCTCCTGCTATTCTTGCCGAGACATTTAGATCACTCAAATTCTGTCGAAGAAAGGGCGAGGGACTTTCGAGGGATGTGCATAGCTCTTGTATGTTTGGATCCAAAGTTATTTTTGGGGGATGATAAGGAGAAGCTTCGTCCCTACATAAGCACTTTCATTCCTTTTAAGGAATTCTGCAAGAAGGAATGGATAAGAAAGGGAGATAAGAAACAATGGATAATGACACTTCGCCACTTAGCTCGAGAGGACGTCACTTGGAGAGCTCCATGGATGTCGATGGGATCCATTCTGTATAGCTGTGGAGACAAACCATGGGTTCTATTAATGGGAATTCGGGGAGCTATCAATTATGCACCCCTCCTAGTACGAAGGCAGTATGGGTCTGAGCAGTTCATCCCGATTACTCATGGGCTCGCTTTGGTGGATTTCGCATATGATGGGCCTGGGTACCTAAAGGAAATACGTGAGCTCATCAAGGCATGGAGAAAGTTGCATCGATCAAAATTGGGTAGATATACCGACAACTCTACTCCCGGATACCTGATTTGGAGAGCCAAAAGGATCCAAGACATAGTGCTCCCTACTGAAGATGCCTCTGTTTATCCCGTAATCCTTCAGCCATAGCCGGTAGTACTCTCAGAGATCGAGCTTGTTCGACAAGAATTAGAAAAGGACAAAGGGATGTTAAAGCATGAGTATGATAAGCTTCGGGAAGAAGTCAATGATTTGAAGACCGACCTTGAGATCCAAGAAGCCAAGGCTTGAAGGTTGGTTAACGAATGAGAGATGGCGCAATCCGATATATGGGACTTACATCAAGAGAACAAGAGGCTAAGAACCAAGGGATAGTTCACTAGAACTAGTAGGTCTCTGAGCACCCATAGAAAGAGATAGAAAAGCTTCATAAAGAATTGGACTTCTGGAAGGGTAAGGTTAAGGACATGCAAGGAAAATGAGTCCTAATTTTCTCATGAGCGACAAAAGTGGGGAGACGCACGGTCACTGATATCGACCAAGTTGGAAAGATGCCTACAAGAGAATGAGCTATTGAAAGAAAAGTTGGGAAATGAGAGGGAAAGGAAATCCATTCTACTCCAGGAGTATGAGAAACTCCATGCGACTATTCAGGCCTTAGAGCATCAATTGCAACATCGAAAGACTGACATCGATGCCATCATTCGAGAATGCAGAGAGAGGAAGGTCGAATAGAGCCAGGCAAATGACTTAGCTTTGGATGCTAGCTTTAGGTGGAAAACTGAGACTTTCGGAAGGCAACAGTATATAGACCACCTGACTAGGCAAATTCGCAAGGCCGTGGTCAAAGCTAGAGAGATATTGGAAAAGCTAAAGACTCTGAGGCATGATGTCAACCCGATAGGGGAGCATGGATAGCATTTTGAATTTCCTGGAGGAGGCTCAAGATCAGTATGAGCAGATACACTCTTTTTATGTAACCTGAGAGTGAGAGAGGATATGTAACAAGTTCCCATGAATTAACGAAAAAACCTTTGTGTTGGAATTTGATCTTAAGGCAAATACTGTTAGTTGCATCATCTTATTTCATACAATTAAAGAAGAATACATTTATTCATCTATTTGTTTGATCACTCATGCATTGATTTATTCATTCATCACACATTTAATTAATAAAAATAATAATGTGCCATGAAATTCTAATCCGTGGCATTTACATTAAGGTTCAAAAATGGGCGCCCACCGAAACTCCCAGAGAGAAGCACTCCCTATCAGTATAATACTCGATCACAAGTCAGGATCATGGAGAATGAACGGGTAAAAAGGGATATCAGGGAAGTAAAAACGCCTATGATTAGAGTATGGTTTGTGTAGACAACTAATTTTGTCCGAACCACTAAAATAGGTATGTTTTCTTCTTAAAGTGTTGTTTCAGAATGCAAAAAGTATTTTCTCATCCTGCAGGTGGTACTCCGAGACTTAGCTTAAGAAAGCAGACATAAAAAGTCAAACTTGAAAAAGTCAACCCCAAAAAGTCAACTACTAAAAAAGTCAACCCATTTTCAGAATCAAGATTTGAAGTTCAATTGAAAAATGGTGAAAGAATTTTGATAATCCGAGGTCTACATTGAAAGATATGGAGTTCGGAAGTTGGGTTACGGAGATTCAGTAGAAAGAAAACCCTAGTTAGGGAAATTTAGGGAAAAGTGCTTAAACGATCAAATTGGTCGGAATTGAGGGTTCCAAATGAATGATAAGCACTGGCTATGGGTAATGGAGAAGCTACTTGGAAGAAAAATTGAAAGAAAAGTCACTCTGGAAGAAAATCAAAATTTAGGTTTTTAGTGGATTTTGGTGAAATTGGGAAAAATTGCAGAAATGGCTTGATTCGGTAAAACTAAAGCCCTTAATTGATGAGGAGTGATTAAACAAAGATAGCCCAAGGCTTAGTTTGAAGAAAATCCGAGAAAAGAGCCGATTAGACAAAAAAAAGGAAAAACGAGGAAATTCCCGGTAGTGAAAAGAGGAAAAACCAGATTGGAAGGGAATTTGATCGTAAAAATTGGGCATTTTAGGACCAAATCCAATTCAATATATGACAGAGGCCCAGGAAAAGAAAATCTGAAAATCGGAATTGTTTTGAGCAAAATCGGGCTTCGGAGGTAAAAGGGCAAAATTGGATAATTTGGGAAAAATAGAAAATGAACTCCAAAAATTCTAAAAATTTACAGTCTCATTCTTAAACCATTTCGAAGACATTGGGGAAAGAAAATCTAGATTTGGAGTTCGTTTGCAAAATGGCCAAATCTCGGGTCCCCTATGTAGAAATTCAAGAAGATAAATCCCGAAAAAATACCAAATGAACTCCAAAAATTATGAAAACGTGCAGATCTCATGCTTAAATTATTTGGAAGAGATTGGCGAAAGAAAATCCAGATTCGAGTTCGTTTGCAAAATGGCCAAATCCCGGGCCCACTATATAGTAATTCAAGCAGATAAACAAATGAGCTCCAAAAATTCTGAAAACTTCCAGATCACAATTTTAAATTATTTGGAAGAGATTGGTGAAGAAAAATCTAGATTCGAAGCTCGTTTAAAAAATGGTAAAAGTTCGGGTGCACAAAGGGCCAATTTTGGATGAAAAATACGAAAAAATAGCAAATGGGATCCAAAAATTATGAAAACCTTCAGAATTCAATTTTTTATTATTTAGGAAGTATTAAAAAAAGTAATTTTGAATTTAGAGTCCGTTTTCTATTTAATTTGGTTTGAGGGTCAAAAAGGTTATTTCATCGAAAAAACCGAATAAAGCCTTTAAAAAATTGGAGATTGGGCTGGATTTTAAAAGGAAAATCAGCCAAGCCCAAAATGGAGACTGATTTTGCTGAGATTTTAGATCAAAGGGTCAAGAGTGAAGAGGAAGGTAGTTATTTTTCTTGATCAAGCCTTTGAAATTATGACACATGGACCAATGGATGAAAAGGGATGATGTCATATTTATGGCATCCTACTTATGACATCTTCATGACATCATATTTAGGAGCTGATTTTTCCAATCTAATGGTGGGATTTTACATAGAAAGTATCTTGAATTAAATTAGAAAGCATCTTGAATTAAAGGCCATTGGATCAAAATTGGTTAGGAAAAAACTACAACATTCTACACAATTCTTATACCATTTGGCCAAGCCTTTTTGGAAGGGGGGAATTCAAATTTTTGCTAGAGCTTTGAAGGCTGAAAGGAGGCAGTAGCTAAGGAAAAAAAAGAGAGAAAAAATAAAGGAAAAAGAGAGGAGAAAAAAGAGAAGGAAAAGGAAAGGTTTTAGCTTGCTACTTCTTGATTTGGAAAGCTAGAGCAAGGTAGCTATGTTCTTTCATGGTTTTCTCATACTTTGTTGACATGATTTTGATATTTTGATTGTCATTTTATTCTCTTTTATGAAATAAACTTGTTTTTTAAAATAAGTTCTAAGGAGCTTCTACTTTGTTTTTATAAAGAAATCAAGAAAACAAGTTTTTCTCTATTATTCATCATAGTTGAATGAATCACTTTCATTAAATGATTTTGTGTTTGATCTTGTTTATCTTATTTTTTTTGTGGTAGGTTAGCTTACTTGTGGTAGATTAGCTTGATTGTGGTAGGTTAGCTTAATTGTGGTAGTTTAGCTATAGACCATGCCATGTGTTTGTGAAAATGTCTAGCTATATTCATGCATTTGTAGTATGATTGCTTAGTTTAGCCTGTTTCCTTTTTAGTCTTGTATTTAGTATGCCATGTGTTTGTGTTATTGCCATGCATTTTTTAGGTCTAGGTCTCATTTGCATTGCCAAGCATTTCATGCATTTTAGACCTAAGTTGCATTAAATGCCATGCAAGTTCATTTTAGGTCTAGGCCATATTCTCTATGCCATGCATTTTTCATGTCATTTAGGTTTTAAATCATGCATTCAATTTTCTGTATGATCATGCATTTCATGTCATGTCACATGATTTATG
This sequence comes from Fremontodendron californicum, assembly GCA_030761205.1. Lineage (NCBI taxonomy): Eukaryota > Viridiplantae > Streptophyta > Magnoliopsida > Malvales > Malvaceae > Fremontodendron > Fremontodendron californicum. Next base: position 11,366,895 of record JAULJL010000022.1, read on the forward strand.
ACTTAGGCCAATCAATGGTTCAAAGTCATGCTCACTTGAGCATACTTGTGGAAAATTAAAGAGTTGTCAAATTGATTATTCTACCTTTGTGATTTTTTTTACAAGACAATTTTTTTCTAACTTTTTAAAAGTGTTAGCTACTGTTTGTGGGTCTTTAGGAGAGTCTCCAACATTTTTACTTCGGTTTTTAAATGATTTTATCAAAGACAAAAAAATGTGTTTTGGCAAAACAATTTTTCACACAGTACTTGGACTTTCCCGATTTTTCTGGGAAGTCATCTTTAATCAAAAAATTAAGCCAATTTTTTCTCGTGTAGTTTTACATGTTATGAGTCTCCAATATTTTTGTAGATTTTTTTGAATTTTTAAAAATAGGTTAAGAAATCGTGTTTTAAAATCGGACAGTAGAGGCAGATTTCAATACAAAAGAAAAACAATTGTTAAATTTGGCTAAGGCATTTAGAGGGGATTGGTTAGAAACCTTAGCTACTGTCTTAGGGTAATTTCTAAGCCTTTTTAATCTCTAAAAATGAATTTATAAACCTCGGATTAAGGGTGGTCAAGTCCGGAATTTTAAACTTAGAAAATTAGAGCCATTTTTAAAGGGTTTGGCTAGGGTTTCAATCTTCATTCAAGTTTCTTTCAAAATTGTTTTCAAACAAATCACAAAGTATTTTGATTTTAGAAAATTTAATATGATATATTATCCTAAGGTAGCTGGATATCTTTTTAGATATACGGATTTCCTTAATTAAAGGAAAAAATACACTTTCATTTATTGCATTTTCCATATTCATGCATTTTATATAATATGTCATTTTTTCTATGATAATTTCTATGATGTTGTTATTATTTTTTATTTATATTTTTGATGTTATGTTGTTTATTATATGGTTTTTAATATTACATGATATACTATGCTTTTATTTAGTTATTTAGTTTTGTCACATTATTTAGCATATACTACGTTCATTCGTTATTATTTTTTTATTTTCATGTATATTATATGATAGCATTATTTTATGTTTCATGTTATTTAGATTATATGCCATATCATTTATATTTGCCATGTCATTTAAATCATTTTATTTCATTTAGAATATATCATGTTACCTAGGTCATTTCATTTCATATAGAATATATTATGTCACTTAGGATATTTCATTTCATATAGAATATATCATGTTACCTAGGTTATTTCATTTCATTTAGAATATATCATGTGACTTAGGATATTTTATTTCATTTAGAATATGATATGACATTTAAATTATATCATACCATTTAGGTTGCATTATATTATCTAGACTTTGCTATGTCATTTTATTTATGTCACACATATTCATATTTTTAAAAATGTTTTGAAAAAGGTAATAATTTTCAATAAAATAAAGATATTCTTGAGTTAAAATAATTCATGAGTTCTCTGTCGGGTTTGCTGGGGAGGATATCATCAATTATCATTAATAACGGAATATCTTCTTTAAAACGAGAATGGTTCGGAAAATTTTCCAAAATAAGAATTTTTTTTATATTTTGCCATGCTTGTTGGGAAATATAGGAAAATTTTGAATTAATAAATTCCGGATCATTTTCAATAAAAAAATAGAATTATTTTTCTTTAAATTGGGAATTAACTTGAAATACTAAATTAAAATTTGACTTTTTACTGAGACTTGAGATGACACACGATTAATAAGGTACCATTTTATACGGACGTTTTGGGGATGCTAATCCTTCCCCACACGTAACCGAGTCCCGAACTCGCTTCTTTGATTTCTCTGGTTTAAAACACGAACTTGAAATTGGTTTTAAAAAAATGTTTTAATTAATTTTAAAATATTTTATAAAACCGGTTTTAATAAGTGGCCGGTCACACCTAGCCAAAAAAGATTGGTGGCGACTCCATGTCTTTTTCAAGGTTATTTTCAAAACCTTCGTTTTTTCTAGAGGAATTAAGTCAACTTTTCCCCGATTTTTTTTAATGTCACGCTTAACGAATAATAAAGTCTTGCAATGAGACTTGTTATTTTTTAGGTTGCGACAGCTTGGCTACTCCACTAGGGAAACTAGAGAGTCAGGCTTAGAATTAGTCGTGTGTTATCAAAGTCTTGATTTTTTTTGGTTTATTTGGTATTTAATTTTAATTCCCATATTTTTTTAAATAAGGAGAATTTTGAAAATAATAAAATGTTTTAAATATGTCCGTATTCATGTGCATACATATTATTGTTGTTCTCCCATTATTTTGTTGCATATATTTATTCTTTGCTTAATTAATGCTTTATATTGTTTAATTTTGTTAGGACATTTAGAATAAGGGATGTTAGAATAGGTGGTGAAAGGTTTGTTATTTCTCCTTACACACTACACGTGCATTTTGCATATTATAGCCCTATACCCGAGTCCCGTCTTTTTAGGTGGGAGCAAAGTAACTAAGCCTTCGTGATTAACAATCCGCATGGGCTAGTGAAACACTTCCGGAGTACTAAATTACCTAAGCCTTCGTGATTAACAATCCGCATGGGCTAGTGAAACACTTCCGGAGTACTAAATTACCTAAGCCTTCGTGATTAACAATCCGCATGGGCTAGGGAAATATACTGTAATGAATTGAACCCACTTTTATTGGATTGCCTTACTAGCCTTCACCAGCAACAGTGAGGAACAATTCAGGGCTTTTACAACCGATTCACCTTCATATAGTGAATCTAGGCGAAGCCATGCCAGATTTTCGATTAGATATTCCAAAGCTAGGAACACATGGAGGAATATTCCCAATCCTTTTACTTTTTATTTTACATTTCGAATAAGTTTACATTTGCAAATCGGACAAAGATGTACGCACATCGCCGATAATAAGTTTTAACAAAAGGTTTTTTTTTTTTTGCATGCATATTATTATTGCTCTTTAGTTGGTTAATGCGTTACACTATTCTTGATCTTTGTTTTAATAAATTGTTGGGATATTTAGGATAAGGATTATAGAATAGGTGTTGAAAGGTTTGTTTTGTTCCTCCACACACATTGCACTTACATTTGCATAACCTGAGCTCTATACCCGAGTTCCATCCCTTTAAGTGGAAGTAGTAGCTACGCTCTCGTGATGATCCTCCGCATGGGCTAGGAAAATATACTCTAACGAATTGAACCCGCTTTTATCAGGGTGCCTTACTAGCCTTCACAGGCGACAGTGAGGAACAATTCGGGGCCTTTTAGAACTTCGTTCACCCACATATAGTGAACCATAGAGCCAACATAGGCGAAGCTCTGCCGATTTTTTGATAGATATACAAAAGTTAGGAACAAATGGAGGGATATTTCTAATCTTTTGTCACCTACTTCATGCATTCTGAATAAGTATTGTAGATCGGGCAACGATGAACGTATATCGCCCTTAATAAATGTGATAATTCGCCCCAAAAGCACCGTGATGCCTAAATGAGTCGATATTGTTGGGGCAAGTGTTCACTAACTTTTTAAAATTGAAAATATCAAAACATTTTTTTTCAAACATTTTTGCATTTTTGCACATTTCATGCATATGTGAATAAAGCATGTACATTTATGGTTGTATTGTTGATCTCATTTTTTGCAATAAATGGATGGTAATAATGATCTTATTTGATGATTTCATAAAACTGGTAGTGTTACATGAATATTTGGACATTGTACCATAGTAGAATCCACTACCCCAAAATTATTTTGAAAAATAATATGTTTGGTTTTTCATAGAGAAAACATGTTTCAAAAAATCATAGATTAAATTTGGAGGCAAATCTTGCATAATGAGATTTTTGAATAATCAAGATTTAGGTCCCACCAATTTCGTGTAATCATTGGTTAATTTCTTTGTATATACCTTTGTGTTAATTCATTTATTCTTTACATGTATCATTTTGACATCATGTTACAGTCCTAACATGCATGGTTATTCATTGTAAAATACATTTGTGATATTCATGGTCATTCTTTGTATCTACCTTTGTGTTAATTCATTTATTCTTTGCATGTATCATTTTGACATCATGTTACAGTCATAGCATGCATGGTCATTCATTGTAGAATACATTTATGACATGCATGGTTATTATTTGTATATACCTTTGTATCAATTTATTCATTCTTTAAATATATCATGTTGGCATCAGGTTGCATTCATGCATTCATAGTCAGCATGATTTTTCTCTATATACCCATGTATCAATTTATTCATTCTTTGCATATATCATGTTAGCATCAGGTTGCATTCGTGCATTCATAATCAGCATGATTTTTCTGCATATATCCATGCATTAATTTGCTTATTCTTTACATGCATCATGTTGACTTTGGGTTGCATTCATGACAAACATAGTCAGCATGATTTCTCTATATATGTTCATGCATTAATTTGTTTACTCTTTACATGCATTGATTTGTTTATATAAATCATGTTGACTTTAGGTTGCATTCATGACATAGTCATCATGATATGCTCATGCATTAATCTGTCATATTAACATCAGGATGCATTCATGACACACATGGTCAGCATGATTTTCTTTGTATATACTATGTATCAATCATTCATTGTTTACATGCATCATAATTGACGTCGTGTTATATTCATAGTGTATATGATCATTCATTGGGAAATATGCTAAAATGTACATGGTCATTCATTGCATATATCCATGCGTTGCTTTGTCTATTCTTTGCTTGTAGCATGTTGGCATCCTGATTTTGTCATTCCTCCTAAGTTCGAGATCCCTGACTTTGTGAAATATGATGGGATGACCGATCCGTCAGCCCACAACACTATGTTCTATCGGAAGATGACGAATCATGTAGATAATGATAAGGTTTTGATTCACTACTTTCAGGATAGCCTCAACAGGTCCGCAATTAGGTGGTATAGTAAGTTGAGCAAGGATCAGATTCACTCTTGGAATGATATGGCTAGGGCTTTTCTAAACCAGTACAAGCATATGACCGACATGGCGCTTGACCGTCTCACCTTGCAAAATATGAAGAAAAAAGCTATTGAGAACTTCAAAGAATATGTGATGGTGACTCAATTAAGAGTTGTAAACCCAAGTGCAGGTTATGTTCAAGTAATAAATTCTCGGGTGTCCGAGGTCGAACCACAGGGAAGCGTATTAGTAAGTATAAGTTTATAAATATATAAGACAAAGAAAGTAAACAAGATATTAGGGAATCAACAACAAAATAAGATCAACAAGATATTAGAGAACAAAATAAACAAAATATAAAAGAAATTAAACAAGATATAAAAAACAATAAGAAAAGATGTTGAGGTTAGAGAATCCACTCTTGGTGTTATGCTAAGATTAATCTTGTTTTATTACACAATTGAAATCCACACATAAAGGAGGTTCCAATCGGAAGGTTTAGCAATTCAGTCCAAATTGTCCAACGTCCATAGCATATGATATTATGTTCATTTGGTGTCCTCAAAACTCATAAAAAGAGTCCAAGCATTCCTTATGCCAAGGTATATGTCTACAACAAATCAAGGTTATGAAACCAAGCATTTACTGTCCCATTTTCCTTGTCAATAATGAATCAAGATCCCTACTTTGTAAGTATGATTTTAAACCAAAAGAAAATATTATCTATACTAGTGTTTATAAATGATGATTCATTTTAGCTCATGTTTAAGAGACTAACCTTAGCATTTACCAAGAGCTTCACCTCATCACCTCAACAATATGATTAGCAACACATACTAGATATGAATAAAATGAAAAGAAATGTAAGAAGCATAAGTAAATAAAAAAAGAAAACTAGAGAAAGGAAAGAAGAAGAAAACTTAGAGAATTTTATTACAATGGCTAATATCCTCCCAATGTATAATGATCCTAATACTCATCCAAGGCCCTCTATTTATACACATTTTGGAGAGCTAAATGACAAGAGACAAGCTTTACAAATTTCAAAGGTAGGTATAATAGGTGGGTGCATTTTTCTAACAATTTTCGTCATATTGTATGACAATTCTGATCAGCCAGCTTGATGGTCGATTTTGTCAATGTTGGAGGCTCGATCTGATCAAATGGTCTTCTAGAAAAATATGTCCCTATCAGTTACTGATCCATAGCCGTTAGAATCAGATCATTTGCTCATGTGGATCGGAAGATATGGTCAAAATACAAAAACGGTGCAGAACAGACGTCATTGCACATCAGCCAACTTGATGGTCGATTTCGCTAGGGAAAACGACTCCGTTTCAAGAAGTGTAAAACATGAAAAAGATAGATATGCCTCTTAACTTTGCACTGTAAAAATTTCAGCCTTAATGCTTCAGTGAAACTCCAGATATGGCTAATATGGCAAAAGGTTTCGGAACTGGAACTGAACTGGATTTGCCTTTAATTCTTGATTTAACCTAGTAATCTGAAATCACTCAAAGAAACTCGTAAAAAACACCAAATTACATAAAAATATAAAATATCATAAACACAATTAGACTAAGCAATAATAACTCGTATTTGACACAAAACAATAATAAAACATAACTAAGAACTATATAATTATACGAGTTATCACACCCCCACACTTAGATTGTTGCTAGTCCCTAGCAACGACTCAATAAAAATAAAATAAGAAAATCTAATCTAATCCATTTTCGTTGGAAATCACGGTGGCACTTAGCATGTGACACACGCCTTTAAACCCCTAGGTGTCCCTAGTGGACGAGTTTAGTCTCGTGAGGGTTTGCTAGAACGATACCCACAAACATTGAAAAACTAAAATATAAGTAAACTACATACACTAAAAATATTACTCCTAATCCTTTCAATATAAATTAGAGACAATCTTTGAACAAGTCTTATAAACTAATCAATAGCTCAAAGAATTTCACAAAAATTCATGCTTGAATGTAAATAAATGAGTTAAGCCAATATTAACATAACATATTTCAATCAAAATAGTGCATATTCAACTTAATCTCAACTTCTCACTATACTCTCATGATTTTCACTCTTTAAAGTAGTGGTAAAGTGTTTACACTCAATCAATCTCATGAAAACAGTTCTACCATATGCTTGCTTGTCCACCTATTCTCCACTATTTAGATCATACAACTTCATAAATCAAGAGGTCTTTTTTCAAGGTTGTAATGGGGCCAAAGGGTTATAATGTCGTTAAAGAACAAAAGGATAAAGATATCACAAAGGTTCCAAAGAGTTCATAGAGTTTAGAGACATAATAAGATCATACAAATAAAACTTCTCAAAACTCTTATAAAGTACATAATAACATAGGCTAAATATTCATGTTGAGCCTTTGCTTCATTCTAACCAACTTTGTAACATCTTTTTCTTTACTTTAACTAGAAGTTCAAGAGAAGATTTTTTTTTTTTTTTAATATGGGAATGTATTTGACAATGATCCCTTTCTTTTTCTCTTGACTTTTGCCTCTCTCCTCCCCCACACTTATCTTTCGTTCTAACCCAAATTTTCAAAAAGTATCCCTTGTTTTTGCAATATGTCTCAAAATATATAATCCATCTTTAGAACAAGGGTAAGGATATAAGTATATTTAGGCTAGGTGTAAGTTCTGGTTACCAATAAAATAGCATATTTAATGTAGGCTCAAATTGGCTCACTAGTGGGGATGTTCTCTTAGAACATTAATAATGGATGGCTGTTTGGCTCTGGTTATAATCCTAATGCCTCTATCATATTCATGTTGTCACATGTATCAATATAGTCTCAAACGGTTTAAAGCAAGTTCTAGAGAATCATGTAATCATAAGAGCACTCAAGAAAGAAATTAGATTGATTTGTATAATGCGTCAATCATTATAGGCTCAAAAACTCACAAGGATGATTATACAAGTCAGATTAAGTCTAAACATGCTTCTTTCTCAATCAACATATCATATTAACATTTGCTCATAAAAAGGTTGACATCAAGCTCAATTCTCATGAAAATCTTCTCACTAATAAATCTGTTTTAGACTTATGCAATTCATATCTCATCATTGTATTAAAAAGGAACTAGAACACATTAAAATAATAATAATAATAATAAAGACTCATAAAAAAAAATAGTAGACAAAAATAAAAGAAATCCTAAATCGTTCCCCCCACACTTAATTCTTACATTGTCCTCAATGTAAGTCTATTAACCCAAATGAAAGAATCATGTGTAAGAGAAAAGAACTAATAACATAAGAATAGGAATAACTAAGACTCAAAACAAAACAAACTCATGCAACCTAATTAATCCTAAAATACTAAACAAAAATTAACAAGTAAACATAAAAAGATTAAAATCAAACTGACAAGGTATGTCTCAAGTCTCCCTTACTCAGACCTTGTTCAGAATGAATACTTCTAAATTGCTTAAAACACAACAAATTTTTTTTTTTTTTTTTTTAAAAATTAGCAAAATATGTCCCTTACCCCCTACTAAAGGTAGAATTTAGGAGATATTACCTGCAGAGGTTGCTAACCACTTATTATAACTGAGACACAACAAACAAAATGTTAGATAATGTCACAAAGACAGAGTGCAATCCACTCCTTGCTCGTCCATATCTCTTTTTCTTTTTCCGAGCGTTTGCGAAACAACCGTAGCAGATAAATACTCATAAGCTTCGAGCTTTTTGAGTAAATCTTCAATGGTTGTAGCAGAAATTATGGTTCTCCTTGCCTCTGAAAACATGAATTCATTATCCACAGCATTATCTAAATATGAAAGCAAATTACTAAAATAACCATTAATATTAAGCAAACCAATGGGTTTCTTATTTGTGACCAAAGATGACCAAGAAGCCACGCAAGCTATTTCTTCCAATGTACCCAGACCTCCTGGTAAAGCAATGAATGCATCGGCAGAATGGTACATGATTGTCATCCGTTCAGGGATACTCCAGACTTGTATTTCCTTACCTACGGTAGGTCCACAAAATCCTGTGAATAGTTGTGGCACGATTCCTAGAACTGGACTTCCTCCGGCGTGTGCTGCTGTAGCGACTGCTCCCATTAAACCCGTACTACCGCCTCCATAAATCAACTGGATCTTTTGTTGGGCAAGTATTACTCCAACTCTTATGGCTTCATCAGCGAATATGTTATTTTTCCCTGGATAAGCACCTCCAAAGACACAAATTTTTTTAATGCGCTGGGACGAAGTACTTTCCATTTTTTTTTCAAGTGCCTGAAAGAGAATGAGTACATGGTGTAATATATAGAGGACTGAGTAATGAATCAGACAAGAGTAATAATGTCGCCGAAAGTGTATTTGACCTGTCAGAAGAAAATGTTATCCTAACAAAAGATTTTTGCGTGATTTCAGGAAGAAAATCAAAAAGAGAACAAAAATCAACCGTAAAAGACCAATGCAGAAAGAAAAAGAAAAAACAAGAATAATTACAAAAATCTAACAACACGTAAATTAAACCGAAATGAAGTTATTAAAATCAAACCAAAACTTGAGAAGTCATTTATTGTAGTTGTGATTGTGGCTCACATCTTCCTCTGGTTTTACGTCCAGAAACGGCTTAAACGCCTTCTATGAGTCGAGGATATGCTTCCCATCCAGTTTTCTTACAAGCTGGCAAACAGGGTCTTTTAACATCAGATTCCCAAGATGTTGCCATTCCCTTTGGAATTGCGGCCATAAATCAAGAATTTCTCTTTGTACGTCTCCACTAGGATGCGTCTCAAGAGAAAGTTGGATATTACCCAAATTCTCCTTACTCAGTCCATCCTTAATGAATTCAATTTTATCATCTCGATTAGAGGACGGAATCCCAATAGAACGACATTTACCGTTACACGTCCATCGTGCACATTTGTGGCAATTTGAACTCATGCGCTTTGCTCGTCGCTTTTTTGCAAAAGTGCTTCTACCTGTACCTGGTAAATGCAAAACAGGAAGATATTCATCTTCGCGTACCTTGGCTTCAATTATCCAACGTATGTCTTCAGGAATCCCTTTGTGCATAAGCATTCTTAATCTTTCAAATCGAACTTGGTAAAGCTTCAGTAAAATATTCCGAGGAAAAGGAGGAAATCGTTTCTGCAATCTTGTGAGAATATCATCCATCTTGAAAAAAAATGAAAAAGAAATTGAAAGAGAAATTTATATACAATATCAGTTTTGTGGGTAGCTGATGGAACCGACTTAAATAATCACGGAGTACCGTTATCCGCCATTTAACCGGGGTTAAAAAAATGTATTATTATTATTATTATTATTTTTTTTTTTTTGGAAATTAGTAAAAATTATATTTACATCTAGTTATTTTCAAAACAAGGATCAGAAAGAAAAACAACTTCTTGAGTAACATTTTTCCAAAAAGAGTTTGAGTCTTTGTCCATTTACCTTGAATACGTTACCATTTTGAGGATTCTCAATGTCAACTGCTCCATAATGATACACATGCTTAACCACAAATGGGCCAGTCCATCTTGATCTCAACTTACCAGGAAATATGTGAAGTCTAGAATTATAAAGTAGAACTTTTTGCCCAACATCAAATGTTTTTCTTGAAATTAACATGTCATGAAAGGCTTTAGTTCTTTCTTTATGAATTTTAGAATTCTCATATGCATCTTTGAATAAAGTTGGCCAGTAAAATCCACACTGTAAAATTTTTGCAGCAGTTTTCTTTGATGAAAAATGACCACCACATGCCTCGGAATGACAAAACTTAATTACACTACTTACCTCATTGTCAAGAATGCATCTTCGAAAAATCTGATCAGGACAATATTTGAACAAGTAAGGGTCATCCCAATAGAACTTCTTTACCTCATTCAGAAACTTCCTTTTATCTTGGGGGCTCCATTGAGAAGGAATTTTTCCCAAAAAGGGATATTTTAGCTCGGATGGCAATGATTTTAAATCCAGCTTGGGCGGTTCAATAGTTGATGGTACAGTGACATTTGTGAGTGATGGGAGTTCCTCAAACTTTTGTTTCCAACGATGCTTATCCTGAAAAGAATTTAACAAAGAATCAGTGTGTGAAATTTCTGAAGCATTATCAAACTCACATTCAATTAAATAAGCTTCTAAAGGATCATGGAATGTGGTAGTGGTGAGATGTTCATGAACAAGTTCTTCAATGAAATCCACTTCATGTACTTCTGAATCATCACCAGGTTGCTTGCAAATGTTGAACACATTTAATTCTAAAGTCATATTTCCAAAAGAAATGTTCAAAATACCATTCCTGCAATTTATCAGAGCATTAGAAGTTGCAAGAAATGGACGGCCTAATATAACAGGAATTTGAATATTTGGATTTGAAACAGGATGTGTGTCCAAAACAATAAAATCAACAGGGAAGTAAAAATTATCAATTTGAACCAAAACATCTTCAACTATCCCTCGAGGAATTTTTACAGAACGATCAGCTAGTTGAAGTGTAATAGGTGTTTCCTTGAGTTCACCTAAACCTAACTGTTGATAAACAGAAAAAGGCAAAAGATTAACACTAGCACCAAGATCAAGCAATGCATGTTCTATTCTAGTGTTTCCAATGATGCATGAGATTGTTGGATATCCAGGATCTTTGAATTTTGGTGGAGTAAGGTGCTGAATGATTAAGCTCACACTTTCCGTCAGAAATGCTTTCTTTTGTACATTATGTTTCCTTTTAAATGTGCACATGTCCTTCAAAAATGTAGCATAAGATGGAACTTGTTTGATTGCATCCAATAAAGGAATGTTAATCTTAACTTGTTTGAAAAGTTCATAAATTCCTGCATTTTGATTCAAATTCTTTATTGTTTGCAACCTTTGAGGAAAAGGAGCAGGATGCATACCTTTTTCTTTGTCCAAATTTTCAAGAAGTTCAGACTTACCATCATCCTTACCATTACTTTTCGGAGGGGAAAGAGGATCTTGGTCTTTTGATGGAATGTTTTTGTCAATTGCCTTTCCACTTCGAAGAGTTGTGATAGAACTGGCATTTTCCTGTTGAGTTTCATTGGAGCAAGAAACAAAACATTGAGTAGAAGGGTTAGGCTGAGGTTGAGCAGGAAACTTACCTTTTTCTTGAGTGCGTAATGAAGCTGTCAATGTGGACAAGGTGTTTTTTATCTCATTGATGTCCTGTGAAGTTTGGTTATTCACATTTGCTTGTGTTTGCATGAATGCTTGCAATGTCTCTTCCAAGGTTTGTACACGTGAAGGTTGATAGGAAAAAGTGTTGCCCGGCTTTTGAGATTGTGGTACCTGAACATGATTATTATTCCGCCAACTGAAGTTGGGATGATTTCTCCAATCAGGGTTATACGTTTCAGAGTAAGGAGAAGGAAAAGGCTTTTTAAATGTGTTTATGGAATTTACTTGATCATGCAACGCTTCTTTGAGAATGGGAATGTTTGGACATTCAGAAGTGGGGTGTCCCATGATTTCACAAATTCCACAACTTTCTTCATTTTTAACCGTTTTGACTTCTTTTACTTCTCTAAGTTCCATGGCTTCAATCTTTCTAGCCAAATTAGTTACTTTAGCTTTTATCTCATCTTCTTGACTAAAATGATATTTACCTCTGTTAGAAACAAGATTAGATCTATTGGAACTTTCAGAGGAATTATCTGTGTGCCAGGCTTGAGAGTTATCTGCCAAATGGTCTAGGTAGTCAAAGGCTTCTTCAGGTTCTTTTTCTAGAAACTCACCGTTACACATTGTTTCAACAAATTGTTTAGTTTCGGGAGTTAAACTTTCATAAAAGAAACTAATAAGACGCCATTTTTCAAAACCATGATGTGGACAAGAACTTAACAAATCTTTAAAACGCTCCCAGCACTGAAAAAATGCTTCATTTTGATTTTGATTGAAATTTTGAATCTGTCTTTTCAAAGCAGTAGTTTTATGTGCTGGGAAAAATTTCTTTAGAAACTCAGTTTGTAATTCTTGCCATGTGCCAATTGACCTTGGTTTTAAATTATGAAGCCAAATTTTTGCTTTATCTTTTAAAGAAAAAGGAAATAATTTTAGCTTGACAATCTCATTTGTACATTGTTGGTCATTAAAGGTGACACATACATCTTCGAAGTCTTTTAGAAACGAGTAAGCACTTTCTGATTCTAACCCATGGAAATTTGGAAGCAAAGCTATCATACCTGGTTTAAAACGAAAGTTGTTTGCATTGAGAGGAAAAATAAAACAAGAGGGTGATGAGCTTCGAGTTGGTTGCAAGTAGTCACGCATGGTGCGTACTTGTCTGTTCTCATCTTCAGCATGAACACTTTCATTGTCAGCCATGGTCGGAGTTGTATTAGAAAGATTACCTGAAAAAGTTTCACAATAAAATTTAACTAAACGACGAGATCTAAAATCACGTCGCCAAACAAGCATAAAACAAAGTTAATATACAGATTAGGCGGTATAACCAGCCAATAGAAATAAAACAAAGTTAATATACAATATAAATATAAATATATAGAAAATTAGGCGGTATAACCAGCCAATAAAAATAAATATAGGCGGTATAACCAGCCAATAAAAATAAATATACTTATAAACTTATATACTTAGTATTGCCTCCCCGGCAACGGCGCCAAAAACTTGATGGTGACTCAATTAAGAGTTGTAAACCCAAGTGCAGGTTATGTTCAAGTAATAAATTCTCGGGTGTTCGAGGTCGAAACACAGGGAAGCGTATTAGTAAGTATAAGTTTATAAATATATAAGACAAAGAAAGTAAACAAGATATTAGGGAATCAACAACAAAATAAGATCAACAAGATATTAGAGAACAAAATAAACAAAATATAAAAGAAATTAAACAAGATTTAAAAAACAATAAGAAAAGATGTTGAGGTTAGAGAATCCACTCTTGGTGTTATGCTAAGATTAATCTTGTTTTATTACACAATTGAAATCCACACATAAAGGAGGTTCCAATCGGAAGGTTTAGCAATTCAGTCCAAATTGTCCAACGTCCATAGCATATGATATTATGTTCATTTGGTGTCCTCAAAACTCATAAAAAGAGTCCAAGCATTCCTTATGCCAAGGTATATGTCTACAACAAATCAAGGTTATGAAACCAAGCATTTACTGTGCCATTTTCCTTGTCAATAATGAATCAAGATCCCTACTTTGTAAGTATGATTTTAAACCAAAAGAAAATATTATCTATACTAGTGTTTATAAATGATGATTCATTTTAGCTCATGTTTAAGAGACTAACCTTAGCATTTACCAAGAGCTTCACCTCATCACCTCAACAATATGATTAGCAACACATACTAGATATGAATAAAATGAAAAGAAATGTAAGAAGCATAAGTAAATAAAAAAAGAAAACTAGAGAAAGGAAAGAAGAAGAAAACTTAGAGAATTTTATTACAATGGCTAATATCCTCCCAATGTATAATGATCCTAATACTCATCCAAGGCCCTCTATTTATACACATTTTGGAGAGCTAAATGACAAGAGACAAGCTTTATAAATTTCAAAGGTAGGTATAATAGGTGGGTGCATTTTTCTAACAATTTTCGTCATATTGTATGACAATTCTGATCAGCCAGCTTGATGGTCGATTTTGTCAATGGTGGAGGCTCGATCTGATCAAATGGTCTTCTAGAAAAATATGCCCCTATCAGTTACTGATCCATAGCCGTTGAAATCAGATCATTTGCTCATGTGGATGGGAAGATATGGTCAAAATACAAAAACGGTGCAGAACAGACGTCATTGCACATCAGCCAACTTGATGGTCGATTTCGCTAGGGAAAACGACTCCGTTTCAAGAAGTGTAAAACATGAAAAAGATAGATACGCCTCTTAACTTTGCACTGTAAAAATTTCAGCCTTAATGCTTCATTGAAACTCCAGATATGGCTGATATGGAAAAAGGTTTCGGAACTGGAACTGAACTGGATTTGCCCTTAATTCTTGATTTAACCTAGTAATCTGAAATCACTCAAAGAAACTCGTAAAAAACACCAAATTACATAAAAATATAAAATATCATAAACACAATTAGACTAAGCAATAATAACTCGTATTTGACACAAAACAATAATAAAACATAACTAAGAACTATATAATTATACGAGTTATCAATATGCGCAGCGGTGGAAAAGCCTGGCCGCCCAAGTACAACCACCTTTAACTCAGAAGGAAACCATTGTCTTTTTTGTGAATACACTGCAGGCCCGTACTATGATTTACTTGTCGGTAACACCACAAAGAATTTTTTGGACATGGTAATTTCAGGGGAGATGATTGAGAATGCTATCAAGGATGGGAAAATTGAAGGAGAAAAACATCTAATATCGAGTGAAATGGGGCATCTGAAAAGAAAAAGAAAGATACCCAAGTCGTGGAAGGCTTTGCCCCACCTCCCCAATTCTCATCGTATCAACCATTTTACTCTACCCTAAACAATGTATCTCAAGGTGCTTATCCTTACCAACCAATGAGTGCAACCACTCTAGAATTTACATCTGTCTATCAATCTAACACCCTTGGGAATAATCGAAGAGGGCATAAAAAGCAAAAAAGAAATCAGGTTGACCCGATTCCTGTGACATACAGTGAGCTACTACCCCAATCATCCAGAATCACCTTGTGACACCCATGCAATTACAGCCTCTGAAGCCCCCTTATCCGAGCTGGTATGATGCTAACGAGTGTTGTGGTTATCATTCTGGCAATCAAGGTCACTCAACAGAGAACTGCCCCGCTTTGAAGTATAAGGTTAGGGATCTCATCAAGGCTGGGTCGATAAGTTTTGAAGATGGAAAGCCAAGTGTCATAAGAAACATGGTGTATAATCATATTAGGATTTTTGATGCATGTAGTTCTATACACTGTGATGATGAAAGCACTTGTTTTATGTTGACATCTATATGAAATAAATAAATTTTGAATTTAAATGTTTTATGTTCATTATATTTTAGCACTCATTTGAATTTGCAAAAAACAAAAAATGAAATTTCATGAAAATTTGTGGTAAACAGTAATAAGGGGTTTTCACATTAAATAATGGACAGTCTCGAGAATATTGATGATCATTGTTAGTAATGACCTAACATTTTCCCCTCTTTTTTAGGCTTTCCTAGGCCTAAATCTCTTGAACCGAGACCACTTGGAAAACCTAATATGAATGATTGAACTTCATAAATCATTGTCATCATAGAATAAGCAAAGATGTAGATCCTAGTCTAGGCTACGAACAAAGGAACGAAGTTTTGAAAATTTTTTGAACTCCTTGAAATTCAAACAAATGAGACATTCTTTCAATAATTTAGATCATGGTAATTTGGTGTGTGTCAAGGTTGTGCCAAAACCATTCATGTCATTTTCAACAACCACAAAACACTAATTGCCCAAACATCACTTCATGATTGACACCCTGGGGCACAATGATTAAACTAGATTATCCCGTGCCCCAGAGAAAACCCGTTTTTGGGTCATATTTTCCTTGTCTCTTCAAAGAACTCAGAATTAAAACTCAGCCTTTTCAAAATAGACCTAGACTTGCTAGTTTCCTCATTGATACAAATTCTCATGGTTAATCAAATTGAGGCATCATATGTGGAAATGATAGATACATGGTGAATAAGGAGGGATTAATACATGAATAATTGGGGCCATGCGAAAAAAAAACGAAAAAAATAAAGAAGAAAAAAATGAAGAAAAATTGTGATATCATCATTATGAGAATTCAGATGATTCCAAAGTGTAAAATGAAATTCTGATTATCTATTCCCCTAGGGATTGCTTTTCAATGAGAATATTCGGGCTTGATATGATGAATGGCCATCTTTCATATCCCTTTCGCAAAAAGAAATTATCCATAGTCACCCCTTTTGTTCCAAAAGAATTATTTCTTCTTCGAACCTTGATCAAGGATCACCCTCTACACTGGGGGGCAAATGCGAGGAAAGATCTTCTCAAAGAAAAAAAATTAGTCCTAACTCAAAGACAAATACAAAGCAAATTGAGCCCGAATAATACGGGCTCACTCTATCGAAGTAAAGAAAAAGGAAAAGATGGCAAAATGGAAGCCAAGAAGAAAACAAAAGAAAAACAAAAAAAAAAAAGTGAAAAAGTATGGCAAATGAAAGCCAAAAGCAAAGAAGAAAAAGAGCAAAGTCAAAAGGAATGAAAAGTCCAAAAGGGACATATGCTTCAAACGAAATCCTCCCCAAGAAATGATCCTTGATTTGATTGCCCTCAAATATTTTGGGCCTATTTATCCTTTCTTTCTGAACGCTGAACCATGGCCTACATTACGTGCTTTAAAAGTCTATTTTGATCAAGCATGAATATTTAATTTGAAGGGTTTTTCCTCAGATTTTATCCATCTCATCGTGTTATCATTTCACTAAGGAAGAATTTAGAATTCTCAAGTGCATGGTAGAACAAAAAAAGAGGAAAAAAAAGAGAGAGGAAAGAATGAGATTCTAGGGCGAAAACCCAAAAACGGACGGTCTAGAGTAAAATGGAAATTTTTGATGCCATCTATGATAGTGCCGATACCATAAAAGAGAAGGTCATCTTCAAGAAATGGTCATCGAGGAATATCTAGGAATTTTTGAACCTCCCAAATTGACAGCTCTCATTCGGAGGATTGTCTTCAAAAAATTGAGACTTTTTTCCTCCAAAATTAAACTTTCCGGTTTAAACATCCCTGCCAATCTTGACGCCTGTCAAAATACCTTGCTATGGAAACTAAAAGAATGTTGAATTTGTTTAGGTTCTCAATGAATTCATGATTTATAAAACCTGTTCCATTTGTGAGCTTAGAAGGGACATACATTTTTGTTGTGAAGTTTTCCTGGAAAAACCAAAATTTTGTCGTACCAAGCCTTGCCAATCCCAGTTGAAAAAAACCAGATTGACACATAGAGAAATTTCTAACAGTGATCATCAGTCTTCAAAATATTTGTACATCACACACTGTGGGGTTAATATTTTTGTTCAGAAGTTTTCAAAATGAAAAAACAAATAAAGATATTTTTTGAACCACCCATTCTTGATGTTGACATGAGATAAGGGTTTTTCTAACCCAAAGGTATAGAACTGCTAGAATAGGTCTTGACTTCCAGATATGAGAAGAAGAAATAGAACCCGTTTCAAACCTCTATTGATGAGAGTTTGAAAACTGTTGGGGCAAAGAGAATAGCCAAAATGAATTGAAGATATTCTCTGATTTGAAAAGGAAAAATGAATTTGAGAGGCTAAGCGAAAGTCTAGAAAAATGATCGGGGCATTTGCATCACTCATGAGCACTCATCTTTTTATTGAGCTTTGCATCTGTACAGTGTCGGCGTGGGTATCTGCATGGGCATTATTCCATAAGCATCTGCATTTTACCTTTATATTTACATCTTTCATGGAATTCGCATTTGCGTCATCTCAAGCAATTGCATCATTTCTAGAACCATTGCATTTTTATTATTGTGTGGTAACTGTAGTTACACTATTCATAGACCACTTAAGGGAACATGATTAGTCGAGGCATCTGCATCATTCCATGAAGTAGTTGCATCAATCTAAGAGCATTTGCATATGCATAAAGAAGCATCTGCATCAATCAAAGATATATGCATCTACATCATGAAGCATTTACATCAATCCAAGCCATTCGTATTTGCACCATGAAGCATGAGCACCTTGTTAAAGACATTTGCATCTGCATCTCTTCTCAAAGCTTTTGGGTATAATTTTCAACACGATTTTTAAAAAAAAATGAGCAAGTCTTCAGTGGTGATAGCCGAAGCCTCTGTGGAGATATCTAGAATTTTAAAAATTTTTGAATAGAGAAAGTCTTTGGTAGTAATAGCCGAAACCTCTCTAGAGATATCCAGAGTTTCTAAATTTTTTGAAAAGGGAAAGTCTTTGGTTGTGATAGCCGAAGCCTCTGTGGAGATATCCAGAGTTTTAAAATTTTTTGAAAAGGGAACAAGTCTTTGGTAGTAATAGCCGAAGCCTCTGTGGAGATATCCAGAGATTTTTTTTTTAATTTTTTTTAAAAGCAAACAAGTCTTCGGTGGTGATAGTTGAAGCTTCTGGTAGAAATATCCAGGGTTTTATAATTTTGAAAAATGAGAAATCTTCTTCTGGAGGAGTTATCCAGAGTTTTCCAGTTTTAAAAATGAGCAAGTCTTTGGTGGTGATAGCCAAAGCTTCTGGAGGAGATATCCAGAATTTTATTCAACATCTGCATCTATATCAAGAAGCATTTGCATCAGTCTAAGTCATTTGAATCTGCATCAAGAAAATTTGCATAAAATCAAGTCATTTACATTTGCATTAATCTAAGTCATTTGCATCTACATCAAGAAGCATTTGCATCAACTAAAAACATTTGCATTTGCATCATGAAGCATTTGCATCCTCTCTCAAAGCTTTCAGGTATAATCGAACTCGTTCTGCTTCTCAAAAGAGTCACGTCCCGAGACCACTACTGAGATATTTTGTTTTAAATTTGAATTCGTTCTGCTTCTCAAATGAATCGAGCCCCGAGACCACCGTCGAGGTACTTTCTTTTATTTTGAACCTGCCGAGCCCAGAATTTTACTTTTTTAAAATGAACAAGTCTTTGGTACTGATAGTTGAAGCTTCTGGAAGTGATACCCAGAATTTTTACAAATTTTAAACAGTGAAAAAGTCTTTGGAAGTGATAGCTGAAGTTTCTGGAGGAGATACTCAGAATTTTACAAATTTTAAACAGCGAGAAAGTCTTCAATGGTGATAGCTGAAGCTTCTGGAAGTGATACCCAAATTTTTTACAAATTTTAAAAAGTGAGAAAGTCTTTGGTAGTGATAGCTGAAGTTTCTGGAGGAGATACCCAGAATTTTACAAATTTTAAACAGTCAGAAAGTCTTCGGTAGTGATAGCTGAAGCTTCTGGAGGAGATACCCAGAATTTTACAAATTTTAAACAGTAAGAAAGTCTTCGGTAGTGATAGCCGAAACCTCTGTGGAGATATCCAGAGTTTTAAATTTTCTGAAAAAATGAGCAAGTCTTTGGTGGTGATAGCCGAAGCTTTCTGGAGGAGATACCTAGAATTTTAAACATAGTTGAGAACAAGACAGGTTAAGATCCCGAGACCATCATCGAGGTCATTTCTTCTTTTGCAAATCGAACTTGTTTCCTTAAGACAGGTTGAGCCTTTATTAGTCAGGGAACTCAATTTAAGGACAAAATCTTCTATTTACAGCTTTTTCAAAACAAAAATGAAAAAAATGAAAAAGAAAAAATGATGAAAAAGAAAAAATGGAAAAAAGAAACTCCCTTTCCCTTCCCTTCACATGTGATTTCACTAACCGAACAAAATTATTGTTTGTTTATCTTTGCCAGATTCCTGACTCTCAACAATAGCCAAAGAGGTGCAGTTGTAGACACCTAATTTTGTCCGGACCATTAAAACAGGTATGTTTTCTTCTTAAAGTGTTGTTTCAGAATGCCAAAAGACTTCTCTCATCCTACAGGTAGTACTCTGAGACTTAGTTTAAGAAAGCAGACTTAAAAAGTCAAACTTGTAAAAGTCAACCTTAGAAAAGTCAACCCCAAAAAGTCAACTACTGAAAAAGTCAACCCACTTTCGAAATCAAGATTTGAAGTTCAATTGAAAAATGGTGAAAGAATTTTGATAATCCGAGGTCTACATTGAAAGATATGGAGCTTGAAAGTTGGGTTACGGAGATTCAGTAGAAAGAAAACCCTAGTTCGGGAAATAGGGGAAAAATGCTTAACGATCAAATTGGACGGAATTGGGGGTTCCAAATGAATGATAATCACTAGCTATGGGTAATGGAGAAGCTACTTGGAAGAAAAATTGAAGGAAAAGTCAATCCGAAAGAAAATCGAGAATTAGGGTTTTAGTGGATTTTGGTGAAATTGGGGAAAATTACATAAATGGCCCGATTCGGTAAAACTAAAGCCCTTAATTGATGAGGAGTGATTAAACAAGGATAGCCCAAGGCTTAGTTTGAAGAAAATCCGAGAAAAGAGCCGATTGGAGAAAAAAACGAAAAACGAGGAAATTCCCGACAATGAAAAAAGGAAAAACCAAATTGGAAGGGAATTTGATCGTAAAAGTTGGGTGCTTTTGGACCAACTCCAATTCAATATATGACAGAGGCCCAGGAAAAGAAAATCTAAAAATCAGACTTGTTTTGAGCAAAACCAGGCTTCGGAGTTAAAAAGGCAAAATTGGATAATTTGGGAAAAATAGAAAATGAACTCCAAAAATTCTAAAAATTTGCAGATCTCATTCTTAAACCATTTTGAAGAGATTGGTGAAAGAAAATTCGAATTCAGAGTTCTTTTGCAAAATGGCCAAATCCCGGGTCCCCTATGTAGAAATTCAATAAGATAAATCCCGAAAAAATACCAAATGAGCTCCAAAAATTTTGAAAATTTGCAGATCTCATTCTTAAATTATTTGGAAGAGATTGGAGAAATAAAATCCGGATTTGGAGTTCATTTGCAAAATTGCCAAATCCCAAGCCCATTATGTAGTAATTCAAGCAGATAAATCCTAAAAAAATAGCAAATGAGCTCCAAAAATCATGAAAACTTCCAGATCAGACTTTTAAATTATTTGAAAGAGATTGGTGAAGAAAAATCTGGATTCAGAGCTTGTTTAAAAAATGGTAAAAGTTGGGGTGCACAAAGGGGCAATTTTTGAAGAAAAATCATAAAAAATAGCAAATGGGCTCCAAAAATTATGAAGACTTCCAGAATTCAAATTTTTATTATTTAGGAAGTATTAAAAAAATAAATTTTGAATTTGGAGTCCGTTTGCTATTTAATTTGGTTTGGGGGTCAAAAAGGTCATTTCACCGAGGAAACCGAATAAGGCCTTTAAAAAATTAGAGATTGGGCTGGATTTTAAAAGGGCAATCAGCCAAGCCCGTAATGGAGAGTGATTTTGCTGAGATTTTAGATCAAAGGGCCAAGAGTGAAGAGGAAGGTAGTTATTTTTCTTGATCAAGCCTTTGAAATTGTGACACATGGACCAATGGATGGAGAGGGATGATGTCATATTTATGGCATTCTACTTATGAAATCTTCATGACATCATATTTAGGAGCTGATTATTCCAATCTAATGGTGGGATTGTACATAGAAAGCATCTTGAATTAAAGGCCATTGGATCAAAATTGGTTAGGAAAAAACTACAACATTCTACACAATTCTTATACCATTTGGCCAAGCCTTTTTGGAAGGAGGGAATTCAGATTTTTGCTGGAGCTTTGAAGGCTGAAAGGAGGCAGCAGCTAAGGAAAAAAAGAGTGAAAAAGGAAAGGAAAAAAAGAGGAGAAAAAAGAGAAGGAAAAGGAAAGGTTTTAGCTTGCTACTTCTTGATTTTGAAAGCTAGAGCAAGGTAGCTATGTTCTTTCATGGTCTTCTCATACTTTGTTGACATGATTTTGATATTTTGATTGTCATTTTATTCTCTTTTATGAAATAAACTTGTTTTTTAAAAATAAGTTCTAAGGAGCTTCTACTTTGTTTTTTTAAAGAAATCAAGAAAACAAGTTTTTCTCTATTCTTCATCATAGTTGAATGAATCACTTTTGTTAAATGATTTTGTGTTTGATCTTGTTTATGTGATTTTTTTGTGGTAGGTTAGCTTACTTGTGGTAGATTAGCTTGATTGTGGTAGGTTAGCTTGATTATGGTAGGTTAGCTATAGACCATGCCATGTGTTTGTGAAAATGTCTATCTATATTCATGCATTTGCATTATGATTGCTTAGTTTAGCATGTTTCCTTTTTAGTCTTGTATTTAGTATGCCATGTGTTTGTGTTATTGCCATGCATTTTTTAGGTCTAGGTCTCATTTGCATTGCCATGCATTTCATGCATTTTAGACCTAAGTTGCATTAAATGTCATGCAAGTTCATTTTAGGTCTAGGCCATATTCTCTATGCCATGCATTTTTCATGTCATTTAGGTTTTAAATCATGCATTCAATTTGCTGTATGATCATGAATTTCATGTCATGCCACATGATTTATGACTTAAGCCAATCAATGGTTCAAAGTCATGCTCACTTGAGCATACTTGTGGAAAATTAAAGAGTTCTCAAATTGATTATTCTACCTTTGTGTTTTTTTTTTTACTTAGCCAATTTTTGTCTAACTTTTTAAAAGTTTTAGCTACTGTTTGTGGGTCTTTAGGAGAGTCTCCAACATTTTTACTTTGGTTTTTAAATGATTTTATCAAAGGCAAAAAAATGTGTTTTGGCAAAACAGTTTTTCACCTAGTACTTGGACTTTCCTGCTTTTTCTGGGAAGCCATCTTTAATTAGAGAATTAAGCCAATTTTTTCTCTCATAGTTTTACATGTTATGAGTCTCCAGTATATTTTGTAGATTTTTTTGAATTTTTAAAAATAGGTTAAAATATCGTGTTATAAAATCGGATAGTAAAGGTAGATTTGAATTCAAAGAAAAACAATTGTTAAATTTGGCTAAGGCATTTAGAAGGAATTGGTTTGAAACTTTAGCTACTATCCTAGGGTAATTTCTAAGCCTTTTTAAACTCTAAAAATGATTTTATAAACCTCGAGTTAAGGGTGGTCAAGTCCGGGATTTTAAACTTAGGAAATTAGAGCCATTTTTAAAGGGTTTGGCAAGGGTTTCAATCTTCATTCAAGTTTCTTTCAAAATTGTTTTCAAACAAATCACAAAGTATTTTGATTTTAAAAAATTTAATTTGATATATTTTCCTAAGGTAGCCGGATATCTTTTTAGATATACGGATTTCCTTAATAAAAGGAAAAACATACACTTTCATGTATTGCATTTTCCATATTCATGCATTTTATATAATATGTAATTTTTGCTATGATAATTTCTATGATGTTGTTATTATTTTTTATTTATATTTTTGATGTTATGTTGTTTATTATATGGTTTTGAATATTTCATGATATCCTATGCTTTTATTTAGTTATTTATTTTTGTCACATTATTTAGCATATACTATGTTCATGCATTATTATTTTTATTTTTATGCATATTATATGATAGCATTATTTTATGTTTCATGTCATTTCATGTCATTTCATGTCATTTAGATTATATGCCATTTCATTTATATTTTCCATGTCATTTAAATCATTTTATTTCATTTAGAATATATCATGTTACCTAGGTCATTTCATTTCATATAGAATATATTATGTCACTTAGGATATTTCATTTCATATAGAATATATCATGTTACCTAGGTTATTTCATTTCATTTAGAATATATCATGTGACTTAAGATATTTCATTTCATTTAGAATATGCTATGACATTTAAATTATATCATGCCATTTAGGTTGCATTATATTATCTAGACTTTGCTATGTCATTTTATTTATGTCACACGTATTCATATTCATATTTTTTAAAATGTTTTGAAAAAGGTAATGATTTAAAAAAAAAAAGGATATTCCCGAGTTAAAATAATTCATGAGTTCTCTGCCGGGTTTACTGGGGAGGATATCATCAATTATCATTAATAATGGAATATCTTCTTTAAAACGAGAATGGTTCGGAAAATTTTCCAAAATAATAAAAATTTCTATATTTTGCCACGCTTGTTGGTGAATATAGGAAAATTTTGAATTAATAAATTTCGGATCATTTTCAATAAAAAATTGGAATTTTTTTTCTTTAAATTGGGAATTAACTTAAAATACTAAATTAAAAATCGACTTTTTACCAAGACTTGAGATAACACACGATTAGTGAGGTACCATTTTATACGGGCGTTATGGGGGTGCTAATCCTTCCCCCCACATAACCGAGTCTCAAACCCGCTTCTTTGATTTCTCTGGTCTAAAACGCAGACTTGAAATTAGTTTTAAAAAATATTTTAATTAATTTTAAAATGTTTTATAAAATCGATTTTAATAGGTGGCTGATCACATCTAGCCAAAAAAGATTGGTGGCGACTCCATGTTTTATTCAAGGTTATTTTCAAAACCTTCGTTTTTCTACAGGAATTAAGTCGAGTTTTCCTCAGTTTTTTTTAATGTCATGTTTAACGAATAATAAAGTCTTGCGATGAGACTTGTTATTTTTTAGGTTGCGATAATTTGAGATGGTCAAAGCGGGTTTGCTTAAGCCGATATTAGATGTAAGGGAGATAGTCAGCCAGATAGAGGGCTTCTGCCAATATCATGAGTACAAAGGGCATACCATTCAGTGCTTTGGAGAATTCTTAGTAAAAGTTCAAAAGATGATGTATATGGGTGAAGCCCAGTTTTCTGAGAAGATAGAGGATCCGAAAATCAGTATGAATGAGACCGGTTATGGGGTGGATAGACCTCTAACCATATGCTATGATGAACCCAAGGAAAATGTTAGCCCAGCAATCGAAGGACCCACTCCAAAGATGATCGTAGAATTACCGTCACCTTTTCTTTACAAAGGAAATCAGACGATTCCATGAAAGTACGAATGCGACATGGCAATGCTAGGATCTTCAAACCATCAGGCAGCAGCCATGGATGTAACCGGAGTAGGGCACCTTACTCGAAGTGGTAGATGTTATGCCCCTACGACAGCCAAAATTGAAAAAACAGGGGGGCCTGACAAAAGGAAAAGGGCTGTGGGACCAGACCCTATAGAGGTAGAACAATCAGTTGAAGTTGAAAAAGATCCAACACCAGCTAGTAAGGTAAAGGAACCAGTAAATGAGAAGGAGGCCTGTGAGTTCTTAAAATTCATCAAGCACAGCGAGTACAGTGTGGTAGAACAGTTGCATCGCCAACCGACGAGGATTTTAGTGCTTTCATTGCTGTTAAACTCAGAGCCACACCGAAATGCTTTGCTGAGAATTTTGAATCAAGCTTATGTAGCAAAAAACATATATGTGGAGAAATTAGATCGGGTGGTGGGAAACATCATAGTAGATGATTACATTTCCTTCAGCTATGATGAGATACCACCGAATGGAATAGGATCCACCAAGGCCCTTCATATCACTACCACCTGCAAAGGGCACATTCTACCCTGAGTGCTCCTTGACAATGGATCGTCTTTGAATGTGATGTCATTGGCTACTTTGTCAAAACTGTCGATAGATATGTCCTACATGCTGCCGAGTCATGCCATTGTCGGAGCTTTCGATGGCACTCGATGGGAAGTAATGGGAAATATTAAGATCCCACTTTAGATATGTCCCTGTACCTATAAGGTGGATTTTCAAATGATGGACATCACCCTATCTTACAATTGCTTGCTGGAGAGGCCTTGGATCCATTCTACTGGGGCAATACCATCATCTCTCCACCAGAAATTGAAATTTGTAATGGAAGGGAGCCTAGTCAACGTATCGGGAGAGGAGGACATTATAGCCTCTGCGTCCACTGACTCCCCCTACATAGAACCGAATGAGGATGTTGTAGAATGCTTATTCAGGTCAATGGAATTTTTCAATGTCGTGTTCGTCATTGAGGGGCATAAAATTTTGAAGCCAAGGCTCTCCAAGAATACCAGGTTGGGGGTAAGAACAACAGTTGGGAAAGGCTACAAGGCAGGAAAAGGAGTAGGAAAATATCTGCAGAGGATGGCCAGAGCAATAGAAGTGGCCAGGAAGAAAGACTGATTCGATCTCGGATATCTCCCCAAAGCTCACGAGAAAAGGAAACAGATTGAAAAGAACCATAAAAGGAGGATGGCCTATTTCGCGGGTGTGGATATGGAATAGGAGCATATGAATTTCCCGCCAATCCTTCACATCTTCCGCTAGGCTGGATTTGAGTTTGGGAGTAAGAATCTCGAAGATGTGATGGTCCTGCTGGAACAGGCTTTTGAGAAACTTTATGGAGTTGGAGACAAACAACCATATGATATGATGGTCAATATGGCTGAAATAGAGGAATAGAGAGAGGAGGGCACTAGTTGGATGGTGCGTCCTTGCCCACCGGGTTATGAGCTAACCAATTGGAGTGTGACTGAACTTCCCATAGTTTATAGGTCTACTCCAGTGTAATGCTCGAATCAACCTTAATTGCCCTTGCCCGAAGGCATTAAGAGTCATCTATACGGGCTTATGTTTAAAGATTATCACTTAATAAATAACAACCATGATGCATTTCCTTCCTATTGATGTGTCCACATTCTTTTATTCTTTAATTCTTTCATATATGCCTTCCTATATTGTTTCTTCCTCACCTATTTACAGGTTCCCGGATACGGAATATGAGGATTGTCCTGTCAATAATTCTGAAATTAATTTTGAAAAAACCATCTGTACGAGTGATTTTGACATTGATGAAGATGTAGAAGACTGTGATTTATTTCCAGATTTTTTGAGAATAATAGAACAAGAGGAGAAACAAGTATTACCTCACAAAGAATAGTTGGAAGTGATAAATTTGGGGGATGGAGAAGAAATAAGAGAAGTCAAGATGGGGACTGCCATTTCACCATCAATAAAGCAAGATTTGATAAGTCTGCTCCGGGAATACGCGGATGTGTTTGCATGGTCATACCAAGACATGCAGGGATTGGACCCTGATATCGTGGTTCACAAACTTTCATTGAAACTAGATTGCAAGCCGATTCAGCAGAAACTGAAAAGAATGAGGCCTGAAATGCTATTAAAAGTGAAAGAGGAAGTGAAGAAGCAATTCGATGTCGAATTCTTGGAAGTGGCAAAATACCTAGAGTGGGTAGCGAACATTGTCCCGGTTCCAAAGAAAGATGGCAAAGTACGGATGTGTGTCGATTACCGGGATCTGAACAAGGTCAGCCCCAAGGATAATTTCCCATTGCCTCACATTGATACTTTAGTCGATAACACCGCCAAGAATTTCGTGTTTTCCTTCATGGACGAGTTCTCAAGGTATAATCAGATAAAGATGGCACCGGAGGATATGGAGAAAACCATATTCGTGACGATGTGGGGAACCTTTTGCTATAAGGTGATGCCATTCGGGTTGAAAAATGTTAGGGCAACGTATCAAAGGGCCATGGTAACTTTATTCCATTACATGAAACACAAAGGAATCGAAGTTTATGTTGATGATATGATCGCAAAATCGCAAGGAGAGGACGAACATATTGAAAATCTTAAAAAGCTCTTTGAAAGGTTGACAAATTTCAACTTAAACTCAACCCGACAAAGTGTACTTTTGGAGTCACTTCGGGAAAACTATTGGGCTTCATTGTCAACCGAAAAGGGATCGAGATTGATTCGGATAAAGTGAAAGCCATTCAAAGCTTGCCTCCCCCTCGTACAGAAAAAGAAGTAAGAAGCATTTTGGGTAGGCTGAATT
Source organism: Fremontodendron californicum (assembly GCA_030761205.1). Classification (NCBI taxonomy): domain Eukaryota; kingdom Viridiplantae; phylum Streptophyta; class Magnoliopsida; order Malvales; family Malvaceae; genus Fremontodendron; species Fremontodendron californicum. Next base: position 11,395,124 of record JAULJL010000022.1, read on the forward strand.
ATATCGCTCAGTTCATCTCCCAACTGACCGATAAGTGCGACCCAACCTTCAAGTTACTCGGAAAGCGTGATCTAGGGGAATGGGATGAAGGACGTCAGATAGCCTTTGATTAGGTTAAACATTACCTGTCCAATCCGCTAGTACTAATGCCACCAGTCCCAGGGAAGCCGCTGATATTATACCTGCCAATATTTGAAAGGTCCACGGGGTGTGTGTTGGGACAACATGATGAAACTAGAAAGAAAGAACAGGCCATCTACTACCTCAGCAAAAAGTTCACTAAGTACGAGTTGAAATATACATTGGTAGAAAGGCTTTGTTGTGCCTTAGCCTGGACTGCTCGAAGGCTCAAATAGTACATGTTGTATCATACGACATGGCTGATCACGAAGCTGGATCCCCTCAAATACGTATTCGAGGCACCTTCATTGTCAGGAAGAACGGCAAGATGGCAAGTGTTGCTTTCTGAATACGATATTGTGTATGTTAGCCAAAAGGCTATAAATGGTAGTACAGTAGCTGAATTCCTAGCAAGTCGAGTAGTGGAGGATTATGAGCCTCTGGATTTTGATTTCCCCAATGAGGATCTAATGTGTGTCTCACAAGAAAAGAGGACTTCCTTTGAGAAGAAAACTTGGAAAATGTACTTTGATGGCATATCTAATGCCATGGGGCACATAATCAGTGCAGTACTTATATCCCCTGAGGAAGATTAATATCCTTTCACTGCCATATTGGATTTTGATTATACGAACAATACCGCTAAGTATGAAGCATATACCATGGGTCTCCGTGTTGCCATATAAAGAAAGATCAAAACACTAGAGGTCTTTGGAGATTCAGTCCTGGTAATATACCAATTGCACGAAGAATGGGAGACCCGAGATGAAAATCTAATCCGACATAAAGAGCTTTACTGAGCTTGATTGAGGAGTTGGAAAAAGTGGTTTTCAATTACTTACCCGGTAAGAAAACCAAATGGCGGATGCTCTAGCCACTTTATCATCAATGTTTAAAGTGAATGAAGGGGCTGAAGTTATGCCAATCAAGATGAGCATATACGAGTCTCCTGCCCACTGTTTGAGTATCGAAGAAGAAGTAGATGGTCAACCTTGGTATCATGACATCTTGCAATACATCAAGAGTCAACGGTATCCTGAACAAGCAACCAAAACTGATAAGAAGACTCAGAGAATATTGGCAATGGGTTTTGTCCTAGATGGTGAGATTCTCTACAAGAAAGGGAAAGACTAGGTTCTATTGAGGTGTGTCAAGTCTGCCAAAGCTTGGAGAAATATTAAAGAAGTCCACGAAGTGATATGTGGCACTCTTGCCAATGGTCACATGCTTACTAAACAAATTATGAGGGTAGGATATTATTGGCTAACGATTGAAGGAGATTGCATTAGTTATTCCCGAAAATGCTATAAATGTCAGATATATGCATATAAGATTCATATGCCTCCATCACTATTTCATGTCATGACTGTATCATGGCCATTTTCGATGTGGGGAATGGATATGATCGGGCCTATTACCACGAAAGCTTCAAACAGATACCGTTTCATCCTAGTGGCCATAGATTACTTCACAAAGTGGTTGGAAGCTGCTTCTTATGCTAATGTATTGAAGTCAGTGGTATACAGATTCATCAAAAAGGAAATTATATGTCGGTATGGATTGCTAGAGAGAATCATATCAGACAATGCTCTCAATCTGAACAATAAAATGATGAGATAAGTGTGTACTCAGTTCAAGATCAGGAATCATAATTCGCACCTTATCATCCGAAAATGAATGGGGTAGTAGAAGCAGCCAAGAACATCAAGAAGATCGTTGAAAAGATGACCGATGTGTACAATGATTGGCATGAGATCTTGCCTTTTTCTCTTCACGCATACTGCACCTCGACCCGCACGTCTACGGGTGCCATACCATTTTCTTTGGTATATGGAATAGAGGCAGTGTTACCTATTGAGGTTGAAATCCCTTCCCTTCATGTTTTGATGGAGGTTGGTTTAGAAGAGGCAGACTGGGTTAGAGCTCGCTTTGAACAGTTGAATCTTATTGAAGAGAAAAGGATGAAAGCAATTTGCCATGGGCAAATGTATCAGAAAAAGATTATTCAAGCCTAGAACAAGAAGGTTCGTCCCAGTCAATTCCGAGAAGGAGAGTTGGTATTAAGAAAAGTTCTCCTTATAGTGAAGGATCCGTGAGGGAAATGGGCTCCAAATTGGGAAGGGCCTTACGTGGTAAAGAGAGCTTTTTCTGGAGGAGCATTGGTTCTGACTCAGATAGATGGGGATGACTTGAGAAATCCCGTGAATACTGATGAATTGAAGAAATACTATGCTTGAAGAAGAAAAAGAATAAAAAAAAGAAGAAAAAGAAAAAAGAAAAGTGTGATACTGTGCACATGGAAATTCGAATGATTCCGAATGTAAAAATGAAAATTCTATATATCTATTTCTCCTGAGGATTTCTTTTCAATGAGAATATTCGTTCTTGATATGATGAATTGCCACTTTCATACTCCTTTCACTAATAAGAAATTATCCCTAGTCACCCCTTTGAGCCTTAGGAATTCTTTCTTTCCTTGAACCTTGAACCTTGATCAAGGATCACCCTCTACACTGGAGGGTAGATGCGAGGAAAAATAACCTCCCAAAAATCATGGCGAAAATAGCCATTGAAAAAAAGGTGTGAAATCAAAGAATGGAAAATGAAAGCCAAGAATGAAAGAAACAAATTCGAAAAAAAAAAGAGAGAATAAATACACACACAAAAAGGGTGTGATATCAAAGAGTGGCAAAAGAAAGCAAAGAATGAAAAAGAAACAAATTCAAAAAGGGGGAAAAAAGTCAAAAGCGATAAATGATTCAAAAATGAATCATCTTCATGAAATGATCCTTGATCTGATTACCCTCAAACACATTTTGGGCCTATTTATCCTTTCTTTCTAAACCCGAACCTTGGCCTACATTACGTTCTTTTAAAGTCCATTTTGATCAAGCATGGGTATTTAATTTGAAGGGTTTTTCTCAGATTTCATCCCATCTTTTGAATTGTCATTTTTACCTTGGAAGGATTTAGAATTTTCAGATGCTTGGTAAAAAAAAAAGAATGTAAAAGGAGAGGTTTAAATCGAAAACCCAAAAAGGGCAACTTAAAATCGAACGGGGAACACTTGAGTTGAAAACCCGCAAAGCGCCCAAGTACTGATCAAAGGTTGAATCAATGCTCCATGTAAAGGGGGAGAAAATATAAAAAAATTTGAGAAAAGGGGTAAAGCTCAGTCTGAAGCAACAACGAAAGCGAAGAAGTCACCCAAGCAAATGGTAAGCCTAAAAGATATTTCAGAGGAATTAAAACAGGAAGGGTCCAGGATATTCCTCGTCTGGGGCATCTATATGTTCTCCTTTGCGTCTTCCTTTTAATCCTCGATATTCATCTTTGCTATCTAAACCTTTTTGCAATAAACTGAAGTTGGCCCTTTCAGGGCATTTGGTTGTTTCATACCATCTTTCATACATGTTGTGATGCATCTTGAGTGTTATCAAATTGAATGATGATTAGTAAACATAAAAAAAATCTTTAAACAAAAAGATTTCAGTGTATTACTAAGGAGTAGATTTAAATTTTAGAAGAGGTTTGGAGACCACTAAAATTTGGAAACACAACAGCACATCATGATGGAAAAATTCACCAAGTAGAGGTAAACAGCGAATGTGTTGAAGACTCTGTCATGAAGTCAGAAAATTGGTGAATTTCAGTGAAGTCATAAACTGGGACATCATGATGGGAAATTCACCAAGTAGAGGTAAACAGCAAATGTGTTTAAGACTCTGTCATGAAGTCAGAAAATTGGTGAATTTCAGTGAAGTCATAAACTGGGACTTTTTGACGATTTATCTTGATTGAAGGCTCCTCAAGTGGGGCGTCAGTGAAAAGCTGGAAACTCCGTCATGAAGTCAGGCAGTCCGTGAACCTCAAAGAAATCATGGATTAGAAATCATGACACAATCATTTGATTGCAATCATCCTTAGGGAACATACATCCCACAAGCATTTTCAAAACATGTCTTTTTCATAACTGCATTCAGCTAACATTACAGGAATCGTGGAAATTTTGCTCTCCCAAATCGAACTCGTTTTGCTTTTTAAATGAGTCGAACCCAGAGACCACCGTCGAGGTATTTTGTTTTTAAATCGAACTCGTTCTGCTTCTCAAATGAGTCGAGCCTCGAGACCACCGTCGAGGTATTTTCCTTTTCAAATTGAACTTATTTTCTAAATGAGTCAAACCCAGGATTGACGTTAAGGCATTCCTTTTGTTTTTAAATCGAACTCGTTCTGCTTATCAAATGAGTCGTGCCCCGGGACCACCGTCAAGGTATTTTGTTGTAAAATAGAACTCGCTCTGCTTCTCAAATGAGTCGAACCCTGAGACCACCATCGAGGTATTTTGTTTTAAAATCGAACTCGTTCTGCTTATCAAATGAGTCGAACCTCGAGACCACCGTCGAGGTATTTTGTTTTTAAATAGAACTCATTCTGCTTCTCAAATGACTCGAGCCTCGAGACCACCGCCGAGGTATTTTCCTTTTCAAATCGAACTTATTTTCTAAATGAGTCGAACCCAGGATTGACGTTAAGGCATTCATTTTGTTTTTAAATCGAACTCGTTCTGCTTCTCAAAGGAGTCGAGCCCTGAGATCACCGTCGAGGTATTTTATTTTAAAATTGAACTCGTTCTACTTCTCAAATGAGTCGAACCCGAAGACCATCGTCGAGGTATTTTATTTTTAAATTGAACTCGTTCTACTTCTCAAATGAGTCGAGCCCCGAGACCGCCGTCGAGGTATTTTCCTTTTCAAATCGAACTTATTTTCTAAATGAGTCGAACCCAGGATTGACGTTAAGGCATTCCTTTTGTTTTTAAAATGAACTCGTTCGGCTTCTCAAATGAGTCGAGCCCCGAGACCACCGTCGAGGTATTTCCCATTTAAACCCAACACAGCTGACACCAAGCCAAGGCCCCGAGACCACCGTCGAGGTATTCTCTTCTCTAGCAAATCAAACTTGTTTCCTTAAGACAAGTCGAGCATTGATTAGTCAGGGAACTTAATTTAAGGATAAAATCTTCTATTTACAGCTTTTTTCGGGGAAAAAAATGAATGATGAAATAAATGGAAATGAGGAATAAAGAAAACTCTCTTGCCTTAACTGGACAAAATTATTGTCTATTTATCTTTGCCTGATTCTTGATTTTCAATAATAGCCAAAGAGAGGTAGCTGTAGACACCTAATTTTGTCCCGGCCCCCTAAACTAGGTAAATTCTTTCTTGCACTTTTTAAAATGTAGAAAATCTCTTCTCATCTTGCAAATGGTCCTTCAAGACTTGTGATTCGGAGTTCAGCATGAAAACTCAATCTTGAAAAAGTCAACTACGAAAAACTCAACTCCGAAGAGTCAACCCCAAAAAGTCAACCACTAAAAAGTCAACTCTCAGTCAAAATCAAGATTCAAAGTGGAATTGACCAATGGTGAAAGAATTTTGTCAATCCGAGATCTATAACGAAAGATATGAAATTCGGAAGACTGGTTGTGGAAATTCAGTATAGAGGAAGACCTAAATCGGCAAATTTGGGGAAAACTAAATTGCTGGTGAATTTGATCGCAAAATTTGGCATTTTTTGGCCAAATCAAATTCAATATATGACGGAGGAAGTAGAAAAAGAAAATCCAGAAATCAGACCTGTTTTGAGCAAAACCGAGGTTTCGGAGGTTAAAGGGCAATATGCGAAAAATCCCAAAGAAAATTTCGAGAAAAATAGCAAATTAGCTCGAAAAATTATGAAAACTTCCAGATCTGAGTTTCATAATTTTTGGAAGAGATTGGTGAAGAAAAATCCAAAATCAGAGCTCATTTGAAAAATGGCAAAGTTCGGGTGTACTAACCAAAAATTCCAAAAGATAATTCCGGGAAAAATAGCAAATGAGCTCAAACAATTATGAAAACTTCCAAATTTGAGTTTCATAATTTTTGGAAGATATTGGTGAAGAAAAATCTGGAATCGAAGCTCACTTGAAAATGGCAAATTTCAGGTGCACTAACCGAAATTTCCCAAAGATAATTTCGGGAAAAATAGCAAATGAGCTTGAAAATTTTTGAAAACCTCCAGAATCAAGTTTTACATTGAATGGGATAAGTTGAAAAAAAAAATCCAAAATTGGGGTCCATTTGCAATTAATTTAAGTTTGAGGGGAGGCAAAAAAGGTAATTTTACCAAAAGAACCGAAAATGGGCATTTTGCAATTACGAAAAATGTGAAAGATGGAGAAATTTTTGAACAACCCATGCCTTGGCCGGCCAGCATAGAGGAGAGGAGGAAAGCTTGATCAATTTAATTCACTACTGACTATCAAGCTAAAAATGCCATATTTAACACCTTTCAAATGGTCGCCCTTCATCCAATGGCCTAGATGCATTGAAGAAAATATGAGTACACCCTTAAATGGCCAAGATCAAATGCCAAGATGACATTTTTATTTGTCATGAAAATATCTTCATCCAAGGGCCAAAATTGTTGGAAAAAAAAATGAGCACAGTTCATCCAAGGGATGAGCATGCATTCGGCTAAGGGGGAGCATGAAGGGGTGCATTGTTTCATCCAATGGCCTAGGCTCTTTGTAAAGGATGAGTACACATTTCAAGGGTTAAGATCTATTTGCAAGATGATATTTTTGTTTTTTCATGAAAAGATCCTAATCTAAAACCTAGAATTGATGAAAAAATGAGGGCAATCCATCCAACGAATGAGAGGCCAATCGACCAAGCATGAGAGAGGGGAGGGAATGTTTTATTTTTTCCTTAAGAGACTGGTCATTTGAGAAGAAGAGGCAGTAGCTAATTTGGCAAAAAAGAGGTTTTTGAAAGAAAAGAAGAAAGGTTTTACCAAAAAGCTTGGAAGATAGCCATTTCTACCTAGCTCTAGCAGGACTTTCTTCTTCATTTCTCATGTAGTTTTCTTTGTTTCCTAAGTGATTTCCATCCTTTTTTATGAAAAATAAAAGTTTTGAATTTTTCTTTAACTTTCATCTATTCCTAATCCATCAAAAATGGAAGAAAACAATTTTTTTACCAACTTTTCAACATGGCCGAAACTTGCATTGGTGCTTGCCTTGATTTTGTCTTGCATTTTGGTTGTGAAAAACATGATTGTAGAAGCTTTAGTCATTTCATTATTCTGATTTTTTTTTTCAAAATAAATGAAGTAAAAGAGGTTGAAATGGCTACATGATCTTGTTAAACATCAAGTGACCATGGTTAGGGGAGGGCTATGCCCATTTGTACCAACCATGGAGCTCACCTCTATTTTGCTGTTAGCTTGGTTTATTTTATGATTTTTAGGTTGGAAAGGCTTTATGATATTGTCAATACCAAGTGATTATGGTTAGGGGAGGGCTATGCCCATTTGTACCAACCATGGAGCTCAACTTTCCTTGTTTTGATTACCAATTTTATTGTTTTTTCATTGCATGTCCATGTTTATTTTGATCATGTTCTTTGCATTATTTTTATGCTATATTTGCTTTTACATCATTTTTCATGTAGTAATAGTTCCCTATAGCTATCGGCCGTCCATGTATTCTTGATGATGTATTGCATTTTGCCATATCTTGCATGATTAAACATGTTTGCATCTTGCATCTTTTCCATATAGCCATTCAGCCATCCATGTATTCTTGATGATGTCTTGCATTTTTCCATATCTTGCATGATTAAGCATGTTTGCATCTTGCATCTTTTCCATATAACCATTCGGCCATCCTTGTACATTTTTGGTTTTGACTTGCATTTTGCCATATCTTGCATGATTAAGCATGTTTGCATCTTGCATCTTTGTCATATAGTATTCGGCCATCCTTGTACATTTTTGGTTATGACTTGCATTTTGCCATGTCTTGCATATTAAGTATGTTGGTATCTTGCATTTTTGCCATGTATCATATCTTGTATTCTTGTCATGTAGTATTCGACTCTCCCATGCATTTTAGGTCTAGATCAGTCTTTACATTATATTTGCCTATGTCATGCATATGAGGTCATATGGCTATGTCATTTATAGTCTAGATGCATTCTCATGCTATATTATCCATATGCCATCACCATACATTCAGCCATTCACATGCCTTTATTATCATGAGATTCTATTTATAACATTTTTAATAAATAATGCAATATTTTCGGGTTCAATAATTCATGGTTGTCTCTGATGGGTCTGCCGGAGAGGTTATCATCAATTATTAACGAAGGAATATCCTTTTACAAAATAAAGTGATTCAAAAAATTTCAAGATAAATAAGACTTTCTATGTTTTGTCGGGTCTGCATGGGAACATGAAAAGATTTTGTATTAATAAATTCTGAGTCATTCTCAAATCCATGTCATTTTATGCCATGTCACATGCCACGTCATCATATGCCATGTCATTCTGCTTGTCATGTCGATTTTATTCACATGCCATGCCATTTTTCATATCTTGTCGATTTCATTCACATGCCACGTCATCATATGCCATGTCATTCTACTTGTCATGTCGATTTCATTCACATGTTGTGTCATTTAATGCCATGTCACATCATCATATGCCATGTCATTTCTCCTTGTCATGTCGATTTCATTCACATGCCATGTCATTTTATGCCATGTCACATGCCATGTCATCCTATGCCATGTCATTCTACTTGTCATGTCGATTTCATTCACATGCCATGTCATTTTATGCCATGTCACATGCCACATCATCATATGCCATGTCATTCTGTTTGTCATGTCGATTTCATTTACATGCCATGTCATTTTATGCCATGTCACATACCACATCATCATATGCCATGTCATTCTACTTGTCATGTGGATTTCATTCACATGCCATGTCACATGCCACGTCATCATATGCCATGTCCTTCTGCTTGTCATGTCGATTTCATTCAGATGCCATGTCACATGCCATATCACCATATGCCATGTCATTATGCTTGTCATGTCAATTTCATTCACATGCCATGCCATGTCATTTTATGCCATGTCACAGGCCACGTAATTATATGCCATGTCATTCTTCTTGTCATGTCGATTTCATTCACATGCCATGTCATTTTATGCCATGTCACAGGCCACGTCATTCACATGCCATGTAATTTTATGCCATGTCATCATTTCATGCCATCACCATATCATTTTATACCATGTCCTCCGCCATGTCATCTTGCTTGTCATGTTAATTTCATTCACATGCCATGTCATCTTGCTTGTCATGTCAATTTCATTCACATGCCATGTCATCTTGCTTGTCATGTCGATTTCATTCACATGCCATGTTATCCTATGTCATTATGTTTGCTATGTCGATTTCAGTCACATGCCATTTTTCATTCCATGTCGATTTCATTCACATGCCATGCCATTTTATACCATGTCACATGACATTCATTCTTATGCCGTGCCATCCACATGTCATGTCGATTTTATTCACATGTCATTTTATGTGCTATGTCAATCTTTGTCATTACTTCTTTTATTAGATCATAATAAAATGTTTATCATATCATGATGAATATGCATGATTATTTAATTAGTGACATTTCTGCATAATCATGACCATTTTTTATGTTTTTAAAAAGGATGTTTTTATAAATCAAGATTATTCCCGAGTTAAAATAGTTCATGAATTCTCTGCTGGGTCTGCCGGAGAAGATATCATCAATTATCATTAATAACGGAATATTCTTTTTAAAATGAAAATGATTCAGATAATTTTAAAATCAAGGAAAAATTTCATATTTTGCTGAGTCTGTCGAAAAATATGGAAATTTTTATGCTAGCAATTTCGGATCATTTTCGAATAAAATTTGAATTTTTAAGGGAATTATTTATAAACACCAATTTTAAAATTGATTTTTTTTTACTGAGATTCGCGATAATACACGACTAATAAGGTACCGTTTTATACGAGCGTTGTGTGGGTGCTAATCCTTACCCACACGTAACTGACTCCCGAACCCACACTTGTTTTTCTCTGATTTAAAGCGCAGATTTCAAAATTGGTTTTAAAAAATGTTTTAATTAATTTAAAAATATATTTATAAAAAATCGATCTTAATAGGTGGCCGATCACACCTAGCCAAAAAGGGGTCATTTTCATACCCTCGCTGTAGACACCTACTTTTGTCCGGACCACTAAAACAGGTATGTTTTCTTCTTAAAGTGTTGTTTCAGAATGCAAAAAGACTTTTCTCATCCTGTAGGTGGTACTCCGAATCTTAGTTTAAGAAAGCAAACATAAAAAGTCAAACTTGAAAAGTCAACCCCAAAAAAGTCAAGCCCAAAACGTCAACTACTAAAAAAGTCAACCCACTTTCAAAATCAAGATTTGAAGTTCAATTGAAAAATGGTGAAAGAATTTTGATAATCCGAGGTCTACATTGAAAGATATGGAGTTCGGAAGTTGGGTTACGGAGATTCAGTAGAAAGGAAACTCTAGTTCAGGAAATTTGGGGAAAAGTTCTTAAACAATCAAATGGGTCGGAATTGAAGGTTCCAAATAAAAGATAAGCAATGACTACGGGTAATGGAGAAGCCATTTGGAGGCAAAACTGAAGCAAAAGTCAATTTGGAAGAAAATCGAGAATAGGATTTTTGGTGGATTTTGGTGAAATTTGGAAAAATTGAAGAAATGGCCCGATTCGGTAAAACTAAAGCCCCTAATTGATAAGGAATGAGTAAACAAGGATAGCCCAAGGCTCAGTTTGAAGTAATTCTGAGAGAAGAGACGATTGGAGGAAAACAGAAAAACGAGGAGATTCCAGATACTGAAAAGAGAAAAAATCAAAACGGAAGGGAATTTGATCGTAAAATTTGGGTTTTTTCGGACCAGCTCCAATTCAATATATGAAAAAGGTCCAAAAAAATGAAAATCTGAAAATCGGACTTGTTTTGAGCAAACTTGGGCTTCGAAGGCAAAAGGACAAAATTGGAAAATTTGGGAAAAATAGCAAATAAACTCCAAAAAATCTAAAACTTTGCAGATCTCATTCTTAAACCATTTCAAAGAGATTGGCGAAAGAAAATTTGGATTCAGTGTTCGTTTGCAAAATGGCCAAATCCCGGGTCCCCTATGCAGAAATTCAAGAAGATAAATCCCGAAAAAATAGTAAATGAACTCCAAAAATTCTAAAAATTTGCAGATCTCATTCTTAAATTATTTGGAAGAGATTGGTGAAATAAAATCCGGATTCGGAGTTTGTTTGCAAAATGGCCAAATCCCGGGCCCATTATGTAGTAATTCAAGCAGATAAATCCTGAAAAATACCAAATGAGTTCCAAAAATTATGTAAACTTCCAGATCAGGCTTTTAAATTATTTGGAAGATATTGGTGAAGAAAAATCTGGATTTGGAGCTCGTTTAAAAAAAGGTAAAGTTTGGAAGCACAAAAGAGCAATTTTGGAAGAAAAAATCCAAATAAATAGCAAATGGGCTCAAAAAATTTTGAAAACCTCCAGAATTCAATTTTTTATTATTTTGGAAGTATTGAAAAAATAAAATTTGAATTTGGAGTCCGTTTGCTATTTATTTATGTTGGGGGGCAAAAAGGTCATTTTACCTAAGAAATTGAAAAGGGCTTTTCTTGCCTTTTAAAAAAATGAAGCATGGGTTGGAAGGTGAGGGTCAGCCGGCCAAGGCCCAATGGTGGGCAAATATATATATTTTTTTAATCAAAAGACCAACAATGAAGAGGAAGGTAGTTATTTTTTTGATCAAGCCTTTGTAATTAAGCCACATGGACCAATGCATGAAGAGGGAGAATGTTAACATAATGGCTTATGATTCTCGAACAGCTGTAATTGTGGATAGCAGATTACCTAATCTAAGGGTGATAGTTTCCCATTTTAAACATCTTGGATCAATAGCCTTTAGATCAAAATTGGTTGGAAAAAAAATGACAAGATCCTAGCTATCTAACAAGCCATTCGGCCACTACAAGGGAAGGATCTCTCTCTTTTCATTTTCAGATATTCACTCTTGTTTTGGGCTGATTTTCTTTCCATTGTTGAAAGGCAAAAAGAAAAGTTTAGAAAAGAAAAGAAAGTTAGAAGAGAAAAAGCTTGCAATATAGCTTCTAGAGGTTACTTTAAGAACCATACTCTTGCAATTTCTTCGATTTTCCATTCTTGATTTGCCGTTTTCATTTGATATTTGGTGAGTTTCTTTTGATTTTGATTTTAAAATAAGTTTTTTTTTTTTAACATTTCTTTTCAAGTTATTCCTTCATGCTTTCTTTAAAAACTATGGAAAATCAAAAAAAAAAAAATTTCTCTAACTGGCCGAATGGCCTTATTTTTTTAATGGTTGTTGTTTTGCTTTTGTTTCATGTTGTTAGTAGTGTCTAACATGTTTTTGATATTTCATATCTACTTCAAATAACAAAATATGTAGCTTGTTTTAATGTTGTTGCTTATTTACCTCTATTATTGATTCTTTCATCTTGTATTCATGTTTATTTTCCTTGTTTTTACATTTTTAATTTTCTGTTTTCAACATTTTTGTGTTGTTCATGATTGGCATTTTACTATGCTAAGTGTTTGTGAAAATGTCTAGTCTTGTGCATGCCTTTACTTCATGTTTACATGGTTTAACATGTTTCTTTTTTTAGCTTTGCATTTTAGTATGTCATGTGTTAGTGAAAATGTCATGCTAGGATTCCATCACATTGAGCATATAGACCATTCGGCTCCTCAATATTTTTTTTTTATGCTTTCCATATGCATTTTCATCATGCTAGTTGATAGGTTTGCATTTTCATGATATTTGGTTGTGTATTTTATTTAAGCATATTATATGTTTGTGTTTTTGCCATGCATTCTTTAGGTTTAGGACTGGTTTGCTTTTCCATGCATATTCATGCATTTTAGACCTAGGTCGCATTAAATGACATGCAAGTTCATTTAGGTCTAGGTCATTTTATTGATGCCATGCATCTTTCATGTCATTTAGGTTTTAAATCATGCATTTCATGCATCATATTTGTTGTATTTTCTTGCATTTCATGTCATTTCCACATGATTTATGACTTAGGCCAATCAATGGCTCAAAGTTATGCTCATTTTGAGCATACTTGTGGAAAATTAAAGAGTTGTCAAATTGATTATTCTACCTTTGTATTTTTTTTACTTAGCCAATTTTTGCCTAACTTTTCAAAAGTGTTAGCTACTATTTGTGACTCTTTAGGAGAGTCTCTAACATTTTTACTTTGATTTTTAAGTGATTTTATCAAAGGCAAAAAAATGTGTTTTGGCAAAACAATTTTTTCACCCAGTACTCATACTTTTCCGTTTTTTATGGGCAGTCATATTTAATCATAAAATTAAGCTGATTTTTTCCCATGTAGTTTTACATGTCTTGAGTCTCCAGTAGCTTTTTTAGATTTTTTTTAATTTTAAAAATAGGGTAAAAAATCGTGCTTTAGAACTAGACAATAGAGGCAGAATTGAATTTGAAGAAAAATCATTTTTCTGTTTTGGTTAAGTTACTTAGAGGGGGCTGATTAGGAAGTTTAGCTACTGACTTAGGGTAGTTTCTAAGCCTTTTTAAACTCTAAAAATGATTTTTTAAATCTCGGGTTAAGGGTGGTCAAGTCCGGGATTTTAAACTTAGGAAATTAGAGCCATTCAAAAATGGTTTAGCTAAGTTTTTATTTTTAATCTAAGCTTTTCAAAATTATTTTCAAACAATCACAAAGTATTTTGGTTTTAGAATATTTAATTTGATATATTTTTCTATGGTAGCCGAATATCTTTTTAGATATACGGATTTTCTTAATTAAAGGAAAAAATACATTCTCATGCATTGCATTTTCCATATTCATGCATACTATATAATATGTGATTTTTGCTATGTTAATTTTCATGATGGTGTTATTGTCTTTGATTTAAATTTTTTATATTATATTAATTGTTATATGGTTTTGAATATTACATGCTATCCTATGCTTTTTATTTAGGTATTTATTTTTATCACATTATTTAGTATATATTATGTTCATGCATTATTATTCTATTTTTATTTTCATGCATATTACATGATAGCATTATTTTATGTTTCATTTCATATCATTTAGATTATATGCCATATCATTTATATTTGCCATGTCATTTAAATCATTTATTCCATTTAGAATATATCATGTGACTTAGGATATTTCATTTCATATAGAATATATTATTTCACTTAGTATATTTCATTTCATTTAGAATATATCATGTGACTTAGGATATTTCATTTCATATAGAATATATTATGTTACCTAGGTCATTTCATTTTATTTAGAATATGTTGTGACATTTAAATTATATCATACCATTTAGGTTGAATTATATTATCTAGACTTTGCTATGTCATTTTATTTATGTCACACATATTTATATTCATATTTTTTTTAAAATGTTTTGAAAAAGGTAATGATTTTCAATAAAATAAAAATATTCCCGAGTTAAAATAATTCATGAGTTCTCTACTGGGTTTCCTGGGGAGGATATCATCAATTATCATTAATAACATAATTTCTTTAAAACGAGAATGATTCATAAAGTTTTTCAAACTAATAAAAATTTCTATATTTTGCCACATTTGTTGGGGAATATAGGAAAATTTTGAGTTTGTAAATTCTGGATCATTTTCAATTAAAAATGGAATTATTTTTTCTTTAAATTGGGAATTAACTTGAAATACTAAATTAAAAATCGATTTTTTATCGAGACTTGAGATAACACATGATTAATAAGGTACCGTTTTATACGGGCGTTGCGGGGGTGCTAATCCTTCCCCACACGTAATCGAGTCCCGAACCTGATTCTTCGATTTTCTCTGATTTAAAACACAGACTAGAAATTAGTTTTAAAAATGTTTTAATTAATTTTAAAATGTTTTATAAAATCGGTTTTAATAGGTGGCCGATCACACCTAGCTAAAAAAGATTGGTGGCAACTCCATGTCTTTTCAAGGTCATTTTCAAAACCTTCATATCAAGAGGAATGAAGTCGACTTTTCCTCGGTTTTTTTTAATGTCACACTTAACAAATATAAAAGTCTTGCAATGAGACTTATTATTTTTTAGTTTGCGACAGCTTGGCGTCTCCACTGGGGACTATTAGAGAGTCAGGCCTAGAATTAGTCGTGTGTTATCAAAGTCTCGGTTTTGTTTGTTTAATTGGTATTTAATTTTTATTCCCACATTTAAAAAAAAATAAGGATAATTTCAAAAATAATAAAATGTTTTTAAATATGTCCATATTCATGTGCATACATATTATAATTGTTCTCTGGTTATTTTGATGCATATATTCATTTATTGATTAATTGATGACTTATCTTGTTTAATCCTGTTGGGGCATTTAGAACAAGGGATGTAAAATAGGTGGTGAAAGGTTTGTTATTTCTCCTCACACACTACACGTGCATTTGCATATCATGAGTCCTATACCCAGGTTCCGTCCTTTTAGGTGGGAGCAAAGTAACTAAGCCTTCGTGATTAACAATCCACATGGGCTAGTGAAACACTTCCTGAGTACTAAATTACCTAAGCCTTCGTGATTAACAATCCGCATGGGCTAGGGAAATAGACTCTAAAGAATTGAACCCGCTTTTATCGGGGTGCCTTACTTGCCTTCACCGACGACAGTGAGGAACAATTCGGGGCTTTTAGAACTAATTCACCTTCATATATTAAACCTAGGCGAAGCCATGCCGGATTTCCAATTAGATATCCCGAAGTTAAGAACACATGGAGGAATATTTCCAATCCTTTTACCTTCTATTCTACTTTCCGAATAAGTTTATTTTTGAAAATCGGACAATGATGAACGTATATCACAATGCCCGTAATAAGTGTTGGTGTGTCGTCCCAGGGGTGTTGTAATGCCGAAATTTTGTTGGCATCCTTGGGGATAATTATTGTTTTAAATTATATGTTTTTTGTATTATTCGAATTTATTCCTGTTACTAATTCATTTTCTTTTTGTTGCTTTTTTTTTTTTTTTTTTGCATTCTTGTCATCATTTTTGCACATGGAAGGTTATTGGTCTCGGGATAATATTCAACCAAAAGGGCTTCCATGGAGGGTCTGAATGTCTCAGTGGTCGAGAAGCATTTAGAGGTTAGGAAATAGTTCGAGAAAGGTCAGCAGGATAATGGGGATTGTTTGAAAATGGGATATGTGTCAGTATTGCCAGCCGAGGTTGATCTTACTATTAGGCAAAATGATCTTCGAGAATTGATGGATATATGGAATCAATGGAACGTATCAGAAAAAGAAGCCTTCACTCAGAATTATGGGGACATAGCACTGTTAGTTCAGGTTAAGGTCAGTGGTGAGGTGATACAGACTGTGATGCAATTCTGGAATCCCACTTACCGGTGTTTTACCTTCAACCGAGAGGATATGACTCTAACCATAGAGGAATATTCAACCTTGCTGCATATTGAGAATGTTATTCTCGACCGTATTTATTTGAAGGATACAAAGACGTCGTGTTTCAAGAAAAAGGTGTCTAAGATTCTGGGAGTGGAAAGAAATTGGGTCAAAAGCCGTGTTGTCTGAAAAGGGGTAAGCTACTGTATATCATGGGATATTTTACGGACCTTAATCCACAGCCATTTAAGTAAGGAGACAGTTAGGAATATTTTTGTTTTGGCTATCTATGGTTTAGCTATCTTCCCAAAGACATTAAGGTATGTGGATGTGGCGGTATTTAATGTTTTTGAGAGGCTTGAGCAGATGATAAACCCAGCCCCGACAATTATAGCAGAAACAATCCAATCGCTGAATTTCTGTAGACGGGAAGGAAAAGGGTGTTTTATAGGTTGTATACAGCTTCTTTACATATGGGTTCAGAGCCATTTTTGTAAAAAGGAGAATTTCCCTCTTCGCTCGTATTGGAAGTCTTTTGCACCAATTGGTGAACCTCTTAAGAGGGATTGGCTTGAAAATAGGACTGAGGAACAATGGATCAACATATTCCGGAATATTAGGGCTGAGATGATAATTTGGAGAGCTCCATGGATAGCTCCTATGCCGACATTATACAAGTACGAAGATTAAGCTTCTGTTCCATTATTGGGAGTATGGGGAGGAGTAAGCTATGCACCACTGCTAGTACTAAGACAATCAGAATCCCATCAGTTTACTCCTACGACCCATGACCTTAGTGATTTGGAATTTGCTTATGGAGAATATGGATACTCATCCGGTGGAGGTAGCTAGATATGCCAACATCGTCACACCTGATTACCTGGTATGGAGGGAATTGAGGGTTAATGATAGGTTGTTGACATCAATGGGGAAGAAGTTCAGCTCTTGAGTTTGCCACCAAAGGAAGTGCCATCAGAGTTAGAAATTGCAAGGGCAGAATTCGAAAAAGAAAAGGCCCAAATGAGCAAAGAGATTGCCTGGCTGCAAGAAGAGCTTGAGGACATGAAAAATAGGGAATCAACTTAAGAAAGAGAAAAGGAAAAGATCAAGAGAGAAAGAGACACAGCTAAGAGCGACCTTCAGGAATTACACTTGGAGAACAAGAGGTACCGCTTCGAGCTCAGATTTGAGGGGACTCTCAAGACTTTCGGGGAATAGGAGCAAGAGGTCAAAAACCTCAAGAAGGAGAAGAACTATTGGAAAGAGAGAGCAAAGCATGAGGAAGACCGAGCCAATCAACTGGAGAAACAAGCTAAGGAAAGCTTACACGGTGATGCTTCTACTGACATGTCAAAGGGCCGTGAACAAATACGGGTCAGATTGAAGAGCAAGACAATCAAAAGAGGACAGTAAAAAAGGTCCAAGATCCGAGGCAGTTATTATAGGATCGGTGTTTGTAATAGCATTTTGAATTAGGATAGACAAATTCTCAGATTGTCTTAAGCAATGATCTTTTATCTTTGATGTATTTAGTTTCAGGAAATCAATGAAAGACCGTTTGGTTGGAATTATCCTGGGGCCAATACTTTTAAATGCATTCATCATTCATTTGTTCTTTCCTTTATATATTTTGTTTCTTCATTTATATTTATAATCATTCATTCATTTATTCTTCGTAGATTATTCATACACTTAGTTATTTATTTATTTGTCCATTCATTTATTCTTTATAATTATTCATTCATATTCATAAACTTAGTCATTTACTTATTTGTTCATTCATTAACATTTAGTCATTTATTCATTCATTCATTCTTATAAAATAAAATAATTAATGTGTCAATAATTTCTAATCCATGGTTTTTAAAACTAAAGGTACAATTGGACGCACTCAGAAAGAATCAGACTTTGGACACCCCTACAATACTCGATCTCAAGCAAGAGCTATGGAGAACGATCAACTTGCTAGAATTGAAAGGATGAAAAGAATTCAAAGGGAATTGCAGGAACAGCTGGCTAAGTCTCAAGAAGAGTCACGGGAACAAATGACCAAACTCATGGAGATGATGAATACCATGATGAAGCAGAAATGGCTAGGGGAAAATTCAGTTACAGGAATGGGGGCAGTAAACCAGGAAGACCGACCAGTTGTGGTACAGAAGAATGGCCAGACATCCCAGCATGTGGGAAATGAACTTTCAACTGGGGCAGCATCCTACATTTACATCCAACTAGCGGCTGAAGCACAAAATTTTGGTCCTAAAATGGGTAATATTGGGGTTGATCCAATTGATGTGGACATTCCAGACTTTGAGGAATTGGCTGAAAAGGAAAGGGCGAAGATGACTGAGCTGAAGAAGGTTGAAACAGTAGAATCCTAAAAAATATATCAGCTACTAGAGGAAAGATTGAGGGCAGTTAAAGTTCAAAGTACTAGACTTTGAAAAATATAACGGAACTACTAACCCATCACCACATCTGACCATGTATTGTCGAAAGATGACCGGACATGATGAAGACAAAAAATTGCTTATCCACTGTTTCCAAGATAGGTTGATAGGGTCCGCAACTCGGTAGTATAACCAGCTTACTCGTACTAAGATCCGTTACTGGATGGATCTAGCCAAAGCTTTCATGGAACATTACAAGCATCTGATGGACATGGTGCCTGACCGCCTAACTCTGCAAAACATGGAAAAGAAAGCTACTGAAAGCTTTAAAGAATATTATCAGAGATGGAGAGACCTGGCTACACAAGTACAACCTCCTTTGACCAACAAAGAAACTACAGTGCTTTTCATCAATACCCTGAAAGCACCTTATTATGATAAATTGGTGGGGAGTGCCACCAAGGACTTTGCAGATATGGTGATATCCGATGAGGTGATAGAGTCTGCCATTAAGAACAGGAAAATGGAAGGGGGTGAGTCTGCTACCCCGAAGAGGGTTTTCCCTGCAAAGAAGAAGGAGGAGACACATGCAGTCAGTTTCAACCAATACCCCTATGCACCTCTTACACCATACACACCTCTTAGGCCCTATACTCCTACTACATCTTATGCACCTCCTACACCTTACACACCTTACCCTGGGTATAATCCTTACTACCCCAATGTGAACCACCTTACCCAAAATCCATTCCCCTATACCAATATACCACAACAGCCATTTTCAACTGGTATATCCCCATAAATAACCCTTCCTCGAAACACTGTCCCAAACACTCAAGGTCCCCCGCGCAATAAGAACGGGAAAATGGAAGGGGGTGAGTCTGCTACCCCGAAGAGGGTTTTCCCTGCAAAGAAGAAGGAGGAGACACATGCAGTCAGTTTCAACCAATACCCCCATGCACCTCTTACACCATACACACCTCTTAGGCCCTATACTCCTACTACATCTTATGCACCTCCTACACCTTACACACCTTACCCTGGGTATAATCCTTACTACCCCAATGTGAACCACCTTACCCAAAATCCATTCCCCTATACCAATATACCACAACAGCCATTTTCAACTGGTATATCCCCATAAATAACCCTTCCAAGAAACACTGTCCCAAACACTCAAGGTCCCCCGCGCAATGACTATCGTTCACTAAGGAATGATCAAAAACCCCAGTTTGATCCCATTCCTACCACCTATGGTGAGCTATATCCTAAACTACTGCAAGGCCAACTTGTCGCGCCCATATATCTTAAACCATTGACCCCACCATACCCAAGGTGGTACAATGCAAATACCAACTGCGCATATCATACAAGAATTCATGGGTATTCGACGGAGGATTGCATTGCCTTCAAAAAGAAAGTCCAAAGTTTAATCAATACCGGAGTTGTGAAGTTTGGGTCAAAGAATGGGCCGAATGTAGTGGGAAACCCATTGCCCGATCATGCTGAGAATCGGGTAAATACAGTATGGATAAGGGAAGTCAGAAGGGTAAAAAGAGATGCCAGGGAAGTCAAGACTCCAATGTTAATAGTATGGGTTGAGATGGTTAAGGCAGGAATGGCGGGGGATGTAGACAGTTTAAAAATGGTTGCAAAAAGGGTGCAGAATTGGTGTCCATTCCATAAATGTAGAGGTCATATCATACAGGACTGCGAGGACTTTCTGGCTAAAATCCAAAAGATGATGGATGAAGGAGAGGCCCAGTTTTAAGAGGAGACAGAGGAGGAAGTAGAGGTTATTGAGAATGCAGCTGGCTATGGAATAGAAAGACCTTTGATCATCTATTATGATGAACCAGAGAAGACTACTTCGGTTGTTGAGGAAATTGCGCTTAAGATAATCATAGATTTGCCTTCTTCCTTTTCATACAAGGAAAACAAAACTGCACCATGTAAATATGACTGCAGCATGGTTATGCCCGGGTCTTCAAGTCAGTAAGATATTACAGGTATGGGGCACTTAACACGAAGTGGAAGGTGTTATGCCCCTGAGCTTGTTGATCAGGAATCAACAAGAAAGGATGGAGGAATGGATAAAGGGAAGAAAGCAGTTGAACCATCCATATTGAGATGGATTTGTCAAAAGAAAGAGAGAAGGGATCAGCCCCGGTAAACAAGATAAAAGAGCCGGTGAACGAGAAAGAGGCCTGCGAGTTCTTAAAGTTCATAAAACATAGTGAGTATAGTGTGGTTGAGCAACTGCAGCGTCAGCCAGCAAGAACCTCCATCTTATCTTTGCTATTAAACTGGGAGCCACACAGAAATGCCCTGTTGAGAGTGTTGAATCAGGCATATTGGCTAAAAACATATCGGTAGAAAAGTTAGACAGGCTGGTGGGAAACATTGCGGCAGACGATCATATATATTTTAGTTATGATGAAATACCACCCAATGGTATTGGTTCCACAGAGGCTTTTCATATAACAACCACCTGCAAGGGGCATATACTACGAAGGGTGCTTCTGGATAATGGTTATTCATTAAATATAATGCCCTTGGCAACCCTGTGTAAGTTGCCAGTTGATATGTCTTATATGTTATCGAGTTGCACAGTAGTCAGGGCCTTCGATTGTACCAGGAGAGAGATAATGGGAACTATTGAGGTTCCTCTGGAGATAGGCCCATGCACCTATACGGTGAACTTTCAGGTCATGGATATTAATCCATCCTATAATTGCTTGTTGGGAAGGCCATGGATACATTCAGCAGGGGCTGTACCCTAGTCTCTCCACCAAAAGCTGAAATTTGTGATGGAGGGCCGTTTGGTCACTATATCAGGAGAAGAAGACATAATAGCCTCTGTATCTACTGAATCTCCTTATGTTGAGCCCAATAAAGATGCCGTAGAATGTTCTTTTCGGTCTTTGGAATTCGTAAATGCAGTTTTCGTCGTTGAAGGACGAAAATTTTCAAAAGCAAGGTTGTCCAAGAACACAAAGCTGAGAGTAAGAACCACAGTAGGAAAGGGCTGTAGGGCTGGAAAAGGTCTTAGGAAATATCTTCAAGGGATGGCCCGAGCAATGGAAGTAGTGGGAAAGAAAGACCGGTTTGGCTTAGGGTATCGTCTGAAGGCCCATGAGAGGAGGAAACAAGTTGAAAGAAACCGACAAAGGAGGATGACCCGTTTCGCTAGTATGGATATTGAAGGGGTTCGCTGGTATGGATATTGAATGGGAACCCATGACTTTCCCACTAATCCTTAACAACTTCCGCTCTGCTGGTTTTCTATTCGGTGAAAAGAATTCAGAGGATGTACTCATAATTATCAAGCAAGCTTTTGAAAAATTCCATGTGAATAGAGGGGGTAGATTCAGGATATGGTAATTTGCATGACTAGGAAAGAAGGGATGGAAAGTGACAATGCGAACTAGATGGTGTGACCTTGTCCACCAGGATATAGACTGACCAATTAGAGTGCGACTCAGTTGCCCATAGTTTTTAAGTCTATTCCAATGTAATACTTTAAAAAACAATCTTAATTATCTTTACCCAGAGATATTAAGAGTTTTTTTTTTCCTGTAATGGGCTTTTTGTTTAAACATTTTCATTCAATAAATAACAAGCTTAATGCATTTTATTCATATTGATGTGTCCATATTCTTTCATTTTTGCTATTTATTTTGTTTTCATTATATATATTTTCCTATATTGTTTCTTCTCCACCTATTTACAGGTGTACGGATGCAGAATATGAGGACCTTCTTGTCAATAATTCTGAAATTGATTTTGAAAGACCCATTTGCACGGGTGATTTTGAGGCTGACAAAGATACTGAGGATTATGGTCTACCTTCGGATCTATTAAGGAAAATAGAACAATAGGAGAAACAAGTATTTTTTCATAAGGAATTATTGGAAATGATAAATCTGGGAAATGGTGAAGAGATAAAAGAAGTCAAAATCGGGACTTCATTGTCATCATCAATAAAAGGGCGAATTGATAGCCTTGCTCCAAGAATATTTGGATGTATTTGCATGGTCTTACCAAGACATGCCAGGGTTGGATCCAAATATTGTGGTTCATAAGTTCCCTTTAAGGCCAGAATGCAAGCCAATTCAGCAAAAGTTGAGAAGAATGAGGTCGGACATGCTGTTAGAGATAAAAGAGGAGGTGAATAAGCAATTTGATGTTGGATTCTTAGAGGTGGCAAAATATCCAGAATAGGTGGCAAATATTGTGCCAGTACCAAAGAAGGATGCAAGGTGCGGATGTGCGTTGATTACCGAGATTTGAACAAGGCCAGCCCTAAAGATAATTTCCCTTTGCCCCATATTGATACTCTAGTGGATAATACGACGAAGAGTTCTTTATTTTCTTTCATGGATGGATTCTCAGTGTCGCAACCTAAAAAAATAACAAGTCTTATCGCAAGACTTTATTATTCGTTAAGCGTGACATAAAAAAACTGAGGAAAAGTCGATTTAATTCCTCTAGAAAAATGAAGGTTTTGAAAATGACCTTGAAAAAGACATGGAGTCGCCACCAATCTTTTTTAGCTAGGTGTGATCGGCCACCTATTATTTTATAAAATATTTTAAAAATTAATTAAAACATTTTAAAAACAAATTTCAAGTCTGCGTTTTAAACCATAGAAATCAAAGAAACGGGTTCGATACTCGGTTACGTGCGGGGAAGGATTAGCACCCCCACAACGCCCGTATAAAAGGGTACCTTATTAATCATGTGTTATCTCAAGTCTCGATAAAAAATTCGGTTTTAAATTTAGTATTTCAAGTTAATTCCCAATTTTAAAAAAAATCATTTTTAATTGAAAATGATCCAGAATTTATAAATTCAAAATTTTCCTATATTCCCCAACAAACGTGGCAAAATATAAATTTTTTTATTAATTTGGAAAAATTTCTGAATCATTCTCATTTTAAAGAAGATATTCCGTTATTAATGATAATTGATGATATCCTCCCCAGCAAACCCAGCAGAGAACTCATGAATTATTTTAACTCGGAAATATCTTTATTTTATTGAAAATCATTACCTTTTTTGAAAACATTTAAAAGAAATGAATATGTATATGCATGACATAAATAAAATGACATAGCAAAGTCTAAATAATATAATGCAATCCTAAATGATATGATATAATTTAAATGTCTTAGTATATTCTAAATGAAATGAAATATCCTAAGTTATATGATATATCCTAAATGAAATGAAATATCCTAAGTCACATGATATATTCTAAATGAAATAAAATATCCTAAATGACATAATATACCCTAAATGAAATGAAATATCCTAAGTCACATGATATATTCTAAATGAAATGAAATATCCTAAATGACATAATATATCCTAAATGAAATGAAATGACCTAGGTAACATAATATATTCTACATGAGATGAAATGACCTAAGTAACATAATATATTCTATATGAAATGAAATAATTTAAATGACATGGCAAATATGAATGATATGGCATATAATTTAAATGACATGAAATATAAATTAATGCTATCATATAATATGCATGAATATAAAAATGAAAATAATAATGCATGAACATAGTATATGCTAAATAATATAAAAATAAAACGCATAGGATATCATGAAATATCCGAAATCATATAATAAACAATATAATATAACTCAAAATCATAACAATATCATAGAAATTATCATAGCAAAAATCACATATTATATAAAATGCATGAATATGGAAAATGCAATGAATGAAAATGTATTTTTCCTTTAATTAAGGAAATCCGTATATCTAAAAAGATATCCGGCTACCTTAGAAAAATATATCAAATTAAATATTCAAAAACCAAAATACTTTGTGATTGTTTGAAAACAATTTTGAAAAGCTTAGATTAAAAATAAAAACTTAGCTAAACCCTTTTTAAAATGGCTCTAATTTCCTAAGTTTAAAATCCCGGACTTGACCACCCTTAACCCGAGACTTAAAAAATCATTTTAAGAGTTTAAAAAGGTTTAGAAACTATCCTAAGTCAGTAGCTAAATCTCCCAATCAGCCCCCTCTAGGTAACTTAACCAAAACAGAAAAATGATTTTCCTTCAAATTCAATTCTGACTCCACTGTTCAGTTTTAACCCAAAATTTTTTATCCCATTTTTAAAAATTCTAAAAAACATACTGGAG
The DNA here is from genome assembly GCA_030761205.1 of Fremontodendron californicum. Taxonomy (NCBI): domain Eukaryota; kingdom Viridiplantae; phylum Streptophyta; class Magnoliopsida; order Malvales; family Malvaceae; genus Fremontodendron; species Fremontodendron californicum. Next base: position 11,420,170 of record JAULJL010000022.1, read on the forward strand.
ACTCAGGAAATGTAAAACTACACGAAAAAAAATTGGCTTAATTTTCTGATTAAAGATGAATGCCCAGAAAAATCGAGAAAGTACAATACTGGGTGAAAAAAAACTATTTTGCCAAAAACACATTTTTGCTTTTGATAAAATCATTTAAAAATCAAAGTAAAAATATTTAAAACTCACAAAATGACTCACAAACAGTAGCTAGGACTTTTAAAAAGTTAGATAAAAATTGGCTAAGTAAGAAAAATCACAAAGGTAGAATAATCAATTTGACAAACCTTAATTTTCCACAAGTATACTCAAGAGAGCATGACTTTGAACCATTAATTGGGTTAATTCATTAGTCAAGTGGCATGAACATGAAGTGCATGAAAAAATACAGCAAATATGATGATGAAATTCATGAGTTTAAACCTAAATGTCATGAAAATGCAAACCTATCATCTAACATAACAAAAATGCACATTTAAAGCAAAATACATGAGGTGGCCGAATGGCCTCAAGCTCCAAACAAGCATGGCATTTTCACAAACACTTGGTATACTTAAACTAAATACTCAATAAAATGTCATGCAAATGCAAACCTATAAACTAAAATAGCAAAAATGCACACACAGAGCAAAGGAAGTGAGGTGGCCGAATGGCTTCAAGTTCCAAGTGAGCTTGGCATTTTCACAAACACTTGATATACTAACATGCTCAACTAAAATATAACACTCAAATCATGCAAATACAAAGGAGAGGTATTAAAACTAACAAGCATTTTCACAAACACATGGATTACAAAACATAAAACATCAACAAATTTAAACATTATGAAAACAGAAAATTAAAAATGCAAGAACATGATAACAAACTCATAAATGGCAACAAACAATCAACCAAATTACAACAAGCTTCAAGTATATGTAGTAGAAGAAGATTTAAAGCATCAAGACTAAAAAAAATAACAAAAATAACATGATAAATCCAAGCAAAACAGCAACTACAAAAAAAAAAGGGCCATTCGGCCATGGTAAGAAATAAAGAGAAATATATTGCAAGAATTTTTTAAGAAAAGATGAAGAAAGAACTTAAAAAGAACATTAAAAAACACTTTATTTAAAAGGAAAATCAAAAGAAAACTCACCAAAATAATAACCAAAACAGCAAAAACAAAAATGGAAAATCAAGAAAGTGCAAGAGTTGGTGCTAAAAGCAACCTCAAGAAGCTATCTTTCAAGCTTTTTTTCTTCAAAGTTTCTTTTTTTTTTTCTAAACTTTTCTTTTTGCTTTCAACCAAGGAGAGAAAACTAAGCAAAAACCAAGAGAAAAATCTGAAAATGAGAGTGCTGAAAAATGAAAAATCTGAATCCCCTTAGTGCTGGCTGAAAATCACCTCTCCTCCTAGGATGTTGTCATTTTTCCTCCAACCAATTTCCATCCAAGGGCTAGTGATTCAAGGTGAAAAAACATGAAATTATCACCCTTAGATTAGGCCATCATCTGTCTATAATTACAGCTGTTCAAGAATAATGTTGACACTCTCCCTCTTCATGCATTGGCCCATGTGGCTTATTTGCAATGGCTTGGTCAAAAAAATCACTAACCAACTCTTAAGTTTTGGCCTTTTGATTGAAAAATCAGAAACTCCTTCCCCTCCTTGGGCCTTGGCTGGCTAGCACTCTCTCTTCCAGCCCAAGATTGATTTTTTTGAAAGGCAAGAAAAGCCCTTTTCAGTTGCTTGGGTAAAATAACCGTTTTGCCCCCGGATGCAAATAAATGGCAAACGGACTCCAAATTCAAAATTTATTTTTTAATACTTTAAAAATAATAAAATATTGAATTCTAGAAGTTTTCAAAAAATTTCGAGTCCGTTTGCTATTTATTTGGATTTTTCTTCCAAAAATGCCCTTTTATGCCCCCACATTTTACATTTTCTAAACGAGCTCGAAATCAAGATTTTTCTTCACCAATCTCTTCCAAATAATTTAAAAGTGTGATCTGTAAGTTTTCATAATTTTTGGAACTCATTTGGTATTTTTTCGGGATTTATCTACTTGAATTACTACATAGGGGACCCGGGATTTGGCCATTTTACAAACGAACTCCGAATCAAGATTTTATTTCACCAATATCTTCCAAATATTTTAAAAATGAGATTTGAAAATTTTCAGAATTTTTGGAGTCCATTTGCTATTTTTTTGGGATTTATCCACTTGAATTACTACATAGGAGACCCAGGATTTGGCCATTTTGCGAACGAACTCCGAATCAAGATTTTCTTTCTCCAATCTCTTTAAAATAATTTAAAAATGATATTTGCAAATTTTTAGAATATTTGGAGTTCAATTGCTATTTTTTCGGGATTTATCCTCTTGAATTTCTACATGAGACACCCGGGATTGGGCCATTTTGCAAACGAACTCCGAATCAAGATTTTCTTTCGCAAATCTCTTCCAAATGATTTAAGAATGAGATTTGCAATTTTTTAGAATTTTTTTAGTTCATTTGCTATTTTTCCCAAATTTTCCAATTTTGCCCTTTTGCCTTCGAAACCCAGTTTTGCCCAAAACAAGTCTGATTTTCAGATTTTCTTCAAATTGAGCCTTCGGATATCCCTTTTTAATCATCCCTCATCCATTAGGGGCTTTGGTCATACCAAGTCGGGCCATTTCTGTAGTTTTTCCCAATTTCACCGAAATCCACCAAAAACCCTAATTCTCGGTTTTCTCTCGGATTGACTTTTCTTTCAGTTTTTCTTTCAAGTGGCCTTCTCCATTACTCGTAGTCAGTGCTTATCTTTCATTTGGAACCTTCAATTTTGACCAATTCGATCGTTTAAGCACTTTTCCCTAAATTTCCCGGATTAGGGTTTCCTTTATATTGAATCTCCAAATCCCAACTTCCGAACTCCATATCTTTCGATGTAGACCTCGGATTATCAAAATACTTTTGCCATTTTTCAATTGAACTTCAAATTTTGATTTCGAAAGTGGGTTGACTTTTTCAGTAGTTGACTTTTCCAGGTTGATTTTTTTTTGAGTTTGACTTTTTATGCTCACCCTCTTAAACTAAGTCTCAGAGTACCACTTGCAGGATGAAAAAAGTATTTTTACATTCTGAAACATCAATTTAGGAGGAAAACATACCTGTTTTAGTGGTCCGGACAAAATTAGGTGTCTACACTCAGGATACAATCAGATTAAGATGGCACTTGAAGATATGTAGAAAACCATATTTGTTACAATGTGGGGAAAATTCTCCTACAAGGTAATGCCATTTAGGTTGAAGAATGCTGGGGTAGCATATCAGAGAGCCATGGTGACCTTGTTTCATGATATGATGCATAAGGGAATTGAGGTCTATGTTGAGGATATGATTGCAAATTCACAAGGAGAAGAAGAGCATATTGTGAATCTTCAGAAGCTCTTCGAACGGCTAAGGAAGTTTTGACTCAAGCTAAATCCGACAAAATGCATTTTTGGAGTCACCTTGGGAAAATTGCTGGGTTTTGTCGTCAGCAAAAGGGGAATTGAGATTGACCCGGATAAAGTGAAGGCCATTCAGAATTTTCCACCACCTCTTACTCAAAAGGAATTAAGAGGCTTTACTGGGAGATTGAATTACATTGCTCAGTTTATTTCTTAGTTAACCGACAAATGTGATCCAACATTTAAGTTACTTCGTAAACATGATCCAGGAGAATGGGATGAAGGTTGTCAGATTGCATTTGAAAAGGTTAAACATTATCTATCCAACCCACCAGTATTAATGCCACCTATTCCGGATAAACCAATGATACTATATTTATCAGTATTCGAGAGACCCATGGGTTGTGTTTTGGGGCAGCTTGATGAGACTGGAAAGAAAGAACAGGCAGTTTACTACCTCAGCAAGAAGTTCACAGATTATGAGTTGAAATATTCGTTGGTAGAAAAGTTGTGCCGTGCCTTAGCTTGGGCTGCTCGAAGACTCAGACAGTACATATTGTACCACACAACGTGGTTGATTGCCAAGCTAGATCCAATCAAGTACATGTTGGAAGCACCTTCTTTATAAGGGAGAACAACAAGATGGCAGGTTTTATTGTCAGAGTATGACATTGTATATGTAAGTCAAAAAGCTATCAAGGGTAGTGCAATGGCTGAATTCTTAGCAAGTCGGGCAGTGGAAGATTATGAGCTGTTGAACTTTGACTTCCCTGATAAAGATTTGATGTATATTTCGCAAGCAGATGAGATTCCCCTGAAGAAGAAAGTATTGAAAATGTACTTTGATGGCGCATCTAATGCCATGGGGCATGGAATCGGTGCAGTGCTCATATCTCAAAAAGAAGATTATTATCATTTCACTACTAGATTGAATTTTGATTGTACAAACAATACTGCCAAGTATGAAGCGTGTACTATGGGCCTTCGTGCTACAGTGGACAGAAAGATCAAAGTATTGGAAGTTTTCAGAGACTCAGCCCTAGTGATATACTAGCTACGGGGAGAATGGGGAGCCCGAGATACAAAGCTAATCCGATATCGAGAACTCATATTGAATTTATTAGAGGAATTTGAAGAAGTGAATTTCAATTACTTTTCTCGAGAAGAAAACCGAATGGCAGATGCTCTGGCTACTTTATCATCAATGTTTAAAGTGAATGAAGGGGCTGAAGTTGTGCCAATAAAGATGAGTATATATGAGTCTCCTGCCCACTGTCTGAGTATTAAAGAAGAAGAAGATGGCCTCTCTTGGTATAATGACATCTTGTAGTACATCAAGAGTCAATAGTATCCAGAACAAGTAACAGAAAATGACAAAAGGACTCTGAGAAGGCTAGCAATGGGTTTTGTTCTAGATAGAGAGATTCTCTATAAGAAAGGAAAAGACCAAGTCTTATTGAGATGTGTAGGATCTGCCGAAGCTCGGAGAATTATAGAAGAGGTCCATGAAGGGATATGTGGCACTCATGCTAATGGTCACATGCTTGCTAAGCAGATTATGAGGGCAGGGTATTATTGGTTGACAATGGAAGAAGATTGTATCAGTTATTCCCGGAAGTTCCATAAATGCCAGATATATGCAGATAAGATTCATGTGTCGCCATCGCCATTGCATGTCATGACTGCACCATGGCCCTTTTCAATGTGGGGGATGGATATGATTGGACCTATTACCCTGAAAGCGTCAAATGGACATCGTTTCATCTTGGTGGCCATAGATTATTTTACAAAGTGGGTAGAAGCTGCTTCCTATGCGAATATAACAAAGTCGATGGTATGCAAATTTGTTAAGAAAGAAATCATATGCCGTTACGGATTGCCAGCAAGAATTATTTTGGATAATGCTCTCAATTTGAACAATAAGATGATGAGAGAAATGTGTACTTAGTTCAAGATCACACATCATAATTCGGCACCTTACCGTCCGAAGATGAATGGGGCAGTAGAAGTAGCTAACAAGAACATCAAGAAGATTGTTGAAAAGATGATTGATGTGTACAAGGATTGGCATGAGATCTTGCTTTTTGCTCTTCATGCATATCGTACTTCGACCCGCACATCTAGAGGGGCAACGCCGTTTTCTTTGGTATACGGGATGGAAGCAGTGCTACTTATTGAAGTTGAGATCCCTTCACTTCGGGTTTTGATGGAAGTTGGCCTAGAAGAAGAAGAATGGGTTAGAGCTCGTTATGAACAACTGAATCTCATCGAGGAGAAAAGATTGAAAGCAATTTGTCACGGACAGTTGTATCAGAAAATGATGATTCGAGCCCACAATAAGAAAGTTTATCCCAGACAGTTCCGAGAGGGGGAGTTGGTACTGAGGAAAATTCTCCCTATAGTAAAGTACCCGCAAGGAAAGTGGGCTCTGAGTTGGGAAGGACCCTATGTGGTAAAAAGAGTTTTTTCTGGAGGAGCATTGATTTTAACTCGGATGGACGGGAAGGATTTTAGAAATCCCGTGAATGCTGATGAACTGAAGAAGTATTATGCTTGAAAAAAAAATGTGATGCTGTGCACATGGAAATTCGAATGATTCCAAGTGTAAAAATGGAAATTCTATATATCTATCTCCCTTGTAGATTTCTTTTAATGAGAATATTCATGCTTGATATGATGAATGGCCATCTTTCATATTCTTTTCACTAAGAAGAAATTATCCTTAGTCACCCCTTTGAGCCTTAGAAATTATTTCTTTCTTTAAACCTTGATCAAGGATCAGCCTCTACACTGGAGGGTAAATGCGAGGAAAAATAATCAAAAACCATGGCAAAAAGAGAGCAATTGAAAAATGTGAAATCAAAGAATGGCAATTGAAAGCCAACAAAGTAGAAAAAGAAAAGAAAATCTAAAACAGGGACAAATGTTTCAAGAATGAACTCTCCTCAAGAAATGATCCTTGATCCAATCACCCTTAAACACATTTTGGGCCTATTTATCCTTTCTTTCTAAACTTGAGCCTTGGACTACATTACGTGCTTTAAAAGCCCATTTTGATCAAGCATGAATATTTAATTTGAAAGGTTATTCTCATAATTCATCCCATCTTTTGAATTGATATTTTTACCTTGGAAGCATTTAGAATTCTCAGATACATGGTAGAATACAAAAAAGTAAAAATGAAAAAAGATTCTAAAATGAAAGGTTTAAGCCGAAAACCCGCAAAGGGCGACTGAATACCGAATGGAGGATACTTGAGCTGAAAAACCACAAAGGACGGCTCAGGTACTGATTAAAGTTCGAATCAATGCTCCGTGTAAAGGGGGAGAAATTATCTAAAATCAAAGCGAACAACTCAGTCTGACGCAACTACGAAAGCCGAGAGGTTACACAAGTAAATTGCTCGTTTAAGAGAAATTTTAGATGGGTTGGAAAAGAAGGGATCCAAGATATTCCGCATCCGAGGCATCTACAACCTATAACATTACATTTGTTTCTTATATCCTTGATTTTCACTTTTACAATTTTAAAAAAACATTTGTTGCAATAAATTCTTGTTATCCTTTTCATGAGATTTTTTCTTGATTCATATTTTCTTTCATAAATTTTTGAGATGAATCATGATTGTTATTAAATTGAATGATGATTAGTAATACAAAATCTTTAAATAAAAGGATTTCAGAGTATTACTAAGAAATAGATTTAAATCTTGGGAAAGGTTTGGAAAGTTCATCAAGAAAAGAAAACAGAGAACGTGTTCGAGACTCCATCATGAAGTCAAAAAATTTGTGAATTTCAGCGAAAGTCAGAAACTGAGACTGTTTGACAAGTTATCTTGAGTGAAAGGTTCTTTAAGTGGGGCATCAGTGAACAATTGAAGACTCCGTCATAAAGTCGGATAATCTGTGAACCTCAAAGAAACCATGGATTAGAGATCATGAAACAATCATTTGAATGCATTCATTCTTAGGAAACATACAAGCATTTGCAAAGCATGTCATTCTCATCATTGCATTTAGCTAACATTGTAGAAATCAAGAAAACTTGGACTTCCCCAAAGTGAATTCATTCTGATTTTCAAACGAGTCGAGCCCTGAGATCACCGTCGAGGTACGTTCCTTTCCAAATCGAACTCATTTTGCTTCTCAAATGAGTCGAGCCCCGAGACCGCCGTCGAGGTATGTTCCTTTCATTTTCAAGTTAAATTTATTTTTTCGAAATGAACCAAACCAGAATCATTCTTAGTATTTCCTTTTGTTTTAAATCAAATTCATTTTGTTTTATCAAATAAGTCGAGCCCCGAGACCATGTCGAGGTATTTCCTTTTGTTTTAAATCGAATTCATTCTGTTTTATCAAATAAGTAGAGCCCCGAGACCATCGTCGAGGTATTTCCTTTTGTTTTAAATCGAATTTATTTTGTTTTATCGAATGAGTCAAGCCCCGAGACCATCGTCGAGGTATTTCCTGTTGTTTTAAGTCGAATTCATTCTCTTTTATCAAATAAGTCGAGCCTTGAGACCACCGTCGAGGTATTTCCTTTTGTTTTAAATCGAATTTATTCTGTCTTATCACATGAGTCGAGCCTTGAGACCATCGTCGAGGTATTTCCGTTTGTTTTAAGTCGAATTCATTCTGTTTATCAAATGAGTCGAGCCTTGAGACCGTCGTCAAGGTATTTTCAAATCCCGAGTACGACCTCCGGGCACCATTTTTAAGACCTCCGGACACCATTCTTAAGACCTCCGGGCATCAATTAATCAAAATCATGGATAAGACCTTCAGGCGCCATATTCAGAAAGTACCTCTGGTTTCACCCAGGTGTTTTTCGACTTCTGGTTTCGCCCAAGTCATCACCTTGAAAGTTATCTACGGTTTCGCCTAGATAACTTTTCGACTTCTGGTTTCACCCAAGTCATCACCTTGAAAATTATCTATGGTTTCGCCTAGATAACTTTTCGACTTCTGCTTTCGCCCAAGTCATCACCTTGAAAATTATCTATGGTTTTGCCTAGATAACTTTTCAACTTCTGGTTTCGCCAAGTCATCACCTTGAAAATTATCTACGATTTCGCTTAGATAACTTTTCAATTTTTGGTTCTGCCCAAATCGTCACTTTGCAAATCGAACTCGTTTTCTTAAGACGAGTCGAGCCTTGATTAGTCAGGGAACTCAAATTGAAGGACAAAATCTTCTATTTATAGCTTTTTCAATACAAAAATGAAAAAATGGAAAAATGAAAAAATGAAAAAAATGAAACAAAAATAAAAAAAAATGATGAAAAAGAAAAAAATGGAAAAAAGAAAACTCCATTTTCCGTCTCTTCACTTGTGATTTCACTAATCGGACAAAATTAGTGTTTGTTTATCTTTTCTTGATTCCTGACTCTCAGCAATAGCCAAAGAGAGGCAGCTGTAGACTCCTAATTTTGTCCGGACCACTAAAACAGGTATGTTTTCTTCTAAAAATGTTGTTTCAGAATGCAAAAAGACTTTTCTCATCCTGTAGGTGGTACTCCGAGACTTAGTTTAATAAAGCAAACATAAAAGGTCAAACTTGAAAAAGTCAACCTCGAAAAGTCAACTACTGTAAAAGTCAACCCACTTTCAAAATCAATATTTGAAGTTCAATTGAAAAATGGTGAAAGAATTTTGATAATCCGAGGTCTACATTGAAAGATATGGAGTTTGAAAGTTGGGTTACGGAGATTTAGTAGAAAGGAAACCCTATTTCGGGAAATTTAGGGAAAAGTGCTTAAACGATCAAATGGGTCAAAATTGAAGGTTCCAAATGAAAGATAAGCACTGACTATGGGTAATGGAGAAGCCATTTGGATGCAAAACCGAAGGAAAAGTTAATTTGGAAGAAAACCGAGAATTAGGGTTTTTGCTGGATTTTGGTGAAATTGGGAAAAATTGCAGAAATGGCCCGATTCGATAAAACTAAAGCCCTTAATTGATGAGGAATGAGTAAACAAAGATAGCCCAAGGCTCAGTTTGAAGTAATTCTGAGAGAAGAGCCGATTGGAGGTAAAACGAAAAAACGAGGAGATTCCCGATACTAAAAAGAGAAAAAATCAAAACGGAAGAGAATTTGATTGTAAAAATTGGGTGTTTCCGGACCAGCTCCAATTCAATATATGGAAAAGGTCCAAAAAAAAGAAAATCTGAAAATTGGACTTGTTTTGAGCAAAATCGGGCTTCGAAGGCAAAAGGGCAAAATTGGAAAATTTGGGAAAAATACCAAATGAACTCCAAAAATTCTAAATATTTTCAGATCTCATTCTTAAATCATTTTTGAAGAGATTGGTGAAATAAAATCTGGATTCGGTGTTTGTTTGCGAAATGGCCAAATTTTGGGTCCCCTATGTAGAACTTCAAGAAGATAAATCCCAAAAAAATAGCAAATGAACTCCAAAAATTATAAAAATTTGCAGATCTCATTCTTAAATTATTTGGAAGAGATTAGAAAAATAAAACCCAGATTCGGAGTTCGTTTGCGAAATGGCCAAATCCCGGGCCCACTATGTAGTGATTCAAGCAGATAAATCCTGAAAAAATACCAAATGACTTCCAAAAATTATGAAAACTTCCAGATCATACTTTTAAATTATTTTGAAGAGATTGGTGTATAAAAATATGGATTTGGAGATCGTTTAAAAAAATGGTAAAGTTTGGGAGCACAAAAGGTCAATTTTGGAAAAAAAATCCAAATAAATAGCAAATGGGCTCAGAAAATTTTGAAAACCTCCAGAATTCAATTTTTTTATTATTTTGGAAGTATTTAAAAAAGAAAATATGAATTTGGAGTCCGTTTTCTATTTATTTATGTTCGGGGGCAAAAAGGTCATTTTACCTAAGAAACCGAAAAGGGCTTTTCTTGCCTTTTAAAAAAATGAAGCATGGGCTGGAAGGTGAGGGGTCAGCCGGCCAAGGCCCAATGGTGGGCTAATATTTTCTGATTTTTAATCAAAAGGCCAACAATGAAAAGGAAGGTAGTTATTTTTTTGATCAAGCCTTTGTAATTAAGCCACATGGACCAATGCATGAAGAGGGAGAATGTCAACATAATGGCTTAAGATTCTTGAGTAGCTGTAATTGTGGATAGCTGATTACCTAATCTAAGGGTGATAATTTCACATTTTAAACATCTTGGATCAATAGCCTTCGGATCAAAATTGGTTGGAAAAAAAATGTCAACATCCTAGCTATCTAACAAGCCATTCGGCCACTACAAGGGAAGGGTCTCTCTCTTTTCAATTTTAGCTATTCACTCTTGTTTTAGGCTGATTTTCTGTCCATTGTTGAAAGGCAAAAAGAAAAGTTTAGAAAAGAAAAGAAAGTTAGAAGAGAAAAAGCTTGCAATATAGCTTCTAGAGGTTGCTTTAAGCACTATACTCTTGCACTTTCTTTGATTTCCTATTCCTGATTTGCTGTTTTCATTTGATATTTGGTGAGTTTCTTTTGATTTTGATTTTAAAATAAGTGTTTTTAAGCTTTCTTTTCAAGTTCTTCCTTCATGCTTCCTTGAAAAACTATAGAAAATCAAATTTTTTTTCTCTAAGTGGCCGAATGGCCTTATTTAATGGTTGTTGTTTTGCTTTGGTTTCATGTTGTTAGTAGTGTCTAACATGTTTTTGATATTTCATATTTTCTTCAAATAACAAAATATGTAGCTTGTTTTAATGTTGTTACTTATTTACCTCTATTATTGATTCTTTCATCTAGTATTCATGTTTATTTTCTTTGTTTTTACATTTTTAATTTTCTGTTTTCAACATTTTTGTGTTGTTCATGATTGGCATTTTACTATGCTAAGTGTTTGTGAAAATGTCTAGTCTTGTGCATGCCTTTACTTCATGTTTACATGGTTTAACATGTTTTTTTTTTTATCTTTGCATTTAGTATGTCATGTGTTTGTGAAAATGTCATGCTAGGATTCCATCACATTGAGCATATAGACCATTCGGCTTCTTTTTTTTTTATGCTTTGCATATGCATTTTCATCATTCTAATTGACAGGTTTGCATTTTCATGATATTTGGTTGTGTATTTTATTTAAGCATGCTATATGTTTTTGTTATTGCCATGCATTCTTTAGGTTTAGGATTGGTTTGCCTTGCCATGTATATTCAAGCATTTTAGACCTAGGTTGCATTAAATGCCATGCAAGTTCATTTAGGTCTAGGTCATTTTATTGATGCCATGCATTTTTCATGTCATTTAGGTTTTAAATCATGCATTTCATGCATCATATTTTCTGTATTTTCATGCATTTCATGTCATTGCCATATGATTTATGACTTAGGCCAATCAATGGCTCAAAGTCATGCTCATTTTGAGCGTACTTGTGGAAAATTAAAAAGTTGTCAAATTAATTATTCTACCTTTGTGATTTTTTTTTTTACTTAGCCAATTTTTGCCTAACTTTTCAAAAGTGTTAGATACTATTTGTGAGTCTTTAGGAGAGTCTCTAACATTTTTACTTTGATTTTTAAGTGACTTTATCAAAGGCAAAGAAATGTATTTTGGCAAAACAGTTTTTTTCACCCTGTACTCGTACTTTCTCGATTTTTTTGGGCAGTCATCTTTAATCAAAAAATGAAGCTGATTTTTGCTCGTGTAGTTTTACATAACTTGAGTCTCCAGTATTTTGTTTAGATTTTTTTGAATTTTTAAACATAGGGTAAAAAATCATGCTTTAAAATTGGACAGTAGAGGTTGAATTGAATTTGAAGAAAAATAATTTTTCTGTTTTGGTCAAGTTACTTAGAGGGGGCTGATTATGAAGTTTAGCTACTGACTTAGGGTAGTTTCTAAGCCTTTTTAAACTCTAAAAATGATTTTTTAAATCTCGGGTTAAGGGTGGTCAAGTCCAGGATTTTAAACTTAGGAAATTAGAGCCATTTAAAAAGGGTTTAGCTATGTTTTTATTTTTAACCTAAGCTTTTCAAAATTGTTTTCAAACAATCACAAAGTATTTTGGTTTTAGAATATTTAATTTGGTATATTTTCCTAAGGTAGTCGGATATCTTTTCAGATATACGGATTTTCTTAATTAAAGGAAAAAAATACATTCTCATGCATTGCATTTTCCATATTCATGCATACAATATAATATGTGATTTTTGCTATGTTAATTTTCATGATGGTGTTATTGTCTTTGATTTAAATTTTTGATATTATATTAATTGTTATATGGTTTTGAATGTTACATGCTATCCTATGCTTTTTATTTAGTTATTTATTTTTGTCACATTATTTAGTATATATTATGTTCATGTATTATTATTCTATTTTTATTTTCATGCATATTACATGATAGCATTATTTTATGTTTCATGTCATTTCATATCATTTAGATTATATGTCATATCATTTATATTTGCCATGTCATTTAAATCATTTTATTCCATTAGAATATATCACGTGACTTAGAATATTTCATTTCATATAGAATATATTATGTCACTTAGGATATTTCATTTCATTTACACTATATCATGTGACTTAGGATATTTCATTTCATATAGAATATATTATGTTACCTAGGTCATTTCATTTCATTTAGAATATATCATATGACTTAGGATATTTCATTTTATTTAGAATATGCTATGACATTTAAATTATATCATACAATTTAGGTTGCATTATATTATCTAGACTTTGTTATGTCATTTTATTTATGTCACACATATTCATATATTTTTTTAAATGTTTTGAAAAAGGTAATGATTTTCAATTAAATAAAGATATTCCCGAGTTAAAATAATTCATGAGTTCTTTGCCGGGTTTGCTGGGGAGGATATCATCAATTATCATTAATAACGGAATATCTTCTTTAAAACGAGAATGATTCGGAAAGTTTTTCAAACTAAATTAAAAATCGATTTTTTACCGGGACTTGAGAGAACACATGATTAATAAGGTACCGTTTTATATGGGCGTTGCGGGGGTGCTAATCCTTCCCCACACGTAATCGAGTCCTGAACCCGATTCTTCAATTTTCTCTGGTTTAAAACGGACTTGAAATTGGTTTTAAAAATGTTTTAATTAATTTTAAAATGTTTTATAAAACCAATTTTAATAGGTGGCCGATCACACCTAGCTAAAAAAGATTGGTGGCGACTCCATGTCTTTTGCAAGGTCATTTTCAAAACCTTCATTTTTCAAGAGGAATTAAGTCGACTTTTCCTCGTTTTTTTTTTAATGTCACGCTTAACGAATATATAAGCCTTGAGATGAGACTTGTTATTTTTTAGGTTGCGACACTCGCCCCTTTTATTTTATGAGGAATCAAGTAATCTTTTCCTCTAACTGCCTGTTTTTCCCTTCACCTCACTCGAGCGGGTCCACCCCAGATCACGTATCGACACCCGAATTTCAAAACTAGGAAAAACTAGAGCTTTAAAAAGGTGGGTTCTGCCAAGCCTTTTTTTTCACTCAAAAATCCCAAAATTTTTAAATCTGAGTCCAAAATTCGAGTTAGAAAATCCAACTTAGGTCTCTTCCCAAGGTAGTCGGATGTTTTTTTAGATATACGAATATCCTTATTTCGTGGGAGAAATACATTTCCATGCATTTGCATTTTTCATATTCATGTATATTTTATGACATTTAAATTTTTGCTATTTTGGTTATATAAATTCCATATATATATATATATGTATAAGTGAATATTCCATAGTGATGTCATTGCTTTGATTTATATTTTATGTTGTCATTTTTATTATGGCATAATTATGAATATTCATGATAATTTTTGCCATTTAATTTTAATTTAGATTTTTGCTATGTCATATAGATTTCTATTATGTCATCTAGGTTTTATCATATGATAATTCTTGTCATTTAATTTAGATTTTTGCTATGTCATATAGATTTATAATATGTCATCTAGGTTTTATCATGTCATTAATTCTTGCCATTTAATTTAGATTTTTGCTATGTCATATAGATTTATAATATGTCATCTAGGTTTTATCATGTCATTAATTCTTCTCATTTTATTTAGATCTTTGCCATGTCATTTAGATTCTACCATGTCATTTAGATTATGCCATGTCATCTATATTTTGCCATGTCAAGCATGCCATGTCATTAATCCATATGCCATGTCATTCACTCATATGCCATGTCATTAGTAGTAGTTTGCATATTCATAACTATCTCTTTTAAATGTTTTTTTAATGCAATAAAAATAATAATTTTCAATAAAATAAAGTTATTCCCGAGTTAAAATAATTCATGAGTTCTCCTCCGGATTGCCGGGGAGGACATCATCAATTATCATTAATAACGGAATATCTTTTTTTCAAAACAAGAATGATTTGGAAAATTTTTCAAATAAATAAATATTTTTATATTTTGTCGGGTTTGCCGGGGAATGTAGGAAAATTTTGAATTAATAAATTCCGAATCATTTTCAAATCAAGTGGAATTTATTTCTTTAAAATGGGAATTATTTTTAAATACCAATTTCAAAACCGACTTTTTTTACCGAGACTCGAGATAACACATGATTAACAAGGTATCGTTTTACACGGGCGTTGTGGGGGTGCTAATCTTTCCCCGCGCGTAACCAACTTCCGAACCCGCTTTTTGATTTTCTCTAGTTTAAAGTCTAGATTTCAAAATTGGTTTTTTAAAAATATTTTAATCAATTTTAAATGTCTTACAAAATCAGTTTTAATAGGTGGCCGATCACATCTAGCAAAAAAAGATTGGTGGGGACTCCATTTCTTTTTCGAGGTTGTTTTCAAACCCTCATTTTATTTCAAAAGGAATTAAGTCGTCTTTTTCTCTGTTTCCCCAATGTCCCACTTAACGAGTAATGTCTCGCGATGGGACTTGTTTTTTTTAGGTTGCGACAGCTACCATGTGGCAAGGTTTACAATTGACCAAATCAATTTTAAACATGTTTTAAACAATTTAAAACACCAAGATCAGATTGCACACAAAACAATCTAGAATTGAAACAAAGCAGAAAACGTTTTTCTTCATGAAACTTTGCTAAACGACACACAATTCAATCCACTTGAATATTAACAAGAATTAAAAATGTAAATCACAAGAAAACTTACAAGCAAAACTATGATACCACTGTTGGGATTCGACCTCATGCTCAAACATCAATCGAATTAAAGAAGAACATGAACACAGCGGAAAAATAAACAAAGAGATAGTCGAATCTTACAGGATCATGCTAGTAAAATTTTAATGCGATCTTGTAATTATAAAGCATACATCTGATTAAGATTCATAACTTAACTCAAAGATCTAGTAATCTTGAGTTTACAAACAGCCACTCAATCTTGAAGACCAAGAAGGCAACGCCGAAGCTTTAGCCGCACAAGTGTCTGGCCTCTAATGGTGATCCATACAAGATGATCAAGAGAACCTTCATAAGGTAGGAATGGAATCCTACCAAAAACCATGCTAGTGGTTAGGTTTCATAAACCTCTCCCCAATAATAACAACCATGGCCGAATCGTCATAAGCATCAATAAGAATAGAACATTTTTCTACTTCCACAAGGTTTGGTACACCAACCAAGAAAGGAACATCTTGATCTTCTTTATTTTCATAGGGTTTGGAGCATTAACCAAAGGCAAGATCTTGATCTTCTTTCTTCTTACTTTAAGCGTTTGCTCTCTTGAGAGAAACCTTTTCCCTAGCAAGCAGGAAAGTTTGGACTAAGTGCTATAACATAACTCTTATGTATTTTCTCTTAAGTCCTTCCACTTAATTAAACTATTTAATTAAGTCCTTATTGAATAAATTCTCAATTTAATCAATTAGGCTCATTCCATTTTAATCTCTTAATTCACCTTTATGTCTGTGACCCATTAGGCTTCCAATATATTGACAATGAATATAAATTATAATACAAGGATAATTAATTTATATTCATAGATCATGAGCGGACTCTAGCAAGCCATCATGACCACCTACATACTAGAGAGTCAAGTTATTCTCGACATAACCTTTCGTATTCAGTCTATCAGTCTAATTAAGTCCTTTCACCAAATATCATGGAAAGACCATGAGCATGGTGCAGTGTCTACTGTTGTCGGTTTTAACCATGCAAGTGCACGTATCTTTAACAAGTAATAAAGTGATGAGTAAAGTATCGTTCCCACGAGGAATTGTTACCAAATTCGTTAAATACTAAAATTAGAACAACTTAATCTTGTTCAAATATTTAATTAAAGGAAGTAAATAGAAGAAAATAATAAGAAAAGAAAGCAAATTAAAATTGGGATTAATTACTTAAGAAAAGCCTAGGATTACAATTTCCCTCAACAATTCGTATAAACTTTTCCTACCCTCTTAACTTGATTAATGACCTTGATTTGTTAACCTAGAGCTCTGATCTATTCAAGGATCTTTCGATGGTCTTATAAAAATATCTCTCTTAACCAATTAACTATATTCCTATGATAATTGAATTAAAGAGAAACTCATTAAGCTTAGACTCTAAAATTGATTACACATGACACATAAGTATATTCCTACCCTACATGCAGATCAATCCATCATAATAAATGAATATGAAACATGTGTTATTCAATCCATGTCTAACACTAAATTCCCTTTTCCAAGTTGTATCTAGGTTACCATATCAATCTAATTGGTAGCTAAGCAATTAGAAGCATTAAGAACAAGATTGAATAAACAACTCAAATATCATTAAATCAAGCAAGAGAGTAATAGTCCAAACTACATGTTGAGTTTCATTAAAATCCTAGAAAAATAAATTAGTTCATACTAATTAATAAAAATATAAAACAAAGGAGTTTCAACTTCATCAATATTACAAGAAAGATAAAAGAAAAGTAAAGGGAAAGAGAAAGAGAAAACTAAGGTTTGTCAGGTCTTTAGTCTTCTAGTCTCCAAAACCTCTCGTAGCTCCTTGTAACTTTTTGGCGGCTGCTCTCCTCTTTATGAAAACTAGGTTTAGAAATATATGTACAAGCTTAACAGTCTAAAAGCTATGGAGAAGCCTCTATTTATAGAGCTCTAAAAAGCCTGAAGAAGGAAAACTTTGTGGCCAAGTAACTGCTTCCAGCTTGGACTTTCCATATATGAGTAGATTCACTCCTTCTTGCTTTAGGACTCTATGAAAAACATAAAAGATATTAAATTAATAGCTAATTTAAACATAAAATAAATTAAAAAAACTACTAAAAATAATTAATTAATAGTTTAAACTACAAGGACTTAGCTAATTTAAAACACAAAATATGATAAAATAACTCTACTTCATAAAGTTATCACACCCCCAAATTTAAGATTTTGCTAGTCCTTGAGCAAACAAAACAAAACAAAGTGAAATAAGATGAAACAAAACAAAACTGAAGATGAATGCACTTTTTCCTCAATTTTCCTCAAAATTTATCTCAAAATCTCAACTAAAAGTAGAATACAAACATAATCCAACTTTATGATTCAATTCAATCGTATGTCTCATGCTCGAATGGATTTCCAGTGTGTGTGGATAATCTCTTGGCAAATCATTGCATGCAATCCAAATAAGTTTATGCCAATGGAAAATACGAATTAGTACTAGATTCTCATATGTTTGCTTTTCATCTCTTTCACCACTAATGTAGACTAACACTTCATCAAGGATCAAGTAGGTCTTTATTAAGCTTGTAATGTAAGGCTAGGGTCAAGCTAGGATAAAGATATATTTCAATTTAAGTCACCCATAGACACTTTTCATTTTTTTTCCGGATTTTTCAAAGAGCCATAGTCTTTATCTCGAATTGCATTCTCTATTCTTTGAATGCATCGTCCTTTTATCTCACCACTTTATTCCTTTGTTCTTTTTTTCCCCTAGTTCTTCGTTTTCGAAGAACCATAATCTTTTCTTTCTTACTTTTTCTTTTCTTTTTTTCATTCACATCACAATTTCACCCAAATTTGACATGGCTCATAAATTTTTCCTTTATGTCATACACATGCCTATGTAGTGAGGGTTAATCATGGTTTTTCTTATTTGGCTAGGCTAAAAGATATGGCAATTAAAGAAAGTAGATATATCAATTAGGCACAAAGAGGACGACTAATGATATTAATATATATAGGTAGGCTCGAAAGGCTCAAACAATCCAAAGATGGCCTAAATCACTTCCTCAACTTAGTGTTGTCTATGATTTTCCCTCGAGAAAGAATCAAACAAATTCTAGGTTTCTTGACATAATCGCAATTCACATCAACATAAGCAGTCATTAGATAAGCAATGCAGATATAAGCAAGAGATCAAGTGCTCAATTTAGTGAAAATAACATCCTAACAACGAGACTAACGAAAGAATTTAACATAAAATCAAATCATACCTATGTTTTTTTCCAAAATTCAAGATAAAGCAATAACTAAAATTTCATCATTGGATAAGGACCTCATCATAATAAGTGCAAAATATCTCAAGCATTTTTTTATTAAAGACTCTTAAGCATAAATATAGAAAAGACACTAAAAAAAAAACACACAAACTAACTTAAAAAAAAAAATCACACAAAACAAAAGAAATCGATAAACTAACGACACAAAACAAAAGAAACTGATAAACTAACGACCAACACCCCCAAACTTAAAACAAACATTGTCCTTAATGTTTAGAAATTTAAAAGAGTAAGAACTAGAAAACTCCCCTATCGATGAAAGTAACGCAGGAGAAGCTCTAGTCGTCCTCTTAGGCTTCATCATGCTTGTCTAAGTTGGGTGAGTGCCTACTACAAAAGAAAACAAAATAAAAAAAAATTAAATAAGAATATCTAAAAAAATCAAAATTCAAAATTAAAGAAAAGAAAAAGTTTAGAATTTGGGTTGCTTTCCAAGAAGCGCTTGATTTATAGTCATCGTCTTGACTCTCTCACGTTTATCATCCGATATCTAACACTTGATGATTTTTGTTTCATGCCATTTGTTTCTTTTCTCTTTGAACAATTTAGCAGTCTTGCAAGCTTGAAAGGAAATTCATCCATTTTCATGGTAAAATTCAAGAATGCCTTAAGCGGATCAATGGGATAAATTTTTATGAATTCCTCTTTAGTAGCACTATCTACCACATCGACTAGCTTAGGCTGTTGGATGCATTGAGGAAAAAGTGGTGGTGGTGGGTTACACTGAATCTCTTTTATTCGCACTTTTTCAACTTCTTTTTCACCCACTAATACTTCTTCAATAAGATCGATCGGCAATTCAGGCTCTTTGCCATCCTCTTCTATATTTTTTCCAATCCCAAGTGAATTGGAATTACAATGATCTTGTTCTTCGCTCATAGGATTAAGTTTAGTATCACTTGGAAGAGTTTCTTGAAGTTGGTTGTTAATGGCATTAGCAAGCTGGCTTATTTGTGTCTCAAGATTCCAAAGTGTCATTGCTTGACTCTGATTGATAGCTTCCCGTTCCTCCATGCAGTGCATGATCATCTCTTCCAATATTGATGGCTTCTTTTCTGGGATAGGTGCTTGGGCTTGACTATGAATGATAGCATCGGTGCTTGCCATGTAATGCATGAACACCTCTTCCAATGATGGCTCATTTTCTAGAGAAGCTACTTGGGCTTGTGATGGAAAGTCAAAAGGATATGCTTGATTGTCTGAATCAGAGGACCATTGATTGTTACTCTAGGAAGAATTTTGGTGATCTCCCCAACCTGGATTGTAGTTGTTGGAATAGAAACTATTTTGATGCATATTGTAGTTTCCAACATATTGGCAATAATTACTATGATGTCATTCCCCACATAATTCACAAATCTCAAACGAACTTTGGACGGCATGTACACCCAAATTGTCAAGCTTCTTGTTAAGTGCAGCCACCTGTGCAAAATAAAGCAGTGATTGCATCTTGTTCATGAACCCACATAGTGCACCCCTTTTGCATTCAACAATCAATAAAACTTGAAAAGAAAAATAAAATAAATAAATAACTTTTTTGAATTAAGACTAAGATTGCTTGGTATTAATATTAACAAAAATAGTAAAACAATTCCCTGCCAATGCTGCCAAAAACTTGTTGTCGATTTTAACCACGCAAGTGCACATATCGGTAACAAGTAATAAAGTGAAGAGTAGAGTATCGTCCCATGAGGAATTGTTACCAAATTCGTTAAATACTAAAATTAGAACAACTTAATCTTATTCAAATAATTAATTAAAGGTAGTAAATAAAAGAAAATAATAAGAAAAGAAAGCAAATTAAAAATGGGATTAATTACTTAAGAAAAGTCTAGGATTACAATTTCCCTCAACACTTCGTATGAACCTTTCCTACCCGCTTAACTTGATTAATGACCTTGATTTGTTAACCTAGAGTTTTAATCTATTTATAAGGATTTTTCGATGGTCTTATAAAAATATCTCTCTTAACCAATTTACTATACTCCTATGATAATTGAATTAAAGAGAAACTCATTAAGCTTAGACTCTAAAATTGATTACACATGACATGTAAGTATATTCCTACCCTACATGCAGATCAGTCCATCATAATAAATGAATATGAAATATGTGTTAATCAATCAATATCTAACACTAAACTCCCTTTTCCAAGTTGTATCTAGGTTACCACATCAATCTAATTGGTAGCTAAGCAATTAGAAGCATTAAGAACAAGATTGAATAAACAACTCAAATATCATTAAATCAAGCTAGAGAGTAAAATAATCCAAACTACATGTTGAGTTCCATTGAATTCCTAGAAAAATAAATTAGTTCATAGTAATTGATAAAAATATAAAACAAAGGAGTTTCAACATCATCAATATTACAAGAAAGATAAAAGAAAAGTAAAGGGAAAGAGAAAGAGAAAACTAAGGTTTGTCAGGTCTTCAGTCTTCTAGTCTCCAAAACTTCTCTTAGCTCCTTGCAACTTTTTGGTAGCTGCTCTTCTCTTTAAGAAAACTAGGTTTAAGAAATATATGTATAAGCTTAGTAGTCTAAAAGCTAGGGAGAAGCCCCTATTTATAGAGCTCTAAAAAGTTTGAATAAGGAAAACTTTGTGGCCAAGTAACTGCTTCGAGCTTGGACTTTCCGTATATGAGAAAATTAACTCCTTCTTGCTTTAGGACTACAAAAAATATAAAAGATATTAAATTAATAACTAATTTAAACATAGAATAAATAAGACTAAATTAAAAAACTACTAAAAATAATTAATTAATAGTTTAAACTACAAGGACTTAGCTAATATAAAAACACAAAATATGATAAAATAACTCTACTTCATAGAGTTATCATCTACTCATGTTCAATCCATATTAGTTCTTGCAGCTATTGGTTAACTTTGTGAACTTAGAAACTATTTCTCCTAAATTCGTCATACTCTAGCCAGATATTCCATCAAGTTAACTTAAGCGAAGAACATATGAGATATATCTCTGATGTCACTTGGAGTGGTGAATCCTCTCTAGATCACTCATCCATCTTCGTATGCTTCATGTCATACCCAAAATCACCATCACTCTTTGGGACCCGTTCGTGATGAAATCAAAGCATGACAATTCACATACAAGATGACCTGGTATCACAAGTCAGAGGACTACTTACACGACTGTCACGTGAGAGCGTTTCCATAGACACTTGAGTGACAATACCAAATGGAGTTCTTACAGCAGGCCATGTTCAGTGAACTTGTTCAACAGACAAGAACCTACATGTTATCCTAAAGTATCCCTCATACTTCAACACGTGAGATCAGTTACTTACTTCATAAGTAAGTAGGCTTAACATGTACTAGTCTTTGAGCATTGCCAATGCCCCGTCTTGGCAATACGATGACCAAGAACCGTTTTAGAACATGACTTTGATGCATAATGATAAGCTCATAAAATATACATTTTATGCCTTTCTACCTTTAGTTTTTGTTATGTTTTCGATCTTTATCTTGTTTACTTATAATATGTTTTATAATTTTAGGTAAAATAAGGAGAATGAAGTTAAAAGATGTCAATAATGATGGTAAAGAGCTTACAAAATCATAATCACAAGATGGAAGAAGACTTGGGAGTCAAAAATATCAATTTCTGGTTGAAAAGCAATCAGGCAGATTTGACCTCTGGAGCTTGTTGTAAGGAAAACATGAAGTTAGACTCTTTATTTGAATAAACTTCCTTCTTTACTTTTGAATTTGACTTGATTATCTTTCCAACGATATATTATGGGCCCAAATCGGATAAGAAATGGGCATTCAAAATAGCGCTAGAAGATCTCCCTAAAGAACCCTGCGGCCAGAAAAACTCTAATCGCAAATCTGAAAAAAAAGGCTAAAACGTGATGTTTGCACCTCCAGGCTTACTTCTGCGGCAAGGACTCATTCTCAGGGTTTTAAAGCTCTATAAATACCATCTTTTGAGCCACAAACTAGACATCTTTTGAGGAGACTCAAGTATCATCATTCTTTGTCTTCTTCTTCTCCATTCTTTTATTTTTCTTTTTAGTTTTATGTATATATTTCTATGCCTATGCTAGGCTAAACTTTTATTTGGTTAAGGGTGATTTCAAAGCCCTAGACATATTATGTAATTAATTTTCAGAATCTATCTATCATTATTTTCTATCAAAGTTGCTTATGTTCTTCTATTAAAATTGTTCATGATGATGTTTTGATTTGTTTAGGTGGCCAACTAGATAAATCTTGATAATTGTCTAATGCTAGTTTATGAGTCTTGATCCGTGTAATTGTCTTGATTTTCTATTCATAAGTGGCAATTTTTGATTAATGATTATGGTCAAGTTTTCAATAATTGCAAAGTGGAACATAACCTAAGTTGAACAATCCGAGCTTATGTGTTTGTTGCTTAGATCAACCTATCTTTCTCATCATAAAGCTGCTATTAAATTGAACTTAGAGAGCTTATTCTAGGTTGTTTGATAGTTAGAGATTAAATAGAGAGCTTGTTCTATTTAACGACAAACTAAGGAAAGATTGGGGTAACAGAGCTTGTTGTTAGCTACGGTTGTTAACTTTGATAGCTAATAAATGTTGATAGATATGAAATTGATTCTTAATGATGTCTAGTGGTGGAGAATGAAACCTTAACCATATTTTTCATATTTGATTCTTCTTAATTACTTGTTTTCTCATTCTTATTCTTAACTTTAGTTTAAATCTGATTTCAAAATCCCCTTTACTTTTGTTTACTTGTTTTTAAGTGATAAACTATTAACTTATAAACTAAAACCCAATCCCTGAGGACTCGACCCTTGCTAGTCACTATACTCTACAATTGATTTTTTTTAAGTGCAAGGTTAAATAAGATACATTCTTTTGGGTGCATCAAGTTTTTGGCGCCGTTGCCGAGGATTGCTTTATTTAGTTTATTAGTTTATTGGTTTATTCTTATTTTTAGTTGTAATTAATTTTATTTTTCTTGTACATACAGGTTTTTGTTTTCAATTTTCAAGCAATAAGAGATGGCAGGTGCTACATCAAAACTTCAGAACCTTCAGAACCAACTAGACAATCTCATCTCCATAGTTCAACAAGTGGCCATAAGTAAGATTCAACAATCAAGGCAGTGTGGAGTGTGCTTCACGATGGATCATCCAACCAATTGGTGCCCATACTACCAAAAAGATAATTTTGAAGCAGCCTATGATGTGGGAGAATACCAAAGCCATCAAGGGTTCCAAGGACAACAGTATGATGCTTTCCCAAACACTTACAATGAGGGATGGTGGAATCATACTCATTATGGCTACTCGGGAGATTATCAAGAAGTAGATCCTTATGCTAATTACACTAATCAATTTGTCTTCAATCAACCCTGGGATCAACAACAAGATCTTTTCGAGCCACCACCTCAAAACTCAGGTGATTCTTTAGAAGAACTTGTCAATTTTCTTGTTATTAATACTCTGCAACTTCAACAGGAAACAAGGGAAACAAAGGCAAGTATCCAAAGTTTGGAAAGGCAAATGAGCCTATTGGCTAGTAATACGGTGGAATTAGTAGCACAAAGATCTCAAGCACTCCCTTCCAATCGATGATTGATCCAAAGGAGAGTGAAAGTGCCACATAACTTGAGGATGAATCAGAAAATCCAAGGGAACCCGAGGATGAGAAAGAACTAAAGATGGATTCAACTATTGAAGATAATGAAGCTTCAATTCCGAAAGAGAGTACTTCGGCACCTGAGGTAACGTTTAAGGTTCCACTTTTTACTAATGTTTCTTATCCACCTTTTCCTAGTAGATTTGCAAAGTTCAAGGAGGAAGAACATGAACAACACATGCCGGAAACCTTAAACAACTTGTTTGTGGATGCCATTCAACAAGTATCAAAATATGCTCCATTCCTCGATGAGATATGCACCACAAAGGATGATGAAATAATACTTGTAATGGAGAATGAATACACTGTTGTGCAAAGAAAGCTTCCTCTCAAACGCATAAATTTGGGAAATTTCATGTATGAGCCTGACAAGCCTAAAATGCCAAGAAGGGGTGTTGGTTAGATTAAAAACACTAACTCAAGTGTTAATTGGGAAGGCAGCCCAATTAAAGAAGAAATTGCCAACCTGCCATATTCAGATTTTCTTTCTCTTTCTCTTTCTCTTTCTTTTCCTTTTTCTTTTATTATTTTTATTTTTATTTTTATTGTTTTTATTTTTTATGTTTATTTGTTAATTTTTTGTTTAGTATTTTAGGATTATTTAGGTTGCATGAGTTTGTTTTGTTTTGAGTCTTAGTTGTTCCTATTCTTATGTTATTAGTTCTTTTCTCTTACACATGATTCTTTCATTTGGGTTAATAGACTTACATTGAGGACAATGTAAGAATTAAGTGTGGGGGGAATGATTTAGGATTTTTTTTTTTATTTTTGTCTACTATTTTTTATGAGTCTTTATTATTAGTATTACTATTTTTAGTGTGTTTTAGTTCATTTTTAATACAATGATGAGATATGAATTGCATAGGTCTAAACTGGTTACTAGTGAGAAGATTTTCATGAGAATTAAGCTTGATTCTAATTTTTATGAGCCAATGTTGATATGATATGTTGATTGAGAAAGAAGCATGTTTAGACTTGATATTGACTTGTATAATCATCCTTGTGAGTTTTTAGGCCTATATGATTGATGCATTATACATATCAATCTAATTTCTTTCTTGAGTGCTCTTATGATTACATGATTCTCTAGAACTTGCTTTAAACCGTTTGAGACTATATTGATACATGTGATAACATGAATATGATAGAGGCATTAGGATTATAACCAGAGCCAAACAGCCATCCATTACTAATGTTCCAAGAGAACATCCCACTAGTGAGCCAATTTGAGCCTACATTAAATATGCTATTTTATTGGTAACCATAACTTACACCTAGCCTAAATATACTTATATCCTTACCCTTGTTCTAAAGATCAATTATATATTTTGAGACATATTGCAAAAAACAAGGGATATTTTTAGTTGAAAATTTGGGTTGGAAACAAAAGATAAGTGTTGGGGAAGAAAAGAAAAGAAAAAGTCAAGAGAAAAAAAAGGGATCATTGTCAAATACATTCCCATATTAAAAAAAAAATCTTCTCTTGAACTTCTATTTAAAGTAAAGAAAAAGATGTTACAAAGTTGGTTAGAATGAAGCAAAGGCTCAACATGAATATTTAGCCTATGTTATTATGTGCTTTATAAGAGTTTTGAGAAGTTTTATTTGTATGATCTTATTATGTCTCTAAACTCTATGAACTCTTTGGAACCTTTGTGATATCTTTATCTTTTTGTTCTTTAACCACATTATAACCCTTTGGCCCCATTACAACCTTGAATAAAGACCTCTTGATTTATGAAGTTGTATGATCTAAATAGTGGAGAATAGGTGGACAAGCAAGCATATGGTAGAATTGTTTTCATGAGATTGATTGAGTGTAAACACTTTACCACTACTTTAAAGAGTGAAAATCAAGAGAGTATCCCATGTGAGAAGTTGAGATTATGTTTGATTATGCACTATTTTGATTGAAATATGTTAAGTTAGTATTGGCTTAACTCAAACTATTTACATTCAAGCAAGATTTTTTGTGAATTTCTTTAAGCTATTGATTAGTTTACAAGACTTGTTCAAAGATTGTCTCTAATTTATATTGAAAAGTTAGGAGTAAATATTTTTAGTATATGTAGTTTATTTATATTTTAGTTTTTTAATGTTTGTGGGTATCGTTCTAGTAAACCCTCACGAGACTAAACTCGTCCACTAGGAACACCTAGGGGTTTAAAGGCTTGTGTCACATGCTAAGTGCCACCGTGATTTCCTACGAAAGTGGATTAGATTAGATTTTCTTATTTTATTTTTATTTTGTTTTGCTCGAGGACTAGCAAAAAGCTAAGTGTGGGGGTATTTGATAAGCTCATAAAATATACATTTTATGCCTTTCTACCTTTAGTTTTTGTTATGTTTTCGATCTTTATCTTGTTTACTTATAATATGTTTTTTTTAATTTTAGGTAAAATAAGGAGAATGAAGTCAAAATATGTCAATAATGATGGTAAAGAGCTTACAAAATCATAATCACAAGATGGAAGAAGACTTGGGAGTCAAAAATATCAATTTCTGGTTGAAAAGCAATCAGGCAGATTTGACCTCTGGAGCTTGTTGTAAGGAAAACATAATGTTAGAGTCTTTATTTGAATAAACTTCCATCTTGACTTTTTAAGTTGACTTGATTATCTTTGCAACGATATATTATGGGCCCAAATCGGATAAGAAATGGGCATTCAAAATGGCGCTAGAAGATCTCCCTAAAGAACCCTGCGGCCAGAAAAACCCTAATCGCAAATCTGAAAAAAAAGCAAAAACGTGATTTTTGCACCTCCAGGCTTACTTGTGCGGCAAGGACTCATTCTCAGGGTTTTAAAGCTCTATAAATACCATCTTTTGAGCCACAAACTAAACATCTTTTGAGAAGACTCAAGGATCATCATTCTTCTTCTTCTTCTTCTCCATTCTTTTATTTTTCTTTTTAGTTTTATGTATATATTTCTATGCCTATGCTAGGCTAAACTTTTATTTGGTTAAGGGTGATTTCAAAGCCCTAGACATGTTATGTAAATAATTTTCAGAATCTATCTATCATTGTTTTCTATCAAAGTTGCTTATGTTCTTCTATTAAAATTGTTCATGATGATGTTTTGATTTGTTTAGGTGGCCAACTAGATAAATCTTGATAATTGTCTAATGCTAGTTTAGGAGTCTTGATCCGTGTAATTGTCTTGATTTTCTATTCATAAGTGGCAATTTGTGATTAATGATTATGGTCAAGTTTTCAATAATTGCAAAGTGGAACATAACCTAAGTTGAACAATCCGAGCTTATGTGTTTGTTGCTTAGATCAACCTATCTTTCTCATCATAAAGCTGCTATTAAATTGAACTTAGAGAGCTTATACTAGGTTGTTTGATAGTTAGAGATTAAATAGAGAGCTTGTTCTATTTAACGACAAACTAAGAAAAGATTGGGGTAACAGAGCTTGTTGTTATCTACGATTGTTAACTTTGATAGCTAATTAATGTTGATAGATATGAAATTGATTCTTAATGATGTCTAGTGGTGGAGAATGAAACCTTAACCATATTTTTCATATTTGATTCTTCTTAATTACTTGTTTTCTCATTCTTATTCTTAACTTTAGTTTAAATCTGATTTCAAAATCCCCTTTACTTTTGTTTACTTGTTTTTAAGTGATAAACTATTAACTTATAAACTAAAACCCAATCCCTGAGGACTCGACCCTTGCTAATCACTATACTCTACAATTGATTTTTTTAGGTGCAAGGTTAAATAAGATACACTCTTTCGGGTGCATCACATAAGGATCTCACAATTATAAATAATTCATTTCCAAGGCTTTATGTTCCATGGGCTTCATCCGATTAGTACTTAATAACTCTTTATCATTGTACTAACATGAAGGAAAACCTTGTATCACTAAGATATAGTGATAGGTTTGCATTATTGGTAGTTTATGCCTGACCAAACCGATTGGCTCTAGGGCATATACCAACAATGGCCATCTCTCCTAAAATTAGAGATCAACTAACATTCTTATTAGCCTTAAATTCCATGTCAAATATACTTGTCCCCTCTCTACATATTTTTTTTAGCCACTTGTCTTGATCATATAGCTTAGCCAAAAATATCTTCCTATTGTCATATTTTTTATCCACTTGGCCCCATCCTATGGCTTTCACATGGTCTTCACATGGCCTTCAAGTGGCCTTGGCCAATTATCTTTCATCCTTACAATTAAAATGCCTCTCATTGTCCAAAAAATGCCACATAAGGCATTAAGTGGTGACTCATGTCATTTCTTTAAAAATATCTACTTTCTCCTTCATCTTGATCATTGGATCAAAATTTTCATCCCTCTCTCTCTCTTAGCCAAAAATGGCTTGGAATATTCCAAGTTTCCCCCTTGTTTTATTTTGCTACTTGGTCCTTCCTCGATTTTCGATAAAATTGCATTTTGGCCCCCAAACTTGATTTATTTACATTTGGGCCACAATTTAGGATTTTCTTATCCAATTAATCCTATCCAATATTAAACTCAGTTCTGAAAATTTTTATATTTTTTTGAGCTCGTTTTCCATTTTTATCGGATTTCCTCTAAAACTACAGTTTAGTCCTTGAATTTAGCCTATTTGCATTTTGGCCCCAATTTTGGGTTTTTTCTCTCTCCTTTCCTTATTTTCATCCTAAAACTTAATTCTGAAAAGTTTTGCAATTTTTCGAGCTCAGATTCTATTTTTCTCGGATTTTCTAAAATTACATTTTAGCCCCCGAAACCTCGTTTTTACTCAAATTGGGCCAATTTTCCGAATTTTCTTTTTCCATCCCCTTTTCCACATATTGAATTGGAGTTGGACCCATTTCTCCCAATTTTTTTATTCGAATTTCTTTCCAATTTGATTTTCCCCTTTTTCCCCAAATTGGAATTTTCACTTTATTTGTTTTTAACCTCAAATTTCTAATTTTTCTTCCAATTGGCTTTTCCTTTAAATCCACCTCAAATTGGACCTTTAGGTACTTTTATTTATTGATTATTCTTCAATTTGGGCCTTCAATTTTACCCAATTTGACCATCTCCATAGTTTTCCCCAAATTTGTAACTTTCCATTTATTCACTTAATCTTTATTTTTCCAATTATTCTTCAAATTGACTTCTTCTTCGATTCCACTTTAAATTGGACCTTTAGATACATTTATTTATTTATCTTATTCCAATTTGAACCTAAAATTTCATCCAATTTGATCGTTTACGTACTTTTCTCCAAAATTGGAGATTCCATGCTTTTCTTCAAAATTGAATTTTACAATTTGTCTTTCCACCTTCAATTTTTCTTCTAACTTCAATTGAGGATTTCCAATTATCAAGATTGCTTCACCATCGTTCAATTCTCCTTCCGAATCTTGATTTTTCCAAGAGTTGATTTTTTTGGAGTTGACTTTTTCGTGTTGACCTCCGAATCAAAGTATTGGTGACCCAATTGTGGAATTAGGGGAGATTCTCTACATTTCGGGAAGTTTAAGGGAGAACTTACCTTATCTAGGGGGCCCGGACAAAATTAGGTGTCTACAGCTGTCCCTCTTTGGCTATTGCTGAGAATTAGGAATAGGGCAAAGACAAAATAGACAACAATTTTGTCCAGTCAATGAGATTACATGTGTAGGAGAGAAGAGGGAGTTTTCTTCATTTTTTCTTTTTTTTTTCATTTTTGTTCATTTTTGTTCATTTTTTCCATTTTACATCATTTTTTGGTTGTTGTTTTATTTATTTTTTTTGATAAAATGTGATAGAATGATTTGTCCTTAAAGAGATTTCCTTGACTAACATACCAAGGCTCGACTCGTCTTAATGAAGCGAGTTTGATTTTTTAAGAAAGAGAATACCTCGACGATGATTCCGGGGCCTTATCTTGTCTTGTGCTAACCTTACTGGTGAAACCAGAAATTGAAACAACCTAGGTGAAACTAGTAGTCGGGTGATGACCTGGGTGAAGCCAGTAGTCGAAAAGTGATCTGGGTGGAACCTGAAATTGAAACGACCTGGGTGAAACCACAATTCAAGAAATGATTTGGGCAAATCCAGAACTATTCTTACACGCGATGACTTTTGCGGAACCAAAAGTCGAGAAGAGATCCTGTGAAGCCATAAATATTTTCACGAGATGACCTAGGCGGAACCAATGGTCGAAAAGAGATTTGGGTGAAGCCAGAAATATTTTCTACGAGATGATCTAGGTAGAACCAATGGTCGAGAAGAGATCTGGGTGAAGCCAGCAATTGAAATGACCTGGGTGAAATCGAAAGTCGAGAAAGATCTAGGTGGAACCAGAAATGAGTTTCTACGAGATGACCTGGGCGGAACCAATGGTCAAAATGAGATATGGGTGAAGCCAAAAATTGAAATGACCTTGGCGAAACAGAAAGTCGAGAAAGATTGATGCACTCAAAAGAGCGTATCTTATTTAACCTTGCACTAAAAATATCAATTGTTAAGTATAATAGTTAAGCAAGGGTCGAATCCTTAGGGATTAGGTTTTAATTTATAAATTACTAGTTTATAATTCAAGTTCAAAGACAATAAAAAAAAGGGGTTTTAAATTTGTTTAAAAAGTAAAGAAAGCAAGAAAAGTAAAAAGCAAGTAAGTAAGAAAAATTCAAATATGAGAGAAGTATGGTTAAGAGATCATTCGCCACCACTAAACGTTATTGAGAATCAACATCAATTAATTACCAAAACTATCAACCGTAGATAACAACAAGCTCTGTTACCCCAATCTTTTCTTAGTTCGTCGTTAAATAGAACAAACTCTCTATTTAATCTCTAACCATTAGATAACCTAGAATAAGCTCTCTAGATTTAATGTAATAGCAGCTTTATGATGAGAAAGATATGTTAATCAGAGCAACAAA
Source organism: Fremontodendron californicum (assembly GCA_030761205.1). Taxonomy (NCBI): domain Eukaryota; kingdom Viridiplantae; phylum Streptophyta; class Magnoliopsida; order Malvales; family Malvaceae; genus Fremontodendron; species Fremontodendron californicum. Next base: position 11,451,511 of record JAULJL010000022.1, read on the forward strand.
CACATAAGCTCGGATTATTTAACTTAGGTTATGTTCCACATTGCAATTATTGAAAACCCAACATAATCATTAATCACAAATTGCTACTTATGAATAGGAAATCAAGACAATTACAGATCAAGTCTCCTAAACTAGCATTAGATACTTATCAAGATCTATCTAGTTTGCAACCTAAACAAATCGAGACAAATATCATAAACAATTCTTATAGAAGAACATAAGAAATTTTGATAGAAAACTAATAATGAATAGAATCTGAAAATCAATTAAACAACATGTCTAAGGCTTTGAAATCAGCCTTAACCAAAAAGGAATTTAGCCTTGCATAGGTATAGAGAATATATACATAAAAATAAAACTAAAAGAATTGAGAAGAGGAAGAAGTAGATTGATAAAAATCAAAACATGTATAGTTTGTGGCTCAAAAAATGGTATTTATAGAGCTTCAAAACCCTGAGAACCCTTTCTTGACTCGCAAGTAAGTTTGGAGCTTCAAATTTGCAGTTTTTTCTAGGTTTGGAAATTTTGGCTAGCGCTGCAGCGCTAGCAGCCCGAAATATTTGGGTGTCAGACTCCGACACCGCGGCGCTGGTCACTGATTTTTCTGATGCATCTTTTCGCACTTCTTCGGATCATTTGGATGACCATTTCTTATCCGATTTGGGCGTATGATATACCGTTGGAAAGGTATTCAAGTCAGATTCAAAAATCAAGAGGAAGTTTCTTTGAATAAAGACTTTAACATCATGTTTTCCTTGCAACAAGCTCTGGACGTTAAATTTGTCTTCTTGCTTGGCAACAAGAAATTGATCTTTTTGACTCCTAAGTCTTCTTCCATCTTGTGATTGTGATTTTGTAAGCTGTTTACCATCATAATTGACATGTTTTCACTTCATTCTCCTAAATAAACGTAGAATTCAAAAACATAATGTCGCAACCTAAAAAATAACAAGTCTCATCGCGAGACTTTATATTCGTTAAGCGTGACATAAAAAACAAATCGAGGAAAAGTTGACTTAATTCCTCTTAAAAAATGAAGGTTTTGAAAATGACCTTGAAAAAGACATGGAGTCGCCACCAATCGTTTTTATCTAGGTGTGATCGGCCACCTATTAAAACTGGTTATATAAAATATTTTAAAATTAATTAAAACATTTTTAAAACCAATTTCAAGTCTGCGTTTTAAACCATAGAAATCAAAGAAGCGGGTTCGGGACTCGGTTATGTGTGGGGAAGGATTAGCACCCCCACAATGCCCGTTTAAAATGGTACCTTATTAATCATGTGTTATCTCAAGTCTCGGTAAAAAGTCAATTTTTAATTTAGTATTTCAAGTTAATTCCCAATTTAAAGAAAAATAAGTCCATTTTTTTATTAAAAATGATCCAAAATTTATTAATTCAAAATTTTCCTATATTCCCCAACAAACGTGGCAAAATATAAATTTTTTTATTAGTTTTAAAAAACTTTTCGAATCATTCTCGTTTTAAAGAAGATATTCCGTTATTAATAATAATTGATGATATCCTCCGCAGCAAACCCGGCAGAGAACTCATGAATTATTTTAACTCGGGAATATCTTTATTTTATTGAAAATCATTACCTTTTTCAAAACATAAGAAATATGAATATCTGTGACAGAAATAAAATGACATAGCAATGTCTAGATAATATAATGCAACCTAAATGGTATGATATAATTTAAATGTCTTAGCATATTCTAAGTTAAATGAAATATCCTAAGTTATATGATATATTCTAAATGAAATGAAATGACCTAGGTAACATGATATATTCTATATGAAATGTAATATCCTAAGTCATATGATATATTCTAAATGAAATAAAATATCCTAAGTTATATGATATATTCTAAATGAAATGAAATGACCTGAGTAACATGATATATTCTATATGAAATGTAATATCATAAGTCATATGATATATTCTAAATGAAATAAAATATCCTAAGTGACATAATATATTCTAAATGAAATGAAATGACCTAGGTAACATAATATATTCTACATGAAATGAAATGACCTAGGTAACATACTATGTTCTATATGAAATGAAATAATTTAAATGTCATGGCAAATATTAATGATATGGCATATAATCTAAATGACATGAAGCATAAAATAATGCTATCATATAATATACATGGAAATAAAAATAAAAATGCATGGACATAGTATATGCTAAATAATATGACAAAAATAACTAAATAAAAAACATAGGATATCATGAAATATTCAAAACCATATAACAAATAATATAATATCAAAAATTTAAATCAAAGATAATAACACCATCATGAAAGTTAAACATAGCAAAAATTACATATTATATAATATGCATGAATATGGAAAATGCAATGCATGAGAATGTATTTTTTCCTTTAATTAAGGAAATCCGTATATCTAAAAAGATATCCGGATACCTTAGGAAAATATATCAAATTAAATATTCTAAAACCAAAATACCTTGTGATTGTTTGAAAACAATTTTGAAAAGCTTAGATTAAAAATAAAAACTTAGCTAAACCCTTTTTAAATGGCTTTAATTTCCTAAGTTTAAAATCCCGGACTTGACCACCCTTAACTCGAGACTTAAAAAATCATTTTTAGAGTTTAAAAAGGCTTAGAAACTATTCTAAGTCAGTAGATAAACTTCCTAATCAGCCCCTTCTAAGTAACTTAACCAAAACAAAAAAATGATTTTTCTTCAAATTCAATTTTACCTCTACTGTCTAGTTCTGAAGCACAAATTTTTACCCTATTTTTAAAAATTCAGAAAAATATAAAAAAAAAAAATACTGGAGACTTAGGACATTTAAAACTACACAGGAAAAAATCGGCTTAATTTTTTTATTAAAGATGACTGCCCAGAATAATCGGGAAAGTACGAGTACTGGGTGAAAAAACTGTTTTGCCAAAACACATTTTTTTTCCTTTGATAAAATCATTTAAAAATCAAAGTAAAAATGTTAGAGACTCTCCTAAGGGCTCACAAACAGTAGCTAACACTTTTGGAAAGTTAGGCAAAAATTAGCTAAGTAAAAAAAATCACAAAGTTAGAATAATCAATTTGACAACTCTTTAATTTTCCACAAGTATGCTCAAGTGAGCATGACTTTGAGCCATTGGTTGGCCTAAGTCATAAATTATGTGGCAAGGAAATGAAATGTATGAAAAATACAGCAAATATGATGCATGAAATGCATGATTTAAAAGCTAAATGACATGAAAAATCCATGGCATCAATAAAATGACCTAGACCTAAATGAACTTGCATGGCATTTAATGCAACCTAGGTCTAAAATTCATGAATATGCATGGCAAAGCAAACCAATCCTAAACCTAAAAAATACATGGAAATAACACAAATATATGGCATGCTTAAACAAAATACACAACCAAATATCATGAAAATGCAAACCTATCAACTAACATAACAAAAATGCACACACAAAGCATACAACATGAGGGTGGCCGAATGGTCTCATGCTTACAATAAACATGGCATTTTCACAAACACATGATATACTGACATGCATAGCTAAAGAATAATGCTCAAATCATGCAAATATAAAGTAAAGGCATGAAAACCAATAGGCATTTTCACAAACACATGGATTACAAAATATAAAACATAAACAAACTTAAACATTTTGAAGATAGAAAATCAAAAAAGCAAGACAAGTAAAATAAACATGATAACAAGATAATAGACTAAAAAATGGAAATAAACAAGCAACCAAATTAAAACAAGTTTCATGTTTATGTATTAGAAGAAGATTTCAAGCATCAAAACTTGTTAAATATCAAGAATAACATGAAATAACAAAGCAAAACAAGAACTGCCAAAAATACTAGGCCATTCGGCCAACTCAAAAATAAGAAGAAAAAAAAGTTTCAAAAGTTTTTTACAAGAAAAAATCAAGAAAGTACTTAAAGAAGAATATTAAAAACACTTATTTAAAAAGAAAAATCAAAAGAAACTCACCAAATATAAAATGAAAACAGCAAATCAAGAATGGAAAATCAAAGAAAGTGCAAGAGTATGGTGCTTAAAGCAACCTCTAGAAGCTATATTTCAAGCTTTTTCTCTTCTAACTTTCTTTTCTTTTCTAAACTTTTCTTTTTTCCTTTCAACAATGGAGAGAAAAATCAACCAAAACTAAGAAAGAATATAGAGTGAATAGCTGAAAAAGAAAAGAGAGCCTCCCCTTGTAGTGGCCGAATGCCCCCTCAATGCTAGGATGTTGTCATTTTTCATTCAACCAATTTTCATCCAAAGGCTATTGATCAAAGATGTTTAAAATATGAAATTATCACCCTTAGATTAGGCCATCAGCTATCCACAATTACAACTATTCAAGAATCTTAAGCCATTATGTTGACACTCTCCCTCTTCATGCATTGGTCCATGTGGCTCATTTACAAAGGCTTGATCAAAAAATAACTACCTTCCTCTTCATTGTTGGCCTTTTGATTAAAAATCAAAAAATATCTACTCGTCCTTGGCCGGCTAACCCCTCTTCTTCCAGCCCATGATTCATTTTTTTAAAAGGCAAGAAAAGCCCTTTTCGATTTCTTGGGTAAAATAACCTTTTTGCCCCCCGAACATAAATAAAAAGTACACGGACTCCAAATTCAAATTTTATTTTTTAATACTTTCAAAATAATAAAAAATAGAATTCTGGATGTTTTCAAAAATTTTCGAGTCCATTTGCTATTTATTTGGATTTTTTCTTCCAAAATTGCACTTTTGTACTCCCAAACTTTACCATGTTTTAAACGAGCTCCAAATCCAAATTTTTCTTCACCAATCTTTTCCAAATAATTTAAAAGTGTGATCTGGAAGTTTTCATAATTTTTGGAACTCATTTGGTATTTTTTTGGGATTTATCTGCTTGAATTACTACATAGGGGGCCCGGGATTTGGCCATTTTGCAAACGAACTCCGAATCAAGATTTTATTTTTCCAATCTCTTCCAAATAATTTAAAAATGAGATTGGTAAATTTTTCGAATTTTTGGAGTTCATTTGCTATTTTTTCGAGATTTATCTTCTTGAATTTCTACATAGGGGACCCGGGATTTGGCATTTTTGCAAACACACTCCGAATCAAGATTTTCCTTCTCCAATCTCTTTGAAATGATTTAAGAATGAGATCTGAAATTTTTCAAAATTTTTGGAGTTCATTTGTTATTTTTTCCATATTTTCCAATTTTGCCCTTTTACCTTCGAAACCCGATTTTGCTCAAAACAAGTCTGATTTTCAGATTTTCTTCAAACCGAGCCTTGGGTTATCATTTTTTAATCACTCCACATCCATTAGGGGCTTTAGTCTTACCGAATCGGGTCATTTCTGTAATTCTTCCAAATTTCTCTGAAATCCACCAAAAACTCTAATCCTTGGTTTTCTTCTGGGTTGACTTTTCTTTCAGTTTTTCTTTCAAGTGGCTTCTCCATTACCCGTAATCAGTGCTTATCTTTCATTTGGAACCTTCAGTTTCGACCAATTTGATCGTTTAAGCACTTTTCCCTAAATTTCCTGAACTAGGGTTTCTTTTCTATTGAATCTCTGTAACCCAACTTCCGAACTCCATATCTTTCAATGTAGACCTTGGATTATCAAAATTCTTTCTCCAATTTTCAATTGAACTTCAAATATTGATTTTGAAAGTGGGTTGACTTTTTCAGTAGTTGACTTTTTGGGGTTGATTTTTTGGGGTTGACTTTTTCAAGTTTGACTTTTTATGCTCGCCTTCTTAGACTAAGTCTCGGAGTACCACCTACAGGATGAAAAAAGTCTTTTTACATTCTTAAACGTCAATTTGGGAAGAAAACATACTTGTTTTAGTGGTTCGAACAAAATTAGGTGTCTACAGCTGCCCCTCTTTGGCTATTGCTGAAAATCAGGAATCAGGCAAAGATAAACAAACACTAATTTTGTCCGGTTAGTGAAATCACAAGAGAAAGGGGGTTTCTTTTTTTCATTTTTTTCAAAAAAGCTCTAAATTGAAGATTTTCTCCTTAAATTGAATTCCTTGACTAATCAAGGCACGACCCGTCTTAAGGAAACGAGTTCGATTTGCAAAAGAAGAAAATACCTTGACGATGGTCTCGAGGGCTTAATCTGTCTTATGCTAAGCTATGTTTAAAATTCTGGGTATCTCATCTAAAAGCTTCGGCTATCACCACCAAAGACTTGCTCAAGCAAATGTAAAACTCTGGATACCTCCACCAGAGGCTTTGGCTATCACCACCAAAGACTTGTTCAAGCAAATGTAAAACTCTGGATATCTCCACCAGAGGCTTTGGTTATCACCTTCAAAGACTTGTTCATTGTTTAAAACTGTAAAAACTCTGGAAACTTATGCCTGGAGGTCTTAAAAATGGTGCCCGGAGGCCTTACCCGTGATTTGAAAAATATGCTATATGTGACTTTAAAAATGATGCTCGGAGGTCTTAAGAATGGTGCTTGGAGGCCTTACTCATGATTAAAAAATGCGCTGTATGCGACTTTAACAATAATGCCCAGAGGTTTTAAGAATGGTGCCCGGAGGCCTTACCCGTGATTTGAAAATACCTTGACGACGGTCTCAAGGCTCGACTCATTTGATAAATAGAATGAATTCGATTTAAAAACAAAAGGAAATACTTCGACGGTGGTCTCAAGGCTCGACTCAATTGATAAAACAGAATGAATTCGATTTAGAACAAAAGGAAATACCTTGACGGTGGTCTCAAGGCTCGACTCATTTGATAAAAAGAATGAATTCGATTTAAAACAAACGGAAATACCTCGACGGTTGTGATAACTCGTATAATTATATAGTTTTTAGTTATGTTTTATTATTGTTTTGTGTCAAATACGAGTTATTATTGCTTAGTCTACTTGTGTTTATGATCTTTTATATTTTTATGTAATTTGGTGTTTTTCATGAGTTTCTTTGAGTGATTTCAGATTACTAGGTTAAATCAAGAATTAAGGGCAAATCCAATTCAGTTCCAGTTCCGACACCTTTTTCCATATCAGCTATATATGGAGTTTCACCGAAGCATTAAGGCTGAAATTTTGAAAGTGCAAAGTTAAGAGGCATATCTATCTTTTTCATGTTTTACACTTCTTGAAACGGAGTCGTTTTCCCTATCGAAATCAACCATCAAGTTGGCTGATGTGCAATGACGTCTGTTCTGCACCGTTTGGTATTTTGACCATATCTTCCGATCCACATGAGCAAATGATCTGATTCCAACGGCTATGGGTCAGTAACTGATAGGGGCATATTTTTCTAGAAGACCATTTGATCAGATCGAGCCTCCAACATTGACAAAAGCGACCATCAAGCTGGCTGATCAGAATTGTCATACAACATGACGAAAATTGTTAGAAAAATGCACCCACCTATTATACCTACCTTTGAAATTTATAAAGCTTGTCTCTTGTCATTTAGCTCTCCAAAATGTGTATAAATAGAGGGCCTTGGATGAGTATTAGGATACATTATACATTGGTAGGATATTAGCCATTGTAATAAAATTCTCTAAGTTTTCTTCTTCTTTCCTTTCTCTAGTTTTCTTTTTTTTATTTACTTATGCTTCTTACATTTCTTTTCATTTTATTCATATCTAGTATGTGTTGCTAATCATATTGTTGAGGTGATGAGGTGAAGCTTTTGGTAAATGCTAAGGTTAGTCTCTTAAACATGAGCTAAAATGAATCATCATTTATAAACACTAGTATAGATAATATTTTCTTTTGGTTTAAAATCATACTTGCAAAGTAGAGATCTTGATTCATTATTGACAATGAAAATGGCACAGTAAATGCTTGGTTTCATAACCTTGATTTATTGTAGACATATACCTTGGCATAAGGAATGCTTGGACTCTTTTTATGAGTTTTGAGGACACCAAATGAACATAATATCATATGCTATGGACGTTGGACAATTTGGACTGAATTGCTAAACCTTCCGATTGGAACCTCCTTTATGTGTGGATTTCAATTGTGTAATAAAACAAGATTAATCTTAGCATAACACCAAGAGTGGATTCTCTAACCTCAACATCCTTTCTTATTGTTTTTTATATCTTGTTTAATTGCTTTTATGTTATTTTGTTTATTTTGTTCTCTAATATCTTGTTTACTTTTTTTGTTATTGATTCCCTAATATCTTGTTTATTTTCTTTTTCATATATATTTATAAACTTATACTTACTAGTACGCTTCCCTGTGGTTCGACCTCGGACACCCGAGAATTTATTACTTGAACATAACCTGCACTTGGGTTTACAACTCTTAATTGAGTCTCCATCAAGTTTTTGGCGCCGTTGCCGGGGAAGCAATACTAAGTATATAAGTTTATAAGTATATTTATTTTTATTGGCTGGTTATACCGCCTAATTTGTATATTAACTTTGTTTTATTGGCTGGTTATACCGCCTAATTTAGTATATATATTTTTTTGGCTGGTTATACCGCCTAATTTTCTATATATTTATATTTATATTGTAAAGTTTATATTTATATATTATCTATTTATTAACTTTGTTTTATGCTTGTTTGGCGACGTGATTTTAGATCTCGTCGTTTAGTTAGATTTTATTGTGAAACTTTTTCAGGTAATCTTTCTAATACAACTCCTAACATGGCTGACAATGAAAGTGTTCATGCTGAAGATGAGAACAGACAAGTACGCACCATGCGTGACTACTTGCAACCAACTCGAAGCTCATCACCCTATTGTTTTATTTTTCCTCTCAATGCAAACAACTTTTGTTTTAAACCAGGTATGATAGCTTTGCTTCCAAATTTCCATGGGTTAGAATTGGAAAGTGCTTACTCGTTTCTAAAAGACTTCGAAGATGTATGTGTCACCTTTAATGACCAACAATGTACAAATGAAATTGTCAAGCTAAAATTATTTCCTTTTTCTTTAAAAGATAAAGCAAAAATTTGGCTTCATAATTTAAAACCAAGGTCAATTGGCACATGGCAAGAATTACAAACTGAGCTTCTAAAGAAATTTTTCCCAGCACATAAAACTACTGCTTTGAAAAGACAGATTCAAAATTTCAATCAAAATCAAAATGAAGCATTTTTTCAGTGCTGGGAGCGTTTTAAAGATTTGTTAAGTTCTTGTCCACATCATGGTTTTGAAAAATGGCGTCTTATTAGTTTCTTTTATGAAAGTTTAACTCCCGAAACTAAACAATTTGTTGAAACAATGTGTAACGGTGAGTTTCTAGAAAAAGAACCTGAAGAAGCCTTTGACTACTTAGACCATTTGGCAGATAACTCTCAAGCCTGGCACACAGATAATTCCTCTGAAAGTTCCAATAGATCTAATGTTGTTTCTAACAGAGGAAAATATCATTTTAGTCAAGAAGATGAGATAAAAGCTAAAGTAGCTAATTTGGCTAGAAAGATTGAAGCCATGGAACTTAGAGAAGTAAAAGAAGTCAAAACGGTTAAAAATGAAGAAAGTTGTGGAATTTGTGAAATCATGGGACACCCCACTTCTGAATGTCCAAACATTCCCATTCTTAAAGAAGCGTTGCATGATCAAGTAAATTCCATAAACACATTTAAAAAGCCTTTTCCTTCTCCTTACTCTGAAACGTATAACCCTGAATGGAGAAATCATCCCAACTTTAGTTGGCGGAATAATAATCATGTTCAGGTACCACAATCTCAAAAGCCGGGCAACACTTTTTCCTATCAACCTTCACGTGTACAAACCTTGGAAGAGACATTGCAAGCATTCATGCAAACACAAGCAAATGTGAATAACCAAACTTCACAGGACATCAATGAGATCAAAAACACCTTGTCCACATTGACAGCTTCATTACGCACTCAAGAAAAAGGTAAGTTTCCTGCTCAACCTCAGCCTAACCCTTCTACTCCATGTCTTGTTTCTTGCTCCAATGAAACTCAACAGGAAAATGCCAGTTCTATCACAACTCTTCGAAGTGGAAAGGCAATTGACAAAAACATTCCATCAAAAGACCAAGATCCTCCTTCCCCTCCGAAAAGTAACGGTAAGGATGATGGTAAGTCTGAACTTCTTGAAAATTTGGACAAAGAAAAAGGTATGCATCCTGCTCCTTTTCCTCAAAGGTTGCAAACAATAAAGAATTTGAATCAAAATGCAGAAATTTATGAACTTTTCAAACAAGTTAAGATTAACATTCCTTTATTGGATGCAATCAAACAAGTTCCATCTTATGCTAAATTTTTGAAGGACATGTGCACATTTAAAAGGAAACATAATGTACAAAAGAAAGCATTTCTGACGGAAAGTGTGAGCTCAATCATTCAGCACCTTACTCCACCAAAATTCAAAGATCCTGGATGTCCAACAATCTCATGCATCATTGGAAACACTAGAATAGAACGTGCATTGCTTGATCTTGGTGCTAGTGTTAATCTTTTGCCTTTTTCTGTTTATCAACAGTTAGGTTTAGGTGAACTCAAGGAAACACCTGTTACACTTCAACTAGCTGATCGTTCTGTAAAAATTCCTCGAGGGATAGTTGAAGATGTTTTGGTTCAAATTGAAAATTTTTACTTCCCTGTTGATTTTATTGTTTTGGACACATCCTGTTTCAAATCCAAATGTTCAAATTCCTGTTATATTAGGCCGTCCATTTCTTGCAACTTCTAATGCTCTGATAAATTGCAGGAATGGTAATTTGAACATTTCTTTTGGAAATATGACTTTAGAATTAAATGTGTTCAACATTTGCAAGCAACCTGGTGATGATTCAGAAGTACATGAAGTGGATTTCATTGAAGAACTTGTTCATGAACATCTCACCACTACCACATTCCATGATCCTTTAGAAGCTTATTTAATTGAATGTGAGTTTGATAATGCTTCAGAAATTTCACACACTGATTCTTTGTTAAATTCTTTTCAGGATAAGCATCGTTGGAAACAAAAGTTTGAGGAACTCCCATCACTCACAAATTTCACTGTACCATCAACTATTGAACCGCCCAAGCTGGATTTAAAACCATTGCCATCCGAGCTAAAATATTCCTTTTTGGGAAAAATTCCTTCTCAATGGAGCCCCCAAGATAAAAGGAAGTTTCTGAATGAGGTAAAGAAGTTCTACTGGGATGACCCTTACTTGTTCAAATATTGTCCTGATCAAATTTTTCGAAGATGCATTCCCGACAATGAGGTAAGTAGTGTAATTAAGTTTTGTCATTCCGAGGCATGTGGTGGTCATTTTTCATCAAAGAAAACTGCTGCAAAAATTTTACAGTGTGGATTTTACTGGCCAACTTTATTCAAAGATGCATATGAGAATTCTAAAATTCATAAAGAAAGAACTAAAGCCTTTCATGACAAGTTAATTTCAAGAAAAACATTTGATGTTGGGCAAAAAGTTCTACTTTATAATTCTAGACTTCACATATTTCCTGGTAAGTTGAGATCAAGATGGACTGGCCCATTTGTGGTTAAGCATGTGTATCATTATGGAGCAGTTGACATTGAGAATCCTCAAAATGGTAACGTATTCAAGGTAAATGGACAAAGACTCAAACTCTTTTTGGAAAACCATGTTACTCAAGAAGAGGTTGTTTTTCTTTCTGATCCTTGTTTTGAAAATAACTAGATGTAAATATAATTTTTACTAATTTCCAAAAAAAAAATAATAATAATAATAATACATTTTTTTAACCCCGGTTAAATGGCGGATAACGGTACTCCGTGATTATTTAAGTCGGTTGATAACTCGTATAATTATATAGTTTTTAGTTATGTTTTATTATTGTTTTGTGTCAAATACGAGTTATTATTGTTTAGTCTAATTGTGTTTATGATCTTTTATATTTTTATGTAATTTGGTGTTTTTCACAAGTTTCTTTGAGTGATTTCAGATTACTAGAATTAAGGGCAAATCCAGTTCAGTTCCAGTTCCGACACATTTTGCCATATCAGCTATATCTGGAGTTTCACTGAAGCAATAAGGCTGAAATTTGTAGCCGTGCAAAGATAAGAGGCATATCTATCTTTTTCATGTTTGATACTTCTTGAAACGGAGTCGTTTTCCCTAGCGAAATCGACCATCAAGTTGGCTGATGTGCAATGACGTCTGTGCTGACCTGTTTTCGTATTTTGCCCATATCTGCTTATCCACATCAGCAAATGAGCTGATTCCAATGGCTATGGATCCGTAACGGATACGGGAACCTTTGTCTAGAAGACCATATGATCAGATCAGGCCTCTAATATTGACGAAATCGACCATCAAGTTGGCTGATGTGCAATGACGTCTGTGCTGACATGTTTTCGTATTTTGCCCATATCTGCTTATCCACATCAGCAAATGAGCTGATTCCAACGGATATGGATCCGTAACTGATAGGGGAACCTTTTTCTAGAAGACCATGTGATCAGATCAGGCCTGAAAAATTGACAAAATCGACCATCAAGTTGGCTGATCAAAATCGTCATGTATGACGAAAATTGTTAGAAAATGCACCCACCTATTATACCTACCTTTGAAATTTGTAAAGCTTGTCTCTTGTCATTTAGCCCTCCAAAATGTGTATAAATAGAGGGCCTTGGGTGATTGTAAGGGATCATATTGTACATAGGTAGGATATTAGCCATTTTAATAAAATTCTCTAAGTTTTCTTCTTCTTTCTTTTCTCTAGTTTTCTTTCTTTTCTCTAGTTTTCTTTTTCTTTAGAGAGAGCAAGAGGTTGGATAATTAATATTCTTCCTCTTCTTCTTTCTTTCTTTTATTTTCTTCTTAGATTTTCTTTAATTTTATGTTTATGTTTATAATGCCTATGCTAGGCTAAACTTCTATTTGGTTAAGGGTGATTTCAAAGCCCTAGACATGTTTTGTGATTGATTTTCAGATTCTATCTATCATTAATTTTCTATCAAAGTTGCTTATGTTCTTCTACAAGAATTGTTCATGATGTTGTCTTGATTTATTTAGGTGTACAACTAGATAGATCTTGATAATTATCTATTGCTAGTTTAGGAGTCTTGATCCGTGTAATTGTCTTGATTTCCTATTCATAAGTGGCAATTTGTGATTAATGATTATGGTCAAGTTTTCAATAATTGCAAAGTGGAACATAACCTAAGTTGAACAATCCGAGCTTATGTGTTTGTTGCTTAGATCAACCTATCTTTCTCATCATAAAGCTGCCATTAAATTGAATTTAGAGAGCTTATTCTAGGTTGTTTAATGGTTAGAGATTAAATAGAGAGCTTGTTCTATTTAACGACAAACTAAGGAAAGATTGGGGTAACAGAGCTTGTTGTTATCTACGGTTGTTAACTTTGATAGTTGGTTGATATTGATAGATCTGAAATTGATTCTTAATGATGTCTAGTGGTGGAGAATGAAACCTTAACCATATTTTTCATATTTGATTCTTCTTACTTACTTGTTTTCTTACTTTTCTAGTTTGCTTATTTTTAAAAGTATATTTATTTTTATTGGCTGGTTATACCGCCTAATTTGTATATTAACTTTGTTTTATTTTTATTGGCTGGTTATACCGCCTAATTTAGTATATATATTTTTATTGGCTGGTTATACCGCCTAATTTAGTATATATATTTTTATTGGCTGGTTATACCGCCTTGCATCTTATTCTTATTATTTACTTTAGTTTAAATCTGGCTTCAAAAACCCCTTTTCTTTTATTGTTCTTGAATTTAAGTTTTAAACTATTAACTTATAAACTAAAACCCAATCCCTGAGGACTCGACCCTTGCTAACTACTATACTTACAATTTATCTTTTTAGTGCAAGGTTAAATAAGATACACTCTTTTGGGTGCATCAAATTTTTGGCGCCGTTGCCGGGGATTGTTTTCTTTAGTTTATTTGTTACTTGGTTTATTCTTATTTTCAGTTCTAATTAGTTCTATTTTCTTGTACATACAAGTTTTTCTTATCAAATTTTGAAAAAAAAAAAAAAAAAAAAAAAAAAATGATGGAATTGAGCAATCTAACACTTGAAGAGTTGGTGACATACATGAACATGGAAAATCAACAAGCCAATCTCACCTACCCAGTTCAACAATTGGCCATGGGAGGATGTCAAGGCCATCAAGTGTTCCAAGACCAACAGTATGATCATTACTCAAACACTTACCATGAGGGATGGTGGGATCATACTAATTATGGCTACTCAGAAAATTACCAAGAAGTAGATCCTTATGCCAATTACACTCATCCATCTAGCTTCAATCAATCATGGTCTCAAGAACCAGATCTTCTTCAACCACCACATATGACTCAAAACTCAGGTACTTCTTTAGAAGATCTTGTCGATTCTCTTGTTACTAATACTTTGCAATTTCAACAGGAAACAAGGGCAAGTATCCAGAGTTTGGAAAGGCAAATAAGCCTATTGGCTAGTAGTATGGTGGTATGGGTAGCACAAAGATCTGAAGAATTCTCTGCCCAAACGATGATTAACCCAAAGGAGAATGCTACTATTGTGACCTTGAAGAATGATGAACAAGATGAGGATGAGACAAAATTAGAGATGGATTCTATTCTTGAGGATAATGAAGCCACAAATCCAAATAAGAGTATTTCAGCACCTGAGGTAACGTTTAAGATTCCAATTTTTACTAATGTTTCTTCTCCACCTTTTCCTAGTAGATTTGCAAAGTTCAAGGAGGAAGAACATGAACAAAACATGCTGGAAACCTTAAACAGTTTGTTTGTGGATGCCATTCAACGAGTACCAACATATGCTCCATTCCTCGATGAGATATGCACCACAAAGGATGATGGAATAATACTTGTAATGGAGAATGCATCCAGTTTTGTGCAAAGAAAGCTTCCTATCAAACGTTCAAATTTGGGAAGTTTCATGTATGAGCCTAACAAGCCTAAAAAGCCAAGAAGGGGTGTTGGTTAGGTTGGACAACTTAAATCAGTACTAATTGGGAAGGCAGTCCAATTAATGAAGAAATTACCAACCTGCCATACTCAGATTTGCTTTCTTTTCCTTTTCCTTTTATTATTTTTTATTGTTTTTATTTATTTATTTTTATGTTTATTTGTTTAGTAATTTAGGATTTTATTTAGAGTTTTTTGTTTTTGAGTCTTTTTAGGTTGTTTTTCTTTCTGATCCTTGTTTTTAAAATAACTAGATGTAAATATAATTTTTAATTTTTTTACCCCGGTTAAATGGCGGATAACGGTACTCCGTGATTATTTAAATCGGTTCCATCAGCTACCCACAAAACTGATATTGTATATAAATTTCTCTTCCAATTTCTCTTTCAATTTTTTTCTTTTCAGGATGGATGATATTCTCACAAGATTGCAGAAAAAATTTCCTCCTTTTCCTCGAAATATTTTACTGAAGCTTTACCAAGTTCGTTTCGAAAGATTAAGAATGCTTATGCAGAAAGGGATTCCTGGAGACATACGTTGGATAATTGAAGCCAAGGTACGTGAAGATGAATATCTTCCTGTTTTGCATTTACCAGGTACAGGTAGAAGCACTTTTGCAAAGAAGCGACGAGCAAAGCGCATGAGTTCAAATTGCCACAAATGTGCACGATGGACGTGTAACGGTAAATGTCGTTCTATTGGGATTCCGTCCTCTAATCGAGATGATAAAATTGAATTCATTAAGGATGGACTGAGTAAGGAGAATTTGGGTAATATCCAACTTTCTCTTGAGACGCATCCTAGTGGAGACGTACAAAGAGAAATTCTTGATTTATGGCCGCAATTCCAAAGGGAATGGCAACATCTTGGGAATCTGATGTTAAAAGACCCTGTTTGCCAGCTTGTAAGAAAACTGGATGGGAAGCATATCCTCGACTCATAGAAGGCGTTTAAGCCGTTTCTGGACGTAAAACCAGAGGAAGATGTGAGCCACAATCACAACTACAATAAATGACTTCTCAGCTTTTGGTTTGATTTGCAATAACTTTATTTCAGTTTAATTTACGTGTTATTCGATTTGTGTAATTATTCTCATTTTTTTATTTGTCTTTTACGGTTGATTTTTCTTCTCTTTTTGATTTTCTTCCTGAAATCACGCAAAAATCTTTTGTTAGGTTAACATTTTCTTCTGACAGGTCAAATACACTTTCGTCGACATTATTACTCTTGACTTTTACGGTTGATTTTTCTTCTCTTTTTGATTTTCTTCCTGAAATCACGCAAAAATCTTTTGTTAGGTTAACATTTTCTTCTGACAGGTCAGATACACTTTCGGCGACATTATTACTCTTGTCTTATTCACTACTCAGTCCTCTATATATTACACCATGTACTCATTCTCTTTCAGGCACTCGAAGAAAAAAAAATGGAAAGTACTTCATCCCAGCGCATTAAAAAAATTTGTGTCTTTGGAGGTGCTTATCCAGGGAAAAATAACATATTCGCTGATGAAGCCATAAGAGTTGGAGTAATACTTGCCCAACAAAAGATCCAGTTGATTTATGGAGGCGGTAGTACGGGTTTAATGGGAGCAGTCGCTACAGCAGCACACGCCGGAGGAAGTCCAGTTCTAGGAGTCGTGCCAAAACTATTCACAGATTTTTGTGGACCTACCGTGGGTAAGGAAATACAAGTCTGGAGTATCCCTGAACGGATAACAATCATGTACCATTCTGCCGATGCATTCATTGCTTTACCAGGAGGTCTGGGTACATTGGAAGAGATAGCTTGCGTGGCTTCTTGGTCATCTTTGGTCACAAATAAGAAACCCATTGGTTTGCTTAATATTAATGGTTATTTTAGTAATTTGCTTTCATATTTAGATAATGCTGTGGATAATGGATTAATGTTTTCAGAGGCAAGGAGAACCATAATTTCTGCTACAACCATTGAAGATTTACTCAAAAAGCTCCAAGCTTATGAGTGTTTATCTGCTACGGTTGTTTCGCAAACGCTCGGAAAAAGAAAAAGAGATATGGATGAGCAAGGAGTGGATTGCACTTTGTCTTTGTGACATTATCTAACATTTTGCTTGTTGTGTCTCAGTTATAATAAGTGGTTAGCAACCTCTGCAGGTAATATCTCCTAAATTCTACCTTTAAAATTTGACATTGGGGACAATGTCATATTTTAGTAGGGGGTAAGGGACATATTTTGCTAATCTTCAAAAAAAAAAAAAATTTGTTGTGTTTTAAGCCATTTAGAAGTATTCATTCTGAACAAGGTCTGAGTAAGGGAGACTTGAGACATACCTTGTCAGTTTGATTTCTTCTTTTCAAAAAAAAAAAATGTTATGTTTTAAGCAATTTAGAAGTATTCATTCTGAACAAGGTCTGAGTAAGGGAGACTTGAGACACACCTTGTCAGTTTGATTTTAATCTTTTTATGTTTACTTGTTAATTTTTGTTTAGTATTCTAAGATTATTTAGGTTGCATGAGTTTGTTTTGTTTTGAGTCTTAGCTGTTCCTATTCTTATGTTATTAGTTCTTTTCTCTTACACATGATTCTTTCATTTGGGTTAATAGACTTACATTGAGGACAATGTAAGAATTAAGTGTGGGGGGGAATGATTTAGGATTTCTTTTATTTTTGTCTACTAATTTTTTTTTTTTATGAGTCTTTATTATTATTTTTAGTGTGTTTTAGTTCCTTTTTAATTAAAAAACAATGATGAGATATGAATTGCATAAGTCTAAAACAGAGTTATTAGTGAGAAG
This sequence comes from Fremontodendron californicum, assembly GCA_030761205.1. Taxonomy (NCBI): domain Eukaryota; kingdom Viridiplantae; phylum Streptophyta; class Magnoliopsida; order Malvales; family Malvaceae; genus Fremontodendron; species Fremontodendron californicum. Next base: position 11,469,206 of record JAULJL010000022.1, read on the forward strand.
ATTTTCATGAGAATTGAGCTTGATATCATATTTTTTTTATGAGCCAATGTTAATATGATATGTTGATTGAGAAAGAAGCATGTTTAGACTTAATCTGACTTGTATAATCATCCTTGTGAGTTTTTGAGCCTATATGATTGATGCATTATACATATCAATCTAATTTCTTTCTTGAGTGCTCTTATGATTACATGATTCTCTAGAACTTGCTTTAAACCATTTGAGACTATATTGATGCATGTGACAACATGAATATGATAGAGGCATTAGGATTTTTAGCCAGGGCCAAACAGCCATCCCTTATTAATGTTCCAAGAGAACACACCCTTAGTGAACCAATTTGAGCCTACATTGAATAAGCTATCTCTTTGGTAACCATAACTTGTCCCTAACCTAAATATACTTATATCTTTACCTTTGTTCCAAAGATGAATTAGGATGTTTTGAGACAAGTTGCAAAGACAAGGGATATTTTTAGTTAAAAATTTGGGTTAGAAACAAGAAATAAGTGTGGGGGGAAAAGAAATGAAAAGTCAAGAGAAAAAGAAATGGAATACTGGCAAATACATTCCTATGTAAAAAATATGAATCATCTCTTGAATTTGTGGAAAAAGAAAAAGATGTTACAAAGTCGTTTAGAATGAAGAAAAGGCCCAACATGAATATTCGGCCTAGGTGACTATGTACTTGTAAAGAGTTTTGAGAAGTTTCTTTGTATGATCTTATTATGTCTCTAAACTTTATGAACTCTTTCGAGCCTTTGTGATATCTTTATCCTTTTGTTATTCAACCACATTACAAACCCCTTGGCCCCATTACAACCTTGATTAAAGACCTCTTGATTCATGAAGTTGTATGATCTAAATAGTGGAGAATAGGTGGACAAGCAAGAATATGGTAGAACTGTTTTCATGAGATTGATTGAGTGTAAACACTTCACCACTACTTTAAAGAGTGAAAATCATGAGGGTATCCCATGTGAGAAGTTGAGATTAAATTTGAACATGCACTATTTTGATTGAGATATGTTGTGTTAATATTGGCTTAACTCAAACAATTTACATTCAAGCATGATTTTTTGTGAAATTCTTTAAGCTATTGATTAGTTTATAAGACTTGTTCAAAGATTGTCTCTAATTTGTATTGAAAGGATTAGGAATAAATATTTTTAGTATATGTAGTTTATTTATATTTTAGTTTTTCAATGTTTGTGGGTATCGTTCTAGTAAACCCTCACGAGACTAAACTCGTCCACTAGGGACACCTAGGGGTTTAAAGGCTTGTGTCACATGCTAAGTGCCACCGTGATTTCCTACGAAAGTGGATTAGATTAGATTTTCTTATTTTATTTTTATTGAGTCGTTGCTAGGGACTAGCAACAATCTAAGTGTGGGGGTGTGATAACTCGTATAATTATATAGTTTTTAGTTATGTTTTATTATTGTTTTGTGTCAAATACGAGTTATTATTGTTTAGTCTAATTGTGTTTATGATCTTTTATATTTTTATGTAATTTGGTGTTTTTCACAAGTTTCTTTGAGTGATTTCAGATTACTAGAATTAAGGGCAAATCCAGTTCAGTTCCAGTTCCGACACATTTTGCCATATCAGCTATATCTGGAGTTTCACTGAAGCAATAAGGCTTAAATTTGTAGCCGTGCAAAGATAAGAGGCATATCTATCTTTTTCATGTTTGATACTTCTTGAAACGGAGTCGTTTTCCCTAGCGAAATCGACCATCAAGTTGGCTGATGTGCAATGACGTCTGTGCTGACCTGTTTTCGTATTTTGCCCATATCTGCTTATCCACATCAGCAAATGAGATGATTCCAATGGCTATGGATCCGTAACTGATACGGGAACCTTTGTCTAGAAGACCATATGATCAGATCAGGCCTCTAATATTGACGAAATCGACCATCAAGTTGGCTGATGTGCAATGACGTCTGTGCTGACATGTTTTCGTATTTTGCCCATATCTGCTTATCCACATCAGCAAATGAGCTGATTCCAACGGCTATGGATCCGTAACTGATAGGGGAACCTTTTTCTAGAAGACCATGTGATCAGATCAGGCCTGCAAAATTGACAAAATCGACCATCCAGTTGGCTGATCAAAATCGTCATGTATGACGAAAATTGTTAGAAAATGCACCCACCTATTATACCTACCTTTGAAATTTGTAAAGCTTGTCTCTTGTCATTTAGCCCTCCAAAATGTGTATAAATAGAGGGCCTTGGGTGATTGTAAGGGATCATATTGTACATAGGTAGGATATTAGCCATTTTAATAAAATTCTCTAAGTTTTCTTCTTCTTTCTTTTCTCTAGTTTTCTTTCTTTTCTCTAGTTTTCTTTTTCTTTAGAGAGAGCAAGAGGTTGGATAATTAATATTCTTCCTCTTCTTCTTTCTTTCTTTTATTTTCTTCTTAGATTTTCTTTAATTTTATGTTTATGTTTATAATGCCTATGCTAGGCTAAACTTCTATTTGGTTAAGGGTGATTTCAAAGCCCTAGACATGTTTTGTGATTGATTTTCAGATTCTATCTATCATTAATTTTCTATCAAAGTTGCTTATGTTCTTCTACAAGAATTGTTCATGATGTTGTCTTGATTTATTTAGGTGTACAACTAGATAGATCTTGATAATTATCTATTGCTAGTTTAGGAGTCTTGATCCGTGTAATTGTCTTGATTTCCTATTCATAAGTGGCAATTTGTGATTAATGATTATGGTCAAGTTTTCAATAATTGCAAAGTGGAACATAACCTAAGTTGAACAATCCGAGCTTATGTGTTTGTTGCTTAGATCAACCTATCTTTCTCATCATAAAGCTGCCATTAAATTGAATTTAGAGAGCTTATTCTAGGTTGTTTAATGGTTAGAGATTAAATAGAGAGCTTGTTCTATTTAACGACAAACTAAGGAAAGATTGGGGTAACAGAGCTTGTTGTTATCTACGGTTGTTAACTTTGATAGTTGGTTGATATTGATAGATCTGAAATTGATTCTTAATGATGTCTAGTGGTGGAGAATGAAACCTTAACCATATTTTTCATATTTGATTCTTCTTACTTACTTGTTTTCTTACTTTTCTAGTTTGCTTATTTTTAAAAGTATATTTATTTTTATTGGCTGGTTATACCGCCTAATTTGTATATTAACTTTGTTTTATTTTTATTGGCTGGTTATACCGCCTAATTTAGTATATATATTTTTATTGGCTGGTTATACCGCCTAATTTAGTATATATATTTTTATTGGCTGGTTATACCGCCTTGCATCTTATTCTTATTATTTACTTTAGTTTAAATCTGGCTTCAAAAACCCCTTTTCTTTTATTGTTCTTGAATTTAAGTTTTAAACTATTAACTTATAAACTAAAACCCAATCCCTGAGGACTCGACCCTTGCTAACTACTATACTTACAATTTATCTTTTTAGTGCAAGGTTAAATAAGATACACTCTTTTGGGTGCATCATCGGTTCCATCAGCTACCCACAAAACTGATATTGTATATAAATTTCTCTTTCAATTTCTCTTTCATTTTTTTTTTCAGGATGGATGATATTCTCAAAAGATTGCAGAAACGATTCCCTCCTTTTCCTCGAAATATTTTACTGAAGCTTTACCAAGTTCGATTTGAAAGATTAAGAATGCTTATGCACAAAGGGATTCCTGAAGACATACGTTGGATAATTGAAGCCAAGGTACGTGAAGATGAATATCTTCCTGTTTTGCATTTACCAGGTACAGGTAGAAGCACTTTTGCAAAGAAGCAACGAGCAAAGCGCATGAGTTCAAATTGCCACAAATGTGCACGATGGACGTGTAACGGTAAATGTCGTTCTATTGGGATTCCGTCCTCTAATCGAGATGATAAAATTGAGTTCATTAAGGATGGACTGAGTAAGGAGAATTTGGGTAATATCCAACTTTCTCTTGAGACGCATCCTAGTGGAGACGTACAAAGAGAAATTCTTGATTTATGGCCGCAATTCCAAAGGGAATGACAACATCTTGGGAATCTGATGTTAAAAGACCCTGTTTGCCAGCTTGTAAGAGAACTGGATGGGAAGCATATCCTCGACTCATAGAAGGCGTTTAAGCCGTTTCTGGACGTAAAACCAGAGGAAGATGTGAGCCACAATCACAACTACAATAAATGACTTCTCAGCTTTTGGTTTGATTTGCAATAACTTTATTTCGGTTTAATTTACGTGTTGTTAGATTTGTGTAATTATTCTCGTTTTTTTTTTTTTTGCATTGGTCTTTTACGGTTGATTTTTCTTCTCTTTTTGATTTTCTTCCTGAAATCACGCAAAAATCTTTTGTTAGGTTAACATTTTCTTCTGACAGGTCAAATACACTTTCGGCGACATTATTACTCTTGTCTGATTCACTACTCAGTCCTCTATATATTACACCATGTACTCATTCTCTTTCAGGCACTTGAAAAAAAAATGGAAAGTACTTCGTCCCAACGCATTAAAAAAATTTGTGTCTTTGGAGGTGCTTATCCAGGGAAAAATAACATATTCGCTGATGAAGCCATAAGAGTTGGAGTAATACTTGCCCAACAAAAGATCCAGTTGATTTATGGAGGCGGTAGTACGGGTTTAATGGGAGCAGTCGCTACATCAGCACACGCCGGAGGAAGTCCAGTTCTAGGAATCGTGCCAAAACTATTCACAGGTTTTTGTGGACCTACCGTGGGTAAGGAAATACAAGTCTGGAGTATCCCTGAACGGATGACAATCATGTACCACTCTGCCGATGCATTCATTGCTTTACCAGGAGGTCTGGGTACATTGGAAGAAATAGCTTGCGTGGCTTCTTGGTCATCTTTGGTCACAAATAAGAAACCCATTAGTTTGCTTAATATTAATGGTTATTTTAGTAATTTGCTTTCATATTTAGATAATGCTGTGGAAAATGGATTCATGTTTTCAGAGGCAAGGAGAACCATAATTTCTGCTACAACCATTGAAGATTTACTCAAAAAGCTCCAAGCTTATGAGTATTTATCTGCTACGGTTGTTTCGCAAACGGTCGGAAAAAGAAAAAGAGATATGGACGAGCAAGGAGTGGATTGCACTCTGTCTTTGTGACATTATCTAACATTTTGTTTGTTGTGTCTCAGTTATAATAAGTGGTTAGCAACCTCTGCAGGTAATATCTCCTAAATTCTACCTTTAGTAGGGGGTAAGGGACATATTTTGCTAATTTTTTTATAAAAAAAAAAAAAAAAAAGTTTGTTGTTTTTTAAGCAATTTAGAAGTATTCATTCTGAACAAGGTCTGAGTAAGGGAGACTTGAGACATACCTTGTCAGTTTGATTTTAATCTTTTTATGTTTACTTGTTAATTTTTGTTTAGTATTTTAGGATTATTTAGGTTGCATGAGTTTGTTTTGTTTTGAGTCTTAGTTATTCCTATTCTTATGTTATTAGTTCTTTTCTCTTACACATGATTCTTTCATTTGGGTTAATAGACTTACATTGAGGACAATGTAAGAATTAAGTGTGGGGGGAACGATTTAGGATTTCTTTTATTTTTGTCTACTATTTTTTTTTATGAGTCTTTATTATTATTATTATTATTATTATTTTTTAGTGTGTTTTAGTTCCTTTTAATACAATGATGAGATATGAATTGCATAAGTCTAAAACAGATTTATTAGTGAGAAGATTTTCATGAGAATTGAGCTTGATGTCAACCTTTTTATGAGCCAATGTTAATATGATATGTTGATTTAGAAAGAAGCATGTTTAGACTTAATCTGACTTGTATAATCATCCTTGTGAGTTTTTGAGCCTATAATGATTGATGCATTATACAAATCAATCTAATTTCTTTCTTGAGTGCTCTTATGATTACATGATTCTCTAGAACTTGCTTTAAACCGTTTGAGACTATATTGATACATGTGACAACATGAATATGATAGAGGCATTAGGATTATAACCAGAGCCAAACAGCCATCCATTATTAATGTTCTAAGAGAACATCCACACTAGTGAGCCAATTTGAGCCTACATTAAATATGCTGTTTTATTGGTAACCACAACTTACACCTAGCCTAAATATACTTATATCCTTACCCTTGTTCTAAAGATGGATTATATATTTTGAGACATATTGCAAAAAAACAAGGGATATTTTTAGTTGAAAATTTGGGTTAAAAACAAAAGATAAGTGTGGGGGAAGAAAAGAAAAGAAAAAGTCAAGAGAAAAAGAAAGGGATCATTGTTAAATACATTCCCATATTCAAAAAAAAAAAAAAAATCTTCTCTTGAACTTCTAGTTAAAGTAAAGAAAAAGATGTTACAAAGTTGGTTAGAATGAAGCAAAGGCTCAACATGAATATTTAGCCTATGTGACTATGTACTTGTAAAGAGTTATGAGAAATTTATTTGTATGATCTTATTATGTCTCTAAACTCTATGAACTCTTTGGAACCTTTGTGATATCTTTATCCTTTTGTTCTTTAACCACATTATAACCCTTTGGCCCCATTACAACCTTGAATAAAGACCTCTTGATTTATGAAGCAAGCATATGGTAGAAGTGTTTTCATGAGATTGATTGAGTGTAAACACTTTACCACTACTTTAAAGAGTGAAAATCATGAGAGTATCCTATGTGAGAGGTTGAGATTAAGTTGAATATGCACTATTTTGATTGAAATATGTTATGTTAATATTGGCTTAACTCATTTATTTACATTCAAGCATGAATTTTTTTGAAATTCTTTGAGCTATTGATTAGTTTATAAGACTTGTTCAAAGATTGTCTCTAATTTATATTGAAAGGATTAGGAGTAAATATTTTTAGTGTATGTAGTTTACTTATATTTTAGTTTTTCAATGTTTGTGGGTATCGTTCTAGCAAACCCTCACGAGACTAAACTCGTCCACTAGGGACACCTAGGGGTTTAAAGGCTTGTGTCACATGCTAAGTGCCACCGTGATTTCCTACGAAAATGGATTAGATTAGATTTTCTTATTTAATTTTTATTGAGTCGTTGCTAGGGACTAGCAACAATCTAAGTGTGGGGGTGTGATAACTCGTATAATTATATAGTTTTTAGTTATGTTTTATTATTGTTTTGTGTCAAATACGAGTTATTATTGCTTAGTCTACTTGTGTTTATGATCTTTTATATTTTTATGTAATTTGGTGTTTTTCATGAGTTTCTTTGAGTGATTTCAGATTACTAGGTTAAATCAAGAATTAAGGGCAAATCCAATTCAGTTCCAGTTCCGACACCTTTTTCCATATCAGCTATATATGGAGTTTCACCGAAGCATTAAGGCTGAAATTTTTAAAGTGCAAAGTTAAGAGGCATATCTATCTTTTTCATGTTTTACACTTCTTGAAACGGAGTCGTTTTCCCTACCGAAATCAACCATCAAGTTGGCTGATGTGCAATGACGTCTGTTCTGCACCGTTTTGGTATTTTGACCATATCTTCCGATCCACATGAGCAAATGATCTGATTCTAACGGCTATGGGTCAGTAACTGATAGGGGCATATTGTTCTAGAAGACCATTTGATCAGATCGAGCCCCCAACATTGACAAAATCGACCATCAAGCTGGCTGATCAGAATTGTCATACAACATGACGAAAATTGTTAGAAAAATGCACCCACCTATTATACCTACCTTTGAAATTTATAAAGCTTGTCTCTTGTCATTTAGCTCTCCAAAATGTGTATAAATAGAGGGCCTTGGATGAGTATTAGGATACATTATACATTGGTAGGATATTAGCCATTGTAATAAAATTCTCTAAGTTTTCTTCTTCTTTCCTTTCTCTAGTTTTCTTTTTTTTATTTACTTATGCTTCTTACATTTCTTTTCATTTTATTCATATCTAGTATGTGTTGCTAATCATATTGTTGAGGTGATGAGGTGAAGCTTTTGGTAAATGCTAAGGTTAGTCTCTTAAACATGAGCTAAAATGAATCATCATTTATAAACACTAGTATAGATAATATTTTCTTTTGGTTTAAAATCATACTTGCAAAGTAGAGATCTTGATTCATTATTGACAATGAAAATGGCACAGTAAATGCTTGGTTTCATAACCTTGATTTATTGTAGACATATACCTTGGCATAAGGAATGCTTGGACTCTTTTTATGAGTTTTGAGGACACCAAATGAACATAATATCATATGCTATGGACGTTGGACAATTTGGACTGAATTGCTAAACCTTCCGATTGGAACCTCCCTTATGTGTGGATTTCAATTGTGTAATAAAACAAGATTAATCTTAGCATAACACCAAGAGTGGATTCTCTAACCTCAACATCCTTTCTTATTGTTTTTTATATCTTGTTTAATTGCTTTTATGTTATTTTGTTTGTTTTGTTCTCTAATATCTTGTTTACTTTCTTTGTTATTGATTCCCTAATATCTTGTTTATTTTCTTTTTCATATATATTTATAAACTTATACTTACTAGTACGCTTCCCTGTGGTTCGACCTCGGACACCCGAGAATTTATTACTTGAACATAACCTGCACTTGGGTTTACAACTCTTAATTGAGTCTCCATCAGGTTGTCTCAAGGTTTGACTAATTTGATAAAGCAAAATGAATTCGATTTAAAACAAAAGGAAATACCTCGACAGTGGTCTCAAGGCTTGACTCATTTGATAAAACATAATGAATTCGATTTAAAACAAATGGAAACACCTCGAAGGTGGTCTCAAGATTCGACTCATTTGATAAAACATAATGAATTCGATTTAAAACAAAAGGAAATACCTTGACGGTGGTCTCAAGGCTCGAATCATTTGATAAAACAAAATGAATTCGATTTAAAAAAAAAGGAAATACCTCGACGGTGGTCTCAAGGCTCGACTCATTTGATAAAACAGAATGAATTCGATTTAAACAAAAGGAAATACCTCGACGGTGGTCTCAAGGCTCGACTCATTTGATAAAACAAAATGAATTCGATTTAAAACGAATGGAAATACTAAGAATGATTCTGGGTTTGGTTCATTTGGAAAAAATAAATTTAACTTGAAAATAAAAGGAACATACCTTGATGACAGTCTCAGGGCTCGACTTATTTGGGAAGCAAAATGAGTTCGATTTGGAAAGGAACGTACCTCGACGATGATCTCGGGGCTCAACTCGTTTGAAAAGCAGAACGAGTTTACTTTGGGGAAGTCCAAGTTTTCCTAATTTCTGCAATGTTAGCTAAATGCAATGATGAGAATGACATGCTTTGCAAATGCTTGTATGTTTCTTAAGAATGAATGTAATCAAATGATTGTGTCATGATTTTTAATCCATGGTTTCTTTGAGGTTCACAGATTATCCGACTTCATGACGGAGTCTTCAATTGTTCACTGATGCCCAACTTAAGGAATCCTTTACTCAAGATAACTTGTCAATCAGTCTCAGTTTCTGACTTCCGCTGAAATTTACAAATTTTATGACTTCGTGATGGAGTCTCCAACATGTTCAATGTTTTCTTTTCTTGGTGAACTTTCCAAACCTTTCCAAAGATTTAAATCTATTCCTTAGTAATACTCTGAAATCCTTTTATTTAAAGATTTTTTATTACTAATCATCATTCAATTTAATAACAATCATGATGCATCTCAAAAATGTATGAAAGAAAATATGAAACAAGATATGAATCAAGCAAAAATGTTATGAAAAGGATAATAAGAATTTATTGCAACAAAAGTTTTTTTTAAAATTGTAAAAGTGAATATCAAGGATATAAGAAGCAAATGTAATGTTATAGGTTGTAGATGCCCCTGATGCGGGATATCTTGGACCCCTCCTTTTTCAAACCATCTGAAATTTATCTTGAACGAGCAATTTATTTGGGTAACCTCTCGGCTTCCATAGTTACATTAGACTGAGTTGTTCCCTTTTCATCTAATTTTCAGATACTTTCTCCCCCTTTACACAGAGCATTGATTCAAACTTTAATCAGTACTTGAGCTGCCCTTTGTGGGTTTTCAGCTGAAGTATCCTCTATTCGGTATTAAGTCGCCCTTTGCGGGTTTTCGGCTTAAACCTCTCCCTTTACATTCATTTTTTTATTTCCATTTTTTTGTATTCTACCATGCATCTGAGAATTCTAAATGCTTCCAAGGTAAAAATATCAATTCAAAAGATGGGATGAATTCTGAGAATTGCCTTTCAAATTAAATATCCATGCTTGATCAAAATGGGCTCTTAAAGCACGTAATGTAGGCCAAGGTTCAGGTTTAGAAATAAAGGATAAAATAGGCACAAAATGTGTTTAAGGGTGATTGAATCAAGGATCATTTCCTGAGGATAACTCATTCTTGAAACATTTGTCCCTTTTTTGGACTTTTTTTCTTCTTTTTTTGCTTTGTTGGCTTTCATTTGCCACATTTTCCAATAGCTTTATTTTTTCTCATAATTTTTGATTATTTTTCCTCGCATTTTCCCTCCAGTGTAGAGGGTGATCCTTGATCAAGATTTAAAGAAAGAAATAATTCCTAAGGCTCAAAGGGGTGACGAAAGATAATTTCTTCTTAGTGAAAGGAATATGAAAGATGGCCATTCATCATATCAAGCATGAATATTCTTGTAGACGCCTAATTTTGTCCGGACCACTAAAACAGGTATGTTTTCTTCCTAAATTGATGTTTCAGAATGTAAAATGACTTTTTTCATCATGCAGGTGGTACTCCGAGACTTAGTTTAAGAAGGCAAGCATAAAAAGTCCAACCCGAAAAAAGTAAACCCCAAAAAAGTCAACCCCAAAAAGTCAACTACTAAAAAAATCAACCCACTTTCAAAATCAAGATTTGAAGTTCAATTGAAAAATGGTGAAAGAATTTTGATAATCTGAGGTCTACATCGAAATATATGGAGTTCAGAAGTTGGGATTTGGAGATTCAGTAGAAAGGAAATCCTAATCCGAGAAATTTGGGGAAAAGTGCTTAAACAATCGAATTGGTCTAAATTGATGGTTCCAAATGAAAGATAAGCACTGACTACGGGTAATGGAGAAGCCACTTGAAAGAAAAACTGAAAGAAAAGTCAATCCGGGAGAAAATCGAGAATTAGGGTTTTTGGTGGATTTCGGTGAAATCGGGCAGTATTACAGAAATGGTCCGACTTGGTAAGACTAAAGCTCCAATGGATGAGGAATGATTTAAAAGGGATAGCCCAAGGCTCAGCTTGAAGAAAATCTAAAAATCGGACTTGTTTTGAGCAAAACTAGGTTTCAGAGGCAAAAGGGCAAAATTGGATAATTTGGGAAAAATGGCAAATGGACTCCGAAAATTATGAAAATTTTCAAATCTCATTCTTAAATCATTTGGAACAGATTGGCGAAAGAAAATCTTGATTCAGAGTTCGTTTGCAAAATGGCTAAATATCGGGTCTCTTATGTAGTAATTCAAGAAGGAAAATCTCGGAAAAATAGCAAATGAACTCCAAATCTTCTGAAAATTTACAAATCTCATTCTTAAATCATTTTTAAGAGATTGGCGAAAGATAATCTTGATTCGGAGTTCGTTTACAAAATGGCCAAATCCGGGTCTCTCATGTAATAATTCAAGAAGGAAAATCCCGAAAAAATAGCAAATGAACTCCAAATCTTCTGAAAATTTGAAAATCTCATTTTTAAATTATTTGAAAGATATTGGAAAAAGAAAATCTTGATTCGGAGTTCGTTTGCAAAATGGCCAAATCCCGGGCCTCTAATACAATAATTCAAGAAGATAAATCTCGAAAAAATAGTAAATGAAATCCAAATCTTCTGAAAATTTGCAAATCTCATTTTTAAATTATTTGAAAGAGATTGGCAAAAAAAAAAATTGATTCGGAGTTCGTTTGCAAAATGGCCAAATCCCGGGCCTCTAATACAATAATTCAAGAAGATAAATCCCGAAAAAATAGCAAATGGACTCCAAAAATTTTGAAATTTTGCAAATCTTATTTTTAAATTATTTGGAAGAGATTGGCGAAAGAAAATCTTGATTTGGAGTTCGTTTGCAAAATGGCCAAATCTCGAGCCCTATGTAGTAATTCAAGCAGATAAATCCCGAAAAAATACCAAATGAGTTCCAAAAATTATGAAAGCTTCCAGATAAAACTTTTAAATTATTTGGAAGAGATTGGTGAAGGAAAATCTTGATTTGGGGCTCGTTTAAAAAATGGTAAAATGTGGGGGCATAAAAGGGCATTTTTGGAAGAAAAAATCCAAATAAATAGCAAACGGACTCGGAAAATTTTGAAAACTTCCAGAATTCAATATTTTATTATTTTGAAAGTATTATAAAAAGAAAATTTGAATTTGGAGTCCGTTTGCCATTTATTTACATTCGGGGGCAAAATGGTCATTTTACCCAAGCAACCGAAGAGGGCTTCTTTTGGCCTTTCCAAAAATCAGACTTGGGCTGGAAAAGAGAGTGCTTGCCTGCCAAGGCTGAAAGGAAGGAGGAAGTTCTGATTTTTCAATCAAATGGCCAAGAATTAGGAGTTAGTTAGAGATTTTTTTTGATCAAGCCATTGTGATTAAGCCACATAGGCCAATGCATGAAGAGGGAGAGTGTCAACATTATTCTTGAACAGCTGTAATTATGGACAGCTGATATGCTAATCTAAGGGTGATAATTTCATGATTTTTCACCTTGAATTACTAGCCATTGGATGGAAATTGGTTGGGAAAAAAATGACAACATTCCTTGGAGGAGAGAGGCTTGGTTCGACCATCACATAGGGAGAGGGAATTTTCATTTTTCTTCACTTCATTTTTAGAGATTTTCTGATTGTTTTTCTTAGTTTTTTCTCTCCTTGGTTGAAAGAAAAAAGAAAAAGTTTAGAAAAGAAAGGAAAGTTTGAAGAGATAAAGCTTGAAATATAGCTTCTTGAGGTTGCTTTTAGCACCAACTCTTGCACTTTCTTGATTTTCCATTCTTGTTTTTGCTATTTTGATTATTATTTGGTGAGTTTTCTTTTTAAATAAGTGTTTTTTTTATGTTTTTCTTAAGTTCTTTCTTCATCTCTTTCTTAAATAATTTTTACAAATTTTTTTCCTTATTTTTTCTTTAATGGCCGAATGGCCTATATTTTTCTTTATTATTGTTGTTGTTTTTGCTTTAATTTATCATGTTATTTATGTTATTTTCTTTAATCTTGATGATTTAAGTGTTCTTCTACTTCATATACTTTAATCATTTTTTAATTTGGTTGCTTTGTTTGTTGCCATTTATGATTTAAATATCATGTTCTTGCATTTTTTATTTTCTGTTTTGCATAATGTTTAAATTTGTTGATGTTTTATATTTAGTATATCAAGTGTGTGTAAAAATGCTTGTTAGTTTTAATATCTCTATTTTGGGTTGGCATGATTTGATTGTTATATTTTAGTTGAGCATGTTAGTATATCAAGTGTTTGTGAAAATGCTTGTTTGGTTTTAGTATTTCTACTTTTTGTTTGCATGATTTGAGTGTTATATTTTAGTGGAGCATGTTAGTATACCAAGTTTTTGTGAAAATGCCATGCTTGTTAGGAATCATAAGCCATTCGGCCACTCCATGTATTCTATCATCATGTGTGCATTTTTGCTATGTTAGTTGATAGGTTAGCATTTGCATGATATTTGGTTGAGTTTTTGGTTTAAGCATGCCTTGTGTTTGTGATATTGCCATGCATATTTTAGATGTTAGGTTAGGTTTATCTTGCCATGCATGTTCAGCATTTTAGACCTAGGTTACATTAAATGCCATGCAAGTTCATTTAGGTCTAGGTCACTATATAGATGCCATGCTTTTTTTCATGACATTTAGGTTTAAACTCATGCATTTCATGCATCATATTTGTTGTAATTTTTCATGCATTTCATGTTCATGCTACTTGACTAATGACTTAGGCCAATTAATGGTTCAAAGTCATGCTCTCATGAGCACACTTGTGGAAAATTAAGGTTTGTCAAATTGATTATTCTACCTTTGTGATTTTTTTTACTTAGGCCAATTTTTGTCTAACTTTTAAAAAGTCTTAGCTACTGTTTGTGAGTCATTTTGTGAGTTTTAAATATTTTTACTTTGATTTTTAAATGATTTTATCAAAGGCAAAAATGTATTTTGACAAAACAGTTTTTTTTCACCAATACTCGTACTTTTCCGATTTTTCTGGGAATTCATCTTTAATCAGAAAATTAAAATACTTTTTTCCCATGTAGTTTTACATGTTCTGAGTCTCTAGTATTTTTTTTAGATTTTTTTGAATTTTTAAAAATATGATAACAAATCGTGGCTTAAAACTAGACGTTGGAGTCATAATTGAATTTGAAGGAAAATCATTTTTCTGTTTTGGTTAAGTTACTTAGAGAGGGCTTATTAGGAAGTTTAGATACTGCCTTTGGATAGTTTCTAAGCCTTTTTAAACTCTAAAAATGATTTTTTAAGTCTCGGATTAAGCGTGGTCAAGTCCGGGATTTTAAATTTCAGAAATTAGAGCCATTTAAAAAAGATTTAGCCCATTTTTTATTTCTAATCTAAGCTTTTCAAAATTGTTTTCAAACAATCACAAAGTATTTTGGTTTTAAAATATTTAATTTGACATATTTTCCTAAGGTAGCCGGATATCTTTTTAGATATACGGATTTCTTTAATTAAAGGAAAAAATACATTGTCATGCATTGCATTTTTCATATTCATGCATTTTATATAATATGTGCTTTTTGCTATGATAATTTCTATGATATTGTTATGATTGAGTTATGTTATATTGTTTATTATATGACTTGGAATATTTCATGATATCCTATGCTTTTTATTTAATTATTTTTTGTTATATTATTTAGCATGTTCATGCATTATTATTTTCATTTTTATTTTCATGCATATTATATGATAGCATTATTTTATATTCCATGTCATTTAAATTTTATGCCATATCATTCATATTTGCCATGGCATTCAAATTATTTCATTTCATATAGAATATATTATGTTGCCTAGGTCATTTCATGTAGAATATATTATGTTACCTAGGTCATTTCATTTAGGATATATTATGTCATTTAGGATATTTTATTTCATTTAGAATATGCTAAGGCATTTAAATTATATCATATCATTTAGGTTGCATTATATTATTTAGATTTTGCTATGTCATTTTATTTATGTCATGCATATACATATTCATTTCTTTTAAATGTTTTCAGAAAAGGATAATGATTTTCAATAAAATAAAGATATTCCCGAGTTAAAATAATTCATGAGTTATCTACCGGGTTTGCTGGGGAGGATATCATCAATTATTATTAATAACGGAATATCTTATTTAAAAAGATAATGATTTGGAAAGTTTTCCAAATTAATAAAAATTTCTATATTTTGCCACGTTTGTTGGGGAATATAGAAAAATTTTGAATTTATAAATTCCGGACCATTTTCAATTATAAATGGAATTATTTTTCTTTAAATTGGAATTAACTTGAAATACTAAATTTAAAACCGATTTTTTTACCGAGACTTGAGATAACACATGATTAATAAGGTATCGTTTTATAAGGGCGTTGTGGGGGTGCTAATCTTTCCCCGCACATAATCGAGTCCCGAACCCGTTTCTTTGATTTCTCTGGTTTAAAACGCGGACTTGAAATTGGTTTTAAAAATGTTTTAATTAATTTTTAAAATATTTTATAAAACCGGTTTTCATAGGTGGCCGATCACACCTAGCTAAAAAAGATTTGTGGCGACTCCATGTCTTTTTCAAGGTCATTTTCAAAACCTTAATTTTTTGGAGGAATTAAGTCGACTTTTCCTCGGTTTTTTTTAATGTCACGCTTAACGAATAATAAAGTCTTGCGATGAGACTCGTTATTTTTTAGGTTGCGACGATTTTCATTAAAAAGAAATCCACAGGGGAGATAGATATAAAGAATTTCCATCTTTACTCTTGGAATCATTCGAATTCTCATATGCATAGCATCACACATTTTTTTTAAGCATAATACTTCTTCAATTCATCAGTATTCACGGGATTTCTGAAATCCTCCCCGTCCATTCTAGTTAAAATCAATGCTCCTCCAGAAAAAATCTTTTTACCACATAGGGTCTTTCCCAATACGGAGCCCATTTTCCTCGCTGATCCTTCACTATAGGGAGAATTTTCCTCAGTACCAATTCTCCTTCTCGGAACTGTCTGGGACGAACTTTCTTGTTGTGGGCTCGAATCATCCTTTACTGATACAACTGCCCGTGATAAATTACTTTCAATCTTTTCTCCTCGATGAGATTCAGCAGTTCATAATGAGCTCTAACCCATTCTGCCTCTTCTAGGCCAACTTCCATCAAAATCCGAAGTCAAGGGATCTCAACTTCAATAGGCAGCACTGCTTCCATCCTATATACCAAAGAAAACGTCGTTGCCCTTGTAGATGTGCTGTGAGACCCTCGTAAGCCAGAGATAACTCGGGTCTCCTATAACATTCTGATGGATCGGAACTACACATGTAAAAGCCACTAGGAAGGACGGGCTATCATGTGGTATACATGTTGTATGATAGATTATAGAATTGGAGGTTAAATCGGGTGGTTAAGCGATTTGACCCTAAAGTAGTTTAAAAATTCAGACTAAAATTGAGAAGGGGAAAAGTCCATAGGATATGATAATTGAGTGGATATGATGATAATATACGATATAGAACCCATACCTATTATCAAAACAACAATTGGCATCAAATTAAAAAAAAAATGCATTACGGGTATTTTGGTCATTTTACACCCCTTT
Source organism: Fremontodendron californicum (assembly GCA_030761205.1). NCBI lineage: Eukaryota > Viridiplantae > Streptophyta > Magnoliopsida > Malvales > Malvaceae > Fremontodendron > Fremontodendron californicum. The sequence goes on from JAULJL010000022.1 coordinate 11,485,973, forward strand.
TCATGTTTAGTCCGAGAAATGGTATAAATGGACATTTTGACTATATAATATGTTAATATGACATTTGGATCTAATATTTGGCATTAGAACGAAAAAAAAATGAGACTAGAATCGGTAAAATTGGAAAATTGTGATGTCGTACTTTTTCAAAAAAAACGTGGTTCAAAAATTCTTGTTATCGATCCGAACACATGGATAGATGTTTAAATACCCAAGAAACTTGAATATGTTGAGAAAAAATGAAAAACAAAATCTCGAACATCACGTTCTGTAGGGCATGTGTAAAAAGTCAAAGTTGGTCAACTCTTTTGACCAAGCTTAGGCAAGATTAAGAACATGGGATAATTTCCCATGAATTTTCAGCCAAAATAAGAAGACATCACGTCTTCATTTTACTCTTTATGCCTTAGGCATTTTCTCAACAAAAAACTTCATTAAAGCTTACTAAAGCTTTTTCTCTCCTCCAAATTTCAAGGGAAATCACCAAATTTTGCAAGGATTTCACTAACCCATAGGTAATTTCATGTTCTAAACTTGATTTTGATATTATATTTTGAAGAATTTGTCTCTATCTATGAGAAATCATTTTGGCTGAAAATTGGTGGTGGTGAACCACCATGTTGCCGCCACTTTTTCCATTATGGGAGGTGTTCCTCCGCCTCCTTAAATCGTAAATTAGTATCGGATAGCTTTGAATAAAAATTTAGAGGCTAAAACAAGTTTGGCTAAAACCCTCTCTTGCCCATGAGGTGGTGCTGCCACCTTCCTTGGTTGTCCGAGGCCAGCGTTAGCTTCGTTTTTATTGTGTGACAAACTTTCCAGTTGATTGTTGCTCCGAATTTTGACTCGAGCTAAGTGTAGGAATTATTTGTAAAAATTCTTAAGTTGGGAAATTTTGAATAGCAGCTAACTAGAATAAATAGTTAGAATTTGAATGTCCCGTAGTTGAGAAATATTCACAGAATATCCTGATGATGCCATAGGTACTCATATTGCAGAGTTCGCCCGGGATCGCGATAAAGCCATGAAAGTGCCGCTTTAACACTCAGACTAACACAGTGAGTATTTAGGTTAATCTAGGAGGTAGTTGTTGTTTTATATGCATTGTTGATTGATATGGATATTGAAACATGAAAGATTGCTCAGATTACGAAAATGGTAATTTTTGAACCTTACACGGATCAAAGGTTAAGTGTGGTGTTAATATGGTTACATGAGGTAAGTGTTGTGGAGTTGAATAATAATGAATGATATTATATAGGATGGTTGAGTATTTAAGGATAGTTAGATATTGTAGATTAAAAGGTTATGCACATAAGTTGTTTGATAAAAAATCTAAGTGAAACTGTAATGCTTTGAAAAACATAAGTAGAAATATGTTAGTGTAGAGATTGTTTCCTAGCATAGTGTATATATATATATATATATATATATATATATATATTACTCCATGATATAAGAGAATTAATATATCATGCTTGTCGCAACCTAAAAAAAATAACAAGTCTCATTGCAAGACTTTATTATTCGTTAAGCGTGACATTAAAAAAAATCGAGGAAAAGTCGACTTAATTCCTCTAGAAAATGAAGGTTTTGAAAATGGCCTTAAAAAAGACATGGAGTCGCCACCAATCTTTTTTAGCTAGGTGTGATCGGCCACCTATTAAAACCGGTTTTATAAAAATATTTTAAAAATTAATTAAAACATTTTTTTAAAACCAATTTCAAGTCTGCGTTTTAAACCAGAGAAATCAAAGAAACGGGTTCGGGACATGGTTACATGTGGGGAAGGATTAGCACCCCCACAGCGCCCGAATAAAACGATACCTTATTAATCGTGTGTTATCTCAAGTCTCGGTAAAAACTCGGTTTTAAATTTAGTATTTCAAGTTAATTCCCAATTTAAAGAAAAATAATTCCATTTCTAATTGAAAATGATCGGGAATTTATAAATTCAAAATTTTTCTATATTCCCCAACAAACATGGCAAAATATAGAAATTTTATTAATTTGGAAACTTTCCGAATCATTCTTATTTTAAATAAGATATTCCGTTATTAATGATAATTGATGATATCCTCCCCAGCAAACCCGGCAGAGAACTCATGAATTATTTTAACTCGGGAATATCTTTATTTTATTGAAAATCATTACTTTTTTGAAAACATTTAAAAGAAATGAATATGTATATGCATGACATAAATAAAATGACATAGCAAGATCTAAATAATATAATGCAACCTAAATGATATGATATAATTTAAATGCCTTAGCATATTCTAAATGAAATGAAATGACCTAGGTAACATAATATATTCTACATGAAGTGTAATATCCTAAGTCATATGATATATTCTAAATGAAATAAAATATCCTAAATGAAATAATATATATCCTAAATGAAATGAAATGACCTAGGTAACATAATATATTCTACATGAAATGACCTAGGTAACTTAATTTATTCTATATGAGATGAAATAATTTAAATGACATGGCAAATATGAATGATTTGGCATATAATTAAAATGACATGGAATATAAAATAATGCTATCATATAATATGAATGAAAATAAAAATGAAAATAATAATGCATGAACATAGTATATGCTAAAGAATATAACAAAAAAATAATTAAATAAAAAGCATAGGATATCATGAAATATTCCAAGTCATATAATAAACAATATAACATAACTCAAAATCATAACAATATCATATAAATTATCATAGTAAAAATCACATATTATATAAAATGCATGAATATGGAAAATGCAATGCATGAAAATGTATTTTTTTTCCATTAATTAAGGAAATCCATATATCTAAAAAGATATCCGGCTACCTTAGGAAAATATATCAAATTAAATATTCTAAAACCAAAATACTTTGTGATTGTTTGAAAACAATTTTGAAAAGCTTAGATTAAAAATAAAAACTGGGCTAAATCTTTTTAAAAAATGGCTCTAATTTCCTAAATTTAAAATCCCGGACTTGACCACCCTTAACCCGAGACTTAAAAAATCATTTTTAGAGTTTAAAAAGGCTTAGAAACTACCCTAAGTCAGTAGCTAAACTTCCTAATCAGCCCCCTCTAAGTAACTTAACAAAAACAGAAAAATGATTTTTCTTTAAATTCAATTTTGACTCCACTGTCCAGTTTTAAGCCACGATTTTTTACCCTATTTTTAAAATCTCAAAAAAATATAAAAAGCATACTGGAGACTCACGACGTGTAAAACTACACGAGAAAAAATCATCTTAATTTTATGATTTAATATGAATGCCCAGAAAAATAGGAAAGTACGAGTACTAGGTGAAAAAACTGTTTTGCCAAAATACATTTATTTGCCTTTGATAAAATCATTTAAAAATCAAAGTAAAAATAATTAAGACTCACAAATAGTAGCTAGGACTTTTTTAAAAGTTAGATAAAAATTGGCTAAGTAAAAAAAAATCATAAAGGTAGAATAATCAATTTGACAACTCTTTAATTTTCCACAAGTATGCTCAAGAGAGCATGACTTTGAACCATTAATTGGCTTAAGTCATTAGTCAAGTGGCATGAACATGAAATGCATGAAAAAAATACAGCAAGTATAGTGCATGAAATGCATGAGTTTAAACCTAAATTTCATGAAAAAATGCATGGCATCAATATAGTGACCTAGACCTAAATGAACTTGCATGGCATTTAATGCAACCTAGGTCTAAAATGCATGGACATGCATGGCAAAATAAACCTAACCTAACATCTAAAATATGCATGGCAATATCACAAACACAAGGCATGCTTAAACCAAAAACTCAACCAAATATCATGCAAATGCTAACCTATCAACTAACATAGCAAAAATGCACACATGATGCTAGAATACAAGGAGTGGCCGAATGGCCTATGGTTCCTAACAAGCATGGCATTTTCACAAACACTTGGTATACTAATATGCAAAACTAAAATATAACACTCAAATCATGCAAACACAAAGTAGAAATACTAATAAGCATTTTCACAAACACTTGATATAGTAACATGCTCAACTAAAATATAACACCCAAATCATGCAAACACAAAATAGAGATACTAAAATCAAACAAGCATTTTCACAAACACTTGATATACTAACATGCTCAACTAAAATATAACACTCAAATCATGCAAACACAAAATAGAGATACTAAAACCAAACAAGCATTTTCACAAACACTTGATATACTAAATATAAAACATCAACAAATTTAAACATTATGAAAACAGAAAATTAAAAATGCAAGAGCATAATATTTAAATCATAAATGGCAACAAACAAAGCAAGCAAATTAAAAAATGATTCAAATATATGAAGTAGAAGAACACTTAAAGCATAAATATTAAGGAAAATAACATAAATATCATGATAAATTAAACAAACAGCAACATTAAAAATAATATAGGCCATTCAGCCATGGTGAGGAAAATAAAAAAAAAATGTAAGAAAACTTTGTTTAAGAAAAAGATGAAGAAAGAACTTAAAAGGAATATAAAAAACACTTATTTAAAAAGAAAACTCACCAAATAATAATCAAAAATAGCAAAAACAAGAATGGAAAATCAAGAAAGTGCAAGAGTTGGTGCTCAAGAGCAACCTCAAGAAGCTATATTTCAAGCTTTATCTCTTCAAACTTTCCTTTCTTTTCTAAACTTTTTCTTTTTGCTTTCAACCAAGGAGAGAAAAACTAAGCAAAAGAAAGAGAAATCTGAAAAAATCCAGTCTGAAAATGAAAATTATTGATCCCTCTTTAGTGCTGGCCGAACCCCTCCTAAAATGAGCTAAGATGTTGTCATTTTGGTTCCAACCAACTTTTCATCCAATGGCTAGTAATTCAAGGTGAAAAATCATGAAATTATCACCCTTAGATTAGCATATCAGCTGTCCATAATTACAGCTATTCAAGAATAATGTTGACACTCTCCCTTGGCCTATGTGGCTTAATCACAATGGCTTGATCAAAAAGAATCTCTAACTAACTCTTAATCCTTGGCCATTTGATTGAAAAATCAGAAGCTTCCTCCTTTCTTTGGGCCTTGGCAGGCCAGCACTTCTCTTTTCCAGCCCAAGTATGATCTTTTGAAAGGCCAAAAGAAGCCCTTTTTCGGTTGCTTGGGTGAAATGATCATTTTGCCCCCCGGATGCAAATAAATGGAAAACGGACTCCAAATTCAAATTTTCTATTTTTAATACTTTCAAAATAATAAAATATTTTTGCAAGTTTTCAAAATTTTCCGAGTTCGTTTGCTATTTATTTGGATTTTTTCTTCCATTTCATGCCCCTACATTTTACCAATTTTTAAAAGAGCTCCAAATCAAGATTTTTCTTCACCAATCTCTTCCAAATAATTTAAAAGTGTGATCTGGAAGTTTTCATAATTTTTGGAGCTCATGTGGTAATTTTTCAGGATTTATCTGCTTGAATTACTACATAAGGGCTCGGGATTTGGCCATTTTGTAAACGAACTCTGAATCAAGATTTTCTTTTTCCAATCTCTTCCAAATAATTTAAAAATGATATTTGCAAAATTTCAGAATTTTTGGAGTCCATTTGCTATTTTTCCAGGATTTATCTTCTTGAATTATTGCATAGGAGGCCCAGGATTTGGCCATTTTGCAAACGAATTCTGAATCAAGATTTTCTTTCTCCAATCTCTTCCAAATGATTTAAGAATGAGATTTTCAAATTTTTTGAATTTTCGGAGTCCATTTGCTATTTTTCCCTAATTTTTTAATTTTTCCATTTTGCCTCCGAAACCCGGTTTTGCTCAAAACAAGTCCGATTTTTAGATTTTCTTCAAGCTGAGCCTTGGGCTATCCCTTTTTAATCATTCCTCATCCATTGGGCTTTAGTATTACCAAGTCGGGCCATTTCTGTAATTCGTCCAGATTTCACCGAAATCTACGAAAAACCCTAATTCTCGGTTTTCTCCCGGATTGACTTTTCTTTCAATTTTTCTTTCAAGTGGCTTCTCCATTACCCGTATTCAGTGCTTATGTTTCATTTGGAACCTTCAATTTTGACCAATTCGATCGTTTAAGCATTTTTCCCCAAATTTCCCGAATTAGGGTTTTCTTTCTACTAAATGTCCAAATCCCAACTTCCGAACTCCATACCTTTCGATGTAGACCTCGATTATCAAAATTATTTCGCCATTTTTCAATTAAACTTCAAATCTTGATTTTGAAAGTGGGTTGACTTTTTTAGTAGTTGACTTTTTGGGGTTGACTTTTTTTGGGGTTGACTTTATTTTTTGAGTTTGACTTTTTATGCTCGCCTCTTAAACAAAGTCTCGGAGTACCACCTGCAGGATGAAAAAAGTCTTTTTACATTCTGAAACATCAATTTAGGAAGAAAATATACCTGTTTTAGTGGTCCAGACAAAATTAGGTGTCTACAGCTGCCCCTTTTTGGCTATTGCTGAGAATTCGGAATCAGGTAAAGATAAACAAACACTAATTTTGTACGGTCAGTGAAATCCCATTTGAAGGAAAGGGAAAGAGAAAGGGTTTTTTTTTTCTTTTTTCTTTTTTTTTTCTTTTTTCATTTTTTCATTTTTTTCATTTTTCATTTTTTCATTTTTTTCATTTTTCATTTTTCATTTTTCATTTTTCATTTTTTTTCTTTTTTCTTTTTCATTTTTTTTTTGTAAAAAGCTGTAAACTGAAGATTTTGTATTTAAATTAAATTCCCTGACTAATCAAGGCTCGACCCGTCTTAAGGAAATGAATTCGATTTGCAAGAAAAGAAATGACCTCGACGATGAGCTCGGGGTCTTAACCTGTCTTATTCTCAGTTGTGTTTAAATTTCTAGGTATCTCCTCTAGAAGCTTCGGCTATCAGCACCAAAGACTTTCGTTCCTTTTCCAAAAAAATTTAAAACTCTGGATATCTCCACAGAGGCTTCGGCTATCACTACCAAAGACTTTCTCCCTTTTCAAAAAATTTTAAACTCTGGATATCTCCACAGAGCCTTCGGCTATCACTACCAAAGACTTTCTCACTGTTTAAAATTTGTAAGATTCTGGGTCTCTCCTCCAGAAACTTCAGCTATCACTACCGAAGACTTTCTCACTCTTTAAAATTTGTAAAAATTCTGGGTATCACCTCCAGAAGATTCAGCTATCACCACCGAAGACTTGTTCATTTTTTTTTAAAACGTGTTAAAATTCTAGGTTCGGCAAGTTCAAAATAAAAGAAAGTACCTCGACGATGATCTCAGGGCTCGACTCATTTGAGAACCAGAACGAGTTCGATTATACCTGAAAGCTTTAAGAGATGATGCAAATGCTTCATGATGCAAATGCAAATGTCTTTAGTTGATGCAAATGCTTCTTGATGTAGATGCAAATGACTTAGACTGGTGCAAATTTTCTTGATGCAGATTCAAATAACTTAGATTGATGCAAATGCTTCTTGATGTAAATGCAGATGTTGAATAGAATTCTGTTTATCTCCTCCTGAAGCTTCGGCTATCACCACCAAAGACTTGCTCATTTTCAAAGGTGTAAAACCCTGGATATCTCCACCAGAGGCTTTAGCTATCACAACCGAAGACTTATTCACTTTTAAAATTTGTAAAATTCTGGATATCCCCTCCAGAAACTTTGGCTATCACCACCAAAGGTTTGCTCATTGTAAAATTATGGGTAACTCCTCCAGACGCTTCGGCTATCAGCACCAAAGGTTTGCTCATTTAAAATTTTGGGTAACTCCTCCAGAAGAAGATTTCTCATTGTTCAAAATTTATAAAACCCTGGATTTCTTCATCAGAGGCTTCAGCTATCACCACCGAAGACTTGTTCACTTTTAACATTTGTAAAATTCTAGGTATCACCTCCAAAAGCTTTGGCTATCACCACCAAAGGTTTGCTTATTGTAAAATTCTGGGTAACTCCTCCAGAAGAAGATTTCTCATTGTTCAAAATTATAAAACCTGGATTTCTTCACCAGAGGCTTCAGCTATCACCACCGAATACTTGTTTACTTTTAAAATTTGTAAAATTCTGGATATTTCCACAGAGGAAGATTTATCATTGGTCAAAAGCCCCGGATATCTCCGCCAAAGGCTTCAGCTATCACAACCGAAGACTTATTCACTTTTAAAATTTGTAAAATTCTGGATATCCCCTCCAGAAACTTTGGCTATCACCACCAAAGGTTTGCTTATTGTAAACTTCTGGGCAACTCCTCTAGAAACTTCAGCTATCACTACCGAAGACTTTCTCATTGTAAAAAATCGTGCTGAAAATTATACCCAAAAGCTTTGAAAAATGATGCAGATGCACATGTCTTTAACAAGGTGCTCATGCTTCATGGTGCAAATGTAAATGGCTTGGATTGATGTAAATGCTTCTTGATGAAAATGCAAATGGCTTGGATTGATGCCCATGTTTCATGATGCAGATGCCCCTACTAATTGTGTTCATGTAACTGGTCTATGAATGGTGTAACTGCAATTACCACACAATAATGAAAATGCAATGATTCTAGAAATGATGTAATTGCTTGAGATGACGTAAATGCAAATTTCTTGAAGAATGTAAATGTAAAGGTAAAATGCAGATGTTATGGAATAATGCCAATGCAAATACCCATGAATGATGTAAATGCTTGCCGACACTGTGCAGATGCAAAAGCTCGATAAAGAGATGAGTGTTCATGAGTGTGCCCCCGGTTGTTTTTCTAGATTTTGGCTTAGCTTTTCAAATTCATTTTTCCTCTTCAAATAAGAGTATATCTTCAATTCATTTTGGCTATTCTCTTTGCCCCAACAGTTTTCAAACTTTCATCAACAGAGATCTGAACTGGGTTCTATTTCTTCTTCTCATATCTGGAAGTCAGGACCTATCCAGGCAGTTCTGTACCTTTGGGTTAGAAAAATCCTTGTCTCATGTCAACATCAAAAATGGGTATTTCAAAAAAATATTTTTATTTTCCTTTTTTAAAAAACAATTTTGCTCATCTAATAACAACTTCTGAGCCAAAAATTTTAACCCCACAGTGTGTAATGTATGAATCTTTTGAAGACTGATGATCACTGTTAGAAATTTCCCTAGGTGTCAATCTGAATTGGAAAGCCTTGGTACAACAAGATTTTGGTTGATCAAAGAAAACTTCACAACAAAATGTATGTCCCTTCTAGGTTCACAAATGGAACAGGTTTTATAAATCAATAATTCATTGAGAACCAAACAAATTGAACTTTCTTTTAGTATTCATACCAAGGTATTTTGACAAGCGTCAAAATGGGCCGGGATGTTTAAACCAGAAAGTTTGATTTTGGAGGAAAAAAGATTCAGTTTTTGAAGATAATCCTTCGAATGAGAGCTGACAATTTGGGAGGTTTAGGAATTCCTAGATGTTCCTCAATGACCACTTCTTCCATTTTACTCTAGACCGCCCATTTTTGGGTTTTCGCCCTAGAGTCTCATTCTTTCCATTTTTTCGTTCTTTTTTTGTTGTTCTTCCATGCATTTGAGAATTCTAAATTCTTCCTTAGTGAAATGATAATTTGATGAGATGGGATAAAATCTGAGGAAAACCTTTCAAGTTAAATATTCATGCTTGATCAAAATGGACTTTTAAAGCACATAACGTAGGCCATGGCTAAGGGTTCAGAAAGAAAGGATAAATAGGCCCAAAGAATGTGTTTGAGGGTAATCAGATCAAGGATCATTTCTTGAGGAGGATTCTCTTTGAAACATTTATCACTTTTGGACTTTTCATTCCTTTTAACTTTGGTCTTTTTCTTCCTTGCTTTCATTTGCCATCGCTTTTTCACATACTTTTTTTTTGTGTTCTTCTTTTGTTTTTCTTGGCTTTCATTTCGCCATCTTTTCCTTTTTTTTTCTTTGACAGAGTGAGCCCGTATTTATTCGGGGCTCTATTTGCTTTGTATCTATCTTTGAGCTAGGACTCATTTCTCAATGATCTTTAAAAAGATCTTTCCTCGCATTTGCCCCCCAGTGTAGAGGGTGATCCTTGATCAGGGTTCAAAGAAGAAAAAATTCTTTTGGCTGAAAAGGGGTGACTATGGAGAATTTCTTTTTGTGCGAAGAGGACATGAAAGATGGCCATTTCTCATGTCAAGCACAAATATTCACATTGAAAAGCAATCCCCAAGGGAAATAGATATCCAGAATTTCATTTTGCACTTTGGAATCATCCGAATTCTCATATGCATGATATCAAAAAAAAATTTCTTTTTTTTCGTATTTTTTTGTCGCATGCCCCACTGATTCATGCGTTAGTCCTATCCTTTTTCACCATATAACCATAATTTCCAAATATGATGCCCCAACTTGATTAACCATGAAAATTTGTATCAACGAGGAACATAGCAAGTCTAGGCATATTTTGAAAAGGCTGAGTTTCAAATCTGAGTTCTTTGAAGAGACAAGGAAAATATGACCTAAAAACGGGTTTTCTTTAGGACAAGGGATAAATCTAGTTTAACCATTGTGCCCCATGGTGTCAATCATGAAGTGATGTTTGGGCAATTAGTGTTTTGTGGTTTGTTGAAAATGACATGAATGGTTTTGGCACAACCTTGAGACAGACCAAATTACCATGATATAAATGCTTGAAAGAAAGTCTCATTTGTTTGAATTTCAAGGAGTTCAAATTTTTTTTTTTTAAAAAAAAAGTTCATTCCTTTTTTCATAACCCAGACTAGGATCTACATCTTTGCTTATTCTGTGATGACAATGGTTTTATGAAGTTCAATCATTCATATTCCTTGAAGCATTAGGTCTTTCAAGTGTTCTCCATTCAAAGGGTATAGGCCTGGGAAAGCTTAAAAGAGAGGGGAGAAGGTACTGGGTCATTTGTAACACTGATCATCAATCTTCTTGAGACTATCCATTATTAAAACTTCCTTAATGCTTGTTTTTGCAAATTCAGATTATTGTTAAGACATAACAAACAAAAAACATTTTAAAATTCAAAATTCATTTAATTCATGTAGATGTTAACATGAGACAAGTGCTTTCATCATCACAGTGTATAGAACTACATGCGTCAAAAACCTAATATGATCATGCACCATGTTTCTTATGACACTTGGGTTCCCCATCTTCAAAACTTATAGAACCAGCCTTGATGAGATCCCTGACCTTGTACTTCAAAGCGGGGCAGTTCTCTGTTGAATGACCTTGATTGCCAGAATGATAACCACAACACTCATTAGCATCATACCAGCTCGGATAAGGGGGCTTCAGAGGCTCTAATTGCATGGGTGTCACAAGGTGATTCTGGATGAGTTGAGGTAATAGCTCACTGTATGTCACAGGAATCGGGTCATCCTGATTTCTTTTTCGCTTTTTATGCCCCCTTCGATTATTCCCAAGGGTGTTCGACTGATAGACATATGTAAATTCTGGTGTAGTTGCAGTCTTTTGTTGGTAGGGATAAAAACCTTGAGAGACATTGCTCAGGGTAAAGTAAAATAGCTGATACGAGGAGAATTGGGGAGGTGGGGCAAAGCCTTCCACGACTTGGGTATCTTTTTTTTTCTTTTCAGATGTCCTTTTTTTCTTGGTATTGGATGGTCTTTCTCCTTCAATTTTCCCATCCTTGATAGCATTCTCAATCATCTCCCCTGAAATTACCATGTTCAAAAAATTCTTCGTGGTGTTGCCGACAAGTGTATCATAGTACGGGGCCTGCAGTGTATTCACAAAAATGACAGTGGTTTCCTTCTGAGTTAAGGGCGGTTGTACTTGGACGGCCAGGCTCATCCACCGTTGCGTATATTCTTTGAAGGTCTCAGTAGCTCTTTTCTTCATATTTTGCATGGTGAGACGGTCAGGCGCCATGTCAGTCATATGCTTGTTCTGGTTTAGAAAAACCCTAGTCAGGTCATTCCAAGAGCGAATCTGATCCTTGCTGAACTGACTATACCACCTAATTGCGGACCCGCTGAGGCTATCCTGAAAACAGTGAATCAAAAGCTTATCATTATCTATATGACTTGTCATCTTTCGGCAGAACATAGTGATGTGGGCTGACGAATCGGTCGTCCCGTCATATTTCACAAAGTCAGGGATCTTGAACTTAGGAGGAATGACTAAATCGAGGACCAAACATCGTTTTTTCGCATCTAAACTCCCCAATATGTCTGTATTTTCTACTGCTCGGAGCCTTTCATCTAGCAACTGATATTTCCCTTGGGAATCTGCCAACTCTACCTTATTAACCATTTTCAACTTTGCCTGTTCAGCTGGATCATCTAAATTTAAGACATTGACGGGGTTAACTGTGTTCTGGGCATCCACCATTACGACCTCATTCTGACCCTTTCGTGCCTCTAACCCTTCTCTGGCGGCCAAGTTTTCAGTGTGTCCCTTGATTACGGTGGACATTAGCTCCATCAATTCAGTCATCTAATCTTTAGATTCTGCTTGAGACTTTGCCAGCTGTTCTCGCAATTCTTCCTGTATCTTTTCCATTCTTTCCATTCGGGCAACTTGTTCATTCTCCATAGCACTAGCCTGTATTAAAAGGGTACTCAGTACTTCTTATACCTCTGATTTGAAATGGAAATTCTTTCAAAGACTCTTAAAGCCAAGCCAACTTCTGTTTTATTCCCCCAAAGTGCATGTCATGATGAAGGAGCCATGAATACAATTTGATGCACGGGAAGCCTAATCAATATGATGTATGGACATGTACAGTGGAAACATGCTGACCATGTATGTAATAAATGCAATCACAATGCTAACATGTTGCAAGCAAAGAATGAACAAATCAACGCATGGATATATGCAATGACTGATCATGTACATTTTAGCGTATTTCCCAATGAATGATCATATATCCTATGAATGCAACATGGTGTCAATTATGATACATGCAATCAATGAATGATTGATACAGATTATATACAAAGAAAATCATGCTGACCATGTATGTCATGAATGCATCCTAATGTTAACATGATGTGTGTAATAAGCAAATTAATGCATGGATATATAGAGAAAAATCATGCTGATTATGAATGCATAAATGCAACCTGATGCTAACATGATACATGTATGAATGTATGGTATGACCAATAATTGATCGGATGCAAAATGCAAAAGGGGAAGATATCACGGAGGAAATAAGAATCGGAGAAACTTAATCATCAACATCTCATAAATTTGAAACATAGTCAATTCATTCCCATATCAATGTTCACAATGGTATAAACCACGTTTTACAAAATCTGAGCACTAGTTAAAACTGTCTTTACAAGCACTTTATTCTTACTAGCATCCTAAGGCTATAAGAGCCGGCTACTGAATAAGTGAAATCCTATTACATCATATAAGACCGAAGTCTTTCCACCTCAATGCTGTAAATCTCCCAATTCTAATGACGCTTTCCCAGTCCTCTATCAATCAGTGTCGTTGGATCCAACTACTTGGCATCTATAAGAGTTTGCACTTTCTTTTTGAATGCTATACAGTCTTCAATGCTATGGCCAACAATTCCATAGTGATAATCATATCTTGCATTTGGATTATACCACCTTGGATATGGTGGTAACAGGGGTTTCAATAGGACATATGCAACCATGTAATTTTGGATCAGTATAGGGAGAAGCTCTCAGTAGCTGATTGGAAAGGGATCAAAAGGCCTTTGGGTCTTATCCTGGGATCGTTTCTTAGTCACACATGGCCTAGGAGTTGGGGCACTTGGTGGTGGCACTAAAGTTCGAACCAGAGTGTTTACATGGAGATGTGGCGGAAAAGCAAGGTAAGGGTATAGATTTGGACACGTGGCCTTTGGAGGTTGTAAATAGCTCGAGGTTCCTATCCCAGATGCTAGATAAGGTGATTGATGAGGGAAGCAATATGAATTGCCAATTGGTGGTAATGGAGTGGGATTCATGGCTCCCGTAGTGGTCATCACAATGGACGATTGGACCATAGTAGGGTGGGGATATTGGCTTGGACTTAGAACAGTTTGCAGGTATGGTACTGGATCCGAGGTTTCTATCTTTGGTATCAGGCTCTCAGGTTTAATTATTTTCACTATTTTATCCATAATTTCATCAGGATTACAACCTTTGTGGCATTGACAAGTGCAAGATCCAGCAAGGATTGTTTGTTTGGGACTTAATGGTTTTGGTTGATCCGGAGGCGATGCAGAGCCCTGAGAAAGTTCCTCTTTACTTTTACCCATATCCTCAACCATTTTCAACAATTTCGCAAGCTGTTCCTTCACCTCCCGGATTTCATGACCATATTCCTCCTGATTGCGTTCCAAAGCACCCAATCGTTCCTCCGATTCATTCCTTATATCTTGAACCCCTTTCATGCAAATGAAAATGTCATGAGATTAAGAATGCAATTGTGAATGTACATGCTCTATTCCTATATGCATGAATATACTGATGATTAATGCATGAACATATACAGAGAAATTATGATGACTATGTATGCTATGGATGCAATCTAATGCCAACATGATGCATTTAAAAAATTAATAAATTGATGCACAAGTATATACAAATAATGACCATGTATGTATTCTACAATGAATGACCATGCATGCTATGATGTCAAAATGATACATGCGGAGAATAAATGAATTAATACAAAGGTAGGTACAAAGAATGACCATGTATATCCCAAATGTATTCTACAATGAATAACCACGCATGTTAGGACTATGACATGATGTCAAAATGATACAAATAAATTAACCAATGATTACACGAAATTGGAGGGTCCTAAATCTTGATTATTCAAAAATCTCATTATGCAAGATTTGCCTCCAAATTTATGATTTTTTTGAAACATGTTTTTCTTTAATGAAAAACCAATCATATTATTTTCAAAAGAATGTCGGAATAATGGATCCTACTATGGTACCATATGCAAATGTTCATGCGACACTACCGGTTTTATGAAATCATCAAATGAGATTATTATCACCATCAATTTATTGCAAAAACGATATCAATAATACAACAAAAAATGTACATGCTCTATTCACACATGCATGAAATGTGCAAAATGCAAAAATATTTGAAAAAGAATGTTTGTATTTTGAATTTCAAAAGGATTAGTGAACACTTGCCCCAACAATATCTGCTTATTTAGGCATCATGATGCCTTCGAGGCGGAGTATCATATATTCTACATGAAATAAAATATCCTAAATGACGTAATATATCCTAAATGAAATGAAATAACCTAAGTAACATAATATATTCTACATGAAATGAAATGACCTAAGTAACATACATATTCTATATGAAATGAAATGACCTAAGAAACATACATATTCTATATGAAATGAAATGATTTAAATGACATGGAAAATATGAATGATATGGCATATAATTTAAAAGACATGGAATATAAAATAATGCTATCATATGATATGCATGAAAATAAAAATGAAAATAATAATGCATGAACATAGTATATGCTAAATAATATGACAAAAATAACTAAATAAAAAGTATAGGACATCATGAAATATTCCAAATCATATAATAAACAATATAACATAACTCAAAATCATAACAATATCATAGAAATTATCATAGCAAAAATCACATATTATATAAAATACATGAATATGGAAAATGCAATGCATGAAAATGTATTTTTTCCCTTAATTAAGGAAATCCGTATATCTAAAAAGATATACGGCTACCTTAGGAAAATATGTCAAATTAAATATTCTAAAACCAAAATACTTTGTGATTGTTTGAAAACAATTTTGAAAAGCTTAAATTAAGAATAAAAACTGGGCTAAATCTTTTTTAAATGGCTCTAATTTCCTAAGTTTAAAATCCCGGACTTGATCACCCTTAACCCGAGACTTAAAAAAATCATTTTTAGAGTTTATAAAGGCTTAGAAACTACCCAAAGTCAGTAGCTAAACTTCCTAATCAGCCCCCTCTAAATAACTTAACCAAAACAGAAAAATAATTTTCCTTTAAATTCAATTCTAACTCCACTATCTAGTTTTAAGCCACAATTTTTTACCCTATTTTAAAAAATTCAAAAAAATCTAAAAAAAATACTGCAGACTCAGGACGTGTAAAAATACACGGAAACAAATCAGCTTAATTTTATGATTAAATATGAATGCCCATAAAAATCGGGAAAGTACGAGTACTGGGTGAAAAAACTGTTTTGCCAAAATACATTTTTTTGCCTTTGATAAAATCATTTAAAAATCAAACTAAAAATATTTAAGACTCACAAAATAACTCACAAACAGTATCTAGGACTTTTTTAAAAGTTAGATAAAAATTGGCTAAGACAAAAAAATAAAAAAGGTAGAATAATCAATTTGACAACTCTTTAATTTTCCACAAGTATGCTCAAGAGAGCATGACTTTGAACCATTAATTGGCTTAAGTCATTTGTCAAATGGCATGAACATGAAATGCATGAAAAAAATACAGCAAGTATAGTGCATGAAATGCATGAGTTTAAACCTAAATGTCATGAAAAAATGCATGGCATCAATATAGTGACCTAGACCTAAATGAACTTGCAAGGCATTTAATGCAACCTAGGTCTAAAATGCATGGACATGCATGGCAAAATAAACCTAACCTAACATCTAAAATATGCATGGAAATATCACAAACACAAGGCATGCTTAAACCAAAAACTCAATCAAATATGATGCAAATGCTAACCTATCAACTAACATATCAAAAATGCACACATGATGCTAGAATACAAGGAGTGGCCGAATGGCCTATGGTTCCTAACAAGCATGGCATTTTCACAACACTTGGTATACTAACATGCAAAACTAAAATATAACACTCAAATCATGCCAACACAAAGTAGAAATACTAATAAGAATTTTCACAAACACTTGATATACTAACATGCTCAACTAAAATATAACACCCAAATCATGCAAACACAAAATAGAGATACTAAAACCAAACAAGCATTTTCACAAACACTTGATATACTAACATGCTCAACTAAAATATAACACTCAAATCATGCAAACACAAAATAGAGATACTAAAACAAAACAAGCATTTTCACAAACACTTGATATACTAAATATAAAACATCAACAAATTTAAACATTATGAAAACAGAAAATCAAAAATGCAAGAACATGATATTTAAATCATAAATGGCAACAAACAAAGCAACCAAATTAAAACTTGATTCAAATATATGAAGTAGAAGAACACTTAAAGCATCAATATTAAGGAAAATAACATAAATAACATGTTAAATTAAACAAAACAGCAACATTAAAAATAATATAGGCCATTCGGCCATGGTGAGGAAAATAAAAAAAAAATGTAAGAAAACTTTGTTTAAGAAAAAGATGAAGAAAGAACTTAAAAGGAATATAAAAAACACTTATTTAAAAAGAAAACTCACCAAATAATAATAAAAAATAGCAAAAACAAGAATGGAAAATCAAGAAAGTGCAAGAGTTGGTGCTCAAGAGCAACCTCAAGAAGCTATATTTCAAGCTTTATCTCTTCAAACTTTCCTTTCTTTTCTAAACTTTTTCTTTTTTCTTTCAAACAAGGAGAGAAAAACTAAGCAAAACAAAGAAAATCTAAAAAAAAATCTAGTCTGAAAATGAAAATTCTGGATCCCTCCTTAGTGCTGGCCGAACCCCCCTAAAATGAGCTAGGATGTTGTCATTTTGGTTCCAACCAACTTCCCATCCATTGGCTAGTAATTCAAGGAGAAAAATCATGAAATTATCACCCTTATATTACCATATCAGCTGACCATAATTACAGCTATTCAAGAATAATGTTGACACTCTCCCTTGGCTTATGTGGCTTAATCACAATGGCTTGATCAAAAAGAATCTCTAACTAACTCTTAATCCTTGGCCATTTGATTGAAAAATCAGAAGCTTCCTCCTTCCTTTGGGCCTTGGCAGGCCAGCACTCTCTTTTCCAGCCCAATTCTGATTTTTTGAAAGGCCAAAAGAAGCCCTTTTCGGTTGCTTGGGTGAAATAACCGTTTTGCCCCCGGATGCAAATAAATGGCAAAGGGACTCCAAATTCAAATTTTCTTTTTTTAATACTTCCAAAATAATAAAACATTGAATTCTGGAAATTTTCAAAACTTTTCGAGTCCGTTTGCTATTTATTTGGATTTTTTCTTCCAAAAATGCCCTTTTATGCCCCTTATATTTTATCATTTTTTAAACGAGATCAAATCAAGATTTTTCTTCACCAATCTCTTCCAAATAATGATCTAGAATTTTTCATAATTTTTGGAACTCATTTGGTAGTTTGTCGGGATTTTTCTACTTGAATTACTGCATAGGAGGCCCGGGATTTAGACATTTTGCAAACGAACTCCGAATCAAGATTTTCTTTCACCCATCTCTTTCAAATAATTTAAAAATGATATTTGAAAATTGTCAGAATTTTTGGAGTCCATTTGCTATTTTTTCGGGATTTATCTTCTTGAATTATTGCATAGGAGGCCCGGGATTTGGCCATTTTGCAAACGAACTCCGAATCAAGATTTTCTTTCGCCAATCTCTTCCAAATAATTTAAAAATGAGATTTGAAAATTTTCATAATTTTTGGAGTCCATTTGCTCTTTTTCTCGAATTTTCCAATTTTGCCCTTTTGCCTCCAAAACTCAGTTTTGCTCAAAACAAGTCCGATTTTCGAATTTTCTTCAAGATGAGCCTTGGGCTATCACTTTTTAATCATTCCTCATCCTTCGGGGCTTTAGTCTTACCAAGTCGGACCATTTCTGTAATTCTGCCCAATTTCACTAAAATCCACCAAAAACCCTAATTCTCGATTTTCTCCCAGATTGACTTTTATTTCAGTTTTTCTTTCAAGTGACTTCTCTATTACCCGTAGTCAGTGCTTATCTTTCATTTGGAACCTTCAATTTCGACCAATTCGATTGTTTAAGCACTTTTCCCCAAATTTCCCGTATTAGGGTTTTGTTTCTATTGAATCTCCATAACCCAACTTCCAAACTCCATATCTTTCGATATAGACCTCGGATTATCAAAATTCTTTCTCCATTTTTCAATTGAACTTTATCTTGATTTTGAAAGTGGGTTGACTTTTTCAGTAGTTGATTTTAGGGTTGACTTTTTAGGGGTTGACATTTTTTGGGGTTGACTTTTGTTGAGTTTGACTTTTTATGCTCGCCCTCTTAAACTAAGTCTCGGAGTACAACCTGCAGGATGAAAAAAAGTCTTTATACATTCTGAAACATCAATTTAGGAAGAAAACATACCTGTTTTAGTGGTCCGGACAAAATTAGGTGTCTACAATGTTATTATTATACGGACAAGGTGATGCCCGGGATGCTATTATTGTACGGACAGGGTGATGTCCGGGATGCTATTATTATACGGACAGGGTGATGTCCGAGATGCTATTACTGCACGGACAAGGTTAAGTCCGGGATGCTATTGTTGTACGGACAAGGTGAGTCCGAGATGATATGGGTAAGATAGTCCAGGATGACAAATATTACGGACTGGTATAAGTTCGGGATGTTTTGATGATATAGACATGAGAAATTATTAATTAATAATTGTGGAGGTATACACGTAAAATCGATTGTTAAATATTTTTGGCTACCGATTTAGGCTGGCCAATGGCCTATTTATATTCAGCACTCAGCGTAGAAGATTTCATATAGGACAAATAATTCTTATAAGTTTCGGAACAATTTTAAAATATTACTTTCCGGTCATGTTTATGCTTTAATGGTTAAGAAAGGAAGCACAAAATTTTCAAGTACTCTTCCTAGTTACCTTATGCTCACTGAGTTTTTCAACTCACTTCGTTTATTTTCATTTTTTTTCAGATTCTAATGACCCAGCTCTTCACAGATTCTGGATAGCTAGCTACTCACATACTTTTGTTGAGCGGATTGACCTAGGACGTTGATGGTGGGGTACATTTTTGCAGTCACTAAGGTATCATGGGTCTTCTGCATTTTGTGTATGTTGAATATGTACTGTATATTTTGTAAACGGATGTAATTAAGTGATGTATGACGTATATCGGTCTTAGAGGCCTGGTATGAGATGGTGATGTTCATTTTGTTATGATATAATTTAAATGTATGTTTGTATATAAGATGTCATAAAGGTTGAGTCTACTGCGGGGCATTTCGGTTACTCCCTATCGGAGGTGTCCAAACCGAGATGTCATGTGTTGATAAATAATTACATTGTGAATATTGATGATTGAGAGGCAAACCCCCATGTAGGGCGAGATTATGCCAAAATTTTCTTTAATTTGGTTTAATGAGTATACTCAGGCTTTGGAGGCAGGGGCATACCTTGTCTTTGGCCGATCACGTGCCCTGAATTTGGGGTGTGACAAAGGTGGTATTATAGCATGGTCTAGAGGTCAGTGACTGCAAAAAAGGGTAGGGTAGTACTGCATTGCTTAAAAGTAATCCCGGGATATCGATCAGTAGTGTACTACCCCTACGGATGTGCATCGTCACATGCTGATACGTCGGGTGATTTTTAAGCTAGCTAGAACATATTGAACTGTATAAATAATATTATAGAGTTACTGACATATGTTTATTTTCTAGATACATTGCCTCCCCGAACAAGAACTCGTAGACCTAGAGATACATCAGGGGACCGAGAGCTTGAGGTCCCGGATCAGATTTTTGCTAGTCCTGAGATTGGAGGCCAGAGTGGGGAGAGTAGTAGGACTGCTACTAGGGATACTGCAAAGACTGAGATGAGTTTTGACAGGATGGATGCTAAAATGGATGAGGTATTACACCAGGTAGAGACTCTTACACAGGTTGTGGCAGAGCAACAGAGGAAACTAGATCATGCCCAATAGGCACAGCCACAGCCACAGTCGGCTGCTGCACCAGTAGATTCAAAGCCCCGACCAGTGGGATACCTTCAGGTTTCGTTATCTGAGTTTAAGAAGAATCAACCACCTTTGTTTACAGAGAAGGATGCTAATGTAGATCCCAATGATTTTTTGGCTCATTGCAGTAGATTGTTCATATCATTGGGTTGTTCTCCGGTTCGATCTGTGGAGTTAGTCAGTTTCCAGCTTAGGAGTATAGCTAGGATGTGGTATACGACCTTGCTTAAGAGACGACGAGCTACTGACCCTTCATTAGCGTGGCCAGAATTTTGTACTGAGTTTTTTGTAGGTTCTTACCACAGAGTGTTCGCTAGACTAGGGCTCGCGAATTCGAGCAGCTCAAGCAGACAGAGACCATGACTGATTATGATATCCGATTTTTTGATCTTTCTGTATATGCGCCACAGTTGGTATCCACCGAGTATGATAAAGCTAAGAGGTTTGTGGATGGTCTTCGGGAGCATTTGTTTAGGTCAGTTCAGTTGACAGAGTACATATGTTCAGGTACTAAATTCTGCTCTAAGGTTCGAGCAGCGAGTCCGAGATAGGCAAAGTGATAGAGGCCCACAAAAGAGTCCCAGACTTTGTGGACAGGGTTCTAGGACGATAGGGTCATCGGGGCCGGTTGGTGTTATCGTGTCTAGAGGACAGGCATCTACTAGTGGTGTACAGAGGGACGGGGTCAGAACAGTCAGCATAGACCTGGTGGTTGCCCTCGGAGTACATCAGTTGCTACTACTACTTGGGGAGCTTCTACCCCATTATGTCAGATTTGTGGATGCCGACATAGAGGCGTATGTTGGAGATCAGATTTATGTTTTAGATGAGGTAAATCGGTGTACATGAGGAGAGACTGCCTATTGGGTTCTGGCTCACTTCCATCAGTAGCTGCTCCACTCCCTGCTACAGCTGCACTAGGGTAGTCAGCAGGATTAGTCGCACAGCAGGCTAGTAGAGGTACTCAGGATCGAGGAAAGCAATCTGTCGGTAGGGGACATACGTCAGGCGGCAGGGGGCAGGCTCAAGTTTTTGCACTGACACCTAGGGATTCCGAGGCATCCAATGCAGTTATGACAGGTATTATTATGGCTTGTTTACAACCTGCACATGCTTTATTTGATCCGGGTGCTACCCAATCATTTATTAGCCCGCGGTTTGTGGATATTTTGCTTAGAGATGTTAGTTAGTTAAATGAACCTTTGCTAGTTCAGCACCTGTCGGGGTAGAGTATGTAGTTAGTCGAGTTTTGAAAAGGTGTGATATTGAATTTGGCGGGGAGGTGTTCATAGCCGATCTAGTGATACTAGATATACTAGAATTTGATGTGATACTGGGCATGGATTGGCTAGCTGCCAATTATGCTGTGTTAGATTGTTTCGAGAAGGTTATTACCTTCCAGATACCAGGGAATTAGTTTTAAAATATCAGGGAGATCGGAGTATGAATACAACAAGAGTGATATCGGTCTTAAAAGCTGAGAAGTTGTTAAACAGTGGCTGTCAGGGCTATTTAGCCTATATGTGCAATATTGAAAGCAAGGTTTCGGATTTGGATAAGATACCAGTAGTATCTGAGTTTCCAGATGTATATCCAGAGGAGTTACCCGGACTTCCTCCTAAGCGAGAGATTGAGTTCTGTATTGATGTGTTGCCAGGAACCCAGCCTATTTCAATTTCCCCTTACCCTATGGCTCCCCTTGAGCTGAGGGAATTGAACGTACAACTTCAGGATTTATTCGACAAGGGGTTCATATGCCTGAGTACTTCACCCTAGGGTGCTCCGGTATTGTTTTTTAAGAAAAAGGATGGATCCCTGCGCCTATGTGTTGACTATAGGCAACTTAATAAGGTGACTATTAAAAATAAGCACCCACTACCGAGGATTGATGATTTGTTTGATAAGTTGGAGGGAACTAGTTGTTTTTCTAAGATTGATCTTCGATCAGGTTATCATCAGCTCCGTATTCGGAGGGAAGATGTGCCTAAGACTGCTTTCCGTATGCGTTATAGGCACTATGAGTTTTTTGTAATGTCTTTTGGACTGACTAACGCCCCTGCAGCTTTTATGGATCTAATGAACATGGTGTTTAAACCCTATTTAGATCACTTCATGATAGTGTTTATTGATGATATCTTGGTGTATTCACGGACTGAGGATGATCATAGCCAGCATCTTAGGGTGGTGCTTGAGACCTTGAGAACACACCTGTTATATGCTAAGCTTTCAAAGTGCGAGTTCTGGTTGAGTAGTGTAGGATTCCTTGGACATATTGTATCCAAGGAAGGTATTAGTGTGGACCCTAAAAAGGTGAAGGCATTGCGTGACTGGAAAAGGCCTACCACCGTTACTGAAATTCGGAGTTTCTTGGGGCTGGCAGGGTATTACAGGAGGTTTGTTGAGAATTTTTCGAGATTGGCAGCTCCATTGACTAAACTTACCCAGAAGGATGTCAAGTTTGAGTGGTCAAACTAATGTGAGAGGAGCTTTCTAGAGCTCAAGGAACGTTTGACTATTGCTCCAGTTTTGACATTACTGACGGGATCCGGAGGATATGTTGTATACTGTGATGCATCTAGGGTTGGATTGGGATGTGTGTTGATGCAGGGTGGCAAGGTTATAGCATATGCCTCAAGGCAGTTGAAGAAGCATGAGCAGAATTATCCTACACATGATTTGGAGTTAGCATCCATTATCTTTGCATTAAAGATATGGCGACATTACTTATATGGCCAGTCATGTGAGATATACACCGATCACAAGAGTTTAAAATATATTTTTGATCAACGGGAGTTAAATTTAAGACAAAGGCGGTAGTTGGAGTTACTCAAGGATTACGACTGCACTATCCTTTATCATCCGGGTAAAGCAAACGTGGTTGCTGACGCTTTGAGCCATAAATCTATGGGAAGCATGGCTCACTTATCCCTAGAGAAGAGACCTTTGGCTAATGCTATTCAGGATTGTTTGAGAAGAGGTGTTACCTTGAGTTTTATCGGGACTGGTGCACTTATTGCACATGTACAGGTTAGATCCTCCTTAGTAGAGAAGTTAAAGCAAGGCAGCATGTCGATGCTTTTTGTACAGAGACGATAACTAGTGTGAAACAAGGTAAGGACGATGGATTTCAGGTGGATGAAGAGGGAACTCTATGTTTCCATAGTTGATTGGTAGTCCCTGAGATAGAGGGAATTCGAGGTAAAATTCTGGGTAACTCCTCCAGAAGAAGATTTCTCATTGTTCAAAATTATAAAACCCTGGATTTCTTCTTTAGAGGCTTCAGCTATCACCACCGAAGACTTATTTACTTTTAAAATTTGTAAAATTCTGGATATCTCCACCGAGGAAGATTTATCATTGGTCAAAAACCCTGGATATCTCCACCAGAGGCTTCAGCTATCACAACCGAAGACTTATTCACTTTTAAAATTTGTAAAATTCTGGATATCCCTCCAGAAACTTTGGCTATCACCACCAAAGGTTTACTCATTGTAAAATTCTGGGTAACTCCTCTAGAAACTTCAGCTATCACTACCGAAGACTTTCTCATTGTAAAAAATCGTGTTGAAAATTACACCCAAAAGCTTTGAAAAATGATGCAGATGACATGTCTTTAACAAGGTGCTCATGCTTCATGGTGCAAATGTAAATGGCTTGGATTGATGTAAATGCTTCTTGATGCAAATGCAAATGGCTTGGATTGATGCCCATGTTTCATGATGCAGATGCCCCTACTAATTGTGTTCATGTAACTGGTCTATGAATGGTGTAACTGCAATTACCACACAATAATGAAAATGCAATGATTCTAGAAATGATGCAAGTGCTTGAGATGACGCAAATGCGAATTTCATGAAGAATGTAAATGTAAAGGTCAAATGCAGATGTTATGGAATAATGCCTATGCAAATACCCATGAATGATGCAAATGCTTGCCGACACTGTGCAGATGCAAAAGCTCGATAAAGAGATGAGTGCTCATGAGTGTGCCCCCAGTTGTTTTTCTAGACTTTCCCTTAGCCTTTCAAATTCATTTTTCCTCTTCAAATCAGAGTATATCTTCAATTCATTTTGGCTATTCTCTTTGCCCCAACAGTTTTCAAACTTTCATCAACAGAGATTTGAACTGGGTTCTATTTCTTCTTCTTATATCTGGAAGTCAGGACCTATCCTGGCAGTTCTGTACCTTTGGGTTAGAAAAATCCTTGTCTCATGTCAACATCAAAAATGGGTATTTGAAAAAAATATTTTTATTTTGCTTTTTTGAAAAACAATTTTGCTCATCTAATAACAACTTTTGAGCTAAAAATTTTAACCCCACAGTGTGTAATGTATGAATCTTTTGAAGACTGATGATCACTGTTAGAAATTTCCCTAAGTGTCAATCTGAATTGGAAAGGCTTGGTACAACAAGATTTTGGTTGATCAAAGAAAACTTCACAACAAAATGTATGTCCCTTCTAGGTTCACAAATGGAACAGGTTTTATAAATCAATAATTCCTTGAGAACCAAATAAATTGAACTTTCTTTTAGTTTTCATACCAAGGTATTTTGACAAGCTTCAAGATGGGCCGGGATGTTTAAACCACAAAGTTTGATTTTGGAGGAAAAAAGATTCAGTTTTTGAAGATAATCCTCCGAATGAGAGCTGACAATTTGGGAGGTTCAGGAATTCCTAGATGTTCCTCAATGACCACTTCTTCCATTTTACTCTAGACCGCCCATTTTTGGGCTTTCGCCTTAGAGTCTCATTCTTTCCATTTTTTTCGTTCTTTTTTTTTGTTCTGCCATGCATTTGAGAATTCTAAATTCTTCCTTAGTGAAATGATAATTTGATGAGATGGGATAAAATCTAAGGAAAACCTTTCAAGTTAAATATTCATGCTTGATCGAAATGGACTTTTAAAGCACATAACGTAGGCCATGGCTCAGGGTTCAGAAAGAAAGGATAAATAAGCCCAAAGAATGTGTTTGAGGGTAATCAGATCAAGGATCATTTCTTGAGGAGGATTCTCTTTGAAACATTTATCTCTTTTGGACTTTTCATTCCTTTTGACTTTGCTCTTTTTCTTCCTTGCTTTCATTTGCCATCGTTTTTTCACACACTTTTCTTTTTTTTTTCTTTGACAGAGTGAGCCCGTATTTAATCGGGGCTCTATTTGCTTTGTATTTGTCTTTGAGCTAGGACTCATTTCTCAATGATCTTTAAAAAGATCTTTTCTCGCATTTGCCCCCCAGTGTAGAGGGTGATCCTTGATCAGGGTTCAAAGAAGAAAGAATTCTTTTGGCTCAAAAGGGGTGACTATGGGGAATTTCTTTTTGTGCGAAGGGGATATGAAAGATGGCCATTTCTCATGTCAAGCACAAATATTCACATTGAAAAGCAATCCCCAAGGGAAATAGATATTCAGAATTTCATTTTGCACTTTGGAATCATCCGAAATCTCATATGCATGATATCAAAAAAAAATTCTCTTTTTTCGTATTTTTTTGTCGCATGCCCCACTGATTCACGCATTAGTCCTATCCTTTTTCACCATTTAACCATCATTTCCACATATGATGCCCCAACTTGATTAACCATGAAAATTTGTATCAACGAGGAACATAGCAAGTCTAGGCCTATTTTGAAAAGGCTGAGTTTCAAATCTGAGTTCTTTGAAGAGACAAGGAAAATATGACCCAAAATCGGGTTTTCTTTAAGACATGGGATAAATCTAGTTTAACCATTGTGCCTTACGGTGTCAATCATGAAGTGATGTTTGGGCAATTAGTGTTTTGTGGTTTGCTGAAAATGACATGAATGGTTTTGGCACAACCTTGACACAGACCAAATTACCATGATATAAATTCTTGAAAGAAAGTCTCATTTGTTTGAATTTCAAGGAGTTCGAATTTTTTTTAAAAAAAATGTTCATTCCTTTGTTCATAACCCAGACTAAGATCTACATCTTTGCTTATTCTGTGATGACAATGGTTTTATGAAGTTCAATCATTCATATTCCTTGAAGCATTAGGTCTTTCAAGTGTTCTCGACTCGAAGGGTTTAGGCCTGGGAAAGCTTAAAAGAGAGGAGAGAATGTATTGGGTCATTTGTAACACTGATCATCAATCTTCTTGAGATTATCCATTATTAAAACTTCCTTAATGCTTGTTTTTGCAAATTCAGATTATTGTTAAGACATAACAAACACAAAGCATTTTAAAATTCAAAATTCATTTAATTCATGTAGATGTTAACATGAGACAAGTGCTTTCATCATCACAGTGTATAGAACTACATGCGTCAAAAACCTAATATGATCATGCACCATGTTTCTTATGACACTTGGCTTCCCCATCTTCAAAACTTATCAAACCAGCCTTGATGAGATCCCTGACCTTGTACTTCAAAGCGGGGCAGTTCTCTGTTGAGTGACTTTGATTGTCAGAATGGTAACCACAACACTCATTAGCATCATACCAGCTCGGATAAGGGGGCTTCAAAGGCTCTAATTGCATGGGTGTCACAAGGTGATTCTGGATGAGTTGAGGTAATAGCTCACTGTATGTCACAGGAATCGGGTCATCCTGATTTCTTTTTCGCTTTTTATGCCCCATTCGATTATTCCCAAGGGTGTCCGATTGATAGACAGATGTAAATTCTGGTGTAGTTGCAGTCATTGGTTGGTAGGGATAAAAACCTTGAGAGACATTGTTCAGGGCAGAGTAAAATGGCTGATACGAGCAGAATTGGGGAGGTGGGGCAAAGCCTTCCACGACTTGGGTATCTTTCTTTTTCTTTTCAGATGCCCCTTTTTTCTTGGTATTGGATGTTCTTTCTCCTTCAATTTTCCCATCCTTGATAGCATTCTCAATCATCTCCCCTGAAATTACCATGTCCGAAAAATTTTTCATGGTGTTGCCGACAAGTATATCATAGTACGGGGCCTGCAGTGTATTCACAAAAATGACAGTGGTTTCCTTCTGAGTTAAGGGCGGTTGTACTTGGGCGGCCAGGCTCATCCACCGTTGCACATATTCTTTGAAGCTCTCAGTAGCTCTTTTCTTCATATTATGCAAGGTGAGACGGTCAGGCGCCATGTCGGTCATATGCTTGTACTGGTTTAGAAAAACCCTAGCCAGGTCATTCCAAGAGCGAATCTGATCCTTGCTCAACTGACTATACCACCTAATTGCGGACCCGCTGAGGCTATCTTGAAAGCAGTGAATCAAAAGCTTATCATTATCTATATGACTTGTCATCTTCCGGCAGAACATAGTGATGTGGGCTAACGGATCGGTCGTCCCGTCATATTTCACAAAGTCAGGGATCTTGAACTTAGGAGGAATGACTAAATCGAGGACCAAACATCGTTCTTTCGCATCTAAACTCACCAATACGTCTGTATTTTCTACTGCTCGGAGCCTTTCATCTAGCAACTGATATTTCCCTTGGGAATCTGCCAACTCTACCTCATTAACCATTTTCAACTTAGCCTGTTCAGCTGGATCATCTAAATTTAAGACATTGACGGGGTTAACTGTGTTCTGGGCATCCATCATTATGACCTCATTCTGACCCTTTCGTGCCTCTAACCCTTCTCTGGCGGCCAAGTTTTCAGTGTGTCCCTTGATTACGGTGGACATTAGCTCCATCAATTCAGTAATCTGATCTTTAGATTCTGCTTGAGACTTTGCCAGCTGTTCTCGCAATTCTTCCTGTACCTTTTCCATTCTTTCCATTCGGGCAACTTGTTCATTCTACATAGCACTAGCCTGTATTAAAAGGATACTCAGTACTTCTTATACCTCTGATTTGAAATGGAAATTCTTTCAAAGACTCTTAAAGCCAAGCCAACTTCTGTTTTATTCCCCCAAAGTGCATGTCATGATGAAGGAGCCATGAATACAATTTGATGCACGGGAAGCCTAATCAATATGATGTATGGACATATACAGTGGAAACATGCTGACCATGTATGTAATAAATGCAATCACAATGCTAACATGTTGCAAGCAAAGAATAAACAAATCAATGCATGGATATATGCAATGACTGATCATGTACATTTTAGCTTATTTCCCAATGAATGATCATATATCCTATGAATGTAACATGGTGTCAATTATGATACATGCAATAAATGAATGATTGATACAGAGTATATACAAAGAAAATCATGCTGACCATGTATGTCATGAATGCATCCTAATGTTAACATGATGTGTGTAATAAGCAAATTAATGCATGGATATATACTGAAAAATCATGCTGATTATGAATGCATAAATGCAACCTGATGCTAACATGATACATGTATGAATGTATGGTATGACCAATAATTGATCGGATGCAAAATGCAAAATGGGAAGATATCAAAGTGGAAATAAGAATCGGAGGAACTTAATCATCAACATCTCATAAATTTGAAACATAGTCAATTCATTCCCATATCAATGTTCACAATGGTATAAACCATGTTTTACAAAATCTGAGCAGTAGTTAATATTGTCTTTACAAGCACTTTATTCTTCCTAGCATCCTAAGACTATAAGAGCCGGCTACTGAATAAGTGAAATCCTATTACATCATATAAGACCGAAGTCTTTCCACCTCAATGCTGTAAATCTCCCAATTCTAATGACGCTTTCCCAGTCCTCTATCAATCAGTGTCGTTGGATCCAACCACTTGGCATCTAAACGAGTTTGCACTTTCTTTTTGAATGCTATACAGTCTTCAATGCTATGGCCAACAATTCCACAGTGATAATCACATCTTACATTTGGATGATACCACATTGGATATGGTGGTAACAGGGGTTTCAATAGGACACATGCAACCATGTGATTTTGGGTCAGTATAGGGAGAAGCTCTTGGTAGCTGATTGGAAAGGGATCAAAAAGCCTTTGGGTCTTATCCTAGGATCGTTTCTTAGTCACACATGGCCTAGGAGTTGGGGCACTTGGTGGTGGCACTAAAGTTCGAACCAGAGTGTTTACATGGAGATGTGGCGGAAAAGCAAGGTAAGGGTATGGATTTGGACACGTGGCCTTTGGAGGTTGTACATAGCTCGAGGTTCCTATCTCAGATGCTGGATAAGATGATTGATGAGGGAAGCAATATGAACTGCCAATTGGTGGTAATGGAGTGGGATTCATGGGTCCCGTAGTGGTCATCCCAATGGACGATTGGCCCATAGTAGGGTGGGGATTTTGGCTTGGACTTAGAACAGTTTCCAGGTATGGTAATGGATCCGAGGTTTCTATCTTTGGTATCAGGCTCTCAGGTTTAATTATTTTCACGATTTTGTCCATAATTTCATCAGGATTACAACCTTTGTGGCATTGACAAGTGCAAGATCCAGCAAGGATTGTATGTTTGGGACTTAATGGTTTTGGTTGATCCGAAGGCGATGCAGAGCCCTGGGAAAGTTCCTCTTTACTTTTACCCATATCCTCAACCATTTTCAACAATTTCGCAAGCTGTTCCTTCACCTCCCGGATTTCATGTCCACATTCCTCTTGATTGCGTTCCAAAGCACCCAATCGTTCCTCCGATTCATTCCTCATACCTTGAACCCCTTTCATGCAAATGAAAATATCATGAGATTAAGAATGCAATTGTGAATGTACATGCTCTATTCCCTATATACATGAATATACTGATGATTAATGCATGAACATATACAGAGAAATTATGATGACTATGTATGCTATGGATACAATCTAATGCCAACATGATCCATTTAAAAAATGAATAAATTGATGCACAAGTATATACAAATAATGACCATGTATGTATTCTACAATGAATGGCCATGCATGCGATGATGTCAAAATGATACATGCGGAGAATAAATGAATTAATACAAAGGTAGGTACAAAGAATGACAATGTATATCACAAATGTATTCTACAATGAATAACCATGCATGTTAGGACTGTGACATGATGTCAAAATGATACAAATAAATTAACCAATGATTACACGAAATTGGTGGGACCTAAATCTTGGTTATTCAAAAATCTCATTATGCAAGATTTGCCTCTAAACTTATGATTTTTTTGAAACATGTTTTTTTTAACGAAAAACCAATCATATTATTTTCAAAAGAATTTCGGAACAATGGATCCTACTATGGTACCATATGCAAATGTTCATGTGACACTACCGGTTTTATGAAATCATCAAATGAGATTATTCTCACCATCAATTTATTGCAAAAACAATATCAATAATACAACAAAAAATGTACATGCTCTATTCACACATGCATGAAATGTGCAAAATGCAAAAATGTTTGAAAAAGAATGTTTGTATTTTGAATTTCAAAAGGATTAGTGAACACTTGTCCCAACAGTATCTGTTTATTTAGGCATCATAATGCCTTCGAGGTGGAGTATCACATTTATTAAGGGCGATATGCGTACATCGTTGCCGATCTACCACACTTATTCAGAGTGTAAAATAAGTAACAAAAGGTTTAGAAATGTCCCTCCATGTGTTCCTATTTCGGTATATCTAACGAAAATCTGGCATGGCTTCACCTAGGTTCACTATATGAGGGTGAATCGGTTCTAAAGGCCCCGAATTGCTCCTCCCTATCGCCGGTGAAGGCTAGTAAGGCACCCCGAATAAAGCGGGTTCAATTCGTTAGAGTTTATTATCCTAACCCATGCGGATTCTTAATCACGAAGGCTTAGGTAATTTAGTACTCCGGAAGTGTTTCACTAGCCCATGCGGATTGTTAATCATGAAGGCTTAGGTAATTTAGTACTCCGGAAGTGTTTCACTAGCCCATGCAGATTGTTAATCACGAAGGCTTAGTTACTTTGCTCCCACCTAAAAGGACGAAACCCGGGTATAGGGCTCATGATATGCAAATGGACGTGTGGTGTGTGTGGAGGAACAACAAACCTTTCACCACCTATTCTACAAACCTTATTCTGAATGCCCTAGCAATTTATAAAAAAACATTCAAGAATAGTGTAACGCATTAACCAACAAGCAATTATAATATACAAACTTAAATAACTAGAGAACAATAATAAAATGTATGCACATGAATATGAACATATTTAAAAACATTTTATTATTTTCAAAATTCTCCTTATAAAAAAATGTGGGAATTAAAATTAAATACCAATTAAACGAACAAAACCGAGACTTTGATAACACACGACTAATTCTAGGCCTGACTCTCTAATGATCCCCAGTGGAGTCGCCAAGCTGTCGCAACCTAAAAAAAATAACAAGTCTCAACGCAAGACTTTATTATTCGTTAAGCGTGGCATTAAAAAACCGAGGAAAAAGTCGACTTAATTCCTCTAGAAAAATGAAGGTTTTGAAAATGACCTTGAAAAAGACATGGAGTCGCCACCAATATTTTTTAGCTAGGTGTGATCGGCCACCTATTAAAACCGGTTTTATAAAATATTTTAAAAATTAATTAAAACATTTTTAAAACCAATTTCAAGTCTGTGTTTTAACACCAGAGAAATCAAAGAAACGGGTTCGGGACTCGGTTACGTGCGGGCAAGGATTAGCACCCCTACAACGCCCGTATAAAACGGTACCTTATTAATCGTGTGTTATCTCAAGTCTCGGTAAAAGGTTGAATTTAAATTTAGTATTTCAAATTAATTCCCAATTTAAAGAAAAAAAATAATTCCATTTTTTAATTGAAAATGATCCGGAATTTATAAATTCAAAATTTTCCTATATTCCCCAATAAACGTGGTAAAATATAGAATTTTTTTTTAATTTTGGAAAACTTTTCGAATCATTCTCTTTTTAAAGAAGATATTCCGTTATTAATGATAATTGATGATATCCTCCCCAGCAAACCCGGCAGAGAACTCATGAATTATTTTAACTCGGGAATATCCTTATTTTATTGAAAATCATTACCTTTTTTGAAAAATTTAAAAGAAATGAATATGTATATGCATGATATAAATAAAATGACATAGCAAAATCTAAATAATATAATGCAACCTAAATGATATGACATGATTTGAATGCCTTAGCATATTCTAAATGAAATGAAATATCCTAAGTTATATGATATATTCTAAACGAAATGAAATGACCTAGGTCATATGATATATTCTAAATGAAATGAAATATCCTAGGTAACATAATATATTTTAAATGAAATAAAATATCGCAAATGACATAATATATCCTAAATGAAATGAATAACTTAAGTAACATAATATATTCTACATGAAATGAAATGACCTAAGTAACATACATATTCTATATGAAATGAAATGACCTAAGTAACATACATATTCTATATGAAATGAAATGATTTAAATGACATGGCAAATATGAATGATATGGCATATAATTTAAATGACATGGAATATAAAATAATGCTATCATATGATATGCATGAAAATAAAAATGAAAATAATAATGCATGAACATAGTATATGCTAAATAATATGACAAAAATAACTAAATAAAAAGTATAGGACATCATGAAATATTCCAAATCATATAATAAACAATATAACATAACTCAAAATCATAATAATATCATAGAAATTATCATAGCAAAAATCACATATTATATAGCATGAATATGGAAAATGCAATGCATGAAAATGTATTTTTTCCTTTAATTAAGGAAATCCGTATATCTAAAAAGATATCCGGCTACCTTAGGAAAATATGTCAAATTAAATATTCTAAAACCAAAATATTTGTGATTGTTTGAAAACAATTTTGAAAAACTAAAATTAAGAATAAAAACTGGGCTAATTTTTTTTTTAAATGCCTCTAATTTCCTAAGTTTAAAATCCCGGACTTGATCACCCTTCACCCGAGACTTAAAAAAATCACTTTTAGAGTTTATAAAGGCTTAGAAACTACCAAAAGTCAGTAGCTAAACTTCCTAATCAGCCCCCTCTAAATAACTTAACCAAAACAGAACAATGATTTTCCTTTAAATTCAATTCTAACTCCACTGTCCAGTTTTAAGCCACGATTTTTTACCCTATTTTCAAAAATTCAAAAAACTCTAAACAAAATACTGGAGACTCAGGACATGTAAAACTACACGAAAACAAATCAGCTTAATTTTCTGATTAAATATGAATGCCCATAAAAATCGGGAAAGTATGAGTACTGGGTGAAAAAATTGTTTTTCCAAAATACATGTTTTTGCCCTTGGTAAAATCATTTAAAAATCAAAGTAAAAATAGTTAAGACTCACAAAATGACTCACAAACAGTATCTAGGACTTTTTTAAAAGTTAGATAAAAATTGGCTAAGTAAAAAAAAATCACAAAGGTAGAATAATCAATTTGACAACTCTTTAATTTTCCACAAGTATGCTCAAGAGAGCATGACTTTGAACCATTAATTGGTTTAAGTCATTAGTCAAGTGGCATGAACATGAACATGAAATGCATGAAAAAAATACAGAAAGTATAGTGCATGAAATGCACGAGTTTAAACCTAAATGTCATGAAAAAATGCATGGCATCAATATAGTGACCTAGACCTAAATGAACTTGCCTGGCATTTAATGCAACCTAGGTCTAAACGGCATGGACATGCATGGCAAAATAAACCTAACGTAACATCTAAAATATGCATGGCAATATCACAAACACAAGGCATGCTTAAACCAAAAACTCAACCAAAGATCATGCAAATGTTAACCTATCAACTAACATAGCAAAAATGCACACATGATGCTAGAATACAAGGAGTGGCCGAATGGTCTATGGTTCCTAACAAGCATGGCATTTTCACAACACTTATACTAACATGCAAAACTAAAATATAACACTCAAATCATGCCAACACAAAGTAGAAATACTAATAAGCATTTTCACAAACACTTGATATACTAACATGCTCAACTAAAATATAACACCCAAATCATGCAAACACAAAATAGAGATACTAAAACAAAACAAGCATTTTCACAAACACTTGATATACTAACATGCTCAACTAAAATATAACACTCAAATCATGCAAACACAAAATAGAGATACTAAAACCAAACAAGCATTTTCACAAACACTTGATATACTAAATATAAAACATCAACAAATTTAAACATTATGAAAACAAAAAATTAAAAATGCAAGAACAAGATATTTAAAACATAAATGGCAACAAACAAAGCAACCAAATTAAAACATGATTCAAATATATGAAGTAGAAGAACACTTAAAGCATCAATATTAAGGAAAATAACATAAATAACATGATAAATTAAACAAAACAGCAACATTAAAAATAATATAGGCCATTCGGCCATGGTGAGGAAAATAAAAAAAAATGTAAGAAAACTTTGTTTAAGAAAAAGATGAAGAAAGAACTTAAAAGGAATATAAAAAACACTTATTTAGAAAAGAAAACTCACCAAATAATAATAAATAAATAAAAAAACAAGAATGGAAAATCAAGAAAATGCAAGAGTTGGTGCTCAAGAGCAACCTTAAGAAGCTACATTTCAAGCTTTATCTCTTCAAACTTTCCTTTCTTTTCTAAACTTTTTCTTTTTGCATTCAACCAAGGAGAGAAAAACTAAGCAAAACAAAGAGAAATCTGAAAAAATCAAGTCTGAAAATGAAAATTCTGGATCCCTCTTTAGTGCTGGCCGAACCCCCCCTAAAATGAGCTAAGATGTTGTCATTTTGGTTCCAACCAACTTCCCATCCAATGGCTAGTAATTCAAGGTGAAAAATCATAAAATTATCACCCTTAGATTACCATATCAGGTGTCCATAATTACAGCTATTCAAGAATAATGCTGACACTCTCCCTTGGCCTTTGTGGCTTAATCACAATGGCTTGATCAAAAAGAATCTCTAACTAACTCTTAATCCTTGGCCATTTGATTGAAAAATCAGAAGCTTCCTCCTTACTTTGGGCCTTGGAAGGCCAGCATTCTCTTTTCCAGCCCAAGTCTGATTTTTTGAAAGGCCAAAAGAAGCCCTTTTCGGTTGTTTAGGTGAAATGAATATTTTGCCCCCCAGATGCAAATAAATGGAAAATGGACTCCAAATTCAAATTTTATTTTTTTAATACTTCCAAAATAATAAAACATTGAATTCTGAAAGTTTTCAAAATTTTCCGAGTCCGTTTGCTATTTATTTGGATTTTTTCTTCCAAAAATGCACTTTTATGCCCCTACATTTTATCATTTTTTAAACGAGCTCCAAATCAAGATTTTTCTTCACCAATATCTTCCAAATAATTTAAAAGTGTGATGTAGAAGTTTTCATTATTTTTGGAACTAATTTGGTTTTTTTCGGGATTCTTCTACTTGAATTACTGCGTAGGAGGCCCGGGATTTAGCCATTTTGCAAACGAACTCCGAATCAAGATTTTATTTTGCCAATATCTTCCAAATAATTTAAAAATTAGATTTTCAAAATTTTTGGAGTCCATTTGCTATTTTTTCGGGATTTATCTTCTTCAATTATTGCATTGGAGGCCCGGGATTTGGCCATTTTGCAAACGAACTCCGAATTAAGATTTTCTTTCGCCAATCTCTTCCAAATAATTTAAAAATAAGATTTACAAATTTTCATAATTTTCGGAGTCCATTTGCTATTTTTCTCAAATTTTCCAATTTTGCCCTTTTGCCTCCGAAATCCGGTTTTGCTCAAACCAAGTCCGATTTTTGGATTTTCTTCAAGATGTACCTTGGGCTATCCCTATTTAATCATTCCTCATCCATTGGGGCTTTAGTCTTACCAAGTCGGACCATTTCTGTAATTCTGCCCGATTTTACCGAAATCCATCAAAAACCCTAATTCTCGGTTTTCTCCCGGATTGACTTTTCTTTTAGTTTTTCTTTCAAGTGACTTCTCTATTACCCGTAGTCAGTGCTTATCTTTCATTTGGAACCTTCAATTTTGACCAATTCGATTGTTTAAGCACTTTTCCCAAAATTCCCGTATTAGGGTTTCCTTTCTACTGAATCTCCATAACCAACTTCCGAACTCCATATCTTTCGATGTAGACCTCAGATTATCAAAATTCTTTCGCCATTTTTCAATTGAACTTCAAATCTTCATTTTGAAAGTGGGTTGATTTTTTCAGTAGTTGACTTTCTAGGGTTGACTTTTTAGGGGTTGACTTTTTTGGGGGTTGACTTTTTTTGAGTTTGACTTTTTATCCTCGCCCTCTTAAACTAAGTCTCGGAGTACCACCTGTAGGATGAAAAAAAAGTCTTTTTACATTCTGAAACATCAATTTAGGAAGAAAACATACCTGTTTTAGTGGTCCGGACAAAATTAGGTGTCTACAATGCTATTATTGTACGGACAAGGTGATGTCCGGGATGCTATTATTGTACGGACAGGGTGATGTCCGGGATGCTATTATTATACGGATAGGGTGATGTCCGAGATGCTATTACTGTACGGACAAGGTTAAGTCCGGATGCTATTGTTGTACGGACAAGATGAGTCCGAGATGATATGGTCAAGATAGTCCAAGATGACAAATATTACGGACTGGTATAAGTCTGGGATGTTTTGATGATATAGACATGAGAAATTCTTAATTAACAATTGTGGAGGTATACACGAAAAATCGATTGTTAAATATTTTTGGCTATCGATTTAGGCTGGCCAATGGCCTATTTATATTCAGCACTCAGCAGAAAGATTTCATATAGGACAAATAATTCTTATAAGTCCTGAAACAATTTTTAAATATTACTTTCCGGTTAATTAGTCATACTTGATATGTCATGTTTATGCTTTAATGGTTAAGAAAGGAAGCACGAAATTTTCAAGTACTCTTCCTAGTTACCTTATGCTCACTGAGTTTTTCGACTCACTTCGTTTATTTTCATTTTTTTTCAGATTCTAATAACCCAGCTCTTCCCAGATTCTGGATAGCTAGCTACTCATATACTTGTGGTGAGCGGATTGACCCAAGACGTGGTAAGCAGTGGCGATGGTGGGGTACATTTTTGCAGTCACTAAGGTATCATAGGTCTTCTGCATTTTGTGTATGTTGAATATGTACTGTATATTTTGTAAACGGATGTAATTAAGTGATGTATGACGTATATCGGTCTTAGAGGCCTGGTATGAGATGGTGATGTTCATTTTGTTATGATATAATATAAATGTATGTTTGTATATAAGATGTCATAAAGGTTGAGTCTACTGCGGGGCCTTTCGGTTACTCCCTATCGGAGGTGTCCAAACCAAGATGTCATGTGTTGATAAATAATTACATTGTGAATGTTGATGATTGAGAGTCAAACCCCCATGTAGGGCGAGATTATGCCAAAAATTTATTTAATTTGGTTTAATGAGTATACTCAGGCTTCGGAGGCAGAGGCATACCTTGTCTTTGGCCGGTCACATGCCCTGAATTTGGGGTGTGACAAATGTGGTATTAGAGCATGGTCTAGAGGTCAGTGACTGCAAAAAAGGGTAGGGTAGTACTGCATTGCTTACAAGTAATCCCGGGATATCGATAAGTAGTGTACTACCCCTACGGATGTGCATCGTCACATGCTGATATGTCAGGTGATTTTTAAGCTAGCTAGAACATATTGAATTGTATAAATAATACTATGGAGTTACTGACATATGTTTATTTTCTAGATACATTGCCTCCCCGAACAAGAACTCGTAGACCTAGAGATACATCAGGGGACCAAGAGCTTGAGGTCCCGGATCAGATTTCTGCTAGTCCTGAGATTGGAGGCCAGAGTGGGGAGAGTAGTAGGACTGCAACTAGGGATACTGCAGAGACTGAGATGAGATTTGACAGGATGGATGCTAAAATAGATGAGGTATTACACCAGGTAGAGGCTCTGACACAGGTTGTGGCAGAGCAACAGAGGAAACTAGATCAGGCCCAGTAGGCACAGCCACAGCCACAGTCGACAGCTGCACCGGTAGAGTCAGAGCAGGGCCGATAAGAGGGATACCTTCAGGTTTCATTATTTGAGTTTAAGAAGAATCAACCACCTTTGCTTACATGGAAGGATGCTACTGCAGATCCCAATGACTTTTTGGATCAATGCAGTAGATTTTTCATATCATTGGGTTGTTCTCTGGTTCGATCTGTGGAGTTAGTCAGTTTCCAGCTTAGGAGTATAGCTGGGACGTGGTATACGACCTTGCTTAAGAGACGACGAGCTACTGATCCTCCATTAGCGTGGCTAGAATTTTGTACTGAGTTTCTTCGTAGGTTCTTACCACAGAGTGTTCGCGAGGCTAGGGCTCGCGAATTCGAGCAGCTCAAGCAGACAGAGACCATGACTGTGACTGATTATGACATCCGATTTTTTGATCTTTCTGTATATGCGCCACAGTTGGTATCCACCGAGTATGATAGAGCTAAGAGGTTTGTGGATTGTCTTCGGGAGTATTTGTTTAGGTCAGTTCACTTGACATAGACATCTACATATGTTGAGGTACTAAATTCTGCTCTCAGGTTCGAGCAGCGAGTCCGAGATAGGCAAAGTAATAGGGGCCCACAAAAGAGGCCCAGACTTGGTGGACAGGGTTCTAGGACGATAGGGTCATCGGGGCCGGTTGGTGTTATCGTGTCTAGAGGAGAGGCATCTACTAGTGGTGTACAGAGGGACGGGGGACAGAACAGCCAGCATAGACCTGGTGGTTGCCCTCAGAGTACATCAGTTGCTACTACTACTTGGGGAGCTTCTACCCCATTATGTCAGATTTGTGGACGCCGACATAGAGGCGTATGTTGGAGATCAGATTTATGTTTTAGATGCGGTAAATCGGTGCACATGAGGAGAGACTGCCTATTGGGTTCTGGCTCACTTCCATCAGTAGCAGCTCCACTCCCAGCTACAGCTGCACTAGGGTAGTCAGCAGGATTAGTCGCACAGCAGGCTAGTAGAGGTACTCAGGATCGAGGAAAGCAATCTGTCGGTAGGGGACATACATCAGGCGGCAGGGGGCAGGCTCAAGTTTTTGCACTGACACCTAGGGATTTCGAGGCATACAATGCAGTTGTGACAGGTATTATTATGGCTTGTTTACAGCCTGCACATGCTTTATTTGATCCGGGTGCTACCCATTCATTTATTTGCCCGCGGTTTGTGGATATTTTGCTTAGAGATGTTAGTGAGTTAAATGAACCTTTGCTAGTTTCAACACCTGTCGGGGTAGAGTATGTAGTTAGTCGAGTTTTGAAAGGGTGTGATATTGCGATTGGAGGGGAGGTGTTCATAGCCGATCTAGTGATAATAGATATACTAGAATTTGATGTGATACTGGGCATGGATTGGCTAGCTGCCAATTATGCTGTGTTAGATTGTTTCGAGAAGGTTATTACCTTCTAGATACCAAGGAAATTTGTTTTAAAATATCAGGGAGATCGGAGTATGAATACAATAAGAGTGATATCGGTCTTAAAAGCTGAGAAGTTGTTAAACAGTGGCTGTCAGGGCTATTTAGCCTATGTGTGCGATATTGAAAGCAAGGTTTCGGATTTGGATAAGATACCAGTAGTATATGAGTTTCCATATGTATTTCAAGAGGAGTTACCCGGACTTCCTCCTGAGCGAGAGATTGAGTTCTGTATTGATGTGTTGCCAGGAACCCAGCCTATTTCAATTTCCCCTTACCGTATGGCTCCCTTTGAGCTGAGCGAATTGAAGGTACAACTTCAGGATTCATTGGACAATGGGTTCATATGCCCGAGTACTTTACCCTAGGGTCTCCGGTATTGTTTGTTAAGAAAAATGATGGATCCCTACGGCTATGTATTGACTATAGACAACTTAATAAGGTGACTATTAAAAATAAGCACCCACTTCCGAGGATTGATGATTTGTTTGATCAGTTTCAGGGAGCTAGTTGTTTTTCTAAGATTGATCTTCGATCAGGTTATCATCAGCTCTGTATTCGGAGGGAAAATGTGCCTAAGACTGCTTTCCGTACGCTTTATGGGCACTATGAGTTTCTTGTAATGTCTTTTGGACTGGCTAACGCCCCTGCAGCTTTTATGGATCTAATGAACGGGGTGTTTAAACCCTATTTAGATCACTTCGTGATAGTGTTTATTGATGATATCTTCGTGTATTCACGGACTGAGGATGATCATAGCCAGCATCTTAGCGTGTTGCTTAAGACCTTGAGAGCACACCAGTTATATGCTAAGTTTTCAAAGTGCGAGTTCTGGTTGAGTAGTGTAGGATTCCTTGGACATATTGTATCCAAGGAAGATATTAGTGTGGACCCTAAAATGGTGGAGGCATTGCGTGACTGGAAAAGGCCTACCACCGTTACTAAGATTCGAAGTTTCTTGGGTATAGGAGGTTTGTTGAGATTTTTTCGAGATTGGCAGCTCCATTGACTAAACTTACCCAGAAGGATGTCAAGTTTGAGTGGTCAAACGAATGTGAGAGGAGCTTTCTAGAGCTCAAGGAACGTTGACTACTGCTCCAGTTTTGACATTACTGACGGGATCTGGTGGATATGTTGTATACTGTGATGCATCTAGGGTTGGATTGGGATGTGTGTTAATACAGGGTGGCAAGGTTATAGCATATGCCTCAAGGCAGTTGAAGAAGCATGAGTAGAATTATCCTACACATGGTTTGGAGTTAGTATCCATTATCCTTGCATTAAAGATATGGCGACATTACTTATATGGCCAGTCATGTGAGATATACACAGATCACAAGAGTTTAAAAAATATTTTTGATCAACGGGAGTTAAATTTAAGACAGAGGCGGTGGTTGGAGTTACTCAAGGATTACGACTGCACTATCCTTTATCATCTGGGTAAAGCCAACGTGGTTGCTGACGCTTTGAGCCGTAAATCTATGGGAAGCATGGCTCACTTATCCCTAGAGAAGAGACCGTTGGCTAAGGCTATTCAGGATTGTTTGAGAAGAGGTGTTACCTTGAGTTTTATCGGGACTGGTGCACTTATTGCACATGTACAAGTTAGATCCTCTTTAGTAGAGGAAGTTAAAGCAAGGCAGCATGTCGATGCTTTTTGTACTGAGACGATAACTAGTGTGAAATAGGGTAAGGACGATGGATTTCAGGTAGATGAAGAGGGAACTCTCTGTTTCCATAGTTGATTGGTAGTCCCTGAGATAAAGGGAATTCGAGGTAAGATCCTTGATGCAACACATAATTCATCATATACGATACATCCTGGTGATACCAAGATGTACCGTGATCTTAAGCAATTCTACTAGTGGCAAGGCATGAAACTTGATGTAGCAAATTATGTGGCTAAATGCATAATATGTTAGCAAGTAAAGGCTGAACATCTGAGACCAGTTGGTCCATTACAGAGCCTTGAAGTGCCAGAGTGGAAATGGGATCATGTTACCATGGATTTAGTGACTTCTTTGCCTAGAACTAAGATAGGATATGATTCTATTTGGGTGATTTTCGACAGATTGACTAAGTCGGCACATTTTATTCCGGTGAAAACTACTTATCCAGCTAATAAGTATGCTAAGCTTTATTTGTATCGGATTGTGCCTTTACATGGTGTACCATTATCGATTATATCAGATAGAGGTTCGCAGTTTACAGCGAGATTTTAGAGATCATTCCAGGAGGCTCTCGGTACGTAATTGCAGTTTAACACTGCTTTTCACCCCAGACAGATGGACAGTCCGAGAGGACTATACAGACCCTTGAGGATATCTTGCGGGCCTGTGTATTAGATTTTGAAGGGAATTAGGATGATCATTTACCTTTGATTGAGTTCGCTTATAACAACAGTTATCACAGTAGTATACAGATGGCACCATTTGAGGCACTATATGGTCGGAAGTGTAGATCACCTATTGGTTGGTTTGAGGCAGGCGAGTGTCGGCTACTTGGTCCAGATATTGTGCAGGATGCAGTGCAAAAGGTTAGAATAATAAGAGAGAAGTTGATGGCTACCCAAAATTGGCAAAAGGCCTATGTTGATAACCGGAGACGTGAGTTAGAGTTTGATGTTGGAGATTATGTGTTCCTAAAAGTTTCACCTTTCAAGGGGGTTATGAGATTTGGGAGACGAGGTAAGTTGAGTCCAAGGTGCATTAGACCATTCCAAATATTGAGTCGTAAAGGTGCGGTAGCATATGAGTTAGC
Source organism: Fremontodendron californicum (assembly GCA_030761205.1). Classification (NCBI taxonomy): domain Eukaryota; kingdom Viridiplantae; phylum Streptophyta; class Magnoliopsida; order Malvales; family Malvaceae; genus Fremontodendron; species Fremontodendron californicum. The sequence goes on from JAULJL010000022.1 coordinate 11,528,925, forward strand.
GTTGCCTCCAAACTTGAGCTATGTCAACTCGTATTCCATGTGTCTATGTTACGAAAATACATTTCAGATGATTCACATGTTTTACAGCCACAGGCAACACAGATAGACTCCCGGTTAACATATATTGAGGAACCTGTAGCCATAGTAGATCGTCAAGTGCGAAAGATACGGTCCAAGGAAGTTCCTACAGTTAAAGTTGTGTAACAGTATCACAATACGCAGGAGGCTATGTGGGAGCTTGAGGATGAGATGAGACAGCAGTACCCCCAGTTATTTCAAACATGAGGTAATTCTTTATAGGTTAATTTTATGTAAAATTCGAGGAGAATTTTTTTATGGGGGGAGAATTGTGAGACCCTCGTAAGCAAGAGATAACTCGGGTCTCATATAACATTCTGATGGCTCGGAACTACACATGTAAAAGCCACTAGGAAGGACGTGCTATCATGTGGTATACATGTTGTATGATAGATTATAGAATTGGAGGTTAAATCGGGTGGTTAAGCGATTTGACCCTAAAGTAGTTTAAAAATTCAAACTAAAATCGGGAAGGGGAAAAGTCCATAAAATATGATAAATTGAGTGGATATGATGATAATATACGATATAGAACCCATACCTGTTATTAGAACAACAATCGACATCAAATTCAAAAAAAAATATGCATTAGGGGTATTTTGGTCATTTTACACCCTTTTTCATTTTTAGTCTGAGTAATGGTATAAATGGACTTTTTGACTATATGATATGTTAATATGACATTTGGATCTAATATTTGGCATTAGAACGAAAACAAAAATGAGACTAGAATAGGTAAAATTAGAAAATTGTGATGTTGTCGTACTTTTTCGGAAAAAACGTGGTTCAAAAATTCTTGTTATCGATCCGAACACATGTATAGATGTTTTAACACCCAAGAAACATGAATATGTTGAGAAAAAATGAAAAACAAAATCCTGAACATCACGTTCTGTAGGGCATGTGTAAAAAGTCAAAGTTTGTCACCTCTTTTGACCAAGCTTAGGCAAGATTAAGAACATGGGATAATTTCCCATGAATTTTCAGCCAAAATAAGAAGCCATCATGTCTTCTTCTTACTCTTTATGCCTTAGGCATTTTTTCACCAAAAAACTTCATTAAAGCTTACTAAAGCTTTCTCTCTCCTTCAAATTTCAAGGGAAATCACCAAATTTTGCATGGATTTCACTAACCCATATGTAATTTCATGTTCTAAACTTGATTTTGATATTAGATTTTGAAGAATTTGTCTCTATCTATGAGAAATCATTTTGGCTGAAAATTGGTGGTGGTGAACCACCATGTTGCCGCCACTTTTTCCGTTACGGGAGGTGTTCCTCCGTCTCTTTAAACCGTAAATTAGTTATCGGATAACTTTGAATCAAAATTTAGAGGCTAAAACAAGTTTGGCTAAAACCCTAGCTTGCCCATGAGGTGGTGTTGCCACCTTCCTTGGTTGTCCGAGGCCACCGTTAGCTTCGTTGTTATTGTGTGACAACTTTCCACTTGATTGTTGCTCCGAATTTTGACTCGAGCTAAGTGTAGGAATTTATTTGTAAAAATTCTTAAGTTGGAAAATTTTGAATAGCAGCTAACTAGAATAAATAGTTAGAATTTGAATGTCCCGTAGTTGAGAAATATTCACAGAATATCCTGGTGATGCCATAGGTACTCATATTGCAGAGTTCGTCCGGGATCGCGACAAAGCCACGAAAGTGTTGCTTTAACACTCGGACTAACACAGTGAGTCTTTAGGTTAATCTAGGAGGTAGTTGTTGTTTTATATACATTGTTGATTGATATGGATATTGAAACACGAAAGGTTGCTCGGATTACGAAAATGGTAAGTTTCGAACCTTACACGGATCAAAGGCGTAAGTGTGGTGTTAATATGCTTACAGGAGGTTAGTGTTGTGGAGTTGAATGATAATGAATGATATTGTATAGGATGGTTGAGTATTTAAGGATAGTTAGATATTGTAGATTAAAAGGTTATGCACATAAGTTGTTTGATAAAAAAATCTAAGTGAAACTGTAATGCTTTGAAAAACATAAGTAGAAATATGTTAGTGTAGAGATTGTTTCCTAGCATAGTATATATATATATATATATTACTCCATGATATAAGAGAATTAATATATCATGCTATTTTTGTACGGACAAGGTGATGTCCGGGATGCTATTATTGTACGGACAGGGTGATGCCCGGGATGCTACTATTATACGGACAGGGTGATGTCCGGGATAATATTACTGTACGGACAAGATGAGTCTGAGATGATATGGACAAGATAGTCCAGGATGACAAATATTACGGACTGGTATAAGTCCGGGATGTTTTGATGATATAGACATGAGAAATTCTTAATTAATAATTGTGGAGGTATACACCTAAAATCAATTGTTAAATATTTTTGGCTATCAATTTAGGCTGGCCAATGGCCTATTTATTTTCAGCACTCATCATAGAAGATTTCATATGGGACAAATGATTCTTATAAGTCCCGGAACAATTTTTAAATATTACTTTCCGGTTAATTAGTCATACTTGATATGTCATGTTTATGCTTTAATGGTTAAGAAAGGAAGCACGAAATTTTCAAGTACTCTTCCTAGTTACCTTATGCTCACTGAGTTTTTCGACTCACTTCGTTTATTTTCATTTTTTTTCAGATTCTAATAGACCCAGCTCTTCCCAGATTCTGGATAGCTAGCTGCTCACATACTTGTGGTGAGTGGATTGAGCAGTGGCGATGGTGGGGTACATTTTTTGCAGTCACTAGGGTATCATGGGTCCTCTGCAATTTGTGTATGTTGAATATGTACTGTATATTTTGTAAACGGATGTAATTAAGTGATGTTGGACGTATATCGGTCTTAGAGGCCTGGTATGAGATGGTGATGTTCATTTTGTTATGATATAATATAAATGTATGTTTGTATATAAGATGTCATAAAGGTTGAGTCTGCTGCGGGGCATTTCGGTTACTCCCTATCGGAGGTGTCCAAACCGAGATGTCATGTGTTGATAAGTAATTACATTGTGAATATTGACGATTAAGAGGCAAACCCCCATGTAGGGCGAGATTATGCCAAAATTTTATTTAATTTGGTTTAATGAGTATACTCAGGCTTCGGAGGCAGGGTCATACCTTGTCTCTGGCTATCACATGCCCTGAATTTGGGGTGTGACATGTGCGGACCGAAGTACGATATGTATGAAGAGAAAAAGTCAAGATCCCATGCCAATCCTTGTACACATCAGTCATCTTCTCAACAATCTTCTTGATGTTCTTGTTAGCTGCTTCTACTGCCCCATTTATCTTCGGACGGTAAGGTGCCGAATTATGATGTGTGATCTTGAACTGAGTACACACTTCTCTCATCATCTTATTGTTCAAATTGAGAGCATTATCCGAAATAATTCTTGCTGGCAACCTGTAACGGCATATGATTTCTTTCTTAACAAATATGCATACCACCGACTTGGTTATATTCGCATAGGAAGTAGCTTCTACCCACTTTGTGAAATAATCTATGGCCACCAAGATGAAACGATGTCCATTTGAAGCTTTCGTGGTAATAGGTCCAATCATATCCATTCCCCACATTGAAAAGGGCCATGGTGCAGTCATAACATACAATGGCGAGGGTGGCACATGAATCTTATCTGCATATATCTGGCACTTGTGGCACTTTCGGGAATAACTGATACAATCTCTTTCCATTGTCAACCAATAATACCCTACCCTCATAATCTTCTTAGCAAGCATGTGACCATTAGTAGGAGTGCCACATATCCCTTCATGGACCTCTTCTATAGTTCTTCGAGCTTCGGCAGATCTGAAACATCTCAACAAGACCTAGACTTTTCCTTTCTTATAGAGAATCTCACTGTCTAGAACAAAACCCATTGCTAGCCTTCTCAAAGTCCTCTTGTCATTTTCTGTTGCTTGTTCTGGATACTGTTTACTCTTGATGTACTGCAAGATGTCGTTATACCAAGGGAGGCCATCTGCTTCTTCTTCAATACTCAGACAATGGGCAGGAGACTCATATATACTCATCTTTATTGGCACAACTCCAGCCCCTTCATTCACTTTAAACATTGATGATAAAGGCCCATAGTACACGCTTCATACTTGGAGTATTGTTTGTACAATCAAAATCCAATCTAGCAGTGAAAGGATAATAATTTTCTTCTGGGGATATGAGGACTGCACCGATTCCGTGCCCCATAGCATTAGATGCGCCATCAAAGTACATTTTGCAAACTTTCTTCTTCAGGGGAATCTCATACGCTTGTGAAACATACATCAAATCTTCATCCAGGAAGTCAAAGCTCAACGGCTCATAATCTTCCACTGCCCGACTTGCTAAGAATTCAGCCACTGCAGTGGCCTTGATAGCTTTTTGACTTACATATACTATGTCGTACTCTAACAATAAAACCTGCCATCTTGTTGTCCTCCCTGATAAAGAAGGTGCTTCCAACATGTACTTGATTGGATCTAGCTTGGCAATCAACCACGTTGTGTGGTACAACATGTACTGTCTGAGTCTTCAAGCAGTCCAAGCTAAGGCACAGCACAACTTTTCTACCGATGAATATTTCAACTCATAATCTGTGAACTTCTTGCTGAGGTAGTAAACTGCCTGTTCTTTCTTTCCAGTCTCATCAAGCTACCCAAAAACACAATCCATGGATCTCTCAAATACTGATAAATACAGTATCATTGGTTTATCCAGAACAGGTGGCATTAATACTGGTGGGTTGGATAAATAATGTTTAACCTTTTCAAATGCAATCTAACAACCTTCATCCCATTCTCCTAGATCACATTTTTGAAGTAACTTAAATATTGGATCGCATTTGTCAGTTAACTGAGAAATAAACCGAGCAATGTAATTCAATCTCCCTAGAAAGCCTCTTACTTCCTTTTGAGTACCAGGTGGTGGAAAATTCTGTATGGCCTTCACTTTATCCGGGTCAATCTCAATTCCCCTTTTGCTGACGACAAAACCCAGCAATTTTCCCAAGGTGACTCCAAAAGTGCATTTTGAATTTAGCTTGAGCCGAAACTTTCTTAGTCGTTTGAAGAGCTTCTTAAGATTCGCAATATGCTTCTATTCTCCTTGTAACTTTGCGATCAGATCATCAACATAGACCTCAATTCCCTTATGCATCATATCATGATACAAGGTCACTATGGCTATCTGATATGTTGCCCCAGCATTCTTTAACCCAAAAGGCATTACCTTGTAGCAGAAGGTACCCCACATTGTAACAAATATGGTTTTCTCCATATCTTTCGGTGCCATCCTAATCTGATTGCATCTTGAGAATCTGTCCATGAATGAAAATAAAGAACTTTTTGCCGTATTATCCACCAGAGTATTGATATGGGCAAAGGGAAATTATCTTTAGAGCTGGCCTTATTCAAATCTTTGTAATCAACGCACATCCGCACCTTGCCATCCTTCTTTGGTACTGGAACAATATTTTCCACTCATTCTGGATATTTTACCACCTCTAAGAACCCAGCATCAAATTGCTTCTTCACTTCCTCTTTTATCTTTTACAGCATGCCCGACCATATCTTCTCAACTTTTGCTGAATTGGTTTGCATTCTTGCGTTAAAGGGAGCTTATGAACCAAAATATCTGGATCCAACCCTAGCATGTCTTGGTAAGACCATGCAAATACATCCACATATTCTTGGAGCAAGGCTATCAATTCCCCCTTTATTGATGATGACAATGAAGTCCCGATTTTGACTTCCTTTATCTCTTCACCATTTTCCAGATTTATCATTTCCAATAATTCCTTATGAGGAAGTACTTGTTTTTCCTCTTGTTCTATTTTCCTTAATAAATCCGGAGGTAGACCATAATCCTCAGTATCTTCGTTAGCCTCAAAATCACCCGTGCAAATGGGTCTTTGAAAATCAATTTCAAAGTTACTGACAGGAAGGTCCTCATATTTCGCATCCGTACACCTGTAAATAGGTGGAGAAGAAACAATATAGGAAAATATATATAATGAAAACAAAATAAATAGCGAAAATAAAAGAATATGGACACATCAATATGAATAAAATGCATTGTGCTTGTTATTTATTGAATGAAAATCTTTGAACAAAAAGCCCATTACATAAAAAAAAAAACTCTTAATATCTCTAGGTAAAGATAATTAAGATTGTTTTTTAAAGTATTACGTTGGAATAGACTTAAAAACTATGGGCAACTCAGTCGCACTCCAATTGGTCAGTCTATATCCTAGTGGACAAGGTCGCACCATTCAGTTTGCATTATCACTTTCCATTCCTTATTTCCCAGTTATCCAAATTACCATATCCTGAATCTGCCCCCCTTTATTCACATGGAATTTTTCAAAAGCTTGCTCGATCATTATGAGTATATCCTCTGAATTTTTTTCTCCGCATAGAAAACCAGCAGAGCGGAAGTTGTAAAGGATTGGTGGGAAAGTCATAGGTTCCCATTCAATATCCATACCCATGAGACGGGCCATCCTCCTTTGTTGGTTCCTTTCAACTTGTTTCCTTCTCTCATGGGCCTTCGAAAGATACCCTAAGGCAAATCGGTCTTTCTTTCCCATTGCTTTCATTGCTCGAGCATCCCTTGAAGATCTTTTCCAAGACCTTTTCCAACCCTACAACCCTTTCCCACTGTAGTTCTTACTCCCAGCCTTGTGTTCTTGGACAATCTTGGTTTTGGGATTTTTCGTCCTTCAGCGACGAAAACTGCATTTACGAATTCCAAAGACCGAAAAAAACATTCTACGGCATCTTCGTTGGGTTCAACATAAGGAGATTCAGTAGATGTAGAGGTTATTATGTCTTCTTCTCCTGATACAGTGACCAAACGGCCCTTCATCACAAATTTTAGCTTTGGGTGGAAAGATGAGGGTACAGCCCTTACTGAATGTATCCACGGCCTTCCCAACAAGCAATTATAGGACAGATTGATATCCATGACCTGAAAGTTAACCACATAGGTGCATGGGCCTATCTCCAGAGGAACCTCAATAGTTCCCATTACCTCTCTCCTGGTACCATCGAAAGCCCTAACCACTGTACAACTCGGTAACATATAAGACATATCAATCGGCATCTTAGACAGGGTTGCCAGGGGTATTACATTTAATGAAGAACCATTATCCAGAAGCACCCTTGGTAGTATATGCCCCTTGCAGGTGGTTGTTATGTGAAGAGCCTTTGTGGATCCAATACCTTTGGGTGGTATTTCATCATAACTGAAGTATATATGGTCGTCGGCCGTAATGTTTCCCACTAGCCTGTCTAACTTTTCTATCGATATGTTGTTAACCACATATGCCTGATTCAACACTCTCAATAGGGCATTTTTGTGTGGCTCCGAGTTTAATAGCAAATATAAAATGGAGATTCTTGCTGGCTGACGCTGCAATTGCTCAACCACACTATACTCACTATGTTTTATGAACTTTAAAAACTCGCAGGCCTTCTTCTCATTTACCGGCTCTTTTATCCTGTTTACCGGGGCTGATCCCCTCTCTACTTCTTTTGAAAAATCCATCTCAATATGGATTGGTTCAGCTACTTTCTTCCCTTTGTCCATTCCTCCATCATTTCTTGTTGATCCCTGTTCAACAACCTCAGGGGCATAACACCTTCCACTTTGTGTTAAATGCCCCATATCTGTAATATCTTGCTGTCTTGAAGACTCGAGCATAACCATGCTGCATTCATATTTCCATGGTGTAGTTTTGTTTTCCTTGTATAACAAAGAAGAAGGCAAATCTATGATGAGCTTAGGCACAATTTCCTCAACAATCGGAGTAATCTTCTCTGGTTCATCATAATAGATGATCAAAGGTCTTCCTATTCCATAGTCAGCTGTATTCTTAATAACCTCTACTTCCTCCTCTGTCTCCTCGTAAAATTGGGCCTCTCCATCATCATTATCTTTTATGATATGACCTGAACATCTATGGAACGGGCACCAATTCTGCACCCTCTTTGCAACCATTTTTAAACTGTCTGCATTCCCCATCATTCCTGCCTTAACCATCTCGACCCATACTGTTAACATTGGAGTCTTGACTTCCCTGACATCCCATTTTAACCTTCTGACTTCCCTTGTCCATACTGCATTTACCCGATTCTCAGCATGATCGGGAAATGGATTTCCTGCTATATTCGGCCCATTTTTTAACCAAAACTTCACAACTCCGGTATTGATTAAACTTTGGACTTTCTTTTTGAAGGCAATGCAATCCTCCGTCGAATGCCCCTGAATTCCTGCATGATATGCGCAGTTGGTATTTGCATTGTACCACCTTGGGTATGGTGGGGTCAAAGGTTTAAGATATACGGGCATGACAAGTTGGCCTTGCAGTAGTTTAGGATATAGCTCACCATAGGTGGTAGGAATGGGATCAAACTAGGGTTTTTTATTGTTCCTTGGTGAACGATAGTCGTTGCGCGCGAGACCTTGAGTGTTTGGGACAGCTTTTCGAGGAAGGGTTATTTGTGGGGATATACCAGTTGAAAATGGCTGTTGTGGTATATTGGTATAGGGGAATGGATTTTGGGTAAGATGGTTCACATTGGGGTAGTAAGGATTATACCCCGGGTAAGGTGTGTAAGGTGTAGGAGGTGCATAAGACGTAGTAGGAGTATAGGTCCTGGGAGGTGTGTATGGTGTAGGAGGTGCATAGGGGTATTGATTGAAACTGACTGCATGTGTCTCCTCCTTCTTCTTTGCAGGAAAACCCTCTTCGGGGTAGTAGACTCACCCCCTTCCATTTTCTCGTTCTTAATGGCAGACTCTATCATCTCCCCAGATATTACCATATCTACAAAGTCCTTGGTGGCACTTCCCACCAATTTATCATAATAAGGAGCTTTTAGGGTATTGATGAAAAGCACTGTAGTTTTCTTGTTGGTTAAAGGGGGTTGCACTTGTGTAGCCAGGTCCCTCCATCTCTGAGAATATTCTTTAAAGCTTTCAGTAGCTTTCTTTTCCATGTTTTGCAGAGTTAGACGGTCAGGCACCATGTCCGTCACATGCTTGTATTGTTCCATGAAAGCTTTAGCTAGATCCATCTAGGAACGGATCTTAGTACGGGTAAGCTGGTTATACCACCGAGCTACGGACCCTATCAAGCTATCTTGGAAACAGTGGATGAGCAATTTTTCATCTTCATCATGTCCGGTCATCTTTCGGCAATACATGGTCAGATGTGCTAATGGGTTAGTAGTTCCATTATATTTTTCAAAGTCCGGTACTTTGAACTTTGGAGGAATCACCAGACCGTGCACTAAACTCATTTCTTTGGCATCCAAACTGTCAAATAGCTCCGCCCCTTCAACTGCCCTCAGTCTTTCCTCCAGCAGTTGAAATTTTTTCTGGGATTCTGCCGTTTCAACCCTTTTCAGCTTAGTCATCTTTGCCCTTTCCTTTTCAACCAATTCCTCAAAGTCTGTAATGTCCACATCAATTGGATCAACCTTAATATTACCCCTTTTAGGACCAAAATTCTGAGCTTCAGCCGCTGGTTGGATGTAAATATAGGATACTGCCCCAGTCGAAAGTTCATTTCCCACAGGCTGGGATGTCTGGCCATTCTTCTGTACCACCTCTGGTCGGTCTTCCTGGTTTACTGCCCCCATTCCTGTAACTGAATTTTCTCCTGGCCACTTCTGCCTCATCATGGTACTCATCATCTCCATGAGTTTGGTCATTTGTTCCCGTGACTCCTCTTGAGTCTTAGCCAACTGTTCCTGCAGTTCCCTTTGAATTCTTTCCATTCTTTCAATTCTAGCAAGTTGATCGTTCTCCATAGCTCTTGCTTGAGATCGAGTATTGTAGGGGTGTCGAAAGTCTGATTCTTTCTGAGTGCGACCAATTGTAACTTTAGTTTCAAAAACCATGGATTACAAATTATTGACACATTTTTTATTTTATAAAAATGAATGAATGAAATAAATAACTAAATGTTAATGAATGAACAAATAAGTAAATGACTAAGTGTATGAATAATCTAAAAGGAATAAATGAATGAATGATTATAAATATAAATAGATGAATGAACAAATAAATAAATGACTAAGTGTATAAACAATTTATAAAGAATAAATGAATGAATGAACAAACAAAATATATGAAGGAAAGAGCAAATGAATGACGAATGCATTTAAAAGTATTGGCCCTGGGATAATTCCAACCAAACGGTCTTTCATTGATTTCCTGGAACTAAATACATCAAAGATAAAAGATCACTGCTTAAGACAATCTGATAATATTTCTATCCTAATTCAAAAATGCTATTACAAAACATTGGTCCTATAGTAACTCCCTCAGTTCTTGGACCTTTTTCACTGTCCTCTTTTGATTGCCTAGCTCTTCAATCTGACCCCTACTTGTTCACGGCCCTTTGACATGTCAGCAGAAGCATCACCGTGTAAGCTTTCCTTAACTTGTTTCTCCAATTGATTGGCTTGGGCTTCCTCATGCTTTGCTCTCTCTATCCAATAGTTCTTCTCCTTTTTTGACCTCTTGCTCCCATTCCTCGGATGTCTTCAGGGTCCCCTCAAATCTGAGCTCGAAGCTGTACCTTTTGTTCTCGAAGTGTAATTCCTGAAGATCGCTCTTAGCAGTGCCCCTTTCTCTCTTGAACTTTTCCTTTTCTCTTTCTCGAGCTGATTCCCTATTTTTCATATCCTCAAGTTCTTCTTGCAGCCGGGCAATCTCTTTCCTCATTTGGGCCTTTTCTTTTTCGAATTCTGCCCTTGTAATTTCTAACTCCGATGGCGCTTTCTTAGGTGATGGACTCATGAACTGGACCTCTTTTCCATCTGATGTCAACAACCTATCATTAACCCTCAATTCCGTCCATATCAGGTAATCAGGTGTGACGATGTCGGCATATCTAGCTACCTCTACCCGATGAGTTTCCTTCCATGCTACTACAATCTCACGTACCTTTCTTGAGTATCCATCTTCTCCAAAAGAAAATTCCAAATTACTAAGGTCATGGGTCATAGAAGTAAACTGACGGGATTCCGATTGTCTTAGTACCAGCAGTGGTGCATAGCTTACTCCTCCCCATACTACCAATAATGGAACAAAAGCTTTATCTCCGCACTTGTGCAATGTCAGCATAGGAGCTATCCATGGAGCTCTCCAAATTATCATTTCAGCCCTGATATTCTGGAATATGTTGATCCATTGTTCCTAACCATAGATAGCCAAAGCAAAAATATTCCTAACTATCTCCTTACTTGAATGGCTATGGATTAAGGTCCGTAAAATATCCCATGATATACAGTAGCTTACCCCTTTTCGGACAACATGGCTTTCGACCCAATTTCTTTCCACTCCCAGAATCTTAGACATATTTTTCTTGAAACCTGGCGTCTTTGTATCCTTCAAATAAATACGGTCAGGAATAACATTCTCAATATGCAGCAAGGTCGAATATTCTTCTATGGTTAGAGTCATATCCTCTCGATTGAAGGTAAAACACCGATAAGCGGGATTCCAGAATTGCACCACAGCTCGGATCACCTCACCACTGACCTTAACCTAAACTAACAGTGCTATATCCCCACAAGTCTGAGTGAAGGCTTCTTTTTTTGATATGTTCCATTGATTCCATATATCCATCAATTCCCGGAGATCATTTTGCCTAATAGTATGATCAACCTTAGCTGGCAATGCTGATACATATCCCATCTTCAAACAATCCCCATTATCCTGCTGACCTTTCTCGGACTGTTTCGTAATCTCTAAATGCTTCTGAACCACTGAGACATTTTGACCCTCCATGGAAGCCCTTTTGGTTGAATATTATCTCGAGACCAATAACCTTCCATGTGAAAAAAATGATGACAAGAATGCAAAAAAAAAAAAAAAAACAACAACAAAAAGAAAATGAATTAGTAACGGGAATAAATTCGAATAATACAAAAAAATATCATTTAAAACAATAATTATCCCTGAGGATGCCAACAAAATTTTGGCATTATAACACCCCTGGGACGAAATACCAACACTTATTAGGGGCTTTGTAATGTAGGTTCATCATTGTCCGGTTTTCAAAAATAAACGTATTCGAAAAGTAGAATAGAAGGTAAAAGGATTGGAAATATTCCTCCATGTGTTCTTAACTTCGGGATATCTCGTCGGAAATTCGGCATGGCTTCGCCTAGGTTTACTATATGAAGGTGAATTAGTTCTAAAAGCCCCGAATTGTTCCTCACTGTTGCCGGTAAAGGCTAGTAAGGCACCCCGATAAAAGCGGGTTCAATTCGTTAGAGTCTATTTCCCTTGCCCATGCAGATTGTTAATCACAAAAGCTTAGGTAATTTAGTACTTCGGAAGTGTTTCACTAGCCCATGCGGATTGTTAATCACGAAGGCTTAGTTACTTTGTTCCCACTTAAAAGGACGGAACCCGGGTATAGGACTCATGATATACAAATGCACGTGTAGTGTGTGAGGAGAAATAACAAATCTTTCACCACCTATTCTATATCCCTTATTCTAAATGCCCCAACAAGATTAAACAACATAAGTCATCAATTAATCAATAAATGAATATATATGCACCAAAATAACCAGAGAACAATTATAATATATATGCACATGAATATGGACATATTTAAAAACATTTTATTATTTTTGAAATTATCCTTTTTTTTTAATGTGGGAATTAAAATTAAATACCAATTAAACCAACAAAACTGAGACTTTGATAACACACGACTAATTCTAGGCCTGACTCTCTAATAGTCCCCAGCGGAGTCGCCAAGCTGTCGCAACCTAAAAAATAACAAGTCTCATTGCGAGACTTTATATTCGTTATGCGTGACATAAAAAAAATCGAGGAAAAGTTGACTTAATTCCTCTTGAAAAATGAAGGTTTTGAAAATGACCTTGAAAATGACATGGAGTCGTCACCAATCTTTTTTAGCTAGGTGTGATCGGCCACCTATTAAAACCGGTTTTATAAAATATTTTAAAATTAATTAAAACATTTTTAAAACCAATTTCAAGTCTGCGTTTTAAACCAGAGAAATCAAAAAAGCGGGTTCAGGACTCGGTTACGTGTGGGGAAGGATTAGCACCCCTACAACGCCCGTATAAAACGGTACCTTATTAATCATGTGTTATCTCAAGAATCGGAAAAAAGTCGATTTTTAATTTAGTATTTCAAGTTAATTCCCAATTTAAAGAAAAATAATTCCATTTTTTTTATTGAAAACGATCCGGAATTTATTAATTCAAAATTTTCCTATATTCCCCAACAAACGTCGCAAAATATAGAAATTTTTATTAGTTTTAAAAAAACTTTCTGATTCATTCTCATTTTAAAGATGATATTCCGTTATTAATGATAATTGATGATATCCTCCCCAGCAAACCCGGCAGAGAATTCATGAATTATTTTAACTCGGGAATATCTTTATATTATTGAAAATTATTACCTTTTTCAAAACATAAAAAAATATGAATATGAATATTGTGACATAAATGAAATGACATAGCAAAGTCTAGATAATATAATGCAACCTAAATGGTATGACATAATTTAAATGTCTTAGCATATTCTATGTGAAACGAAATATCCTAAGTTATATGATATATTCTAAATGAAATGAAATGACATAGGTAACATGATATATTCTATATGAAATGTAATATCCTAAGTCATATGATATATTCTAAATGAAATAAAATATTCTAAGTTATATGATAATATTCTAAATGAAATGACCTAGGTAACATGATATATTCTATATGAAATGAATATCCTAAGTCATATGGTATATTCTAAATGAAATAAAATATCTAAGTGACATAATATATTCTAAATGAAATGAAATGACCTAGGTAACATAATATATTCTACATGAAATGAAATGACCTAGGTAACATACTATGTTCTATATGAAATGAAATAATTTAAATGACATGGCAAATATAAATGATATGGCATATAATCTAAATGACATGAAGCATAAAATAATACTATCATATAATATACATGGAAATAAAAATAAAAATAATAATGCATGAACATAGTATATGCTAAATAATATGACAAAAATAACTAAATAAAAAGCATAGGATATCATGAAATTTCAAAACCATATAACAGATAATATAATATCAAAATTTTAAATCAAAGATAATAACACCATCATGAAAATTAAACATAGCAAAAATTACATATTATATAATATGCATGAATATGGATAATGCAATGAATGAGAAGGAATTTTTTTCCTTTAATTAAGGAAATCCGTATATCTAAAAAGATATCCGGCTACCTTAGGAAAATATATCAAATTAAATATTCTAAAACCAAAATACTTTGTGATTTTTTGAAAACAATTTTGAAAAGCTTAGATTAAAAATAAAAACTTAGCTAAACCCTTTTTAAATGGCTTTAATTTCCTAAGTTTAAAATCCGGACTTGACCACCCTTAACTCGAGACTTAAAAAATCATTTTTAGAGTTTAAAAAGGCTTAGAAACTATTATAAGTTAGTAGCTGAACTTCCTAATCAGCCCCCTCTAAGTAACTTAACCAAAACAGAAAAATGATTTTTTTTCAAATTCAATTCTGCCTCTACTGTCAAGTTTTAAAGCACAAATTTTTACCCTAAAAATTCAGAAAAATATAAAAAAACATACTAGAGACTCAAGACATGTAAAACTACACGAGAAAAAATTGACTTAATTTTTTGATTAAAGATGAGTACCCAGAAAAATCAGGAAAGTACGAGTATTGGGTGAAAAAACTGTTTTGCCAAAACACATTTTTTTGCCTTTGATAAAATCATTTAAAAATCAAAGTAAAAATGTTAGAGACTCTCCTAAGGGCTCACAAACAGTAGCTAACACTTTTGTAAAGTTAGGAAAAAATTAGCTAAGTAAAAAAAATCACAAAGTTAGAATAATCAATTTGACAACTCTTTAATTTTCCACAAGTATGCTCAAGTGAGCATGACTTTGAGCCATTGATTGGCCTAAGTCATAAATTTTGTGGCAAGGACATGAAATGCATGAAAAATATAGCAAATATGATGCATTAAATGCATGATTTAAAACCTAAATGACATGAAAAATGCATGGCATCAATAAAATGACCTAGACCTAAATGAACTTGCATGGCATTTAATGCAACCTAGGTCTAAAATGCATGAATATGCATGGCAAAGCAAACAAATCCTAAACCTAAAAAATACATGGCAATAACACAAACATATGGCATGCTTAAACAAAATACACAACCAAATATCATGAAAATGCAAACCTATCAACTAACATAACAAAAATGCACACAAAAGCATACAACATGAGGGTGGCCGAATGGTCTCATGCTTAAAATGAGCATGGCATTTTCACAAACACATGATATACTAACATGCATAGCTAAAAAATAATGCTCAAATCATGCAAATATAAAGTAAAGGCATGAAAACCAATAGGCATTTTCACATACACATGGATTACAAATATAAAACATAAACAAACTTAAACATTTTGAAAACAGAAAATAAAAAATGCAAGACAAGTAAAATAAACATGATAACAAGATAATAGACTAAAAAATGGAAATAAACAAGCAACCAAATTAAAACAAGCTTCATGTTTATGTATTAGAAGAAGATTTAAAGCATCAAAACTTGTTAAATATCAAGAATAACATGAAATAACAAAGCAAAATAGCAACTCCCAAAAATACTAGGTCATTCGGCCAACTCAAAAATAAAAAGAAAAAAAAAGTTTCAAAAGCTTTTTACAAGAAAGAATCAAGAAAGAACTTAAAGAAGAATATTAAAAACACTTATTTAAAAAGAAAAATCAAAAGAAACTCACCAAATATCAAATGAGAATAGAAAATCAAGAATGGAAAATCAAAGAAAGTGCAAGAGTATGGTGCTTAAAGCAACCTCTAGAAGCTATATTTCAAGCTTTTTCTCTTCTAACTTTCTTTTCTTTTCTAAACTTTTCTTTTTGCCTTTCAACAATGGAGAGAAAAATCAACCAAAACCAAGAGAGAATAGAGAGTGAATAGCTGAAAATGAAAAGAGAGAGAGCCTCCCCTTGTAGTGGCCGAATGCCCCCCCCAATGCTAGGATGTTGTCATTTTTCATTCAACCAATTTTCATCCAAAGGCTATTGATCCAAGATGTTTAAAATATGAAATTATCACCCTTAAATTAGGCCATCAGCTATCCACAATTACAGCTGTTCAAGAATCTTAAGCCATTATATTGACGCTCTCCCTCTTCATGCATTGGTCCATGTGGCTTAATTTCAAAGGCTTGATCAAAAAATAACTACCTTCCTCTTCATTGTTGGCCTTTTGATTAAAAATCAAAAAATATCTACCCATCCTTGGGCCTTGGCCGGCTATCCCCTCTTCTTCCAGCCCATGCTTCATTTTTTTAAAAGGCAAGAAAAGTCCTTCTCGATTTCTTGGGTAAAATGACCTTTTCACCCCCGAACATAAATAAATAGCAAACGGACTCCAAATTCAAATTTTCTTTTTTTAATACTTTAAAAATAATAAAAATTTGAATTTTGGAGCTTTTCAAAAATTTTCGAGTCCATTTGCTATTTATTTGGATTTTTTCTTCCAAAATTGCCCTTTTGTGCTCCCAAAGTTTACCATTTTTAAACGAGCTCCAAATCCAGATTTTTCTTCACCAATCTCTTCCAAATAATTTAAAAGTGTGATCTGGAAGTTTTCATAATTTTTTGAACTCATTTGGTATTTTTTCGGAATTTATCTGCTTGAATTACTACATAGGGGGGCCGGGATTTGGACATTTTGCAAACGAACTCCGAATCCGGATTTTATTTTGTCAATCTATTCCAAATAATTTTAAAATGAGATTTTCAAATTTTCAGAATTTTTGGAGTTCATTTGCTATTTTTCCAGGATTTATCTTCTTGAATTTCTGCAAAGGGGACTCGGGATTTGGCCATTTTGCAAACAAACTCCGAATCAAGATTTTCTTTCGCCAATCTCTTCGAAATGATTTAAGAATGAGATCTGCAATTTTTCAAAATTTTTGGAGTTCATTTGCTATTTTTCCGAAATTTTCCAATTTTGCCCTTTCGCCTCCGAAACCCGGTTTTGCTCAAAACAAGTCCGATTTTCAGATTTTCTTCAAGCTGAACCTTGGGCTATCCTTTTTTAATCACTCCTCATATATTAGGGGCTTTAGTCTTACTGAATCGGGTCATTTTCTGTAATTCTTCCAAATTTCACCGAAATCCACCAAAAACCCTAATCGTCGATTTTCTTCCGGATTGACTTTTCTTTCAGTTTTTCTTTCAAGTGGCTTCCAATTTTGCCCTTTCGCCTCCGAAACCCGGTTTTGCTCAAAACAAGTCCGATTTTCAGATTTTCTTCAAGCTGAACCTTGGGCTATCCTTTTTTAATCACTCCTCATCTATTAGGGGCTTTAGTCTTACTGAATCGGGTCATTTTCTGTAATTCTTCCAAATTTCACCGAAATCCACCAAAAACCCTAATCGTCGATTTTCTTCCGGATTGACTTTTCTTCCAGTTTTTCTTTCAAGTGGCTTCCAATTTTGCCCTTTCGCCTCCGAAACCCGGTTTTGCTCAAAACAAGTCCGATTTTCAGATTTTCTTCAAGTTGAACCTTGGGCTATCCTTTTTTAATCACTCCTCATCTATTAGGGGCTTTAGTCTTACTGAATCGGGTCATTTTCTGTAATTCTTCCAAATTTCACCGAAATCCACCAAAAACCCTAATCGTCGATTTTCTTCCGGATTGACTTTTCTTTCAGTTTTTCTTTCAAGTGGCTTCTCCATTACCCGTAGTCAGTGCTTATCTTTCATTTGGAACCTTCTATTTTGACCAATTTGATCGTTTAAGCACTTTCCCCAAATTTCCCCTAACTAGGGTTTCCTTTCTACTGAATCTCCGTAACCTAACTTCCGAACTCCATATCTTTCAATGTAGACCTCGGATTATCAAAATTCTTTCGCCATTTTTCAATTGAACTTCAAATCTTGATTTTGAAAGTGGGTTGACTTTTCGAGGATGAATTTTCGAGGTTGACTTTTTCAAGTTTGACTTTTTATGCTCGCCTTCTTAGACTAAGTCTCGGAGTACCACCTGCATGATAAAAAAAGTCTTTTTACATTCTGAAACATCAATTTGGCAAGAAAATATACTTGTTTTAGTGGTTCGGACAAAATTAGGTGTCAACACATAACATAAGTAATCAAGATAAATATCAGAAACATAACAAACTAAGAATAGAAAGGGCATAAAATTTGTATTTTACGAGCTTATCAAATACCCCCACACATAGCTTTTTGCTAGTTCTCGAGCAAAACAAAATCAAAATAAAGTAAGAAAATCTAATCTAATCCACTTTCGTAGGAAATCATGATGGCACTTAGCATGTGACACAAGCCTTTAAACCCCTAGGTGTCTTTAGTGGATGAGTTTAGTCTCGTGATGGTTTACTAGGATGATACCCACAAACATTGAAAACATATGAAAGACTAAAAAACAAAAAATAATAATTACAACTAATCCTTCCAATATAAATTAGATAAAATCAATGGATAGATCTTAGAAACTAGTCAATAGCTTAAAGAATTTCACAAAGAATCATACTTGAATGTATATGCTTTGAATTAAGCCAACATTAACATAACATATTTCAATCAAAATAATGCACATTCAAACTTAATCTCAACTTCTCACATGGGATGCTCTCATGATTTTCACTCTTTAAAGTAGTGGTAAAGTGTTTACACTCAATCAATATCATGAAAATAGTTCTACCATATGCTTGCTTGTTCACCTATTCTCCACTATTTAGATCATACAACCTCATGAATCAAGAGGTCTTTATTCAAGGTTGTAATGGGGCCAAGGAGTTGTAATGTGGTTAAAGAGTAAAAGATAAAGGATATCACAAAGGTTCCGAAGACTTCATAGAATTTAGAGACATAATAAGATTTTGCAAAGAAAAACTTTTCAATATTCCTTAGAAGCTCAAAATAACATAGGCTAAATTTTCATGTTGAGCCTTTGCTTCATTCTAACCAACTTTGTAACATCTTCTTCTTAAACCAAAAGTTCAAGAGATAATTCATTGTTTTCTTTCTTTATTTTTTTCAATTTTTTTTCAATATGGGAAATTATTTTGACAATGTTCCCTTTCTTTTTCTCTTGACTTTTGCCTTTCTCATTCCCCCACACTTATTTCTTATTTCTAACCCAAATTTTCAATAGATATCCCTTGCTTATGCAATATGTCTCAAAACATTATAATCATCTTTAGAATAAGGGTAAGGATATAAGTACATTTAGGCTAGGTAAAAGATTTGGTTACCAAAGAAATAGCTTATTCAATGTAGGCTCAAATTGGCTCACTAGAAGGATGTTCTCTTGGAACATTAATAAGGGATGGCTAATTTGGCATTGGTAAAAATCCTAATGCCTCTATCATATCCATTTTGTCATATGTATCAATACAGTCTCTAACGGTTTAAAGAAAGTTCTAGAGAAACATGTAATCATAAGAGCACACAAGAAAGAAATTAGATTGATATGTATAATGTATCAATCATATAGGCTCAAAACTCACAAGTATGTTTATATAAGTCAATATTCTGTCTAAACATGCTTCTTTCTCAATCAACATATCATATTAACATTGGCACATAAAGAAAATGATATCAAGCTCAATTCTCATGAAAATTCTTCTCACTAATAAACCATGTAGACACCTAATTTTGCCCGGACCCTCTAAATAAGGTAAGTTCTTCCTCTACCTTCCCGGAATGCGAAGAATCTCCCCTCATTCCACAGATGAGTCTCTAAGACTATGATTCAAAGGTCAAAATGAAAAAGTCAACCCATAAAAAGTCAACCTAAAAAAATTCAACCTCAAAAAGTCAACCACTAAAAAAGTCAACTCTCAGTCAAAATCAATATTAAAAGGTTAATTGAATAATGGTGAAGGAATTTTGGTGATCGGAGATTTACAATTGAAGATAGAGAGGTTTGTAGACACCTAATTTTGTCCGAGCCCCATAAACCAGGCAAATTCTCCTTTCAACTTCCCGAAACGCAAAGAAACTTCCACCATTCCACAGATAGGTCTCCAAGACTTCATTTCGGAGGTGAACACAAAAAGTCAACTCTAAAAAAGTCAACCTTGAAAAGTCAACCACTAAAAAGTCAACCCCCTCAGTCAAAATCAAGATTCGAATTTGAATTGAACAATGGTGAAGGAATTTTGATAATCTGAGGTCTACAACAAAAGATATAGAGTTTGGAAGATGGGTTGCAGAAATTCAGTGTAGAAAAATACTTAATTTGGCAAATTTGGGAAAAAGTGCGAAAACGATCAAATTGGACGAAATTGGAGGTCCCAAATGGAATAAGATCAGTAACTACGAATATTGGAAGGTCCAATCTTGACGCGGAGTTGAATGAAGAATTGGTTTGAAAGAAAAAGGGGAAAATAAGGATTTAATGAATAAATAAGAAATTCAAAAATTTGGGGAAAATTGCAGAAATGGCTTGATTTGGTAAAATTGAAGCCCCTATGTAACACCCTGTCCGGATAATCTACCTAAAATCCGGCAGAGTTTCCTTTCTATCTCAACGATAATCCTCCTGCAAATAACACTCAATTCATATCCTCAACCAGCAATATTCCTCAATACTATTATCACATATATCCATATATATTCAAAAAAAATTTCCATGATCAATTTATGCTCAAATCAAAACATATTGATCTATTGTCTCATATCTTCAAATATATACAATATATCCAAAAGTAAACCTATCTGAGCAAGGTTTACTAGATAAAAACATCAAAAGATCAAGACTTCAATAAATTTTTACTATGATGCCCACCACGTCACAATACTATTTGAAGCAGAGAATAGAGGAAGGTTGCAATCCCAACACCTAACTATCACCTGAAAATGAGAATATGAAATGGTGAGATATATGAATATCTCAGTGAGTAAACAACTTTTAAAACATTTGAAAACTATGATTATAATCCTTTAAAACATAATAGACATTTTCAAAATAAATAATAATAAAATCATAATGAGTAATTCAAAGACGTAGCAAAGTTTTCAAATGTATAACAATATTATAATATTAAATCAATGAATAAAATCTGTAAAGTAAATCAAGTTCCGTATAATTGGGCTCCAACTTTCTGTCCTGCATAAGAGTACATCCATGAAATAACTAAGCAATATCCATGTAGGCATACTAGTAGCTGGCCCCAAAGGCCAATACCACCATAGGACGCCCCAAAGGCATATGTGTCACTATGATGTGCCCCCAAAAGGCAAATATAATGGGATAGGGACTCTGGAGGTGGCTCCCACCACAAAGGCGTAGCACGCAGCTCCCATACCCCAGTATAATATCACGGAATAGGGACTCTGGAGGTGGCTCCCGCCACAAAGGCGTAGCACGCAGCTCCCGTATTCCGGTCTAATATCACGGAATGGGGACTCTGGAGGTGGCTCCCGCCATAAAGGCGTAGCACGCAGCTCCCGTATTCCAGTCAAGGAAATAATCTCATACATTAAGTCAGGTGTAGCCAAAACCATGTACGTCAAATTCTATGTAAAATCATATTTCATAAAATCAACCAACTTACTCGATATAATATTTCTTGAAATAAAACTACTTTAATAACAAATAAATTCATATGATTAAATATCGTATATACCTTTAATAAGTAAAATAAATATATATGCTAAAATATATATATATATATATAATTATAATTAAAGAAATTTCAAATAACTATAGTTGTCGTCTACTCACAATCCTTGAGATGATCTCACTGTACACCTCGACCTGAAACTTCGGGATCCATAGGTGACGTCGGATCTACGTGGCCTAGAGATTAACAATAATTAGTATCTATACATG
Source organism: Fremontodendron californicum (assembly GCA_030761205.1). NCBI lineage: Eukaryota > Viridiplantae > Streptophyta > Magnoliopsida > Malvales > Malvaceae > Fremontodendron > Fremontodendron californicum. The sequence goes on from JAULJL010000022.1 coordinate 11,550,937, forward strand.
CTCAAAGCATTACACAATTTTGAATGCAACTTAAGTCTCATAATCTTCCCTCAAGGTCAATACTAATTCCTCATACTCAAAACAACATATCCCAAATTTTTAATATCATTTCCATAATCATTTTCTCCAAATATTCAACTCCATATTCATGTCCTTATCAAATTCCTTTCTAGTATTCCATGCCTTAGAGATTTTCATAATCCATAACCATCAATAGTACTATAATAATCTTAAGCAATAAATTCCTTAATATCAAGTTAGATTAGAAAATCATAACTTGAGTTTGGCACCAATAAGTCTAATTTATGAAGAAAATAACTAACTTATACAATTAGAACAAGATTTTGATCAAATTTGATAAAACCCGAAACTATGCTGAAACAGGGATCAACACAGAACAGCCAACTTCACCGAATTGTATCTTTTTAACCGCTGATCGGTTTTGGGTGATTCAAAAACCAAAATTCTCATATTGAAGTCTAGTTTCTAGGAAAAATATCAAAAACATATAAACCCAACTGCGCCGAACCCAGAAAATCCAAACAGTAAGCATGCTCAGATTCCCTTGTTTTGCTTTTTCTTCCTATTTTCTTGTTCATGCTTTCAAATCCTTTTAATTCTTACCAAGTTGAGAAAAATTCATACTTAATAGATGGATTTCAGACCTTAACATGTTTATGGAGCAAAGATCTTAGCATGCTTAAGTAGAATATCTAAAGAAAATGAAGAATTTATCAAGAAACTAACCTTGGATGTAATTGTTGTTGAGATTATGGTGGAATACTTGAAGAGAAATTTGAGAGAGAGAGAGGATGGGAGTGGCCGGCTGCCACTTGAAGAAGAGAAGCAGAATTCTAGTGTTTTCGGGAGAGAAAGATGAAGATAAGTGATATTTTGTTTTGTTTTTGGGATAATTGCATATTAGTCCCTCAACTTTTTATAAATAACCATTTAGCCCCTAAACTTTTTTAATATGTTCATTTTGATCCTTTCTTCTTTTATTTCCTTCACTTATAACTTCTTACAAATTTCCAAGTTTGTCCTTAAAAATTTTCGGGATTTAACTTTACATGATTATACGTAACCTCGGTTGTTACAACTTACCCCCCTTAGAAAAATTTCGTCCTCGAAATTTACTTACGAACTTGATTGAACAAGTGAGAATATTGAGTCCGCATATCTTCGTCCCTTTCCCATATAGCTTCTTCATATGAATGATTCCTCCAAAGAACTTTCACTAATGGAATAGTCTTAGTCCTTAGAACTTGGTCCTTTCTATCCAAAATCTCAACTGGCTGCTCTTCATAAGTTAAATTTTCCTCAATTTCCATAGGCAAGTCCTTCAATATATGTGAAGAATCGAAAATGTACTTTCGGAGCATAGAAACATGGAACACATTATGAATTCATGACAATTCTTCTGGTAAGGACAATCTATAAGCAACTGGGCCAATCCGTTCAATGATCTCATACGGCCCTATATATCGAGGACCCAACTTTCCTCGTCTTCCAAACCGGATTACTCCCTTCCAAGGAGTCACTTTCAAAAATATCATATCACCAACTTCAAACTCTAAATCTTTTCTCCGATTATCTGCATAGCTCTTTTGTCAATCTTGAGCTATTTTTATCTTTTCCCGAATTACCTTAACTTTGTCTGCAGTCATCATAAAAATTTTTGGACCTAGTAATTTCCTTTCATCTGTATCATCCCAACACACTGGAGTTCTGCACTTCCTTCCATACAAAGCTTCAAACGGAGCCATGTCGATGCTGGACTGATAACTATTGTTATATGCAAACTCTGCTAGAGGCAAGTGTTCATCCCAGTTTCCTTTGAATTCCATAATACAAGATCTGAGCATATCTTCCAAAATTTGAATTGTCCATTCAAATTGTCCATCCATCTGAGGATGAAAAGCAGTACTAAACTTGAGTTTAGTGCCCATAGCATTCTGCAAACTTGGCCAAAATCGAGATGTGAATCGGGGGTCTCGATCAGATACAATTGATACTGGGGCACCATGTAACCTAACAATTTCGTTCACATAAAGTTTAGCTAGTCTTTCCATGGAAAAAGTCTTCTTGACTGGCAAAAGGTGAGCTGATTTTGTCAAACGATCAACAATCACCCAAATACTATCATAACCAGACTGTGTTCTTGGCAATCCCAAAATGAAATCCATAGCAATATCTTCCCACTTCCATTGAGGAATAGATAGGGGGTTCAATTTCCCAGAAGGTTTTTGATGCTCGGCTTTAATTTGTTGGCATACCAAGCATCTAGAAACAAACTCAGCTATGTCCCGTTTCATACCTTGCCACCAATAATGTTCTCTTAAGGTTCGATACATCTTCACACTACCTGGATGTAACGCATATGGTGCATTATGAGCTTCCTCCAAAATCACCTTCCGGAGTTCTTCATCCTGAGGCACACAAAGCCTATTTTTCATTATCAATACATCCTCATCTTTTATTTGAAAGTCAGTCCTCACACCATCATTTACTTCTTGCTTTAACTTTACCAGCATAGGGTCATTATTCTGTGCTTCACGTATCCAATCAATATGAATCGGTTTAACCTTCAAGTGGGTTATCAGGAGATTATTCTCAATAATCATCAATTCTAAAGGTAAAGACTTCAACTCATTTTGTAAGGGTTTCTGAATTGCTCGAATATGAGCAAGAGAACTAGAAGACTTTCTACTAAGAGCATCGGCCACTACATTGGCCTTTCCTGGGTGGTAGTCAACTACACAGTCATAATCTTTTATCAATTCCAACCATCTCCTTTGCCTCAAGTTTAATTCTTTCTGATCCATCAGATATTTCAGACTCTTATGATCAGTGTAGATTGTACATTTTTCTCCAAATAAATAATGCCTCCAAATTTTCAGTGCAAACACCACTGCCGCCAACTCCAAATCATGAGTGGGATAGTTTTGCTCATGCTGTTTCATTTGTCGAGAAGCATAAGCTATCACCTTCCCATGTTGCATCAAAATGCAACCCAAACCTCGCCTCGAGGCATCACTGTATTCCACAAAGCTTCCAGTCCCTGATGGTAGTGTAAGAACTGGTGCTGTGGTCAATCTACACTTAAGCTCTTGGAAAGCTTGCTCACATTTGTTAGTCCACTCAAACTTAGCATGCTTCCTTGTTAGTTTTGACAAAGGAGAGGCAAACATGGAAAATCCTTCCACGAATCTTCGATAGTACCCTGCCAATCCGAGAAAGCTCCTAATTTCTGTGACATTAGTGGGTCTTTCCCAAGCAACTACAGTTTCTATCTTTTGTGGATCCACAAAAATCCCTTTCTTAGATTTTACACTTGGAAAATTTAGCATAAAGTTGCTTTTCACGCATAGTCTGTAACACCGTTCTCAAATGACTTACATGATCATCCTTATTCCTGGAATAAACTAGGATGTCATTGATGAAAACAATAACAAACTTATCTAAGTAGGGTCGAAACACCCTATTCATCAAATCCATAAAGACTGCAGGTGCATTAGTTAGTCGAAAAGGCATAACTAAGAATTCATAATGACCATATCGAGTTCTAAAAGCAGTCTTTGGAATATTATATTCTTTAATCTTCAATTGATGATAACCCGATCTTAGGTCTATTTTAGAGAACAAACTTGCACCTTGCAACTGATCAAACAAGTCATCAATCCTTGGCAAAGGATACTTATTCTTAATGGTGACCTTGTTCAGTTGCCGGTAGTCGATACATAATTGTAAAGATCCATCCTTTTTCTTTACAAATAAAACCGGTGCTCCCCATCGTGAAGTACTAGGCCGAATGAAACCTCTGTCAACTAGGTCTTGCAACTACACTTTCAATTCCTTTAGCTCCGAAGGTGCCATTCTTTAGGGTGCCTAAGAAATAGGAGCACTGCCAGGGATTAAGTCGACAGTAAACTCCAATTCCCTGTCAGGGGGTAAACCAACCAATTTTTTTTTTAAAAGATCTCAGGAAACTCTTTGACCACAGATATAGTTTCCAACTTTGCCTCATGTATATCCTGGTTAATCACATAAGCAAGGTATCTGAATACCCTTTCTGCAAGTATCTATTGGCTGCCATCTTGGAGATAAGGCAAGAAGGTAAAACTTTCATTTCTCCTTGAAAGGTAAACTCTAAGTCTCCCGACTTCTTAAAAGTCACAGTTTTGGAAAAAAAACAATCTATTACTGCATTGTTTGCTACTATCGATGGAGCAAATTCTGATAGTTCACTGAATTTTTGCTCATACTCTACTACTGACATACCATCCTGTTTTAAATTCATAAACTCAGTCCATTTCTTTTCTCGCAAGGCCCGAAAATAGTATTTTTCTTCAAACTCTCTTCGAAAATCTGCCCAGGTTATGGCAGGACGTCCAGCATGCCTTTTACAATGTAGTTTTCCACCATGTGTGTGCATGATCCTCCAAAAATTGCACCCCACATAGTAAATTCATAGGCTCGGGAATCTGAAGAGTAATGGAAGTAGTCTCAAAATTTTTTTTTTTTTTGTACCCATGACCAGGCTAAATCTGATTCCAAAGACCCCGTGAAAATCTTGCAACCCATGTTCTTCAGAACTTTACAGTAATCAACTATCCCTTTTTTAGTAGGGGCAGTCAAAGCGGGAATTACTCTTCCCAAGGCTGCAACTGCCTTAACTAAATTAAGATTAGCTGCTGGGGGTGCTGCTAAGGGTGCAGCAACATAATATGAACCAGCAACTAAAGCTTGTCCTCTAATTTGCTCATCAATATTCACATTTCTATTCCTATCCCTATTTTGGGGTAGGGGATTGATTCTAGGCCTTCCTCTTTGACGCAGTGGCATCGTGTCTGATTTTTACACAAGTGACAGTATTTTAATATTTCAACAAACAGTTCCTAAGTCTACAGGACCTATAACCTTGCTCTAATACCAAATTGTAACACCCTGTCCGGATAATCTACCTAAAATCCGGCAGAGTTTCCTTTCTATCTCAACGATAATCCTCCTGCAAATAACACTCAATTCATATCCTCAACCAGCAATATTCCTCAATACTATTATCACATATATCCATATATATTCAAAAAAAATTTCCATGATCAATTTATGCTCAAATCAAAACATATTGATCTATTGTCTCATATCTTCAAATATATACAATATATCCAAAAGTAAACCTATCTCAGCAAGGTTTACTAGATAAAAACATCAAAAGATCAAGACTTCAATAAATTTTTACTATGATGCCCACCACGTCACAATACTATTTGAAGCAGAGAATAGAGGAAGGTTGCAATCCCAACACCTAACTATCACCTGAAGATGAGAATATGAAATGGTGAGATATATGAATATCTCAGTGAGTAAACAACTTTTAAAACATTTGAAAACTATGATTATAATCCTTTAAAACATAATAGACATTTTCAAAATAAATAATAATAAAATCATAATGAGTAATTCAAAGACGTAGCAAAGTTTTCAAATGTATAACAATATTATAATATTAAATCAATGAATAAAATCTGTAAAGTAAATCAAGTTCCGTATAATTGGGCTCCAACTTTCTGTCCTGCATAAGAGTACATCCATGAAATAACTAAGCAATATCCATGTAGGCATACTAGTAGCCGGCCCCAAAGGCCAATACCACCATAGGACGCCCCAAAGGCATATGTGTCACTATGATGTGCCCCCAAAAGGCAAATATAATGGGATAGGGACTCTGGAGGTGGCTCCCACCACAAAGGCGTAGCACGCAGCTCCCATACCCCAGTATAATATCATGGAATAGGGACTCTGGAGGTGGCTCCCGCCACAAAGGCGTAGCACGCAGCTCCCGTATTCCGGTCTAATATCACGGAATGGGGACTCTGGAGGTGGCTCCCGCCATAAAGGCGTAGCACGCAGCTCCCGTATTCCAGTCAAGGAAATAATCTCATACATTAAGTCAGGTGTAGCCAAAACCATGTACGTCAAATTCTATGTAAAATCATATTTCATAAAATCAACCAACTTACTCGATATAATATTTCTTGAAATAAAACTACTTTAATAACAAATAAATTCATATGATTAAATATCGTATATACCTTTAATAAGTAAAATAAATATATATGCTAAAATATATATATATATATATATAATTATAATTAAAGAAATTTCAAATAACTATAGTTGTCGTCTACTCACAATCCTTGAGATGATCTCACTGTACACCTCGACCTGAAACTTCGGGATCCATAGGTGACGTCGGATCTACGTGGCCTAGAGATTAACAATAATTAGTATCTATACATGCTCAAAGCATTACACAATTTTGAATGCAACTTAAGTCTCATAATCTTCCCTCAAGGTCAATACTAATTCCTCATACTCAAAACAACATATCCCAAATTTTTAATATCATTTCCATAATCATTTTCTCCAAATATTCAACTCCATATTCATGTCCTTATCAAATTCCTTTCTAGTATTCCATGCCTTAGAGATTTTCATAATCCATAACCATCAATAGTACTATAATAATCTTAAGCAATAAATTCCTTAATATCAAGTTAGATTAGAAAATCATAACTTGAGTTTGGCACCAATAAGTCTAATTTATGAAGAAAATAACTAACTTATACAATTAGAACAAGATTTTGATCAAATTTGATAAAACCCGAAACTATGCTGAAACAGGGATCAACACAGAACAGCCAACTTCACCGAATTTTATCGTTTTAACCGCTGATCGGTTTTGGGTGATTCAAAAACCAAAATTCTCATATTGAAGTCTAGTTTCTAGGAAAAATATCAAAAAAATATAAACCCAACTGTGCCGAACCCAGAAAATCCGAACAGTAAGCATGCTCAGATTCCCCTGTTTTGCTTTTTCTTCCTATTTTCTTGTTCATGCTTTCAAATCCTTTTAATTCTTACCAAGTTGAGAAAAATTCATACTTAATAGATGGATTTCAGACCTTAACATGTTTATGGAGCAAAGATCTTAGCATGCTTAAGTAGAATATCTAAAGAAAATGAAGAATTTATCAAGAAACTAACCTTGGATGTAATTGTTGTTGAGATTATGGTGGAATACTTGAAGAGAAATTTGAGAGAGAGAGAGGATGGGAGTGGCCGGCTGCCACTTGAAGAAGAGAAGCAGAATTCTAGTGTTTTCGGAGAAAAAGATGAAGATAAGTGATATTTTGTTTTGTTTTTGGGATAATTGCATATTAGTCCCTCAACTTTTTATAAATAACCATTTAGCCCCTAAACTTTTTTAATATGTTCATTTTGATCCTTTCTTCTTTTATTTCCTTCACTTATAACTTCTTACAAATTTCCAAGTTTGTCCTTAAAAAATTTTGGGATTTAACTTTCCATGATTATACGTAACCTCGGTTGTTACACCCTAGTTGATAAAGGATAAATAAACAGAAATATCCCAAGTCCCAGTTTGAAGTGGATCCCAAGGAAGAGCCGGTCGGAGAAAAAACAGAAAAACGAGAAAATTTTCGATTTGGAAAAGGGGAAAACAAAGTCGGAGAGGAATTCGATCATAAAAATTGGGCATTTTTGGACCAACTCCAATTCAATATATAACAAAAGCAGTGGAAAAAGAAAATCCGGAAATCGGACCCATTTTGAGTAAAATCGAGGTTTCGTAGGTTAAAGGGCAATCTTGGAAAATCCCAAAAAATAGAATCCGAACTAGAAAATTATGAAAACTTCCAGAACTTAGTTTTATATTTTATGGAACAGATTGGAGAAAGAAAATCCAGAATCGAAACTCAAATGAAAAAAGGCAAAGTTCGGGTGTAGTAACCCGAAATTTCAAGAGAATATTCCGGGAAACATAGAGAATGAGCTCAGAAAATTATGAAAACTTCCAGACATGAGTTTTATATTAAATGGAAGGGACTGGAGAAGAAAAATCCAGAATCGGTGCTCAAATAAAAAAAGGGCAAAGTTCAGGTGCACTAACTCGAAATTTCAAGAGAAAATTACGGGAAAAATAGGAAACCAACTCGAAAAATTATGAAAGCTTCCATATCTGAGTTTTATGTTTTTTGGAAGAGATTGGAGAAGCAAAATCCAGAATCGGAGCTCAAATGAAAAAATGTAAAGTTCGATGCACTAACCCGAAATTCCAAAAGACAATTCTAGGAAAAATAGGAAACGAGCTCGGAAAATTATGAAAACCTCTAAATCTGGGTTTTATATTTTTTGGAAGGTATTGGAGAAGAAAAATCTGGAATCGGATCTCAAATGAAAAAGACAAAGTTTGGGAGGCACTAAACTGAAACTTTAGAGAAAAATTCAAAAAATAAAGAATGAGCTCGAAAAAATGTGAAAACCTCCAAAACTAAGTTTTATATTGGATGGGATGAATTGGGAAAGAAAAATCCAAAATTGGGGTCCATTTGCAATTCAATTATGTTTGGGGGCCAAAATGTAATTTTACCGAAGAAACCGAAAAAGGCCATTTTGCAAATAAAATAAGAGGAATGGCCTGGAAATTTCCAAGCCATTTTCGGTCAGCTGCTAATTAAAGAGGGAGTGTGATTATCATGAATCAAATGGGCAAAGTTGAATAGCAATATGACATTTTTAAAAGGACAAGATTCTCCACTAATTTGCCTACATGGCATTTTAAGCCAACGGGAGGTCTCCAAATTGCAAAGCCATGTGAAGACCATGTGAAGGCTATGAGATGATGCCAAGTAGGATTAAAAATTCCACCTAGGAAGATATTTAATAGTAGGCCATATGATCTTGACAAGTGGCCTAGATATTTTGTAGAGATAGGAGACAAGGCTTAAAAGATAAGCAACTCCTCTACAATTAAAAGGGGGCAGCCAGCCAGCTTGAAAGAGGAGGGGAATTCATTTTTTTCTTAAGGCATTTCACTCTTGAGATAAAAGAAAGAAGAAAAATAAAAGAGAGGAGAAGAGAAGAATTTGGCAACTTTGATTTGGAAAGCAAAAGTTAGGTAGCTATCTCTTCCTTTCTTCTTGTTTAATGTTTTTCTTTGATGTTGTGATTCTTTTTCTTCTCTTTTTGTTCATGTGATTTGTTAACTTTTTGATGAATAAAAAGATTTTCAAAAATAAATTTTAAAGGTTTTCTATCCTTTATTCCTCATTCTTTATCAAATAACCAAGTTGACAAAAATTTTACATGTTTTCTTAGCATCAGCTGAAACTTGGAAAAAAAATTTGTGCTTGTTCTTGCTTGATATTTCTTGCTTGGTTGGTTGTGTTCATATTTTTCATCATGATTTATCTATTGTCATATGATTGTGGACTGTAAAATCATGAATTTCATGACATTTTAACTAGAATTTTGGCCAAGATCAACCAATGATCTCAAGCCAAAAACCCCTTGTCTCTACTAGTTGAGAGAGTGATAGTTTAGATTAGGTATTCTGACTTTGGGATTTTTTTTCACCACTCAACCATGGTCAAAATAAAATGATTTTTATATCACATGCAGTATTCATTTAGGGGATGCCATGGTATTTGTTTTTCATGATTTTTAGATTTTTTTTTATCATGGTTGAAAAAATGGCTTTTGACAAAGTAGTTTTTAACTCACTGTCTTGATTTTGGTAAAACTTCGGTCATAGTACCCTTGGTCCAAAAATTAAGCTGATTTTTTTCCATGGAGATCAACATGTTCTAGGTCTACCCTATTTTTTATAGATTTTTTTGAAATTTTTTCTAAGGGCAAAAAAATAGATTTTCAAAACTGCTAGTGGAAGTCAAAATTGTTTTTTTAGAACTAATAATTTTCTATTTTTGTTAAGATATTAAGAGGGGGCTGATTTGGGACATTAATTACTGTCTTAGGTTAATTTCCAAGTCATTTCAATCATAAAATTTGATTTTATAAATTCGGGTCAAGGGTGGTCAACCCGGATTTCAAAACTAGGAAAATAGAGCCTTTTAAAGGGGGTTTCGGCCATGAGGCCTTTTACATCCAAAAATTCAAAATTTTTAAATCTTGAAAATCCAATTTAAGTCTCTTCCAAAGGTAGTCAGATACCTTTTTAGGTATACGGGTGTCCTTACTTCAAGGAAGAAATATATCTTCATGCATTGCATATTTAAAAATGTTTTTACTTAATTTGGCATAAAAACGTATTTTTCGGTTTCCTAAGCATTTGGCGAGAATTAATTCCCAATCTTTGTCGGGTTTGTCGGAGAGGTTGGGAAATTATTCAATGCACGTGTTTATGGAATCGAAATGTATGGTTTTCGTTTTAGTCGAAACCATGTAAATGTCATATGAAAGAATTATTTTTCAAGCTTTGCCAGGTTTGCCGGGAAGCACGGTAATATTTTTCTACATATGCTATTCATATGATTCCTCACATGAATAATTCATTTCAAATAATGATATGTGCATTTGATATTGTAAATATTTCATGATGATGTCATTTTGTGATTTTGCTATGTCAAGCATGCCATGTCACCCATTCACATTCCATGTCATTCATGCCATGTCATTTATTTACATGCCATGTCATTCATATTTCCATGTCATCCATATTGTCGAACCTAAAAAAATAACAAGTCTCATCGCGAGACATTACTCATTAAGTGTGACATTAGGGAAAACAGAGGAAAAGACGACTTAATTTCTCTTGAAATAAAATGAGGGTTTGAAAACAACCTCAAAAAGGATGGAGTCGCTACCAATCTTTTTTTGGCTAGGTGTGATCGGCCACCTATTAAAACCGATTTTATAAAATATTTTAAAATTAATTAAAACATTTTTTAAAACCAATTTCGAATTCTGCGCTTTTAAACCAGAGAAATCAAAGAAGCGGGTTCGGGAGTCGGTTACGTACGGGGAAGGATTAGCATCCCTACAATGCCCGTATAAAATAGTACCTTATTAATCGTGTGTTATCTCGAGTCTCGGTAAAAGTCGATTTTGAAATTGACATTTTAAAAGAATTCCCATTTTAAAGAAAAAGAATCCCATTTTTAATTTGAAAATGATGAGGAATTCATTAGTACAAAATTTTTCGATATTCCCCGACAAACCCGAAAAAACATAGGGATTTTTTTTATTTGAAAAATCTCTAAATCACTCTTTTTTTGAAAGAAAGATATTCCGTTGTTAATTATAATTGATGATATCCTCCTCGGCAAACCGAGCAGAGAACTCATGAATTATTTTAACTCGGGAATAACCTTGTTTTGAAAAGCATGATTATCTTTATTGCATTAGAAATCATTTTTAAAAAAAGATGATTATGAATATGCAAATCATTACTAATGACATGAAAAAAGAGTGAATGACATGGCATATGGATTAATGACATGGCAAAAGCTAGATGACATGGCATAATCTAAATGACATGGCAAAAGAATTAATAACATGGCATGCTTGACATGGCATAATCTAAATGACATGGCAAAAGAATTAATAACATGGCATGCTTGACATGGCAACATCTAGATGACATGGCATAATCTAAATGACATGGCAAAAGAATTAATGACCTGGCATGCTTGACATGGCAAAATCTAGATGACATGGTATAATCTAAATGACATGGCAAAATCTAAATAACATGGCAAAGGAAATTATGACAAGACAAAAACATAAAATGACATTATCATAGAATATCCATGTTTATATCATAACCAAGATAACAACATGAAATTTAAATCAAAGCAATGACATCACTAAGAAATATTCATACATATGGAATTTACATGACTAAGATAGCAAAAATTAGATATCATGGAACATGCATGAACATGAAAAATGCAATGCATGGAAATGTATTTCTCCCATGAAGCAAGGACATTCGTATACCTAAAAAGGTATCCGACTACCTTTGGAAGAGACCTAAACCCTAAAGTCAAAAAATCCAACTAGTGCAACCTTTAATTTTCCACAAGCATGCTCAAAAGAGCTTGGCTTTGAGCCATTGATTGGCTTAAGTCAAAAATTAAGTGGGGAATGTAGAAATGCATGAACTACCAGCAATGAAAATAACCTAAAGTTTAAATGTCATGGAAAATGACATCTCATATGAAAAATGACCTAATATTTAAATGACATAGAAAAATGTCATGGCATAATAAAAATAACCTAATATCTAAATGTCATGGAAAATGACATGTCATATGAAAAATGACATAAAAATGTCATGGCATATGAAAATAACCTAATATCTAAATGTCATGGAATATGACATGTCATATGAAAAATGATATAATATTTAAATGACATAGAAAATGTCATGGCATATGAAAATAACCTAATATCTAAATGTCATGGAAAATGACATGTCATATGAAATTAAATAATATTTAAATGACATAGAAAATGTCAAAATGTCAGGGCATATGAAAAAAAATCTAATATCAAAATGTCATGGAAAATGACATGTCATATGAAAATGACCTAATATTTAAATGACAGAAAATGTCATGGCATAATGAAAATAACCTAAAGTTTAAATGTCATGGAAAATGACATGTCCTATGAAAAATGACCTAATATCTAAATGACATGGAAAATGTCATGGCATAATGAAAATAACCTAAAGTTTAAATGTCATGGAAAATGACATGTCATATGAAAAATGACCTAATATCTAAATGACATGGAAAATGTCATGGCATAATGAAAAATGACATGGCATGTGAAAAATGACCTAATGCCTAAATGACATAGAAAATGGCATGGCATAATGAAAAATGGCATGGCATAAATTAAATAAATGTCATGACATATGGATGAATGACATGGCATGTGAATGAATGACATGGCATTTTCGAGACATGACAAAATCTAATTATGGCAACATGAATATAAAATGACATCAACATGGAATATTCATGGACATAGAATTTTCATGTGAGGAATCATACAAATAGCATATATCGGAAAATATTACCACACTCCCCGGCAAACCTGGTAAACCTCAAAAAAAATTCTTTCTTATGATATTTATATGATTCGGAATAAAACAAAATCCAATATCTTTCAATTTCATAAACACGTGCGTTGAAGAATTTCCTAACCTCCTCGGCAACCCGAAAAAGATTAAGAACTAATTCTTGCCAAATTTTTAGGAAATCGAAACACACGTTTTATGTTAAATTAAGATTTAAAACATTTTAAAAAATGCAATGCATGAAGATGTATTTCTTCCTTGAGGTAAGGACATCCGTATACCTAAAAAGGTATCCGTCTACCTTTGGAAGAGACTTAAATAGGATTTTCAAAATTGAATGATTTTGGGCTTGGATTTAAAATATAAAAAAATGGAATTTTTGGATGAAAATGGCCTCATGGCCGAAATCCCTTCCCTTTAAAAGGCTCTATTTTCCTAGTTTTGAAATCCGGGTTGACTACCCTTGACCTGACTTTTATAAAATAAAATTTTATGATTGAAATGACAAAAAATAAACTAAAGACAGTAGCCAAAGCCCCAAATCAGCCTCCTCTAATTATCCTAACAAGAACAGAAAATTATTATTTCTTGAAAACAAATCTGACTCTCACAACCAGTTTTGAAACCCGATTTTTTTACCTTTTTAGAAAATTTCAAAACAATATGAACAAATTAGGGGAGACCTATAACATGTTGATATACATGGGAAAAAATTAGCCTAAGTTTTGGAGCATGGATACTATGACCGAATTAACCAAAATAGAAAAATACTATTTCTAAAAAAACAACTCTGACTCTCACAGGCAGTCTTGAAAATCAATTTTTTTTTCCTTCAAAAAACTTCAGAAAAATCTGTAAAAGTTAGGGGAGACCTATAACATGTTTATATACATGGGAAAAAAATCAGCTTAAACTTTTGTTATTTTTGTAAAGAATAAAAAGAAAGGGAAAAACCTTTTAGAAACTTTATTTTGAAAACATTTTATTCAACAAAGAAAGTGAACAATCACATGAAAAAGAAGAGAAAAAGAACATGAATTCCTAGTAAATAATTGAAAAAGAAGAGAAGAAATAGCTACCTAGATGAGCTTTCCTTCCAAGCTTCTTTTTTTTTTTCTCTCTTTTTTCTCCTTGAGAGATTTTCTTCTTTGCTCTTCTTTTTTCTTCTCAGGAGTGTAGTGTAAATGCCTTTCACAAAAATGAAATCCTCCTCTCTCTTGAGTTGGCCAAACCTCCTTCTTATGAGAGTGTGCTCATCTTTTTTTTTTTAGCCTTTAGTCATGCTTTGCATGCTCTCCCAACATCCTTGTCACATGGCTAATTCTTGTCCCCTCTTTGCATGATGCTTTCCTTAACTTAAAGGTTCTTATCCTCTTTTTGCATGATGTTTTCCTTAAATTAAGGGTTTTATAACCTCTCATTGGCCAATAATGCCATCTAGATTATTCTTGTCTCCTATCTCTACAAAATATCTAAGCCACTTGTCATGATCATATGGCTTACTATCAAAATATCTTCATAGGTAGCATTTTTAATCCATTTGGCATCATCACATAGCCTTTGTCGCAACCTAAAAAAATAACAATAACAAGTCTCATCGCAAGACTTTATTATTCGTTAAGCGTGACTTTGGATAAACAGAGGAAAAGATTACTTAATTCCTCTTGAAATAAAATCAACGGTCGAGGGTATGAAAACGGCCTCGTAAAAAGACATGGAGTCGCTACCAATCTTTTTTAGCTAGGTGTGATCGGCCACCTATTAAAACCGGTTTTATAAAATACTTTAAAATTAATTAAAAGATTTTTAAAACCAATTTCAAGTCTGCGTTATAAACCAGAGAAAATCGAAGAATCGGGTTCGGGACACGGTTACGTGCGGGGAAGGATTAGCACCCCCACAACGCCCGTATAAAATGGTACCTTATTAATCATGAGTTATCTCAAGTCTCGGTAAAAAGTTGGTTTTTAATTTAGTATTTCAAGTTAATTCTCAATTTTATGAAAAATAATTATATTTTTTAATTAAAAATGATCCGACATTTATTAATTCAAAATTTTCCTATATTCCCTGACAAAATCGGCAAAATATAGAAATTTTTATTCATTTGAAAAACTTTTCGAATCATTCTAATTTTTTGAAAGATATTCCTTTATTAATGATAATTGATGATATTCCCTCTAGCAAACCCAGTAGAGAACTCATGAATTATTTTAACTCGGGAATATCTTTATTTTTATTGAAAATCATTATCTTTCTCAAAACATTTAAAAATATGAACATGAACATGTATGACATAAATAAAATGACATGGCAAAGTCTAGATAATATGATGCAACCTAAATGATCTGATATAATTTAAATGGCATAGTATATTCTAGGTGAAATGAAAAATCCTAAGTATCATGGGATATTCTAAATGAGATAAAATGGTTTAAATGACATGGCAATTTTAAATGACATGGCATATTTTAAATGACATGGCATATTATAAATAAAATAACCTAAATGACATAGAATATGATCTAAATAACAAAAAAATGACATGAAACATAAAATAATGTTATCATAAAATATGCATGAAAATAAAATAAAAAATGCATGAACATAGTATATGCTAAATAATGTGACAAAAATAAATGAC
This sequence comes from Fremontodendron californicum, assembly GCA_030761205.1. NCBI lineage: Eukaryota > Viridiplantae > Streptophyta > Magnoliopsida > Malvales > Malvaceae > Fremontodendron > Fremontodendron californicum. The sequence continues at coordinate 11,566,497 of JAULJL010000022.1, forward strand.
TAAATAAAAAAAATATGGGATATCATGAAATATTCAAAATCATATGGCAAACAATATAAGATCATAAAATGTGAATCAAAATAATAATAATACCATGGAAAATATCATAGCAAAAATCACACATTTAAATAAAATGCATGAACATGGAAAATGCAATGCATGAAAATGTATTCTTTCCTCTAAATAAAGAAATCCGTATATCTAAAAAGATATCCGGCTACCTTAGGAAATATGTCAAATTAGATTTTCCAAAAAAACAAAACTTTGTGATTGTTTGAAAACAATTTTGAGGAAAAACTTGAATAAAAACTAAAACCCTTACCAAACCCTTTTAAAATGGCTCTAATTTCCTAAGTTTAAAATCCCGGACTTAACTACCCTTAACCCGAGATTTATAAAATCATTTTTAAAGTTTAAAAAGGCTTAGAAACTACCCTAAGACAGTAGCTAAAGCTTCTAACCAACCCCCTCTAAATGCCTTAGCCAAATTCAACCATTATTTCTCTTTTGATTTCAAATCAGCCTCTACTGTCCGGTTTTGTCACACGATTTTTTTTTCTACTTTTAAATATTCCAAAAAATCTAAAAAAATACTGGAGACTCAAAACATGTAAAACTACACAAGAAAAAAATGGCTTAATTTTCTGATTAAAGATGACTGCCCAGAAAAATCAGAGAAGTTCGAGTACTGGGTGAAAAAAACTATTTTGTCAAAATACATTTTTTGTCTTTGATAAATTCATTCAAAAATCAAAGTAGAAATTGTTGGAGGTCATCCTAAAGACCTAAGGATAGTAGCTAAACATTTAAAAACCTTGGACAAAAATTGGCTAAGTAAAAAAAAATAAATCACAAAGGTAGAATAATCTATTTGACAACTCCTCAATTTTCCACAAGTATGCTCAAGTGAGCATGACATTGAGCCATTGATTGGCCTAAGTCATAAATCATGTGGTAATGAAATGGAATGCATGAACATACAGCAAATGAAATGTATGAAATGCATGGTCTAAAGGTCTAAATGGTAAAGAAAATGCATGACAATTCAAAATAACCTAAATACCTATCATGAGTTTGCATGGCAATAAGTGTTATCCTAACTTAATATGCATGCAATGCTTGATAATGCAAATATGACTTGGACCTAATATGTTATGAATATGCATGAAAATGCTAATGTAACCTAAGACCTAAGTAGCATAGCAATGCATGGCAATACCAATATGATTTAAGACTCAATATGCATGGCAATACCAATATGGCCTAGACCTAAAATGTAATGAACATGCATAGCAATACTATGAACATACAATGACCAATGAAACTAATGCTAATGCTGGAACAAACAGCAACTAATACACAATTTCAAAACATGATAATGCAAAGCATGTTACCTAAACAAAATGCAAATGCATGATAAGGCAAGGGATGCATGAAGAGGTCGAATATGGTTACATGATACTCTAATGCAATCCTATCTAGTAAATGACACAAGTACATGACAAATCATATCAAGATGCATAATGTCATGACATTTTCACAAAGATATGACATAATAAAATCAAAATACACAAGCTCATGGCATGGAGATGCAAACAAGTCAAGAAGCAAGATGAAAATGCACATGCAAGGCATATCAACATGGAGTATCCGAATGGCCATATGAAAAATATGAAAAATGCTAACATGTTTATAATATAAGACATGAAAGATGAAAAATGCACAATATGACTCCAATAGACAACAAGGCCGAATCTTCAAGGAAAACATATTAAGCATAGAAATGAAATATAGAAACAAATATAGCATAGAAAATAATGTAAAGAACATATATAAAATTAAACATAGACATCAAAGCAAATAACAAGCAAAACTAGTAAATAAAACAAGGAAAGTTAAGCTCCATGATTGGTATAAAATGGGCATAGCCTCTCACCTAACCATAACCATTTGGTCTTGCCAAGATCATGAAGCTTTTCCATTTCAAAAATCAGAAAATAAACCATGCTAAACAGCAAAATTAAGGTGAGCTTCATGGTAGGTAAAAATGGGCATAACCTCTCCCCTAACCATGGTCACTTGGTCTTGCCAAGATCATGTAGCCATTTCAACCTTTTTGTTTCATCTTTTGTAAAAAAATCAGAACCTTCGAATACTCTAAAAAAACCTTCTAAAAATCATTTTCCACAACAACATGCAAGGAAGAAAGAAAAAGAAAACCAAGGCAAGCAAACATGCCATATTCGGCCAAGCATAAAACCATGTAAAAAAAATTTGTTTTCCACCATTTTGATGAAGAAGAAGAGATGAAAACTTAAGTAAACATTAAAAAACTTTATTTCTATGAAAAATGTAGTAGGAAAACAAGATAGAAAATCAAGAAAACACCATGGAAAACAAGAAGAAAGTTATGCTAGAGCTTGGTAGAGATGACTACCTTCAAGCTCTCTATTGAAAACCTTTTTTTTTCTTTCAAAACCTTTTTCTTTGCTAAATTAGCTACTGACTTCAACCAAAAAACATATGAAAAAATGAAATCAGCCCCCTTCCCTTAGCCTTGGCCGAATGGCCTCTCCACCATTTGATGGAATTTGCACATGTTTTCCTCAAATCTTGGCCCTTAGATTAAGATATTTTGATGAAAACATAAAAATGTCATCTTGCCAATTGATAGAAGCCTTTAATGTGTGTACTCAGCCCTTGTAGTAACCTCAGCCCTTAGATGCAAAAGAGGACCAATCCATGCACTGCCTTGCTTGCCCCCTTGAGTGCCTACCCTTGGATGAGTTGTACTCTTCCATTCTTGGTCATTGGATGAGGACAACATAAAAATGACATCTTGTAGATTAAATCCAGCCCTCAACATGTATACTCAGCCCTTGTAGATGGCCTAAGCCATTGGATGAAAAGAGACAATCCCATGCACTCCCTTGCTTGACCGAATGAATGCTCACCTTTGGATGAATTGTGCTCATCTTTTTTCTTCCATTCTTGGCCATTAGATGAGGGTTCTTTCATGAAAAATAAAAAATGTCATCTTGGCATTTAAACTTGGCCATTGGATGGTGCATTCAACTTTCCTATAAGGCACCTAAGCTATTGGATGAAGGGGGGACTATTTGCAAGGTGTTAGTGGTAGCATGTGGCTTGATAGTGACTAAGGAATTAAATTGTTCAAGCTTCCTTCTCCTCCTCTATGATGGCTGACCAAAGGAAGAAAAATCCCGGCAATTCCTTATTCTTTCATATTTTTCTCAATTAGAAATTTGCCCTTTTTTGGTTTCTTCGATGAAATGACCTTTTTGCCCCTCGGACCTAAATAAATAGCAAACAGACTTCAAATTCAAATTTTCTTTTTTCAATATTTCCAAAATAATAAAAAATTGATTTATGAAAGTTTTCAAAATACTTCGAGTTATTTACTATTTATTTCGGATTTATTTCTAAAGTTGCCCATTTTATGCACCCGAACTTTCCCTTTTTTAAACGAGCTCCGAATATAGATTTTTCTTCTCCAATCTCTTCCAAATAATTTAAAAATGTGATCTGGAAGTTTTCATAATTTTTGGAACTTGTTTGCTATTTTTTCGGGATTTATCTGCTTGAATTACTATATAGGGGACCCGGGATTTGGCCATTTTGCAAACGAACTCCGAATCAAGATTCTCTTTTGCCAATCTCTTCAAAATGATTTAAGAATGAGATTTACAAATTTTCAGAATTTTTGGAACTCGTTTGCTATTTTTCTGGATTTATCCCGTTGAATTTTTGTATAGTGGGCCCAGGATTTGGCCATTTTGTAAACGAACTCCGAATCAAGATTTTCTTTCTCCAATCTCTTTGAAATAATTTAAGAATGAGATTTGCAAATTTTCAAAATTTTTGGAGTTCATTTGCTATTTTTCCCATATTTTCCAATTTTGCCATTTTGCTTGTGAAACCCGATTTTGCTTAAAACAAGTCCGATTTTCAGATTTTCTTCAAACTGAGCCTTGGGCTATCCTTGTTTAATCATTCCTCATCAATTAGGGGCTTTATTCCTACCGAATCGGGCCATTTCTGTAATTTTTCCAAATTTCACCGAAATCCACCAAAAAATCCTAATTCTCAGTTTTCTTCTGAATTGATTTTTCTATCAGTTTTTCTTCCAAGTGGCTTCTCCATTACCCGTAGTCAGTGCTTATCTTTCATTTGGGACCTTTAATTCTGACCAATTTGATCGTTTAAGCACTTTTCCCCAAATTTCCCGAACTAGGGTTTCTTTCGTAACCCAACTTCCGAACTCCATATCTTTCAATGTAGACCTCGGATTATCAAAATTCTTTCATCATTTTTCAATTGAACCTCAAATCCTGATTTTGAAAGTGGGTTGACTTTTTCAAGGTTGACTTTTTTGGTGTTGACTTTTTTGGGGTTGACTTTTTTGAGTTTGACTTTTTCTGTCTACTTTCTTAGATTAAGTCTCGGAGTACCACTTGCAGGATGAGAAAAGCCTTTTAGCATTTCAAACATCAATTTAGGAAGAAAACGTACCTGATTTAGGGGTTCGAACAAAATTAGGTGTCTACAGCTGCCCCTTTTTGGCTATTGCTGAGAATCAGGAATCAGGAAAAGATAAACAAACACTAATTTTGTCCGATTAGTGAAATTCATGTGAAGAGAAGCGAAAAAGAGTTTTTTTTTATTTTTCATCATTTTTTCATTTTTTTTAATAATATTTTTTTTTTTGAAAAAGCTGTAAATTGAAGATTTTGTACTTAAATTGAATTCCCTGACTAATCAAGGCTCGACCCATCTTAAGGAAATGAGTTCGATTTGAAAAAGAAAAAATTATGCCCGAAGGTCTTAAAAATAGTGCCTAGAGGTCTTAAAAATAGTTCCCGAAGGCCTTACCCGTGATTCGAAAAATTATGCCCGAAGGTCTTAAAAATGGTGACCGAAGGCCTTACCCGTGATTTGAAAAAATATGCCCGAAGATCTTAAAAATGGTGCCCGAAGGTCTTACCCACATGGATGAAATCGAAAATTGAAAAAGATCTGGATGAAACCAGAAAATTGAGATAACATGGGTGAAACCAAAAATTTGAAATCGATCTGGATGGAACCAGAGGTTAAAGGCATGGGTGAAACCAGAAATTTGAAAATGATCTGGATGGAACGAGAAATTTGAAAAGCATGGGTGAAACTAGAAATTTGAAAATGATCTGGATGGAACCAGAAATCTGAAAAGCATGGGTGAAACCAGAAATTTAAAAATGATTTGGATGGAACCAAAAATTTGAAAAGCATGGGTGAAACCAGAATTTTGAAAAAGATCTGGATGAAACCAGAGATTAAAGGCATGGGTGAAACCAGAAATTTGGAAATGATCTGGATGGAACCAGACATTTGAATAAGATCTGGATGAAACCAGAGATTAAAGGCATGGGTGAAACCAGAAATTTGAAAATGATCTGGATGAAACCAAAAATTTGAAAAGCATGGGTGAAACAAGAGATTTGAAAAGATTTGGATGAAATCAGAGATTAAAGGCATGGGTGAAACCAGAAATTTGAAAATGATTTGGATGGAACCAGAAATTTGAAAAGCATGGGTGAAACCAGAAATTTGAAAAAGATCTGGATGAAACCAGAGATTAAAGGAATGGGTGAAACCAGAAATTTGAAAATGATCTGGATGGAACCAAAAATTTGAATAAGATCTGGATGAAACCAGAGATTAAAGGCATGGGTGAAACCAGAATTTTGAAAATGATCTGGATGAAACCAGAAATTTGAAAAGCATGGGTGAAACAAGAGATTTGAAAAAGATTTGGATGAAACCAGAGATTAAAGGCATGGGTGAAACCAGAAATTTGAAAATGATTTGGATGGAACCAGAAATTTGAAAAGCATGGGTGAAACCAGAAATTTGAAAAAGATCTGGATAAAACCAGAGATTAAAGGCATGGGTGAAACCAGAAATTTGAAAATGATCTGGATGGAACCAAAAATTTGAATAAGATCTGGATGAAACCAGAGATTAAAGGCATGGGTGAAACCAGAAATTTGAAAATGATCTGGATGAAACCAGAAATTTGAAAAGCATGGGTGAAACCAGAAATTTGAAAAAGATCTGGATGAAACCAGAGATTAAAGGCATGGGTGAAACCAGAAATTTGAAAATGATCTGGATGGAACCAGAAATTGAAAAGCATGAGAAATTAACCTGAAAGATTTGAGAGAGGATGCAAATGCTTCATTGTGTAAATACAAATATGTTGGTTTGATGCAAATGCTTCTTGAAATGATACAGATGTCTTGGATCGATGCAAATGCATCTGAATGCAGATGCAGATGTCCCTACGAATCATGTTCATGTAAGTGGTTCATGAATGGTGTAATTACAGCTACAATGAAGATGCAATGACCCTAGAAATGATGCACTTGCTTGAGATGATGCGAATGCAAATATCTATGAAGGATGTACTTGTAAAGATAGAATGCAGATGCTCATGGAATAGTGCAAATACAAATATTCATGAATTATGCAAATGCTTGATGACACGGTGCAGATCCAAAGCTTAATAAATAGATGAATGCTCATGAGTGATGCAAATGCCCCTGATCATTTTTCTAGATTTTGGCTTAGCCTTTCCAATTCATTTTTCCTCTTCAAATCAGAGCATATCTTCAATTCATTTTTCAATCTTTGGCTATTCTCTTTGCCCCAACAGTTTTCAAACTCTTACTAACAGAAGTCTACTTGTCGAGTTCTATTTCTTCTTCTCATATTTGGAAGTCAAGGTTAACCCTAATAGTTCCACACCTAGTTAAAAAAACCCTTATCTCATGTTAACATCAAAAATGGGTATTTCAAAAATATTTTTATTTTCCCTTTCTGAAATTTTTTTTTCTTATTTAATGAAAACTTCTGAGTCAAAAAGTTTAACCACACAGTGTATAATGTACAAATCTTTTGAAGACTGATGATCATTGTTAGAAAATTTCCTAAGTGTCAATTTGGGTTTTTCAACTTGAATTGACAAGGCTTGGTACAACATGATTTTGGTTTTTCCAAGAAAACTTCACAAAAAAAAAAATATATGTCCCTTCTAGGCTCACAAATGGAACAAATTTTATAAATCACGAATTCATTGAGAACCAAACAAATTCAACATTCTTTTAGTTTCCATATCAAGGTATTTTGACAAGCGTCAAGATTGGCTGGGATGTTTAAACTGGAAAGTTGATTTTGGCGAAAATTTTCAATTTTTGAAATCAATCATCCAAATGAGAGTTGACAATTTACGATGTTCAAGAATTCCTAGATGTTCCTCGATGACCACTTCTTTAAGATGATCTTCTCTTTTGTGGTATCGGCACTATCATAGATGGCATCAGAAATTCCCGTTTTACTCTAGACCACCCGTTTTTGGGTTTTCGCCCTAGAGTTCCATTCTCTCCAAAAAAAACTTTCTCTTTCTCTTTCTCTTTTTTTTTTTTTTTTCCTTTTTTCATTGTTTTATCATGCATTTGAGAATTCTAAATTCTTCCTTAGTGAAATGATAATTCAATGAGATGGGATAAAATCTGAGGAAAAAACCCTTCAAGTTAAATTTTCATGCTTGATCAAAATGGAATTTTAAAGCACGTAATGTAGGCCATGGCTCAAGATTCAGAAAGAAAGGATAAATAGGCCCAAAATATGTGTTTGAGGGTAATCAGATCAAGGATCATTTCTTGAGGAGGATTCTTTTTGAAACATTTATCCCTTTTTGGACATTTCATTCCTTTTTGACTTTTGGCTCTTTTTCTTCTTGCTTTTGGCTTTCATTTGCCATACTTTTTCACATTTTTTTCTTTTGTTTTTGTTGGCTTTCATTTCGCCATCTTTTCTTTTTCTTTGACAGAGTGAGCCCGTATTTATTCGGGGTTCCATTTGCTTTGTATCTGTCTTTGAGCTATGACTCATTTTTTCATGATCTTTGAGAAGATCTTTCCTCGTATTTGCCCCCCAGTGTAGAGGGTAATCCTTGATCAGGGTTTAAAGAAGAAAGAATTCTTTTGGCTCAAAAGGGGTGACTATGGATAATTTCTATTTTTGTCACAGGGACATGAAAGATGGCCATTTCTCATGTCAAGCACGAATATTCACATTGAAAAGCAATCCCCAGGGGAAATAGATATTCAGAATTTCATTTTGCACTTTGGAATCATCCGAATTCTCATATGCATGATATCACAAAAAAATTTTCGCATGCCCTAATGATTCATGCGTTAGTCCATCCTTTTTCACCATATAACCATCATTTTCACATATGATGCCCCAGTTTGATTAACCATGAGAATTCGTATCAACGAGGAACATAGCAAGTCTAGGTCTATTTTAAAAAGGCTGAGTTTCAAATATGAGTTCTTTGAAAGGACAAGGAAAATACGACCCAAAAACGGGTTTTATCTGGGACATGGGATAATCTAATTTAATCATTGTGCCCCAGGGTGTCAATCATGAAGTGATGTTTGGGTAATTAGTGTTTTGTGGTTATTGGTAAAGGTCATGAATGGTTTTAGCACAATCTTGACATACACCAATTTACCAAAATCTAGATTCTTGAAAGAATATCTCATTTGTTTGAATTTCAAGGAATTCGAAAAAATTTCAAAAAGTTTGTTCCTTTTCATGGCCTAGACTAGGATTTACATCTTTGCTTATTCTGCAATGACAATGGTTTATGAAGTTTAATCAATCATATTCTTTGAAGCATTAGGTCTTTCAAGTTCTTAGTTTCAGGGATTTAGACATATGGAAATCCCAAAAGAGGGAAGGTATTGGGTCATTTCTAACAATGATCATCAATATTCTCAAGACTATCCTTTATTAGAACCTCCTTAATGCTTGTTTTTGCACATTCAAATTATTGTTAAAACACAACAAACATAAAAACATTCAAAATTCATTTATTTCATGGGGATGTTAACATAAGACAAGTGTTTTCATCATGAGGTATGAAACTAAATGCATAAAAACCTCCCCTTAACATGTTCTCCCTAATTCAAACTGGCTATTCCTCGATACTCTTTTCAACCTTTCCATCTTCTTCCCCTATTATGGCATCCACAATGATCTCATCATTCCCATTCAATAGATTCTCCATGCTATCTGACCTTTGTTTCTTCCCTATATCTAACTGTTCTTTATTGATGAGTGCTTGAACCTTCCGTTTCAGACATAAACAATTTTCTATGGAATGTCCCCGAATCCCAGAATGATAATCACAATATGCATTCTCGTATGGGGGTTGGATAGGCTCCACTGGAACTTTAGTGAGGAGTTGCTCTTCGACCAGCTGGGGTAATAGTTCAGAGTAAGACATGGGGAGTGGCTCAAACTGATCTCTTTTTCGTATATTCTTCGGTTTCCTCTAGCTGACAAAAGGTTGAAAAATTATTGGATTCTGAGAGGCCATCGGGTATAAGTATGAACCCTGGGATACATAATTCGTAGAAGGACAAGGTGGTTGGTATGAAGTAGAAGGAATATACGGGCAAAGTCTCCCATAGCTTGGACATCTTCCTCTTTCTTTTTGGGCGTCTTGTTTCTCTCTGCATTAAATGTTTCATCTCCTTCGAGTTTCCCAGCCTTGATAGCATTTTCAATCATTTCCACGGAGATTACCGAATCCGAAAAATTCTTCGTGGTGTTGCCAACAAGTCTATCGTAGTATGGGGCCTGTAGTGTATTCATAAAAAGGACAGTGGTTTCTTTCTGAGTTAAGGATGGTTGTACTTGGGTGGCCATGTTCCTCCACCTCTAAGCATACTCTTTGAAGCTTTCAGTAACCTTTTTCTCCATATTTTGCAAGGTGAGACGGTCAGATGTCATGTCGGTCACATGCTTGTACTGGTTTAGAAAAGCCCTGGCCAAATCATTCCAAGAGCGATTTTGATCCTTGTTCAACTAACTATACCACCTAATTGTGGACCCGCTGAGGCTATCCTGGAAGCAGTGAATCAAAAGCTTATCACTATCTATGTGACTTGCCATCTTTCGCCAGAACATGGTGATGTAGGTTGATGGATCGATCGTCTCGTCATATTTCACAAAGTTAGGGACCTTGAATTTAGGAGGAATGACTAAATTGAGGACCAAGCATCGTTCTTTAGCATCCACACTCCCGAATACGTCTGTATTTTCTACTGCCCGGAGCCTTTCATCTAGCAACTGATATTTCCCTTGAGAATCTGACAACTCAGCCTCGTTCGAATCAACCATCTTCAGTTTTGCTTGTTTAGCTGGATCATGTAAATTCAGAATGTTGCTGGGATTAACTGTATTCTGGCCATTTAACATCATGACCTCACTCTGACCCTCTTGTGCCTCTAACCCTTCTCTGGAGGCCAAGTTTTCAGTGTATCCCTTTCCCTTGATTACTGTGGACATCAACTCCATCAATTTAGTCATCTGATCCTTAGATTTTGCTTGAGACTTTGCCAGCTGTTCTCGCAATTCGTCATGTGCCCTTTCCATTCTTTCCATTGGGGCAACTTGTTCATTCTCCATAGCTCTAGCCTGTATTTGAAAGGTACTCAGTACTTCTTATACCTCTTATTTGAAATGGAAATTCTTTCAAAGACTCTTAAAGCCAAGCCAACTTCTGTTTTATTCCCCCTAAATGTATGTCATGATGAATGAGCCATGATTGTCATTTGATGCATGTGAAGAATAAACAAAATGATGTATGGACATATATAGTGGAAACATGCTGACCATGTATGTAATAAATGCAATCACGATGCCAACATGCTACAAGCAAAGAATAAATAAATCAACGCATGGATCTATGCAATGAATGACCATGTATATTTCAGTGTATTTCCCAATGAATGATCATATACACTATGAATGCAACACGATGTCAATTATGATGTATGTAAACAATGAATGATTGACACAAAGTATATACAAAGAAACTCATGCTGACCATGTGTGTAATGAATGTATCCTGATGTTAATAAGACAGATTAATGCATGAGCATATCATGATAACTATGTATGCTATTGATGTAATCTAATGCAAACATGATGCATTTAAAGAATAAATAAATTAATACACGGGTATATACAAATAATGACCATGCATGTCATAAATGTATTTACAATGAATGACTATGCATGCTATGACTGTAACATGATGTCTGTAGACACCTAATTTTGTCCGGACCACTAAACAGGTATGTTTTCTTCCCATATTGATGTTCCCAAGTGTAAAAAGACTGTTTTCATCCTGCAGGTGGTACTCCGAGACTTAGTTTAAGAGGGCGAGCACAAAAAGTCAAACTTGAAAAAAGTCAACCTCGAAAAAGTCAACTCCGAAAAAGTCAACCCCAGAAAGTCAACTACTGAAAAAGTCAACCCACTTTCAAAATCAAGATTTTAAGTTCAATTGAAAAATGGCGAAAGAATTTTGATAATCTGAGGTCTACATTGAAAGATATGGAGTTCGGAAGTTGGGATTTGGAGATTCAGTAGAAAGGAACCCTAATCCGAGAAATTTGGGGAAAAGTGCTTAAACGATCAAACTGGTCGGAATTGAAAGTTCCAAATGAAAGATAAGCACTGAATACGGGTAATGGAGAAGTCACTTGCAAGAAAAACCGAAAGAAAAGTCAATCCGGGAGAAAACCGAGAATTAGGGTTTTTAGTGGATTTCGGTGAAATCGGGAAGAATCACAGAAATGGCCCGACTTGTTAAGACCAAAGCCCCCAATGGATGAAGAATGGTTAAAAAGGATGGCCCAAGGCTCAGATTGAAGAAAATCTGAAAATCGGATTTGTTTTGAGCAAAACCGGGTTTCGGAGGTAAAAGGGCAAAATTGGAAAAATTTGGGAAAAATAGCAAATGGACTCCGAAAATTATGGAAAATTTGTCAATCTCATTCTTAAATCATTTGAAGGAGATTGGCGAAAGAAAATCTTGATTCCGAGTTCGTTTGCAAAATGGCCAAATCCCGGGCTTCTTATGCAGTAATTCAAAAAGGAAAATCCCGGAAAAATAGCAAATGGACTCCAAAAATTCTGAAATTTGGCAAATCTCATTTTTAAATTATTTGGAAGAGATTGGCGAAAGAAAATCTTGATTCCGAGTTCGTTTGCAAAATGGCCAAATCCCGGGCCTCCTATGCAGTAATTCAAGCCGATAAATCCCGAAAAAATACCAAATGAGCTCCAAAAATTATGAAAACTTCCAGATCACACTTTTTAATTATTTTGAAGAGATTGGTGAAGAAAAATCTTGATTTGGAGCTCGTTTAAAAAATGGTAAAATGTAGGGGCATAAAAGGGCATTTTTGGGAAGAAAAAATCCAAATAAATAGCAAACGGACTCGGATAATTTTGAAAACTTCCAGAACTCAATATTTTATTATTTTGGAAGTATTAAAAAAATAAAAATTGAATTTGGAGTCCGTTTGATATTTACTTGCATCCGGGGGGCAAAATGGTCATTTCACCCAAGCAACCGAAAAGGGCTTTTTTTGGCCCTTCAAAAAATCAGAGTTGGGCTGGAAAAGAGATGTGCTGGCATACCCAAGCCCAAAGAAAGGAGGAAGCTTCTAATTTTTTTTTTAATCAAGTGGTTAAAAATCAAGAGTTAGTTAACCATTCTCTTTGATCAAGCCATGGTGATTAAACCACATAGGTTAAGAAAGATGTCAACATTATTTTTGCATAGCTGTAATTTGAGAGGGCTGAGATGCTAATCTAAAGGTGGTAATTTCATGACTTTTCATCTTGAATTATTGGCCATTTGATGGAAATTAGGTTACAAAAAAAATGACAACATCTTGGAGGCTATATAACCATGCATTAAGGCTAGCCCTAAGGAGGGGGGAGGCAGATTTTGTTTTTTCTTTTCCATTTTGGCTGATTTCTCTTAGTTTTTCTTAGTTTTTTATCTTCTTGGTTGAGAGCAAAAAAAGAAAAGTTTAAAAAAAAAGGAAAGTTTGAAGAGAAAAGCTTGAAATATTAGCTTCTTGAGGTTGCTCTTGAGCACCAACTCTTGCACTTTCATTTTCTATTCTTATTTTTTGCTCTTTTAATCTCTACTTGGTGAGTTTTCATTTTAAAATAATGTTTCTTGTTCTTCCTTCATTTCCTTTCTTAAGTATATTTTTTTTACATTTTGTTTTTATAATAAACTCACCATGGCCAAATGGCCTACATTATTTATTTTAAGTTGTTGTTTTTTATTCATTTTACCATATTGTTTATGCTATTTTCTTTATTTTTGATGTTTTAAATATTATGTTATTTCATGTTCTTAAGTTATATTTAATTTGGTTGCTTTATTTGTTGCCATTTATGTCTTAGATATCATATTTTTGCATTTTTAATTTTCTGTTTTCATGTTGTTTAAATTTGAGCATGTTTTAGAGTTAGCATATTAAGTGTTTGTGAAAATGCTTGTGTGATTCTTTGCATGATTCTTGTTTTATATCTTAGTGAGCATGTTTTAGATTTGGTATATTAGGTGTTTGTGAAAATGCTTGTGTGATTTTTGTGTTATGACTTAGTTTTTCATGCTAGCATACCAAGTGTTTGTGAAAATGCCATGCTTGTTGATGCTTGGGGCCATTTGGCTACTCCATGTGTTTTGCATTGTGTGTTGTATTTTTGTCATGCTAGTTGTTAGGTTTTTGCATTTGCATGATATTTGGTTGGATTTTTGAATTAAGCATGCCTTGTGTTTGTGAAAATGCCATGCATGTCTTAGGTCTAGGTTACATTAAATGCCATGCAAGTTCATGTTAGGTCTAGGCCATATTATTTGTGTCATGCATTTTCCTTACATTTAGGTTTAGATCCATGCATTTCATGCATTATGTTTGCTGCATTGTTTCATGCATTTCATGTTAATGCCACTTGAATAATGACTTGAGCCAATTAATGGTTCAAGGTCATGCTCTCTTGAGCACACTTGTGGAAAATTAAGTTTGTCAAATTGATTATTCTACCTTTGTGATTTTTTTTATTTAGCCAATTTTTATCTAACTTTCAAAGAGTCCTAGCTACTGCTTTGAAGTCATTTTATGAGTTTCAAATATTTTTACTTTGATTTTTAAATGATTTTATCAAAGACAAAAAAAATGTGCTGGCAAAGCAGTTTTTTCTCCTCCAAAAACTCGTACATCTCTGATTTTTCTGGGAATTCATCTTTGATCAGAAAATTAAGCCGATTTTTTATCGTTTATTTTTACATGTCCTGAGTCTCCAGTAATTTTTTCAGAATTTTTGGAATTTTTTAAAATAGGGTAAAAAATCGTGGATTAAAACTGGACAGTAGAGTCAGAATTGAATTTAAAGAAAAACAAAGCAGTTTTTTCTCCTCCAAAAACTCGTACATCTCTGATTTTTCTGGGAATTCATTTTTGATCAGAAAATTAAGCCGATTTTTTATCGTGTAGTTTTACATGTCCTGAGTCTCCAGTAATATTTTCAGAATTTTTGGAATTTTTAAAAATAGGGTAAAAAATCGTGGATTAAAACTGGACAGTTGAGTCAGAATTGAATTTAAAGAAAAACAAAGCAGTTTTTTCTCCTCCAAAAACTCGTACATCTATGATTTTTCTGGGAATTCATCTTTGATTCGAAAATTAAGCCGATTTTTTCTCGTGTAGTTTTACATGTTCTGAGTCTCCAGTATTTTTTTCAGAATTTTTGGAATTTTTAAAAATAGGGTAAAAAATCGTGGATTAAAACTGGACAGTGGAGTCAGAATTGAATTTAAAGAGAAACCATTTTTCTGTTTTGGTTAATTTACTTAGAGTGGGCTGATTAGAAGGGTTAGCTACTGACTTAGGATAATTTATAAGCCTTTTTAAACTCTAAAAATGGTTTTTCAAGTCCCGGGTTAAGGGTAGCCAAGTCCGGATTTTTTAAACTTAGGAAATTAGAGCCATTTAAAAAATTCTAGCCCAGTTTTTATTTTTAATTCAAGCTTCTCAAAATTATTTTCAAACAATCACAAAGTATTTTGGTTTTAGAATATTTAATTTGACATATTTTCCTAAGGTAGCCGGATATCTTTTTAGATATACGGATTTCCTTAATTAAAGGAAAAAATACATTTCATGCATTGCATTTTTATATTCATGCATTTTATATAATATGTGATTCTTGTTATAATAATTTCTATGATATTGTTATTATTTTGATTTATATTTTTGATGTTATATGGTTTATCATATGATTTGGAATATTTCATGATATCCCATGCTTTTATTTAGTCATTTTTTTGGCCATATTATTTAGCATATACTATGTTCATGCATTATTATTTCTATTTTTATTTTCATGCATATTATATGATAGCATTATTTTATTCCATGTCATTTAAATTATATGCCATACCATTCATATTTGTCATGTCATTTAGGTTGCATTATATTATTTAGATTTTGCTATGTCATTTTATTTATGTCATGCATATATATATTCATTTCTTTTAAATGTTTCCAAAAAAAGATAATGGTTTTCAATAAAAAAAATATAAAGATATTCCCGAGTTAAAATAATTCATGAGTTCTCTACCGGGTTTGCTGGAGGGAATATCATCAATTATCATTAATAAAGGAATATCTTTCTTTCAAAAAAGAGAATGATTCGGAAAGTTTTCCAAAACTAATAAAAATTTCTATATTTTGCCACGTTTGTTGGGGAATATAGGAAAATTTTGAATTTATAAATTCCGGATCATTTTCAATAAAAAAATGGAATTATTTTTCTTTAAATTGGGAATTAATTTGAAATACTAAATTTAAAACCAATTTTTACCGAGACTTGAGATAACACACGGTTAATAAGGTACCGATTTATACGGGCGTTGTGGGGGTGCTAATCCTTCCCCGCACGTAACCGACTCCCGAACCCGTTTCTTTGATTTCTCTGGTTTTAACGCAGACTTGAAATTGGTTTTAAAAATATTTTAATTAATTTTTAAAATATTTTTATAAAACCGGTTTTAATAGGTGGCCGATCACACCTAGCTAAAAAAGATTGGTGGCGACTCCATGTCTTTTTTAAGGTCATTTTCAAAACTTTCATTTTTCTAGAGGAATTAAGTCGACTTTTCCTCGTTTTTTTTTAATGTCACGCTTAACGAATAATAAAGTCTTTCGATGAGACGTCGTTATTTTTTAGGTTGCGACAGCTTGGCGACTCCGCTGGGGACATATTAGAGAGTCAGGCCTAGAATTAGTCGTGTGTTATCTCAGTCTCGGTTTTGTTGGTTTAATTAGTATTTAATTTTAATTCCCACATTTTTTTAATAAGGAGAATTTTGAAAAATAGTAAAATATTTTTAAATATGTTCATACTCATGTGCATGCATTTTATTTTTGTTCTCGAGTTATTTAAGGTTGTATATTATAATTGCTTGTCGGTTAATGCGTTACACTATTCTTGAATGTTTTAATTGCTAGGGCATTTAGAATAAGGTTTGTAGAATAGGTAGTGAAAGGTTTGATATTCCTCCACACACACTACACGTGCATTTGCATAACATGAATCCTCTACCCGGATTCCGTCCTTTTAAGTGGAAGTAAAGTAACTACGCCTTCGTGATTGATCCTCCGTATGGGCTAGTGAAACACTTTCGGAGTATAAAGTACCTAATGCCTTCGTGATAATCCTCCGTACGGGCATAGGAAAATATACTCTAACGAATTGAACCCGCTTTTATCGGGGTGCCTTACTAGCCTTCACCGGCGACAGTGAGGAATAATTCGGGGCCTTAGAACCGATTCACCCTCATATAGTTGAACCTAGGCGAAGCCATCCCGAATTTCCGTTAGATATACCAAAAATAGGAACACATGGAGGGACATTTCTAAAGTTTTTGTTACCTATTTTACACTCCGAATAAGTGTGGTAGATCGGGCAACGATGTACGTACATCGCCCGTAATAAATGTGATACTCCGCCTCGAAGGCATCGTGATGCCTAAATAAGCAGATATTGCTGGGTCAGATGTTCATTAGCTATTTTAAAAAAAAAAATCTTTTTTCAAGCATTTTTGCATGTTGCACATTTCATGCATGTGTGAATGGAGCATGTACATTTTTGGTTGTATTATTGATCTCATTCTTTGCAATAAACAGTTGGTAATTTCACTTGATGATTTCATAAAACCGGTAGTGTCACATGAACATTTGCATATGGTACCATAGTGGGATCCACCCTGAAATTATTTTGAAAATAATGTGATTGGTTTTTCATAAATAAAAAAAAACACAAAAAAAACATGTTAAAAAAAATCATAAATTTGGAGGCAAATCTTGCATAATGAGATTTTTGAATAATCAAGATTTAGGTCCCACCAATTTCGTGTAATCATTGATTTCTTTGTATATACCTTTGTGTTAATTCATTTATTTTTGCATGTATCATTTTGACATCATGTTATAGTCATAGCATGCATGGTCATTCATTGTAAGATATGTTTATGACATGCACAGTCATTATCTGTATATACCTGGCATTAGATTGCATCCATAGCATACATAGTCATCATAATTTCTCTGTATATGTTCATGCATTAATCATCAGTTTATTCATGCACATAGGAATAGAGCATGTACATTCATAATTGTATTCTTAATCTCATGACATTTTCATTTACATGAAAGGGATTCGAGATATGAGGAATGAATCGGAGGAACGATTGGGTGCTTTGGAACGCAATCAAGAGGAATATGGACATGAAATCCGAGAGGTGAAGGAACAACTTGCCAAATTGCTGAAAATGGTTGAGGATATGGGTAACAGTAAAGGTGAACTTTCTCAGGGCTTCGCATCATCTTCGGATCAACCAAAACCATTAGGCCCAGAACACATAATCCTTGCTGGATCCTGCGCTTGTCAATGCCACAAAGGTTGCAATCCTGATGAAATTATGGACAAAATCGTGAAAATGATTAAACCTGAGAGCCTGATACCAAAGATAGAAACCTTGGATCCTGTACCATACCTGCAAACTGTTCTAGGTCCAAACCAGTATCCCCACCCTACTATGGTCCAATCGTCCATTGGGACGACCACTACGGGATTCCTGAATCCCACTCCATCGTTACCAACTACCAGTTCATACTATTTCCCTCATCAATCACCTTATCCAGTACCTGGGATAGGAACCTCGAGCTATGCACAACCTCCAAAGGTCCCGTGTCCAAATCCATACCCTTACCATGCTGTTCCGCCACATCTCCATGTAAACACTCCGGTTCGGACCTTAGTGCCACCACCAAGTGCCCCAACTCCTAGGCCATGTGTGACTAAGAAACGACCCCAGGATAAGACCCAAATGCCTTTTGATCCCATTCCAATCAGCTACCAAGAGCTCCTCCCTATACTGATCCAAAATCACATGGTTGCCTGTGTCCCACTGAAACCCCTGTTACCACCATATCCAAGGTGGTATAATCCAAATGCAAGATGTGATTATCATTGTGGAATTGTTGGCCATAACGTTGAAGACTGTATGGCATTCAAAAAGAAAGTGCAAACTCTTATAAATGCCAAGTGGTTGGATCCCACGACACTGATTGATAGAGGACTGGGAAAGCGTCATTAGGATTGAGAGATTTACAGCATTGAGGTGGAAAGACTTCGGTCTTATATGATGTAATAGGATTTCACTTTTTCAGTAGCCGGCTCTTATAGCCTTAGGATGTTAGGAAGAATAAAGTGCTTGTAAGGACAGTTTTAACCACTGTTCAAATTTTGTAAAACATGGTTTATACCATTGTGAATGTTGATGTGGGAATGAATTGATTATGTTTCAAATTTATGAGAGGTTGATGATTAAGTGCCTCCGATTCTTATTTCCTCCGTGATATCTTCCCCTTTTGCATTTTGCATCTGATCAATTAGTGGTCGTACCATACATTCATACATGTATCATGTTAGCATCAGGTTGCATTTATGCATTCATAATCAGCATGATTTTTATGTATATGTTCATGCATTAATTTGCTTATTACATACATCATGATTAGCATTAGGTCACATTCATGACACACATTGTTAGCATGATCTTCTTATATCAATCATTCATTGTTTGCATAATTGACACCGTGTTGCATTCATAGTGTATGTGATCATTCATTGGGAAACATGCTAAAATACATGATCAGTCATTGCATATATTCATGTGTTGATTTGTTTATTCTTTGTTTGCAACATGTTGGCATTGTGATTGCATTTATCACATATATGGTCAGCATGTTTCCATTGTACATATCCATACATCATATTGTTTAGGCTTCACATGCATCAAATTGCATTCATGGCTCATTCATCATGACATACATTTGGGGGAAATAAAATAGAAGTTGGCTTGGCTTTAGGAGTCTTTGAAAGAATTTCCATTTCAAATCAGAAGAAGTACTGAGTACACTTTTAATACAGGCCGGTGCTATGGAGGATGAACAAGTTGCCCGAATGGAAAAAATGGAAAGGGAACAGAGAGAATTGCGAGAACAGCTAGCAAAATCTCAAGCAGAATCTAAGGATCAGATGACTAAACTGATGGAGCTAATGTCTGCTGTAATCAAGGGAAAAGGATACACCGAAAACTTTGTCGCCGGAGAAGGGTTAGAGGTACAAAAGGGCCAAGATGAGGTTGCAATAAGTGATGCCCAGAACACTATTAACCCCGTCAATGTCCTAAACTCAGATGATCCAGCTAAACAGGCAAAGTTGAAAAGGGTTGCAGTAAATGAGGTTGAGTTGGCAGATTCCCAAGAGAAATATCAGTTGTTAGATGAAAGGCTTCGGACAATAGAAAGAACAGATGTATTCGGGAGTGTGGAGGCGAAAGAACGATGCTTGGTCCTCGATTTAGTCATTCCTCCTAAGTTCAAGATCCCTGACTTTGTGAAATATGACGGGACGACCGATCCATCAGCCCACATCACTATGTTCTGCCGAAAGATGACAAGTCAGATAGATAATGATAAGCTTTTGATTCACTGCTTTCAGGATAGCCTCAGCGGGTCCGCAATTAGGTGGTATAGTCAGTTGAGCAAGGATCAGATTCGCTCTTGGAATGATTTGGCTGGGGCTTTTCTAAACCAGTACAAGCATATGACCGACAAGACACTTGATCGTCTCACTTTGCAAAATATGGAGAAAAAAGCTACTGAGAGCTTCAAAGAATATGCACAACGGTGGATGAGCCTGGCTGCCCAAATACAACCGCCCTTGACACAAAAGGAAATCACTATCCTTTTTGTGAATACACTGCACGCCCCGTACTATGACAGACTTGTCGGCAATGCTTCGAAGAATTTTGCGGACATGGTAATTTCAGGGGAGATGATTGAGAATGCTATCAAGAATGGGAAACTTGAAAGAGAAGGAACATCCAATACCGAGAGAAATAAGGCACCAAGAAAGAAAGAGGAAGATGTCCAAACTATGGAAGATTTCATCCCATATTCCCAATTTCCCTCATACCAATCATGTTACCCTACTGAGGTATCTCCAAGCCTTTATCCTTACCTACCTACCCAAACACCTAATCCTATACCAGCCCTTGCAACAAGGCCTACTTCTAGAAAACGACCGCGAGAAAATCAAGAAAGAATTCCAATCCCCATCCCTGACTTACTGCCATTACTAATAAAGAATCAGTACCTTACCCCGGTACCTTTGAAAATAGCTCCGAATCCATCAGCAAGGAGTTATGACCCTGACAGCAAGTGTGATTATCACCTAGGGGTAGTTGGGCATTCAACTGAAAAATGCAGACAACTGAAGGAAAGGATTGAAAGTCTTATCCGTGATGGTATTTTGACACCGGAGCTTATCGATCAATGGAAGGCCGCTTAGCCCTAAATCAATTTCTTTCAGGGTTTTAGGGGGAGAATTACTACCTTTGAAGGATGTCAATAGGAGCATTTTTGACGCATGTAGTTTTATACACTGTGATGATGAAAGCACTTGTCTCATGTTAACATCTACATGAATTAAATGAATTTTAAATGCTTTGTGTTTGTTGTGTTTTAAATAAACGTGAATTTACAAAAACAAGCATTAAGGAAGTTTTAATAATGGATAGTCTCAAGAAGATTGATGATCAGTGTTAGAAATGACCCAACACCATCCCCCTCTTTTTTGGGCTTCTCTATACCTAAACCTTGAATCAATAACACTTGAAAGACCTAATGCTTCAAGGAAAAATGAATGAAAAAAGAGAAGCATTGTCATTGCAAAATAAGCAAGGATGTAAATCCTAGTCTAGGCTATGAACAAAGGAATAAACTTTTTGAAATTTTTTGAATTCCTTGAAAATCAAACAAATGAGACATTCTTTCAAGAATCCAGATTTTGATAATTTGGTGTGTGTCAAGATTGTGCTAAAACCATTCATGACCTTTCCCAATGACCACAAAACACTAATTGCCCAGACATCACTTCATGATTGACACCTTGGGGCACAATGATTAAACTAGATTATCCCTTGTCCCAGAGAAAACCTGCTTTTGGGTCATGTTTTCCTTGTCTCTTCAAAGAACTCAGATTGGAAACTCAGCCTTTTCAAAACAGACCTAGACTTGCCATGTTCCTCGTTGATACAAATTCGCATGGATAATCAAATTGGGGCATCATATGTGGAAATGATGGATACATAGTGAAGAAGGATGGGCTAATGCATGAATCATTGGGGGCATGCGACGAAAAAAACAAAAAAAAAAAAAGAAAAAAAAGAAAAAGAAAAATCATGATATCATGCATATGAGAATTCAGATGATTCCAAAGTGCAAAATGAAATTCTGAATATCTATTTCCCCTGAGGATTGCTTTTCAATGAGAATATTTGGGCTTGATATGATGAATGGCCATCTTTCATATCCATTTCACAAGAAAAAAATTATTATCCATAGTCACCCCTTTTGAGCCAAAAGAATTCTTAATTCTTTGAACCCTGATCAAGGATTACCCTCTACACTGGGGGGCAAATGCGAGGAAAGATCTTTTCAAAGATCATTGAGAAATGAGTGACAGCTCAGGGACAGACACAAAGCAAATGGAGCCCCGAATAAATACGGGCGCACTCTGTCAACGAAAAAAAGAAGAGGAAAAGATGACGAAATGAAAGCCAAGAAAAACAAACAAAAAACACAATAAAAAAAATGTGTGTGAAAGACATGGCAAATTGAAAGCCAAAAGCAAGGAAGAAAAAGAGCAAAATCAAAAAGAAAGAAATGTCCAAGAAGAGACACATGCTTCAAAGAAAATCCTCTTCAAGAAAGGATCCTTGATCTGATTACCCTCAAACACATATTTTGGGCCTATTTATCCTTTCTTTCTGAATCCTGAGCCATGGCCTACATTACGTGCTTTAAAAGTCCATTTTGATCAAGCATGAATGTTTAATTTGAAGGGTTTTCCTCAGATTTTATCCCATCTTATCAAATTCTCATTTCACTAAGGAAGAATTTAGAATTCTCAAGTGCATGGTAAAAAAAAAAAAAAGAGAAAAATTGAAAAGAATGGGACTCTAGGGCGAAAACCCAAAAAAAACGGGCGGTCTAGAGTAGAATGGGAATTTTTGATGCCATCGATGATAGTGCCGATACCCCAAAAGAAAAGATCTTATTAAAGGAGTGGTCATCGAGGAACATCTAGGAATTCCTGAACCCCCCAAATTGTCAGCTCTCATTCGGAGGATTGTCTTCAAAAACTGAAACTTTGTTCCCAAGATTAAACTTTCCGGTTTAAACATCCCAGCCAATCTTGATGCTTGACAAAATGCCTCGATATGGAAACTAAAAGAATGTTGAATTTGTTTGGTTCTCAATGAATTCATGATTTATAAAACCTGTTCCATTTGTGAGCCTAGAAGGGATATACATTTTTGTCATGAAGTTTTCCTGGAAAAGCCAGAATCTTGTTATACCAAGCCTTGCCAATCCAGTTGAAAAAAACCCAGATTGATACTTAGAGAAATTTCTAACAATGATCATCAGTCTTCAAAAGATTTGTACATCACACATTGTGGGGTTAATATTTTTTGTTCAGAAGTTTTCAAAATGCGAAAACAAATAAAAAGATTTTTTTTGAAATACCCATTTTGATGTTGGCATGAGACAAGGATTTTTCTAACTCAAAGGTGTAGAACTGCCAGGATAGGTCTTGACTTCCAGATATGAGAAGAAGAAATAGAACCCGGTTCAGATCTCTGTTGATGAAAGTTTGAAAAAACTGTTGGGGCAAAGAGAATAGCCAAAATGAATTGAAGATATACTCTGATTTGAAGAGGAAAAATGAATTTGAAAGGCTAAGCCAAAGTCTAGAAAAACAGCCGGGGGCACTTGCATCACTCATGAGCACTCATCTCTTTATCGAGCTTTTGCATCTGCACAGTGTCGGCAAGCATTTGCATCATTCATGGGTATTTGCATTGGCATTATTCCATAAGCATCTGTATTTTACCTTTACATTTACATTCTTCATGGAATTCGTATTTGTGTCATCTCAAGCAATTGCATCATTTCTAGAATCATTGCATTTTCATTACTGTGTGGTAATTGTAGTTACACCATTCATAAACCAGTTACATGAACACAATTAGTAGGGGCATCTGCATCATGAAACATGGGCATCAATCCAAGTCATTTACATTTGCATTAAAGACATTTGCACCAGTTTAAGTCATTTCGTGTCTTATTCAACACCTGCATCTGCATCAAAAAGCATTCGCATCTTCTCAAAATCGTTAGGGTAATTTTCAACAATTCTTCAAAGAACATTTTTAAGACCTCCGGGCATAATTTTTTAAATCACAGGTAAGACCTCCGGGCAATATCTTTAAGACCTCCGGGCAACATCTTTAAGACCTCCGGGCATAACTTTTTTCAGGGGTAAGGCCTCCGGGCACTATTCTTAAGACCTCCGGGCATCATTTTTAAAGTCGCATACAGCGCATTTCTTCCAAATTATGGGTAAGGCCTCCGGGCACCATTCTTAAGACCTCCGGGCATCATTTTTAAAGTCGCATACAGCGCATTTCTTCCAAATCACGGGTAAGGCCTCCGGGCACCATTCTTAAGACCTCCGGGCATCATTTTTAAAGTCGCGTACAGCGCATTTCTTCCAAATTATGGGCAAGGCCTCCGGGCACCATTCTTAAGACCTCCGGGTATCATTTTTAAAGTCGCATACAGCGCATTTCTTCCAAATTATGGGTAAGGCCTCCGGGCACCATTCTTAAGACCTCCGGGCATCATTTTTAAAGTCGCGTACAGCACATTTCTTCCAAATTATGGGCAAGGCCTCCGGGCACCATTCTTAAGACCTCCGGGCATCATTTTTAAAGTCGCATACAGCGCATTTCTTCCAAATTATGGGTAAGGCCTCCGGGCACCATTCTTAAGACCTCCGGGCATCATTTTTAAAGTCGCATACAGCGCATTTTTTTCAAATCACAGGTAAGACCTCCGGGCACCAATTTTTAAGACCTCCGGGCACCATTTTAAGACCTCCGGGCATAATTTTTCAAATCACAGGTAAGACCTCCGGGCAACATCTTTAAGACCTCCGGGCATAACTCTTTTTTTCAGGGGTAAGGCCTATGGGCACCATTTTTAAGACCTCCGGGCATAATTTTTCAAATCACAGGTAAGACCTCCGGGCAACATCTTTAAGACCTCCGGGCATAACTCTTTTTTTCAGGGGTAAGGCCTATGGGCACCATTTTTAAGACCTCCGGGCATAATTTTTCAAATCACAGGTAAGACCTCCGGGCAACATCTTTAAGACCTTCGGGCATTATTTTTTTTAGGGGTAAGACCTCCGGGCACTAATTTTTAAGACCTCCGGTCATAATTTTTTTCAAATCATAGGTAAGACCTCCGGGCAACATCTTTAAGACCTCCGGGCATAACTTTTTTCAGGGGTAAGACCTCCGGGCACCAATTTTTAAGACCTCCGGGCACCATTTTAAGACTTTCGGGCACCAATTTTAAAGCCCTTCGAGCATAAATTTTTCTTTTGAAATCGAATTCATTCCCTTAAGACGAATCGAGCCTTGTTTAGGCAGGGAATTCAATTTAAGGACAAAATCTTCAATTTATTGTTTTTAAAAAAAAATGAAAAAAGAGAAAATAGAAAAAAAAATAAAAAATAAAAAAAAATAAAAAAAAGGAAAAAGGAAAAAAGAAAAAAGAAAAAAGAAAAAAAGAAGAAAGAAGAAAAAATGAAAAAATGAAAAATAGAAAATGAAAAAAATTAAAATGAAAAAGAAACCCCTTTCCCTTTCCTTCACATGTGATGTCACTGACCGTACAAAATTAGTGTCGGTTTATCTTTGCCTGATTCCTGATTCTCAGCAATAGCCAAAGAGGGGCAGCTGTAGACACCTAATTTTGTCCGGACCACTAAACAGGTATGTTTTCTTCCCATATTGATGTTCCCAAGTGTAAAAAGACTGTTTTCATCCTGCAGGTGGTACTCCGAGACTTAGTTTAAGAGGGCGAGCACAAAAAGTCAAACTTGAAAAAAGTCAACCTCGAAAAAGTCAACTCCGAAAAAGTCAACCCCAGAAAGTCAACTACTGAAAAAGTCAACCCACTTTCAAAATCAAGATTTTAAGTTCAATTGAAAAATGGCGAAAGAATTTTGATAATCTGAGGTCTACATTGAAAGATATGGAGTTCGGAAGTTGGGATTTGGAGATTCAGTAGAAAGGAACCCTAATCCGAGAAATTTGGGGAAAAGTGCTTAAACGATCAAACTGGTCGGAATTGAAAGTTCCAAATGAAAGATAAGCACTGAATACGGGTAATGGAGAAGTCACTTGCAAGAAAAACCGAAAGAAAAGTCAATCCGGGAGAAAACCGAGAATTAGGGTTTTTAGTGGATTTCGGTGAAATCGGGAAGAATCACAGAAATGGCCCGACTTGTTAAGACCAAAGCCCCCAATGGATGAAGAATGGTTAAAAAGGATGGCCCAAGGCTCAGATTGAAGAAAATCTGAAAATCGGATTTGTTTTGAGCAAAACCGGGTTTCGGAGGTAAAAGGGCAAAATTGGAAAAATTTGGGAAAAATAGCAAATGGACTCCGAAAATTATGGAAAATTTGTCAATCTCATTCTTAAATCATTTGAAGGAGATTGGCGAAAGAAAATCTTGATTCCGAGTTCGTTTGCAAAATGGCCAAATCCCGGGCTTCTTATGCAGTAATTCAAAAAGGAAAATCCCGGAAAAATAGCAAATGGACTCCAAAAATTCTGAAATTTGGCAAATCTCATTTTTAAATTATTTGGAAGAGATTGGCGAAAGAAAATCTTGATTCCGAGTTCGTTTGCAAAATGGCCAAATCCCGGGCCTCCTATGCAGTAATTCAAGCCGATAAATCCCGAAAAAATACCAAATGAGCTCCAAAAATTATGAAAACTTCCAGATCACACTTTTTAATTATTTTGAAGAGATTGGTGAAGAAAAATCTTGATTTGGAGCTCGTTTAAAAAATGGTAAAATGTAGGGGCATAAAAGGGCATTTTTGGGAAGAAAAAATCCAAATAAATAGCAAACGGACTCGGATAATTTTGAAAACTTCCAGAACTCAATATTTTATTATTTTGGAAGTATTAAAAAAATAAAAATTGAATTTGGAGTCCGTTTGATATTTACTTGCATCCGGGGGGCAAAATGGTCATTTCACCCAAGCAACCGAAAAGGGCTTTTTTTGGCCCTTCAAAAAATCAGAGTTGGGCTGGAAAAGAGATGTGCTGGCATACCCAAGCCCAAAGAAAGGAGGAAGCTTCTAATTTTTTTTTTAATCAAGTGGTTAAAAATCAAGAGTTAGTTAACCATTCTCTTTGATCAAGCCATGGTGATTAAACCACATAGGTTAAGAAAGATGTCAACATTATTTTTGCATAGCTGTAATTTGAGAGGGCTGAGATGCTAATCTAAAGGTGGTAATTTCATGACTTTTCATCTTGAATTATTGGCCATTTGATGGAAATTAGGTTACACAAAAATGACAACATCTTGGAGGCTATATAACCATGCATTAAGGCTAGCCCTAAGGAGGGGGGAGGCAGATTTTGTTTTTTCTTTTCCATTTTGGCTGATTTCTCTTAGTTTTTCTTAGTTTTTTATCTTCTTGGTTGAGAGCAAAAAAAGAAAAGTTTAAAAAAAAAGGAAAGTTTGAAGAGAAAAGCTTGAAATATTAGCTTCTTGAGGTTGCTCTTGAGCACCAACTCTTGCACTTTCATTTTCTATTCTTATTTTTTGCTCTTTTAATCTCTACTTGGTGAGTTTTCATTTTAAAATAATGTTTCTTGTTCTTCCTTCATTTCCTTTCTTAAGTATATTTTTTTTACATTTTGTTTTTATAATAAACTCACCATGGCCAAATGGCCTACATTATTTATTTTAAGTTGTTGTTTTTTATTCATTTTACCATATTGTTTATGCTATTTTCTTTATTTTTGATGTTTTAAATATTATGTTATTTCATGTTCTTAAGTTATATTTAATTTGGTTGCTTTATTTGTTGCCATTTATGTCTTAGATATCATATTTTTGCATTTTTAATTTTCTGTTTTCATGTTGTTTAAATTTGAGCATGTTTTAGAGTTAGCATATTAAGTGTTTGTGAAAATGCTTGTGTGATTCTTTGCATGATTCTTGTTTTATATCTTAGTGAGCATGTTTTAGATTTGGTATATTAGGTGTTTGTGAAAATGCTTGTGTGATTTTTGTGTTATGACTTAGTTTTTCATGCTAGCATACCAAGTGTTTGTGAAAATGCCATGCTTGTTGATGCTTGGGGCCATTTGGCTACTCCATGTGTTTTGCATTGTGTGTTGTATTTTTGTCATGCTAGTTGTTAGGTTTTTGCATTTGCATGATATTTGGTTGGATTTTTGAATTAAGCATGCCTTGTGTTTGTGAAAATGCCATGCATGTCTTAGGTCTAGGTTACATTAAATGCCATGCAAGTTCATGTTAGGTCTAGGCCATATTATTTGTGTCATGCATTTTCCTTACATTTAGGTTTAGATCCATGCATTTCATGCATTATGTTTGCTGCATTGTTTCATGCATTTCATGTTAATGCCACTTGAATAATGACTTGAGCCAATTAATGGTTCAAGGTCATGCTCTCTTGAGCACACTTGTGGAAAATTAAGTTTGTCAAATTGATTATTCTACCTTTGTGATTTTTTTTATTTAGCCAATTTTTATCTAACTTTCAAAGAGTCCTAGCTACTGCTTTGAAGTCATTTTATGAGTTTCAAATATTTTTACTTTGATTTTTAAATGATTTTATCAAAGACAAAAAAAATGTGCTGGCAAAGCAGTTTTTTCTCCTCCAAAAACTCGGACATCTCTGATTTTTCTGGGAATTCATCTTTGATCAGAAAATTAAGCCGATTTTTTATCGTGTATTTTTACATGTCCTGAGTCTCCAGTAATTTTTTCAGAATTTTTGGAATTTTTTAAAATAGGGTAAAAAATCGTGGATTAAAACTGGACAGTAGAGTCAGAATTGAATTTAAAGAAAAACAAAGCAGTTTTTTCTCCTCCAAAAACTCGTACATCTCTGATTTTTCTGGGAATTCATTTTTGATCAGAAAATTAAGCCGATTTTTTATCGTGTAGTTTTACATGTCCTGAGTCTCCAGTAATATTTTCAGAATTTTTGGAATTTTTAAAAATAGGGTAAAAAATCGTGGATTAAAACTGGACAGTTGAGTCAGAATTGAATTTAAAGAAAAACAAAGCAGTTTTTTCTCCTCCAAAAACTCGTACATCTATGATTTTTCTGGGAATTCATCTTTGATTCGAAAATTAAGCCGATTTTTTCTCGTGTAGTTTTACATGTTCTGAGTCTCCAGTATTTTTTTCAGAATTTTTGGAATTTTTAAAAATAGGGTAAAAAATCGTGGATTAAAACTGGACAGTGGAGTCAGAATTGAATTTAAAGAGAAACCATTTTTCTGTTTTGGTTAATTTACTTAGAGTGGGCTGATTAGAAGGGTTAGCTACTGACTTAGGATAATTTATAAGCCTTTTTAAACTCTAAAAATGGTTTTTCAAGTCCCGGGTTAAGGGTAGCCAAGTCCGGATTTTTTAAACTTAGGAAATTAGAGCCATTTAAAAAATTCTAGCCCAGTTTTTATTTTTAATTCAAGCTTCTCAAAATTATTTTCAAACAATCACAAAGTATTTTGGTTTTAGAATATTTAATTTGACATATTTTCCTAAGGTAGCCGGATATCTTTTTAGATATACGGATTTCCTTAATTAAAGGAAAAAATACATTTCATGCATTGCATTTTTATATTCATGCATTTTATATAATATGTGATTCTTGTTATAATAATTTCTATGATATTGTTATTATTTTGATTTATATTTTTGATGTTATATGGTTTATCATATGATTTGGAATATTTCATGATATCCCATGCTTTTATTTAGTCATTTTTTTGGCCATATTATTTAGCATATACTATGTTCATGCATTATTATTTCTATTTTTATTTTCATGCATATTATATGATAGCATTATTTTATTCCATGTCATTTAAATTATATGCCATACCATTCATATTTGTCATGTCATTTAGGTTGCATTATATTATTTAGATTTTGCTATGTCATTTTATTTATGTCATGCATATATATATTCATTTCTTTTAAATGTTTCCAAAAAAAGATAATGGTTTTCAATAAAAAAAATATAAAGATATTCCCGAGTTAAAATAATTCATGAGTTCTCTACCGGGTTTGCTGGAGGGAATATCATCAATTATCATTAATAAAGGAATATCTTTCTTTCAAAAAAGAGAATGATTCGGAAAGTTTTCCAAAACTAATAAAAATTTCTATATTTTGCCACGTTTGTTGGGGAATATAGGAAAATTTTGAATTTATAAATTCCGGATCATTTTCAATAAAAAAATGGAATTATTTTTCTTTAAATTGGGAATTAATTTGAAATACTAAATTTAAAACCAATTTTTACCGAGACTTGAGATAACACACGGTTAATAAGGTACCGATTTATACGGGCGTTGTGGGGGTGCTAATCCTTCCCCGCACGTAACCGACTCCCGAACCCGTTTCTTTGATTTCTCTGGTTTTAACGCAGACTTGAAATTGGTTTTAAAAATATTTTAATTAATTTTTAAAATATTTTTATAAAACCGGTTTTAATAGGTGGCCGATCACACCTAGCTAAAAAAGATTGGTGGCGACTCCATGTCTTTTTTAAGGTCATTTTCAAAACTTTCATTTTTCTAGAGGAATTAAGTCGACTTTTCCTCGTTTTTTTTTAATGTCACGCTTAACGAATAATAAAGTCTTTCGATGAGACGTCGTTATTTTTTAGGTTGCGACAATGTCAAAATGATATATGTGAAGAATAAATGAATTAACACAAAGGTATATACAATGACCAATGATTTCACGAAATTGGTGGGACAAAAATCTCACTATGCAAAATTTGCCTTCAAATTCAATCTATGATTTTTTGAAACATGTTTTCTCTATGAAAAGCCAAACATATTATTTTCAAAAGAATTTCGGGGTAATGGATCCTAATATGGTATAATATGCAAATGTTCATGTAACACTACCGGTTCATAATTCTTATTCAACCAACGAATGTTTATTAAATCATCAAATGAGATTATTATTACTAACCGTTTATTGCAAAGAATGAGATCAAAGATACAACCATGAATATACATGCTCTACTCACACATGCATGAATAATGCAAAAATGTTTGAAAAAGAATGTTTGTATTTTGAATTTTAAAAAGTTAGTGAACACTTGCACCAACAATATCTACTTATATAGGCATCACAGTGCCTCTGGGGCGGAGTATCACACTTATTACGGGCGATGTACGTTCATCTTTGCCTGGTTTATAGAACTTATTCAGAGTGTAAAATAGGTAACAAAAGGTTAGAAATGTCCCTCCATGTGTTCCTATCTTCGGTATCTATCAAAAATTCGGTAGGGCTTCGCCTAGGTTCACTATATGAAGGTGAATCGGTTCTAAGGCCCCGAATTGTTCCTTACTGTTGCTTGTGAAGGCTAGTAAGGCACCCCGATAAAAGCGGGTTCAATTCGTTAGAGTATATTTTCCTATGCCCATACGGAGGATCATCACGAAGGCATTAGGTACTTTATACTACGAAAGTGTTTCACTAACCCATACGAAAGATCCTCACGAAGGCGTAGTTACTTTACTCCCACTTAAAAGGACGAAACCCGGGTAGAGAGTTCATGTTATGCAAATTCAAATATAGTGTGTGGAGGAACAAAACGAACCTGTCACCACTCATTCTACACCTCTTATCCTAAATACCCCAAAAATTTATTAAAACAAAGATCAAGAATAATGTAACGCATTAACCAACAAGAATACAATAGTAATATACAACATTAAATAACTAGCGAATAATAAAATGCAAGTGAATGAATATGAACATATTTAAAACATTTTATTATTTTCAAAATTCTCCTTTATTTAATATAAAATGTGAGAATTAAAATTAAATACTGGATAAACCAACAAAAATCGAGACTTGGATAACACACGACTAATTCTAGCCTGACTCTCTAATATCCCAGTGGAGTCGCCAAGCTGTCGTAACCTAAAAAAAAAACAATAACAAGTCTCATCGCAAGACTTTATTATTCATTAAGCGTGACATTGGGTGAACAGAGGAAAAGACGACTTAATTCCTCTTGAAATAAAACAAACGGTTTATGGTATGAAAATGGCCTCGTAAAAAGACATGGAGTCGCTACCAATCTTTTTTAGCTAGGTGTGATCGGCCACCTATTAAAACCAGTTTTATAAAACATTTTAAAATTAATTAAAACATTTTTAAAACCAATTTCAAGTCTGCGTTATAAACCAGAGAAAATCGAAGAATCTGGTTCGGGACTCGGTTACGTGCGGGGAATGATTAGCACCCCCACAACACCCGTATAAACGTTGGTTTTTAATTTAGTATTTCAAGTTAATTCCCAATTTTTAAAATAAAAAAATTATTTTTTAATTGAAAATGATCCGCAATTTAGTATTTCAAAATTTTCCTATATTCCCCGACAAAATCAGCAAAATATAGAAAATTTTATCATTTGGAAAACTTTCCAAATCATTCTCATTTTTTTAAAGAAAGATATTCCTTTATTAATGATAATTGATGATATTCCCTCCAGCAAACCAGGTAGAGAACTCATGAATTATTTTAAATCGAGAATATCTTTATTTTTATTGAAAATCATTATCTTTTGTAAAACATTTAAAAATATGAACATAAACATGTATGACATAAATAAAATGACATGGCAAAGTCTAGATAACATAATGCAACCTAAATGATATGACATAATTTAAATGGCATAGTATATTCTAGGTGAAATGAAAAATCCTAAGTATCATGGTACATTCTAAACGAGATAAAATGATTTAAATGACATGGCAATTTTAAATGACATGGCATATTTTAAATGACATGGCATATTATAAATAAAATAACCTAAATGACATAGAATATGATCTAAATAAAAAAAAATGACATGAAACGTAAAATAATGTTATCATAAAATATGCATGAAAATAAAATAAAAAATGCATGAACATAGTATATGCTAAATAATGTGACAATAATAAATGACTAAATTTTTTTAATATGGGATATAATGAAATATTCAAAATCATATGGCAAACAATATAAGATCATAAAATGTGAATCAAAATAATAATAATACCATAGAAAATATCATAGCAAAAATCACACATTTAAATAAAATGCATGAACATGGAAAATGCAATGCATGAAAATGTATTTTTTCCTCTAAATAAAGAAATCCGTATATCTAAAAAGATATCCGGCTACCTTAGGAAAGTATGTCAAATTAGATTTTCTAAAAAAACAAAACTTTGTGATTGTTTGAAAACAATTTTGAGGAAAAACTTGAATAAAAATTTAAACCTTTACCAAACCCTTTTAAAATGGCTCTAATTTCCTAAGTTTAAAATCCCGGACTTAACCACCCTTAACCTGAGATTCATAAAATCATTTTTAAAGTTTGAAAAGGCTTAGAAACTACCCTAAGATAGTAGCTAAAGCTTCTAACCAACCCCCTCTAAATGCCTTAGCCAAATTCAACCATTATTTCTCTTTTGATTTCAAATCTGCCTCTACTATCCAGTTTTGTCACACAATTTTTTTTTCTATTTTTAAAAATTCAAAAAAATCTATAAAAAAAATACTAGAGACTCAAAACATGTAAAACTATGTGATAAAAAATTGGCTTAATTTTTTATTAAAGATGACTTCCTAGAAGAATCAGAGAAGTTCAAGAACAGGGTAAAAAAACTGTTTTGTCAAAACACATTTTTTGCCTTTGATAAATTCATTCAAAAATCAAAGTAGAAATTGTTGGAGATCATCCTAAAGACCTAAGGACAATAGCTAAACATTTAAAAACCTTGGACAAAAAAATCACAAAGGTAGAATAATCTATTTGACAACTCCTCAATTTTCCACAAGTATGCTCAAGTGAGCATGACTTTGAGCCATTGATTGGCCTAAGTCATAAATCATGTGGCAATGACATGGAGTGCATGAACATGCAGAAAATGAAATGTATGAAATGCATGGTCTAAAGGTCTAAATGGTAAAGGAAATGCATGACAATTCAAAATAACCTAAATGCCTATCATGAGTTTGCATGGCAATAAGTGCTATCCTTACTTAATATGCATGCAATGCTTGATAATGCAAATATGACTTGGACCTAATATGTTATGAATATGCATGAAAATGCTAATGTAACCTAAGACCTAAGTAGCATAGCAATGCATGGCAATACCAATATGATTTAAGACCCAACATGCATGGCAATACCAATATGGCCTAGACCTAAAATGTAATGAACATGCATAGCAATACTATGAACATACAATGACCAATGAAACTAATGCTAATGTTGGAACAAACAGCAACTAATACACAATTTCTAAATATGATAATGCAAAGCATGTTACCATAAAAAAATGCAAATGCATGATAAGGCAAGGGATGCATGAAAAGGCCGAATGTGGTTACATGATACTCTAATGCAATCCTATCTAGTAAATGACACAAGTACATGACAAATCATATCAAGATGCATAATGTCATGACAATTTCACAAGCATATACATACTAAAATCAAAATACACAAGCTCATGGCATGGAGATGCAAACAAGTCAAGAAGCAAGATGCAAATGCACATGCAAGGCATATCAACATGGAGTATCCGAATGGCCATATGACAAATATGAAAAATGCAAACATGTTTATAATATAAGACATGAAATATGAAAAACGCACAATATGACTCCAATAGACAATAAGGCCGAATCTTCAAGGAAAACATATTAAGCATGGAAATGAAATATAGAAACAAATATAGCATAGAAAATAATGTAAAGAACATATATAAAATTAAACATAGACATGCAAAGCAAATAATAAGCAAAACTAGTAAATAAAACAAGGAAAGTTAAGCTGCATGGTTGGTATAAAATGGGCATAGCCTCTCACGTAACCATAATCACTTGGTCTTGCCAATATCATGAAGCCTTTCCATTTCAAAAATCAGAAAATAAACCATGCTAAATAGCAAAATTAAGGTGAGCTTCATGGTGGGTAAAAATGGGCATAACCTCTCCCCTAACCATGGTCACTTGGTATTGCCAAGATCATGTAGCCATTTCAACCTTTTTGCTTCATCTTTTGTAAAAAATCAGAACCTTAGAATACTCTAAAAAAACCTTCTAAAAATCATTTTCCACAACAACATGCAAGGAAGAAAGAAAAAGAAAACCAAGGCAAGCAAACATGCCATATTCGGCCAAGCATAAAACCATGTAAAAAAAATTTGTTTTCCACCATTTGGATGAAGAAAAAGAGATGAAAACTTAAGTAAACATTAAAAAACTTATTTCTATGAAAAATGTAGTAGGAAAAGAAGATAGAAAATCAAGAAAACACCATGGAAAACAAGAAGAAATCTATGCTAGAGCTTGCTAGAGATGACTACCTTCAAGCCCTCTATTGAAAACCTTTTTTTTTTCTTTCAAAACCTTTTTCTTCTCTAAATTAGCTACTGACTTCAGACAAAAAACATATGAAAATATGAAATCAGCCCACTTCCCTTAGCCTTGGCCGAGGCCTCTCCACCATTGGATGGAATTTGCACTTTTTTTCCTCAAATCTTGGCCCTTAGATTAAGATACTTTGATGACAACATAAAAATGTCATCTTGCCAATTGATAGCAGCCCTTAAGATGTGTACTCATCCCTTGTAGTAACCTCAGCCCTTAGATGCAAAATAGGACCAATCCCATGCACTCCCTTGCTTGCCCCCTTGAGTACCTAACCTTGGATGAGTTGTGCTCTTCCATTCTGGGTCATTGGATGAGGACAACATAAAAATGACATCTTGTAGATTAAATCCAGCCCTCAACATATGTACTCAGCCCTTGTAGATGGCCTAAGCCATTGGATGAAAAGAGACAATCCCATGCACTACCTTGCTTGACGGAATGAATGCTCACCTTTGGATGAATTGTACTTATATTTTTTCTTCCATTCTTGGCCACTAGATGAGGGTTCTTTCATGACAAATAAAAATATCATCTTGGCATTTAAACTTTTCCATTGGATGGTGCATTCAACTTTCTTACAAGGCACCTAAGCTATTGGATGAAAAGGGGACCATTTGCAAGGTATTAGTGGTAGCATTTGGCTTGATAGTGACTAAGGAATTAAATTGTTCAAGCTTCCTTCTTCTCCTCTATGTTGGCTGACCAAGGGAAGAAAAATCCCAGCAATTCCTTATTCTTTCATATTTTTCTCAATTACAAATTTGCCCTTTTTTGGTTTGTTCGATGAAATGACCTTTTTGCCCCCCGGACCTAAATAAATAGCAAACAGACTCCAAATTCAAATTTTATTTTTTCAATATTTCTGAAATAATAAAAAATTGAATTTTGAAAGTTTTCAAAATTTTTCGAGTTCATTTGCTCTTTATTTCGGATTTATTTCCAAAATTGCTCCTTTTATGCACCCGAACTTTACCATTTTTTAAACGAGCTCTGAATCTAGATTTTTCTTCACCAATATATTCCAAATAATTTAAAAATGTGATCTGGAAGTTTTCATAATTTTTGGAATTCGTTTTCTATTTTTTCGGGATTTATTTGCTTGAATTACTACATAGTGGACCCGGGATTTGGCCATTTTGCAAACGAACTCCGAATCAAGATTTTATTTTTCCAATCTCTTTGAAATGATTTAATAATGAGATTTGCAAATTTTCAGAATTTTTGGAACTCGTTTGCTATTTTTTCGGGATTTATCTCGTTGAATTTCTGCATAGTGAGCCCGAGATTTGGCCATTTTGCAAACGAACTCCGAATCAAGATTTTCTTTCTCCAATCTCTTCAAAATGATTTAAGAATAAGAGTTGAAAATTTTCAGAATTTTTGGAATTCATTTGCTATTTTTTCCATATTTTCCAATTTTGCCCTTTTACCTTCGAAACCCGGTTTTGCTCAAAACAAGTCCGATTTTTAGATTTTCTTCAAACTGAGCCTTGGGATATACTTGTTTAATCATTCCTCATCAATTAGGGGCTTTATTCCTACCGAATCGGGCCTTTTCTGTAATTCTTCCAAATTTCACCGGAATCCACCAAAAAACCCTAATTCTCAGTTCTCTTTAGAATTGACTTTTCTATCAGTTTTTCTTCCAAGTGGCTTCTCCATTACCCGTAGTCAGTGCTTATATTTCATTTTGGACCTTTAATTCTGGCCAATTTGATCGTTTAAGCACTTTTCCCCAAATTTCTCAAACTAGGGTTTCCTTTCTACTGAACCTCCGTAACCCGACTTCCGAAATCCATATCTTTCAATGTAAACCTCGGGTTATCAAAATTCTTTCACCGTTTTTCAATTGAACCTCAAATCTTGATTTTGAAAGTAGGTTGACTTTTTGAATAGTTGACTTTTTTAGGGTTGACTTTTTTAGGGTTTACTTTTTTGAGTTTGACTTTTCCTGTCTGCTTTCTTAGACTAAGTCTCGGAGTACCACCTGCAGGATGAGAAAAGCCTTTTAGCATTTTGAAACATCAATTTAGGAAGAAAACGTACCTGATTTAGGGGTCCGGACAAAATTAGGTGTCTACAGCCTTCACATGCTCTTCACATGGCCTTTACATGGACTAGCAATTTGGAGGCCTTCCATTGGGAAAAAATGCCATATAGGCAAGTAGTGGAGAAACTTGTCCTTTCTTAAACATGTCATCTTGCTATTCAATCTTGGCCATTTGATTTAAGATGATCACACTCCCGCCTTCCATCCCTGACCTGGCCGAAAATGGCCTGGAATTTTCCAAGTCATTCCTCTTTTTTATTTGCAAGATGGTCCTTTTCGATTTTTTCGGTAAAATTATATTTTGACCCCCAAACTTAATTTATTTGCAAATAGACCCCAAATTTGGATTTTTCTTTTTTAATCTATCCCATCCAATATAGAACTCAGTTCTTGAGGTTTTCATAATTTTTTGAGCCATTTTCCATTTTTCTCGGATTTTTCTCTAAAATTTCAATTTACTGCCTCCCAAACTTTGTCTATTTCCATTTGAGCTCTGATTCCGGATTTTTCTTCTCCAATCTATTCCATCCAATATAAAACTCAGTTTTAGAGGTTTTCATAAATTTTCGAGCTCGTTTTCTATTTTTCTCAGATTTTTTCTCTAAATTTTTGGTTTAATGCCCCCGAACTTTGTCTATTTCCATTTGAGCTCCGATTTTGGATTTTTCTTCTCCAATACATTCCATCCAATATAAAACTAATGTAGACACCTAATTTTGTCCCGAACACTAAATCAGGTATGTTTTCTTCCTAAATTGATGATTCAGAATGCAAAAAGGCTGGTGGTACTCTGAGACTTAGTCTAAGAAAGCAGACAAAAAAAATAAAACTAAAAAAAAAGTCAACCCCGAAAAAGTCAACCGTAAAAATGTCATCCCCAAAAAAGTCAACTACTGAAAAAGTCAACCAATTTTCAAAATCAATATTTGAATTTCAATTGAAATATGGTGAAAGAATTTTGATAATCCGAGGTCTACATTGAAAGATATGGAGGTCGAAAGTTGGGTTACGGAATCTCACTAGAAAGGAAACCCTAGTTCGAGAAATTTACGGAAAAGTGCTTGAACGATCAAATTGGTCGAAATTGAAGGTCCCAAATGAAAGATAAGCACTGACTATGAGTAATGGAGAAGCTACTTGAAAGGAAAATTGAAAGAAAAGTCAATTCGAAAAAAAATCGAGAATTAGCATTTTTGGTGGATTTCGGTGAAATTTGAAAGAATTACAGAAATGGCCTGATTCGGTAAAACTAAAGCCCCTAATTGATGAGGAGTGTTTAAACAAGGATAGCCCAAGGCTCAGTTTGAAGAAAATCTGAAAATCGAACTTGTTTTGAGCAAAACCGAGCTTCGGAGGCAAAAGGGCAAAATTGGAAAATTTGGGAAAAATAGCAAATGAACTCCAAAAATTTTGAAAATTTTCAGATCATATTCTTAAATCATTTTAAAGAGATTGGCGAAAGAAAATCTTGATTCGGAGTTCGTTTGCAAAATGGCCAAATTCCGAGTTCATTATGCCGAAACTCAAAAGGCTAAATCCCGAAAAAATAGAAAATGAGTTCCAAAAATTCTAAAAAATTTGTAGATCTCATTCTTAAATTATTTGGAAGAGATTGGCAAAAGAAAATCTTGATTCGGGGTTCGTTTGCAAAATGGCCAAATCTCGGGTCCCCTATGCAAAAATTCAAGCCGATAAATCCCAAAAAAAATAGCAAATGAGCTCCAAAAATATTGAAAACTTCCAGATCGCACTTTTAAATTATTTGGAAGAGATTGGTGAAGAAAAATCTGGATTCAGAGCTCATTTACAAAATGACAAAAGTTCGGGTGCATTAAGGGGCAATTTTGGAAATAAATCCAAAATAAATAGAAAATGGACTCGAAAAATTTTGAAAACTTCCAGAATTCAATTTTTTTATTATTTTGGAAGTATTGAAATAATGAATTTTGAATTTTGAGTCTGTTTCCTATTTATTTAGGTTTGGAGGCCAAAAATATCATTTTATCGAAGAAACCAAAAATGGCAAATTTGTAATTAAGAAAAATATGAAAGAAGAAGGAATTGCTGGGATTTTACCTCCTTTGATCAGCCCGCATAGAGGAGTAGAAGGAAGCTTGATCAATTTAATTCCTTAGTCACTATCAAGCTCACATGCTACCACTAGTACCTTGCAAATGGTCCCCCCTTCATCCAATGACTTAGGTGCCTTGTAGAAAAGTTGAATACACCATTCAATGGCCAAGATTAAATGCCAAGATGACATTTTTATTTGTCATGAAAGAACCCTCATCTAATGGCCAAGAATGGAAGAGCACAACTCATCCAAAGGTGGATATCCATTCGGCCAAGCAAGGAAGTGCATGGGATTGTTCCTTTTCATCCATTGGCTTAGGCCATGTACAAGGGTTGCGTACACATGTAAAGGGCTGGGATTAAATGCCAAGATGACATTTTTATGTTGTCATGAAATAATCCTCATCCAATGGCCAAGAATAGAAGAGCACAACTCATCTAAGGGTAGGCACTCAAAGGGCCAAGCAAGGGAGTGCATGGGATTAGTCCTTTTTTTCATCTAAGGGATGAGGTTATTACAAGGTCTGAGTACACATCTTAAGGGATGCTATCAATTGGCAAGATGACATTTTTATGTTTTCATGAAAATATCTTAATCTAAGGGCCAAGATTGGAGGAGAAAAAGTACAAAAATCATCCAATGGTGGAGGGGCGATTCGGCCAAGCATGAGAGAGGGGGGAATGTTTTATTTTTCCTTAAGTGGCTGAGCATTTGAGAGGGAAGGTCAGTAGCTAATTGAGAAAAAAAATGGTTTTTTAAAGAAAGGAAGAAAAGCTT
Source organism: Fremontodendron californicum (assembly GCA_030761205.1). Lineage (NCBI taxonomy): Eukaryota > Viridiplantae > Streptophyta > Magnoliopsida > Malvales > Malvaceae > Fremontodendron > Fremontodendron californicum. The sequence continues at coordinate 11,606,582 of JAULJL010000022.1, forward strand.
TTGTTAAGGTAGTCATTCTACCATTGCTACTACATTTTTTCTTCTTCTTCCTTATGCTTTATTTCTTGTTTTCATGTGATTTCCTACCATTTTTTTTACATCTTTCTTGTTATTCTTGCTTTTCAAAAAAATAAATAAAACAATGGTTAGGCTTCATGATCTTGATGAAAATCAAGTGATAATGGTTATTCTTGCTTTGTCCAATATACGAACCATGGAGCTCATCTCCATTTTTTTTACCTTAGTTAATTTTTATGATTTTGAGATTAAAAGGCTTCATGACCTTGATGAAAATCAAGAGATAATGGTTAGGGGGGCTTTGTCCAATGTACCAACCATGGAGCTCATCTCTTTGTCATTTATTTGCTTACTTTAACTTGCTTATTTTTATTATGTTTATCTTTATGTATATTTATATTCTTGCTAACCATCTTGTTCTTTTGACTTATGTCATATTTTTTCATCTTGGGGCTATTGTCATAAAGTTTAGGCCATTTCCATTTTTCATATCATCTTCCATAGAATTTAGTTAGGTCATTTTACATGACATTTTACACAACACTTTGGTTCCTAGGCCATTTGGCCATGTGTATTTTCTCTAAGCTTTAGGTCATTTTTCTAGGCCATAATATTTGCTATTTCGTTTAGACATCAAGGTCATTTTACATGTCATTTAGCTTTAGGCCATTTTTATTATTCCATGTCATTTAAGTTTAGGTCATTTTATTATTCTATGTCATTTTACATGTCATTTAGCTTTAAGCCATTTTCAGATACCATGTCATTTTATATGTCATTTAAACTTTAGGCCATTTTCATATGCCATGTCATTTTACATGTCATTTAGCTTTAGGCCATTTTTATTATTCCATGTCATTTTACATGTCATATAAGCATTAGGTCATTTTCATATGCCATGTTATTTTTCCATGACATTTAGACATTAGGCCATTTTCATATGCCATGTCATTTCACATGTCATTTAGCTTTAGGCCATTTTTATTATTCCATGTCATTTTACATGTCATTTAAGCATTAGGCCATTTTCATATGCCATGTCATTTCCCATGTCATTTAGGCACTAGGCCATTTTCATTATTCCATGTCATTTGCCATGTCATTTAGACACTAGGTCATGCATATTAAGTTAGGATAGCATTTATTGTCATGCAAACTCATGCTAGGCATTTAGGTTATTTATGCCATGCATTTTGCATATCACTAGACTTTAAACGATGCATTTCATGCATTCACTCTGCTGTATTTTCATGCATTCCATGTCATGCCACATGATTTATGACTTAGGCCAATCAATGGCTCAAAGTCATGCTCACTTGAGCATACTTGTGGAAAATTAAAGGGTTGTCAAATTGATTATTCTACCTTTGTGATTTTGTTTACTTAGCCAAATTTTGTCCAAGGTTTTTAAATGTTTTAGCTATTGTTTGTAGGGCTTTAGGATGATCTCCAACAATTTTACTTTGATTTTTAAATAATTTTATCAAAGGCAAAAAAATGTGTTTTGGCAAAACAGTTTTTCACCCAGTACTCGCACTTTCCCAATTTTTCTGGGCAATCATCTTTAATCAGAAAATTAAGCCAATTTTTATCGTGTAGTTCTACATGTTCTGAGTCTCCAGTATTTTTTTGTTTTTTATTTTTAATTTTTAAAAATAGGCTAAAAAATCATGTGTCAAAACCGGACAGTAGAGGCAGTTTTGAATTAAAAAGAAAAAAAAATTGTTGAATTTTGCTAAGGCATTTAGAGGGGGTTGGTTAGAAGATTTAGCTACTACCTTAGGATAGTTTCTAAGTCTTTTTAAACTAAAAAAAATGATTTTATAAATCTCGGGTCAAGGGTGGTCAAGTTCGGGATTTTAAATTTAGGAAATTAGAGCTATTTTTAAAAGGTTTGGCTAGGTTTTTAATTTTAATCCAAGATTTTCAAAATTATTTTCAAACAATCACAAAGTATTTTGATTTTAGAAAATTTAATTTGACATATTTTCCTAAGGTAGCCGAATATCTTTTTAAATATACGGATTTCTTTAATTAAAGGAAAAAATATATTTTCATGCATTGCATTTTCCATGTCCATGCATACTATATAATATGTGATTTTTGATAATTTCTATGATATTGTTATTATTTTGATTTATTTTATGGTGTTATTTTGTTTGTTATATGTCTTTGAATATTATATGTTATTCTATGCTTTTTATTTAGTTATTCATTTTTGTCACATTATTTAGCATATACTATGTTCATGCATTTTTATTTTATTTTCATGCATATTTTATGATAGCATTTTTTTTTTATGTTTCATGTCGTTTCATGTCATTTAGATTATATTATTTAGAATATGTCATGTCATTCAAAATATGCCATATCATTTACATTTGCCATGTCATTTAAATCATTTTATTCCATTTAGAACATACCATGTTACTTAGGTTATTTCCTTTCATATAAAATATATTATGTCATTTAGGACATTTCATTTCATTTAGAATATTAGGTTATTTAAATCATTTCATCTCATTTAGAATATGCTAAGCCTTTTGAATTATGTCATAACATCTAGGTTGCATTATATTATCTAGACTTTGCTATGTCATTTTATTTATGTCACACATGTTCATATTTTTTTATTTTTAAATGTTTAAAAAAAAAAAAAAAAGATAATGATTTTCAATAAAAATAAAGATATTCCAGAGTTAAAATAATTCATGGGTTCTCTACCGGATTTGCTAGAGGGAATATCATCAATTATCATTAATAAAGGAATATCTTTCTTTCCAAAAACGAGAATGGTTCGGAAAGTTTTTTATTTATTTGGAAATTTTTTATTTGAAAAATTTTGAATTAATAAATTCCGGATCACTTTCAATTAAAAAATGGAATTATTTTTCTTAAAATTGGGAATTAATTTAAAACAAAAAAAAAAACTAAAAATCGACTTTTTACCGAGACTTGAGATATAACATGATAAATAAGGTACCGTTTTATACGGGAGTTCTGGGGGTGCTAATCCTTCCCCGCACGTAACCGAGTCCCGAACCCGATTCTTCGATTTTCTCTGGTTTATAACGCAGACTTGAAATTGGTTTTTAAAAATGTTTTAATTAATTTTAAAATGTTTTATAAAATCGATTTTAATAAGTGGCCGATCACACCTAGGCAAAAAAGATTGGTGGCGACTCCATGACTTTTTCCGAGATTGTTTTCAAACCCTCATTTTATTTCAAGAGGAATTAAGTCGTCTTTTCTTCGATTTTTTTAATGTCACGCCTAACGAATAATAAAGTCTTGCGATGAGACTTGTTGTTATTTTTTAGGTTGCGACAGCTAAGTTATGGAGGTTTTCATAATTTTTCGAGCTCGTTTTCCATTTTTCTCATAAATTTCGGTTTAGTGCCACCGAACTTTGTCTATTTCCATTTAGCTCCGATTTCGGATTTTTCTTCTCCAATATAAAACTCAGTTCTGGAAGTTTTCATAATTTTTCGAGCTCGATTTCTATTTTTCTCGGAGTTTTCTTTAAAATTGCTAATTAGTCTCCCGAATTTAGTATATTTGCGTTTGAGCCCCAATTTTGGGTTTTCTTCTTCTCATTTCCTTCTTTCCATCCTAAAACTCAGCTTTGGAAAGCTTCGCAATTTTTCGAGCTCGGATTCTATTTTTTTCAAATTTTCCAAATTTTCCTTTTAACCCATGAAACCTCGAATTTTACTCAAAACGGGCCAGATTTTTGGATTTTCTTTTTGCATTGCCTTTGTCATATATTGAATTGGAGTTGGACCAAAAATGCCCAATTTTTACATCCGAATTCCTCTCCGATTTAGTTTTTTTCTTTTTCCTCCAAATTGGGAATTTTCTCGATTTTCCTGTTTCTCCTCCAATCGGTTTTTCCTTTGGATCCGCTTAAAATTGGGACTTGGGATATTTTTATTTATTTATCATTTATCAGCTGGAGACTTCAATTTTTCCGAATCGGACTATCTCTATAGTTTTTCCCAAATTTGTGAATTTCCTATTTATTCATTAAATCTTTATTTTCTTTTTCTCTTCAAACCATTTCTTTCTTCAGCTCCGCTTCAAAACTGGACATTCCAATATCCATATTTATTGGTCTTATTCCATTTGGAACCTCCAACTTTGTCCAATCTGATCGTTTACGCACTTTTTCCCAAATCTACAAAATTTGGCATTTTCTCCTACACTGAATTTTGCAATATGTCTTTCAACCTCTCTATCTTCAACATCTCCGGTTATCAAAATTCTTTCACCATTGTTCAATTCAACTTCGAATCTTGATTTTGACTGAGAGTTGACATTTTTAATAGTTGACTTTTAGGGTTGACTTTTTTAGAGTTGACTTTTTTGTTTTTACCTCCAAATCAAAGTCTTGGAGACCCATCTGTGGAATGAGGGAAGATTCTTCGCATTCCGAGAAGTTGAAAGGAGAATTTACCTTGTTTAGGGAGCCCGAACAAAATTAGGTGTCTACAGTATAAATATTAAAAATAATAATTATTTAATAAATAAATACATATCAATTCATGCTTATGAACTTTAAAATTTCCATCTTCATTGTATACAAAACAAACTCTTTAATAATTTCTCCTTAATTTCAAATTTTAGGTTGACCTATTAGGCTATTCGATTAATGAAGGAGATACATAAAGTTACCTTTCTATTCGGTTTTTTTAGTTCAATTTCTCAAGCTTTAACTCAAGTCTAACCTAGGATGGCGATGGACAGTAAAAGATTTAATATCCGATATTATTCGATTCATTTTTTAAATTCGTATATTCCGAATTCGGATAATTTAAATGGGCTTTTGGAGAACCACATCCCAAAAGCTAGCTATTGAGGTGGAGAGCCCAAGTACATATAAATCCCATAAGGAAACCCTTTATTTTCCAATGTGGGATCCAAGTCTCATACCTTGCAATTGGGCACATAACAATAATTTGCGAATTCAGATATTAGATTTATTATTCGCAGCGGATTCGAATATGAAGCCTTGGATATCCGTTATCCGAATTCGCTTTGATTTTGATTTGGATAATATCGGATATTCAAATCCACTTTATTTATACGGATAACAGATTCAGATATCTGAATCCGATATCCATTTACATATTTAATTCTTGTTTAATTTTAAATTTTATGAAAAAATAATTTAATAAATTCAGATATTTAGCGGATTTGGATATCCGATGGATATTGCTCTTTAAATCGGATGTGAATTCGGATAGTAATATTCTGATAGTAAGCAGATAATAAACAGATTCAGATTCAAATATTTAAAAAATTACAGATATCTGATTTGCTACCATCCCTAACCAAACCTCAACCAAAGGATAATCCTTTGTCTTACGTCTTAACAGATGATGGGCACTAGAGGTGCTCATGGACCAGGCCGCGACCCGAAACATTTTCATTTTCCTTGCCCAAGCCCGGTTCGCGGGCCTGAATTACTATTCATCCCTTAATAAAAAAAATAAAAAATTATTTTTTTATTAATTTTTATAATTAAATTTTTAAAAAAAATATTATTTTAATATGTGAATAGTGATTCGGGCCTGGCCGGGTCGGCCCGGATCATAAATAATCCTGCCCAGGCTCGGCCCTTGAGCATGTCTAATTGGCACTACTGTCCCAATTTCCCTTTTTCCAACAACTAATACTCATCTCAATTATATATATTATCATTTCATAAAGAGTTCGAATTTGGTACATTAACGATGAAATTTTTTAATTTCATAAGTGAGTTAAAAATCTGTGATATATCTCATTTTTTTAATTAGGTTTTTTAAAAAAAAAATTAATATACTATAAGAGTATGTATCACCTTACTAACTTCACTTATAGAGTTTAAAAACTCTATGACGATAGATCAAATAATTTTACTTTTATAAAACTTAACAAATTAAGCATTTAATCATATATTAATTTTACTAATGAAAGCATTTGATGAATACAATAGAGTTAAAAAAAAGAGAAGAAAAAGAAAAAGAAACTATTTGGCTTAAACACCATCTAGACTGAATGAATGGAGTGTGTCCCATTCATTTTATTGTTATACTATTACTATTAGTAATCTTTTTCCAAACCACGTACTCTTATTTACAGCATAGATAGCCTCCCCCTCCACTTGGTACAATAGGATATCCGCAGGGAGGGCCATAATATTGAAGAAGCTTCCTTCCTGCATGCACCCAACATCAAAATCAAATATGGTTAATTAAAACACTGCAATTGCTCTTTAATAATAATAATAATAATAATAATTTGGAAGCTGTTATGAGCTATGTTACTCGGATTCGGGTGTGAGTGTCGGACATGGGTATGTGTTCGACACGGGTATGTTTGATTCATTCTAAGTTTTTTCATGTATTTGGAGGGACCTTGGGAGATCATATCCTCATACCCACGTTCAAATATGCGTCGAACACAGGTGTCGGACACAGTCAAGCAAATACTTCAAGAAAAATGAAGAATCGGAGCAACATAGACTGTGAGTAGGGGGTGTAAAAAGAGAAATAACTAACCGAGATTCAGAGGTTTCATAATCAAATCCTGAGGGAAAACAGCAGCAGCAGAATATGACATGAGAACCATGATGGCTATTGTTGCAACCTAAAAAATAACAAGTTCCATCATGAGACATTACTCGTTAAGTGTGACATTGGGGAAACAGAGGAAAATACGACTTAATTCCTTTTGAAATAAAATGAGGGTTTGAAAACAACCTCGAAAAAGAAATGGAGTCGCCACCAATCTTTTTTGGCTAGGTGTGATCGGTCACCTATTAAAAACGGTTTTTATAAAACATTTTAAAATTAATTGAAACATTGTTTTTTAAAAAGCAATTTCGAAGTCGAGAGTCAGTTACGTGCGGGGAAGGATTAGCACCCCTACAATGCCCGTATAATACGGTACCTTATTAATCATGTGTTATCTCGAGTCTCGGTAAAATCAAAATTTGAAATTGGCATTTTAAAATAATTCCATTTCTAGTTGAAAATGATCCGGAATTTATTAACTCAAAATTTTCCTATATTCCCCGGCAGACCCGGCAAAACATAGAAATTTTTATTTACTTAGAAAATCTCTGAATCATTCTCGTTTTTGGAAGAAAGATATGCCGCTGTTAATGATAATTGATGATATCCTCCCCGGCAACCCGGAAGAGAACATGATGGTTAACTCGGGAATAACCTTATTTTATTGAAAATCATTATCTTTATTGCATTAGAAATGATTTTTAAAAAGTTGATTATGAATATGCAATTCATTACTAATGATATGGCAAAAGAGATAATGACATGGCAAAAAAATCACAAAATGATATTAACATAGAATATCCACAATTACATCATAACCAAGATAGCAACATAAAATTAAAATCAAAGCAATGACATCACTATGGAATATTCATACATATAGAATTTACATGACTAAGATATCATGAAATAAGCATGAACATGGATAATGCAATGCATGCAAATTTATTTCTCCCGTGAAGTAAGGACATCCGTATACCTAAAAAGGTATCTGGCTACCTTTGGAAGAGACCTAAATTCGATTTTCTAATTAAGAGACTTTGGGCTCTGATTTTAAAAAAAAAATTGGAATTTTTGGGATGAAAAAGGCCTCATGGCCAAACCCCTCTTTTTTAAAAAGCTTTATTTTCCTAGTTTTGAAACCCGAGTTAACCACCCTTGAACCGACTTTTATAAAATCAATTTTATGATGGAAATGACATGGATATCACTCTAAGATAGTAACCGATATCCCAAATCAGCCCTTTTTTGTAAGCTAATGAAAACAGAAAATTGTATTTTCCTAAAAACAAATCTGACTATCACAGGCAGTTTTGAAAACCGATTTTTTTACCCTTCTAGAAAATTTCAAAAACTTCTGAAAAAATTAGGGCAGACCTATAACATGTTGATATCCATGGGAAAAAATCAGTTTAATTTTTGGAGCATGGATGCTATCACCGAATTTTACAAAAATGAAGACAGTGAGTTAAAAACTGTTTTGTCAAAATCTATTTTTTCAACCATGAACAAAAATCTAAAAATCATGAGAAAAATATCATGGTATCTCCTAAATGACTACTGCATGTGGTAAAAAAATCAATTTATTTTGATCAAAGATGAGTATTGAAAAAAAATCCTAAAGTTAGAAAATCCAACTAGTGCAACCTTTAATTTTCCACAAGCATGCTCAAAAGAGCTTGGCTTTGAGCCATTGATTGGCTTAAGTCAAAAATCAAGTGGGGAAAGTAGGAATGCATGAAATAAGTGTCATTGCATATGCATGACCTAGGTTCTAAATGACATAGCAAAATAACCTAGAATGCTAAATGACATAGAAAAATGACATGGCACATGAAAATAACCTAATGTCTAAATGACATGGAAAATGACATGTCATATGAAAGATGACCTAATATCTAAATGACATGGAAAATGTCATGGCATAATGAAAATAACCTAAAGTCTAAATGTCATGGAAAATGACATGGCATATGAAAAATGACCTAATATCTAAATGACATGGTAAAATGTCATGGCATAATGAAAATAAGCTAATGTCTAAATGTCATGGAAAATGACATGTCATATGAAAAATGACCTAATATCTAGATGACATGGAAAATGTCATGGCATGATGAAAATAAGCTAATGTCTAAATGTCATGGAAAATGACATGTCATATGAAAAATTACCTAATATCTAAATGACATGGAAAATGTCATGGCATAATGAAAATAACCTAAAGTCTAAATGTCATGGAAAATGACATGTCATACGAAAAATAACCTAATATCTAAATGACATGGAAAAATGTCATGGCATAATGAAAATAAGCTAATGTCTAAATGTCATGTCATATGAAAAATAACCTAATATCTAAATGACATGGAAAAATGTCATGGCATAATGAAAATAAGCTAATTTCTAAATGTCATGTCATATGAAAAATGACCTAATATCTAAATGACATGGAAAATGTCATGGCATAATGAAAATAACCTAAAGTCTAAATTTCATGGAAAATGACATGTGATATGAAAAATGACCTAATATCTAAATGAAAATGACCTAAATGCCTAAATGACATAGCCACAAGATGCAAAGGCATGGATGACTTGGTATGAACAAAATAGTATAGCAAGTATACAAATGAAAAAAAAAAAAACAGCAAGTTAAAGCAAGCAAATAAAGAAAATAGAGGTAAGCTCCATGGTTGGTGCCTTGGACATAGTCCCCCCTAACCATAATCTATTCATTTTATCAAGGTCATGAAACCTTTCCACCTCTTTATTTATGTTTATTTTTGAAAACTAAACCAGCAAAGAAAACTATCCTACCACAACCATGTAAAAATTAAAACAAACACAAGGTGAGAACAATAACCTAGTATTCGGCCAAGGTAAAAACAAGTGATAAAAATGTTTTTGTTTTTTATGGAAAGAAAAGATGAAAACCTTCAAAGAAAACTTTCAAAACCTTTATTTACATAAGAAAAGGATTGGAAATCACATGGAAAAAGAAACATGGAAAGGAAAGAAAAATGCAAGAGAGTGGTGCCAATGGCTACCTTCAAAGCTTTTTTTCAAACTAGCTTTCTCTTCCAAAATTTTTCATTCTTTTCCCCAAGTTTAGCTATTGCCCTCCCCTTGTAAAAATGACTAGCTTCATCAAAAAAATAAAGACCCCCTCTTCCTCCTATAGTGCTGGCCGAATCAGCCCCCCTAGATGTGCTCATCTTTTTTTTTTTCTTATCTAAGACATGTGGCATCATCACAAGGTATACTAGCCAAAGAAAATAAAAATGTCATCTTGCAACCTCATCTTGACCCTTGGATGAAAATGATCAGCCTTCCCTTCATGAGCTAGCTAAAAATGCTAGCTAAGAATGTGCTCATCCTTTTACAAAATATATTGGTTACTTGGCATAATCATAAGGAAACTAACAAGCAATAAAAATGTCACCTTGCTATTTAATCTTGCCATTGGATGAAATGACCAACCTTCTGTTCCTTTCCTCATGAGCTGGCCGAATGGCCTGGAATGTTCCAGCAACTTTCTCATTTTGTTATTTGCAAAATGGTCTGCTTCGGTTTTTTCCTGTAAAATTACATTTTTGCCCCCCAAACTTAATTTAATTGCAAACAGACCCCAATTTCGGATTTTCTTTCTCCAATCCCTCCAATTAAATGTATAATTCAGTTCTGGAGATTTTCATAATTTTTTAGAGCTCAGATTCTATTTTCTTCGGATTTTTTAAGATTGCCCTTTAATCCCCGAAACCTCGGTTTTACTCAAAATGGGTCCGATTTCTAGATTTTCTTTTTCCATTGCCTTTGTTATATATTAAATTGGAGTTGGTCCAAAAACGCCCAATTTTTACGATCGAGTTCCTCTTCAATTTGTTCTTTTCCTTTTTTCAATATCGAGAATTTTCTCGGTTTTTCGTTTTTCTTCTAATCGGTTCTTCTTTGGGATTCACAAACTGAGCCTTGGGCTATTTTTGTTTATTCACTCTTCATCAATTGGGGGCTTCAATTATACCGAATCGGGCCATCTCTGCAGTTTTCCCCAAATTTGTGGAATTAGGTACTCCCCTACATTGAATTGTCGTAACCTATCTTCTGAACTCTATATCTATCGTTGTAGACATCGGATTATCAAAATTCTTTCATAATTGTTCAATTAAACCTTGAATCTTAATTTTGACTGAGAGCTGACTTTTTTAGTAGTTGACTTTTTGGGATTGACTTTTTCGGAATTGACTTTTTTTGGGTTGACTTTTTGTGTTGAATTCCGAATCACAAGTCTTGGAGAACCATATGTGAAATGAGGGGAGTTTCAGTACAAGGAAGAATTTACCTGATTTAAGGGGTCTAGACAAATTAAGCATCTACAGTTATGAAAACCATCACCATCTTCACTTGAGAGGATTGGGTTAAAGCCATTTTTGTCAAAACCTTATTATAAATCTGCAAAGAAGTAAGGGACTTGGCTTAGAAATAGAGCCGAACAAGGCAAGGGCCAAGGGGGTGATAGAGAATATATAACGCCAATTGTAGCTTAGTAATTATAGACAGAAAATCATGACTTTCGATAAATGAAGATTAATCAAAGTCTGAAAGATCTCTGCATCCATGTTTGAAATTTAAACTTCGAAGTCAGTCTACTCTGTACAGAAACATGATTTCTAAAAAGAGTAAAGAATTCAATGAACGACTAGGTCTGGGTAGGTATCTATACCTAACATATAAAAAAAATCTTTTAATGGGTCTTGATTCGACACGTGTCGAGCTCTTTCATTTGACACGTAACGTTTTCTTTATTTAATTTTAGATTTTTTTAAGTTTTTTTTTTTAATTTTATTTTTATATGATGTAATTAAAAATATTGGTTTAAACGTTTACTCAAGAGTCAATTTAGAATTCATATCTGATCTATTCAAAAAAAAAATTAATTTTTTTATTAATTATTTTCAATTTTTAGTTTTTGTATTTTTATTTTTAAATGATATATTTAAAGGGGTTGGTCCGAAAGTTGATTCACAAGTCGATTTAAGATTCGTACCCGACTCGATCGGAAAAAAATTAAAAAAGAAATTTTTTTATTATTATCTTTTTAAAATTTTGTTTAGTTTTTTATTTTTAAATGATATATTTAAAGGGTTGATCCATACATTGACTCGCGAGTCGATTTAAGATCTATACCCGACTCATTAAAAAAAATTAAAAAATTTATTTTATTAATTATTTTAATTTTATTTTTAAATGATGTATTTAAAGGGTTAATCTGCATATTGACTCGCGGATCGATTTAAAATCCGTACCTGACTCGCTCGAAAAAAAAAAAATTAAACTTGCTGTTAATCAGTTGGATACACGTGTTAAGCTCATTTGCTTGACGATGAGCTTTTTTTTTTTTACCTTTTTTTTTTAGTTTTAAATCAACCCAAAAAGTGAATAAAATACAAATCATAATTTTATTTTGTTACTTTTAATAAATTATTTTTTACTTGCTATAAATAAAAATATACACCATACAATAAGATTTAAATATTTTAAAAATTTTATATAAATAACATTTGAAAATACATTTATATTACGTAATTTATAAATAAGCAATTATCATAATTTTAATTTTTATAATTAATAAAATATAATGATATTTATATTATTACAATTTAAAAATAAAAAAAATTATTTTAAAAAATTATTTAAAAAATTATTATTTAATAAAATTTAGTTTAAATTTAATTTATTATTATTAATTAATTAAAAAATGTTTAAAAAAAAAAAACCGACGAAGAAGGCGAGCTTAATTCTAGTATTATAAGAAAGAAAAGTACACGCATGCATGTTTGAATTGGGAAAAAAAAAAATTGAAAATTCTCAAGGCAGGTAATTGTCATTTTACTCATTTGTACATAAATGATACCGTATTTGGGAGGTAACTTTCTCTTCTTCTTTTTTTTCTAAACCCTAGGTGTTTATCATTTCTATTCTATAGTTGATAAAAGATTAATTTTTGTTCGGACAGGGAAACATGATGGTAAAGCCTTCACAACATTGGTCACTCCCAAGACTCGAACTTTTGTCCTCATCTTGGGGGCTGAAATCGTTTACCATTCCAACTAATCAAATGTTGAGAGGGTTTTAACATTAACTAATTTTAAATCGGTGCTTTGCGGATAATCATTATTAGTAGTTTATGAAGTAATTATTGGTTGAAATTTTTTATACGATATTCATTATGATAGGAGTTTAAAAAAAACGTTAAACCAAATATGAGTTCTAAAGTAAAAATAAGAAAACTTCTTTGAAAACTTAAAGTTATATAATAAAAAAAATTCTATAATTAAAGTTTGAAATTATGATTAATACGTTCCTTTTTCACCTTGCAAAAATATAAAAATTGACTTCGAAGTTGTGCAATATATTAATGTGTAATTACATTAAGGGCATTTAAAATTTTTGTTAGTCAATTATAATATAAATCTTCCTTTTTTTTTGTTAGGTAATTAAGTCAATCTCTGATGCATAACTTATATTTATTTCCATTTTTTTTAAAATTTTGTGTATAAAAAATCAATTAATAAGTGATCCATAATTTTTGCTTCAAGATATAAAACCTTTTAATTTTCAACTTTGAATGATATAATCTTTGATAATATTAGTATCATTTGTTTTATATTTTTCATTGAAAAGAAAAAAACGTATAAGAATAATTATAATCAGTTTTCTCTTTTACCTAAACAAATATATATATATTATATATATTATATATATATATAAAACATCAATACTGCTCATTATTAGATATGATGCTTCCAAAGTAAATAGAAATTTACATAATTCAACTTTCAATAGAAAAATTATTATTATTTGGTTAATTGTTATCAATGTTTTATTGAAACTTTACATTATTAGTAATAAGTGACATGCCAAACATATAAATATATATAAAAAAAAAAGATTAAAGTATAGAACAATTGATCAACTACAATACGAAAAACATACTGACATAGTGACATTTGAAAAGTCATATTAAAAAACAAATGAAATGATTGAATTATTTTATTTAATTAGACAAATCAAATGTAAAATCTTGTCTTTTTATTAAATTCAATTCCTTAACCGAATAGATAATAAAATTAATTTTAATATTTTCACTTTTATGTTTGTCAGGTAAATAGGCCATTTACATTAGGCTTTGATGAGAGAACCAAATAAATAGAGATAGAAACTATAAAAAGATAATAATATTCATTTTTACATGGTTTAACGTATATGTTGAAAGCCAGATTGCAACACTACTCCTTAGGCTTCGACTTCACTTCATGCCTTGCACTGTAAAACAAATCGAGATACGATAGTAAATAAAAATTACAAAAATGAAAATAAAATTTAAAAATTGAAAATTAAAAAAGATAAATTAAATAGACGGATATTTAAGTGAATATCAAACCGATGCACTTGGAGAGCAGAGTATCCTCCATCTAGACTCTAGCATATATCAAGATACTTACTTATATGAATGGGGCTTTTCTTCTTCTGGTACAACATAATAATGAGAGAAAATTATGTTACCAAATTAATTAATATGTTTACATGCTAATAATGTTAAAAGATATTGAAAAATTTAACATTCTATTTAAATTTTTATTTTTTTGTATTAATAACAATATACAAAATGTTTTCAAATTTTTGTTTGTAGAATGACAATCTTGAAATATATAATTTACTTAAATTTCTATTAAATGCATAGTATGTACAAATGAAAATAATTAATTGTAATTAATTTGATCTTTTAATACCAAATTTAAAATTTTCCATTATAATTTATTTATAAAAGGCAAGAACATGGGATGTTTAATTTAAACTAAATATAATTAATTTAGTCAAAAAAATAATTTTTAAAATTAAAAATGTATCAAATAAAATATATTATCTTTATCAGAAGACACATGAAGATTTTTTAAAACCGTCCACATGTCAATAATATAAGCTATCCACAATGAACAATTGCCTTTTTTGCCAAATTTTTTGGCTTTTATATATTTATATAAGAGATAATTAATTTAGTAAATAAATTGATTTTTAAATTTAAAAATGTATCAAATAAAATATATTATATTTATTAGAAGTCACATGGCAATTTTTTAAGACCGTCCATGCCAATAATATAAGCTATCCATATTGGATAATTGCCGTTTTTGCCAAAAGTTTTGCCTTTTATATATTTATATAAGATATAAGATTTAACATAATATTATGATCCAAGTGTCCTTTCATACTTCAATTTAATCTTAATTATTATCTTTGGTTATATTCTTATATTTTGATTCTTGTCAAGTAATAGGTGGATAAATAAAATTTTGATTCTTAACTAATAAATGTTTTTCTAATATTTTTTCAAAACTTTATTATTATTGTTCTTAACAATAAATTTGGAAGTGTTATTCTCATAAAAAAAATTAATAAAAAAAGAAAATAGATAAAATAATTAATCAATATTTAATTTAAATAAGAAAATTACCAATTGAGAAAATTTTGCTTTAATAAGGACTTTAATTCTTAAAAGAAAAAATAATGAATATTATTAATCAATTTAATAAGAAAATCAATAATTAAGGATAAAACAATTAAAATTTAATAAATTATCAAAGGCATATATATCATTTACTATTTGCACTTTTAGAGTTGATACTTTTATAATGACTAAAAATAGTTTAACATGAAATAATCCTAACCCAAATTAAAAAATTTTGAACGCAAAATACAATAAACATGAGAATTGACCTAAAACAAATTAAAATCCACGTAATTAACTTTTACCCCAAAACCACCCATTTATTGGATACGCATATGTTTCATTAAAATTAGATTCAATTCTTCATTTTTTTCTTCTTCCATGACTACTCTTTATGGGTATTGTACTTTAGTTTAGACAGTCAATATGAATTTTACATCTTATATTAAAATCAAATTAAAAACATATGTTCTTTCCATAGAAAAGAATTTGTCATATTAATTTTAAAATTACAATATTTTATTCACACATGATTTTCAACTCTTGTTTCTCATTTAGAGTTGATAAAGTTATATATACCCAATCAATCTTTTTTCCCTCTGTTTTCTAGAATGCCCTCCTTCGATACTTTTAATTGATTGAATGTAATTGTGTATTATACAAATTGAACAACTAATAAATTTTTTTTTTTGAGAAAATTAATTGAATAGGAAAACTAAACAAATAGTTGACTAAGCAATTTACAATATCCGAGACAAATCACTTTTATAAATTTTTTTAAAGAGATAATTATTTGCTATCATTCAAAATGTATTAAAACTTGTAAACCACATAGGTTTTGAATGAAAAGATATTTTCTCTTTTTTGTTTTCTGATAGCGCCAAAGTCGAGCACCGTTCTAAAGATGAAAAGATAATTTTTCAAGTAACGTATTATATTATGGGTTTGTATTTGATGCATTGTCAGTGTATAAAGCTATACACTGACAATAAATTCTGCAATGACACCTCATTAATAAAACCCTAAGATCCTAAAACCTTAACCTTAACCCTATCCCTAACTCTAACTCTAATCCTAACCCTAACCCTAATCTCTAAACTTAACTGTTAACAGGTGGCGTTATGTGGTACATTATCAGTGTATAGCTCTATACACTTATAGCGTATCAAATATAAATCATTTTATTATATCCATATATGTTACTAAATAAGTTGATAAAAATTAATGCTTATTTTAAAGATAAAGTATTACTAATTAATAATTTTCTTTTTCATTTGATTATTGTTTATAGACTCCTTATTTTCGTGTACATAAATATTTTTAGACTCTTGTCAAAAAAACATTATTTTAAAGAAAACTAAATGTAAATATTATCATAGAATATAAGTCAAACAACAAATAACTATTATAAGTGAAAAAAAAAAATATATTTGTTATACATTCAAATAGGTAACCGTAGGAAAAAGAAAAAAAAAAAAAAAGCATGGTATCCAAGTCCATTATAATAGATGATTTCTAGTCGGAATAACTAATGCTAGTGCATAGGATGCAACTATTGAGCATACAGGATTGTGTTTTAATAGGACTCTAATAAAAAATTAATTGATAATTGATAAATGAAATAAATGAAAAGTGATAAAGTTATTAATTTAATAAATTGTAAGGGGTGTTTATGTTAATCACTTTTAGTGTTTTTGGAGTTCACACTTTTATATTAAAAAAAAAGAAAAAAAGAAAGATATATACTAGATATTGGCACACCCGTAATATAGTAAAAAAAAAAAAAGTTTGAAAAGAAAAAAATGAAAAATTATATAATGAGTGAGTAATTTTATAAAAAAATTATGTGATAAATGGGTAATTTTTTTTAAATACATGTAAAACAAAAAAATATATATTTTATAAATAGAAAGATATATGTATCCTACTTTATATTTTAATTATTATTTTATTTTTGATTTTTTGAAATTTTTTTACTGAGTTGATGTCACTTGACTTGTGATACTAAATTCAGTCAAACATTTTAATAATAGTATAAATATGTAAATGATAATCTTGATTCATGAAACCAAGATCATGGTAAATTGGTTATATACATGCTTGAATTGGAAAAAGGGTTAAAGAATATATGAACAACATATCACTTACAGTACAAGAGACAAAATTGTTTTCGACGAAATTTTTCATCGGAAAAACTCAATTTTCGTCTGAAAATTTCATCAAAAATACTCAAATCGCTGATAGTTTTTCATTGAAAATAAAAAAATTCATCGAAAATAATGCATGACATTTTCGACAGATTATTTGTGACGAAATTTTCTGTCTCAGTTAAACTATTACCGACGAAATTTTCTATCGGTAATAACTATTTGCGGCAAAAATTGGAATTGGGTGAAATTCTATCGCAAATAATTATTAACAACGAAAAATTTCGTCACTAATATAATATTGCCGACGGAAATTTTTGTAGCAATAAGTATTTGCGACGAAAATTAATTATAATAATTAATTATTTTTATTAATTATATATATATAATTATAATTATAATAGTCAATTTATATATAGTTATGTATATAATTATAATAATTAATTTATATATAATAATTATTATTATTTTGTAATTAAAAAATGAAATAATTAATACGATAATTAAATAAATTTTCATAAATAAATAAAATGTAGTAGTATTTGAATAACGAATTATTAAAATTGTTTAAAATATTGTACACAAAAGAATCATTCAAGCTCTCGGATCGTGACCGAATCCACCTGCACCACTGCCTCCTACACCAAAAGTTTCAGCTCATCACGTGATTGCATAAAATGTTTGTTTGCATGTACGTAACATCTATTAAGCAAAATTCAAAGATATCAAACTAACAGATTACACAATTATTAATACAAATATATTCTCAACCTATAATCCAATATATATTCTCAAGCGCGCGCGCGCATACACACACGTATATATATATATAAATATATATATATTCTCAAGCACATATATCTCCAATATTTCATAAATATACTTTCAACCTCAATAATACAAATAAATATATCAATAACGCAATAACATATATCTCAATAACACAATAAATAATAATAAAAAATTTCAATTAAACAATAAACACATAAATCACATAATAAACATTTATAAAATAAGCACATATTATACAATTAATAGTATATATATTATGATACAATAAATATTAATAAAAAATTTCATTTACACAATAAACACATAAATCACACAATAAACATTTATAAAATAAGCATAATAAATAAACGCATATTATAGAATAAACACATAAATCACAATATCAATTACACAATAAACACATAAATCACATAAAATTTTCAATTACACAATAAACACATAAGTCACAAAATTTCCAATTACAAAATAAATACATAAATCAAAAATAAAATTTGTAAAATAAAATCTAGAAAAAAAAAAAAAAAAACCTTACCAAGAACATGGTGGAGGTGGTTGCATGCGATGGAGGTTGCTACACATAGTGCAGTTGTAAGCAAAATGGAAGAAAAAGAAAAAGAAAAAGAAAGAAGAGAGAAGGAGAAAGAGAGGAGAGGAGAGGAGAGAAAGCGTACCTGAGCGGTGGACGACACCGAAGAGGTGGCCGACGGTCAAGGCTGGTGCAGGTGGAGAGACGGCAGCGGGAATGTCTGGTCGAGGTCGAGCTGTCTCAACCTAAAAAATAATAAGTCTCATCGTGAGACATTACTCGTTAAGTGTGGCATTGGGGTAAACAAATGAAAAGACGACTTAATTTCTCTTGAAATAAAATGAGGGTTTGCAAACAACCTCGAAAAAGAAATGGAGTCGCCACCAATATTTTTTGGCTAGGTGTGATCGGCCACCTATTAAAACCGGTTTTGTACAATATTTTAAAATTAATTAAAACATTTTTAAAATCAATTTCAAAGTCTATGCTTTTAAACCAGAGAGATCAAAGAAGCGGGTTCGGGAGTCAGTTACGTGCGGAGAAGGATTAGCACCCCCACAACAACACGTATAAAACGGTACCTTATTAATCATGTGTTATCTCAAATCTCGGTAAAAGTCGGTTTTAAATTTGGTATTTTAAAATAATTCCCAATTTAAAGAAAAATGATTCCATTTTTAATTGAAAATGATCTGGAATTTATTAATTCAAAATTTTCCTACATTTTCTAGCAAACCCAGTAAAATATAGAAATTTTTATTTATTTGGAAAATCTCCGAATCATTTTCATTTTTGAAAGAACGATATTCCTTTATTAAGGATAATTGATGATATCTTCCCCAGCAAACCTGATAGAGAACTCATGAATTATTTTAACTTGGGAATATCTTTATTTTTTTATTGAAAATCATTATCTTTATTTAAAAACATTTTAAAAAGATAAATATGAACATGTATGACATGGCAAAAGATGACATAGCATAATCTAAATAACATGGCAACATCTAAAGAACATGGCAAAATCTAAATGAAATGATTTTATCTAAATGACATGGCAAAATCTAAATGACATGGTATACTCTAAATGAAATGGCATAATTTAATAAATGACATGATAAGAAACATAAAATAACATTATAATCAAATATGCATGAAAATGAAAAAAGGCAATGCATGAACATAATAAATCCTAGATGATATGGTAAAATAATTAATGAGTAGGCAAGAAGCATAGAATAACATAAAATATACATAACCATATAACAATCAACATAACATCATGAAATCTAAAACAATAACATCACCATAGAATATTCATAGCCAAAATCATATATCATAGAATATGCATGAACATGAAAAATACAATGCATGAGAGTGTATTTTTTCCTTTAAATAAGGACATCCGTATACCTAAAAAGATACCCGAACTTTGCCTTTTTTCAAATGAGCTCCAATTCTGGATTTTTCTTCGTTGATCTCTTCCAAATAACATAAAACTCAAAACTGCAAGTTTTCATAATTTTCCGAGCTAATTTGCTATTTTTTCCAGAATTATCTTTGGGATTTTCCAATATTGCCCTTCAACCTCCAAAGCCTCGTTTTTACTCAAAATGGGTTCGATTTCCAGATTTTCTTTTTCCATTGCCTTTGTTATAAATTGAATTGGAGTTGGTCCGAAAATGCCCAATTTTTATGACCAAATTCCCTTCCGATTTGATTTTTCCTTTTTTCTAATTTGGAGTTCGTTTTTTCATTTTTTCTCCAACTGGCTCTTTTCTTGGAATTACTTCAAACTGAGCCTTGGGTTATCTTTGTTTACTCACTCTTCATCAATTAGGGGCTTCAATTTTACCGATTCGGGTCATCTCTGCAGTTTTCTCCAATTTTGCAAAATTCACCAAAAACCCTAATTTTCGATTTTCTTATTCTTTGGTTCTGTTTTTAATTGGCCCTTCTAATACCCGTAGTCATTGATTATGCTCCATTTGGAACCTCCAATTTCGACCAATTTAATCATTTAAGCACTTTTCCCCAAATTTATCGAATTAGAGTTTCCTTTTCACTGAATTTCCATAACCCATCTTCCGAACTCCATATCCTTCGTTGTAGACCTCGGACTATCAAAATTCTTTCACCATTTTTCAATTCAACTTCAAATCTTGATTTTGATTAAGGGTTGACTTTTTTAGTGGTTGACTTTTTTGGGTTGACTTTTTTCGGATTGACTTTTCATGCTGACCTCCTAAATAAAGTCTTGGAGTACCATCCGCAGGTTGAGAAGAGATTTTCTGCATTCTAAAAAAGCACAACGAAGAATTTACCTGATTTAGGGGCCCGGACAAAATTAGGTGTCTACACGGGCGACGCAAGGGGAAGAGAGAAAAGGGAAAGAAAAGATAGAGAAAAATGAAAAAAGAAAAGAATGGTCAGGCACTTTTAATCTGGCAAAAACATTAGCGACGAAATTTTCGTCATTAGCAACGAAAATTCCGTCACAAAAATTTTGAACTTATTTCCAATGGAAATAAGTTTTCCGACGGAATTCCTTCAGAAAAAGTCTTCTAGATTTTTCGACGAAAAATTCCTTTGGAAATTTCTTTTTGCTAATAAAATTATTAAAAATCTTTTTTTTTTCTAACGGAAAATTTTGTCACTAAAAGATGTAAATTTCGTCGCAAGAAAACTGATAAGAAGGGCCAATCTTCCCGTCAAACTTTTAGCGAGAAAGAAATTTTGTCGCCATAATTTCGTCACGAATACTCTATTTTCATCGCTAAAACCTAAAAGTTTGTCGCTAAAAGTCTTAACCTTTTCCAACCGAATTACTCCATTGAAAATATTTCTATCGCTAAAAACACTTTCTTGTACATTTATTTTTAATGTATATATATATATATATACATACATATTTAGTATCTACTACTTAACGAAAAAATTATATTATAACAATCATTGTCAATGTAGTTATTGAAATTTTGACATGTTCACTTAAATGATATATATATATTGTATTAGTTTGCTTGGCTACATATATAGATTGAGAAAGGTAGCATATGTTTGTATAAATGTCAAAACA
Organism: Fremontodendron californicum; assembly: GCA_030761205.1. Classification (NCBI taxonomy): domain Eukaryota; kingdom Viridiplantae; phylum Streptophyta; class Magnoliopsida; order Malvales; family Malvaceae; genus Fremontodendron; species Fremontodendron californicum. The sequence continues at coordinate 11,628,206 of JAULJL010000022.1, forward strand.
TAGATGATATGTTTATATATGGTAAAAAAATAGATAATACTATTAATTCAAGTAACTTTTTTTCTTCGTATAAATTAATGATCTATAGGTATAGCTAGTAAACATGTTGGCAAAGATAATGAAGCCTTATCTCTATACCAGGAATGAGAAAAATAGAAAGACTATTCTTAGCTCTAAAGGTCATTTTATTCGAAATGATAATGATCATTGCACTAAAGAATAAAATATTTTTGACAGAATTTTTCAATAAAAATATCTTAAATTTTTTCTAAAATAATATAAAATTTGTCATAATTATTTTTTGAAATTTTAATTTAATTTACGAATTTTCGTAAATATTTTTAAAGATTCTGACAGAATATTCCATAAAAAAATTTATCGAAAATAGTACAAATTTGTCGAAATTATATTTTTAATATTTAATTTAATTTCCTAATTTTCATGAATATTTTTAAATATCTTGGCATAATATTTCATCAGAATATCACTGACAGAAAATTTTATCAAAAATATGGTAAAAATTAAAAAAAATAATTAATTTTAGTTAAAATTATTTTCGACGAGATTTCGTTGGTGATGTGAAAAATTCCATCGGAAAATCTAAAAAATATTTTTTTATGCCTAATTTTTTTTTTGGTTTCTTATTTTTTCCAATTAACAATTTAATATATTCTAATATAATTAGCATCAAAAGAACTAAATTTTAATATAAATATTTAATTGTAAAAATTCATAAAACCAAAGTGACCATAATTCATGTCATAACGTGCCAAATATGAATTCAGCATGCTAGATGCAAATCACGGAGTCGTCACAAATCTTTTTTACTAGGTGTGATTAGTCACGTATATGAATCTATCATTTTTAAAGTAATCCTAAGCTTGAATAAGGCACCCTCAAAAGAATAGGTTCCGATCTATGTTTCAGAACTATGTTTGGGAGTTCGGTTACGTGTGAGAAAGGATTAGCACCCCCACAATGCCTATCTTAAAGCTAGTACCATATTAATCACAAATGATCCTAAATTGGTAGGTTCTGATCTACGTTTCAAAACTAGGTTCGGGAGTTCGGTTACGTGTGGGAAAATATTAGCACCCCCACAACGCCTATCCTAAAGATAGTACCATATTAATCACATATTACCCTAAATTGGTCTAAATGTAAGTGTGACTGGCCAGAGACAAGTATATGCCCTTGTCTCCGAAGCCTTAACCATTCATCTACCTAACGACATTTTGGCATCAACCCACCTAATATGGGGGGTTAACGAACTTGCAAAAACATGCATAATAATAACAATAATAACACATGACATCCCATTTAGGACACCTCCAACTAGGGAGTAACCAAGATGCCCCACAGCAGACGCGCAAGGTGGACCATAATGTACATATATATACAATGCCAAAATTGTAAACAAGAATCTCGATCTCCGACCGGATAACTGATGGCACGTAATACAACATATTAAGACAAAATAATATATGACATCCCTAGGTGACTGTGCACGGCTCCTCCATCAAGTAACGGATCACCTCGTCAAAACGACATGTCATGCTCACCAACTAGCGTCACGAACTAAGCCGGCGAGGTGGATGAGGGACCGGGTCGATCAGAATCTGAAAAAAAAAATAACTAAAGAGTGAGTCATAAGGACCCAGTGAGCAAACGCAAGTTATATTAACTAATATCACCTGGATGTTTCTATCCAACATCACAAATAACTGTAACATCCGGTAGGGTCCGTAGACTCCTACAAACGGTAGGGCTTGGAAGCTCCTACAAAACTGGTAGGGCACGAAGGCTCCTACAGAACCGGTAGGTCTCGAAAGCTCCTACAAAATCGGTAGGGCTCGAAGGCTCCTACAAAACCGGTAGGGATCAATGGCAGCCTACAAATCCGGTAGGGCACAATGGCAGCCTACAAATCCGGTAGGGCACAATGGTAGCCTACAAATCCTGTATAGCTTAACATTACAATAAACATGCATCACATAGCATTTAAATAAGCATACTAGCAATGAACAATGTGGCGCCATACGGTCGACCACTTACACGACAATCCAAAATTATTATGTAATCATCACTTGTCCATTCCTTGGACCTTTTTCTCACGTCTTTACGAGAACTCGATATCATAAGGTAATTCTTCGTCATACATTCATACAATCACAGTCAGTAAGTCATAACATAATCTAACGATTCTATTTCTATCGCTACACGTTTACTCATAGTGCACTAAGCGGAAGAAATTGGATCCTCGTGCTCCGAGGCTCTTCCAACCACAGACTCAGCTAATCTGCGCTCCTAGTACATAAACAATAATTTCATAAATATTTTATAAATTTGGAATCATTCACAATATCCAAATTGTAGCTAATTCGCTACAATCCTAAAATCTACAGCTTAGCTATTTAAGACTTTATAATTTTTACACCTAGCTGGGATGGAAATCCGGAGCAACGATCAGCTAGAAAGTTGCTCCCCCAAGCCTAGCAAAGCTAACGGTGGCCTCAGATGGTGGTGGAAGTGGTGGCACAAGGTGGTTGGCCAACATGGTGAATTCGGCCAAGCTTAGATTTTCAACTCCAAGCCACTTTTTCACTCAACCAACCCCAAATAATAGATGTAGAGGTTGATTTAGGACTACCCGTGGTGGTGGTTTAAGGTGGTGACTATGTTGAAAACCACCTAAGGCAAAAATGTTCATAAAGAGAAACACATAGTTTCTCTTGATTTCTTGAAAAACTAACCCCAAAAAAGTAATCCTTACCTTCTGGATAGTATAAATATGTGTTTTGTTGGCTTGGCGATGAGTAAAAATCAAAAGATCAAGCTTACAAGCTTTTGGTTATGGAATTTTCTTCACTTTGGTTAGGTTTCTCAAGGTTGAAGAAGAAACAACTCTTCAGGCATGAAAAATGAAGGTCACAGCAGATTAAGGGGTTTCTTGGCTGATTTTTATGGCCATTCACAAAGCCAAATGACAAAAATACTCTTTTAGCCCATTTTTTGTCTTTTAGTGCCTAAATGGGGTCCACATGAAATTTTTATGTTTGGAAACTCATTTTTCACTTGTCTCAGCACAGATATATTTAAAATATCATTTTACACTAGTATACAAGTTTTTGTAATTTTTTGATATCTCGAACATCAAATCCAGGCCCCAAACTGTTTAAGGGTCAACATTTTGAATTTCTTCGGTTTTAACTCTGATTCTCATTCTGATTTCACCAATAGAATTCTAACATCATTTTATGTCTATATGAATCAATTTATTCACTTAAAACCTTTTTTGAACCTTCCCGCGACTAGTTTTGGTTTTTCACTCTTTTAAGCTAATTAAAGGTGTACCCGATTTCCACTTAATATTTGAGTTTTAAAAAATGTCAAATATTCAATGTAAGCATTATATTGAGATCCTCTATGATCATGGAGTCTATTGGTACCATATTCGAACCAAAAATAAATTTTTGGGTAAAAGAACCAAAATACCCCTAGTTCATATTTTACTGATTTTGTGCCGATTAGATTTTCCAATAAACCTAATCAGTAATATATCATATTTTAACAATTTGTGAAGTTAAAATACCAAATTTTACGGGCTTTACATTGTCCAGGTTGGGATTCCTTACTCGTGGTCACTTTAGGGCTAAATCTCTCAAATAGCCGATAAACCCCTTACTATAAAAATTATTAATATAACAATAAGACCAGATGGTAGTGTATATTGTCTAAAAGCATACATAAACTTGATCCACTGCCTATGAATCATTTAAAGAGACCCGAGTCGATCTCTGTATTATGAGGGTCTTACAATTCTCCCACTCTTAAGAAAATTCGTCCTCGAATTTTTTCCTAGTTGTGAACTTATTTAATAATTCAATTAAAGAGCTATGTACCTGCTCTCGAAATAACTGGGGGTACTGTCTCCTCATGTCTCTTTCAAGTTCCCAAGTAGCTTCCTCCTCCCCATGATGGTTCCATATAACCTTCACCGAAGGAATCTTTTTCGATCAGAGCTTCCGTACCTGCCGTTCTACTATGGCTCTTGGTTCCTCTACATATGTCATGTGTGGATCTACCTCTATCGCCTGTGGTTGCAACACATGGGACACATCGGGGAGGTATTTCTGAAGCATCGGCACATGAAATACCGAGTGTACAGTGGCTAACTCAGGAGGAAGAGCCAACTCATATGCTACTGCCGAAGTATCTCAAACAGTCCAATGTACCTTGGACTCAGCTTTCCTCTCTTGTCGAATCTCATGACACCCTTAAACGGAGAACTTTCAAGAACACATGATCCCTCACATCAAACTCTAGTTCCTGATGTCTATTATCGGCATAAGACTTTTGCCGACTTTGTGCCGCTCGCATTTTGTCACGGATCAACTCCACATTTCTCAATGCTTCCCGAGCTATATCTGGACCTAAAAATGGACGATCACCCACCTCGAACCATCCCACTGGAGATCTACATTTTCGGCCATACAATGCTTCATATGCTGCCATCTCTATGGTACTCTGATAACTGTTATTATATGCAAACTCAATCAAAGACAAGTACTGATCCCAACTACCCTCAAAATATAAAACACATGCCCGTAGCATATCCTCTAAAGTCTGGATGGTCCTTTCAAACTGACCATCGGTTTGGGGATGGAACGTGGTACTGAATCTCAACTGAGTACCCAATGCCCTTTGAAATGATTCCCAAAACCTTGATATGAACTGTGTGCCTCTATCTGACACAATAGAAATAGGCACTCCACGCAAAGGCACTATCCGGTCCAAATATAGTCTAGCATACTGGGTTGTCGTATATGTAGTGTGCATTGGCAAAAAACGTGCGGACTTGGTCAATCTACCAGCAATCACCCATATCGAGTCGAACCCTTTGGTTGACCTAGGCAACCCTGTGACTAAATCCATCATAATATTGTCCTATTTCCATTCAGGGACATCCAAGCTCTGAAGGGTACCTGGCGATTTGCGATGTTCGGCCTTAGCCTGTTGGCACACCAAGCATCTAGCCACAAAGTTGGCTATATCTTTCTTCATGCCTTCCCACCAATAATGTGCTCGTAGATCATGCTACATCTTGGTGGAACTAGGGTGCATAGTGTAGGAAGAGCTATGACCTGCCTTGAGGAATCTATCTTGTATATTTCCTACCAATGGTACCACGAGGCGGTCATGTAACCATAAAGTTCCATCATCATCTATACGAAACTCCTCGCACAATCCTTGTCCAACCTAGGCTTTCTTTCCTATGCAAAAATCATCATCATGTTGCAACCATTTTACCTCCTCCACTAATGATGACCGTACTTGCACATGGGCTAACATCTCTCCCGTGCCGGTCACACTAAGTACCACACCATCATTGAGGCAATTCCTCACTTCCCGGACCATATGTCTCCTCTGTACTGCTATATGGGCTAAGCTACCCATGGACTTCGTACTCAAGGCATCCGTGACAACGTTGGCTTTGCCGGGATGATAAAGGATGGTACAATCATAATCCTTGAGTAATTCCAACCTTCTCCTCTGTCTCAAATTCAAAATCTACTGATCAAATATATACTTGAGACTTTTTGTGGTTTGTATAAATCTCACATGATCGACCATACAAATAGTGTTGCCATATCTTCAAAGCGAAGATAATGGCTGGCAGTTCCAAGTCATGCGTAGGGTAATTCTGCTCATGCCTTTTCAACTGTCTCGACGCATAAGCAATGTCGTTGTTCTTCTGCATTAATACGCAGCCCAAACCTATGCGAGAAGCATCACAATACACCACAAAGCCATCTGTCTCGTTTGGCAATGCTAACACTGGTGTTGAAGTCAAGAGCTCCTTAAGTTCATTGAAGCTCTTTTTGCACTCATCTAACGAAACAAACTTAACATTTTTTTTGTTAACCTAGTTAGTGGTGCAATTATCCTTGAGAAGTTCTCCACGAACCTCCTATAATATCCAGCCAACCCAAAGAAACTCCTAATCTCTGTTACTGTAATTGGCCTCTTCTAGTCTCGTACTGCCTCAATCTTCTTGGGATCTACAGAAATACCTTCCTTCGAAACTATATGGCCAAGAAAACTCACACTTGACAGCTAAAACTCACACTTGGAGAACTTGGAAAATAGTTTGTGTGCTCGAAGAGTCTCGAGGACAATGCGGAGGTGTTCCCTATGTTCATCTTCGCCTCGCGAATTCACCAAGATATCATCGATGAACACAATCACAAACTGGTCAAGAAAGGGTTTGAACACCCTGTTCATCAAATCCATGAACGCTGCCGATGCATTCGTCAGTCCAAACGACATGACCAAAAACTCATAGTGTCCATATCGAGTGCGAAAGGCTGTTTTGGGAATATCTTCCCTCCTGATGCGAAGCTGATGGTATCCTGATCTAAGATCTATCTTAGAAAAGCACTGACCTCCCTGCAGCTGACCGAATAAATCATCGATCCTAGGGAACGTATACTTATTCTTCGTCGTCACCTTGATAAGCTCATAAAATATACATTTTGTCTTTTTCTACCATTAGTTTTTGTTATGTTTTCGATCTTTATCTTGTTCACTTATAATATGTTTTTGAATTTTAGGTACAATAAGGAGAATGAAGTCAAAAGATGTCAATAATGATGGTAAAGAGCTTACAAAATCATAATCACAAGATGGAAGAAGACTTGGGAGTCAAAAATATCAATTTCTAGTTGAAAAGCAATCAGGCAGATTTGACATCCGAAGCTTATTGTAAGGAAAACATGATATTATATTATTTATTTGAAAAAACTTCCTTCTTAACTTTTGAATTTGACTTGATTATCTTTCCAACGATATATTATGGTCCCAAATCGGATAAGAAATGGGCATTCAAAATGGCGCTAGAAGATCTCCCTAAAGAACCCTACGACCAGAAAAACCCTAATCACAAATCTGAAAAGAAAAAAAAAGAAGGCAAAAACGTGATTTTTGCACCCCCAGGCTTACTTGTGCGGCAAGGACATATTCTCAGGGTTTTAAAACTCTATAAATACGATCTTTTGAGTCACAAACTAGACATCTTTTGAGGAGACTCAAAGATCATCATTATTCTTTTTTCTCCATTCTTTTATTTTCTTTTTAGTTTTATGTATATATTATATATGCCTATGCTAGGCTAAACTTTTATTTCATTAATGGTGATTTCAAAGCCCTAGACATGTTATGTAATTAATTTTCAGAATCTATCTATCATTGTTTTCTATCAAAGTTGCTTTTGTTCTTCCATTAAAATTGTTCATGATGATGCTTTGATTTGTTTAGGTGGCCAACTAGATAAATCTTGATAATTGTCTAATGCTAGTTTAGGAGTCTTAATCCGTGTAATTGTCTTGATTTCCTATTCATAAGTGGCAATTTGTGATTAATGATTATGGTAAAGTTTTCGATAATTGCAAAGTGGAACAAAACCTAAGTTGAACAATCCGAGCTTATGTGTTTGTTGCTTAGATCAACCTATCTTTCTCATCATAAAGCTGCTATTAAATTGAACTTAGAGAGCTTATTCTAGGTTGTTTGATAGTTAGAGATTAAATAGAGAGCTTGATCTCTTTAACGACAAACTAAGGAAAGATTGGGGTAACAGAGATTGTTGTTATCTACGGTTGTTATTAATAGCTAATTAATGTTGACAGATATGAAATTGATTCTTAATGATGTCTAGTGGTGGCGAATGAAACCTTAATCATATTTTTCATATTTGATTATTCTTAATTACTTGTTTTCTCATTCTTATTGTTAACTTTTGTTTAAATCTGATTTCAAAATATCCTTTACTTTTGTTTTCTTGTTTTTAAGTGATAAACTATTAACTTATAAACTAAAACCCAATCCCTGAGGACTCGACCCTTGCTAATCAATATACTCTACAATTGATTTTTTTTTTTAGTGCAAGGTTAAATAAGATACACTCTTTTGGGTGCATCAAATTTTTGGCGTCGTTGCCGGGGATTGCTTTCTTTAGTTTATTTATTACTTGATTTATTCATATTTTCAGTTCTAATTAGTTTTATTTTCATTTACATACAGGTTTTCTTTTCAAATTTTGAAAAAACAAAATGATGGAATTGAGCAATCTAACACTTGAAGAGTTGGTGGCATACATGAACATGGAGAATCAACATGCCAATCTCACCTCCCCAGTTCAACAATTGGCTATAGTAGGATGTCAAGGCCATCAAGGGTTCCAAAACCAACCACATGATCATTACTCAAACACTTACCATGAGGGATGGTGGGATCATACTAATTATGGCTACTCGAAAAATTTCCAAGAAGTAGATCCTTATGCCAATTACACTCATCTATCTAGCTTCAATCAATCATGGTCTCATGAACCAGATCTTTTTCAGCCATCACATATGACTCAAAACTCAGGTACTTCTTTAGAAGACCTTGTCTATTCTTTTGTTATTGATACTTTGCAATTTCAATAGGAAACAAGGGCAAGCATCCAAAGTTTGGAAAAGCAAATAAGCCAATTGGCTAGTAGTATGTGGGATGGGTAGCACAAAGATCTGAAGAACTCCCTGCCCAAACGATGATTAACCCAAAGGAGAATGCTTCTATTGTGAACTTGAGGAATGAGAAACAAGATGAGGATGAGACAAAATTAGAGATGGATTCTATTCTTGAGGATAATGAAGCCACAAATCCAAATAAGAGTACTTCGGCACCTGAGGTAACGTTTAAGGTTCCAATTTTTACTAATGTTTCTTTTCCACCTTTTCCTAGTAGATTTGCAAAGTTTCAAGGATAAGGAACATGAACAATACATGCCGGAAATCTTAAACAACTTGTTTGTGGATGCCATTCAACAAGTATCAAAATATGCTCCATTCCTCGATGAGATATGCAGCATAAAGGATGATGAAATAATACTTGTAATGGAGAATGCATCCACTGTTGTGCAAAGAAAGCTTCCTATCAAACACATAAATTTGGGAAATTTCATGTATGAGCCTAACAAGTCTAAAAAGCCAAGAAGGGGTGTTGGTTAGGTTCAAAACACTAACTCAAGTGTTAATTGGGAAGGCAGCCCAATTAAAGAAGAAATTGCCAACCTGCCATATTCAGATTTGCTTTCTCTTTCTCTTTTTCTTTCTTTTATTATTTTTCTTTTTATTTTTTATGTTTATTTGTTAATTTTTTTTTAGTATTTTAGGATTATTTAGGTTGCATGAGTTTGTTTTGTTTTGAGTCTTAGTTGTTCCTATTCTTATGTTATTAGTTATTTTCTCTTACACATGATTCTTTCATTTGGGTTAATAGCATTACATTGAGGACAATGTAAGAATAAGTGTGGGGGGAAGAATTTAGGATTTCTTTTATTTTTCTATATTATTTTTTTTTGTATGAGTCTTTAATATTATTATTATTATTTTTAGCGTGTTTTTAATACAGTGATGAGATATGAATTGCATAGGTCTAAAACTAGTTTAGTAGTGTGAAGATTTTTCATGAGAATTAAGCTTGATATCATTTTTCATGGAGCCAATGTTAATATGATATGTTTATTGAGAAAGAAGCATGTTTAGACTTAAAATTGACTTGAATAATCATCCTTGTGAGTTTTGAGCCTATATAATTGATGCATTATACATATCAATCTAATTTCTGTCTTGAGTGCTTTTATGATTACATGATTCTCTAGAACTTGCTTTAAACCGTTTGAGACTATATTGATACATGTAATAACATGAATATGATAGAGGCATTAGGATTATAACCAGGGCCAAACAGCCATCCATTATTAATGTTCCAAGAGAACATCCCAACTAATGAGCCAATTTGAGCCTACATTAAATATGGTATTTTATTGGTAACCAGAACTTACACCTAGCCTAAATATACTTATATCCTTACCCTTGTTCTAAAGATGGATTATATATTTTGAGACATATTGCAAAAAACAAGGGATATTTTTAGTTGAAAATTTGGGTTGGAAACAATAGATAAGTGTGGGGGAAGAAAAGAAAAAAAAAGTCAAGAGAAAAAGAAAGGGATCATTGTCAAATACATTCCCATATTGAAAAAAAAAACATCTCTTAAACTTTTGGTTAAAGAAAAAGATGTTACAAAGTTGGTTAGAATGAAGCAAAGACTCAACATGAATATTTAGCCTATATTATTATGTGCTTTATAAGAGTTTTGAGAAGTTTTATTTGCAAAATCTTATTTTATCTCTAAATTCTATGAAGTCTTTGGAACCTTTGTAATATCTTTTATTCTTTAACCACATTACAACCCCTTGGCCCCATTACAACCTTGATTAAGGACCTCTTGATTTATGAAGTTGAATGATCGAAATAGTGGAGAATAGGTGGACAAGCAAGCATATGGTATAACTGTTTTCATGAGATTGATTGAGTGTAAACACTTTACCACTACTTTAAAGAGTGAAAATCATGAGAGTATCCTAGTGAGAAGTTGAGATTAAGTTAGAATATGCACTATTTTGATTGAAATATGTTATGTTAATATTGGCTTAACTCAAACTATTTACATTCAAGCAAGATTTTTTGTGAATTTATTTAAGCTATGATTAGTTTATAAGACTTGCCCAATGATTATCGCTAATTTATATTGGAAGGATTAGTTGTAATTATTATTATTATTATTATTATTTTTAATTTTTTTAGTTTTTCTTATGTCTTCAATGTTTGCGGGTATCGTCCTAGTAAATCTTCACGAGACTAAACTCGTCCACTAGGGACACCTAGGGGTTTAAAGGCTTGTCACATGCTAAGTGCCACCGTGATTTCCTACGAAAGTGGATTAGATTAGATTTTCTTATTTTACTTTTATTTTGTTTTACTCGAGGACTAGCAAAAAGCTAAGTGTGGGGGTATTTGATAAGCTCATAAAATATACATTTTATGTCTTTCTACCTTTAGTTTTTGTTATGTTTTCGATCTTTATCTTGTTCACTTATATGTTTTTGAATTTTAGGTACAATAAGGAGAATGAAGCCAAAAGATGTCAATAATGATGGTAAAGAGCTTACAAAATCATAATCACAAGATGGAAGAAGACTTGGGAGTCAAAAATATCAAATTCTGGTTGAAAAGCAATCAAGCAGATTTGACCTCTGGAGCTTGTTGTAAGAAAAACATGATGTTAGAATCTTTATTTGAAGAAACTTTCTTCTTGACTTTTGAATTTTACTTGGTTATCTTTCCAACGATATATCAAGGGCCCAAATCGGATAAGAAATGGGCATTCAAAATTGCGCTAGAAGATCTCCCTAAAGAACCCTCTGGCCAGAAAAACCCTAATCACAAATCTGAAAAAAAAAAGGCAAAGGCTTACTTGTGCGGCAAGGACTTATTCTCAGGGTTTTAAAACTCTATAAATACCATATTTTGAGCCACAAACTAGACATCTTTTGAGGAGACTCAAGATCATCATTATTCTTCTTCTCCATTCTTTTATTTTCTTTTTAGTTTTATGTATATATTATCTATGCCTATGCTAGGCTAAACTTTTATTAGGTTAATGGTGATTTCAAAGCCCTAGACATGTTATGTAATTAATTTTCAGAATCTATCTATCATTATTTTCTATCAAAGTTGATTATGTTCTTCCACTAAAATTGTTCATGATGATGTTTTGATTTGTTTAGGTGGCCAACTAGATAAATCTTGATAATTGTCTAATGCTAGTTTAGGAGTCTTGATCCATGTAATTGTGTTGATTTCCTATTCATAAGTAGCAATTTGTGATTAATGATTATGGTAAAGTTTTCGATAATTGCAAAGTGGAACAAAACCTAAGTTGAACAATCCGAGCTTATGTATTTGTTGCTTAGATCAACCTATCTTTCTCATCATAAAGCTGCTGATAAATTGAACTTAGAGAGCTTATTCTTGGTTGTTTCATAGTTAGAGATTAAATAGAGAGCTTGATCTATTTAACGACAAACTAAGGAAAGATTGGGGTAACAGAGCTTGTTGTTATCTACGGTTGTTAACTTTAATAGCTAATTATTGTTGATAGATATGAAATTGATTCTTAATGATGTCTAGTGGTGGAGAATGAAACCTTAATCATATTTTTCATATTTGATTCTTCTTAATTACTTGTTTTCTCATTCTTATTTTTAACTTTAGTTTAAATTTGATTTCAAAATCTCCTTTACTTTTGTTTTCTTGTTTTTAAGTGATAAACTATTAACTTATAAACTAAAACCCAATCCCTGAGGACTTGACCCTCGCTAATAACTATACTCTACAATTGATTTTTTTTAGTGCAAGGTTAAATAAGATACACTCTTATGGGTGCATCACACCTTATTCAGCTGCCTGTAATCAATACACAATCGTAATGATCCATCCTTCTTCTTAACAAATAAAGCTGGAGCACCCCAAGGAGATGTACTCGGGCGTACAAAGCCCTTATCAAGAAGATCCTGCAACTGAACCTTTAGTTCCCTTAGCTCCAACGGAGCCATACGGTAAGGAGGAATTGATATCGGTTGTGTTCCTGGGGGTACATCTATGCAAAACTCAATCTCCCTATCCAGTGGAATTCCTGACAACTCTTCGGGAAAAACATCAGGTAAATCCTCTACCACGGGAATCTCTCTCAAATCCTGAGACTTCATCTCAGCATCATATACGTAAGCCAAGAATCCTTGGCAACCCTTCGCTAACAGTTTCCCGACACTAATTACCGAGATCAAGTGAGGCGAAGCCGTTCTACGATCTCCTTGATACTGTAACACATGTTTACTGGTATTTTCAACACTACCACTTTCTCATGACAATCCAATACCGCATGGTAGGCAGACAACCAGTCTATGCCCAAAATCACATCAAAGTCAAGTATATCTGGCTCAATTAGATCTACCAAAAAAATCTCACCCTCGATTCGTATTTCACATCCTTTCAATATTCTGTTCATAGGGTAAACCTCCCATACCGAAGTAAGCACTATCAACGGATCATTTAACAACTGGGGGCGGTGCAACTGTAGTGTACGTGGGTCGAGAAAAATTCAGCGGACAGTCCTTCTTCATATGCCCCGGCTGATCATATCTGAAACAAGTACCAGGCCTTCCGCATAGTCCAAAATGCGGATAACCACAACTCTGACAATGGGGAGCTCCTGATCTCCCAGTGTTACCTGATGACTAGGTAACTGATCTAGTTTGACTGCTCTGTCCTCGGACCACTGTACCAGTACTACTAGGTGTTCCTGATCCACCTACACTAGATTGCCTAAAACCTTGCCTCCTAGTCCTAGCCTTCTTCTGAGGCTCACGGTCAAACTGCCTCTCTTTGGCCGGTGCCTCAAATCGTAAGGCTGTATCAAGAACATCGGAGTACGTAGAGGTCCTTGTCAATGGTACCACCCTAAATAAGTACTCCCTAAGGCCATTAGCAAACCGCTTGGCCTTCATAATATCAGTCATCACCATATGTGGTGCATACTTCGTTAACTGATTAAACTTAGTATCATAATCCAACACTGACATGTCCTCAGTCTATTTTAGTAACTCAAACTCTCGAGCCTTTGCATCTCATAGACTCTCAGGCATGAATCGTTCAATAAAAGCATTATAAAACTCAGACCATTCTAATGGAGGACTATTCGTTGGCCGGCTCCTCAATAGGGTCTTATACCACTCATAGGCCACCCCTGTAAACTGATAACTAGTCAACTCCACGGCTTTAACTGGTGAGCATCCGAGAGCCACACATAACCGATCACATACATCCACAAAGTCCTATGGATCTGAATCAAGCTCAATCCTAGAAAATACCGGTGGCTTATTTCGTCGAAACTCATATAATGTCACTGGGAGATATTGCTCCTGTTGGGCAGGCTGCTTTCCCTCAGGGGGATCCTATGGCCGTGGAGGACCTGGAAGAGCCTGGTCCTGTCTCTGCTGCCTCTGATCTGCTAGTAGATCTATTAGGGTCCTAACCTCCTGACGTATCTCACCAATCTCAGTAGCTAACTGTTCTACCGTATCATCTGCTATTGACCCCCTAGCAGATCTAGCGGTCTGGTCTTGTTCTCCAGGTACGGGATTCGGACGTTCTGCAAACACCTGATCGGGAACCCCAGGTGGTAGTTCCATTTTCTTACCCCGTATTCTTAGCATCGGGGGCATAGTAACCTGAGAAAGAAACTTAATCATTAGGTACCTTCATTTATCCAACCCCGAACTATCAACTATAACCGACAAGTGATCCATTACATGCTGGACATGTGTACAGTCACCGACCTCTAGACAACGCTTTGATAACAACTTTGTCACGTCCCAAGTGCGGGAGTGTGACCGGCCAGAGACAAGTATATGCACTTATCTCTGAAGCCTTAACCATTCATCTACCAAACGAAATTTCGGCATGACCCTGCCCAATATGAGGGGTTATCGAACCTGCAAAACATGCATAATAATAATAATAACAATAATAACACATGACATCCCGGTTAGGACACCTCTAACTAAGGAGTAACCAAGATGCCCCGCAGCAGACGCGCAAGGTGGACCATAATGTACATATATATACAATGCCAAAATTGTAAACAACAATCTCGGTCTCCGACCGGTAATTGCATGACACGTAATACAACATATTAAGACAAAATAATATATGACATGCCTAGGTGACTGTGCACGGCTCCTCCATCAAGTAACGGATCACCTCGTCAAAACGACATGTCATGCTCACCGACTAGCGTCACGAACTAAGTCGGCGGGGTGGATGAGGGACCGAGTCGATCAGAATCTGAAAAAGAAAAATAACTAAGTGAGTCATGAGGACCCAGTGAGCAAACGCAAGTTATATTAACTAATATCATCTGGATGTTTCTATCCAACACCACAAACAACTATAACATCCGGTAAAGTCCGTAGACTCCTACAAATCGGTAGGGCTTGGAAGCTCATACAAAACTGGTAGGGCACGAAGGCTCCTACAGAACCGGTAGGGCTCGAAAACTCTTATGAAACCGGTAGGGCACGAAGGCTCCTACAAAACCGGTAAGGCTTGAAGGCTCTTACAAAACCGGTAGGGCTCAATGGCAACCTACAAATCTAGTAGGACACAATGGCAGCGTACAAATCCGGTATAGCTTAACATTACAATAAACATGCATCACATAGCATTTAAATAAGCATACTAGCAAGGAACAATATGGCGCCATACGGTCGACAACTTATACGACAATTCGAATTATTACATAATCATCACTTGTCCTTTCCTTGGACCTTTTTCTCATGTCTTTACGAGAACTCGATATCATAAGGTAATTCTTCGTCATACATTCATACAATCACAGTCAGTATGTCATAACATAATCTAACGATCCTACGTCTATCGCTACATGTTTACTCACAGTGCGCTAAGCGGGAGAAATTGGATCCCCGTGCACCGGGGCTCTTCCAACCACAGACTCAGCTAATCCGCGCTCCTACTACATAAACAATAATTTCATAAATATTTTATAAATTTGGAAACATTCACAATATCCAAATTGTAGCTAATTCGCTACAATCCGAAAATTTACAGCTTAGCTATTTAAACATTATAATTTTTACACCTAGCTCGGATAGAAATCCGGAGCAACGATCAACTAGAAAGTTACTTCCCCAAGCCTAGCAAAGCTAACGGGGGCCTCGGATGGTGGTGGAAGTGGTGGCACAAGGTGGTTGGCCAACATGGTGAATTCGGCCAAGCTTAGATTTGCAACTCCAAGCCGCTTTTTCACTCAATCAACCCCGAATAACAGATGTAGAGATTGATTGAAGAAAGACTACCCATGGTGGTGGTTTAAGGTGGTGACAATGCTGGAAACCACCTAAGGCAAAAATGGTTATAAAGAGAAACACATAGTTTCTCATGATTTCTTGAAAAACTAACACCAAATAAGTAATCCTTACCTTCTGGATAGTAGAAATATGTGTTTTGTTGGCTTGGTGATGAGTAAAAATGAAAAGATCAAGCTTACAAGCTTTTTGTTATGGAGTTTTCTTCACTTTGGTTAGGTTTCTCAAGGTTGAAGAAGAAACAACTCTTAAGGCATTAAAAATGAAGGTCACGGCAGATTAAGGGGTTTCTTGGCTGATTTTTATGGCCATTCACAAAGCCAGATGACAAAAATACCCCTTTAGCCCATTTTTTGTCTTTTAGTGCCCAAATGGGGCCCATATGAAATTTTTACGTTCGAAAGCTCGTTTTTCACTTGTCTTAGCATGGATGTCACATTCCAAATTCGGGAGTGTGATCGGCCAGAGACAAGTATGTACCCTTGGCTCTGAAGCCTTAACCATTTATCTACCTAACGAAATTTCGGCATGACCTCGCCCAATAAGAGGGGTTTACCGAACCTGCAGAATGTGCAACGCAATAATAATAACACATGACATCTCGGTTAGGAGACTTCCAACTAGGGAGCATCCGAGATGCCCCACAGCAGACGCACAAAGTGAACACAATGCATATATTTATACAATGCCAAAAATGTACACAAAAGTCTCGGTCTCCGACCGGATAACTGCATGACACATAATACAACATATTTAAACAAAATAATAGATAACATTCCTAGGTGACTATGAACGGTTCCTCCATCAAGAAACGGATCAACTCGTCAAAACAGTACCACGCTCACCGACTACAAGTCACGAGCAACTGGCGATGTAAATGAGGGACCGGGTCGATCAGTATCTGAAAAAGAAAAATAAATAAAGGGTGAGTCATAAGGACTCAGTGAGCAAATGCAGAATTAATAAAGTCTATGGAAAAGACTTACAAATCATATTAACTAATATCACCTTGATGTTCCTATCCAACATCACAAACGACAATAACATCCGTTAGGGTCCGTAGACTCCTACAAACCGGTAGGGCTCGAAAGCTCCTACAAAATCGTAGGGCACGAAGGCTCCTACAAAACCGATAGGGCACAATGGCAGCCTACAAATTCGGTAGGGCACAATGGCAACCTACAAATCTGGTAGGGAACAATGGCAGCCTAAAAATCCGGTAGGGCACAATGGCAGCCTACAAATCCGGTAGGGCACAATAGCAGCCTACAAATCCGGTAGGGCACAATGGCAGCCTACAAATACGGTATAGCTTAACATTACAATAAACATGCATCACATAGCATTGAAATAAGCATACTATCAAGAAACAATATGGCGCCATACGATCGACCACTCATACGACAATTGATGCACCCAAAAGAGTGTATCTTATTTAACCTTGCACTAAAAAGATCAATTGTAAGTATAGTAGTTAGCAAGGGTCGAGTCCTCAGGGATTGGGTTTTAGTTTATAAGTTGATAGTTTAAAACTTAAATTCAAGAACAATAAAAGAAAAGGGGTTTTTGAAATCGTTTTAAGAAATAAGCAAACAAGAAAAGTAAGAAAACAAGTAATTAAGAAGAAATCAAATATGAGAGAAATATGGTTAAGGTTTCATTCTCCACCACTAGACATCATTAAGAACCAATTTCAGATCTATCAATATCAACCAACTACCGAAGTTAACAACCGTAGATAACAACAAGCTCTGTTATCCCAATCTTTCCTTAGTTTGTCGTTAAATAGAACAAGCTCTCTATTTAATCTCTAACCATCAAACAACCTAGAATAAGCTCTCTAAATTCAATTTAATGGCAGCTTTATGATGAGAAAGATAGGTTGATCTAAGCAACAAACACATAAGCTCGGATTGTTCAACTTAGGTTATGTTCCACTTTGCAATTATTGAAAACTTGACCATAATCATTAATCACAAATTGCCACTTATGAATAGGAAATCAAGACAATTACACGGATCAAGACTCCTAAACTAGCAATAGATAATTATCAAGATCTATCTAGTTGTACACCTAAACAAATCAAGACAACATCATGAACAATTCTTGTAGAAGAACATAAGCAACTTTGATAGAAAAATAATGATAGATAGAATCTGAAAATCAATCACAAAACATGTCTAGGGCTTTGAAATCACCCTTAACCAAATAGAAATTTAGCCTAGCATAGTTAAAGTAAACATAAACATAAAATTAAAGAGAATCTAAGAAGAAAATAAAAGAAAGAAAGAAGAAGAAGAATATTAATTATCCAGCCTCTTGCTCTCTCTAAAGAAAAAGAAAACTAAAGAAAAGAAAGAAGAAGAAAACTTAGAGAATTTTATTACAATGGCTAATATCCTACCAATGTACAATCTCTTACAATCATCCAAGGCCCTCTATTTATACACATTTTGGAGGGCTAAATGACAAGAGACAAGCTTTACAAATTTCAAAGGTAGGTATAATAGGTGGGTGCATTTTTCTAACAATTTTCGTCATATTGTATGACAATTTTGATCAGCCAACTTGATGGTCAATTTTGTCAATATTGGAGGCTTGATCTGATCACATGGTCTTCTAGAAAAATGTTCCCCTATCAGTTAGTGATCCATAGCCGTTGGAATCAGCTCATTTTCTGATGTGGATCAGAAGATATGGTCAAAATACCAAAACTGGTCAGCACAGACGTCATTGCACATCAGCCAACTTGATGGTCGATTTCGCTAGGGAAAACGACTCCGTTTCAAGAAGTGTAAAACATGAAAAAGATAGATATGCCTCTTAACTTTGCACGGTTAAAATTTCAGCCTTATTGCTTCAGTGAAACTCCAGATATAGCTGATATGGCAAAAGGTGTCGGAACTGGAACTGAACTGGATTTGCCCTTAATTGTTGATTTAACCTAGTAATCTGAAATCACTCAAAGAAACTCGTGAAAAAACACCAAATTACATAAAAATATAAAAGATCATAAACACAATTAGACTAAGCAATAATAACTCGTATTTGACGCAAACCAATAATAAAACATAACTAAAAACTATATAATTATACGAGTTATCACACCCCCACACTTAGATTGTTGCTAGTCCCTAGCAACGACTCAATAAAAATAAAATAAGAAAATCTAATCTAATCCATTTTCGTAGGAAATCACGGTGGCACTTAGCATGTGACACAAGCCTTTAAACCCCTAGGTGTCCCTAGTGGACGAGTTTAGTCTCGTGAGGGTTTACTAGGACGATACCCACAAACATTGAAGACATAAGAAAAACTAAAAATAATAATTATAACTAATCTTCCAATATAAATTAGAGATAATCATTGGACAAGTCTTAAAAACTAATCAATAGCTTAAAGAAATTCACAAAAAATCTTGCTTGAATGTAAATAGTTTGAGTTAAGCCAATATCAACATAACATATTTCAATCAAAATAGTGCATATTCAAACTTAATCTCAACTTCTCACATGGGATACTCTCTTGATTTTCACTCTTTAAAGTAGTGGTAAAGTGTTTACACTCAATCAATCTCATGAAAACACTTCTACCATATGCTTGCTTGTCCACCTATTCTCCACTATTTAGATCATACAACTTCATAAATCAAGAGGTCTTTATTCAAGGTTGTAATGGGGCCAAAGGGTTATAATGTGGTTAAAGAACAAAAGGATAAAGATATCACAAAGGTTCCAAAGAGTTCATAGACTTTAGAGACATAATAGGATCATACAAATAAAACTTCTCAAAACTCTTATAAAGCACATAATAACATAGGCTAAATATTCATGTTGAGCCTTTGCATCATTCTAACCAACTTTGTAACATCTTTTTCTTTACTTTAACTAGAAGTTCAAGAGAAGATATATTTTTTTTTTTAATATGGGAATGTATTTGACAATGATCCCTTTCTTTTTCTCTTGACTTTTTCTTTTCTTTTCTTCCCCCACACTTATCTTTTGTTTCTAACCCAAATTTTTAACTAAAAATATCCCTTGTTTTTTTGCAATATGTCTCAAAATATATAATCCATCTTTAGAACAAGGGTAAGGATATAAGTATATTTAGGCTAGGTGTAAGTTGTGGTTACCAATAAAACAGCATATTTAATGTAGGCTCAAATTGGCTCACTAGTGGGGATGTTCTCTTAGAACATTAATAATGGATGGCTGTTTGGCTCTGGTTATAATCCTAATGCCTCTATCATATTCATGTTGACATGTATCAATATAGTCTCAAACGGTTTAAAGCAAGTTCTAGAGAATCATGTAATCATAAGAGCACTCAAGAAAGAAATTAGATTGATTTGTATAATGCATCAATCATTATAGGCTCAAAAACTCACAAGGATGATTATACAAGTCAGATTAAGTCTAAACATGCTTCTTTCTCAATCAACATATCATATTAACATTGGCTCATAAAAAGATTGATATCAAGTTCAATTCTCATGAAAATCTTCTCACTAATAAATCTGTTTTAGACTTATGCAATTCATATCTCATCATAGTATTGAAAAGGAACTAAAACACACTAAAAATAATAATAAAGACTCATAAAAAAAAATAGTAGACAAAAATAAAAGAAATACTAAATCATTCCCCCCACACTTAATTCTTACATTGTCCTCAATGTAAGTCTATTAACCCAAATGAAAGAATCATGTGTAAGAGAAAAGAACTAATAACATAAGAATAGGAACAACTAAGACTCAAAACAAAACAAACTCATGCAACCTAAATAATCCTAAAATACTAAACAAAAATTAACAAGTAAACATAAAAAGATTAAAATCAAACTGACAAGGTATGTCTCAAGTCTCCCTTACTCAGACCTTGTTCAGAATCAATACTTTTAAATGGCTTAAAACACAATTTTTTTTAATTTTTTTTTTTGAAAAGAAGAAATCAAACTGACAAGGTATGTCTCAAGTCTCCCTTACTCAGACCTTGTTCAGAATGAATACTTCTAAATGGCTTAAAACACAACAAATTTTTTTTTTTTTTTAAATTAGCAAAATATGTCCCTTACCCCCTACTAAAATATGGCATTGTCCCCAATGTCAAATTTTAAAGGTAGAATTTAGGAGATATTACCTGCAGAGGTTGCTAATCACTTATTATAACTGAGACACAACAAACAAAATGTTAGATAATGTCACAAAGACAAAGTGCAATCCACTCCTTGCTCGTCCATATCTCTTTTTCTTTTTCCGAGCGTTTGCGAAACAACCGTAGCAGATAAACACTCATAAGCTTGGAGCTTTTTGAGTAAATCTTCAATGGTTGTAGCAGAAATTATGGTTCTCCTTGCCTCTGAAAACATGAATCCATTATCCACAGCATTATCTAAATATGAAAGCAAATTACTAAAATAACCATTAATATTAAGCAAACCAATGGGTTTCTTTTTTGTGACCAAAGATGACCAATAAGCCACGCAAGCTATTTCTTCCAATGTACCCAGACCTCCTGGTAAAGCAATGAATGCATCGGCAGAATGGTACATGATTGTTATCCGTTCAGGGATACTCTAGACTTGTATTTCCTTACCCACGGTAGGTCCACAAAAACTTGTGAATAGTTTTGGCACGATTCCTAGAACTGGACTTCCTCCGGCGTGTGCTGCTGTAGCGACTGCTCCCATTAAACCCGTACTACCGCCTCCATAAATCAAGTGGATCTTTTGTTGGGCAAGTATTACTCCAACTCTTATGGCTTCATCAGCGAATATGTTATTTTTCCCTGGATAAGCACCTCCAAAGAAACAAATTTTTTTAATGCGCTGGGACGAAGTACTTTCCATTTTTTTTTCTTTTTCGAGTGCCTGAAAGAGAATGAGTACATGGTGTAATATATAGAGGACTGAGTAGTGAATCAGACAAGAGTAATAATGTCGCCGAAAGTGTATCTGACCTGTCAGAAGAAAATGTTAACCTAACAAAAGATTTTTGCGTGATTTCAGGAAGAAAATCAAAAAGAGAAGAAAAAATCAATAGTAAAAGACAAATAAAAAAAAAACGAGAATAATTACACAAATCGAACAACACGTAAATTAAACCAAAATAAAGTTATTGCAAATCAAACCAAAAACTGAGAAGTCATTTATTGTAGTTGTGATTGTGGCTCACATCTTCCTCTGGTTTTACGTCCAGAAACGGCTTAAACGCCTTCTATGAGTCGAGGATATGCTTCCCATCCAGTTTTCTTAGAAGCTGGCAAACAGGGTCTTTTAACATCAGATTCCCAAGATGTTGCCATTCCCTTTGGAATTGCGGCCATAAATCAAGAATTTCTCTTTGTACGTCTCCACTAGGATGCGTCTCAAGAGAAAGTTGGATATTACCCAAATTCTCCTTACTCAGTCCATCCTTAATGAATTCAATTTTATCATCTCGATTAGAGGACGGAATCCCAATAGAACGACATTTACCGTTACACGTCCATTGTGCACATTTGTGGCAATTTGAACTCATGCGCTTTGCTCGTCGCTTCTTTGCAAAAGTGCTTCTACCTGTACCTGGTAAATGCAAAATAGGAAGATATTCATCTTCACGTACCTTGGCTTCAATTATCCAACATATGTCTTCAGGAATCCCTTTGTGCATAAGCATTCTTAATCTTTCAAATCGAACTTGGTAAAGCTTCAGTAATATATTTCGAGGAAAAGGAGGAAATCGTTTCTGCAATCTTGTGAGAATATCATCCATCCTGAAAAAAAATGAAAAAAAATGAAAGAGAAATTGGAAGAGAAATTTATATACAATATCAGTTTTGTGGGTAGCTGATGGAACCGATTTAAATAATCACGGAGTACCGTTATCCGTCATTTAACCGGGGTAAAAAAAAATAAAAATTATATTTACATCTAGTTATTTTCAAAACAAGGATCAGAAAGAAAAACAACATAAAAAAAAACTCAAAAACAAAACACTCTAAATAAAATCCTAAATTCTTTCCCCCACACATAATTTTTACATTGTCCTCAATGTAATGCTATTATCCCCCAATGCAAGAATTATATGTAAGAAAAAAGAACTATTAAACAAAAGAAAAGAAAAACAAAAAAAAATAGAATGATGGAGAGTAAGGAATATGCAAATCTAATATAATAGATGCTCTCCATCCTTTTGGGTTGCCTCCCAAGAAGCGCTTGGTTTATTGTCCTCAGCCTAGACTTAGACCCATGCCATTATTATTCAACATACTTTGGCTCAAAAAGTGGAAACTCCTCCACATCTTGTATTGGAAAGTTCTCATAGTAAGGCTTCAATCTATGACCATTCACTTTGAATGCCTTATCTGTTTTTGGGCTTTGGATTTCAACTGCACCATGAGTAAATACATTAGTAATAACAAAAGGTCCAACCCAACGAGAACGTAACTTACCTGGATATAACTTAAGGCGTGAATGGAAGAGAAGAAGTTTTTGTCCAACAACAAATTCCTTTCTTGATATCATCTTGTCATGGAATGCCTTAGTCTTTTCCTTGTAAATCCTAGAATTCTGATAGGCATCATTCCTTATCTCCTCTAATTCTTGTAGGTCAAGTTTTCTTTTCTTTCCTGTCTCATCCATCTCCATGTTGCATTATTTGATAGCCCAATATGATTTATGTTCCAATTCAACCGGAAGATGACAAGGCTTACCATAAACAAGTCGATAAGGAGACATACCAATGGGTGTCTTATATGCTGTCCTATAAGCCCAAAGTGCATCATCAAGTCGTGAACTCCAATCCTTCCTATTTGGATTAACTGTCTTTTCAATGATGGACTTAACTTCTCGGTTTGACACTTCAGCTTGCCCACTAGTTTGAGGATGATATGAGGTGGAGACCTTATGTGTGATGTTATACTTCCTCAAAAGTGTTTCCATAGTCCTATTGCAAAAGTGAGTACCTCTATCGCTGATTATGGCCTTTGGCGTTCCAAACCTAGCAAAGATGTTAGTCTTGACAAAATCTGAAACAACTTTAGAGTCATTAGTCCTAGTGGATTTTGCTTCCACCCACTTTGAAACATAATCAACGGCAAGTAAAATATAAAGATTACCAAAAGAAGGAGGAAAAGGTCCCATGAAATCCATGCCCCATACATCAAAAATTTCAACAATAAGTATTGGAGTTTGAGGCATTTGATTTCTAGCACCTAAGTTACCTGTTCTTTGGCAACGATCACATGACTTGCAAAAGAGGTATGCATCTTTGAATATGGTAGGCCAATAAAATCCAGAATCAAGAACTTTCATGGCTGTTCTTTTGGATCCAAAGTGTCATCCACATGCATAAGAGTGACAAAAGGTGAGAATAGATTGAAATTCAGTTTCGAGTACACACCTTCTTATAATCTGATCGGAGCAATGCTTCCAAAGGTAAGGATCATCCCATATGTAGTATTTGGCATCACTCTTGATCTTATTTCTTTGAGCTTGTGTCAACTCTTGTGGCAACTTCTTGGTAACTAAGTAATTAACAATATCAGCATACCAAGGAGTTGTTGTACTTATAAAAAGAAGTTTCTCATCCGGAAAGTTCTCATTCAAGGGTAGTGCATCCTCTTCATGAACTAAACGGCTAAGATGGTCCGCAACCAGGTTGTCACTACCTCTCTTATCTTTTATCTCCAAATCAAACTCTTGTAAGAGAAGTATCCATCTAATCAACCTTGGTTTGGCCTCCTTTTTAGTGAGTAAGTACTTAAGGGCTGCATGGTCAGAATATACAATTACTTTAGTACCAATTAAATAAGATCGAAATTTTTCTAAAGCAAATACAACAGCCAAAAGTTCTTTTTCAGTAGTGGAATAGTTCAATTGAGAATCATTAAGAGTTCGGGAGGCATAATAAATGGCATGTGAGGCTTTGCCAACCCGTTGGCCCAAAACAGCTCCAATGGCATAGTCACTAGCATCACACATGATTTCAAAAGGTATATTCCTATCTGGTGGTTGGATGATAGGAGCTGATGTCAAGAGTCCCTTCAATGTTTCAAACGCCTCTTTGCATTTATCATCAAAGTGGAAAACCACATCTTTTTGTAGTAGCTTGCAAAGAGGTAATGTGATCTTTGAGAAGTCTTTGATAAATCTCCTATAGAAACCTGCATGTCCAAGAAAAGAACGAACCTCTCTCACATTTGTGGGAGGTGGTAAAGAATGCATAATATCTATTTTAGACTTATCAACCTCTATCCCTCTAGAAGAAATAACATGGCCCAAAACTATTCCTTGTTCTACCATAAAGTGACATTTTTCCCAATTCAAAACAAGGTTAGTTTCCATGCATCTTTCAAGTACAAGTGTAAGGTTCTCTAGACATCTATCAAAAGAATCACCATAGACACTAAAATCATCCATAAACACTTCTATGATGTTCTCTACATAATCTGAAAATATGCTAACCATACACCTTTGGAATGTAGCTGGTGCATTACAAAGACCAAATGGCATACGCCGGTATGCAAAAGTACCAAATGGACATGTGAATGTTGTTTTCTCGTGGTCCTCCGGAGCAATGGCTATCTGATTATAACCTGAAAAACCATCAAGAAAACAATAATGAGAATGGCCAGCTAACCTTTCAAGCATTTGATCAATAAAAGGTAAAGGAAAGTGGTCTTTGCGAGTTGTGGAATTAAGTTTACGATAATCAATACAAACTCGCCATCCTGTTTGAATCCTAGTAGGAACAAGTTCATTCTCATTATTTGTTACCACCGTTACACCTGATTTCTTTGGAACCACTTGGATTGGGCTCACCCATTTGCTATCCGAGATAGGATAGATCACTCCAACATCTAGGAGCTTCAGTATCTCCTTTTTCACAACCTCCATCATAGGAGGGTTCAATCTTCTTTGTGCTTCTCTTGTTGGTTTGGACCCTTCCTCTAACAAAATCCGGTGCATGCACATGGATGGGCTTATTCCCTTGATATCGGCAATTGTCCAACCAATTGCTGTTTTATGCTCTCTAAGCACCCGGATAAGTCGCTCTTCTTGCAAAGGTGTGAGCTCTTTGGAAATGATGATCGGTAGTGTGTCCTTTTTACCTAAGAACACATATTTCAAGTGGTTCGGTAGTGGTTTCAACTCTAAAGTTGGTGCCTGCAAAATAGAAGGTAGAAGTTTCTCATTAGATAAAGGCAAATCAATAAATGAAACATCAAACCTTGCATCTTTAGGTTGCAGCGAGTGTAAAGATTCTAGTGCCCCTTCCACCTGGTCACTCAAGGCTAGTTTAGCATTCCCCATTCAGAGATGGTTGCTAAGGACTATTTCTACACTATCTTCACCATCTAGCTCATAAGCTTGCTGCACTAGTGAGTCAATTATATCAATATTAAAAATAGAATGCACATCACTAGGATATCTCATGGCCTCAAAAATGTTAAAGCGAATTATTTCACCATCAAATTCCATAGTTAAAGTGCCATCATGTACATCTATTTTAGTTCTTGCTGTTTTCAAGAATGGTCTCCCTAATAGAATAGGTGTGGGATTAGAAGACATCTCATCTTCCATCTCAATAACATAAAAGTCAGCGGGAAAACCCAATTCATTAACCTGTACAAGAATGTCTTCTACAACTCCTCTTGGATAAGTGTTAGAACGGTCAGCAAGTTGTATTATAACACCGGTTTCCTCTAATGGTCCTAGATTCAATGAAGCATAAATTGAATATGGCATGACATTAATAGATGCCCCTAGATCTAGCATAGCACGCTCAAACCTGGTGTTGCCTATCTTACAAGGAATGGTAAACATACCTGGATCCTTGCATTTAGGTGGGAGTTTCTTTTGAAGAACAGCTGACACATTCTCCCCCACACTTACCTTTTCATTCCATTTCAACTTCCGTTTAGATGTGCACAACTATTTTAGGAACTTGGCATATCTTCGCACTTGCTTGATAGCATCTAGTAAAGGAATGTTCACCTCTACTTTCCGGAAAGTTTCCAAAATTTCCTTCTCTTGCTCCTCCTTCTTGGACTTTGCTAACCTGCTAGGAAAAGGTGGAGGAGTTATATAAGAAGGAAATGATGGTTTATGAATTACCTTTTTTAGTGGCTCATTGGGATGTGAAGAGGATGCCATGGTATTGTTCTCCCCTTGAGCACTATCATTTTGTGGTGTCTCTAGCTGTTTCCCACTTCTTAAAGTTATAGCATTGGCATTCTCTCTTGGATTCACTATGGTTTGGGAAGGTAATTTCCCAGAATCCCTTGCTTGTATTTGACTCATGGTTGTTGCCAATTGCCCTATTTGAGTCTCCAAATTTCGAATACTTGTCTTTGTTTCCTGTTGAAATTGAATTGTATTAGTAGAAAGAGCTTTAACAAGATCTTCAAGAGAAGTACCTGAATTTTGGGTGGGTGGTAGTTGTTGTCGGGTTTGGTATGGTTGTTGCACTCTTTGCTGAAAACCCGGTGGCCTGTGGTCAAATGGTGGAGGAATAGTTTGTGATTGGTTCCCTCCATAATTGAAGTTTGGATGATCCCTCCATCCTGGATTGTAAGTGTTTGAGTAGGGATCATATTTCCTTGATTGGTTCTGAAATCCACCCATGGCATTCACATGTTCATTGGTATCCTCTTGAAGTGTTGGACACATATCAGTTTGGTGCCCTATGTTTGAACATATGCCACAAGCCTTTATTTGTTGTATTTTACCTACAGCCAATTGTTGAACAAGAGAAGTCAGTTTATCAAATTTTTGTTCAAGGGATGATATACTTACCTCATTAACTCTCTTGGGTTGTGGTGGTGGATCTTGTCTCATTGAGAACTATTGAGAATTGGCTGCCATGTTGGAGATTAATGTTCTAGCAGCTCTGGGAGTCTTATCAACTAGAGCTCCCCCACTAGCGGCATCTATCATACTTCTCTCCATGGGCATGAGACCTTCATAGAAGTATTGGATGAGAAGTTGTTCACTTATTTGATGGTGTGGACATGATGCACAAAGTTTCTTGAACCTCTCCCAATATTCATATAAGGACCCTCCGTTGTATTGCCGAATCCCACATATCTCTTTCCTAATGTTGGCAGCCTTAGATGCTGGGAAATACCTTTCCAAGAATGCTTTCTTCAAATCATTCCATGTAGTGATGGTCCTGGATGGTAGATAGTAGAGCCATTCCTTTGCTGAATCAGCTAGATAGAATGGGAAGGCTCTCAACTTAACTTGCTCTTCCGTGACCCCTGTTGGTCTCATGCTTGAGCAAACTACATGGAATTCCTTGAGGTGCTTATTTGGATCCTCTCCTGCAAAACCATGAAAAGTTGGGAGAAGATGAATCAAACCAGATTTTAATTCAAAAGCTACCTCAAGATTAGCATATTCAATGCATAATGGTTGTTGACCCAAGTCCGGAGCGGCTAGCTCCTTGAGAGTTCGGTTGTCAGCTGCTGCCCTTCTCTTGGATGTTTTGGATCAACTCCTCGAATGGGTTTTAGTTTATAAGTTCATAGTTTAAAACTTAAATTCAAGAACAATAAAAGGAAAGGGGTTTTTGAAATCGTTTTAAAAAATAAGCAAACAAGAAAAGTAAGAAAACAAGTAATTAAGAAGAAATCAAATATGAGAGAAATATGGTTAAGGTTTCATTCTCCACCACTAGACATCATTAAGAACCAATTTTAGATCTATCAATATCAACCAACTATCGAAGTTAACAACCGTAGATAACAACAAGCTCTGTTATCCCAATCTTTCCTTAGTTTGTCGTTAAATAGAACAAGCTCTCTATTTAATCTCTAACCATCAAACAACCTAGAATAAGCTCTCTAAATTCAATTTAATGGCAGCTTTATGATGAGAAAGATAGGTTGATCTAAGCAACAAACACATAAGCTTGGATTGTTCAACTTAGGTTATGTTCCACTTTGCAATTATTGAAAACTTGACCATAATCATTAATCACAAATTGCCACTTATGAATAAGAAATCAAGACAATTACACGGATCAAGACTCCTAAACTAGCAATAGATAATTATCAAGATCTATCTAGTTGTACACCTAAACAAATCAAGACAACATCATGAACAATTCTTGTAGAAGAACATAAGCAACTTTGATAGAAAATTAATGATAGATACAATCTGAAAATCAATCACAAAACATGTCTAGGGCTTTGAAATCACCCTTAACCAAATAGAAATTTAGCCTAGCATAGTTAAAGTAAACATAAACATAAAATTAAAGAGAATCTAAGAAGAATATAAAAGAAAGAAAGAAGAAGAAGAGAATATTAATTATCCAGCCTCTTGCTCTCTCTAAAGAAAAAGAAAACTAAAGAAAAGAAAGAAGAAGAAAACTTAGAGAATTTTATTACAATGGCTAATATCCTACCAATGTACAATCTCTTACAATCATCCAAGGCCCTCTATTTATACACATTTTGGAGGGCTAAATGACAAGAGACAAGCTTTACAAATTTCAAAGGTAGGTATAATAGGTGGGTGCATTTTTCTAACAATTTTCGTCATATTGTATGACAATTTTGATCAGCCAACTTGATGGTCAATTTTGTCAATATTGGAGGCTTGATCTGATCACATGGTCTTCTAGACAAATGTTCCCCTATCAGTTAGTGATCCATAACCGTTGGAATCAGCTCATTTGCTGATGTGGATCAGAAGATATGGTCAAAATACCAAAACTAGTCAGCACAGACGTCATTGCACATCAGCCAACTTGATGGTCGATTTCGCTAGGGAAAACGACTCCGTTTCAAGAAGTGTAAAACATGAAAAAGATAGATATGCCTCTTAAATTTGCACGGTTAATATTTCAGCCTTATTGCTTCAGTGAAACTCCAGATATAGCTGATATGGCAAAAGGTCTCGGAACTGAAACTGAAGTGGATTTGCCCTTAATTGTTGATTTAACCTAGTAATCTGAAATCACTCAAAGAAACTCGTGAAAAAACACCAAATTACATAAATATATAAAAGATCATAAACACAATTAGACTAAGCAATAATAACTCGTATTTGACGCAAACCAATAATAAAACATAACTAAAAACTATATAATTATACGAGTTATCAACAATCCCGGATTATTACATAATCATCACTTGGAACAATGTGGTGCCATACGATCGACCACTCATACGACAATCCCGGATTATTACATAATCATCACTTGCAACAATGTGGTACCATACGGTCGACCATTCATACGAAAATCCCGGATTATTACATAATCATCACTTGTCCATTCCTTGGACCTTTTTCTCACATCTTTACAAGAATTCGATACGAGGAGGTAGTTCTAATTCATGCACACTACTATTTACCAACTCAAGTGCATTATAACCCATCACCGATACATTCATACAATCACATTCAGTATGTCATAACATAATCTAACGATCCTACATCTATCGCTACACGTTTACTTACAGTGTGCTAACTGGGAGAAATTGGATCTTCGTGCTCTGGAGTTCTTCCAACCACGGACTCAGCTAATCCGTGCTCCTAGTACATAAAAAATAATTTTATAAAGATTTTATAATTTAGAAACATTTACACTATCCAAATTGTAGCTAATTAGCTACTATCCGAAATTTTGCAGCTTAGCTATTTAAGCATTATAATATTTACACCTAGCTCGGGTGAAAATTCAGAGCAATGATCAACAGGAAAGTTTCTTCCCCGAGCCTAACAAAGCTAACGGTAGCCTCAGATGGTGGTGGAAGTGGCGGCACAAGGTGGTTGGCCAACATGGTGAATTCGGCCAACCTTTGATTTCCAACTCCAAGCCACTTTTTCACTTAACCAACCCCAAATAATAGATGTAGAGGTTTATTTAGGACTACCTATAGTGGTGGTTTAAGGTGCTGACTATGTTGGAAACCACCTAAAGCAAAATGGCCATAAGGAGAAACACAAAATTTCTCATGATTTCTTGAAAAACTAAAACCAAATAAGTAATCCTTACCTTCTAGATAGTAGAAATATGTGTTTTGTTGGCTTGGTGATGAGTAGAAATCAAGAGATCAAGCTTACAAGCTTTTGGTTATGGAGTTTTCTTCGCTTTGGTTAGGTTTGTCAAGGTTGAAGATGAAAAAAACCCTAAGTGCCTAAGGAGAATAAGGCTCACGGCTGATCATGGTTTTCTTGGCTGATTTTTATGTCCATTTACCAAGCGAAATGACAAAAATACCCCTTTTAGCCACTTTTTGTCTTTTTAGTGCCTAAATGGGGCCCACATGAAATTTTTATGTTCGAAAGCTCGTTTTTGACTTGTCTCAGTACGGATATGTTTAAAATATTATTTTACACTATTAAACAAGTTTTCATAATTTTTTGATATCCCGAACATCAAATCCGGACCCCGGATCGTTTACGGGTCAACATTAAGACTTTTCCGGTTTTAGCTCCAATTCTCATTTTGATTTCACCAACTGCTTTCTAACATCATTTTATGACCATATGAATCCTTTTATTTACTTAAAACCTTTTTTGGTCCTTCCCGCGGCTAGTTTCGGATTTTCACTCCTTTAGTTTAACTAAAAGTGTATCTGTTTTCCACTTAACTTTTTGAGTAAAAAAAATGTCAAATTTTCAATATAAGCATCATATTGAGATCCTCTATGATCACGGAGTCTATTGGTACCATATTCGAACCAAAAATAAAATTTTTGCTAAAATGATCAAAATACCCCTGGTTCATATTTTATCGGTTTTGTGCCGATTAGATTTTCCAATAATCCTGATCAGTAATATATCACATTTTAACACTATGTGAAGTTAAAATACCATATTTTATGGGCTTTACGTTGTCCCAATTTCGATTCCTGACTCGTGGTCAATTTAAGGCTAAATCTCTCAAATAGTCGATTAAACCCCTTATTCTAAAAATTATTAATATAACTATAAGACCATATGGCAGTGTGCTTTGTCTACAAGCATACATAAACTTGATCCACCGTCTGTGAATCATTTAAAGAGACCCGAGTCGATCTCTGTCTTACGAGGGTCTTACAATTCTCCCCTCTTAAAAAAAATTCGTCCGCGAATTTTCGTAATTGTGAACTTATTCAATAATTCATTTAAAGAGTTACGTACCTACTCCCGGAATAACTGGGGGTACTGTCTCCTCTTGTCTCTTTCAAGTTCCCAAGTAACTTCTTCCTCCCCATGATAATTCCATACAATCTTCACCGAAGGAATCTCCTTCGATCGGAGCGTCCGTACCTACCGTTCTACTATGGCTATAGGTTCCTCTACATATGTCATGTGTGGATCTACCTCTACCGCCTATGGTTGCAACACATGGGACTCATTGAGGAGGTATTTTCGAAGTATCGACACATGAAATACCAGGTGTACAGCAGCTAACTTAGGAGGAAGGGCCAACTCATATGCTACTGCCCCATGTCGTCGAAGTATCTCAAACGGTCCAATGTACCTTGGACTCAACTTTCCTCTCTTGCAGAATCTCATGACACCCTTAAATGGAGACACTTTCAAGAACACATGATCCCCCACATCAAACTCTAATTCCCGACGTCTGTTATCGGCATAAGACTTTTGCCGACTATGTGCCGCTCGCATTTTGTCACGGATCAACTCCACACTTCTCAATTCTTCCCAAACCATATCTGGACCTAATAATGGATGATCACCCACCTCAAACCATCCCACTGGAGATCTACATTTCCTGCCATACAATGCTTCATATGCTGCCATCTGTATGGTACTCTGATAACTGTTATTATATGCAAACTCAATCAAAGACAAGTGCTGATCCCAGCTACCCTCAAAATCTAAAATACAAGCCCGTAGCATATCCTTTAAAGTCTGGATCGTCCTCTCAGACTGACCATCGGTTTGGGGATGGAACGCGGTACTGAATCTCAACTGAGTACCTAGTGCCCTTTGAAATGATTCCCAAAACCTCGATGTGAACTGCGTGCCTTTATCTGATATAATAGAAATAGGCACTCCATGCAAAGGCACTATTCGGTCCAAATATAGTCTAGCATATTGGATTGCCGTATATGTAGTGCGCACTGGCAAGAAACGTGCGAACTTGGTCAATCTATCGACAATCACCCATATCGAGTCAAATCCTTTGGTTGACCTAGGCAACCCTGTGACAAAATCCATTGTAACCTTGTCTCATTTCCATTTAGGGACATCCAAACTCTGAAGTTTAACTGGGGGTTTTTTATGTTCGGCCTTAACCTGTTGGCACACCAAGCATCTAGCCACAAAGTTCGCTACAACCTTCTTCATGCCTTCCCACCAATAATATGCTCGTAGATCATGATACATCTTGGTGGAACCAGGGTGCATAGTATAGGATGAGCTATGAGCTGCCTCGAGGAATCTATGTTGAATATCTCTTGCCAACGGTACCACGAGACGGTCATGTAACCATAAAGTTCCATCATCATCTATACGAAACTCCTTGCATAATCCTTGTCCAACTTGGGCTTTCTTTCCTATGCAAAAATCATCATCATGTTGCAACCGTTTTACGTCCTCCACTAATGATGACGGTACTTGCACATGGGCTAACATCTCCCCCGTGTCGGTATCAATAAGTACCACACCATCATTGATGCAATTCCTCACTTCCCGGACCATATGTCTCATTTTTTACTACTATATGGGCTAAGCTACCCATGGACTTCCTACTCAAGGCATCCGCGACAATGTTGGCTTTGCCGGGATGATAAAAGATGGTACAATCATAATCCTTGAGTAATTCCAACCATTTCCTCTGTCTCAGATTCAACTCCCGCTGATCAAATATATACTTGAGACTCTTGTGGTTTGTATAAATCTCATATGAGAAGCCATACAAATAGTGTTGCCATATCTTTAATGAAAAGATAATGGCTGCCAGTTCCAAGTCGTGCGTGGAGTAGTTCTGCTCATGCCTTTTTAACTGTCTCGACGCATAAGCAACAACCTTGTTCTTTTGCATCAATACGCAGCCCAAACCTATGTGAGATGCATTACAATACACCACAAAGCCATCTGTCTCATTTGGCAATGTTAACACCGTTGTTGAAGTCAAGAGCTTTTTAAGTTCATTGAAGCTCTTCTTGCATGCATCTGAACAAACAAATTTAACATTTTTCTGTATTAACCTGGTTAGTGGTGCAGCTATCCTCGAGAAGTTCTCCACGAACCTCCTATAATATCTAGCCAACCCTAAGAAACTCCTGATCTCTGTTATTGTAGTCGGCCTCTCCTAGTCTCGTACTGCCTCAATCTTCTTGGGATCCACAGAAATACCTTCCTTCAAAACTATATGGCCAAGAAAACTCATACTCGATAGCCAAAACTCACACTTGGAGAACTTGGCAAACAGTTTGTGTGCTCGAAAAGTCTCGAGGACAACGCGAAGATGTTCCCTATGTTCATCCTTCCTTGTGATACACCAAGATATCATCGATGAACACAATCACAAACTGGTCAAAGAAGGGTTTGAACACCCTGTTCATCAAATCCATGAACACTACCGGTGCATTCGTCAGTCTAAACGACATGACCAGAAACTCATAGTGTCCATATCGAGTGTGAAAGGCTGTTTTGGGAATATCTTCCCTCCTGATACGAAGCTGATGGTACCTTGATCTAAGATCTATCTTAGAAAAGCATTGAGCACCCTGCAACTGATCGAATAAATCATCGATCCTAGGCAACGGATACTTATTCTTCGTCATCACTTTATTCAACTGCCTGTAATCAATACACAACTGTAACGATCCATCCTTCTTCTTAACAAATAAAACCGTAGCACCCCAAGGAGAGGTACTCGGGCGTATAAAGCCCTTATCAAGAAGATCCTGCAACTAAACCTTTAGTTCTCTTAGCTCTAATGGAGCCATACGGTAAGGAGGAATAGATATCAGCTGTGTTCTCGGGGGTACATCTATGCAAAACTCAATCTCCTTATCCGGTGGAAGTCCTGACAACTCCTTAGGAAAAACATCGGGGAAATCCTCTACCACGGGAATCCCTCTCAAATCTTGAGACTTCATCTCAACATCATATACATACGCCAAGGATCCTTGGCAACCGTTCGCTAACAGTTTCCCGGCACTAATTACCGAGATCAAGTGAGGCAAAGTCGTTCTACAATCTCCTTGATACCTCAACACATGTTTACCCAATATTTTCAACACTACCACCTTCTCGTGGCAATCCATACCGCATGGTGGGCAGACAACCAGTCCATGCCCAAAATCACATCAAACTCAAGTATATCTAGCTCAATTAGATCTACCAAAAATATCTCACCCTCGATCCGTATTTCACATCCTTTCAACATTCTGTTTACAGGATAAACCTCCCTTACCGGAGTAAGCACTATCAACGGATTATTTAACATATCATAACTCGTGTTCAAACATGAAGCAAAGGAAGTGGATATAAAGGAGTGCGTAGCACCCGAATCAAATAATACTACAGCCTGCTTAGAGAAAATATCTAATGTACCTGTCACAACTGCATTCGACGCCTGCGCATCCTGAGGATTCATCACAAATGCCTTGGCTTGTCCTCGACCCTCTGTAGTCTGTCCCCTACCTCTAGACTGTGTACCTCTGCCTATTGTGCCTCTGTCCATTGACTGGGCCACTGATCCAGTAGTAATGGCTGGCGTAACAACTGGGGGCGGTGCAACTATAATGTACGTGGGTCGAGAAAAATTCAGTCGACAGTCCTTCTTCATATGCCCCGACTGACCGCATCTGAAACAAGTACTAGGTCTTCCGCATCGTCCAAATACGGATAACTACAAATCTGACAATGGGAAGCTCCTGATCTCCCAGTGTTACTTGATGGCTGGGTAACCAATCTAGTCTGACTGCTCTGTCCCCGAACCACTATACCAGCACCACTAGGTGCTCCTTATCCGCCTACACCAGACTGCCTAAAACCCTGTCTCCCAGTCCTGGCCTTCTTCTGAGGCTCACGGTCAACCTGTCTCTCTTTGGCCCGTGCCTCAAATCGTAAGGCTACATCAAGAACATCGGAGTACATAAAGGTCCTAGTCAATGGTACCGCCCTAAATAAGTACTCCCTAAGGCCATTAGCAAACCGCTTGGCCTTCATAGTATCAGTCATCACCATATGTGGCTCATACTTCGCTAACTGATTAAACTTAGTATCATAATCCAACACTGACATACCTTCAGTCTGTTTCAATAACTCAAACTCTCGAGCCTTAGCATCCCGTAGACTCTTAGGCATGAATCACTGAATAAAATCATTATAAAACTCAGACCATTCTAATGAACCCTAGGTGGTTATTCCCTCTGCTTACCCCGTATCTTAACATCAGGGGCATAGTTACCTAAGAAAGAAACATAATCATTAGGTAACCGTATTTATCCAACCCCGAACTATCATCTATAATCGACATGTGATCCTTTACAAGATGGACACGTGTACAGTTATCGACCGCTAGACAATGCTCTGATACCAACTTTGTCACATCCCAAATACGAGAGTGTGACTGGCCAGAGACAAGTATGTACCCTTGCATCCGAAGCCTTAACCATTCATCTATCTAACGAAATTTCGGCATGACCTCGCCCGATAAGGGGGGTTTACCGAACCTGCAAAATATGCAACACAATAATAATAACACATGACATCCCGGTTAGGACACCTCCAACTAGGGAGTAACCGAGATGCCCCACAGTAGATGCACAAAGTGAACTACAATGCATATATTTATACAATGCCAAAAATGTACACAACAATCTCGATCTCCGATCGGATAACTGCATGACACATAATACAACATATTTAAACAAAATAATATATAACATTCCTAGGTGACTGTGCACGGTTCCTCCATCAAACAACAGATCAACTCGTCAAAACAGTACCACGCTCATCGACTACAAGTCACGAGCAAACTAGCGGGGCGGATGAGGGACCGGGTCGATTAGTATCTGAAAGAGAAAAATAACTAAAGGGTGACTCATAAGGACTTAGTGAGCAAACGTATAATTAATAAAGTCTATGGAAAAGACTTACAAATCATATTAACTAATATCACCTTGATGTTCTTATCCAACATCACAAACGACTATAACATTCGGTAGGGTCCATAGACTTCTACAAACTGGTAGGGATCAAAAGCTCCTACAAAACTGGTAGGGCATGAAGGCTCCTACAAAACCGGTAGAGAACAATGGCAGCCTACAAATCCGATAGGGCACAATGGCAGCCTACAAATCCAGTAGGGCACAATGGCAGCCTACAAATCTGGTAGGGCACAATAGCAGCCTACAAATCTGGTAGGGCACAATGGCAGCCTACAAATCCGGTATAGCTTAACATTACAATAAACATGCATCACATAACATTTAAATAAGCATACTAGAAAGAAACAATGTGGCGCCATACGGTCGACCACTCATACGACAATCCCGGAATATTACATAATCATCACTTGGAACAATGTGGTGCCATACGGTCGACCACTCATACGACAATCCCGGATTATTACATAATCATCACTTGGAACAATGTGGTGCCATAAGGTCGACCACTCATATGACAATCTCGGATTATTACATAATCATCACTTGTCTATTCCTTGGACCTTTTTCTCACATCTTTACAAGAATTCGGTACCAGGAGGTAGTTCTATGTCATGCACACTACTATTTACCAACTCAAGTGCATTATAATCCATCACCGATACATCCATACAATCACATTCAGTATGTCATAACATAATCTAATGATCCTACGTCTATCGCTACAAATTTACTTACAGTGTGCTAACTGGAAGAAATTGGATCCTCGTGCTTCGGAGTTCTTCCAACCACGGACTCAGCTAATTCGCGCTCCTAGAACATAAACAATAATTTTATAAAGATTTTATAATTTAGAAACATTTACACTATCCAAATTGTAGCTAATTAGCTACTATCCGAAATTTTGCAGCTTAGCTATTTAAGCATTATAATATTTACACCTAGCTCGGGTGAAAATCCGAAGCAACGATCAACAGGAAAGTTGCTCCCTCGAGCCTAACAAAGCTAACGGTGGTCTCGGATGGTGGTGGAAGTGGCGACACAAGGTGGTTGGCAAACATGGTGAATTCGGCCAATCTTAGATTTCTAACTCCAAGCCACTTTTTCACTCAACCAACCCCAAATAATAGATGTAGTGGTTGATTTAGGACTACCCATAGTGGTGGTTTAAGGTGGTGACTATGTTGGAAACCACCTAAAGCAAAATGGCCATAAAAAGAAAGGCATAGTTTCTCATGATTTCCTGAAAAACTAACACCAAATAAGTAATCCTTACCTTCTAGATAGTAGAAATATGTTTCTCAAGGTTGGTGATGAGTAGAAATCAAGAGATCAAGCTTACAAGCTTTTGGTTATGGAGTTTTCTTCACTTTGGTTAGGTTTCTCAAGGTTAAAGATGAAACAAACCCTAAGTACCTAAGGAGAATGAGGCTCGCAGCTGATCATGGTTTTCTTGGCTGATTATTATGGCCATTTACCAAGCCAAATGACAAAAATACCCCTTTTAGTCCATTTTTTGTCTTTTAGTGCCTAAATGGGGCTCACATGAAATTTTTACGTTCGGAAGCTCGTTTTTCACTTGTCTCAGCATGGATATGTTTAAAATATCATTTTACACTAGTACACAAGTTTTCATAATTTTTTGATATCCCAAACATCAAATCCGGGCCCCAGACCGTTAACGAGTCAACATTAAGACTTTTTCGATTTTAGCTCCAATTCTCATTATGATTTCACCAACTGCTTTCTTACATCATTTTATGACCATATGAATCCATTTATTTACTTAAAACCTTTTTCGGACCTTCCCGCGGCCAGTTCCGGATTTTCACTATCTTAATTTAACTTAAGGCATATCCGTTTTCCACTTTACTTTTTGAGTAAAAAAATGTCAAATTTTCAATCTAAGCATCATATTAAGATCCTCTATGATCACGGAGTCTATTGATACAATATTGGAACCAAAAATAAAAATTTGGGTAAAATGACCAAAATACCCCTGGTTCATATTTTATCACTTTTTTGCCGATTAGATTTTCCAATAATCCTGATCAGTAATATATCACATTTTAACACTATGTAAAGTTAAAATACCAAATTTTGCGGGCTTTACGTTGTCCCGATTTCAATTCTTGACTCGTGGTCAATTTAAGGCTAAATCTCTCAAATAGCCGATTAAACCCCTTATTCTAAAAATTATTAATATAACTATAAATCCAGATGGTAGTGTGCTTTGTCTACAAGCATACATAAACTTGATCCACCGTCTATGAATCATTTAAAGAAACCCGAGTCGATCTCTGTCTTACGAGGGTCTTAAATGGATATGTTTAAAATATCATTTTACACTAGTACGCAAGTTTTCTTAATTTTTCGATAGCCCAAACATCAAAATCGGGCCTCGGACTGTTTACGGGTCAACATTTTGACTTTCTTTGGTTTTAACTTCGATTCTAATTCTGATTTCACCAATAGCATTCTGACATCATTTTATGTCTATATGAATCCATTTATTCACTTCAAACCTTTTTCAAACCTTCCCGCGACCAGTTCTGGTTTTTCACTCTTTTAAGCTAACTAAGGGCGTACCCGATTTTCACTTAATATTTGAGTTTTTAAAAAAATGTAAAATATTTAATATAAACATCATATTGAGATCCTTTATGATCATGGAGTCTATCGGTACTATATTCGAACCAAAAATAAAATTTTGGGTAAAATGACCAAAATACTCCTGGTTCATATTTTATCAGTTTTGTGCCGATTAGATTTTCCAATAATCCTGATCAGTAATATATCACATTTTAACACTATGTGAAGTTAAAATACCAAATTTTACGGGCTTTACATTGTCCCGATTGCCATTCCTGACTCGTGGTCACTTTAGGGTTAAATCTCTCAAATAGCCGATTAAACCCCTTACTCTAAAAATTATTAATATAACAATAAGACCAGATGGTAGTGTGCTTTGTATACAAGCATA
Organism: Fremontodendron californicum; assembly: GCA_030761205.1. Lineage (NCBI taxonomy): Eukaryota > Viridiplantae > Streptophyta > Magnoliopsida > Malvales > Malvaceae > Fremontodendron > Fremontodendron californicum. The sequence goes on from JAULJL010000022.1 coordinate 11,668,092, forward strand.
CATAAACTTGATCCACCGTCTATGAATCATTTAAAGAGACCCGAGTCGATCTCTGTCTTACGAGGGTCTTACAAAATGATCTTTATTCATCTTAAATTTATTTAACAAATTAATATTTATTTCATTAATCATGCAAAACAATTAAAAAAAATAGTGATAAAATATTACACAAATAATCAAGCAAATAAATATAATTAATCAATTAAAAAATAAAATTAACTTAGACCTGAAACATAAAAATAAAATAATGTTAATAACCTAAAATAAATAAATCATATATAGTAACAATAAATAAAATAAGTGATATATAAATTAATATAAAAAACATGCAAACATATAATTAATAATATAAATCAAATAATCCTACAATATAAAAAAAGTAAAATCATCATGTAATTGATAACTCGTATAATTATATAGTTCTTAGTTATGTTTTATTATTGTTTTGTGTCAAATACGAGTTATTATTGCTTAGTCTAATTGTGTTTATGATATTTTATATTTTTATGTAATTTGGTGTTTTTCACGAGTTTCTTTGAGTGATTTCAGATTACTAGGTTAAATCAAGAATTAAGGGCAAATCCAATTCAGTTCCAGTTCCGACACCTTTTGCCATATCAGCTATATCTGGAGTTTCACTGAAGCATTAAGGCTGAAATTTTATAGTGCATAGCTAAGAGGCATATCTATCTTTTTCATGTTTTACACTTCTTGAAACGGAGTCGTTTTCCCTAGCGAAATCGACCATCAAGTTGGCTGATGTGCAATGACATCTGTGCTGACCTGTTTTGGTATTTTGACCATATCTTCCGATCCACATGAGCAAATGATCTGATTCCAACGGCTATGGATCCGTAACTGATAGGGGTATATTTTTCTATAAGACCATTTGATCAGATCGAGCCTCCAACATTGACAAAATCGACCATCAAGCTGGCTGATCAGAATTGTCATACAATATGACGAAAATTGTTAGAAAAATGCACCCACCTATTATACCTACCTTTGAAATTTATAAAGCTTGTCTCTTGTCATTTAGCTCTCGAAAATGTGTATAAATAGAGGGCCTTAGATGAGCATTATTGTACATTGGTAGGATATTAGCCATTGTAATAAAATTCTCTAAGTTTTCTTCTTCTTTCCTTTCTCTAGTTTTCTTTTTCTTTATTTACTTATGCTTCTTACATTTCTTTTCATTTTATTCATATCTAGTATGTATTGCTAATCATATTGTTGAGGTGATGAGGTGAAGCTTTTGGTAAATGCTAAGGTTAGTCTCTTAAACATGAGCTAAAATGAATCATCATTTATAAACACTAGTATAGATAATATTTTCTTTTGGTTTAAAATCATACTTACAAAGTAGGGATCTTGATTCATTATTGACAAGGAAAATGGCACAGTAAATGCTTGGTTTCATAACATTATTTTACTAAAGCTTTACCAAGTTCGATTTGAAAGATTAAGAATGCTTATGCACAAAGGGATTCCTGAAGACATACGTTGGATAATTGAAGCCAAGGTACGTGAAGATGAATATCTTCCTGTTTTGCATTTACCAGGTACAGGTAGAAGCACTTTTGCAAAGAAGCGACGAGCAAAGCGCATGAGTTCAAATTGCCACAAATGTGCACGATGGACGTGTAACGGTAAATGTCGTTCTATTGGGATTCCGTCCTCTAATCGAGATGATAAAATTGAATTCATTAAGGATGGACTGAGTAAGGAGAATTTGGGTAATATCCAACTTTCTCTTGAGACGCATCCTAGTGGAGACGTACAAAGAGAAATTCTTGATTTATGGCCGCAATTCCAAAGGGAATGGCAACATCTTGGGAATCTGATGTTAAAAGACCCTGTTTGCCAGCTTGTAAGAAAACTGGATGGGAAGCATATCCTCGACTCATAGAAGGCGTTTAAGCCGTTTCTGGACGTAAAACCAGAGGAAGATGTGAGCCACAATCACAACTACAATAAATGACTTCTCAGCTTTTGGTTTGATTTGCAATAACTTCATTTCGGTTTAACTTACGTGTTGTTCGATTTTTGTAATTATTCTCGTTTTTTTTTTTTTTTTGCATTGGTCTTTTACGGTTGATTTTTCTTCTCTTTTTGATTTTCTTCCTGAAATCACGCAAAAATCTTTTGTTAGGTTAACATTTTCTTCTGACGGGTCAAATACACTTTCGGCGACATTATTACTCTTGTCTGATTCATTACTCAGTCCTCTATATATTACACCATGTACTCATTCTCTTTCAGGCACTCAAAAAAAAATGGAAAGTACTTCGTCCCAGCGCATTGAAAAAATTTGTGTCTTTGGAGGTGCTTATCCAGGGAAAAATAAAATATTCGCTGATAAAGCCATAAGAGTTGGAGTAATACTTGCCCAACAAAAGATCCAGTTGATTTATGGAGGTGGTAGTACGGGTTTAATGGGAGCAGTCGCTACATCAGCACACGCCGGAGGAAGTCCAGTTCTAGGAATCGTGCCAAAACTATTCACAGATTTTTGTGGACCTACCTTGGGTAAGAAAATACAAGTCTGGAGTATCCCTGAACGGATAACAATCATGTACCATTATGCCGATGCATTCATTGCTTTACCAGGAGGTCTGGGTACATTGGAAGAAATAGCTTGCGTGGCTTATTGGTCATCTTTGGTCACAAATAAGAAACCCATTGGTTTGCTTAATATTAATGGTTATTTTAGTAATTTGCTTTCATATTTAGATAATGCTGTGGATAATGGATTCATGTTTTCAGAGGCAAGGAGAACCATAATTTCTGCTACAACCATTGAAGATTTACTCAAAAAGCTCCAAGCTTATGAGTATTTATCTGCTACGGTTGTTTCGCAAACGCTCGGAAAAAGAAAAAGAGATATGGACGAGCAAGGAGTGGATTGCACTCTGTCTTTGTGACATTATCTAACATTTTGTTTGTTGTGTCTCAGTTATAATAAGTGGTTAGCAACCTCTGCAGGTAATATCTCCTAAATTCTACCTTTAGTAGGGGGTAAGGGACATATTTTGCTAATTTAAAAAAAAAAAAAAAATTGATGTGTTTTAAGCCATTTAGAAGTATTCATTCTGAACAAGGTCTGAGTAAGGGAACTTGAGACATACCTTGTCAGTTTGATTTCTTCTTTCAAAAAAAAAAAAGTTTGTTGTGTTTTAAGAAATTTAGAAGTATTCATTCTGAACAAGGTCTGAGTAAGGGAGACTTGAGACATACCTTGTCAGTTTGATTTTAATCTTTTTATGTTTACTTGTTAATTTTTGTTTAGTATTTTAGGATTAATTAGGTTGCATGAGTTTGTTTTGTTTTGAGTCTTAGTTATTCCTATTCTTATGTTATTAGTTCTTTTCTTTTACACATGATTCTTTCATTTGGGTTAATAGACTTACATTGAGGACAATGTAAGAATTAAGTGTGGGGGGAACGATTTAGGATTTCTTTTATTTTTGTCTACTATTTTTTTTATGAGTCTTTATTATTATTATTATTTTTTTAATGTGTTCTAGTTCCTTTTTAATACAATGATGAGATATGAATTGCATAAGTCTAAAACAGATTTATTAGTGAGAAGATTTTCATGAGAATTGAGCTTGATGTCAACCTTTTTATGAGCCAATGTTAATATGATATGTTGATTGAGAAAGAAGCATGTTTAGACTTAATCTGACTTGTATAATCATCCTTGTGAGTTTTTGAGCCTATAATGATTGATGCATTATACAAATCAATCTAATTTCTTTCTTGAGTGCTCTTATGATTACATGATTCTCTAGAACTTGCTTTAAACCGTTTGAGACTATATTGATACATGTGACAACATGAATATGATAGAGGCATTAGGATTATAACCAGAGCCAAACAGCCATCCATTATTAATGTTCTAAGAGAACATCCCCACTAGTGAGCCAATTTGAGCCTACATTAAATATGCTATTTTATTGGTAACCAGAACTTACACCTAGCCTAAATATACTTATATCCTTACCCTTGTTCTAAAGATGGATTATACATTTTGAGACATATTGCAAAAACAAGGGATACTTTTTGAAAATTTGGGTTAGAACGAAAGATAAGTGTGGGGGAGGAGAGAGGCAAAAGTCAAGAGAAAAAGAAAGGGATCATTGTCAAATACATTCCCATATTAAAAAAAAAAATCTTCTCTTGAACTTCTAGTTAAAGTAAAGAAAAAGATGTTACAAAGTTGGTTAGAATGAAGCAAAGGCTCAACATGAATATTTAGCCTATGTTATTATGTGCTTTATAAGAGTTTTGAGAAGTTTTATTCGTATGATCTTATTATGTCTCTAAACTCTATGAACTCTTTGGAACCTTTGTGATATCTTTATCCTTTTGGTCGTTAACCACATTATAACCCTTTGGCCCCATTACAACCTTGAATAAAGACCTCTTGATTTATGAAGTTGTATGATCTAAATAGTGGAGAATAGGTGGACAAGCAAGCATATGGTAGAAGTGTTTTCATGAGATTGATTGAGTGTAAACACTTTACCACTACTTTAAAGAGTGAAAATCAAGAGAGTATCCCATGTGAGAAGTTGAGATTAAGTTTGAATATGCACTATTTTGATTGAAATATGTTATGTTAATATTGGCTTAACTCATTTATTTACATTCAAGCATGAATTTTTGTGAAATTCTTTGAGCTATTGATTAGTTTATAAGACTTGTTCAAAGATTGTCTCTAATTTATATTGAAAGGATTAGGAGTAAATATTTTTAGTGTATGTAGTTTACTTATATTTTAGTTTTTCAATGTTTGTGGGTATCGTTCTAGCAAACCCTCACGAGACTAAACTCGTCCACTAGGGACACCTAGGGGTTTAAAGGCTTGTGTCACATGCTAAGTGCCACCGTGATTTCCAACGAAAATGGATTAGATTAGATTTTCTTATTTTATTTTTATTGAGTCGTTGCTAGGGACTAGCAACAATCTAAGTGTGGGGGTGTGATAACTCGTATAATTATATAGTTCTTAGTTATGTTTTATTATTGTTTTGTGTCAAATACGAGTTATTATTGCTTAGTCTAATTGTGTTTATGATATTTTATATTTTTATGTAATTTGGTGTTTTTCATGAGTTTCTTAGAGTGATTTCAGATTACTAGGTTAAATCAAGAATTAAGGGCAAATCCAATTCAGTTCCAGTTCCGACACCTTTTGCCATATCAGCTATATCTGGAGTTTCACTGAAGCATTAAGGCTGAAATTTTTACAGTGCATATTTAAGAGGCATATCTATCTTTTTCATGTTTTACACTTCTTGAAACGGAGTCGTTTTCCCTAGCGAAATCGACCATCAAGTTGGCTGATGTGCAATGACGTCTGTGCTGACCTGTTTTGGTATTTTGACCATGTCTTCCGATCCACATGAGCAAATGATCTGATTCCAACGGCTATGGATCCGTAACTGATAGGGGTATATTTTTCTATAAGACCATTTGATCAGATCGAGCCTCCAACATTGACAAAATCGACCATCAAGCTGGCTGATCAGAATTGTCATACAATATGACGAAAATTGTTAGAAAAATGCACCCACCTATTATACCTACCTTTGAAATTTATAAAGCTTGTCTCTTGTCATTTAGCTCTCCAAAATGTGTATAAATAGAGGGCCTTGGATGAGCATTATTGTACATTGGTAGGATATTAGCCATTGTAATAAAATTCTCTAAGTTTTCTTCTTCTTTCCTTTCTCTAGTTTTCTTTTTCTTTATTTACTTATGCTTCTTACATTTCTTTTCATTTTATTCATATCTAGTATGTATTGCTAATCATATTGTTGAGGTGATGAGGTGAAGCTTTTGGTAAATGCTAAGGTTAGTCTCTTAAACATGAGCTAAAATGAATCATCATTTATAAACACTAGTATAGATAATATTTTCTTTTGGTTTAAAATCATACTTACAAAGTAGGGATCTTGATTCATTATTGACAAGGAAAATGGCACAGTAAATGCTTGGTTTCATAACCTTGATTTGTTGTAGACATATACCTTGGCATAAGGAATGCTTGGACTCTTTTTATGAGTTTTGAGGATACCAAATGAACATAATATCATATGCTATGGGCGTTGGACAATTTGGACTGAATTGCTAAACCTTCCGATTGGAACCTCCTTTATGTGTGGATTTCAATTGTGTAATAAAACAAGATTAATCTTAGCATAACACCAAGAGTGGATTCTCTAACCTCAACATCTTTTCTTATTGTTTTTTATATCTTGTTTAATTTCTTTTATGTTATTTTGTTTATTTTGTTCTCTAATATCTTGTTTATCTTGTTTTGTTGTTGATTCCCTAATATCTTGTTTACTTTCTTTTTCTTATATATTTATAAACTTATACTTACTAATACGCTTCCCTGTGGTTCGACCTCGGACACCCGAGAATTTATTACTTGAACATAACCTGCACTTGGGTTTACAACTCTTAATTGAGTCTCCATCAGTAATCATCACTTCCAATTAGACCTGTCCAAGGGCCGAGCTACTCGCCCAAGCCCGAATGCCCGCCCATATTTGGGAGGGCTTGGGCAAAAATATTAGGCCCGAAAATTGGGTTTGGGCAAAAATATTAGGCCCGTTTAAAATATGGGCCGGGCCTTGGCTCCAACATTCAAGGCCCGAGCCGGACCAGGCCCAACCCATTTTTTAATTAAATAATATATTATTTATATTTATATATAATGTAATTTATGTCATATAAAAATTAAATATATATAATATTATAGTATAAACATTAAAAATTTGTTAAGTTGTCCATGTTTAAGAACTTAATAAAAGAAAAAAATATAAAATTACTAAAAATTAAATAATAAAAATATATATTTACAAAAATATATAAAAAAATAATATAGGCAGGCCTAAACGGGTTTGGGCTATCTATTTACAAATATGGACGAGCTTGGCCAAAATTTGAGGCCTATATTTCGGGCCAGGCCGGGCTTGGACAAGCAAATATAGTGTTGATACCATACATAGGCCTGGCCCGAACCCGGCCCGGCCCATGGACACCTCTACTTCCAATCATATACTCATCACATAATAAATATATCATAAATATAAAAACAAATCATCACCTTTAATCATGAACTAATCATAAAACATAATCATATAATCAAATAATCAATATGTAAAAACAAACAAAGAAACAGGAAACCAAAAAAAAACGAAAGAAAGAAGAAAACCAAAAAAATTTACACTTGATTCGAGCATGTGATTGGAACCGCGCGCAGGTCCTGCAGTCCGATTTGCGTGTAGGTTTAAAAACAAAACAAAAAAAACTGTCAGCTAATTTGTACACCCGTTTAAAAAAAAAAAATTACCTCTCCAAAAACCTCTCAACTCAAATGAACAGCCGGCCTAATCCCAGATTTCGGTGTCATCGTCGTCGCATGCCATCTTACGCTGCCATATATCAGTGTTTGAAAAAGCAAATGTCGTCGAAAAAATCAAAGAACCCAAAAACCGATATTGAAAAATTCAGACTTTGTCGGAAAATATCACCCAAAAAATCAAACTCGCCGAAAAAAACTCCAAAAAAAATCCGAAAAAGACCAAAAAATGCCTAAAGTTACCTTTTTTGATTTCCCAAACAAAATCTCAAAAACTAAATTACGGAACTCCAAATCTAAGAATCCCGAAATTCTTCAAGAACTAAGACAAAGCTTTCTGTTTTTTTCTCCGAATCTCTTCTTTTTCCTTTCTATTCTGTGTTCTCAACGATGAAGATTGGATCTCTTTATATAGGGGAAAATCACTTAGAATCCTAGTATAATTTAGGTTGGAGCTCTTATCCTAATCAAAGTGTTGTTTTAACTCAAATAAAACTCTCTTAATATTATGTAAAAAACAATTCAGAAAATTTAATCACAATCCTAGAGAGTTTGGATTTAAACAAACTTGTTCCTTCTTCTCTTTTTTTCTTTTTCTTTTTCGATTTTTTTCTTTTTTATTTTTTCATTTTCTGATTTTTTTCATTTTTATTAATTTCAAAAATAAAAACTAAAAGTAAAAGTAAAAATAAGATTAAGACTAAATTAAAAGAAAAAAAATAACTTGGACAAAAACGAGTGTTTACAATTCATATCCAATTACATAGATATTATAATCTAAAAATATTAAAATAAGAAAATTAAAATACTAGAAGTTCCAAATTCATATATGCATGATCAGTCCGCAAGACTTGAATCAGCTCCAGCTCCATGATGATCTGCACCACTGCCTCCTACTCCAGAAGATCCAACTCTGCGACATGATGCATGATAAACATTAGGATCATTTCCTGTTGTGATTGCACCATCATCTTAATTTGCTCTTGCAATTGGTTCACATCTTGCTTTAGGTGTCCGATTACCTTGGATGAACTTGAATCCGGATGTGCAGCCTTAGGACCACAAGTAGAGTAACTGGTCATTTCTGTACTGGAGTTGAAAGACTAAAAAATATCTCGAGAACATGACCTTGTCCCAATCCATACAGATGAGTCTGAGTAGTTTGCAAGCCTCTGTTGGCTTGAGACCAGGCTTGCAGATCGAACTCCGAATGAGCAGATGGATCGTTACCACACCTTTGCTGCAATGAAAAGTATAGTTTTTCTAAAAGTTGAAATATGAATAATATGAATTCAGACAATTATAATTGACATTGGATTGAGAAGAGAAAATAAAATATTGAAAATTGAAACTATATGCAAAATACTGTCTTTGGGTGTGATCAAATACTTCTTTAAAGGCAACTGATCGATTGATCTCTTGTGATTACATTCCAGTTGCATTCCACAAAACAAAAACATTAGTATAAAACATAATAATATAATAAATTACTATAAAAGATTGTAATATTAATTTCATGACCAATTTAATGATTCTTACCATCCTGTACGCATGAACTAGAAAAAGAATGTTCCCACTATACGCTTTGTAATACTTCTTTCCTTCTTCGTAAGCCAGTTTTGCTTGGCTTTAATACAAACTAGGATGAGATCTCTGCTACGTTGGGGATTGTTTTTATAAAATAATATATCCACTCCAATTAAGTAATTGAAGGTACTTGATCCGATCCTAAAAAAAGAGAAAAGAATAAAGAAAAGAAGAAAAGGGAAAATATATTATAATTTAGTATTAAGTATCCTTACTATTAATATAATAATTTTATGTTAATTATAAAAATTAAATAAGTAAAATTATTTATTTAGAAATTATATAATACAAATACATTTAAAAGTTTTAATTTTAAAAAATATAAATAAAATTTTTTTATTACAATTTAGTATTAAATATCGTTAATATTAATATAATAATTTTATGTTAATTATAAAAATTAAATATGCAAAATTTATTTATTTTCATTAATTTTTTAATTATTATTTACTAAATTAATTAAATAATTATAGAAATAAAAATACGTACTTAATAATTAGAAAGTAAATAAACAAATAAAATAATTGTGTTTCTATTTTTATTTTTTGGTTTTTAAAAAAAAATCAAGGAAATAGTAAAAAAAAGAATTAAAGGCCTAATTGAATGACATTTATTATATTAATATAATACTTTTATATTAATTATAAAAATTAAATATGTAAGAATTTTTTATTCTCATTAATTTTTTAATTATTGTTTACTAAATTGAGTAAATAGTTATATAAATGAAAATATATACATAATAATTAAAAAGAAAATAAACAAATAAAATAATTGTATTTTATTTTATTTTTTTTAGTTTTTTAAATAAACAAATAGAAAAAAAAAGAATTAATTAGTTTTTTTAAATAAATAAATAACAAAAGGAAAAAAATTGATTAAAGTAAGCCCCTTAAAGTATGTAATGAACTTAGATTTCAAATTGAACCACTATGATAAATTATGTAAAATATTCTACTTAAGAACAACTTAAGTAAGGTATAGATGTCTAAAATTACCAAATTTATTCTAGATAAACAATAACTCCCAATCATTATAGACACAGGACACAAAATTAGGAGTTATTTGAATAGTGTCAATTAGACTTTACAATTTCGGATACAACATGATTATATGACACGAACACAACATGAGAAAATAATTAAAACACGATGCAATACGAAAAATAACATGAACACAACACGAACAGACGAACGTGTCAAAATCTACATAAAACAAATTATTAACGTGTTAAAATTTATATAAATATATAATACTTTGAATACGATTATGACACGAAAAAGTAACATGAACACGATGACACGTGACATAAAATTGGAAGTTACTTGAATAGTGTCAATTAAACTTGACAATTTCGAACACAACATGACTATACGACAGACATAATATGAGAAAACAATTAAAACATGACACAACATGAAAAAAATCGCAACCTAAAAAATAACAAGTCTCATCGCAAGACTTTATTATTCGTTAAGCGTGACATTAAAAAACCGAGAAAAAGTCGACTTAATTCCACTTGAAAAATGAAGGTTTTGAAAATGACCTTGGAAAAGACATGGAGTCGCCACCAATCTTTTTTATCTAGGTGTGATCGGCCACCTATTAAAACCGGTTTTATAAAATATTTTCAAATTAATTAAAATATTTTTAAAACCAATTCCAAGTCTGCGTTTTAAACAAGAGAAATCAAAGAAGCGGGTTCGGGACTCGGTTATGTGTGGGGAAGGATTAGCACCCCCACAACGCCCGTATAAAACGGTACCTTATTAATCATGTGTTATATCAAGTCTCGGTAAAAAGTCAGTTTTAAATTTAGTATTTCCAGTTAATTCCCAATTTAAAGAAAAATAATTCTATTTTTAATTGAAAATGATCCGGAATTTATAAATTCAAAATTTTCTTATATTCCCCAACAAATGTGGCAAAATATAGAAATTTTTATTAATTTGGAAAACTTTTCGAATCATTCTCATTTTAAAGAAAATATTCCGTTATTATGATGATATCCTCCCCATCAAACCCGGCAGAGAACTCATGAATTATTTTAACTCGGGAATATCTTTACTTTATTAAAAGTTATTACCTTTTTTGAAAATATTTAAAAAAAATATGAATATGAATATGTATGACATAAATAAAATGACATAGCAAAGTCTAATTAATATAATGCAACCTAAATGATATAATATGGTTTAAATGTCTTAGCATATTCTAAATGAAATGAAATATTCTAAGTTATATGACATATTCTAAATGAAATGAAATGACCTAGGTAACATAATATATTCTATATGAAATGTAATATCCTAAGTCTTATGATATATTCTAAATGAAATAAAATATCCTAAATGACATAATATATCCTAAATGAAATGAAATGACCTAGGTAACATAATATATTCTACATAAAATGAAATAACCTAAGTAACATAATATATTCTATATGAAATGAAATAATTTGAATGACATGGAAAATATGAATGATATAGCATATAATTTAAATGACATGGAATATAAAATAATGCTATCATATAATATGCATGAAAATAATAATGCATTAACATAGTATATGCTAAATAATGACAAAAAATAACTAAAAAAAAAAAAAAACATAGGATATCATGAAATATTCAAAACCATATAATAAATAATATAACATCAAAAAATATATATCAAAATAATAACATTACCATAGAAATTATCATAGCAAAAATCACATATTATATAAAATGCATGAATATGAAAAATGCAATGCATGAAATTGTATTTTTTTCCTTTAATTAAGGAAATCCTATATCTAAAAAGATATCCGACTATCTTAGAAAAATATATCAAATTAAATATTTTAAAACCAAAATACTTTGTGATTGTTTGAAAACAATTTTGAAAAGCTTAGATTAAAAGTAAAATCTTGGCTAAACCCTTTTTTTAAATGGCTCTAATTTCCTAAGTTTAAAATCCCAGACTTGACCACCCTTAACCCGAGACATAAAAAATCATTTCTAGAGTTTGAAAAGGCTTAGAAACTACCCTAAGTCAATAGCTAAACTTCCTAATCAGCCCCCTCTAAGTAACTTAACCAAAACAAAAAAATGATTTTCCTTCAAATTCAATTCTGACTCCACTGTCCAGTTTTAAGCCACGATTTTGTATCCTATTTTTAAAACTTCTAAAAACTCTAAAAAAAATACTGGAGACTCAGGACATGTAAAAATACACAGGAAAAAATCAGATTAATTTTTCGATTAAAGATGAATGCCCATAAAAATCGGAAAAGTATGAGTACTGGGTGAAAAAACTGTTTTGCCAAAACTCATTTTTTTATTATCATAAAATCATTTAAAAAACAAAGTAAAAATATTTAAGACTCACAAAATGACTCACAAACAGTAGCTAGGACTTTTGAAAAGTTAGACAAAAATTGGCTAAGTAAAAAAGGTTCACCACAAGTATGCTCAAGAGAGCATGACTTTGAATCATTAATTGGCCTAAATCATTAGTCAAGTGACATGAACATGAAATGCATGAAAAATACAGCAAAGAAAAAATGCATGGCATCAATAAAGTGACCTAGACCTAAATGAACTTGCATGGCATTTAATGCAACCTAGGTCTAAAATGCATGGTCATGCATGGCAAAATAAACCAAACCTAACAACTAAAATATGCATGGCAATAACACAAACACAAGGCATGCTTAAACCAAAAACTCAACCAAATGTCATGAAAATGCAAACCTATCATCTAACATAACAAAAATGCAAACACAAGACAAAATAATGAGGTAGCCGAATGGCCTCAAGCTTCCAAGCAAACATGGCATTTTCACAAACACTTGATATACTTAAACTAAATACTCAATCAAATGTCATGCAAATGCAAACCTATCATCTAACATAACAAAAATGCAAACACAAGGCAAAATAATGAGGTAGCCGAATGGCCTCAAGCTCCAAGCAAGCATGGAATTTTCACAAACACTTGATATACTAACATGCTCAACTAAAATAGAACACTCAAATCATGCAAATACAAAAAAGAGGTATTAAAACTAACAAGCATTTTGACAAACACTTGATATACTAAATATAAAACATCAACAAATTTAAACATTATGAAAACAGAAAATAAAAAATGTAAGAACATGATAATAAACTCATAAATAGCCATAAACAAGCTTCAAGTATATGTAGTAGATGAATATTTAAAGCATGAAGACTAAAGAAAATAACCAAAATAACATAACAAATCAAAGCAAAAACAGCAACCATAAATTCTGGGCCATTCGGCCATGGTGAGAAAGAGAAAAAAAAATTGTAAAACTTGTTTTTAAGAAAAGATGAAGAAAAGAACATAAACAGAACAAAAAAAAAAACACTTATTTAAAAAGAAAACTCACCAAATAATAATCAAAAACAGCAAAAACAAGAATGGAAAATCAAGAAAGTGCAAGAGTTGGTGCTAAAAGCAACCTCAAGAAGCTATCTTTCAAGCTTTTTCTCTTCAAACTTTCTTTTCTTTTCTAAACTTTTCTTTTTTGCTTTCAACCAAGGAGAGAAAACTCAGCAAAAACCAAGAGGGAAAATGAAAAATGAAAGAAACCCCTCCCTTTAGGCTGGCCGAATTCCCCCTCTCTCCTCCTAGGATGTTGTCATTTTTACTCCAACCAATTTCCATCCAAGGGCTAGTGATTCAAGGTGAAAAATCATGAAATTATTACCCTTAGATTAGGCCATCAGCTGTCCATAATTACAGCTGTTCAGGAATAATGTTGACACTCTTCCTCTTCATGCATTGGACCATGTGGCTTATTTGCAATGGCTTGATAAAAAAAAACACCAACTAACTCTTAATTCTTGGCCTTTTGATTGACAAATCAGAAGCTTCTTCCCACCTTTTGGCCTTGGCAGGCCAGCACTCCCTTTTCCAGCCCAAGTCTGATTTTTTTGAAAGGCAAGAAAAGCCCTCTTCGGTTGTTTGGGTAAAATGACCGTTTTACCCCCTAGATGCAAATAAATGGTAAACGGACTCCAAATTCAAATTTTATTTTTTAATACTTTCAAAATAATAAAATATTGAATTCTGGAAGTTTTCAAAATTTTTCGAGTCCGTTTGCTATTTATTTGGATTTTTTCTTCCAAAAATGCCATTTTATGCCCCTACATTTTACCATTTTTTTAAACGAGCTCCAAATTCATATTTTTCTTCACCAATATCTTCCAAATAATTTAAAAGTGTGATCTGGAAGTTTTCATAATTTTTGGAACTCATTTTGTATTTTTTCGTGATTTATCTGCTTGAATTACTGCATAGGATAGGAGGCCCGGGATTTGGCCATTTTTCAAACGAACTCCGAATCAAAATTTTATTTTCTCAATCTCTTCCAAATAATGATATTTGCAAAATTTTAGAATTTTTGGAGTCCATTTGCTATTTTTTCGGGATTTATTTTCTTGAATTACTGTATAGGAGACCCGGGATTTGGCCATTTTGCAAACGAACTCCGAATCAAGATTTTCTTTCGCCAATATTTTTAAAATAATTTAAGAATGACACTTGAAATTTTTCAGAATTTTTGGAGTTCATTTGCTATTTTTCCAAAATTTTCTAATTTTGCCCTTTTGCCTTCGAAACCTTATTTTGCTCAAAACAAGTCCGTTTTTCAGATTTTCTTCAAACTGAGCCTTGGGCTATCCCTTTTTAATCATTCCTCATCCATTGGGGGCTTTAATCTTACCAAGTCGGGCCATTTCTATAATCCTTCTCAATTTCACCGAAATCCACCAAAAACCCTAATTCTCGATTTTCTCCCGGATTGACTTTTCTTTCAGTTTTTCTTTCAAGTGGCTTCTCCATTACCCGTAGTCAGTGCTTATATTTCATTTGGAACCTTCAATTTTGACCAATTTCATCGTTTAAGCACTTTTCCCCAAATTTCCCGGATTAGGGGTTTCCTTTCGACTGAATCTCCAAATCCCAACTTCCGAACTCCATATCTTTCGATGTAGACCTCGGATTATCGAAATTCTTTCGCCATTTTTCAATTGAACTTCAAATCTTGCTTTTGAAAATGGGTTGACTTTTTCAATAGTTGACTTTTTGGGTTGACTTTCCGAGGTTGACCTTTTCAAGTTTGACTTTTTATGCTCGCCCTCTTAAACTAAGTCTCGGAGTACCACCTGCAGGATGAAAAAAGTCTTTTTACATTCTGAAACATCAATTTAGGAAGAAAACATACCTGTTTTAGTGGTCCGGACAAAATTAGGTGTCTACAACACGAATACACGAACGTGTCGAAATCTACATAAAATAAATTATTAACGTGTCAAAATTTATATAAATATATAATAATTTGAATACGACTATAATATAAAAAATAAAATGAATACACAAAATAAAAAAATAAAAAAACCCAAAGCTTGCCACAAGCGTGGCAAGCTTTGGTGAAGCAATCCCCCTCAAATTGAGGGGGATTGTTTTAATCTTAAGTACTAGTGTTTGAGTTCTCGCGTTGCTTTGATTTTATTGTCATTGATAATACATTGAATATGATTATGACAAAAAAATGAATTTAAAGTTAAAATTGAATTATTATGATAAATTATGCAAATATATCCCAACTTAAGGATAACTTTTAAAATAAGGTATATATATAAAATAACACAAATATAACAAGAATACACAAATCTAATTCATTATATGTACATTATCTGTAAAAAATTAAGATAGATATCAAAATTTAATTCATTTATATTATATTGGTATCCATCATTTCTATTCATATTAAGAAATAAAAAAATATAAATAAACCTAACAACTATCATACAATAACTCATAACTTATAACATTATTTATTTCACTATTTAATCATCATAATATTTTTTTGTTTTGATTCGACACCAAAAGTTTAAATTACATCAACCCATCTATATTATTATTCATTATTCAATTTTTACCGATAATTTATCAATACAATAATTTTTATTCAATAATATAAAAATCAAAAAAATTAATATAACCTATTTTTCAAAAAAAAAAAAAAAAATAACGAATCAATCATTATACAACACATGACACAAAATTAAGAGTTATTTGAATAGTGTTACACACGAAATGACAAGGAAACATATCTAAAATACGACAAGACACAAAAAAATAACATGACCACGACATGAATACACGAACGTGTCAAAATTTATATAAAACGAACTTGACATAGAATTGGGAGTTATTTGAATAATGCTAATTAGACCTGACAATTTCGAACACGACACGAAAAAATTACAAAAACATAATACACGAAAAATAACACTAACACGACACAAATGCACGAATGTATCAAAATCTATATAATACGAATTATTAACGTGTCAAAATTTAAATATATGTAATACTTTGAATACGATTATAACATGAAAAAATAACATTTATACAACACGAATACACGAATTTTTTTCTCATTTTTCCCCTTTTTTTTATTTCTTTCTTTCTTTTCTTTCTCCCTTTGCCACACTTGTATTCAATTGATTGGCCTTTGCCACAATTGTCCCTCAATTGATTGATCATTATCACAATTGCCCCTCAATTGAGAGGAAAACTTTAAATGTATCTAGTGTTGAATTCTCGCGTTGCTTTGGTTTTATTGTTGTTGATAATAAAATGAATACAATTATGACACAAAAAAAATAGCACGAATTTAGAGTTTAAATTGAATTACTATGACAAACTATATAAAATATCCCATTTGAAGTGACTTTTAAAGTAAGGTATAGATATCTAAAATTACCAAACTTAATCTAGACAAACAATGACTTGCAATAATTATACGAAACATCACAAAAATTTAGAATTATTTGAATAGTATCAATCAGACCTGACAATTCCAGCTACAGTATGATTATACGACACGAACATAATATCGAAAATTTAATGCAAATACGACACGAGACGAAAAATAATATGAACACAAAATAAATAGATGAACGTGTCAAATCTACATAAGAAAAGAATAACTAAAACACGACACAAAAAAATAATGTGACAAAATTGAAAATTATTTGAACAGTGCCAATTAGACCTGACAATTTTTGACACGAAACGAACATTAAAAAATAACTAAAACACAATACAACACGAAAAAATAACACTAACACAACATGAATGCACGAATTTGTCAAAATCTATCAACATTACACAAAAAAATAACGTGACATAAAATTGAGAGTGCTAATTAGACCTGACAATTTCGGGCACAATACAACACGAAAAAATAATACTAACACAACACGAATACATGAATGTGTTAAAAATCTATACATAATATGTCAAACTTTATATATATGTAATACCTTAATACTTTTATAGCACAACAAATAATATAAATACGACACATAATAATTATTTAAAAAAATTGCAAAAAAAAAAAAAAAAGCAATTTCAATTACTTGCCGCGTGTTCAGCAATTGCACCTCAATCGCACCTCATAGTATTGTATATGATATGATATAGATATAGATATTTGTATTTGTGTTTGTATTTGTATTTGTATTTGTATATGTATTTGTTGTGTAGAAATTTAACTTTGCACTAGTCCTATACACACCCAGTACGAAGGTAAAATGATAAATCATTTTTTATTTGAATAAAGGTTAAAAAAAAGTAAGTAAAAGAGTTACGGTTATCTGAAAACATGAAGGAAAAAAAAAGATGCAGATTATAGTTATTTAGAAGAAAAAGGGCATAAAAGTTTTAAGTTTAAAATATGTAAATTCAAATCCTATTTTGAAGGAAAAAAAAAAAAAATTCTAATATATCCTTACTAATAATAAATTTTTATTTAACTTTTTTATTCTATTTTTGTCAAGTCACCCGTTAAATTAGTATCCGGTTAACTCATGAGATCAATTCAACCATGAATTTTAATAATAATATATATAATATAAATAAATATGTTAACTTCTTATATTTTACTTTTTTTTATTATAATATTAATTTAATAAAAAATAATTAATAATTAAAAACATACATTGAAATTAATATAATAACTTTCCATATTCTTTTTTATTTAAATTAATTTATCCAAAGAATAAAATATTTAATAGTAATATTATTATGTAAAAAATATAAAATACCTAATCATTAATGAGTATATTTATTGTTTAGAATTTATTCATATATAAATATATGAATAAAAACATTTTGTTCAAACGTTAATCGACGGCTTTTTTTATATAAATATTAATTTTTTTCTTTCAAAATATCGATATTTCTGTTTTATGTACTAAAATGCGCTAGTATTAGAAACACCGGAAAATCGCCATGGTCGAGGGCGATTTTCCTTCGCATTGTCTTATTTTGTTTTTTCAAATAAGTGAGGGTGGCTTCCCTTGAGAAAATAAAAAAAAAAAAAATACATCTAGTATGGAAGCCGCCCTCCCTGAAGGTGGCTTCCATACTTCAAAAAAAAAAAAAATTAATGTTTTATAACGGTTAAAATTATAAAATTTTAATTTTTTAAATATTTTTCATATAATTTATAAAAAAAAATTAATTATAATATAAAAAATAAATTATATAACATGTAATGATAAATAGAAAAAAACTTGTACAACATGGAATGAAAAATATGTAAATATTACAGGTACACAAAACATGTAATGGTATTATTGTTGATGCAAACACTCCCCCGATGTGCCAAAGTGATAAGGATATTTTCGATGGCTATGACCTTCATTCCTGCATAATCCATGATGTTTTGGTTGGCCTTTCTCCCTGAGGTCCATTTCATTATGAATACGACTTGATTTTGGCCGACCATGTGGATTTCTCCTCATTTCTGGATTGGGACACACTTCTTGACCACTATATTGAGGCCAATAACCTTAATTTCCAACTGGTTCAAACTCATGCCTATAAACATTGAATATAGTGTCCAGTCTATAGACATTGTCCATATATTGCATGCCATCTACATGGACATGTGCACAAGATGCAACTACATGTGAACAAGGGAACCTTTGTTCTTGAAACTTCCCACAATCAGACCACATCTCACTAAGCTTTACTTTGTACTTCATTGCAGGAACTCCCTCTTGTGGGTCAAGTAACTCCTCAATCAGAAAAGATTGATTTGCTCGCGAAAAATCACGAACAATGTGGGAGTTAGCTTTCCTGCGATTTTCTTGCATAGCCTCTGTGACTATTTTACAGTATGTGTGCCATGCCTCCATCATTGCCAGTTGCTTGTTGCCCATCTTAACAAAAAGTTCAACCAACCTATAATGTTGCCTGCAACAAAGCAGTAATGGGAAGATTATGCTTCCCTTCAACACTAAATTGATTTAGCTAGGTTGGTTGTCATATGCCCATAACGTCTTTCTTCACCATATGATTGGGCCCATTTCTCCTTGGGGATCCTATCAAGCCAATTTGCTGCCTCTGCGTTTTCTGCACGAAGATTGTCATAGTACCAATGAAAATAGGGTCACCTCAACTCGTATTTTGATAAAATTAAAAAAAAAAGACTTGTGAATTTCAGTATTTATTTTATATATTAAAGGAAATATAAGAGATAAAATAACTATGATCCGATTCCATACTCATGTTAACAACTTGTCTATGCAAATCCTTATTGTTAAACCTCTTCATGAAGTTAGCTGCAATGTGTCGAATACAGTACACAGAATATGCATCTGGAGGATTCCATCCACTACCATGGTGTCTGATCGTAGCTTTGATGAATTCATGTCGATCAGACATCAAGCATATGCCAGGTCATGTTGTCACATGTCTACGCAAATTACTGAGAAAGAAGGACTAAGCCTCCGCTCTTTCACCCTCCATAATGGCAAAGGCAATTGGTAGTATGTTTCGGTTGCCATCTTGTGAATAGGTAACAACAATGTTCCTTTGTATTTTCCATATAAGAAGTATCATCTATTTGCACAATAGGTTTACAATACGAAAACCCTTCAATGCAAGACTTGAATGTCCAAAAGAGTCGATGGAATATACGCTTACCCTCGACCAGTCGAGCACCGTTATATGCAGGTACCGTTTGTAATTCCACAATTGTACCAGGAACAAAATGTTGCATTGCACCCAACCATTTAGGCTGATCATTGTATGATCTATCCCAATTGCCAAACACTCGAATAATTGCCTTCTTCTTTGCTTTCCAGGCTTTCCTATTAGAAGTTATGTATCCATGCCGAATTCGCATCTTAGCGATCAAAACTGAAACGAAAATAGCCGAATTTGCTTGGACTAATGACAGAATGCATGAACAGATCCTGTTAGAATCTAATTTGCAATGATCCTGTGAAATCCTTCCCGATGTGAAAGTATGAGGCCCATTATATTCCTATCTCCCATACCTGTTTATTCTTTATAAATGTTTCCCTTTTTCTCCAATTGCACCCTTGCCCATACATTAGACACTTGCCATGATAATTGATCGGCTCAAATTCAATTACTCTGTAATCTACAGAGTTTTTGATGTATAGTGCTTAATAACCGAAGGCACAACCTCTTTCGTTGGAAATTGCAACCCAACACAGAGATCAATTGTAGATTGATTCCAACTAATAGGCCTAGCTAATGTATGAGCATATTTAGGAAACTCTGGCACTTGCATTGCCTCCAGATCGAGGGTGCGCATATGAAATGCAGGCTCATATAGGAAAATAACTCCATAAGTGTTGATATCAGTGATGACGTCTAGGTCAGAATCATTGCTATCATCACTATCATTTGGGAATTCATCATACTCTTCATGCTCACTAAAGTCACCAACATATTCACCATGGGCTTCACATGACGGATTACGATCAACACCAGATGAAATAGGTCTATCAACGTCCATTTCAATGCCTCTAATTGGAGAGTTCATCATAATAGGGTTTCCTCTTTCCTATGGCTTATCATCCAGGGTAGTAGGAATTGTTGGTGAGACTAATGAATTATGAAACGATTCATACCAATTGTTGGTGTCAGATGGCGGAACGACTTCTTTTGTGGGAACGTTGTATGTAGTGCGAACATTTGAAGTCCCACAATCAACATTAACATCCTCTAGGTAAGCATATAACTCAATTTTATACCAACATTAGGAAATTATTGTGAGCATCAAACATGCATCTTACATCACCATCATCTTCAAGTGAAAAAGTCCTATATCAGACACACCCTTCACCAATAGAAAGAGGAAGCCTATACTTAATCTCCGATACTTTTTTTGTATTTCCAACTTTGATTTTTGTATGAATTTGTACCATCAATTGCTCTAATGTGACGTCTTCATCAACACGAAAGCTTTTAGGATGTTCACATTCAAAGGTAACACCTTCATCACTATTACAAATTTTGCCATTAGAATAGACAAATGCGACCAATTTGTTGCTCATTTTGTATAGTAAGAGCGTAGTATCAGTAACTTTGTATAGTAAGAGCGTAGTATCAGTAACACCAGAAAGAAAAAACAGAGAAAGATGAGAATGAGGAGGTAGTATCATTAACACCAGAAAACAGAATGAGGAGAGAATGACGAGGTAGTATCATACTTATAATGGTTCATTGAGTAAAAAAACTAATCTTCTCAGAAAAAATCCCTCCATTAGTCCCATCATTTGTACAAGAAGGAATCTGATTCCCATTATTCTACTATGAGAATGAAAAAGTTTGATACACAAGATGTTCATATTGAAGAGAGAACCTATGTAGCATTGAGTGAAAAAAACTGATATTCTTAGAAAAAATCCCTCTATTAGTCCCATCATTTGTAGAAAAAAGAATCTGATTCCCATTCTTCTGCTATGGGAATAAAAAAGTCTGATACACAAGATGTTCCTATTGAAGAGAGAACTTTTGCAGCATTGAGTAAAAAATTGATCTTCCCAGAAAAATCCCTCCATTAGTCCCATCCTTTGTACCAGAAGGAATCTGATTCCCATTTTTCTACTATGATGCATTAAGAGAAAAAAAAAAGCCGATCTTCCTAAAAAAAAATATCTTCATTAGTCCCATCCTTTGTACTAGAAGGAATTTGATTCATATTTTATGCTTGAAGAATGAAAAAGTATGGTACATAAGATGTTCCTGTCGCAACCTAAAAAATAACAAGTCTCATCACGATACTTTATACTCGTTAAGCATGACATTAGAAAACAGAGGAAAAGTTGACTTAATTCCTCTTGAAATAAAATGAGAGTTTGAAAATGACCTTGAGAAAAGACATGGAGTCGCCACCAATCTTTTTTGGCTAGGTGTGATCGACCAACTATTAAAACCGGTTTTGTAAAATATTTTAAAATTAATTAAAACATTTTTAAAACCAATTTCAAGTCTGCGTTTTTAAACCAGAGAAAATAAAAGAAGTGGGTTCGGGACTCGGTTATGTGCGGGGAAAGATTAGCACCCCCACAATGCCCGTATAAAACGGTACCTTATTAATCGTGTGTTATCTCAAGTCTCGGTGAAAAGTCGATTTTAAATTTGGCATTTTAAATTAGTTCCCAATTTAAAGAAAAATAATTCCATTTTTAATTGAAAATGATCCAGAATTTATTTATTCAAAATTTTCCAATATTCCCCAACAAACGTGGCAAAATATAGAAATTTTTATTTATTTGGAAATTTTTTTGAATCATTCTCGTTTTTTGAAAGAAAGATATTCCTTTATTAATAATAATTGATGATATCCTCCCTAGTAGACCCGGCAGAAAACTCATGAATTATTTTAACTCGGAAATATCTTTATTTTTTTGAAAATCATTATCCTATTTTAAAACATTTAAAAAAATGAATATGAACATGTGTGACATAATAAAGAAGGCATAGCAAAATCTAGATAATACAATGCAACCCAAATGACATGATATAATTTAAGTGACACAGTATATTCTAAATGAAATGATATAACCTAAGTGACATAATATATTCTAAATGATATGATATAACCTAAGAGACAATATATTCTAAATGAAATGATATATCCTAAGTGACATAATATATTCCAAATGATATGATATAACCTAAGATAATTTAAATGACATGGCAAATCTAAATGACATGGCATATTCTAAATGACATAACATAATCTAAATGGCATGGCAATATAATCTAAGTGATATGAAATGAATATAAAA
Source organism: Fremontodendron californicum (assembly GCA_030761205.1). Classification (NCBI taxonomy): domain Eukaryota; kingdom Viridiplantae; phylum Streptophyta; class Magnoliopsida; order Malvales; family Malvaceae; genus Fremontodendron; species Fremontodendron californicum. Next base: position 11,691,204 of record JAULJL010000022.1, read on the forward strand.
CATAAAATCATATTATCATGAAATTTGCATGAATATAAAATAACAATGCATGAACATAGTAAATGCTAAATGATGTGACAAAAATCAATGATTAAAAAAAAAAAAAAACATAGGATAACATAAAATACTCACAACCATATAACAATCAAATATAACACAATGCAATATAAATCAAAACAATAACATAGTCATAGAAATATTCATAGCAAAAAAAAATCATATATTATACAATATGCATGAACATGGAAAATGCAATGCATAAAAGTGTATTTTTTCCTTTAAATAAGGAAATCAGTATACCTAAAAAGATATCCGACTACCTTAGGAAAAGACATCAAATTAAATTTTCTAAAATCAAAAATACTTTGTGATTAGTTTAAAACAATTATGAAATTCTTGGATGAAAAACAATACATGGCCGAATTCCCCTTTTGAAAATGGCTCTATTTTCCCAACTTTGAAAACCTAGACTTGACCACCCTTGACCCGAGCTTTACAAAATCATTTTTTAAGATTAAAATGGCTTAGAAATCAACCTCGGACAGTCAGCCTTCTCTTAATGCCTTAGACAAAGCAAAAAATTAATTTTCCCTCAAATTGAAATCTGACTCCACTGTCCAGTTTTAAAACGTGATTTTTTAACCTATTTTAAAAATTTCTAAAAACTCTTACAAACATATAGGAGACTCAGAACATGTCTAGGTCTATGGGAAAAATTGTCTTAATTTTTAGACTGAGGATAACCCACCAGAAACATCACGAAGGTCAGAACACTAGGTGAAAAACGGTTTTACAAAAATCATTTTTAAGCCTTTGATAAAATCATTCAAAAATCAAAGTAAAAATATTGGAGACTCTCCTAAGGACCTACAAACAGTAGCTAAAATTTCTAAAAATTTGGACAAGAATTGCCTAAGTAAAAAAAATCACAAAGGTAGAAATTTCAACTTGACAACTTCTCAATTTTCCACAAGTATGCTCATGTGAGCTTGACCTTAAGCCATTGATTGGTTAAATCAAAAATCAAGTGTTATGATATGATATGCATGAACAAACAACAAATTTGATGTATGAAATGCATGATCTAAGACCTAAATGACATAGGAAATGCATGGCATAAAAATGTGACCTAGACCTAACATGAACTTGCATGGCAATAAATGCAACTTAGACCTAAACATCCATGAAATGCATGGCAATGCAAGTGAGAGCTAGACCTAATGAAAATGCATGGTAATAACACAAACACATGGCAATATAAATCACATACACAAAATCATGGCATAGAAATTCAAGCATGTCAACTAGCAAGATGCAAATGCACATACAAGACATAGAACCTAGGGTAGCCGAATGGACCTAGACCTAAATAGTGAAATCCTAGCATGGCATTATCACAAACACATGGCATACTAAATCAAAATACACAATATTATGGCATGGAAATGCAATCCTAGTCAACTAACAAGATGAAAAAACACACACAATGCAAGAAAGAATGAGGTAGCCGAATGGTCCTAGGCCTAAATGGTGAAATCCTAGCATGGCATTATCACAAACACATGGCATACTAAATCAAAATACACAATATTATGGCATGGAAATGCAAGCCTAGTCAACTAACAAGATGAAAATACACATACAATGCAAGAAAGAATGAGGTAACCGAATGGTCCTAGGCCTAAATGGTGAAATCCTAGCATGGCATTAACACAAACACATGGCATACTAAATACAAGACTTAAGAGGAAACATGTTAGACTAAACAAACATGATGTAAATGCAAATATGTAGCTAGACATTTTCACAAACACATAGTATAGTAAAAATAAAAACATGAACAACTTAACTTGTTGAAAACATAAAATTAAAAATGGCAAACAAAGTAAGTAGACATAGAAACAAAATGATAAAATCAACAAAAATAATAGTATATAAATGAAAAGGATTGAAAACAAGCTCCATATCTTAACTCTTTTAAAACGTTTGAACATCAAAACATGCTAGAATATCACAACACTCATGGAAAATGAATCAAACACATCTCATACACAAACACAAGGCCAAATCCATTTGGCCAACTCCAAAAAATAGTAAAAAAATGTTTTTTAAGATTTTTTCAAGAAAACATAAAAGAGGAGCTTTAGAATGAAGCTTGAAAACATTTATTTCACCACCAAAAACAATAGAAAATCACAAAATATCAAAGAAAATCAGCAAGTTAAGCATGGAAAAAGAAAGAAAATGCAAGAGTTATGTGCTTTTAGCTACCTTCAGAAGCTATTTTTCAAGCTTTTTTCTCTTCTAACTTTCTTTGCTTTTCAAAACTTAGCTCTTTTTCTCTCAAAATCAAAATGTAATCAGCCCAGAAGTGAAGCAAAATGAAAAGACCCCTTCCCCCTTGTAGTGGTCGAATGGCCTATAGAATTGTGCAGAATGTTGTAGTTTTTTCCTAGCCAATTTTGATCTAGTGGCCCTTAATCCAAGATGCCTTTTATGTGAAATTACCACCCTTAGATTAAGTATTCAGCCCCTAACTAATATGATGTCATTATTTTGACATCATCCCTCTCCATTCATTGGTCCATGTGTCACAATAACAAAGGCTTAATAAAAAAAATTAACTACCTTACTATCCACTCTTAGCCTTTGGATGCAAAATCTCAGCAAAGTCACTCTCCATTATGGGCTTGTCTGAATGGCCCTTGATATTCCAGCCCAATCTCTATTTTTTTAATTGCAAGAAAGGCCCTCTTCGATTTCTTCGGTAAAATGACCTTTTGGACTCCAAATCAAAATTTTATTTTATAAAAACTTCCTAAATAATAAAAAATTGAATTTTGGAAGTTTTCATAATTTTCCAAACCCATTTGCTATTTTTCCCGGATTTTTCTCCCAAATTGCCCTTTATTGCACCCGAACTTTTACCATTTTTCAAACGAGCTCCGAATACAAATTTTTCTTCGCCAATCTCTTCGAAATAATTTAAAACTGAGATCTGGAAGTTTTCAGAATTTTCTGAGCTCATTTGCTATTTTTTCGGGATTTATCTTCTTGAATTTCAACTTAGTGGGCTTGGAATTTGCCATTTTGCAAACGAGCTCCGAATCCAGATTTTTCTTCACCAATATCTTCCAAATAATTTAAAAATGAGATCTGGAAGTTTTCATAATTTTTCAAGCTCATTTGCTATTTTTCAAGATTTATCTTCTAGAATTTTCAACTTAGTGGGCTCGAGATTTGCCATTTTGCAAACGAGCTCCGAATCAGGATTTTTCTTCGCCAATCTCTTCCAAATGATTTAAGATTGAGATCTGAAAGTTTTGGAAATTTTTCGAGTTCATTTGCTATTTTTCGCAAATTTTCCAAATTTGCCCTTGTACCTTTGAAGCCCGATTTTACTCAAAACAAGTCCGATTTCTAGATTTTCTTTTTCTATGCCTTTGTTCTGTATTGAATTGGAGTTGGTCCAAAAATGCCCAATTTTTACGATCAAATTCCCTTCCGACTTGATTTTCCATTTTTTCAGTATCAGGAATTTCCTCATTTTCCCACTTTTCCTCCTATCGGCTCTTTTCTCGGAATTACTTCAAACTGAGCTTTAGCCTATCCTTTTTTACGAACTCCTCATCAATTAGGGGCTTTAGTTTTATTGAATCGAGCCATTCATATAATTTTTCCCAATTTCACCAAATCCACCAAAAATCCTAATTCTCTGTTTTCTTCCAAATTGACTTTTCCTTCAGTTTTGCCTCCAAATGGCCTTTCCATTACCCATAGTCATTACTTATCTTCCCAAATTTGATTCGTTTAAGCACTTTTTCCCAAATTTTCTGAACTACGGTTTCCTTTCCATAAAATCTTCGTAACCTAACTTCCGAACTCCATATCTTTCATTGTAGACCTCGGATTATCAAAATTCTTTCACCATTGTTCAATTGAGCTATGAATCTTGATTTTGAAAGTGGGTTGACTTTTTAGTGGTTGACTTTTTGAAGTTGACTTTTTTGGGTTGACTTTTTCAGGATTGACTTTTTATGCCTGCTTCCTTAAACTAAGTCTCGGAGTACCACCTACAGGACGAGAAAAGTCTTTTTGCATTCTAAAACATCAATTTAGAAAGAAAAATACCTGATTTAGTGGTCCGGACAAAATTAGGTGTCTACAATTGCCCCTCTTTGACTATTACTGAGAATCAGGAATCAGGCAAAGATAAACAAACACTAATTTTGTCCGATTAGTGAAATCACATGTGAAGAAAGGGAAAGGGGGGCTTTCATTCATTATTTTTCATTTTTCAATTTTTCAAATTTTTTTTTTCAATAAAAAGCTGTAAATAGAAGATTTTGTCCTTAAATTGAGTTCCCTGACTAATCAAGGCTCGACCCGTCCTAAGGAAACAAGTTCGATTTGTAAGAGAAGAAAATACCTCGACGGTAGTCTAGGGGCTCGACGAGTTCGATTTAAAACAAAAGGAAATACCTTGATTGTGGTCTAGGGGCTTCACTCATTTGAGATGCAGAATGAGTTCGATTTTAAAAAGGAATGCCTTAAGAATGATCCTGGGTTTGATTCATCTGTAAAATAAATTTGACTTGAAAACGAAAAGAATAGACCTCGACAGTGGTCTCCGGGCTCGACTCATTTGAGAAACAGAACGAGTTCGATTTAAAACAAAAGGAAATACCTCGACGATGGTCTCGGGGCTTGAATCATTTGAGAAGCTGAAGGAGTTCGATTTAAAACAACAGGAAATACCTCGATGATGGTCTCGGGGCTCGACTCATTTGAGAAGCAGAATGAATTCGATTTAAAAAGAAAGAAACTACCTCGACGATGGTCTCGAGGCTCAACTCACTTGAGAAGCAGAATGAATTCGATTTAAAACAAAAGGAAATACATTGACGATGGTCTCGAGGCTCGACTCATTCGAGAAGCAGAATGAATTCGAATTAAAACAAAAGAAAAATACCTCGACGATGGTCTAGGGGCTCGACTATTTGATAAGCAGAATGAATTCGATTTAAAACAAAAGGAAATACCTCGACGATGGTCTCGAGGTTCATTTGAGAAGCAGAATGAATTCGATTTAAAATAAAAGGAAAATACCTCGACGATGGTCTCGGGGCTCCACTCATTTGAGAAACCGAATGAATTCGATTTAAAACAAAAGGAAATACCTCGACGATGGTCTCGAGGCTCCACTAATTTGAGAAGCAGAATGAATTCGATTTAAAACAAAAGGAAATACCTCGACGATGGTCCCGGGGCTTGACTCATTTTATAAGCAGAACAAGTTCGATTTAAAGCAAAAGGAATATACCTTGACGATGGTCTCGGGGCTCGACTCATTTGGGAAGTAGAAAGAATTTGAATTAAAACAAAGGGAAATACCTCGACGATGGTCTCGGGGCTCGACTCATTTGAGAAGCAGAACGAGTTCGATTTAAAACAAAAGGAAATACCTTGACGATGGTCTCGAGGCTCGACTCATTTGAAAAGAAGAATGAATTCGATTTAAAACAAAAGGAAATACCTACACGATGGTGTAGACACCTAATTTTGTTCGGACCACTAAAACAATTATGTTTTCTTCCTAAATTGATGTTTCAGAATGTAAAAAGACTTTTATCATCTTGCAGGTAGTACTCCAAGACTTAGTCTAAGAAGGCGAGCATAAAAGTCAAACTTGAAAAAGTCAAACTCAAAAAGTCAACCTTGAAAAGTCAACTACTAAAAAAGTTAACCCACTTTCAAAATCAAGATTTGAATTTCAATTGAAAAATGGCGAAAGAATTTTGATAATCCGAGGTCTACATCGAAAGATATGGAGTTTGGAAGTTGGGTTATGGAGATTCAATAGAAAGAAAACCCTAGTTCGGGAAATTTGGAGAAAAGTTCTTAAACGATCAAATTGGTCAAAATTGAAGGTTCCAAATAAAAGATAAGCACTGACTACAGGTAATGGAGAAGCTAATTGAAAGAAAAATTGAAAGAAAAGTCAATTCAGAAGAAAACCGAGAATTAGGGTTTTTGGTGGATTTCGGTGAAATTTGGAAGAATTACATAAATGGCCCGATTTGGTAAGACTAAAGCCCTTAATTGATGAGGAGTGATTAAACAAGGATAGCCCAAGGCTCATTTTGAAGAAAATCTGAAAATCGGACTTGTTTTGAGCAAAACCGGGTTTCGGAGGTAAAAAGGGCAAAATTAGAAAATTTGGGAAAATAGCAAATGAACTCTAAAAATTTTGAAAAATTGCAGATCTCATTCTTAAATCATTTTGAAGAGATTGGTGAAAGAAAATCTGGATTCGGAGTTCGTTTACAAAATGGCCAAATCCCTGGCCCCTTATGAAAAAATTCAAAAGGAAATATCCTGAAAAAAATACCAAATGAGCTCCAAAAATTTTGAAAATTTGCAGATCTCATTCTTAAATTATTTCAAAGAGATTGGCAATTAAAAATCTTGTTTCGGAGTTCGTTTGCAAAATGGCCAAATCCCGGGCCAACTATGTAGTAATTCAAGCAGATAAATCCCAAAAAAATACCAAATGATTTCCAAAAATTATAAAAACTTCCAGATCATAATTTTAAATTATTTGGAAGATATTGGTGAAGAAAAATCTGGATTTGGAGCTCGTTTAAAAAATGGTAAAGCTTGGGAGCACAAAAGGGCAATTTTGAAAGAAAAAATCCAAATAAATAGCAAATGGGCTCGAAAATTTTTGGAAACCTCCAAAATTCAATTTTTTATTATTTCAAAAGTATTAAAAAAAAGAATTTTTGAATTTGGAGTCCGTTTTCTATTTATTTATGTTCAAGGTGCAAAAATATCATTTTACCAAAAAAATCGAAAAGGGTATTTTCTTGTTATTTAAAAATTGAAGCATGGGCTGGAAGAGGAAGGTCAGCTACCAAGGCCCAATGCTGGGCAGATATTTTTTTGATTTTTGATCAAAAGGCCAACAATGAAGAGGAAGGTAGTTATTTTTGTGATCAAGCCTTTGAATTTACAACACATGGACCAATGGTTGGAGAGAGAATATATTTATGACATCTTTATGACATCATAATTCAAGGGCTGATGATTCTAATCTAAGGGTGAGAATCCTACATAGAAGGCATCTTGGATTGAAGGCCATAGGATCAAATTTGTTGAAAAAATTTCTAGAACCTCTTAGGTTCTTCCAAGGGCTAGCCGGCCACACTACAAGGGAGGGGGTTCTCTTCTTCACTCATTCACACTCTTCTTTGGCTGATTTTCTCTCCATTTTTGAAAGGCAAAAAGAAAAGTTTAGAAAAGAAAAGAAAGTTAGAAGAGAAAAAGCTTTCAATATAGCTTCTAGAGGTTGCTTTAAGCACTATACTCTTGTACTTTCCTTGATTTTCTATTCTTGATTTGCTGTTTTGATTGCTATTTTGGTGAGTTTCTTTTGATTTTCCTTTCTAAAATAAGTATTTTTAAGTTTCTCCTTTAAGTTCTTCTTTATACTTTCTTGGAAAAAGTTTTGAGAAATTGTTTTTCATGATTTAGAGGGGTGGTCGAATGGTTTGCTATTTTGTTTTTTTATTTCATGTTATTAGTGATATTTAACAAGTTTTGATGCATTAAATCTTCTTCAAATACATAAATATCAAGATTGTTTTGTTTTGATTTGGTTTGTTTGCTTGTTTCCATTATTGAGTCTATTATCTTGTTATCATGTTTATTTTACTTATCTTGCATTTTTGATTTTCTGTTTTCAAAATGTTGAAGTTGTTTATGTTTTACATTTTGTTAATCCATGTGTTTGTGAAAATGCCTATTGGTTTTCATGCCTTTACTTTATATTTGCATGATTTAAGTATTATTCTTTAGCTATACATGTTAGTTTGTTGAGTGTTTGTGAAAATGCCATGTCTATATGGTCCATTCGGCTACCCCCTCTTTTAAGCTTTGTGTGTGCATTTTTGTTATACTAGTTGATAGGTTTTCACTCACATGATATGTTGTTGTGTATTTTTAGTTTAAGTATGCTATATGTTTGTGTATTTGCCATGCATTTTTAGCTTTAGGTTGTGCTTCCATTATCATGCATTTCATGCATTTTAGACCTAGGTTGCATTAAATGCCATGCAAGTTCATGTTAGGTCTAGGTCATTTTATTGATGCTATGCATTTTTCATGTCATTTAGGTTTTAAATCAAGCATTTTATACATCATATTTGCTGTATTTTCATGCATTTCATATCATTGCCACATGATTTATGACTTAGACCAATCAATGGTTCAAAGTCTTGCTCATTTTGAGCATACTTGTGGAAAATTAAAGAGTTGTCAAATTGATTATTCTACCTTTGTGATTTTTTTTACTTAGCCAATTTTTGTCTAACTTTTCAAAAGTATTAGCTACTGTTTGTGAGTCTTTAGGAGAGTCTCTAACATTTTTACTTTGATTTTTAAATGATTTTATCAAAGGCAAAAATATATGATTTGGCAAAACAGTTTTTTTTTTCACCCAGTACTCGTACTTTTCCGATTTTTCTGGGTCTTTAATCAAAAAATTAAGTCGATGTTTTCCCGTGTAGTTTTATATGTCCTGAGTCTCCTGTATTTGTTTTAGATTTTTTGAATTTTTAAAAATAGGCTAAAAAATCGTGCTTAAAACTGGACAGTAGAGGCATAATTGAATTTATAGGAAAATCATTTTTCTGTTTTGGTTAAGTTACTTAGAGGGGGCTGATTAGGAAGGTTAGCTACTATCTTAGGGTAGTTTCTAAGTCTTTTTAAACTCTAAAAATGATTTTTTAAATCTCGGGTTAAGGGTGGTCAAGTCCGGGATTTTAAACTTAGGAAATTAGAGCCATTTAAAAAGGGTTTAGCTAGGTTTTTATTTTTTAATCTAAGTTTTCCAAAATTGTTTTCAAACAATCACAAAGTATTTTGATGCATACTATATAGTATGTGATTTTTTCTATGATAATTTCCATGGTGTTGTTATTATTTTTGATTTATATATTTTTGATGTTATGTTGTTTATAATATGGTTTTGAATATTTCATGATATCCTATGCTTTTTATTTAGTTATTTTTGTCATATTATTTAGCATATACTATGTTTATGCATAATTATTTTTATTTGCATATTATATGTTAGCATTATCTTATGTTTCATGTCATTTCATATCATTTAGATTATATGCCATATCATTTATATTTGCCATGTCATTTAAATTATTTTATTCCATTTAGAATATATCATGTGACTTAGGATATTTAATTTCATATAGAATATATTATGTTATCTAGGTCATTTCATTTCATTTAGAATATATTATGTCACTTAGGATATTTCATTTCATTTAGAATATATCATGTGACTTAGGATATTACATTTCATATAGAATATATCATGTTACCTAGGTCATTTCATTTCATTTAGAATATATCATATGACTTAGAATATTTCATTTCATTTAGAATATGCTATGACATTTAAATTATATCATACCATTTAGGTTGCATTATATTATCTAGACTTTGCTATGTCATTTTATTTATGTCACACATATTCATATTTTTTAAAATATTTTGAAAAAGGTAATGATTTTCAATAAAATAAAGATACTCCCGAGTTAAAATAATTCACGAGTTCTCTATCGGGTTTGCTAGAGAGGATATCATCAATTATCATTAATAACGGAATATCTTCTTTAAAACAAGAATGATTCGGAAAGTTTTCCAAACTAATAAAAAATTCTATATTTTGCCACGTTTGTTGGGGAATATAGGAAAATTTTGAATTAATAAATTTCGAATCATTTTCAATTAAAAAAATGGGATTATTTTTCTTTAAATTGGGAATTAACTTGAAATACTAAATTTAAAACCGACTTTTTTACAGAGACTTGAGATAACACACGATTAATAAGGTACCGTTTTATACGGGCGCTGTGGGGGTGCTAATCCTTCCCCACACGTAATTAAGTCTCGAACCCGCTTCTTTGATTTCTCTGGTTTAAAACACATACTTGAAATTGGTTTTAAAAATGCTTTAATTAATTTTAAAATATTTTATAAAATCGGTTTTAACAGGTGGCCGACCACACCTAGCTAAAAAAGATGGTGGCAACTCCTTGTCTTTTTCAAGGTCATTTTCAAAACCTTCATTCTTCAAGAGGAATTAAATCAATTTTTGCTCGGTTTTTTTTTAATGTCACGCTTAACGAATAATAAAGTCTTGCAATGAAACTTGTTATTTTTTAGGTTGCGACTTCGCTGGGGACTTTAGAGAGTCAGGCCTAGAATTAGTCGTGAGTTATCAAAGTCTCAGTTTTTGTTGGTTTAAGTGGTATTTAATTTTAATTCCACATTTTTTAATAAGGAGAAGTTTTTGAAAATAATAAAATGTTTTTAAATATGTCCATATTCATGTGCATACATATTACTGTTCTCTGGTTATTTTGGTGCATATATTCATTTATTGATTAATGGATGACTTATGTTGTTTAATCTTGTTGGGGCATTTAGAATAAGTGATGTAGAATAGGTGGTGAAAGGTTTGTTATTTCTCCTCACACACTACACGTGCATTTGCATATCATGAGCCCTATACTCGGGTTTCGTCCTTTTAGGTGGGAGCAAAGTAACTAAGCCTTCGTGATTAACAATCAGCATGGGCTAGTGAAACACTTCTGGAGTACTAAATTACCTAAGCCTTCGTGATTAACAATCCGTATGGGCTAGGGAAATAGGCTCCAACGAATTGAACATGCTTTTATCGAGGTGCCTTACTAGCCTTCACTGGTGATAGTGAGGAACAATTCGGGGCTTTTAGAACTAATTCACCTTCATATAGTAAACCTAGGCGAAGCCATGCTGGATTTCCAATTAGATATCCCTGAGTTAAGAAGACATGGAGGAATATTTTCAATCCTTTTACCTTATATTCTACTTTCCGAATAAGTTTATTTTTGAAAATTGGACAATGATGAACGTACATCACAATGCCCGTAATAAAGTGTTGGTATTTCGTCCCAGGGGTGTTATAACGTCAAAATTTTGTTGGCATCCTCAGGGATAATTATTGTTTTGAATTATATGTTTTTGTATTATTCGATTTTTTTTTTCGTTACTAATTTATTTTCTTTTTGTTGTTGCTTTTTTTTTTTTGCATTCTTGTCATCATTTTTGCAAATAGAAGGTTATTGGTCTCGAGATAATATTCAACCAAAAGGGTTTCCATGGAGGGTTAGAATGTCTCAGTGGTCGAAAAGCATTTAGAGGTTAGGAAATAGTCCAAGAAAGGTCAGCAGGATAATGGGGATTGTTTGAAAATAGGATATGTGTCAGTATTGTCAGCCGAGGTTGATCTTACTATCAGGCAAAATGATCTCTGAGAATTGATGGATATATGGAATCAATGGAACATATCAGAAAAAGAAGCCTTCACTCAGACTTATGGGGACATAGCACTGTTAGTTCAAGTTAAGGTCAGTGGTGAGGTGATCCGGGCTGTGGTGCAATTCTAGAATCCGGCTTATCGGTGTTTTACTTTCAACCGAGAGGATATGACTCCAACCATAGAGGAATATTCGACCTTGCTGTATATTGAGAACGTTATTCCCAACCGTATTTATTTGAAGGATACAAAGACGTCGGGTTTCAAGAAAAAGGTGTCTAAGATTCTGGGAGTGGAAAGAAATTGGGTCGAAAGCCATGTTACCCGAAATGGGGTAAGCTACTGTATATCATGGGATATTTTACGGACCTTAATCCACAGTCATTCAAGCAAGGAGATAGTTAGGAATATTTTTGCTTTGGCTATCTATGGTTTAGTTATCTTCCCAAAGACATTAGGGTATGTGGATATGGCAGTATTTGATGTTTTTGAGAGGCTTGAGTAGAGGATAAACCCAGCCCCGGTAATTATAGCAGAAACAATCCGATCTCTGAATTTCTGTAGACGGGAAGGAAAAGGGCATTTTATAGGTTGTATATAGCTTCTTCGCATATGGGTTCAGAGCCATTTTTGTAAACAAGAGAATTTCCCTCTTCGCTCGTATTGGAAGTCTTTTGCACTAATTGGTGAATTTCTTAAGAGGGATTGGCTTGAAAATAAGACTGACAAATAATGGATCAACATATTCCGAAATATCAGGGCTGAGATGATAATTTGGAGAACTCCATGGATAGCTCCTATGCCGACATTATACAAGTGCTGAGATAAAGCTTCTGTTCCATTATTACGAGTATGGGGATGAGTGAGCTATGCACCACTGCTGGTACTAAGACAATCGGAATCCCGTCAGTTTATTCCTACGACCCATGACCTTAGTGATTTGGAATTTGCTTATGGAGAATATGGATACTCGGGAAAGGTATGTGATATTGTAGCAGCATGGAAGGAAACTCATCGGGTGGAGGTAGCTAGATATGCCGACATCGTCACACCTGATTACCTGGTATGGAGGGAATTGAGGGTTAATGATAGGTTGTTGACATCAGATGAAAAAGAGGTCCAGTTCATGAGTCCACCACCTAAGGAAGCGCCATCAGAGTTAGAAATTGCAAGAGCAGAATTCAAAAAAGAAAAAAAGCCCAAATGAGCAAAGAGATTGCTGGGTGATGGAAACTCAATTAAGAGTTGTAAACCCAAGTGCAGGTTATGTTCAAGTAATAAATTCTCGGGTGTCCGAGGTCGAACCACAGGGAAGCGTATTAATAAGTATAAGTTTATAAATATATAAGACAAAGAAAGTAAACAAGATATTAGGGAATCAACAACAAAATAAGATAAACAAGATATTAGAGAACAAAATAAACAAAATAACATAAAAACAATTAAACAAGATATAAAAAAACAATAAGAAAAGATGTTGAGGTTAGAGAATCCACTCTTGGTGTTATGCTAAGATTAATCTTGTTTTATTACACAATTGAAATCCACACATAAGGGAGGTTCCAACCGGAAGGTTTAGCAATTCAGTCCAAATTGTCCAACGTCCATAGCATATGATATTATGTTCATTTGGTGTCCTCAAAACTCACAAAAAGAGTCCAAGCATTCCTTATGCCAAGGTATATGTCTACAACAAATCAAGGTTATGAAACCAAGCATTTACTGTGCCATTTTCATTGTCAATAATGAATCAAGATCTCTACTTTGCAAGTATGATTTTAAACCAAAAGAAAATATTATCTACACTAGTGTTTATAAATGATGATTCATTTTAGCTCATGTTGAAGAGACTAACCTTAGCATTTACCAAGAGCTTCACCTCATCACCTCAACAATATGATTAGCAACACATACTAGATATGAATAAAATGAAAAGAAATGTAAGAAACATAAGTAAAGAAAAAGAAAACTAGAGAAAGGAAAGAAGAAGAAAACTTAGAGAATTTTATTACAATGGCTATCCTACCAATGTATCAATGTCTCCCAATACTCATCCAAGGCCCTCTATTTATACACATTTTGGAGGGCTAAATGACAAGAGACAAGCTTTACAAATTTCAAAGGTAGGTATAATAGGTGGGTGCATTTTTCTAACAATTTTCGTCATATTGTATGACAATTCTGATCAGCCAGCTTGATGGTCGATTTTGTCAATGTTGGAGGCTCGATCTGATAAAATTGTCTTCTAGAAAAATATACCCCTATCAGTTACGGATCCATAGCCGTTGGAATCAGATCATTTGCGCACGTGGATCGGGAGATATGGTCAAAATACCAAAACGGTGCAGAACAGACGTCATTGCACATCAGCCAACTTGATGGTCGATTTCGCTAGGGAAAACGACTCCGTTTCAAGAAGTGTAAAACATGAAAAAGATAGATATGCCTCTTAGCTTTGCAGGGATACAAAGTTCAGCCTTATTGCTTCAGTGAAACTCGAGATATAGCTGATATGGCAAAAGGTGTCGGAACTGAAACTGAACTGGATTTGCCCTTAATTCTAGTAATCTGAAATCACTCAAAAAAACTTGTGAAAAACACCAAATTACATAAAAATATAAAAGATCATAAACACAATTAGACTAAACAATAATAACTCGTATTTGACACAAAACAATAATAAAACATAACTAAAAACTATATAATTATACGAGTTATCACACCCCCATACTTAGATTGTTGCTAGTCCCTAGCAACGACTCAATAAAAATAAAATAAGAAAATCTAATCTAATCCATTTTCGTAGGAAATCACGGTGGCACTTAGCATGTGACACAAGCCTTTAAACCCCTAGGTGTCCCTAGTGGACGAGTTTAGTCTCGTGAGGGTTTACTAGGACGATACCCACAAACATTGAAGACATAAGAAAAACTAAAAATAATAATTATAACTAATCCTTCCAATATAAATTAGAGATAATCATTGGACAAGTCTTAAAAACTAATCAATAGCTTAAAGAAATTCACAAAAAATCTTGCTTGAATGTAAATAGTTTGAGTTAAGCCAATAATAACATAACATATTTCAATCAAAATAGTGTATATTCAAACTTAATCTCAACTTCTCACATGGGGTACTCTCTTGATTTTCACTCTTTAAAGTAGTGGTAAAGTGTTTACACTCAATCAATCTCATGAAAACACTTCTACCATATGCTTGCTTGTCCACCTATTCTCCACTATTTAGATCATACAACTTCATAAATCAAGAGGTCTTTATTCAAGGTTGTAATGGGGCCAAAGGGTTATAATGTGGTTAAAGAACAAAAGGATAAAGATATCACAAAGGTTCCAAAGAGTTCATAGATTTTAGAGACATAATAAGATCATACAAATAAAACTTCTCAAAACTCTTATAAAGCACATAATAACATAGGCTAAATATTCATGTTGAGCCTTTGCATCATTCTAACCAACTTTGTAACATCTTTTTCTAGAAGTTCAAGAGAAGATTTTTTTTTTTTTTTTTTTTTTTTTTTTTTTTTTTAATATGGGAATGTATTTGACAATGATCCCTTTCTTTTTCTCTTGACTTTTTCTTTTCTTTTCTTTCCCCCACACTTATCTTTTGTTTCTAACCCAAATTTTCAAATAAAAATATCCCTTGTTTTTTTGCAATATGTCTCAAAATATAAAATTCATCTTTAGAACAAGGGTAAGGATATAAGCATATTTAGGCTAGGTGTAAGTTGTGGTTACCAATAAAACATCATATTTAATGTAGGCTCAAATTGGCTCACTAGTGGGGATGTTCTCTTAGAACATTAATAAGGGATGGCTGTTTGGCTCTGGTTATAATCCTAATGCCTCTATCATATTCATGTTGTCACATGTATCAATATAGTCTGAAACGGTTTAAAGCAAGTTCTAGAGAATCATGTAATCATAAGAGCACTTAAGAAAGAAATTAGATTGATTTGTATAATGCATCAATCATTATAGGCTCAAAAACTCACAAAGATGATTATACAAGTCAGATTAAGTCTAAACATGCTTCTTTCTCAATCAACATATCATATTAACATTGGCTCATAAAAAGGTTGACATCAAGCTCAATTCTCATGAAAATCTTCTCACTAATAAATCTGTTTTAGACTTATGCAATTCATATCTCATCATTGTATTGAAAGTAACTAAAAAAAAAAAAAAACACTAAGTCTAAACATGCTTTTTTTTTTTTTTTTTTTTTTTTGTTTTTTTTGTTTTTTTTTGAAGAAGAAGATTAAATCAAACTGACAAGGTATGTCTCAAGTCTCCCTTACTCAGACCTTGTTCAGAATGAATACTTCTAAATGTCTTAAAACACAACAAATTTTTTTTTTCTTTTCTTTTTAGCAAAATATGTCCCTTACCCCCTACTAAAATATGACATTGTCCCCAATGTCAAATTTTAAAGGTAGAATTTAGGAGATATTACCTGCAGAGGTTGTTAACCACTTATTATAACTGAGACACAACAAGCAAAATGTTAGATAATGTCACAAAGACAAAGTGCAATCCACTCCTTGCTCGTCCATATCTCTTTTTCTTTTTCCGAGCGTTTGCGAAACAACCGTAGCAGATAAACACTCATAAGCTTGTAGCTTTTTGAGTAAATCTTCAATGGTTGTAGCAGAAATTATGGTTCTCATTGCCTCTGAAAACATGAATCCATTATCCACAGCATTATCTAAATATGAAAGTAAATTACTAAAATAACCATTAATATTAAGCAAACCAATGGGTTTCTTATTTGTGACCAAAGATGACCAAGAAGCCACGCAAGCTATTTCTTCCAATGTACCCAGACCTCCTGGTAAGGCAATGAATGCATCGGCAGAATGGTACATGATTGTTATCCGTTCAGGGATACTCCAGACTTGTATTTCCTTACCCACGGTAGGTCCACAAAAATCTGTGAATAGTTTTGGCACGATTCCTAGAACTGGACTTCCTCCGGCGTGTGCTGCTGTAGCGACTGCTCCCATTAAACCCGTACTACCGCCTCCATAAATCAAGTGGATCTTTTGTTGGGCAAGTATTACTCCAACTCTTATGGCTTCATCAGCGAATATGTTATTTTTCCCTGGATAAGCACCTCCAAAGACACAAATTTTTTTAATGCGCTGGGACGAAGTGCTTTCCATTTTTTTTTTCTTTTTCGAGTGCCTGAAAGAGAATGAGTACATGGTGTAATATATAGAGGACTGAGTAGTGAATCAGACAAGAGTAATAATGTCGCCGAAAGTGTATTTGACCTGTCAGAAGAAAATGTTAACCTAACAAAAGATTTTTGCGTGATTTCAGGAAGAAAATCAAAAAGAGAAGAAAAATCAATCGTAAAAGACCAATGCAAAAAAAAACGAGAATAATTACACAAATCGAACAACACGTAAATTAAACTGAAATAAAGTTATTGCAAATCAAACCAAAAGCTGAGAAGTCATTTATTGTAGTTGTGATTGTGGCTCACATCTTCCTCTGGTTTTACGTCCAGAAACGGCTTAAACGCCTTCTATGAGTCGAGGATATGCTTCCCATCCAGTTTTCTTACAAGCTGGCAAACAGGGTCTTTTATCATTAGATTCCCAAGATGTTGCCATTCCCTTTGGAATTGCGGCCATAAATCAAGAATTTCTCTTTGTACGTCTCCACTAGGATGCGTCTCAAGAGAAAGTTGGATATTACCCAAATTCTCCTTACTCAGTCCATCCTTAATGAATTCAATTTTATCATCTCGATTAGAGGACGGAATCCCAATAGAACGACATTTACCGTTACACGTCCATCGTGCACACTTGTGGCAATTTGAACTCATGCGCTTTGCTCGTCGCTTCTTTGCATAAGTGCTTCTACCTGTACCTGGTAAATGCAAAACAGGAAGATATTCATCTTCACGTACCTTGGCTTCAATTATCCAACGTATGTCTTCAGGAATCCCTTTGTTCATAAGCATTCTTAATCTTTCTAATCGAACTTGGTAAAGCTTCAGTAAAATATTCCGAGGAAAAGGAGGAAATCGTTTCTGCAATCTTTTGAGAATATCATCCATCCTGAAAAAAAAATGAAATAAAATAAAATGAAAGAGAAATTTATATACAATATCAGTTTTGTGGGTAGCTGATGGAACCGACTTAAATAATCACGGAGTACCGTTATCCGCCATTTAACCGGGAAAAAAAATGAATTTTTTTTTTTTTTTTTTTTTTTTTGAAGATTAATAAAAATTATATTTACATCTAGTTATTTTCAAAACAAGGATCAGAAAGAAAAACAACCTCTTCTTGAGTAACATGATTTTCCAAAAAGAGTTTGAGTCTTTGTCCATTTACCTTGAATACGTTACCATTTTGAGGATTCTCAATGTCAACTGCTCCATAATGATACACATGCTTAACCACAAATGGGCCAGTCCATCTTGATCTCAACTTACCAGGAAATATGTGAAGTCTAGAATTATAAAGTAGAACTTTTTGCCCAACATCAAATATTTTTCTTGAAATTAACTTGTCATGAAAGGCTTTAGTTCTTTCTTTATGAATTTTAGAATTCTCATATGCATCTTTTCTGAGTTCCTCAAGTTCATTTATGACTGGAAAAGTTTCATTCTCACCCAAAAAGGAATATTTTAGCTCGGATGGCAATGGTTTTAAATCCAGCTTGGGTGGTTCAATAGTTGATGGTACAGTGACATTTGTGAGTGATGGAAGTTCCTCAAACTTTTGTTTCCAACAATGCTTAACCTGAAAAGAATTTAACAAAGAATCAGTGTGTGAAATTTCTGAAGCATTATCCAACTCACATTCAATTAAATAAGCTTCTAAAGGATCATGGAATGTGGTAGTGGTGAGATGTTCATGAACAAGTTCTTGAATGAAATCCACTTCATGTACTTCTGAATCATCACCAGGTTGCTTGCAAGTGTTGAACACATTTAATTCTAAAGTCATATTTCCAAAAGAAATGTTCAACATACCATTTCTGCAATTTATCAGAGCATTAGAAGTTGCAAGAAATGGACGGCCTAATATAACAGGAATTTGAACATTTGGATTTGAAACAGGATGTGTGTCCAAAACAATAAAATCAACAGGGAAGTAAAAATTATCAATTTGAACCAAAACATCTTCAACTATCCCTCGAGGAATTTTTACAGAACGATCAGCTAGTTGAAGTGTAACAGGTGTTTCCTTGAGTTCACCTAAACCTAACTGTTGATAAACAGAAAAAGGCAAAAGATTAACACTAGCACCAAGATCAAGCAATGCACGTTCTATTCTAGTGTTTCCAATGATGCATGAGATTGTTGGACATCCAGGATCTTTGAATTTTGGTGGAGTAAGGTGCTGAATGATTGAGCTCACACTTTCCGTCAGAAATGCTTTCTTTTGTACATTATGTTTCCTTTTAACTGTGCACATGTCCTTCAAAAATTTAGCATAAGATGGAACTTGTTTGATTGCATCCAATAAAGGAATGTTAATCTTAACTTGTTTGAAAAGTTCATAAATTTCTGCATTTTGATTCAAATTCTTTATTGTTTGCAACCTTTGAGGAAAAGGAGCAGGATGCATACCTTTTTCTTTGTCCAAATTTTCAAGAAGTTCAGACTTACCATCATCCTTACCATTACTTTTCGGAGGGGAAAGAGGATCTTGGTCTTTTGATGGAATCTTTTTGTCAATTGTCTTTCCACTTCGAAGAGTTGTGATAGAACTGGCATTTTCCTGTTGAGTTTCATTGGAGCAAGAAACAAGACATTGAGTAGAAGGGTTAGGCTGAGGTTGAGCAGGAAACTTACCTTTTTCTTGAGTGCGTAATGAAGCTGTCAATGTGGACAAGGTGTTTTTGATCTCATTGATGTCCTGTGAAGTCCGGCTATTCACATTTGCTTGTGTTTGCATGAATGCTTGCAATGTCTCTTCCAAGGTTTGTACACGTGAAGGTTGATAGGAAAAAGTGTTGCCCGGCTTTTGAGATTGTGGTACCTGAACATGATTATTATTCCGCCAACTGAAGTTGGGATGATTCCTCCATTCAGGGTTATACGTTTCAGAGTAAGGAGAAGGAAAAGGCTTTTTAAATGTGTTTATGGAATTTACTTGATCATGCAATGCTTCTTTAAGAATGGGAATGTTTGGACATTCAGAAGTGGGGTGTCCCATGATTTCACAAATTCCACAACTTTCTTCATTTTTAACCGTTTTGACTTCTTTTACTTCTCTAAGTTCCATGGCTTCAATCTTTCTAGCCAAATTAGCTACTTTAGCTTTTATCTCATCTTCTTGACCAAAATGATATTTACCTCTGTTAGAAACAAGATTAGATCTATTGGAACTTTCAGAGGAATTATCTGTGTGCCAGGCTTGAGAGTTATCTGCCAAATGGTCTAGGTAGTCAAAGGCTTCTTCAGGTTCTTTTTCTAGAAACTCACCGTTACACATTGTTTCAACAAATTGTTTAGTTTCGGGAGTTAAACTTTCATAAAAGAAACTAATAAGACGCCATTTTTCAAAACCATGATGTGGACAAGAACTTAACAAATCTTTAAAACGCTCCCAGCACTGAAAAAATGCTTCATTTTGATTTTGATTGAAATTTTGAATCTGTCTTTTCAAAGCAGTAGTTTTATGTGCTGGAAAAAATTTCTTTAGAAACTCAGTTTGTAATTCTTGCCATGTGCCAATTGACCTTGGTTTTAAATTATGAAGCCAAATTTTTGCTTTATCTTTTAAAGAAAAAGGAAATAATTTTAGCTTGACAATTTCATTTGTACATTGTTGGTCATTGAAGGTGACACATACATCTTCGAAGTCTTTTAGAAACGAGTAAGCACTTTCCGATTCCAACCCATAGAAATTTGGAAGCAAAGCTATCATACCTGGTTTAAAACGAAAGTTGTTTGCATTGAGAGGAAAAATAAAACAAGAGGGTGATGAGCTTCGAGTTGGTTGCAAGTAGTTACGCATGGTGCGTACTTGTCTGTTCTCATCTTCAGCATGAACACTTTCATTGTCAGCCATGGTAGGAGTTGTATTAGAAAGATTACCTGAAAAAGTTTCACAATAAAATCTAACTAAACGACGAGATCTAAAATCACGTCGCCAAACAAGCATAAAACAAAGTTAATATACAGATTAGGCGGTGTAACCAGCCAATAAAAATAAAACAAAGTTAATATACAATATAAATATAAATATATAGAAAATTAGGCGGTATAACCAGCCAATAAAAATAAATATAGGCGGTATAACCAGCCAATAAAAATAAATATACTTATAAACTTATATACTTAGTATTGCCTCCCCGGCAACGGCGCCAAAAACTTGATGGAAACTCAATTAAGAGTTGTAAACCCAAGTGCAGGTTATGTTCAAGTAATAAATTCTCGGGTGTCCGAGGTCGAACCACAGGGAAGCGTATTAATAAGTATAAGTTTATAAATATATAAGACAAAGAAAGTAAACAAGATATTAGGGAATCAACAACAAAATAAGATAAACAAGATATTAGAGAACAAAATAAACAAAATAACATAAAAACAATTAAACAAGATATAAAAAAACAATAAGAAAAGATGTTGAGGTTAGAGAATCCACTCTTGGTGTTATGCTAAGATTAATCTTGTTTTATTACACAATTGAAATCCACACATAAGGGAGGTTCCAACCGGAAGGTTTAGCAATTCAGTCCAAATTGTCCAACGTCCATAGCATATGATATTATGTTCATTTGGTGTCCTCAAAACTCACAAAAAGAGTCCAAGCATTCCTTATGCCAAGGTATATGTCTACAACAAATCAAGGTTATGAAACCAAGCATTTACTGTGCCATTTTCATTGTCAATAATGAATCAAGATCTCTACTTTGCAAGTATGATTTTAAACCAAAAGAAAATATTATCTACACTAGTGTTTATAAATGATGATTCATTTTAGCTCATGTTGAAGAGACTAACCTTAGCATTTACCAAGAGCTTCACCTCATCACCTCAACAATATGATTAGCAACACATACTAGATATGAATAAAATGAAAAGAAATGTAAGAAACATAAGTAAAGAAAAAGAAAACTAGAGAAAGGAAAGAAGAAGAAAACTTAGAGAATTTTATTACAATGGCTATCCTACCAATGTATCAATGTCTCCCAATACTCATCCAAGGCCCTCTATTTATACACATTTTGGAGGGCTAAATGACAAGAGACAAGCTTTACAAATTTCAAAGGTAGGTATAATAGGTGGGTGCATTTTTCTAACAATTTTCGTCATATTGTATGACAATTCTGATCAGCCAGCTTGATGGTCGATTTTGTCAATGTTGGAGGCTCGATCTGATAAAATTGTCTTCTAGAAAAATATACCCCTATCAGTTACGGATCCATAGCCGTTGGAATCAGATCATTTGCGCACGTGGATCGGGAGATATGGTCAAAATACCAAAACGGTGCAGAACAGACGTCATTGCACATCAGCCAACTTGATGGTCGATTTCGCTAGGGAAAACGACTCCGTTTCAAGAAGTGTAAAACATGAAAAAGATAGATATGCCTCTTAGCTTTGCAGGGATACAAAGTTCAGCCTTATTGCTTCAGTGAAACTCGAGATATAGCTGATATGGCAAAAGGTGTCGGAACTGAAACTGAACTGGATTTGCCCTTAATTCTAGTAATCTGAAATCACTCAAAAAAACTTGTGAAAAACACCAAATTACATAAAAATATAAAAGATCATAAACACAATTAGACTAAACAATAATAACTCGTATTTGACACAAAACAATAATAAAACATAACTAAAAACTATATAATTATACGAGTTATCACTGGGCTGCAAGAAGAGCTTGAGGACATGAAAAATAGGGAATCAGCTCGAGAAAGAGAAAAGGAAAAGATCAAGAGAGAAAGGGACACTGCTAAGAGCGATCTTCAGGAATTACACTTGGAGAACAAAAGGTACCACTTCGAGCTCAGATTTGAGGGGACCCTCAAGACTTCCGGGGAATGGGAGCAAGAGGTCAAAAACCTCAAGAAAGAGAAAAACTATTGGAAAGAGAGAGCAAAGCATGAGGAAGCCCGATCCAATCAACTGGAGAAACAAGCTAAGGAAAGCTTACACGGTGATGCTTCTGCTGACATGTCAAAGGGTTGTGAACAAGTAGGGGTTAGATTTAAGAGCAAGGCAATCAAAAGAGGACAGTAAAAAAAGTCCAAGATCCGAGGGAGCTACTATAGGATCGGTGTTTTGTAATAGCATTTTTGAATTAGGATAGACAGGTTATCAGATTGTCTTAAGCAGTGATCTTTTATCTTTGATGTATTTAGTTTTAGGAAATCAATGAAAGACCGTTTGGTTGGAACTATCTCGGGGCCAATACTTTTAAATGCATTCATCATTCATTTGTTCTTTCCTTTATATATTTTGTTTGTTTGTTCATTCATTTATTTATATTTATAATCATTCATTCATTTATTCTTTATAAATTGTTCATACACTTAGTCATTTACTTATTTGTTCATTCATTAACATTTAGTCATTTATTCATTCACTCATTTTTATAAAAGAAAATAAAAAATATGTCAATAATTTCTAATTCATGGTTTTTAAAACTAAAGGTACAATTGGTCGCACTCAGAAAGAATCAGACTTTCAACACCCTTACAATACTCGATCTCAAGCCAAAGCTATGGAGAACGATCAGCTTGCTAGAATTGAAAGGATGGAAAGAACTCAAAGGGAAGTGCAGGAACAGTTGGCTAAGTCTCAGGAGGGGTCACGGGAACAAATGACCAAACTCATGGAGATGATGAATACCATGATAAGGCAGAAATGGCCAGTGGAAATTTCAGTTATAGGAATGGGGGCAGTAAACCAGGAAGGTCAACCATAGGTGGTACAGTAGAATTCCCAACATGTGGGAAATGAACTTCCAACTAGGGCAGCATCCTATGTTTACATCCAACCAGCGGCTGAAGCATAGAATTTTGGTCCTAAAAAGGGTAATATTGGGGTTGATCCAATTGATGTGGACATTCCAGACTTTGAGGAATTTGCTGAAAAAGAAAGGGCAAATATGAATGAGCTAAAGAGGGTTGAAACGGCAAAATCCCAGAAAAAAAATCAAC
This sequence comes from Fremontodendron californicum, assembly GCA_030761205.1. NCBI lineage: Eukaryota > Viridiplantae > Streptophyta > Magnoliopsida > Malvales > Malvaceae > Fremontodendron > Fremontodendron californicum. The sequence continues at coordinate 11,714,748 of JAULJL010000022.1, forward strand.
TGCTGGAGGAAAGATTAAGGGAAGTCGAAGGGGGGGAGCTATTTGGTAGTCTGGATGCCAAAGAAATGAGTTTTGTACATGGTCTGGTGATTCCTCCAAAGTTTAAAGTACTAGACTTTGAGAAGTATAACGGAACTACTAACCCTTCAGCACATCTGACCATGTATTGCAGAAGAATGACAGGGCACGATGATGATGATAAACTGCTTATCCATTGTTTCCAAGATAGCTTGACAGGGTCTACAACCCGATGGTATAATCAATTGACTCGTATTAAGATTCGTTCATGGACGGATTTAGCTAGGGCTTTCATGGAACATTATAAGCATATATCTGATATGGTACCTGATAGGCTGTCACTACAGAACATGGAAAAGAAGACCACTAAAAGTTTCAAAGAATACTCGCAAAGGTGGAGGTATCTGGCTACACAAGTGCAACCCCCTTTAACTAGCAAAGAAACCATAGTACTTTTCATCAATACCTTGAAGGCACCGTATTATGATAAACTAGTAGGGAATGCCACCAAGGACTTTGCGGATATAGTAATATCTGGGGAGATGATAGAGTCTGCCATTAAGAACGGGAAAATAGAAGGGGGTGAGTCTGCTACCCCGAAGAGGGTTTTCCCTGCAAAGAAGAATGAGGAGACACATGCAGTCAGTTTCAATCAATACCCCTATGCACCTTCTACACCACACACACCTTCTAGGCCCTATACTTCTACATCTTTTGCACCTTCTAGACTCTACACACCTTATCCAGGGTATGGTCCTTACTATCCCAATGTGAACCATCTTACCCAAAATCCATTTCTCTATACCAATATACCATAATAGTCTTTTCCAACCGGCATATCCCCACAGATAAATCTTCCTCGAAACACTGTCCCAAACACCTAAGGTGCTGGACGCAATGATCAGCGTTCACCAAGGAATGATCAGAAACCCCAATTTGATCCGATTCCTACCACCTATGGTGAGCTATATCCTAAACTGTTGTAGAGTCAACTTATTGCACCTGTATACCTCAAACCTCTGACACCACCATATCCAAGGTGGTACAATGCAAATGTTAGCTGCACATATCACGCAGGGATCCAGGGGCATTCGACTGAGGACTGTATTGCCTTTAAGAAGAAAGTCCAAAGTTTGATTAATATTGGGGTGGTGAAGTTTGAGACAAGGAATGGGCCGAATGTAGCAGGAAATCCATTACCCGTTCATGCTGAGAATCGGGTAAATGCAGTATTGACAGAGGAAGAAAGAAGGTTGAAAAAACATGTCAGTGAAGTCAAGACCCCAATGATAAAAGTGTGGGTCGAAATGGTAAAAGCGGGAATGGTGGAGGATGGTGACAGTTTAAAAATGGTTGCAAACAGGGTGGAAGAATGGTACCCGTTCCATGGATGTAAAGGTCATATCATACAGGAATGCGAGGACTTTCTGGCTAAAGTCCAAAAGATGATGGATGAGGAGGAAGCCCAGTTTTATGAAGAAATAGAGGATGAAGTAGAGGTTAATGAGAATGCGGCAAGCTATGGAATAGGAAGACCTTTGATCATCTATTATGATGAACCAGAGAAGACTACTCTGGTTGTTGAGGAAATTATGCCTAAGCTAATCATAGATTTGCCTTCTTCCTTTTCATACAAGGAAAACAAAACTGCACCATGGAAATATGACTGCAACATGGTTATGCCCGGTCTTCAAGTCAGCAAGATATTACAGGTGTGGGGCACTTAACACGAAGTGGAAGGTGTTATGCTCCTGAGGTTGTTGAATAGGGATAAACAAAAAAGGATGGAGGAATGGACAAAGGGGAGAAAACAGCTAAATCAATCCATATTGAGATGGATTTGTCAAAAGAAGCAAAAAGGGGATCAGCCCTTATAAACAGGATAAAAGAGTCGATGAACGAGAAGGAGGCCTGCGAGTTTTTAAAGTTCATAAAACATAGTGAGTATAGTGTGGTTGAGAAATTATAGCATCAGCCAGCATGAATCTCCATCTTATCTTTGCTATTAAACTTAGAGCCACACAAAAATGCCCTGTTGAGAGTGTTGAATCAAGCATATGTGGCTAACAATATATCAGTAGAAAAATTAGACAAGATGGTGGGAAACATTGCGGCAGACGATCATATATATTTCAGTCATGATGAAATACCACCAATGGTATTGGGTCCACAAAGGCTCTTCACATAACAACCACATGTAAGGGGCATATACTACCAAGGGTGCTTCTGGACAATGGTTCTTCATTAAATGTAATGCCCTTGGCAACCTTGTCTAAGTTGCCAATTGATATTTCTTATATGTTGCTGAGTTACACAGTAGTCAAAGCTTTCGATAGTACTAGGAGAGAGGTAATGGGAACTATTGAGGTTCCTCTGGAGATAGGCCTATGCACCTATACGGTGAACTTTCAGGTCATGGATATTAATCCGTCCTATAATTGCTTGTTGGGAAGGCCGTGGATATATTCAGCAGGGGCTGTACCCTCATCTCTCTACCAAAAGCTAAAATTTGTGATGGAGGGCCGTTTGGTCACTATATCAGGAGAAGAGGACATAATAGCCTCTGCATCTACTGAATATCCTTATATTGAACCCAATAAAGATGTCGTAGAATGTTTCTTTCGGTCTTTGGAATTCGTAAATGCGGTTTTCGTCGCTGAAGGACGAAAAATTCCAAAACCAAGGTTGTCCAAGAATACAAGTCTGGGAGTAAGAACAACAGTGGGAAAAGGCTGCAGGGCTGGAAAAGGTCTTGGAAAATATCTTCAAGGAATGGCCCAAGCAATGGAAGTAGTGGGAAAGAAAGACCAGTTTGGCTTAGGATATCTTCCGAAGGCCCATGAGAAGAGGAAACAAGTTGAAAGGAACTGGCAAAGGAGGATGGCCCGTCTCGTGGGTATGGATATTGAATAGGAACCTATGAATTTCCCACCAATCTTTAACAGCTTTCGCTCTGCTAGTTTTCTATTCGGAGAAAATAATTCAAAAGATGTACTCATAATGATCAAGCAAGCTTTTGAAAAGTTTCATGTGAATAAGGGTGGGCGGATTCAGGATATGGTGATTTGCATGACCGGGAAAGAACGGATGGAAAGTGACAATGCGAACTGGATGGTACGGCCTTGTCCACCAAGATATAGACTGACCAATTGGAGTGCGACTGAGTTGCCTATAGCTTTTAAGTCTATTCCAAAGTAATACTTTAAAAAACAATCTTAATTATCTTTACACAGAGATATTAAGAGTTTTTTTTTTCTGTAATGGGCTTTTTGTTTAAACATTTTCATTCAATAAATAACAAGCATGATGCATTTTATTCATATTGATGTGCCCATATTCTTTCATTTTTGCTATTTATTTTGTTTTCATTATATATATTTTCCTATATTGTTTCTTTCCCACCTATTTACAGGTGTACGAACGCGGAATATGAGGACCTTCCTGTCAGTAATTCTGAAATTGATTTTGAAAGACCCATTTGCACGAGTAATTTTGAGGCTAACGAAGATACTGAAGATTATGGTCTACCTCCGGATCTATTAAGGAAAATAAAACAAGAGGAGAAACAAGTACTTCCTCATAAGGAACTATTGGAAATGATAAATTTGGGAAACGGTGAGGAGATAAAGGACGTCAAAATTGGGACTTCATTGTCATCATCAATAAAGGGTGAATTGATAGCCTTGCTCCAAGAATATATGGATGTATTTGCATGGTCTTACCAAGACATGCCAGGGTTGGATCCGGATATTGTGGTTCATAAGCTCCCTTTAAGGCCAGAATGCAAGCCAATTCAGCAAAAGTTAAGAAGAATGAGGCCGGATGGGTTGAAAATGCTGGGGCAACATATCAGAGAGCTATGGTGACCTTCTTTCATGATATGATGCATACGAAAATTGAGGTCTATGTTGATGATATGATTGCAAAGTCACAAGGAGAAGAGAAGCATATTGCAAATCTTAAGAAACTCTTCGAACGACTAAGAAAGTTTCGACTCAAGCTAAATCCGGTAAAATGCACTTTTGGAGTCACCTCAGGAAAATTGCTGGGTTTTGTCGTCAGCAAAAGGGGAATTTAGATTGACCTGGATAAAGTGAAGGCCATTCAGAATTTGCCACCACCTCGTACTCAAAAGGAAGTGAGAGGCTTTCTGGGGAGATTAAATTGCATTGCTCGGTTTATTTCTTAGTTAACGGACAAATGTGATCCAATATTTAAGTTACTTCAAAAACGTGATCTAGGAGAATTGGATGAAGGTTGTCAGATTGCATTTGAAAAGGTTAAGTAGTATCTATCCAACCCATCAATATTAATGCCACCTGTTTAAACCAATGATACTGTATTTATCAGTATTTGAGAGATCCATGGGTTATGCTTTGGGGTAGCTTGATGAGACTGGAAAGAAAGAACAGGCAGTTTACTACCTCAGCAAGAAGTTCACAGATTATGAGTTGAAATATTCGTCGATAGAAAAGTTATGCTGTCCCTTAGCTTGGACTGCTTGAAGACTCAGACAGTACATGTTGTACCACACAACGTGGTTGATTTCCAAGCTAGATCCAATCAAGTACATGTTGGAAGCACCTTCTTTATCAGGGAGAACAGCAAGATGGCAGGTTTTAATGTCAAAGTACGAGATTGTATATGTAAGTCAAAAAGCTATCAAGGGCAGTACAATGGCTGAATTCTTAGCAAGTCGTGTAGTGGAAGATTATGAGCCGTTGAACTTTGACTTCCCGGATGAAGATTTGATGTATGTTTCACAAGCAGATGAGATTCTCCTGAAGAAAAAAGTATGGAAAATGTACTTTGATGGCGCATCTAATGCCATGGGGCATGGAATCGGTGCAGTGCTCATATCTCCAGAAGAAGATTATTATCCTTTCACTGCTAGATTGGATTTTAATTGTACAAATAATACTGTCGAGTATGAAGCGTGCACTATGGGCCTTCGTGCTGCAGTAGATAGAAGATCAAAGTATTGGAAGTATTCGGAGACTCAACCCTAGTGATATACCAGCTACGGGGAGAATGGGAAACCCAAGATACAAAGCTAATATGATACCGAGAACTCAAACTGAGTTTATTGGAGGAATTTAAAGAAGTAAATTTCAATTACTTCCCTCGAGAAGAAAACGGAATGGCAGATGGTCTGGCTACATTGTCATAAATGTTTAAAGTGAATGAAGTGGCTGAAGTTGTGCCAATAAAGATGAGTATATATGAGTCTCTTGCCCACTGCTTGAGTATTGAAGAAGAAGCAGATGGCCTCCCTTGGTATAACGACATCTTGCAATACATCAAGAGTCAACAGTATCCAGAACAAGCAATAGAAAAATGACAAAAGGACTCTGAGAAGGCTAGCAAGGGGTTTTTTTCTAGACAATGAGATTCTCTACAAGAAAGGAAAATACCAGATCTTATTGAGATGTGTCGGATCTGCCAAAGCTCGGAGAATTATAGAAGAGGTCCATGAAAGGATATGTGGCACTCATGCTAATGGTCACATGCTTGCTAAGCAGATTATGAGGGAATGGTATTATTGGTTGACAATGGAAGGAGATTGTATCAGTTATTCGCGGAAGTGCCATAAATGCCAGATATATGCGGACAAGATCCATGTGCCGTCATTGCATGTCATGACTTCACCATGGCCATTTTCAATACGGGGAATGGATATGATCAGGCCTATTACCCCGAAAGCTTCAAATGGACATCGTTTCATCTTGGTGGCCATAGATTATTTCACAAAGTGGGTGGAAGCTGCTTCTTATGCGAATGTAATAAAGTCGGTGGTATGCAGATTTGTAAGAAAGAAATCATATGCCGTTATGGGTTGCCAGCAAGAATTATTTCTGATAATGCTCTCAATTTGAACAATAAGATGATGAGAGAAGTGTTTACTCAGTTCAAGATCACACATCATAATTAGGCACCTTACCGTCCGAAGATGAATGGGGCAGTAAAAGAAGCTAACAAGAACATCAAGAAGATTGTTGAGAAGATGACTAATGTGTATAAGGATTGGCATGAGATCTTGCCTTTTGCTCTTCATGCATATTGTACCTCAGTTCGCACATCTACAAGGGCAACGACATTTTCCTTGGTATACGGAATGGAAGAGGTGCTACCTATTGAAATTGAGATCCCTTCACTTCCGTTTTTGATGGAGGTTGGCCTAGAAGAGGCAGAATGGGTTAGAGCTCGTTATGAACAGCTGAGTCTCATCGAGGATAAAATATTGAAAGCAATTTGTCATGGGCAGTTGTATCAGAAAATGATGATTCGAGCCTACAACAAAAAGGTTCGTCCCAAACAGTTCTGAGAGTGAGAGTTGGTACTAAGGAAAATTCTCCCTATAGTAAAGGACCCGCGAGGAAAATGGGCTCCGAATTGGGAAGGACCCTATGTGGTAAAAAGAGCTTTTTCTGGAGGAGCATTGATTTTAACTCGGATGGACGGGGATGATTTCAGAAATCCCGTCAATGCTGATGAATTGAAGAAATATTATGCTTAAAAAAAAAGTGTGATGCTATGCACATGAAATTCGAATGATTCCAAGCTTAAAATGGAAATTCTATATATCTATCTCCCCTGTGGGTTGCTTTTTAATGAGAATATTCATGCTTGATATGATGAATGGCCATCTTTCATATTCCTTTCAATAAGAAGAAATTATCCTTAGTTACCCCTTTGAGCCTTAGGAATTATTTATTTCTTTAAACCTTGATCAAGGATCACCCTCTACACTATAGGGCAAATGCGAGAAAAAAAAAATCATGGCAAAAAAAAGCCATCGAAAAATGTGAAATCAAAAAATGGCAAGTGAAAGCCAAAAAAAGAAAAGAAAGTCCAGAAAAGGGACAAATGTTTCAAGAATGAACTCTCCTCAAGAAATTATCCTTGATCCAATCACCCTTAAACACATTTTGGGCCTATTTATCTTTTTTTTTTTCTAAACCTGAGCCTTGGCCTACATTACGTGCTTTAAAAGTCCATTTTGATCAAGCATGGATATTTAATTTAAAAAGTTATTCTCAGAATTCATCCCATCTTTTGAATTGATATTTTTACCTTGGAAGCATTTAGAATTCTCAGATACATGGTAGAATACAAGAAAAAAGAGAAAACCAAAAAAAGAAAATGAGAAAAGAATGTAAAAGGAGAGGTTTAAGCCGAAAACCCGCAAAGGGTGACTTAATACCGAATGGAGGACACTTGAGTTGAAAACCCGCAAAGGGCGGCTCAGGTACTGATTAAAGTTCGAATCAATGCTCCGTGTAAAGGGGGAGAAAGTATATGAAAATTAGAGGAAAGGGGAACAACTCAGTCTAACGTAACTATGAAGGACAAGGGGTTACCCAAGTAAATTGCTCGTTCAAAATAAATTTCAGATGGTTTGAAAAAGGAGGGGTCCAAGATATTCCGCATCCGGGGCATCTACAACCTATAACTTTACATTTGTTTCTTATATCCTTGATATTCACTTTTACAAATTTAAAAAACAGTTGTTGCTATAAATTCTTGTTATCCTTTTCATGACTTCTTGCTTGTTTCATATTTTCTTTCATACATTTTTGAAATTGCATCTTATTTGTTGTAAGATTGAATGATGATTAGTAAGCATAAAAGTCTTTAAATCAAGAAATTTAGAGTATTACTAAGGAATAGATTTAAATCTAAGAAAAAGTTTGGATACCACTAATCTTGATGGAAAGTTTGCCAAGTAAAAGAAAACAATGAACGTGTTGGAGACTCCATCACTAAGTCAAAAAATTTGTGAATTTCAGCGAAAGTCAGAAACTGAGACTGTTTGACAAGTTATCTTGAGTGAAGTATATCTTAAGTGGGGCATCATTGAACAATTGAAGACTCCGCCATGAAGTCGGATAATCTGTGAACCTCAAAGAAACCATGGATTAGAAATCATGACACAATCATTTGATTGCATTCATTCTTAGGAAACATACAAGAATTTGCAAAGCATGTCATTCTCATCATTGCATTTAGCTAACATTGCAGAAATCAGGAAAACTTGGACTTCCCCAAAGTGAACTCGTTCTGCTTCTCAAAAGAGTCGAGCCCCGAGATCACCGTCGAGGTACGTTCCTTTCCAAATCGAACTTGTTCTGCTTCTCAAACGAGTTGAGCCCCGAGATCGCCGTCGAGGTATGTTCGTTTATTTTCAAGTTAAATTTATTTTTTCCAAATGAACCAAACCCAGAATCATTCTTAGTATTTCTTTTTGTTTTAAATTGAATTCATTATGTTTTATCAAATGAGTCAAGCCTTGAGACCACCATCGAGGTATTTCCTTTTGTTTTAAATCGAATTCATTCTGTTTTATCAAATGAGTCGAGCCTTGAGACCACCGTCGAGGTATTTCCTTTTGTTTTAAATCGATTTCATTTTGTTTATCAAACGAGTCGAGCCTTGAGACCGTCGTCAAGGTATTTCCATCATGGGTAAGGCCTCCGGGCACTATTTTTAAGACCTACGGGCACCATTCTTAAAACCTCCAAGCACAAGTTTCCAGAGTTTTTACAGTTTTAAACAATGAACAAGTCTTTTGTGGTGATAACCAAAGCCTCTGATGGAGATATCCAGAGTTTTTCAGCTTTAAAAGTGAACAACTCTTTGGTGGTGATAGCCAAAGCCTCTGGTGGAGATATCCAAAGTTTTACATTTGCTTGAGCAAGTCTTTGGTGGTGATAGCCGAAGCTTTTAGAGGAGATACCCAAAATTTTAAACACAGCTTAGCACAAGACATGTTAAGCCCCCGAGACCATCGTCGAGGTCTTTTCTTCTCTTGCAAATCGAACTCGTTTCCTTAAGACGGGTCGAGCCTTGATTACTCAGGGAATTCAATATAAGGACTGTAGACACCTAATTTTGTCCGGACTACTAAAACAGGTATGTTTTCTTCCTAAATTGATGTTTCAGAATGTAAAAAGACTTTTTTCATCCTGCAGGTGGTACTCCGAGACATAGTTTAAGAGGGCGACCATAAAAAGTCAACCCCAAAAAAGTCAACCCTAAAAAAGTCAACTACTGAAAAAGTCAACCCACTTTCAAAATCAAGATTTGAAGTTCAATTGAAAAATGGCAAAAGAATTTTGATAATCCGAGGTCTACATCGAAAGATATGAATTTCGAAAGTTGGGTTATGGAGATTCAGTAGAAAGAAAACCCTAATCGGGAAAATTTAGGGAAAAGTGCTTAAACAATCGAATTGGTCGAAATTGAAGGTTCCAAATGAAAGATAAACACTGAATACGGGTAATGGAGAAGCCACTTGAAAGAAAAACTGAAAGAAAAGTCAATCCGAGAGAAAACCGAGAATTAGGATTTTTGGTGGACTTCGGTGAAATCGGGAAGAATTATAGAAATGGCCCGACTTGGTAAGACTAAATCCCTCATAATGATTAAAAAAGGATAGCCCAAGGCTCAGTTTGAAGAAAATCTGAAAATCAGACTTGTTTTGAGCAAAATCGGGTTTCGAAGGCAAAATAACAAAATTGGAAAATTTGGGAAAAATAGCAAATGGACTCCAAAAAATTCTGAAAAATTGCAAATCTCATTCTTAAATCATTTTAAAGAGATTGGCGAAATAAAATCTTGATTCGGAGTTCGTTTGCAAAATGGCCAAATCCCGGGTCTCTAATGTAGTAATTCAAGAAGATAAATTCCGAAAAAATAGCAAATGGACTCCAAAAATTCTGAAATTTTGAAAATCTCACTTTTAAATTATTTGGAAGAGATTGGAGAAAGAAAATCTTGATTCGGAGTTCGTTTGCAAAATGGCCAAATCTCGAGCCTCTTATGTAGTAATTCAAGAAGATAAATCCCGAAAAAATACCAAATGAGTTCCAAAAATTATGAAAACTTCCAGATCACACTTTTAAATTATTTGGAAGATATTGGTGAAGAAAAATCTTGATTTGGAGTTCGTTTAAAAAATGGTAAAATGTGGGGGCATAAAAAGGCATTTTTGGAAGAAAAAAATCCAAATAAATAGCAAACGGACTCGGAAAATTTTGAAAACTTTTAGAATTCAATATTTTATTATTTTGAAAGTATTAAAAAAAGAAAACTTGAATTTGGAGTCCGTTTGCCATTTATTTGCATCCGGGGGGCAAAATGGTTATTTTACCCAAGCAACCGAAAAGGGCTTTCTTGCCTTTCAAAAATATAAGACTTGGGCTGGAAAATGGAGTGCTAGCCTGCCAAGGCCCAAAGGAGGGAAGAAGCTTCTGATTTTTCAATCAAAAGGCCAAGAATTAAGAGTTAGTTAGTGATTTTTTTGATCAAGCCATTGCAAATAAGCCACATGGGCCAATGGATGAAGAGGGAGAGTGTCAACATTATTCTTGAACAGCTATAATTATGGACAGCTGATGGCCTAATCTAAGGGTGATAATTTCATGATTTTTCACCTTGAATCACTAGCCCTTGGATGGAAATTGGTTGGAGTAAAAATGACAACATCCTAGGAGGAGAGAGGGGGAATTCGGCCAGCCTAAAGGGAGGGGTCTCTTTCATTTTTCAGCACTTCTTTTTTTCAGATTTCTCTTGGTTTTTGCTTAGTTTTCTCTCCTTGGTTGAAAGAAAAAAAAGAAAAGTTTAGAAAACAAAAGAAAGTTTGAAGAGAAAAAGCTTAAAAGATAGCTTCTTGAGGTTGTTTTTAGCACCAACTCTTGCACTTTCTTGATTTTCCATTCGTGTTTTTGCTATTTTGATTATTATTTTGGTGAGTTTTCTTTTGATTTTCCTTTTAAATAAAGTGTTTTTTAATGTTCTTTTTAAGTTCTTTCTTCATCTTTTTCTTAAACAAGTTTTTACAATTTTTTTCTTATTTTTCTTACTATGGCCGAATGGCCTATATTTTTTTTATTATTGTTGCTGTTTTGGCTTTGATTTGTCATGATATTTTTGTTATTTTCTTTAGTCTTGATGCTTTAAGTATTCTTCTACTTCATATACTTGAAGCTTGTTTTTATTTGGTTGCTTGTTTGTTGTCATTTATGAGTTTATTATCATGTTCTTGCATTTTTAATTTTTTGTTTTCATAATGTTTAAATTTGTTGATGTTTTATATTTAGTATATCAAGTGTTTGTGAAAATGCCACTCTTGTTGGAGCTTGAGGCCATTCAGCCACTTCATGTGTTCTACATTGTGTGTGCATTTTTGCTATGTTAGCTGATAGGTTTGCATTTGCATGACATTTGATTGAGTATTTATTTCAAGTATATCAAGTGTTTGTGAAAATGCCATGCTTGTTGGAGCTTGAGGCCATTCGGCCACTTCATGTGTTTTACATTGTGTGTGCATTTTTGCTATGTTAGATGATAGGTTTGCATTTTCATGACATTTGGTTGAGTGTTTGGTTTAAGCATGCCTTGTTTTTGTGTTATTGCCATGCATATTTTAGTTGTTAGGTTTGGTTTATTTTGCCATGCATGACCATGCATTTTAGACCTAGGTTGCATTAAATGCCATGCAAGTTTATTTAGGTCTAGGTCACTATATTGATGCCATGCATTTTTTCATGACATTTAGGTTTAAATTCATGCATTTCATGCATCATATTTTCTGTATTCTTTCATGCATTTCATGTTCATGCCACTTGACTAATGACTTAGGCCAATTAATGGTCCAAAGTCATGCTCTCTTGAGTATACTTGTGGAAAATTAAAGAGTTGTCAAATTGATTATTCTACCTTTGTGATTTTTTTTACTTAGCCAATTTTTGTCTAACTTTTCAAAATTCTTAGCTACTGTTTGTGAGTCATTTTGTGAATCTTAAATATTTTTACTTTGGTTTTTAAATGATTTTATTAAAGGCAAAAGATGTGTTTTGGCAAAACAGTTTTTTCACCCAGTACTCGTACTTTCCCGATTTTTCTCGGCATTCATCTTTAATCAAAAAATTAAGCCAATGTTTTCCCGTGTAGTTTTTCATGTCCCGAGTCTCCAGTATTTTTTTTAGATTTTTTAGAATTCCTAAAAATAGGGTAAAAAATCGTGGCTTAAACTAGACAATGAAGTCAGAATTGAATTTGAAAGAAAAACATTTTTCTGTTTTGGTTAAGTTACTTAGAGTGGGCTGATTAGGAAGTTTGGCTACTGAATTAGGATAGTTTATAAGCCTTTTCAAACCCTAAAAATGATTTTTTAAGTCTCGATTAAGGGTGGTCAAGTCCGGGATTTTAAACTTAGGAAATTAGAGCCATTTTAAAAAAGGTTTAGCTAAGTTTTTATTTTTAATCTAAGCTTTTAAAAATTGTTTTCAAACAATCACAAATTTGGTTTTAGAATATTTAATTTGATATATATTTTCCTAAGGTAGCCGGATATCTTTTTAGATATACAGAATTCCTTCATTAAAGGAAAAAATTCATTTTCATGCATTGCATTTTCCATATTCATGCATTTTATATAATATGTGATTTTTGCTATGATAATTCCTATGGTATTGTTATTATTTTGATTTATATGTTATATTGTTTATTATATGATTTTGAATAGTACATGATATCCTATGCTTTTTATTTAGTTATTTTTTTATAATATTTAGCATATACTATGTTCATGCATTATTATTTTTATTTTCATGCATATTATATGATAGCATTATTTTATATTTCATGTCATTTAATTATATGCCATATCATTCATATTTGCCATGTCATTTAAATTATTTCATTTCATATAGAATATATTATGTTACTTAGGTCATTTCATTTCATTTAAAATATATTATATAACTTAGGATATTTCATTTCATTTAGAATATGCTAAGACATTTAAATTATATCATATCATTTAGATTGCATTATATTATTTAGATTTTGCTATGTCATTTTATTAATGTCATACATATTCATATTCATATTTTTAAAATGTTTTCAAAAAGGTAATGATTTTCAATAAAATAAAGATATTCCCGAGTTAAAATAATTCATGAGTTCTCTGCCGGGTTTGCTGGGGAGGATATCATCAATTATCATTAATAACGGAATATCTTCTTTAAAATGAGAATGATTCGGAAAATTTTCCAAATTAATAAAAATTTCTATATTTTGCCACGTTTGTTGGGGAATATAGGAAAATTTTGAATTTATAAATTTTGGACCATTTTCAATTAAAAATGGAATTATTTTTCTTTAAATTGGGAATTAACTTGAAATACTAACTTTAAAACCGACTTTTTTACCGAGTCTTGAGATAACACATGATTAATAAGGTACCATTTTATATGGGCGTTGTGGGGTGCTAATCCTTCCCCGCACGTAACCGAGCCCCGAACCCGTTTCTTTGATTTCTCTGGTTTAAAATGCAGACTTGAAATTGGTTTTAAAAATGTTTTAATTAATTTTTAAAATATTTTATAAAACCGGTTTTAATAGGTGGTCGATCACACCTAGCTAAAAAGATTGGTGGCGACTACATGTTTTTTTCAAGGTCATTTTCAAAACCTTCATTTTGCTAGAGGAATTAAGTTGACTTTTCCTCGATTTTTTTTAATGTCACGCTTAACGAATAATAAAGTCTTGCGATGAGACTTGTTATTTTTTAGGTTGCGACAAGGACAATATCTTATATTTACAGCTTTTTTCAACAAAAAAAAATGAATTGAAAAAATGAAACCCCATTTCCCTTCTCTTCACATGTGATTTCACTAACCGGACAAAATTAGTGTTTGTTTATCTTTGCCTGATTCCTGATTCCCGATTCTCAGCAATAGCCAAAAAGGGGCATCTATAGACACCTAATTTTGTCCATACCATTAAAATAGGCATATTTTCTTCCAAAATTGATGTTTCAGAATGTAAAAAGACTTTTTTCATCCTGCAGATAGTACTCCGAGAATTAGTCTAAGAAGGCGAGCATAAAAAGTCAAACTTGAAAAAGTCAACCCCAAAAAGTCAACCCTACAAAGTCAACTACTAAAAAAGTCAACCCACTTTCAAAATCAAGATTTGAAGTTCAATTGAAAAATGGCGAAAGAATTTTGATAATCCGAGGTTTATATCGAAAGATATGGAGTTCGGAAGTTGGGTTACGATTCAATAGAAAAAAAATCCTAGTTCGGGAAATTTGGGGAAAAATGCTTAAGCGATCAAATTGGTTGAAATTGATGGTTCCAAATGAAAGGTAAGCATTGACTACGGGTAATGGAGAAGCAACTTGAAAGAAAAAATTGAAAGAAAAGTCAATTCGGAAGAAAATCGAGAATTAGGGTTTTTGGTGGATTTCGGTGAAATTTGGAAGAATTACAGATATGGCTCAATTCGATAAGACTAAAGCCCCTAATTGATGAGGAGTGATTAAACAAGGATAGCCCAAGGCTCAGTTTGAAGAAAATCTGAAAATCTGACTTTTTTTGAGCAAAACCGAGTTTCGGAGGCAAAAGGGCAAAATCGGAAAATTTGAGAAAAATAGCAAATGAACTCCAAAAATTCTGAAAAATTGCAGATCTCGTTATTAAATCATTTCGAAGAGATTGACGAAATAAAATCCATATTCGGAGTTCGTTTGCAAAATGGCCAAATCCCGGGTCCCCTATGCAGAAATTCAAAACGAAAAATCCTGACAAAATTCCAAATAAGCTCCAAAATTTTTGAAAATTTATAGATCTCATTCTTAAATTATTTCGAAGAGAATGGAAAATAAAAATCTTGATTAGGAGTTCGTTTGCTAAATGGCCAAATCTCAGGCCCACTATGTAGTAATTCAAGCAGATAAATCCCCAAAAAATACCAAATGAGTTCCAAAAATTATGAAAACTTCCAGATCATACTTTTAAATTATTTGGAAGAGATTAGTAAAGAAAATTTTGGATTTGGAGCTCGTTTAAAAAATGGTAAAGTTTGAGAGCACAAAAGGGCAATTTTGGAAGAAAAAATCCAAATAAATCGCATATGTGCTCAGAAAATTTTAAAAACCTCCAGAATTTAATTTTTTATTATTTCAGAAGTATTAAAAAAAGAATTTTTGAATTTGGAGTCCGTTTTCTATTTATTTATGTTTGGGGGCAAAAAGGTCATTTTACCAAAGAAATCGAAAAGAGCCTTTTCTTGCTTTTAAAAAATTGAAGCATGGGTTGGAAGAGGAAGGGTCAGCCGGCCAAGGCCCCATGGTGGGCATATATTTTCTGAATTTTGATCAAAAGGCAAACAATGAAGAGGAATGTAGTTATTTTTGTGATCAAGCCTTTGAATTTACAACACATGGACCAATGGTTGGAGAGAGAATATATTTATGACATCCTTATGACATCATAATTCAAGGGCTGATGATTCTAATCTAAGGGTGAGAATCCTACATAGAAGGCATCTTGGATTGATGGCCATAGGATTAAATTTGTTGAAAAAAAAATTCTAGAACCTCCTAGGTTCTTCTAAGGGCTAGCCGGCCACACTATAAGGGAGAGGGGTCTCTTCTTCACTCATTCACACTCTTGTTTGGCAGATTTTCTCTCCATTTTTGAAATGCAAAAAGAAAAGTTTAGAAAAGAAAAGAAAGTTAGAAGAGAAAAACTTGCAATATAGCTTCTAGAGGTTGTTTTAAGCACCATACACTTGCATTTTCCTTGATTTTCTATTCTTGATTTGCTGTTTTGATTGCTATTTTGGTGACTTTGTTTTGTTTTACTTTTGTAAAATAAGTGTTTTTAAGTTTCTCCTTTAAGTTCTTCTTCATAATTTCTTGGAAAAAGCTTTGAGAAATTTTTTTTCATGATTTAGAGGGGTGGCCGAATGGCTTGCTGTTTTAGTGTAGTTGTTGTTTTATTTTTTATTTCATGTTATTAGTGATATTTAACAAGTTTTGATGCTTTAAATCTTCTTCAAATACATAAATATCAAGCTTGTTTTGATTTGGTTGTTTGCTTGTTTCCATTATTGAGTCTATTATCTTGTTATCATGTTTATTTTACTTATCTTGCATTTTTGATTTTCTGTTTTCAAAATGTTGAAGTTTTTTATGTTTTACATTTTGATAATCCATGTGTTTGTGAAAATGCCTATTGGTTTTCATGCCTTTACTTTATATTTGCATGATTTATGTATTATTCTTTAGCTATACATGTTAGTTTGTTGAGTGTTTGTGAAAATGTCATGTCCATATGGACCATTCGGCTACCCCCTCTTTTAAGCTTTGTGTGTGCATTTTTGTTATACTAGTTGATAGGTTTTCATTTACGTGATATGTTATTGTGTATTTTTAGTTTAAGTATGCTATATGTTTGTGTATTTGCCATGCATTTTTAGCTTTAGGTTGTGCTTGCATTATCACGCATTTCATGCATTTTAGACCTAGGTTGCATTAAATGCCATGCAAATTCATGTTAGGTCTAGGTCATTTTATTGATGCCATGCATATTTCATGTCATTTAGGTTTTAAATCATGCATTTCATACATCATATTTTCTGTATTTTCATGCATTTCATGTCATTGCCACATGATTTATGACTTAGACCAATCAATGGTTCAAAGTCATGCTCATTTTGAGCATACTTGTGGAAAATTAAAAAGTTGTCAAATTGATTATTCTACCTTTGTGATTTTTTTTACCTAGCCAATTTTTGTCTAACTTTTCAAAAGTGTTAGCTACTGTTTGTGAGTCTTTAGGAGAGTCTCTAACATTTTTACTTTGATTTTTAAATGATTTTATCAAAGGCAAAAAAACGCGTTTTGGCAAAACAATGTTTTCACCCAGTACTTGTACTTTCACGATTTTTCTGGGCAGTCATCTTTACTCATAAAATTAAGTCTATTTTTTCCCGTGTATTTCTATATGTCCTGAGTCTCCATTATTTTGTTTAGATTTTTTAAATTTTTAAAAATATGGTAAAAAATCGTGCTTTAAAACTGGACAGTAGAGGCAGAATTGAATTTGAAGGAAAATCATTTTTCTGTTTTGGTTAAGTTACTTAGAGGGGGCTGATTGGGAAGTTTAGCTACTGTCTTAGGGTAGCTTCTAAGCCTTTTAAAACTCTACAAATGATTTTTTAAATTTTGGGTTAAGGGTGGTCAAGTCCGGGATTTTAAACTTAGGAAATTAGAGCCATTTAAAAAGGGTTTAGCTAGGTTTTTATTTTCTAATCTAAGTTTTCCAAAATTGTTTTCAAACAATCACAAAGTATTTTGATTTTTAGAAAATTTAATTTGATATGTTTTCCTAAGGTAGCGGGATATCTTTTTTCAGATATACGGATTTCCTTAATTAAAGGAAAAAATACATTCTCATGCATTGTATTTTCCATATTCATGCATACTATATAATATGTGATTTTTGCTATGATAATTTGATTTTTGCTATGATAATTTCCATGGTGTTGTTATTATTTTTTATTTATATATTTTTTATGTTATTTTGTTTATAATATGGTTTCAAATATTTCATAATATCCTATGCTTTTTATTTAGTTATTTTTGTCATAGTATTTAGCATATACTATGTTCATGCATTATTATTTTTGTGTTTATTTTCATGCATATTATATGTTAGTATTATTTTATGTTTCATGTCATTTCATATCATTTAGATTATATGCAATATCATTTATATTTGCCATGTCATTTAAATCATTTTATTCCATTTAGAATATATCATTGGACTTAGGATATTTCATTTCATATAGAATATATTATGTTATCTAGGTCATTTCATTTTATTTAGAATAAATTATGTCACTTAGGATATTTCATATAGAATACATTATGTTATCAAGGTTATTTCATTTCATTTAGAATATGTTATGTCACTTAGGATATTTCATTTCATTTAGAATATATCATGTGAGTTAGGATATTACATTTCATATAGAATATATCATGTTACCTAGGTCATTTCATTTCATTTAGAATATATCATATGACTTAGAATATTTCATTTCATTTAGAATATGCTATGACATTTAAATTATATCATACCATTTAGGTTGCATTATATTATCTAGACTTTGCTATGTCATTTTATTTATGTCACACATATTCATATTTTTTAAAATGTTTTGAAAAAGGTAATGATTTTCAACAAAATAAAGATATTCCTGAGTTAAAATAATTCATGAGTTCTCTGCCGGGTTTGCTAGGGAGAATATCATAAATTATCATTAATAACGGAATATCTTCTTTAAAACAAGAATAATTCGGAAAATTTTCTAAACTAATAAAAATTTCTATATTTTGCCACGTTTGTTGGGGAATATAGAAAAATTTTGAATTAATAAATTCCGGATCGTTTTCAATAAAAAAAGGATTATTTTTCTTTAAATTGAGAATTAACTTGAAATACTAAATTTAAAATCGACTTTTTTACCGAGACTTGAGATAACACACGATTAACAAGGTACCGTTTTACACGGACGCTCTGGGGTTGCTAATCGACTTCTTTGATTTCTCTGGTTTAAAACGCAGACTTGAAATTGGTTTTAAAAATATTTTAATAAAAAAGATGGTTGCGACTCCATGTCTTTTTCAAGGTCATTTTCAAAACCTTCATTTTTCAAAAGGAAATAAGTCGACTTTTCCTCGGGTTTTTTTTTCATGTCACGCTTAACGAATGATAAAGTCTTGCGATGAGACTTGTTATTTTTTAGGTTACGACAGATTGTCTCGAGGCTCGACTCATTTGAGAAGCAGAATGAATTCAATTTAAAAAAAAAGGAAAATACCTCGACGATGGTCCCGGGGCTCGACTCATTTGAGAAGCAGAATGAATTCGATTTAAAACAAAAGGAAATACCTCAACGATGGTCTCGGGGCTCGACTCATTTTAGAAGCAGAACGAGTTCGATTTAAAACAAAAGGAAAATACCTTGACAATGGTCTCGGGGCTCGACTCATTTGAGAAGCAGAATGAGTTCGATTTGGGGAAGCCAAAATTTTCCATGATTCCTGCAATGTTAGCTAAATGCAGTAATGAGAATGACATGCTTTGCAAATGCTTGTATGTTTCTTAAGGATGAATGTTATCAAATGATTGTGTCATGATTTCTAATCTATGGTTTCTTTGAGGTTCACAGATTATTTGACTTCATGACGGATTCCTCAACTTTTCACAAATGCCCCACTTGAGGAATCTTCAATCAAGATAAATTATCAAACAGTCCCAGTTTATGACTTTGCTGAAATCCGTAATTTTTCTGACATAGTCTCCAACATATTCACTGTTTTACCTTTACTTGGCGAATTTTCCGTCCAGATTAGTGGTTTTCAAACCTCTTCTAAGATTTAAATCAACTCTTAGTAATACTCTGAAATATTTTTATTTAAAGATTTTTATGTTTACTAATCATCATTCAATTTTAATAACAATCAAGATGTATTTCAAAAAATGTATGGAAGAAAAATGTGAAACAAACAAATGTCACAAAAGGGATAACAAGAATTTATTGTAACAATGTCTTGAAATGACAAAAGTGACTATCAAGGATACAAAAAATAAATCTAGAGTTATAGATTGTAGATGCTCCAGATGCAGAATATCTTGGACCCCTCCTTCTTCAATTCATCTGAAATTTCTCTTGAGTGAGCAATTTACTTGGGTAATCTCTCAGCTTCTTTAGTTACGTCAGACTGAGTTTTTCCCCTTTCCTCTGATTTTCAGATACTTTCTCCCCCTTTACACAGAGCATTGATTCAAATCTTAATTAGTACCTGAGCCGCCCTTTGCGGGTTTTCAACTCAAGTGTCCCCCATTAGTATTAAGTCGCCCTTTGCGGGTTTTCGGCTTAACACTCTCCTTTTACATTCTTTTTTCATTTTCATTTCATTTTTTTTTTGTTCTATTTTTCTTGTGTTCTACCATGCATTTGAGAATTCTAAATGCTTCCAAGGTAAAAATGTCAATTAAAAAGATGGAACAAATCTTCAAATTAAATATCCATGCTTGATCAAAATAGACTTTTAAAAGTACGTAATGTAGGCCAAGGTTCGGGTTTAGAAAGAAAGGATAAATAGGCTCAAAATGTGTTTAAGGGTGATTGGATCAAGGATCATTTCCTGAGGAGAATTTATTCTTGAAACATTTGTCCCTTTTTTGGACTTTCCTCTCTTTTTTTGGCTTTTTCTTTCATTCTTGGCTTTCATTTGCAATTTTTTGATTTCACACTTTTTTTATGGCTTTTTTTGCCATAATTTTTGGAGGTTATTTTTCCTCGCATTTGCCTTCCAATGTAGAAGGTGATCCTTGATCTAGGTTTAGAGAAAGAAATAATTTCTAAGGCTCAAAGGGGTGACTAAGAATAATTTCTTCTTAGTGAAAGGAATATGAAAGATGGCCATTCATTATATCAAGCATGAATATTCTCATTGAAAAGCAATCCTCAGGGGAAATAGATATAGAGAATTTTCACTTTTACATTTGGAATCATTCGAATTTCCATGTGCACAGTATCACATTTTTTCTTTTCTTTTCTTTTTTCCTTTTTTTTTTCTTCAAGCATAATACTTCTTCAATTCGTCAGCATTCACGGGATTTCTCAAGTCATCCCCGTCCATCCAAGTTAGAATCAATGCTCCTCTAGAAAAAGCTCTTTTTACCACATAGGGCCCTTCCCAATTTGGAGCTCATTTCCCTCGCGGATCTTTCACTATAGGGAGAATTTTCCTTAGTACCAACTCCCCTTCTTGAAATTGCCTGGGACGAACCTCCTTGTTATAGGCTCGAATCATCCTTCTTTGATACAATTGCCCATGAAAAATTGCCTTCAATTTTTTCTCCTTGATGAGATTCAACTGTTCATAGCGAGCTCTAACCTACTCTGCCTCTTCTAATCCAACCTCCATCAAAATACGAAGTGAAAGGATTTCAACCTCAATAGGCAGCACTGCTTCCATCCCGTATACTAGGGAAAATGGCGTAGCACCCGTAGATGTGCAAACCGAAGTACGGTATGCGTGAAGAGCAAAAGGCAAAATCTCATGCCAATCCTTGTACACATCAGTCATCTTCTCCACAATCTTCTTAATATTCTTATTGGCTGCTTTTATTGCCCCATTCATCTTCGGATGATAGGTCCCAAATTATGATGTGTGATCTTGAATTGGGTACACATTTCTCTCATCATCTATTATTCAAATTGAGAGCATTAACTGAAATAATTCTCTCTGGCAATCCATACCGGCATATGATTTCCTTCTTAACAAATTTGCATACTACTGACTTCGTTACATTTGCATAAGAAGCAGCTTCCACCCACTTTGTGAAATAGTCTATGGCTAGTAAGATGAAGCGATGTCCATTTGAAGCTTTTAGGGTAATAGGCCAGATCATATCCATTCCCTACATCGAAATGGCCATGTTGCAGTCATGACATGCAATAGTGATGGAGGCACATGAATCTTATCTGCGTATATCTGGCATTTATGGCACTTTCAAGAGTAACTAATGCAATTTCCTTCTATCGTTAGCCAATAATACCCTGCCTTCATAATCTGCTTGGCAAGCATGTGACCATTAGCATGAGTGCCACATATTCCTTTATGGACTATTTCAATGATCCTCCGAGCTTCGGTAGACCCGACACACCTCAACAAGAATTGGTCCTTCCCTTTCTTATAGAGAATCTCTCCATCTAGGAAAAACCCATTGCCAGTCTTCTCAGAGTCCTCTTGTCATTTTCTGTTGCTTGTTCGGGATACCATTGACTCTTGATGTATTGCAAGATGTCATTATACCAAGGGAGGCATCTGCTTCTTCTTCAATAATTAGGCAGTGGGCAGGAGATTCATATATGCTCATCTTGATCGGCACAATTTCAACCCCTTCATTCACTTTAAACATTGATGACAAAGTAGCCAGAGCATCCGCCATTCGATTTTCTTCTCGGGCGAAGTAATTGAAACTTACTTCTTCAAACTCCTCTAACAAACTCAGTATGAGCTCTCGATACCGTATTAGCTTTGCATCTCGGGTTTTCCATTCTCCCCATAACTGATATATCACTAGAGCTAAATCTCTGAAAACTTCCAGTGCTTTGATCTTTTTGTCTACTGCAGCACGAAGGCCCATAGTACATGCCTCATATTCCGCAGTATTTTTTGTACAATCAAAATCCAATCTGACAGTGAAAGGATAATAATCTTCTTCCGAGGATATGAGCACTACACCGATTCTGTGCCCCATGGCATTGGATGCACCACCAAAGTACATTTTACACAATTTTTTCTTTTTAGAGGGAACCTCATCTTCTTGCAAGATGTACATCAAATCTGCATCAGAAAAATCAAAGTTCAAAGGTTCATAATCTTCCACCGCCCAACTTGCTAAGAACTTAGCTACTGCACTACCCTTTATAGCTTTCTGACTCACATATACAATATCGTATTTTGATAACAAAACTTGCCATCTTGCCGTTCTTCCTGACAAAGAAAGTGCTTCCAACATATACTTGATTGGATCTAGCTTGGCAATCAACCACATCGTATGGTACAACATGTACTGTCTGAGCCTCCAAGCAGTCCAAACTAAGGCACAACAAAGCTTTTCTACCGATGAATACTTCAGCTCATAATCTGTGAACTTCTTGCTGAGGTAATAAATTGCTTGTCCTTTCTTCCCAGTCTCATCATGCTGCCCCAAGACACAACCCATAGATCTCTCAAATACTGATAAATACAATATCATTGGTTTCTCTGGAATAGGTGTCATTAATACTGGTGGATTGGATAAATAGTGTTTAACCTTTTCAAAAGCAATTTGACACCCTTCATCCCATTCTCCTGGATCACGTTTTCGAAGTAGCTTAAATATTGGATCACACTTATCGGTTAACTGAGAAATAAACAGAGCAATGTAATTCAATATTCCTAGAAAGCCTCTTACTTCCTTTTGAGTACGAGGTGGTGGCAAATTCTGGATGGCCTTCACTTTATCCAGATCAATCTCAATTCCCCTTTTGCTGACGAAAAAACCCAACAATTTTCCCGAAGTGACTCGGAAGGTACATTTTGCTGGGTTTAGTTTGAGCCAAAATTTTCTCAATCTTTCAAAAAGCTTTTTAAGATTCGCAATATGATCCTCTTCTCCTTGTGACTTTGCAATCATATCATCAACATAAACTTCAACCTCCTTATGCATCATATCATAAAACAAAGTCACCATGGCTCTCTGATATGTTGCTCCGGCATTCTTCAATCCCAATGGCATTACCTTATAGTAGAAAGTTCCCTACATCGTCACAAACATGGTTTTCTCCATATCTTCTAGCGCCATCTTAATCTGATTGTACCCTAAGAATCCATCCATGAAAAAAAACAAAGAGCTCTTTGCCGTGTTGTCTACCAAAGTATCAATGTGAGGCAAAGGGAAATTGTCTTTAGGATTGGCCTTGTTCAGATCCCGGTAATCGACACTCATTCGTACTTTGCCATCTTTCTTTGGTACTGGACAATATTTGCCACCCATTTCGGATATTTTGCCACTTCTAAGAACACAGCATCAAACTGCTTCTTCACCTCTTCTTTTATCTTTAACAACATGTCCGGCCTCATTCTTCTCAATTTCTGTTGAATTGGCTTGCACTCTGGCCTTCAAGGGAGCTTATGAACCACAATATCTGGATCCAACCCTGGCATGTCTTGGTATGACCATGCAAATACATCTACATGTTCCTGGAGCAAAGCTATTACTTCACCCTTTGTTGATGATGACAATGCAGCCCCAAATTTGACCTCTTTTATTTCTTCCCCACTTCCCAGATTTATCATTTCCAACAGCTCTTTATGAGGTAGTACTTGCTTCTCCTCTTGTTCCATTTTTCTCAATAAATCCGGAGGCAAACCATAATCCTCGGCCTCTTCGTTGGCATCAAAATCACTCGTGCAAATGGGTCTTTCAAAATCAAGTTTAGAATTATTGACAAGGAGGTCCTCATATTCCATATCCGTACACCTGTAAATAGGTGAGGAAGAAACAATATAGGAAAGTGTATAGGTAATGAAAGAAAATGAAAAGCAAGAATGAAAGAATATGGACACATTAATATGAAGAAAATGCATCGTGCTTGTTATTTATTGAATGAAGATTTTTAAACATAAACCCATTACAAAAAAAATTCTTAATATCCTTGGGCAAAGAAAATTAAGATTGTTTTAAAGTTATTACTTTGGAGTAGACCTAAATACTATAGGCAGCTCAGTCGCACTCCAATTTGTCAATCTATATTCGGGTGGACAAGGTTGCACCATCCAACGTGCACTTCTTTCTTTAACTCCTTCCTCCCTAACCATACAGATCACCATATCCTGCGTCTGCTCTTCCCTATTCATTTTGAACTTCTCAAATGCCTGTTCAATCATTACCAGCACATCATGAGAATCTTTTTCTCCAAACAATAATCCGGCCGACTGGAAGCTGTGAAGGATTGGTGGGACAGTCATAGGTTCCCACTCCATATCCATACCCGAGAGACGGGCCATCCTCCTTTGTCGATTTTTCTCTACTTGTCTCCTCTTTTCATGGGCCTTCGGGAGATATCCAAGACCAAACCGATCTTTCTTTCCAGTCACTTCAATTGCCTTGGTCAAACCTTGAAGATACTTTCTCAATCCTTTTCCAGCCCTACAACCCTTTTCGACTGTCATTCTCAATCCCAGCCAGATATTCTTGGACAACTTTGGCTTTGGAAATCTACGTCCTTCAGTGACGAATACGGCATTAACGAATTCCAAAGATAGGAATGAGCATTCCAACGCGTCCTCATTAGCTCAATGTAAGCGGAACCAGTAGATGCAGAGGCTATAATATCTTCCTCCCCTGACACAGTGACCAAACGTCCCTCCATTACAAATTTTAACTTTTGGTGGAGAGATGAGGATACTGCCCCGGCAGAATGTATCCAAGGCCTTCCCATTAAGCAATTATAGGCTGAAGTGATGTCCATAACCTGGAAATCCACCTTATAAGTACAAGGACCTATCTCCAACGGAACCTTAATAGTTCCCATTACCTCCCGTCGAGTGCCGTCAAAAGCCCTGACCACAGTACGGCTAGATAGCATGTAGGATATATCAATCGACAACTTAGACAAGGTTGCCAAGGGCATCACATTTAATGAGGAACCATTGTCCAGAGTACTCAAGGTAATATATATGCCCCTTGCAAGTGGTTGTGATGTGGAGGGATTTTGTAGATTCAATGCCGTTTGGTGGTATTTCATCATAACTGAAAAAGATATGATCATCCGCTGCTATATTCCACACCAGCCTATCCAACTTCTCCATCGATTATTGTTGGCTACATATGCCTGATTCAGAACCCTTAACAAGGCATTTATGTGCGACTCCAAGTTTAGCAGCAGTGAAAGAATCGAAATCCTT
Organism: Fremontodendron californicum; assembly: GCA_030761205.1. NCBI lineage: Eukaryota > Viridiplantae > Streptophyta > Magnoliopsida > Malvales > Malvaceae > Fremontodendron > Fremontodendron californicum. Next base: position 11,740,099 of record JAULJL010000022.1, read on the forward strand.
GCTGGTTGACGCTTGCAATTGCTCCACCATACTATATTCACTATGCTTTATGAATTTCAAAAATTCACAAGCCTTCTTTTCTTTCACCGGCTCCTTTACTTCGTTAACAGGGGCTAACCCCCTCTCTACTTCTTTTGATGAATCCATCTCAATATGGATTGGTTCAGCTATCTTCTTTCCTTTATCCACTTATCCTTCCTTTCCTGTTGGTCCCTGTTCAACAACCTCGGGGGCATAACATCTTTCGCTTCACGTTAAATGCCCTACACCTATTATGTCAACCGCTGCCTGCTGACTAGAAGACCCTGGCATAACCATGCTACAGTCATATTTCCATGGTGCAGCCTTGTTTTCTTTGTATGAAAAGGAATAAGGCAACTCTATAATTAACTTAGGTACAATTTCCTTAACAGCTGGCATAACTTTCTCTTCTGGTTCATCGTAATAGATGACCAAAGGGCTTCCTACCTTGTATCCAACTGTATTCTCAATAACCTCCACCTCTTCCTCTATTTCCTCATAAAACTGGGCCTCGCCCTCATCCATCATCTTCTGGACTTTAGCCAGAACGTCCCCACATTCCTATATGGTGTGCTCTTTACATCTATGGAACGGGCATCAATTCTCCACCCTTTTTGCAACCATTTTTAGATTGTCTTTATCCTCAACCATTCCTGCTTTAACCATTTCGATCCACACCTTTATCATTGGAGTCTTTACCTCACTGATATACCTTTTCAACCTACTGATTTCCCTGTCAACACTGCATTTACCCGGTTCTCAGCATGATCGGGCAATGAATTACCCGCTATATTTGGCTTGTTCCTTCACCTAAATTTCACAACCCCGGAGTTTTTCAAACTCTGTACTTTCCTTTTAAAGGCAATGCAATCTTCGGTTGAATGCCCCTGAATTCCCGCGTGATACGCGCAATTAGCATTTACATTGTACCATTTTGGGTATAGTGGTCTCAAGGGTTTAAGGTATACGGGTGCGACAAGCTGGCCTTGCAGCATTTTGAGATATAGTTCACCATAAGTTGTAGGAATAGGATCAAATTGGGGTTTTTGATCGTTCCTTGGTGAACCTTGGTCGTTGCGCGCAGCACCCTAGGTACTTGGGATAGTGTTTCGGGGAAGGGTTATCTATGGGGACACACCAGTTAGGTATTGCTGTTGTGGTATGTTGGTATAAGGGAATGGGTTTTGAGTAAGGTGCTTTACAACGGGATAGTAAAGATTGTACCCTGGTAATGTGTGTAAGGTGTAGGAGGTGTATAAGGTCTAGGGGATGTATACGGTGTAGGTGGTGTATGGGGATATTGCTTGTAGCTAACTATGTGAGTTTCTCCCTTCTTTTTATCGAGGACTTCTTTTTTTGGAGTTGAAGACTCTCTACCTTCCATCTTGCCATTCTTAATGGCGGTCTCAATCATTTCGCTGGATATAACCATATTCGCGAAATTCTTGCTGGCACTCCCCACAAATTTATCATAGTATGGTGCCTTTAAAGTGTTAATAAAAAGCACTGTAGTTTCTTTGCTGGTCAAAGGGGGTTGCACTTGAGTGGCCAAGTCCCTCCAACTTTGGGAGTACTCTTTAAAACTCTCAGTAGTTTTCTTTTCCATATTCTGCAGTGACAACCTGTCAGGTATCATATCAGATACATGCTTATAATGTTCTATGAAGGCCCTGGCTAAATCCATCCAAGAACGGATCTTAGCCCGAGTCAGCTGATTATACCATCGGGTTGCAGAACCCGTTAAACTATCCTAGAAACAATGGATAAGCAATTTTTCATCATCATCATGCCCTGTCATATTTCGGCAGTACATGGTCAGGTGAGCTGATGGGTTGGTAGTCCCATTATACTTCTCAAAGTCTGGCACTTTGAACTTTGGAAGAATTACTAGACCATGTACCAGACTCATCTCCTTGGCATCCAGACTGCCAAACAATTTTGCCCCTTCAACTGCCCTTAGCCTCTCCTCTAACAACTGGTACTTTTTCTGGGACTTTGCTGATTCAACCCTTTTCAGTTCAGCCATCTTTGCCTTTTCCTTATCAGCAAGTTCCTCAAAGTCCGGAACATCAACAACATCAATTGGGTCAGCCCCAATGTTACCCTTTCCAGGACCATAATTATGTGCTTTAGCCACTAGTTGAATATAAACATAGCATGCTGCCACAGTTGGAAGCTCATTTCTCGCATGCTGGCATGTTTGGCCGTTCAGCTGCACAATTTTAGGTCAACCTTCCTGATTCACTGCCCATTTTTCTGTGATTGAATTCTCCCCCGTCCCTTTCTGTCTCATCATGGCGTTCATCATTTCCATGAGTTTAGCCATTTGTTCTCTTGATTCCTCCTGAGATTTAGTCAGTTGTTCCTGCAGTTCTCTCTGAACCTGTTCCATCCTCTCAATATGGGCAAGCTGGTCATTCTCTATATGGGCAAGCTGGTCAAACTTCCTGATTCACTACCCCTTTTTCTGTGACTTAATTCTCCCCCGGTCATTTCTGCCTCATTATGGTGTTCATCATTTCCATGAGTTTAGCCATTTGTTCTCTTCATTCCTCTTGAGATTTAGTCAGTTGTTCCTGCAGTTCTCTCTGAACCTGTTCCATCCCCTCAATATGGGCAAGCTGGTTATTCTCTATTACTCTGGCTTGAGATCGAGTGTTGTAACGGTGTCGAAAATCCGATTCTTTCGGAGTGTGCCCAATTTTACCTTAAGTTTTAAAAAACCATGAATTAGAATTTATTGACACATTTTTTTATGTTTTATTATGTATGAATGAATGACTAAATGTGAATCAATGAACAAATAAAATGAATAAATAAATGACTAAGTATATAAATATGAATGAATAAACATAAAGAATAAATGAATGAACAAATAAAATGAATAAACAAATGAGTAAGTATATGAATATGAATGAATAAATATAAAGAATAAATGAATGAATGATTATCAATATGAATAAATGTATGGGTGAAAAAACAAATATATAAAGGAAAGAACAAATGAATGATAAAAATATGAATGCATTTGAAAGTATTGGCCCCGGGATAATTCCAATCAAACGATCTTTCATTGATTTCCTGGAACTAAATATATCAAAGATAAAATAAAAAGATCACTACTTAATCCAATAATTCGCCTATCTAATTCAAAATGTCATTACAAAACATTGGTTCTAGCGTAACCCCTTAGGTCTTAGGCTTTCCTTCACAGAGTCTCCTTTTGAATTGCCTTGCCTTTCAATCTAGTCCGTACTTGTTCATTCTCCATCTTGCCCCTTGATATATCAGCAAAAATGGCACTATGTGAGCTTTCCCTAGCTTGCTTCCCTTGCTCATGTTTGTCTGCTCGGGCTTCTTCATTCTTTGCTCTCTTTCCTGAGGTTTTTGATTTCTTTTTCCTAATCCCCAGAAGTCTTGAGGGTTTTTTCAAATCTTAGCTCGAAACGGTACCTTTTGTTTTCCAAGTGTAATTCCTTAAAATCGCCCTCAATCACTTCTTGAAGTCGGGCAATCTCTTTGCTCATTTGGACCTTTTCTTTTCCAAATTTTGGCTTTGCAATTTCTAATTCCAATGGTCCTTCATTTGTTGGTGAACTCATGAATTGAACTTCTTCCCCATTAGTTGCAAACAATCTATCATTAATCCTCTTTTCTCTCCATACTAGGTAGTCGGGTGTGACAATATCAGCATATCTGGCTACCTTTACCCGATAAGTTTTCTTCCATGCCACTACAATCTTGCATACCTTTCCCGAGTACCCATCTTCTCCATAAGAAAATTGTAACCCACTAAGATCATGGGTTGTAGAAGTGAACTGACGAGATTCTGATTGTTTTAGTACCTGCAGTGGCGCGTAACTCACTCCTCCCCACACTCATAATAATGGAACATATGCTTTATCTCAACACTTGTACAATGTCAGCATAGGAGCTATCCATGGAGCCCTCCAAATTATCATCTCAGCCCTGACATTCCATAATATGTTGATCCAATGTTTTTCAGTCCTATTTTAGGGCCAATCCCTCTTAATAAATTCACTAATTGGTGCAAAAGACTTCCAATACGGGCGAAGAGGGAATTTTTCTTGCTTTCAAAAATGGCTCTGAACCCATATGTAAAGAAGCTGTATACATCCTATAAAACTCCCTTTCCCTTCCCGTCTACAGAAATTCAAGGATCGAATTATTTCTGCTATAATTGCCAGGGCCGAGTTTATCCTCTGCTCTAGCTTCTCGAAAATATCGAATACCGCCACATCCACATATCCCAATGTCTTTGGGAAGATAACTAAACCATAGATAGCCAAAGTAAAAATATTTCTAACTGTCTCCTTACTTGAATGGATGTGGATTAAAGTCCGTAAAATATCCCATGAGATACAGTGGCTTACTCTTTTTCGAACAACATGGCTTTCGGAACAATTTCTTTAGAAAAAAAATTTATGCTTCTTAAGATGATGAAAAAATATCTTCAAATCAAAACAAACTCAATGTTGCCTTTTGCAAACTCCATAGAAGCTAATTATTAGGGGGGGAAATGAGAAAGGGAAAATAAGACATGAACAATGATTACCTAAATTTCAATTATTGAATTTATTTTATTTACATATAAAACTTTTAATTTATGCAATTTGAAATAGTACTATCTTGTTGTAAGAATATTTTTCTTTTATTATTTAAACTTGAAACTTTTAAATATAAACTTTTAGTAAGATAAGATAATAAAGTAAAATTTAAAAATATATGGATAATATGTTAGTAAACATACACATTTGACTCACATTCCTTTTGTCTTCTTTTCAAATGATTTGGTTTTATAAATAAAGAAAGAATATATCTAACTTTCTTATTTTTTTTTTCTTACACTTTTTTTTATCAAACACTAATAAATTTATTTTTATTTTTAATTTTTCACTTGTCTCTATTCATCTTTTTACTTTTTCATTCTATCAAGTACTTAATGCGTAGAGATTGATTATGTATCTTCAATATTAATTATTTATTTACTTATTAAACAAGTGTTATGGATAAACTCAAAAAAAAAAAAAAATTAGTTTTTTTTTTTTTTTTTGCATACTAAAGATTTTGTTCGAATCGGGCACCCGTTTCATATAACTTTCATTGAGAAGTTATTATTATTTAAATATTGGCTCTCTCCAAAATTATTGTCTGGCAATTTAAAAAATGGATAAAAAGGAAGAATAGCTTTCTAAGAAGAAGAAAAAAAAAAAAAAAAGAAATAAGTTTCTCTGAAAATCAAGATCACTGCTTAAGTATAATTTCTGCAACTTTGAGAAAGAATTTAGGTTATGATAATTAGACAAATTTTAATATGTGATTTTGTCTCCGATCAATTAATCAAAATAGAATTTATCATTAAATGATTTTGTAAATTTCACTACAAGAGAAAACCGAATTAGCGACGGAATAATTTTAGACGAAAATTTTTCGTCGAAAATAATGTAGTATTAGAGACGAAATGAAGAATTTTTTTTTTTTTACAGAATTCTATCGAAAAAGGTTTTAAACATTAGCGACGGAAATTTAAGCTATTTAATGTTTTAAAAAATTCAAATTAATTATTGTTAAAAAACATTTTTCGATGAAATTTTCGTCGGAAATGACAATTTCGATGGAATTTCTATCGAAAAAAATGAACCGTCAATCACCAAGGCAGTTAAAACGGTATTTTTTCCGGAATTTCGTGGAAAAAAGTATTTTAGACATGATATAAAAAAATAATTAAAACACAATATAAAATACGACACGAAAAAATAACACGAATATATGAATGTAAAAAAATTTATACAATGCAAATTTTTAATAGATTAAAATTTATATAAATATATAAAACTTTAAACCTAATTTTGAAAAAAAAAATATTAACAAAATAGGAATACACAATTTCTCAAATCTATCAAATTCACCTTTCAAGATTAGCTGTCACACAAAAGGGAAAAAAAATAACCCAACAAAGATGTGGACATAAAGCAAGTGGTTAGACCATGATAGTCGGTATTATACCGGTCGGTATGTATCGATTTTGAAAAAAAACAAAATGGTATCAACATCATACAGTTTTGGTTTTTGTACCGGTCCGTACCGGTCGATACTAACCTGTACGAGTACGTAGCGATCCGTACTGGTTGGTACAATATTTTAATAAAAAAAATTTAAAATTTTTTCATTTACTTGATTTTTTTAATCAATTTTTAATAATTTTTTAGTCATAATAATTTTTACATTTTCATAATTTCAATTTAAAAAAATATTTATTAAATTAGGCTATTGAATCTATTTAATAATAATTTTTTTAATTTTTTTTAATATTTATTTTAGATATTAAATATTTAAAATTTTATTTTTGCATATAAACGTATATATGTATATATATGTAATTGAGATATATTTGTACATGTATATAATATATATTTTATTAGAAAACTTGAAAATGAGCTTTATAAATATATATATATATGAAAAAAATATTTGAAAAATGTCGGTAAACTTAAAACGGTACGCCGAAACACACCGGTACGGTACTGACTACTTTGGAGTAGACAGCTTAAGCAGCTATCTTACCTAGATCTATCAATTGAGCGGATTGAGTTGATTTTGAATTGTGTCAATTTAGGTTGGATTAATTTGGGTTTTAAAGTTTTTGAGTTATTTTTGGATTTAGGTTATTTCGGATTTGGGTCACTTCAAGTTCGGATCATTTTAGGTTTTGGTCATTTCAAGTTTGGATCATTTTTTTTTGGGTTATTCAGATTTGACACTCGAGTTATTCGGATTCGGGTCATTTAGGTTCAATTTATTAATTTTAAAATCAAATCAGATCAAATTTAAATAATATTTAAAAATAAATATAGACATGTAATTTTTAATTTGAGTATCTTTTTTATTTAAACGGGTATTATTGTATACTTGAAATCGTTAACGCAATCCATTTACATATTTGTAATTTTATTGCTATAATACAATGAACAAACCATTATAATAAAATACACTTTATATATACTTTTAGAAAATGGAAGGGGAGCTTGTGGAATGGTTTACAAAGCAGTTATGCACTCTGTACAAACCATTGCTGTTAAAAGGCTCGCATCAAATGCAGAGGGAAACAACATCGAGAATAGTTTTCGGGCTGAGATTCTAACACTAGGAAAGATGAGGCATCCAAATATTGTGAAGCTTTACGGTTTTTGCTATCACCAAGGTTCCAATCTGCTTCTTATGAGTACATGGGAAAAGGTAGCTTCGGTGAAGTTCTTCATGGGGCATATTGTATCTTAGAATGGTCAACTCGGATCATAATTGCCCTCTAGGAGCTGCTGAAGGTCTTACTTATTTACATAATGACTGCAAACCAAGGATCATTCACCGTGATATCAAGTCCAATAACGTCTCACTTGATGAAAAATTTGAAGCTCATGTTGGTGATTTTGGTTTGGCAAAAGTGATTGACATGCCCCAATCTAAGTCAGTATCAGCAGTCATGGATCAAATAGCTACATTGCCCCCTGTAAGTTCTGTCTTTGGGCTTTCTGGTTTCACGAAAAATTACTATTACTATCGGTCAAGACCATATGTGAAGATACCGCTAATGATGATTTATTGTTGCTACAGAAAGAATTAAAAATTTCTTTCTCTGTCTCATAGATTTCCATTATTTATCTGTTTTGTGCTGTTATTCAGTCTAAAAATGAGATATTTGTGATAGAAAACATATTATTTTTTACCTATGTTGCTCTAACTCTTCATTTTTTTTTTGAAGTATTTGTATCCGACATCCGTGTCTGAAGCATATCCGGACATGGGTATGAGATATGATCCTCCAAGGACTCTCCAAATATATGAAAATGTTGGGAAAAAAAATTAAATATACCCGTGTTCGATATTCACGTCCAAATCCGAATAACATAGTTTTTTACTGCTAGCAAATACAGAATTTAAGATCTAATTAGCGTGAGGCACACAATGTTCTGTTTGTTTATCTCATTTCCTTTTTATTCTCGTGCTCTTTGGACATTGATATTTTATTGTTTTATATTATTGAAAGTATATCTGTTCTTATGACAGAATATGGATACACCATGAAAGTAACAGAAAAATGTGACATATACAGCTATGGGGTTGTTCTACTGGAGTTGTTAACTAGAAAGACTCCTGTACAGCTATTGGCTCAAGGAGGTGATCTTGTCACACGAGTGAGACATTTTGTTGGCAACCACTCGTTGACTGCTGGGATACTTGATGATCGCTTAAATCTTGATGATAAAAGTATTGTCGATCACATGATTTACTGTCTTAAAAATTGGTTTAATATGCACTAACATGTCACCTTTTGATCGGCCGTCCATGCGTGAAGTTGATCAGATGATGCTTATAGAATCTAAAGGGCAAGAAGACAACTTTAACATGTCTCCTACTTATGATCTTCCTCTGAAAGATAATTCTCATGAAATTATATGTGATTACTCCCAGTTTTCCTTAACTGAGATGATTTTTTGCTGCTGATTCTTCCTTATTATTTACCCTGCAAGATTATAATAGCATGTACATTTTTCAATAAAGAAAATGTTAAAGTGAAAGCTTCTGTGTTAGTAGCCGAGTTTTGGTATCCTAATCGAGCTTTTTATTTATAATATTTTATTATTTTACCCTTAGTATATATAATATTTTATTATTTCGTGTCGAGTTTTTTTTAATTGAATTCGAATAGCTTATAAATACAGGTGTCTCGTTTACACCCTTAGCTGCAATATGCTTGCTCTGATTTTATATTTGGTTTGAACAAATTATTTGCTTGGTACTTGATCTAGCCAATTGAAAACTATATTCATAATCTCAAATTCAATGTCAAAAGGATTGTAACTTTATAAGAGACAGCTTTAATCCTGTATGTATGGGTGATGGTTTTATTTTCATATTATTAATTTGTTATATAAATAATTATATAAATTAAAAATATAAAATTATGAGATTATAACTTATAAGAAATCAAGTTACTTTTTTTTTTACTAAAATAAAACCTTTTTATATGATATTGTTTGAGAAAAATAAATTATCTCAAAAAGTTTTTAAGTTTCAAGATAATTATATATATATATATATATATAAATGAGTTGTAGGAAAGGTTGAAACCTATGCTAGCACCACCAATTACAAAAGTATCCAAAAAATATAAAAAAAACGCTCATATATATGAAATAAAATATGAGCAATATAATAATTTTGTTTCATATTCAAGATTTCATAGGTCAATTTTGTTTGTTTTAGTTTATTTCGAATTTGAATTGTTTTATTTTTAAGTTTAAGGTAGTTGAAATTCATACGAGTTGCGAGTTATTTCAAGTTTTACATCATCCTAATTTGGTCAAATAATTTTTTGTTTTGATCCAATATAATAATGTCATACTTTACATAAAACTATTAAGTTTAAATATAGAATTTTAATATTAAATTTAAATTTTTGATAATTAATAAATAGCGGCTTAAAAAAAGTGTATCTCATTTCAATTCTTTAAATAAAAGATAAATATTTATCATTGAATAAAATATTTTAATTTTTAAACACTCAATAGAAAAATTGCAATTTCATATCTAACAACCAATACACCTTTAAAATTAAACCTAGTAATATTGAACACGTGACGATTATACTACATGAAAAAAATAAAAACACGACACAAATACGACAGGACACGAAAAAATAACACAAACACGACACGAATAAACGAATGTCTCAAGATCTATCTAATACGAATTATTAACGTATCAAAATTTATATAAATATAAAATACCTTAAATAAGATTATGACACGACAAAAAATATGAATACTATATGGATACACGAAATCAGATCTATTTAAAACAGCGGAGGTATCTTTTTTAATCATGTTTATTTAATCATTAGGATTTAAATTTAAAATCATATTTAAGCTTTCAAACAAAACATGAATGTGGCTTGGTAGACTACTTCATGGCATTAAATATAAATTTATAATTCTTTTTTCAAACTTTTTTTATTTTTAAAACAAAGCATGCAAAAGCAAGATCCAAGACTAAGACCTTAGAGGCCAAACCTAATGGTTGGAATTATCATTCATTTCAATCATTAAATTTTTTTTTATCTATTTTTCTCATTTATTTATTTAATTTTTCCTTATTAATTAATATAATGAATATGTCAAAATTTAATCATTATGAATGAACTTAAATAATGTGCATGAATTTGAAGTCACGAATCAAAATGACATTACTTGAAAGATCAAAATAAAGTAACAAGAATAATATAATGTGAATGTCAAAGGTATTTATATCTTTTATTTTTTTATAAAATATATATATTTTTATTTAACGTGTTCTTCTAAAAAACAATCCACTACTGTCGCCAATTTTTTTTTTTTTTGTTTTTTTCATTTCAAAAAATAATTTCGATTTTTTTCTCCGACATAATGAATATACCAAAATTTAATTAATTACTAGTTGGTGCCAAATGCAAACTAAAAATTTCAATGATTAACAGCACAGATGAAATGCAAACTAAAAATTAGATGCTGTAAATTTTTTTTTTTCTTTTATAAATGAGGTCATAATCTAGGAATATGAAAACGGTTATAGATGTTGGGGTTCGAATTTCAAATATGCTGAATGCTACCTCTTAAAATGACTGCATGAACCAATTGAATTAAGCTCTAGATTCATACTATCAATTCATTAAATCAATGCATTTGGAGCCAACATTTTTCTTTGCCTTTTACATGTAGATCATTCAATCAAGAATCAAAAAATCTCCATATACATTAGAGCTTCTATAAAATAATATTATTAAAATTAAAAAATATATATTTTAAAAAAATTATTTAATTATCAATAAATAAATAAATCATTTATTTATCGATAAATTAATATTTATTAATTTATAAATTATTTAATATTTTCAATTCTTATACATGTAAATTATTATTTCTTTACTAAGATACATGAATGATTTATAAATGAAAAACACTAGATACAATGATGGAATCACATATAGATGAAAAAATTATTCAAAAGGTCATGAATATCCTTAAGGATAATGAGCAAGATCCAGATGACAAATTGGCTTTACTAACTATTTCTCCAAAAGAGACATTTCAAGCAATAGTGACCTTAAATAGTTACTTGCTACAACATGAAAAAAATATATCGAATATAATGTGTACACTGCAAAAAATTAAGGATGACATTCAGTTTGATTTAGTTACAAAGAAAAAAAAAAACATTAGATATATATTTTGAGAAATAGCTTAAATGAGAAGGTAAAAGTTGTTAAGTGAAAATTTCTTTATATGAACTTTTATGTATTTTTTAATATTTTTAAGAATTATTAATTTATATATTTGTTGTGCCTAAATAATTATAAAAAAATTATTATCTTATGCATTGAACAAGATTATTATTTTAATATACTGACTCGAGTCAAAACTGTGTAATTTTATTAATTAACCGAAATTATTAATTTATCAAATATTCATGAAAGTTTTACTACATTTTGTTCTTCAATAAGATTGAGAAATTAATTTCGAACCAAGTACACTCTTTGGGGGTACGTTACTATTGGTTAGTGTTAGGCATGCTCAAAAGTCAGGTTACCCGTCCGACTTGACAAGCGACCCGAATTAGATCGAGTTTGGACAAAAATTTTAATAATTCAAGATGATCCCACCTGATCCGAATTACTATTTATTAAATAAAAAATAATTTTTATATAAATAATTTTTTAATATTTTAGTATTTAATGAATAATTCACTTTTTGAATAATAAAAAAATATTTAAAGAATTTTATTTTGCAAATAATGGAATTCAAGAAAAGTAAAAGGGGGAGGGAGACCGTGTGTTGTTCTGTTTGGGATGTTTTCTTCCGATAGGGGGTTGCCGAGCCTCTCTGTTGATTTTTGGGTTTGGTTTTTATAATGGTGGCTAAAGCAGTTAGGTGGGTGGTGGCAAGTGGATTTAGGGGCGGTGGTAGTGTTCAGGATAGGGGTTAGGGCGCTGGCTGGGTGGTGTACTGGGTGCTTGCTTTAACAAGCTTTTTTTCCCCTTTTTTCCTTGTTCCTCATCATGGCTGTCAACAACAATAACCTCCCTTATGTTATTCCACAAATAGACCCAGTAACCAATGCAGCTCCTATCTCCATAAATGCACAGGCCAATTACCACTAAAACTCACTCCAAAAAATTTTCCCTCATGGCATGCAAAGTTTGATGCACTCTTAACTGGTTTTGACTTAATGGGCTACGTTGATGGCTCCATTCTATCTCCTGCTAAGGAAATTGAAAAGGATGGACAAATGGCCTTGAATCCATCCTTCAGTCATTGGCTCCGTCGAGACAAATTAATCCTTTATGCGATCATCGCTTCCACTTCAAAGTCTATTATGCCCTTCATAGCTTCATCAAGAACCTCTCTTGAAGCCTGGCAAAAACTCACAAAAGTTATATGCCAACAAAACTCATTCTAGAGTCATGGATCTAAAGAGCACTCTAACTCGCACCAGACGAGAAAATCGACTAGTTGGTGACTATCTACAAACCATGAAAACTATAGGAGAAGAACTTGGGCTGGCTGGAGCTCCTTTAGATGAAGATGATCTCATACTTCATTCCTTGAATGGTCTTGGCTCAGAATATAAGGAACTTTCTACTGCAATTCGAGCTCGTGAAAATCCTATCAACTTTGAAGAACTTCATTACAAGTTAACTGCATTTGAAACAAGAAGCTGAGCACAGTGAAATCAATATACCAACTGCACATTACACCAGGAAGTTCCATGGAAACCAGTCTGGCAGTTACAATATGCCCAGAAATCGACCATTCACTCCAAATCGATCCACGAGCACTAGCACCAAGAAACCTTCCTCTGGAAACTTCTCTCCCTCCCAACCATCTCGGCTCATGTGTCAAATCTGTGACAAACCTAGTCATGCTGCCAAACAATGTTACAGAGGCAAGCATTTTTTCTCTGCTCAACCAACAATGAAAGAAATTGGTGTATGGATTCTGGTGCTTTTCATCATGTTACAGCAGACTTGAAAAAGTTGTCAATCAACTCCAACTATGATGGTACAGATGAGATACTGATAGGTGATGGTTCGGGTTTCCAATAACTCATTTAGGTTCTACTACCCTTCATTCTCATAATACCTCGTTTTTTTTACATGATGTTCTTTGTGTTCTTGCCATCAAAATAAATTTGCTTTCTGTCTCTAAAATTTGCAAGACTAACATGGTCTCTGTTGAATTTTTCTCTGATCATTTTTTGGTGAAGGATTTGCACACACGAGAGATTCTAACTCAAGGCTTGAATATTGATGATGTCTACCAACTACCATCTTCCGTTTCTGCTCCCTCCAAGTCACCAACAGCCTTTTCTAGTATTCGTGTTTCACCTCTTGATTAGCACAAAAGGTTAAGACACCATTCTAGGTTAATCCCTAGCAGCATTTTGAAGAACCATTCTCTCCCCTCTTGTTCTACATCCTTCTTTACTTGTAATTCCTGCCAACGCAATAAGAGTCTCAAGCAACCTTTCGCTGTGACAAGTTTGTCTAGTAATAAACCTCTTGAACTTAATTACACTGATGTATGGGGTCTTGATCCAAAAAAAAAATCAATTGATGGCTTTTCCTATTATGTAATCTTTGTTGATCACTTTTCTAAATATATATGGTTTCATCCATTGAAACATAAGTCTGATCTTTCTACCTTATTTCCCAAACTCAAGGCCTTAGTTGAGAAATTCTTTAACACACCAATATTGTCCATGTATTCAAATTGTGGTGGTGAGTATGAAAAACTAAAAACATTTTTTCAGTCCCATGGCATTTCTCATTTCAAACCCCACCACACACACCTGAGCATAATGGAGTTTCTGAACATAGGCATCGAAATGTTGTAGAAACTAGCTTAACTATCCTTCATCAGGCCTCACTTCCACCCAAATTTTGGTCATTTGCCTTTTGAACAACAATGTATTTAATTAATCAAATGCCTACTCCAGTTCTTAATCTTCAATCTCCATTACAATTTTTATTCAAAAACGATCCAAATTACAGTAAGTTCAAAATTTTTGGTTGCTTGTGCTATCCCTGGTTACGACCATACACAAAGAACAAACTTGAAACTCGTTCCAAACCATGCATTTTTCTTGGCTATTCTGCTCATCAAAGTGCCTACCTTTGTTTTGACCCAGTGTCCAACAAGACATACACCTCTAGAGATGTTTTTTTTTATGAAACAAAGTTCCCTGCCTACTCAAACTCACCTTCTCTAAGTGATATATCATCTCCAATTTTTTCCTCATCTCCTAATATTATTGCTCTTCAACAACCTTTATCTACTTCTCCTTGCGAGACATCATCAATGTCCACTGCCTTGCCTGCTCCCAGTGCTACTTCACCATCACAGACACATACTATACCATCTCCACAACCATCTTCTAATCCTTCTTCCCTTGCTACCATCGTCCTATTACCTACATCTTCAGATAACCAAAGAGCTCACCCTATGGTTACAAGGTCACAAAATAAGATATTCAGAAGAAAACAAGTTCACTTAACAACCAAACATCCACCCTTTACTCCACTTGACCATCATGTGTATCTCAGGCAATGAAAGATCAAAATTGGCGCAAAGCTATGTCTGAGGAGTTGGATGCTCTAATTCGAAATGGAACATGGAAACTAGTACCGCAATATGAAACTCAAAACTTGGTTGGCAGCAAATAGGTATTCCGGATTAAAAAGAATCCTGATGGTACTATTTCAAGATACAAAGCCTGACTTGTGGCAAAGGGCTTTCATCAAAGACAAGGTATTGACTATTCTGAACCATTCAGTCTAGTGGTGAAACCAACTACAATCAGATTAGTCCTTATTGTTGTGCTGCAAAATCACTGGCCTATCTATCAGTTAGATGTCAACAATGCATTCTTGCATGGAACACTCTCTAAGGATGTCTACATGCAACAACCTTCAGTTTTTTCTGACTCTTCTAACCCCGATTATGTTTGTAAGTTGCAGAAAGCAATTTATGGATTGAAGCCGGCACCACGAGCCTGGTACACAGCTTTGAGCTCCTTTGTTCTTTCCTATGGTTTCACTCAGTCTAAGTCTGATTCCTCATTGTTTATTTACTGCAAAGATGACATCACAATCTATTTCTTAGTTTATGTTGATGACATAATTCTCTCTGGTAGTGATGGCTTTGGTAAAAGATTTTGTTCAGGCTTTATCTCAGAAGTTTTCCTTGAAAGACCTTGCTTATTGAATTACTTTCTTAGAATTGAAAAAACTCTCATTCTCGACGGTCTGTTTCACTCTCAACACAAGTATGCAATTGATTTATTGACACGGACCAACATGCTTGATGCTAAAGCTTTAGCAACTCCTATGTCTTCCTCTGCATCTCTACATTTGACTGATGGTGAAGTATTGTCCGATGGGAAAGAATACAGGAGCATTGTAGGCGCTCTACAATATCTGGCTCTTACAAGACCTAATATATCCTTTGCAGTAAATAAATTGTCTCAATTTATGCATCAACCAACCAACATTCATTGGCAAGCTCTTAAGTGAATCTTATGCTACCTAAAAGGCAAAGCCTCTCATGGGATTTTGCTTAAGAGTAACACTGTTGTTTCTTCTCAAATTCTTGCTTACACAGATGCGGACTAGGCTGCTGACAAAGGTGCCAGAAAATCAATCTCAGCATACTTGATTTATTTTGCTGGCAGCCTTATCTCTTGGAAATGCACCAAACAAAAAACAATTGCAAGGTCTTCCACAGAGGCAGAATATAGGTCTATTTCTACTACTGCTGCAGAACTTTCCTGGATCACAAACCTACTATCAAAATTGCATGTCTCAATCCAAACAGCTCCAACTATTTTTTGTGACAATATTAGCGCCACATATGTTTCAGCAAATCCAGTCTTACACTAAAAAATGAAACATATATCTATTGACTTTCATTTTGTTTGGGACAAAGTATCCACAGGCCAATTACACGTTTGCCATATCTCCACTCAAGATCAACTGGCTGATGCGTTAACGAAACCTCTTCCTCGACCCAAATTTTTTGATCTACGGTCCAAGATAGGAGTCTCAACTGGAGACTCTATCTTGAGGGGGCATAATAAGGATAAGGGATAATCTTATCCTTAACAATTCAAATAACACTTTAAAAACAATTTAAACTTCTATACATATATAAGATTGTTATCTTGTAATTTCAAATTGTATTAGAATGTATATATATACTAGTCTGTATTCATGAATAAATTTCAAGAAAGTTTTCATCGACTCAACCTTCTATGACCGTCAACACTTGGCAGGGGGTGGCAGCAGTGAAGGTTAGTCAGTATAGAGGTAGGGGCGGCTGGTAGCTAGGCAGAAGGGTGGGGCAGCAAGTGCAAGGTAAGGGCGGCTGACAGGACAGGTAGCCGGCCCTTGGATAGATCTACCCCCACTTGGCCCTTGCAAAGTGAGATGATCAGGTGTCCTGTCGGTCATATGCCTGTACTGGTTTAGAAAAGCCCTAGCCAAATCATTCCAAGAGCAAATCTGATCCTTGCTCAACTGACTATACCACCTAATTACGGACCCGCCGAGGCTATCCTGAAAGTAGTGAATCAGAAGCTTATCATTATCTATATGACTTGTCATCTTTTGGCAGAACATAGTGATATGGGCTGACGGATCAGTCGTCCCATCATATTTCACAAAGTCAGGGACTTTGAATTTAGGAGGAATGGCTAAATCGAGGACCAAACATCTTTCTTTCGCCTCTACACTCCCGAATACGTCTGTATTTTCTACTGCTTGGAGCCTTTCATCTAGCAACTGATATTTCCCGTGGGAGTCTGCCAACTCTACCTCATTATCCATTTTCAACTTTGCCTGTTCAGCTGGATCATCTGAATTTAAGACATTGACGGGGTTAACTGTGTTCTGGGCATCCATGATTACAACCTCATTTTGACCTTTTCGTGCCTCTAATCCTTCTCTGGTGGCCAAGTTTTCAGTTTATCCCTTGATTACGGTGGACATTAGCTCCATCAATTTAGTCATCTGGTCTTTAGATTCTGCTTGAGACTTTGCCAATTGTTCTCGCAATTCTTCTTTTACCCTTTCCATTCTTTCCATTCGGGCAACTTGTTCATTCTCCATAGCTCTAGCCTGTATTAAAAGGGTACTCAATACTTCTTATACCTCTGATTTGAAATGGAAATTCTTTCAAAGACTCTTAAAGCCAAGCCAACTTCTGTTTTATTCCCCCAAAGTGCGTGTCATGATGAAGGAGCCATGAATGCAATTTGGTGCACGTGAAGCCTAAACAATATGATGTATGAACATGTACAGTGGAAACATGCTGACCATATATGTAATAAATGAAATCACGATGCCAACATGTTGCAAGCAAAGAATAAACAAATCAACGCATGGATATTTGCAATGAATGATCATGTACATTTCAGCGTATTTCCCAATGAATGATCATATACACTATGAATGCAACACGATGTCAATTATGATACATGTAAACAATGAATGATTAATACAGAGTATATACAAAGAAAATCATGCTGACCATGTGTGTCATGAATGCCTCCTGATGTTAATATGACAGATTAATGCATGAGCATATACAGAGAAATCATGCTGACTATGTTTGTCATGAATGCAACCCAAAGTCAAAATGATGCATGTAAAGCATAAGCAAATTATTGCATGGATATATACAGAACAATCATGCTGATATGAATGCATGAATGCAACCTGATGCTAATGATAACTCGTATAATTATATAGTTTTTAGTTATGTTTTATTATTGTTTTGTGTCAAATACGAGTTATTATTGCTTAGTCTAATTGTGTTTATGATATTTTATATTTTTATGTAATTTGGTGTTTTTCATGAGTTTCTTTGAGTGATTTCAGATTACTAGGTTAAATCAAGAATTAAGGGCAAATCCAATTCAGTTCCAATTCCGACACCTTTTTCCATATCAGCTATATCTGGAGTTTCACCGAAGCATTAAGGCTGAAATTTTGACAGTGCAAAGTTAAGAGGCATATCTATCTTTTTCATGTTTTACACTTCTTGAAACGGAGTCGTTTTCCCTACCGAAATCAACCATCAAGTTGGCTGATGTGCAATGACGTCTGTTCTGCACCGTTTTGGTATTTTGACCATATCTTCCGATCCACATGAGAAAATGATCTGATTTCAACGGCTATGGATCCGTAACTGATAGGGGTATATTTTTCTAGAAGACCATTTGATCAGATCGAGCCTCCAACATTGACAAAATCGACCATCAAGCTGGCTGATCAGAATTGTCATACAATATGACGAAAATTGTTAGAAAAATGCACCCACCTATTATACCTACCTTTGAAATTTATAAAGCTTGTCTCTTGTCATTTAGCTCTCCAAAATGTGTATAAATAGAGGGCCTTGGATGAGCATTATATTGTAGATTGGTAGGATATTAGCCATTGTAATAAAATTCTCTAAGTTTTCTTCTTCTTTCCTTTCTCTAGTTCTCTTTTTTTATTTACTTATGCTTCTTACATTTCTTTTCATTTTATTCATATCTAGTATGTGTTGCTAATCATATTGTTGAGGTGATGAGGTGAAGCTCTTGGTAAATGCTAAGGTTAGTCTCTTAAACATGAGCTAAAATGAATCATCATTTATAAACACTAGTATAGATAATATGTTCTTTTGGTTTAAAATCATACTTGCAAAGTAGGGATCTTGATTCATTATTGACAATGAAAATGGCACAGTAAATGCTTGGTTTCATAACCTTGATTTGTTGTAGACATATACCTTGGCATAAGGAATGCTTGGACTCTTTTTATGAGTTTTGAGGACACCAAATGAACATAATATCATATGCTATGGACGTTGGACAATTTGGACTGAATTGCTAAACCTTCCGATTGGAATCTCCCTTATGTGTGAATTTCAATTGTGTAATAAAACAAGATTAATCTTAGCATAACACCAAGAGTGGATTCTCTAACCTCAACATCTTTTCTTATTGTTTTTTTTTATATCTTGTTTAATTTCTTTTATATTTTGTTTATTTTGTTCTCTAATATCTTGTTTATCTTATTTTGTTGTTGATTCCCTAATATCTTGTTTACTTTCTTTGTCTTATATATTTATAAACTTATACTTACTAATACGCTTCCCTGTGGTTCGACCTCGGACACCCGAGAATTTATTACTTGAACATAACCTGCACTTGGGTTTACAACTCTTAATTGAGTCTCCATCAAGTTTTTGGCGCCGTTGCCGGGGAAGCAATACTAAGTATATAAGTTTATAAGTATATTTATTTTTATTGGCTGGTTATACCGCCTAATTTTCTATATATTTATATTTATATTGTATATTAACTTTGTTTTATTTTTATTGGCTGGTTATACCGCCTAATTTGTATATTAACTTTGTTTTATTGGCTGGTTATACCGCCTAATTTTCTATATATTTATATTTATATTGTAAAGTTTATATTTATATATTATCTATTTATTAACTTTGTTTTATGCTTGTTTGGCGACGTGATTTTAGATCTCGTCGTTTAGTTAGATTTTATTGTGAAACTTTTTCAGGTAATCTTTCTAATACAACTCCTAACATGGCTGACAATGAAAGTGTTCATGCTGAAGATGAGAACAGACAAGTACGCACCATGCGTGACTACTTGCAACCAACTCGAAGCTCATCACCCTCTTGTTTTATTTTTCCTCTCAATGCAAACAACTTTTGTTTTAAACCAGGTATGATAGCTTTGCTTCCAAATTTCCATGGGTTAGAATCGGAAAGTGCTTACTCGTTTCTAAAAGACTTCGAAGATGTATGTGTCACCTTTAATGACCAACAATGTACAAATGAAATTGTCAAGCTAAAATTATTTCCTTTTACTTTAAAAGATAAAGCAAAAATTTGGCTTCATAATTTAAAACCAAGGTCAATTGGCACATGGCAAGAATTACAAACTGAGTTTCTAAAGAAATTTTTCCCAGCACATAAAACTACTGCTTTGAAAAGACAGATTCAAAATTTCAATCAAAATCAAAATGAAGCATTTTTTCAGTGCTGGGAGCGTTTTAAAGATTTGTTAAGTTCTTGTCCACATCATGGTTTTGAAAAATGGCGTCTTATTAGTTTCTTTTATGAAAGTTTAACTCCCGAAACTAAACAATTTGTTGAAACAATGTGTAATGGTGAGTTTCTAGAAAAAGAACCTGAAGAAGCCTTTGACTACCTAGACCATTTGGCAGATAACTCTCAAGCTTGGCACACAGATAATTCCTCTGAAAGTTCCAATAGATCTAATCTTGTTTCTAACAGAGGTAAATATCATTTTAGTCAAGAAGATGAGATAAAAGCTAAAGTAGCTAATTTGGCTAGAAAGATTGAAGCCATGGAACTTAGAGAAGTAAAAGAAGTCAAAACGGTTAAAAATGAAGAAAGTTGTGGAATTTGTGAAATCATGGGACACCCCACTTCTGAATGTCCAAACATTCCTATTCTTAAAGAAGCGTTGCATGATCAAGTAAATTCCATAAACCCATTTAAAAAGCCTTTTCCTTCTCCTTACTCTGAAACATATAACCCTGAATGGAGAGATCATCCCAACTTCAGTTGGCGGAATAATAATCATGTTCAGGTACCACAATCTCAAAAGTCGGGCAACATTTTTTCCTATCAACCTTCACGTGTACAAACCTTGGAAGAGACATTGCAAGCATTCATGCAAACACAAGCAAATGTGAATAACCAAACTTCACAGGACATCAATGAGATCAAAAACACCTTGTCCACATTGACAGCTTCATTACGCACTCAAGAAAAGGTAAGTTTCCTGCTCAACCTCAGCCTAACCCTTCTACTCAATGTCTTGTTTCTTGCTCCAATGAAACTCAACAGGAAAATGCCAGTTCTATCACAACTCTTCGAAGTGGAAAGGAAATTGACAAAAACATTCCATCAAAAGACCAAGATCCTCCTTCCCCTCCGAAAAGTAATTGTAAGGATGATGGTAAGTCTGAACTTCTTGAAAATTTGGACAAAGAAAAAGGTATGCATCCTGCTCCTTTTCCTCAAAGGTTGCAAACAATAAAGAATTTGAATCAAAATGCAGAAATTTATGAACTTTTCAAACAAGTTAAGATTAACATTCCTTTATTGGATGCAATCAAACAAGTTCCATCTTATGCTAAATTTTTGAAGGACATGTGCACAGTTAAAAGGAAACATAATGTTCAAAAGAAAGCATTTCTGACGGAAAGTGTGAGCTCAATCATTCAGCACCTTACTCCACCAAAATTCAAAGATCCTGGATGTCCAACAATCTCATGCATCATTGGAAACACTAGAATAGAACGTGCATTGCTTGATCTTGGTGCTAGTGTTAATCTTTTGCCTTTTTCTGTTTATCAACAGTTAGGTTTAGGTGAACTCAAGGAAACACCTGTTACACTTCAACTAGCTGATCGTTCTGTAAAAATTCCTCGAGGGATAGTTGAAGATGTTTTGGTTCAAATTGAAAATTTTTACTTCCCTGTTGATTTTATTATTTTGGACACACATCCTGTTTCAAATCCAAATGTTCAAATTCCTGTTATATTAGGCCGTCCATTTCTTGCAACTTCTAATGCTCTGATAAATTGCAGGAATGGTATTTTGAACATTTCTTTTGGAAATATGACTTTAGAATTAAATGTGTTCAACATTTGCAAGCAACCTGGTGATGATTCAGAAGTACATGAAGTGGATTTCATTGAAGAACTTGTTCATGAACATCTCACCACTACCATATTCCATGATCCTTTAGAAGCTTATTTAATTGAATGTGAGTTTTATAATGCTTCAGAAATTTCACACACTGATTCTTTGTTAAATTCTTTTCAGGATAAGCATCGTTGGAAACAAAAGTTTGAGGAACTCCCATCACTCACAAATGTCACTGTACGATCAACTATTGAACCGCCCAAGCTGGATTTAAAACCATTGCCATCCGAGCTAAAATATTCCTTTTTGGGAAAAATTCCTTCTCAATGGAGCCCCCAAGATAAAAGGAAGTTTCTGAATGATGTAAAGAAGTTCTACTGGGATGACCCTTACTTGTTCAAATGTTGTCCTGATCAAATTTTTTGAAGATGCATTCCCGACAATGAGGTAAGTAGTGTAATTAAGTTTTGTCATTCCGAGGCATGTGGTGGTCATTTTTCATCAAAGAAAACTGCTGCAAAAATTTTACAGTGTAGATTTTACTGGCCAACTTTATTCCAAGATGCATATGAGAATTCTAAAATTCATAAAGAAAGAACTAAAGCCTTTCATGACAAGTTAATTTCAAGAAAAACATTTGATGTTGGGCAAAACGTTCTACTTTATAATTCTAGACTTCACATATTTCCTGGTAAGTTGAGATCAAGATGGACTGGCCCATTTGTGGTTAAGCATGTGTATCATTATGGAGCAGTTGACATTGAGAATCCTCAAAATGGTAACGTATTCAAGGGAAATGGACAAAGACTCAAACTCTTTTTGGAAAATCATGTTACTCAAGAAGAGGTTGTTTTTCTTTCTGATCCTTGTTTTGAAAATAACTAGATGTAAATATAATTTTTACTAATTTCCAAAAAAAAAAATAATAATAATAATAATAACACATTTTTTTTAACCCCGGTTAAATGGCGGATAACGGTACTCCGTGATTATTTAAGTCGGTTCCATCAGCTACCCACAAAACTGATATTGTATATAAATTTCTCTTTCATTTTTTTATTTTTTTTTCAGGATGGATGATATTCTCAAAAGATTGCAGAAACGATTCCCTCCTTTTCCTCGAAATATTTTACTGAAGCTTTACCAAGTTCGATTTGAAAGATTAAGAATGCTTATGCACAAAGGGATTCCTGAAGACATACGTTGGATAATTGAAGCCAAGGTACGTGAAGATGAATATCTTCCTGTTTTGCATTTACCAGGTACAGGTAGAAGCACTTTTGCAAAGAAGCGACGAGAAAGCGCATGAGTTCAAATTGCCACAAATGTGCACGATGGACGTGTAACGGTAAATGTCGTTCTATTGGGATTCCGTCCTCTAATCGAGATGATAAAATTGAATTCATTAAGGATGGACTGAGTAAGGAGAATTTGGGTAATATCCAACTTTCTCTTGAGACGCATCCTAGTGGAGACGTACAAAGAGAAATTCTTGATTTATGGCCGCAATTCCAAAGGGAATGGCAACATCTTGGGAATCTGATGTTAAAAGACCCTGTTTGCCAGCTTGTAAGAAAACTGGATGGGAAGCATATCCTCGACTCATAGAAGGCGTTTAAGCCGTTTCTGGACGTAAAACCAGAGGAAGATTTGAGCCACAATCACAACTACAATAAATGACTTCTCAGCTTTTGGTTTGATTTGCAATAATTTCATTTCGGTTTAATTTACGTGTTGTTCGATTTGTGTAATTATTCTCGTTTTTTTTTTTGCATTGGTCTTTTACGGTTGATTTTTCTTCTCTTTTTGATTTTCTTCCTGAAATCACGCAAAAATCTTTTGTTAGGTTAACATTTTCTTCTGACAGGTCAAATACACTTTCGGCGACATTATTACTCTTGTCTGATTCACTACTCAGTCCTCTATATATTACACCATGTACTCATTCTCTTTCAGGCACTTGAAAAAAAAAATGGAAAGTACTTCGTCCCAGCGCATTAAAAAAAATTTGTGTCTTTGGAGGTGCTTATCCAGGGAAAAATAACATATTCGCTGATGAAGCCATAAGAGTTGGAGTAATACTTGCCCAACAAAAGATCCAGTTGATTTATGGAGGCGGTAGTACGGGTTTAATGGGACCAGTCGCTACATCAGCACACGCCGGAGGAAGTCCAGTTCTAGGAATCATGCCAAAACTATTCACAGGTTTTTGTGGACCTATCGTGGGTAAGGAAATACAAGTCTGGAGTATCCCTGAACGGATGACAATCATGTACCATTCTGCCGATGCATTCATTGCTTTACCAGGAGGTCTGGGTACATTGGAAGAAATAGCTTGCGTGGCTTCTTGGTCATCTTTGGTCACAAATAAGAAACCCATTGGTTTGCTTAATATTAATGGTTATTTTAGTAATTTGCTTTCATACTTAGATAATGCTGTGGATAATGGATTCATGTTTTCAGAGGCAAGGAGAACCATAATTTCTGCTACAACCATTGAAGATTTACTCAAAAAGCTCCAAGCTTATGAGTATTTATCTGCTACGGTTGTTTCGCAAACGCTCGGAAAAAGAAAAAGAGATACGGACGAGCAAGGAGTGGATTGCACTCTGTCTTTGTGACATTATCTAACATTTTGTTTGTTGTGTCTCAGTTATAATAAGTGGTTAGCAACCTCTGCAGGTAATATCTCCTAAATTCTACCTTTAGTAGGGGGTAAGGGACATATTTTGCTAATTTAAAAAAAAAAAAGTTTGTTGTGTTTTAAGCAATTTAGAAGTTTTCATTCTGAACAAGGTCTGAGTAAGGGAGACTTGAGACATACCTTGTCAGTTTGATTTTAATCTTTTTATGTTTACTTGTTAATTTTTGTTTAGTATTTTAGGATTAATTAGGTTGCATGAGTTTGTTTTGTTTTGAGTCTTAGTTATTCCAATTCTTATGTTATTAGTTCTTTTCTCTTACACATGATTCTTTCATTTGGGTTAATAGACTTACATTGAGGACAATGTAAGAATTAAGTGTGGGGGGAACGATTTAGGATTTCTTTTATTTTTGTCTACTATTTTTTTTATGAGTCTTTATTATTATTATTATTTTTTTAATGTGTTCTAGTTCCTTTTTAATACAATGATGAGATATGAATTGCATAAGTCTAAAACAGATTTATTAGTGAGAAGATTTTCATGAGAATTGAGCTTGATGTCAACCTTTTTATGAGCCAATGTTAATATGATATGTTGATTGAGAAAGAAGCATGTTTAGACTTAATCTGACTTGTATAATCATCCTTGTGAGTTTTTGAGCCTATAATGATTGATGCATTATACAAATCAATCTAATTTCTTTCTTGAGTGCTCTTATGATTACATGATTCTCTAGAACTTGCTTTAAACCTTTTGAGACTATATTGATACATGTGACAACATGAATATGATAGAGGCATTAGGATTATAACCAGAGCCAAACAGCCATCCATTATTAATGTTCTATGAGAACATCCCCACTAGTGAGCCAATTTGAGCCTACATTAAATATGTTATTTTATTGGTAACCAGAACTTACACCTAGCCTAAATATACTTATATCCTTACCCTTGTTCTAAAGATGGATTATATATTTTGAGACATATTGCAAAAACAAGGGATACTTTTTGAAAATTTGGGTTAGAACGAAAGATAAGTGTGGGGGAGGAGAGAGGCAAAAGTCAAGAGAAAAAGAAAGGGATCATTGTCAAATACATTCCCATATTAAAAAAAAAAAACTTCTCTTGAACTTCTAGTTAAAGTAAAGAAAAAGATGTTACAAAGTTGGTTAGAATGAAGCAAAGGCTCAACATGAATATTTAGCCTATGTGACTATGTACTTGTAAAGAGTTCTGAGAAATTTATTTGTATGATCTTATTATGTCTCTAAACTCTATGAACTCTTTGGAACCTTTGTGATATCTTTATCCTTTTGTTCTTTAACCACATTATAACCCTTTGGCCCCATTACAACCTTGAAAAAAGACCTCTTGATTTATGAAGTTGTATGATCTAAATAGTGGAGAATAGGTGGACAAGCAAGCATATGGTAGAACTGTTTTCATGAGATTGATTGAGTGTAAACACTTTACCACTACTTTAAAGAGTGAAAATCATGAGAGTATAGTGAGAAGTTGAGATTAAGTTGAATATGCACTATTTTGATTGAAATATGTTATGTTAATATTGGCTTAACTCATTTATTTACATTCAAGCATGAATTTTTGTGAAATTCTTTGAGCTATTGATTAGTTTATAAGACTTGTTCAAATAATGTCTCTAATTTATATTGAAAGGATTAGGAGTAAATATTTTTAGTGTATGTAGTTTACTTATATTTTAGTTTTTCAATGTTTGTGGGTATCGTTCTAGCAAACCCTCACGAGACTAAACTCGTCCACTAGGGACACCTAGGGGTTTAAAGGCTTGTGCACATGCTAAGTGCCACCGTGATTTCCTACGAAAATGGATTAGATTAGATTTTCTTATTTTATTTTTATTGAGTCGTTGCTAGGGACTAGCAACAATCTAAGTGTGGGGGTGTGATAACTCGTATAATTATATAGTTTTTAGTTATGTTTTATTATTGTTTTGTGTCAAATACGAGTTATTATTGCTTAGTCTAATTGTGTTTATGATATTTTATATTTTTATGTAATTTGGTGTTTTTCATGAGTTTCTTTGAGTGATTTCAGATTACTAGGTTAAATCAAGAATTAAGGGCAAATCCAATTCAGTTCCAGTTCCGAGACCTTTTTCCATATCAGCTATATCTGGAGTTTCACCAAAGCATTAAGGCTGAAATTTTGACAGTGCAAAGTTAAGAGGCATATCTATCTTTTTCATGTTTTACACTTCTTGAAACGGAGTCGTTTTCCCTACCGAAATCAACCATCAAGTTGGCTGATGTGCAATGACGTCTGTTCTGCACCGTTTTGGTATTTTGACCATATCGTCCAATCCACATGAGAAAATGATCTGATTTCAACGGCTATGGATCCGTAACTGATAGGGGTATATTTTTCTAGAAGACCATTTGATCAGATCGAGCCTCCAACATTGACAAAATCGACCATCAAGCTGGCTGATCAGAATTGTCATACAATATGACGAAAATTGTTAGAAAAATGCACCCACCTATTATACCTACCTTTGAAATTTATAAAGCTTGTCTCTTGTCATTTAGCTCTCCAAAATGTGTATAAATAGAGGGCCTTGGATGAGCATTATATTGTAGATTGGTAGGATATTAGCCATTGTAATAAAATTCTCTAAGTTTTCTTCTTATTTCCTTTCTCTAGTTTTCTTTTTTTATTTACTTACATTTCTTTTCATTTTATTCATATCTAGTATGTGTTGCTAATCATATTGTTGAGGTGATGAGGTGAAGCTCTTGGTAAATGCTAAGGTTAGTCTCTTAAACATGAGCTAAAATGAATCATCATTTATAAACACTAGTATAGATAATATGTTCTTTTGGTTTAAAATCATACTTGCAAAGTAGGGATCTTGATTCATTATTGACAATGAAAATGGCACAATAAATGCTTGGTTTCATAACCTTGATTTGTTGTAGACATATACCTTGGCATAAGGAATGCTTGGACTCTTTTTATGAGTTTTGAGGACACCAAATGAACATAATATCATATGCTATGGACGTTGGACAATTTGGACTGAATTGCTAAACCTTCCGATTGGAATCTCCCTTATGTGTGAATTTCAATTGTGTAATAAAACAAGATTAATCTTAGCATAACACCAAGAGTAGATTCTCTAACCTCAACATCTTTTCTTATTGTTTTTTTTATATCTTGTTTAATTTCTTTTATATTTTGTTTATTTTGTTCTCTAATATCTTGTTTATCTTATTTTGTTGTTGATTCCCTAATATCTTGTTTACTTTCTTTGTCTTATATATTTATAAACTTATACTTACTAATACGCTTCCCTGTGGTTCGACCTCGGACACCCGAGAATTTATTACTTGAACATAACCTGCACTTGGGTTTACAACTCTTAATTGAGTCTCCATCAGCTAACATGATACACGTATGAATGTATGGTATGAAAAATAATTGATCGGATGCAACATGCAAAGGGGAAGATATCACGGAGGAAATAAGAATCGTAGGAAATAATCATCAACATTTCATAAATTTGAAGCATAGTCAATTCATTCCCATATCAATGTTCACAATGGTATAAACCATATTTTACAAAATCTAAACAATAGTTAAAACTATCTTTTACAAGCACTTTATTCTTCCTAGCATATAAGCTTTATTCTTCCTAGCATATAAGGCTATAAGAGTCGGCTACTGAAAAAGTGAAATCTTACTACATCATATCAGACCGAATCTTTCTACATCATTGTTGTAGATCTCCCAATCCTAATTACCCTTTTCTAGTCCTCTGTTAATCAGTGTCGTTGGATCCAACCACTTGGCATCTATAACGGATTGTACTTTGTTCTTGAGTGCATTGCAATGCTCAATGCTATGCCCAACAGTTCCACAGTGATAATCACATATTGCATTCGAATTATACCACTTTGGGTATGGTGGTGACAAGGGTTTCAACGGCACATAGGCAACCAGGTTATTTCGGACCAACATTTGGAAAAGCTCTTGATAACTGATTGGAAGGGGATCAAAATGCCTTTGGGTCTTATCCTAGGGTCGTTTCTTAGTCACACAGAGCCTAGGAGTTGGGGCACTTGGTGGTGGCACTAAGGTCCGAACCGGAGTGTTTACATAGGGAGATGGAGGAATAACAAGGCAAGGGTATAGACATGGGGCCTTTGGAGGTTGTACATAGCTCGAGGTTCCTAACCAGATGTTGGATAAGGTGATTGATGAGGGAAATAATATGAACTGGCAGTTGTTGGTGATGGAGTGAGATTCAGGAATCCCGTAGTGGTCATCCCAATGGATGATTGGACCATAGTAGGGTAGGGATATTGGTTTGGACCTAGAACAGTTTGTAGGTATGGTACAGGATCCTAGGTTTCTATCTTTGGTATTAGGCTCTAGGGCTTAATCATTTTCACGATTTTGTCCATAATTTCATCAGGATTGCAACTTTTGTGGCATTGACAAGCGCAGGATCCAGCAAGGATTGTATGTTCTGGACCTAATGGTTTTGGTTGATCCGAAGGCGATGCAGAGCCCTGAGAAAGTTCCCCTTTACTCTTACCCATATCCTCAAACATTTTCAGCAATTTGGCGATTCCCGGATTTCATGTCCAAATTCCTCTTGATTCCATTCCAGAGCACCCAATCGTTCCTCCGATTCTTTCCTCATATCTCGAACCCCTTTCATGCAAATGAAAATGTCATGAGATTAATAATACACTTATGAATGTACATGCTCTATTCCTATGTGCATGAATATACTGATGATTAATGCATGAACATATAAAGAGAAATTATGATGACTATGTATGCTATGGATGCAATCTAATGCCAACATGATGCATTTAAAAAATGAATAAATTGATGCACAGGTATTTACAAATAATGACTATGCATGTCATAAACGTATTCTACAATGAATGACCATGCATTCTATGATGTCAAAATGATATATGCAAAGAATATATGAATTAACACAAAGGTAGGTACAAAGAATGACCATGTATATCACATATGTATTCTAAAATGAATAACCATGCATGTTAGGACTGTAACATGACGTCAAAATGATAAAAATAAATTATCCAATGATTACACGAAATTGGTGGGACCTAAATCTTGATTATTCAAAAATCTCATTATGCAAGATTTGCCTCCAAATTTAATCTCTGATTTTCGGAAATATGTTTCCTTTATGAAAAACCAAACACATTATTTTCAAAAGAATTTTGGGGTAGTGGATCCTACTATGGTACAATATGCAAATGTTCATGTAACACTCCTGGTTTATAGAAACCATCAAATATAATTATTACCACCATCCGTTTATTGCAAAAAAAAAAAATGAGATCAACAATACAACCATAATGTACATGCTCTATTCACATATGCATGAAATGTGCAAAATGCAAAAATGTTTGAAAAAGAATGTTTATATTTTCAATTTCAAAAATTTAGTGAACACTTGCCCTAACAGTATCTGCTTATTTAGGCACACGATGCCTTTGAGGCAAAGTATCACATTTGTTAAGGGCGATGTACGTACATCGTTGCCCGATCTACAACCCTTATTCAGAGTGTAAAAATAGGTAACAAAAGGTTTAGAAATGTGATAACTCGTATAATTATATAGTTCTTAGTTATGTTTTATTATTGTTTTGTGTCAAATACGAGTTATTATTGCTTAGTCTAATTGCGTTTATGATATTTTATATTTTTATGTAATTTGGTCTTTTTCACGAGTTTCTTTGAGTGATTTCAGATTACTAGGTTAAATCAACAATTAAGGGCAAATCCAGTTCAGTTCCAGTTTCGACACCTTTTTCCATATCAGCTATATCTGGAGTTTCACTGAAGCATTAAGGCTGAAATTTTTACAGAAGACAGTTAAGAGGCATATCTATCTTTTTCATGTTTTACACTTCTTGAAACGGAGTCGTTTTTCCTAGCGAAATCAACCATCAAGTTGGCTGATGTGCAATGACGTCTGTTCTGACCTGTTTTGGTATTTTGACCATATCTTCCGATCCACATGAGCAAATGATCTGATTCCAACGGCTATGGATCCGTAACTGATAGGGGTATAGTTTTCTAGAAGACCATTTGATCAGATCGAGCCTCCAACATTGACAAAATCGACCATCAAGCTGGCTGATCAGAATTGTCATACAATATGACGAAAATTGTTAGAAAAATGCACCCACCTATTATACCTACCTTTGAAATTTATAAAGCTTGTCTCTTGTCATTTAGCTCTCCAAAATGTGTATAAATAGAGGGCCTTGGATGATTGTAAGAGTATTATTATACATTGGTAGGATATTAGCCATTGTAATAAAATTCTCTAAGTTTTCTTTTTCTTTCCTTTCTCTAGTTTTCTTTTTCTATATTTACTTATGCTTCTTACATTTCTTTTCATTTTATTCATATCTAGTATGTGTTGCTAATCATATTGTTGAGGTGATGAGGTGAAGCTCTTGGTAAATGCTAAGGTTAGTCTCTTAAACATGAGCTAAAATGAATTATCATTTATAAACACTAGTATAGATAATATTTTCTTTTGGTTTAAAATCATACTTGCAAAGTAGGGATCTTGATTCATTATTGACAATGAAAATGGCACAATAAATGCTTGGTTTCATAACCTTGATTTGTTGTAGACATATACCTTGGCATAAGGAATGCTTGGACTCTTTTTATGAGTTTTGAGGATACCAAATGAACATAATATCATATGCTATGGACGTTGGACAATTTGGACTGAATTGCTAAACCTTCCGATTGGAACCTCCTTTATGTGTGGATTTCAATTGTGTAATAAAACAAGACTAATCTTAGCATAACACCAAGAGTGGATTCTCTAACCTCAACATATTTTCTTATTGTTTTTTATATCTTGTTTAATTTCTTTTATGTTATTTTGTTTATTTTGTTCTCTAATATCTTGTTTATCTTGTTTTGTTGTTGATTCCCTAATATCTTGTTTACTTTCTTTTTCTTATATATTTATAAACTTATACTTACTAATACGCTTCCCTGTGGTTCGACCTCGGACACCCGAGAATTTATTACTTGAACATAACCTGCACTTGGGTTTACAACTCTTAATTGAGTCTCCATCAAGTTTTTGGCGCCGTTGCCGGGGAGGCAATACTAAGTATATAAGTTTATAAGTATATTTATTTTTATTGGCTGGTTATACCGCCTATATTTATTTTTATTGGCTGGTTATACCGCCTAATCTGTATATTAACTTTGTTTTATGCTTGTTTGGCGACGTGATTTTAGATCTCGTCGTTTAGTTAGATTTTATTGTGAAACTTTTTCAGGTAATCTTTCTAATACAACTCCTACCATGGCTGACAATGAAAGAGTTCATGCTGAAGATGAGAACAGACAAGTACGCACCATGCGTGACTACTTGCAACCAACTCGAAGCTCATCACCCTCTTGTTTTATTTTTCCTCTCAATGCAAACAACTTTCGTTTTAAACCAGGTATGATAGCTTTGCTTCCAAATTTCCATGGGTTAGAATCGGAAAGTGCTTACTCGTTTCTAAAAGACTTCGAAGATGTATGTGTCACCTTTAATGACCAACAATGTACAAATGAAATTGTCAAGCTAAAATTATTTCCTTTTTCTTTAAAAGATAAAGCAAAAATTTGGCTTCATAATTTAAAACCAAGGTCAATTGGCACATGGCAAGAATTACAAACTGAGTTTCTAAAGAAATTTTTCCCAGCACATAAAACTACTGCTTTGAAAAGACAGATTCAAAATTTCAATCAAAATCAAAATGAAGCATTTTTTCAGTGCTGGGAGCGTTTTAAAGATTTGTTAAGTTCTTGTCCACATCATGGTTTTGAAAAATGGCGTCTTATTAGTTTCTTTTATGAAAGTTTAACTCCCGAAACTAAACAATTTGTTGAAACAATGTGTAACGGTGAGTTTCTAGAAAAAGAACCTGAAGAAGCCTTTGACTACCTAGACCATTTGGCAGATAACTCTCAAGCCTGGCACACAGATAATTCCTCTGAAAGTTCCAATAGATATAATCTTGTTTCTAACAGAGGTAAATATCATTTTAGTCAAGAAGATGAGATAAAAGCTAAAGTAGCTAATTTGGCTAGAAAGATTGAAGCCATGGAACTTAGAGAAGTAAAAGAAGTCAAAACGGTTAAAAATGAAGAAAGTTGTGGAATTTGTGAAATCATGGGACACCCCACTTCTGAATGTCCAAACATTCCCATTCTTAAAGAAGCGTTGCATGATCAAGTAAATTCCATAAACCCATTTAAAAAGCCTTTTCCTTCTCCTTACTCTGAAATGTATAACCCTGAATGGAGAAATCATCCCAACTTCAGTTGGCGGAATAATAATCATGTTCAGGTACCACAATCTCAAAAGCCGGGCAACACTTTTTCCTATCAACCTTTACGTGTACAAACCTTGGAAGAGACATTACAAGCATTCATGCAAACACAAGCAAATGTGAACAACCAAACTTCACAAGACATCAATGAGATCAAAAACACCTTGTCCACATTGACAGCTTCATTACGCACTCAAGAAAAAGGTAAGTTTCCTGCTCAACCTCAGCCTAACCCTTCTACTCAATGTCTTGTTTCTTGCTCCAATGAAACTCAACAGGAAAATGCCAGTTCTATCACAACTCTTCGAAGTGGAAAGGCAATTGACAAAAACATTCCATCAAAAGACCAAGATCATCCTTCCCCTCCGAAAAGTAATGGTAAGGATGATGGTAAGTCTGAACTTCTTGAAAATTTGGACAAAGAAAAAGGTATACATCCTGCTCCTTTTCCTCAAAGGTTGCAAACAATAAAGAATTTGAATCAAAATGCAGAAATTTATGAACTTTTCAAACAAGTTAAGATTAACATTCCTTTATTGGATGCAATCAAACAAGTTCCATCTTATGCTAAATTTTTGAAGGACATGTGCACAGTTAAAAGGAAACATAATGTACAAAAGAAAGCATTTCTGACGGAAAGTGTGAGCTCAATCATTCAGCACCTTACTCCGCCAAAATTCAAAAATCCTGGATGTCCAACAATCTCATGCATCATTGGAAACACTAGAATAGAACGTGCATTGCTTGATCTTGGTGCTAGTGTTAATCTTTTGCCTTTTTCTGTTTATCAACAGTTAGGTTTAGGTGAACTCAAGGAAACACCTGTTACACTTCAACTAGCTGATCGTTCTGTAAAAATTCCTCGAGGGATAGTTGAAGATGTTTTGGTTCAAATTGAAAATTTTTACTTCCCTGTTGATTTTATTGTTTTGGACACAGATCCTGTTTCAAATCCAAATGTTCAAATTCCTGTTATATTAGGCCGTCCATTTCTTGCAACTTCTAATGCTCTGATAAATTGCAGGAATGGTATTTTGAACATTTCTTTTGGAAATATGACTTTAGAATTAAATGTGTTCAACATTTGCAAGCAACCTGATGATGATTCAGAAGTACATGAAGTGGATTTCATTGAAGAACTTGTTCATGAACATCTCACCACTACCACATTCCATGATCCTTTAGAAGCTTATTTAATTGAATGTGAGTTTGATAATGCTTCAGAAATTTCACACACTGATTCTTTGTTAAATTCTTTTCAGGTTAAGCATTGTTTGAAACAAAAGTTTGAGGAACTCAAAAATGATGCATATGAGAATTCTAAAATTCATAAAGAAAGAACTAAAGCCTTTCATGACAAGTTAATTTCAAGAAAAACATTTGATGTTGGGCAAAAAGTTTTACTTTATAATTCTAGACTTCACATATTTCCTGGTAAGTTGAGATCAAGATGGACTGGCCCATTTGTGGTTAAGCATGTGTATCATTATGGAGCAGTTGACATTGAGAATCCTCAAAATGGTAACGTATTCAAGGTAAATGGACAAAGACTCAAACTCTTTTTGGAAAATCATGTTACTCAAGAAGAGGTTGTTTTTCTTTTTGATCCTTGTTTTGAAAATAACTAGATGTAAATATAATTTTTACTAATCTTCAAAAAAAAAATACATTTTTTTTAACCCCGATTAAATGGCGGATAACGGTACTCCGTGATTATTTAAGTTGGTTCCATCAGCTACCCACAAAACTGATATTGTATATAAATTTCTCTTTCAATTTCTTTTTCATTTTTTTTCAAGATGGATGATATTCTCACAAGATTGCAGAAACGTTTTCCTCCTTTTCCTCGGAATATTTTACTGAAGCTTTACCAAGTTCGATTTGAAAGATTAAGAATGCTTATGCACAAAGGGATTCCTGAAGACATACGTCTGATAATTGAAGCCAAGGTACGTGAAGATGAATATCTTCCTGTTTTGCATTTACCAGGTACAGGTAGAAGCACTTTTGCAAAGAAGCGACGAGCAAAGCTCATGAGTTCAAATTGCCACAAATGTGCACGATGGACGTGTAACGGTAAATGTCGTTCTATTGGGATTTCGTCTTCTAATCGAGATGATAAAATTGAATTCATTAAGGATGGACTGAGTAAGGAGAATTTGGGTAATATCCAACTTTCTCTTGAGACGCATCCTCGTGGAGACGTACAAAGAGAAATTATTGATTTATGGCCGCAATTCCAAAGGGAATGGCAACATCTTGGGAATCTGATGTTAAAAGACCCTGTTTGCCAGCTTGTAAGAAAACTGGATGGGAAGCATATCCTCGACTCATAGAAGGCGTTTAAGCCGTTTCTGGACGTAAAACCAGAGGAAGATGTGAGCCACAATCACAACTACAATAAATGACTTCTCAACTTTTGGTTTGATTTGCAATAACTTCATTTCGGTTTAATTTACGTGTTGTTAGATTTGTGTAATTATTCTCGTTTTTTTTTTTTTTTTTGCATTGGTCTTTTACGGTTGATTTTTCTTCTCTTTTTGATTTTCTTCCTGAAATCACGCAAAAATCTTTTGTTAGGTTAACATTTTCTTCTGACAGGTCAAATACACTTTCGACGACATTATTACTCTTGTCTGATTCATTACTCAGTCCTCTATATATTACACCATGTACTCATTCTCTTTTAGGCACTCAAAAAAAAATGGAAAGTACTTCGTCCCAGCGCATTAAAAAAATTTGTGTCTTTGGAGGTGCTTATCCAGGGAAAAATAACATATTCGCTGATGAAGCCATAAGAGTTGGAGTAATACTTGCCCAACAAAAGATCCAGTTGATTTATGGAGGCGGTAGTACGGGTTTAATGGGACCAGTCGCTACAGCAGCACACGCCGGAGGAAGTCCAGTTCTAGGAATCGTGCCACAACTATTCACAAGTTTTTGTGGACCTACCGTGGGTAAGGAAATACAAGTCTGGAGTATCCCTGAACGGATGACAATCATGTACCATTCTGCCGATGCATTCATTGCTTTACCAGGAGGTCTGGGTACATTGGAAGAAATAGCTTGCGTGGCTTCTTGGTCATCTTTGGTCACAAATAAGAAACCCATTGGTTTGCTTAATATTAATGGTTATTTTAGTAATTTGCTTTCATATTTAGATAATGCTGTGGATAATGGATTCATGTTTTCATAGGCAAGGAGAACCATAATTTCTGCTACAACCATTGAAGATTTACTAAAAAAGCTCCAGGCTTATGAGTATTTATCTGCTACGGTTGTTTCGCAAACGTTCGGAGAAAGAAAAAGAGATATGGACGAGCAAGGAGTGGATTGCACTCTGTCTTTGTGACATTATCTAACATTTTGTTTGTTGTGTCTCAGTTATAATAAGTGGTTAGCAACCTCTGCAGGTAATATCTCCTAAATTCTACCTTTAGTAGGGGGTAAGGGACATATTTTGCTAATTTAAAAAAAAAAAAAAATTGATGTGTTTTAAGCCATTTAGAAGTATTCATTCTGAACAAGGTCTGAGTAAGGGAGACTTGAGACATACCTTGTCAGTTTGATTTTAATCTTTTTATGTTTACTTGTTAATTTTTGTTAAGTATTTTAGGATTATTTAGGTTGCATGAGTTTGTTTTGTTTTGAGTCTTAGTTATTCCTATTCTTATGTTATTAGTTCTTTTCTCTTACACATGATTCTTTCATTTGGGTTAATAGACTTACATTGAAGACAATGTAAGAATTAAGTGTGGGGGGAACGATTTAGGATTTCTTTTATTTTTGTCTACTATTTTTTTTTATGAGTCTTTATTATTATTATTATTTTTTTAATGTGTTCTAGTTCCTTTTTAATACAATGATGAGATATGAATTGCATAAGTCTAAAACAGATTTATTAGTGAGAAGATTTTCATGAGAATTGAGCTTGATGTCAACCTTTTCATGAGCCAATGTTAATATGATATGTTGATTGAGAAAGAAGCATGTTTAGACTTAATCTGACTTGTATAATCATCCTTGTGAGTTTTTGAGCCTATAATGATTGATGCATTATACAAATCAATCTAATTTCTTTCTTGAGTGCTCTTATGATTACATGATTCTCTAGAACTTGCTTTAAACCGTTTGAGACTATATTGATACATGTGACAACATGAATATGATAGAGGCATTAGGATTATAACCAGAGCCAAACAGCCATCCATTATTAATGTTCTAAGAGAACATCCCCACTAGTGAGCCAATTTGAGCCTACATTAAATATGCTATTTTATTGGTAACCAGAACTTACAC
Organism: Fremontodendron californicum; assembly: GCA_030761205.1. NCBI lineage: Eukaryota > Viridiplantae > Streptophyta > Magnoliopsida > Malvales > Malvaceae > Fremontodendron > Fremontodendron californicum. The sequence continues at coordinate 11,777,259 of JAULJL010000022.1, forward strand.
CTAGCCTAAATATACTTATATCCTTACCCTTGTTCTAAAGATGGATTATATATTTTGAGACATATTGCAAAAACAAGGGATACTTTTTGAAAATTTGGGTTAGAACGAAAGATAAGTGTGGGGGAGGAGAGAGGGAAAAGTCAAGAGAAAAAGAAAGGGATCATTGTGAAATACATTCCCATATTAAAAATAAAAAAAAATCTTCTCTTGAACTTCTAGTTAAAGTAAAGAAAAAGATGTTACAAAGTTGGTTAGAATGAAGCAAAGGCTCAACATGAATATTTAGCCTATGTTATTATGTGCTTTATAAGAGTTTTGAGAAGTTTTATTTGTATGATCTTATTATGTCTCTAAACTCTATGAACTCTTTGGAACCTTTGTGATATCTTTATCCTTTTGTTCTTTAACTACATTATAACCCTTTGGCCCCATTACAACCTTGAAAAAAGACCTCTTGATTTATGAAGTTGTATGATCTAAATAGTGGAGAATAGGTGGACAAGCAAGCATATGGTAGAACTGTTTTCATGAGATTGATTGAGTGTAAACACTTTACCACTACTTTAAAGAGTGAAAATCATGAGAGTATAGTGAGAAGTTGAGATTAAGTTGAATATGCACTATTTTGATTGAAATATGTTATGTTAATATTGGCTTAACTCATTTATTTACATTCAAGCATAAATTTTTGTGAAATTCTTTGAGCTATTGATTAGTTTATAAGACTTGTTCAAAGATTGTCTCTAATTTATATTGAAAGGATTAGGAGTAAATATTTTTAGTGTATGTAGTTTACTTATATTTTAGTTTTTCAATGTTTGTGGGTATCGTTCTAGCAAACCCTCACGAGACTAAACTCGTCCACTAGGGACACCTAGGGGTTTAAAGGCTTGTGTCACATGCTAAGTGCCACCGTGATTTCCAACGAAAATGGATTAGATTAGATTTTCTTATTTTATTTTTATTGAGTCGTTGCTAGGATCTAGCAACAATCTAAGTGTGGGGGTGTGATAACTCGTATAATTATATAGTTCTTAGTTATGTTTTATTATTGTTTTGTGTCAAATACGAGTTATTATTGCTTAGTCTAATTGCGTTTATGATATTTTATATTTTTATGTAATTTGGTGTTTTTCACGAGTTTCTTTGAGTGATTTCAGGTTACTAGGTTAAATCAACAATTAAGGGCAAATCCAGTTCAGTTCTAGTTCCGACACCTTTTGCCATATCAGCTATATCTGGAGTTTCACTGAAGCATTAAGGCTGAAATTTTTACAGCCCACAGTTAAGAGGCATATCTATCTTTTTCATGTTTTACACTTCTTGAAACGGAGTCGTTTTCCCTAGCGAAATCAACCATCAAGTTGGCTGATGTGCAATGACGTCTGTGCTGACCTGTTTTGGTATTTTGACCATATCTTCCGATCCACATGAGCAAATGATCTGATTCCAACGGCTATGGATCCGTAACTAATAGGGGTATAGTTTTCTAGAAGACCATTTGATCAGATCGAGTCTCCAACATTGACAAAATCGACCATCAAGATGGCTGATCAGAATTGTCATTCAATATGACGAAAATTGTTAGAAAAATGCACCCACCTATTATACCTACCTTTGAAATTTATAAAGCTTGTCTCTTGTCATTTAGCTCTCCAAAATGTGTATAAATAGAGGGCCTTGGATGATTGTAAGAGTATTATTATACATTGGTAGGATATTAGCCATTGTAATAAAATTCTCTAAGTTTTCTTTTTCTTTCCTTTCTCTAGTTTTCTTTTTCTATATTTACTTATGCTTCTTACATTTCTTTTCATTTTATTCATATCTAGTATGTGTTGCTAATCATATTGTTGAGGTGATGAGGTGAAGCTCTTGGTAAATGCTAAGGTTAGTCTCTTAAACATGAGCTAAAATGAATTATCATTTATAAACACTAGTATAGATAATATTTTCTTTTGGTTTAAAATCATACTTGCAAAGTAGGGATCTTGATTCATTATTGACAATGAAAATGGCACAATAAATGCTTGGTTTCATAACCTTGATTTGTTGTAGACATATACCTTGGCATAAGGAATGCTTTGACTCTTTTTATGAGTTTTGAGGATACCAAATGAACATAATATCATATGCTATGGACGTTGGACAATTTGGACTGAATTGCTAAACCTTCCGATTGGAACCTCCTTTATGTGTGGATTTCAATTGTGTAATAAAACAAGATTAATCTTAGCATAACACCAAGAGTGGATTCTCTAACCTCAACATCTTTTCTTATTGTTTTTTATATCTTGTTTAATTTCTTTTATGTTATTTTGTTTATTTTGTTCTCTAATATCTTGTTTATCTTGTTTTGTTGTTGATTCCCTAATATCTTGTTTACTTTCTATTTCTTATATATTTATAAACTTATACTTACTAATACGCTTCCCTGTGGTTCGACCTCGGACACCCGAGAATTTATTACTTGAACATAACCTGCACTTGGATTTACAACTCTTAATTGAGTCTCCATCAAAATGTCCCTCCATGTGTTCCTATCTTAGGTGTATTTAACGAAAATCCGGCATGGCTTCGCCTAGGTTCACTATATGAGGGTGAATCGGTTCTAAAGGCCCCGAATCGCTCCTCACTGTCGCCGGTGAAGGCTAATAAGGCACCCCGATAAAAGCGGGTTCAATTCGTTAGAGTCTATCTCCCTAGTCCATGCGGATTGTTAATCACGAAGGCTTAGGTAATTTAGTACTTCGGAAGTGTTTCACTAGCTCATGCGGATTGTTAATCACGAAGGCTTAGTTACTTTGCTCCCACCTAAAAGGACAAAACTCGGGTATAGAGATCATGACATGCAAATGCACGTGTAGTGTGTGAGGAGGAACAACAAACCTTTCACCACCTATTCTACACCCCTTATTCTAAATGCCCCAACTATTTATTAAAAAAAACATTCAAGAATAGTGTAATGCATTAACCAACAAGCAATTATAATATATAACCTTAAATAACTAGAGAACAATAATAAAATGTATGCACATGAGTATGTACATATTTAAAAATATTTTATTATTTTCAAAATTATCCTTATTAAAAATGTGGGAATTAAAATTAAATACCAATTAATCCAACAAAACCGAGACTTTGATAACACACGACTAATTCTAGGCCTGACTCTCTAATAGTCCCTAGTGGAGTCGCCAAGCTGTCGCAACCTAAAAAATAACAAGCCTTATCGCAAGACTTTAATATTCGTTGAACGTGACATTAAAAAAACCCGAGGAAAAGTCGACTTAATTCCTCTTGAAAAATGAAGGTTTTGAAAATGACCTTGAAAAAGATATGGAGTGGCCACCAATCGTTTTTAGCTAGGTGTGATCGGCTACCTATTAAAACCGGTTTTATAAAATATTTAAAAAAAAAATTTAATACATTTTTAAAACCAATTTCAAGTCTGCGTTTTAAACCAGAGAAATCAAAGAAGCGGGTTCGGGACTTGGTTACGTGTGGGGAAGGATTAGCACCCCCACAACGCCCGTATAAAACGGTACCTTATGAATCATGTGTTATCTTAAGTCTCAGTAAAAAGTCGGTTTTAAATTAGTATTTCAAGTTAATTCCCAATTTAAAGAAAAATAATTCTATTTTTAATTGAAAATGATCCGGAATTTATAAATTCAAAATTTTCCTATATTCCCCAACAAATGTGGCAAAATATAGAAATTTTTATTAGTTTGAAAAACTTTTCGAATCATTCTTATTTTAAAGAAGATATTACATTATTAATGATAATTGATGATATCCTCCCCAGCAAACTCGACAGAGAACTCATGAATTATTTTAACTCAGGAATATCTTTATTTTATTGAAAATCATTACCTTTTTCAAAACATTTAAAAAAATATAACTATGAATATGTATGACATAAATAAAATGACATAGCAAAGTCTAAATAATTTAATGCAACCTAAATGGTATGATATAATTTAAATGTCTTAGCATATTCTAAATGAAATGAAATGACCTAGGTAACATGATATATTCTATATGAAATGTAATATCCTAAGTCATATGATATATTCTAAATGAAATAAAATATCCTAAGTGACATAATATATTCTAAATGAAATAAAATGACCTAGGTAACATAATATATTCTACATGAAATGAAATGACCTAGGTAACATAATATATTCTATATGAAATGAAATAATTTAAATGACATGGCAAATATAAATGATATGGCATATAATCTAAATGACATGAAACATAAAATAATGCTATCATATAATATGCATGGAAATAAAAATAAAAATAATAATGCATGAACATAGTAAAATGCTAGATAATATGACAAAAATAAGTAAATAAAAAGCATAGGATATCATGAAATATTCAAAATCATATAACAAATAATATAATATCAAAAATTTAAATCCAAGATAATAACACCATCATGAAAATTAAACATAGCAAAAATTACATATTATATAATATGCATGAATATGAAAAATGCAATGCATGAAAATGTATTTTTTCCTTTAATTAAGGAAATCCGTATATCTAAAAAGATATCCAGCTACCTTAGGAAAATATATCAAATTAAATATTCCAAAACCAAAATACTTTGTGATTGTTTGAAAACAATTTTGAAAAGCTTAGATAAAAAATAAAAACCTAACTAAACCCCTTTTTAAATGCTCCAATTTCCTAAGTTTAAAATCCCGGACTTGACCACCCTTAACCCGAGACTTAAAAAATCATTTTTAGAGTTTAAAAAGGCTTAGAAACTACCCTAAGTCAGTAGCTAAACTTCCTAATCAGCCCTCTCTAAGTAACTTAACCAAAACAGAAAAATGATCTTCCTTCAAATTCAATTATGCCTCCACTATCCAGTTTTAAATCACGATTTTTTACCCTATTTTTAAAAATTCAAAAAAATCTAAAAAACATAATGGAGACCCAGGATACGTAAAACTACACGGGAAAAATTAGCTTAATTTTTTGATTAAAGATGACTGCTAGAAAAATCTATAAAGTACGAGTACTGGGTAAAAAAACTGTTTTGCCAAAACACATTTTTTGGCCTTTGATAAAATCATTTAAAAATCAAAGTAAAAATGTTAGAGACTCTCCTAAGGGCTCACAAATAGTAGCTAACACTTTTGAAAAATTTAGGCAAAAATTAGCTAAGTAAAAAAAATACAAAGTTAGAATAATCAATTTGACAACTCTTTAATTTTCCACAAGTATGCTCAAGTGAGCATGACTTTGAGCCATTGATTGGCCTAAGTCATAAATTATGTGGAAAGGACATGAAATGCATGAAAAATATAGAAAATATGATGCATGAAATGCATGATTTAAAACCTAAATGACATGAAAAATGCATGGCATCAATAAAATGACCTAGACCTAAATGAACTTGCATGGCATTTAATGCAACCTAGGTCTAAAATGCATGAATATGCATGGCAAAGAAAACCAATACTAAACCTAAAAAATACATGGCAATAACACAAACATATGGCATGCTTAAACAAAACACACAACCAAATATCATGAAAATGCAAACCTATCAACTAACATAACAAAAATGCACACACAAAGCATACAACATGAGGGTGGCTGAATGGTCTCATGCTTAAAATAAGCATGGCATTTTCTCAAACACATGATATACTAACATGCATAGCTAAAGAATAATGCTCAAATCATGCAAATATAAAGTAAAGGCATGAAAACCAATAGGCATTTTCACAGACACATGGATTACAAAATATAAAACATAAACAAACTTAAACATTTTGAAAACAGAATATAAAAAATGCAAGACAAGTAAAATAAACATGATAACAAGACAATAGACTCAAAAAATAGAAACAAGCATGCAACCAAATTAAAACAAGCTTCATATCTATGTATTAGAAGAAGATTTAAAGCATCAAAACTTGTTAAACATCAAGAATAACATGAAATAAAGAATACAAACAGCAACTACCCAAAAATCAGACCAGTCAGCCACCCCTATAACAAAAGAAAAAAAAAATTCAAAGCTTTTTTCCAAGAAAGCATGAAGAAGAACTTGAAGAAGAATATTAAAAACACTTATTTTAAAAGAAAAATAAAAAGAAACTCACCAAAATAGTAATCAAAACAGCAAATCAAGAATGAAAAATCAAAGAAAGTGCAAGAGTATGGTGCTTAAAGCAACCTCTAGAAGCTATCTTTTAAGCTTTTTCTCTTCTAACTTTCTTTTATTTTCTAAACTTTTCTTTTTGCCTTTCAACAATGGAGAAAAAAATCAGCCAAAACCAAGAGAGAATATAGAGTGAATAGCTCAAAATGAAAGAGAGAGTGACTCTCCCTTGTAGTGGCCGAATGGCCCCCCTAGCCTAGGATGTTGTCATTTTTCTTTCAACCAATTTCCATCCAAAGGCTATTGATCCAAGATGTTTAAAACATGAAATTATCACCCTTAGATTAGGCCATCAGCTATCCACAATTAAAGCTGTTCAAGAATCTTAAGCCATTATGTTGATACTCTCCCTCTTCATGCATTGGTCCATGTGGCTTATTTGCAAAAGCTTGATCAAAAAATAATTAACTTACTTTTCATTGTTGGCCTTTTGATTAAAAAATCAGAAAATGCCTACCCACCTTGGGCCATGGCCGGCCAACCCCCTTTCTTCCAGCCCATGCTTCATTTTTTTAAAAGGCAAGAAAAGTTCTTTTCGATTTATTGGGTAAATGACCTTTTTGCCCCTCGAACATAAATAAATGGAAAACGGGCTCCAAATTCAAATTTTATTTTTTCAATACTTTCAAAATAATAAAAAATTGAATTCTGGAAGTTTTCAAAATTTTTCGAGTCCATTTTCTATTTATTTGGATTTTTTCTTCCAAAATTGCCCTTTTGTGCTCCCAAACTTTACCATTTTTAAAAGAGCTCCAAATCCATATTTTTCTTCACCAATCTCTTCCAAATAATTTAAAAGTGTGATCTGGAAGTTTTCATAATTTTTGGAACTCATTTGGTATTTTTTCGGGATTTATCTGCTTGAATTATTGCATAGGGGCACGGGATTTGGCCATTTTGCAAATGAACTCCGAATCCGGATTTTCTATTTCCAATATCTTCCAAATAATTTAAAAATGAGATTTGTAAATTTTCAGAATTTTTGGAGTTCATTTGCTATTTTTCCGGGATTTATCTTCTTGAATTTCTGCATAAGGGACCCGGGATTTGGTCATTTTGTAAACGAACTCCGAAACAAGATTTTCTTTCGCAAATGTCTTCAAAATGATTTAAGAATGAGATCTGCAATTTTTCAGAATTTTTGGAGTTCATTTGCTATTTTTCCCAAATTTTCCAATTTTGCCTTTTTATCTTCGAAACCCGATTTTGCTCAAAACAAGTCCGATTTTCAGATTTTCTTCAAACTGAGCCTTGGGCTATCCTTTTTTAATTACTCCTCATCCATTAGGGGCTTTAGTCCTACCGAATCGGGCCATTTCTGTAATTCTTTCCAATTTCACTTAAATCCACCAAAAACCCTAATTCTTGGTTTTCTTCCGGATTGACTTTTCTTTCAGTTTTTCTTTCAAGTGGCTTCTCCATTACCCGTAGTCAGTGCTTATCTTTCATTTGGAACCTTCAATTTTGATCAATTTGATCGTTTAAGCACTTTTCCCCAAATTTTCCAAACTAGGGTTTCCTTTCTACTGAATCTCCATAACCCAACTTCCAAACTCCATATCTTTCAATGTAGACCTCGGATTATCAAAATTCTTTCACCATTTTTCATCTGAACTTCAAATCTTGATTTTGAAAGTGGGTTGACTTTTTCAATAGTTGACTTTTTAGGATTGACTTTTGGGGGTTGACTTTTTCAAGTTTGACTTTTTATGCTCGCCTTCTTAGACTAAGTCTCAGAGTATCACCTGCATGATAAAAAAATCTTTTTACATTCTGAAACATCAATTTAGGAAAAAAGCATACTTGTTTTAGTGGTCCGGACAAAATTAGGTGTCTACACATAATATTTCTTTATTAGCTTATTATATTATAATAAAATTTATTAATTTATTACTTTATTACATAATAATAAGATTTATTAATTTATTACTTTATTATATAATAATAAGATTTATTTATTATATCAAGTAAAAAAGTTAATTATATTACAATAAAAAAGTAAAAATAGTTAAGTGACATGATTTTTGTTTCCAATCATTATAATTTCAAGGATAAGAAAAAATGGCTATGATTAGAAGGATGCTGCTGTTGGAATCAGCAGAACCTAAAAAGGTTCAATGAGTAACCGAAGGTGCGGTACTAAATCTGTGAATTGGGTGGGTAGGATTGGTTTTGGATTAGATTAAGTCGAGTTTTGAAAAATTTTAAATTATTTTTGAATTCGGGTCATTTCAAGTTCGAGCCACTTCGGGTTTAGGTAATTTCAGGTCATTCTAGATTCGAATCAGTTCGAGTTTGGATCATTTGAATTTGACACTCGAGTTGTTCGGATTCGAATCATTTAGATCCATTTTTTTTAATTTTAGAATTAAATCAGATCAAATTTAAACAAATTATTTGATTGAATCAGATTTAAATAAAATTTTATAAAAACATATAAAATAAATAATAAATAATATTTAAAAATTTAAAATTCGAGTTAAAATTGACAGGTTTATGTGACACAATGCAAAGGTCTCACCGCGCTGCACAAGTGTTTGCCAAACATTTTTTTCGAAACGATTAGACTCATAAAGTGGTTCAATTGTACCCAAACAGTGTTGTGTCCAAAACCAAAAGAAACCTAATAATATAACAAAAAACATCTAAATGAAGAAAACAGAGGAGGAAAAAATGTGTGTTGCATACCCGCATTCCTACCCTATATAGTTGGCTCCAAATGGCAAAGAGCAAAAGCCACACATCCTTCTTTTGTCAACTTCAGTTTCATTTTCGGTTTCTAGCAAGTAAACAACCTTGTTCCCAAAGAACTTCAACTTTGTTTCTAGTGAAATGGGCAGCTTTGGATCCCACTATCAAGAAGAAAATAATTCTTCCAACACTGTTAACCTTCTAAATCCTGAGGAATTTAGGAGGCAAGGTCACATGATCATAGATTTCCTAGCTGATTATTACCAAAACATCGAAAAATACCCGGTTCTAAGCCAAGCTGAACCAGGCTACCTTGTAAAACTTTTACCGAAGTCCCCTCCTAATATTCAGGAACCTATTGAAACAATCCTCCATGATATCTAGAAACATATCATTCTCGGCATAACTCACTGACAAAGCCCAAACTACTTTGCGTACTTCCCTTCAAGTGGCAGCATTGCTGGCTTTCTTGGAGAAGTGCTTAGCACCGGCTTCAATGTGGTAGGCTTCAATTGGATATCATCACCAGCCGCGACTTAGCTTGAACTCATAGCCATGGATTGGCTTGGACAGATGCTTGAGCTTCCTCAAAGTTTCCTTTTCTCTGGAACTGGTGGCGGTGTTATATTAGGGACTACCTGCGAGGCCATTTTGTGCACGCTAATAGCCGCAAGAGATCAAATGTTAACCAAAGTGCGGAGAGAGAATATAGGAAAATTAGTCGTCTATGGGTCAGACCAAACACATAGCGCACTATCAAAGGCAGCTAAAGTCGCTGGTATAGAGTTTAAGAATTTTAGGGCCATTAAGACAACAAAATCGGCATCATTTCAACTATCCCCAGAATCATTGAGAACAGCAATTAGATTGGATGCAGAAGCTAGACTTATCCCATTTTTTCTTTGTGCCACTGTTGGAACAACATCAACGACAGGCGTTGATCCAATACGATTGTTAAGTGAAGTGGCCAAAGAATATGGAATGTGGATCCATGTTGATGCTGAGTGCCTGTATATGCCCTGAGTATCGACATTTTTTTGATGGCATAGAGAGTGTGAACTCTTTTAGTCTTAATGCCCACAAATGGTTCTTCACTACTTTGGATTGTTGTTGTCTTTGGGTTAAGGATCCTGGTTCTCTAACAAAGTCACTTTTCAACAAGTGCTGAATTCTTGAAAAATAAAGTGAGTGATTCAAAGCAAGTTGTGGATTACAAAGACTGGAAAATAACCCTTAGTATAAGGTTTCGCGCAATGAAATTATGGATTGTTCTAAGAAGTTACGGTGTGGCCAATCTTAGGAACTTCATAAGGAGTCATGTCAAAATGGCCAAACTTTTCCAATAACTTGTTGAAAGCGATAATAGGTTTGAAGTTGTGGTGCCTAGGAATTTTGCTATGGTATGCTTCAGGGTTTTGCCAACAGCACTAGAAAAGAAGTAGAATGGATGCAACAAAAGCAGTTATAAAGCAAAGCTTGTTGACGAGGAATATGCAAATGACTTCAACCAGAATTTGTTAGAGTCGGTAAACGCGTCAGGGAAAGTTTTTATGACTCATACTAAAGTTGAGGGAATTTATGTGATACGGTTTGCAGTGGGTGCGACTCTGATAGAGGATAAACATGTGATCAAGGCTTGGAAGGTGGTGCAAGAGACGGTTGATGCCATCTTGACCATTATATAATTAATCATATCATCCATCTTGGCATCTCAAGTACAATATATCAAATTTGATTTTATATATGTATCTTCAAGGCATCATGTAGCGGCAGCAAATTGCCTATGATATTATTGTTGGTGTATGTCCTAATACCAATCGGATTATTGGTTATGTAATGCATATTATCTTAAGCATTACAATTATTATTTAAGGTATTCTTTATCTACAAGTTAATATACATATTTGATATTACTTATTTTTAAATAGTCTTTGGATAAAATAAAGCTTTAAAAGAGCATTACAAGGTTGTTGTAATTATGAGATACTTATTGATAAAAGTTGTATTCCTTATGTAGACACCTAATTTTGTCCGGACCACTAAACAGGTATGTTTTCCTCCCATATTGATGTTTCCGAGTATAAAAAGACTGTTTTCATCCTGCAGGTGATACTCCGAGACTTAGTTTAAGAGGGCGAGCACAAAAAGTCAAACATAAAAAAAAGTCAACCCCGAAAAAGTCAAACCCAAAAAAGTCAACCCTAGAAAGTCAACTACTGAAAAAGTCAACCCACTTTCAAAATCAAGATTTTAAGTTCAATTGAAAAATGGAGAAAGAATTTTGATAATCCGAGGTCTACATTGAAAGATATGGACTTCGGAAGTTGGGATTTGGAGATTCAGTAGAAAAGAAACCCTAATCCGAGAAATTTAGGGAAAAGTGCTTAAACGATCAAACTGGTCGAAATTGAAGGTTCCAAATGAAAGATAAGAACTGACTACGGGTAATGGAGAAGTCACTTGCAAGAAAAACCGAAAGAAAGGTCAATCCGGGAGAAAACCGAGAATTAGGGTTTTTAGTGGATTTCGGTGAAATCGGGAAGAATCACAGAAATGGCCAAACTTGGTAAGACCAAAGCCCCCAATGGATGAGGAATGATTAAAAAGGATGGCCCAAGGCTCAGATTGAAGAAAATCTGAAAATCGGACTTGTTTTGAGCAAAACCGGGTTTCGGAGGTTAAAGGGGCAAAATTGGAAAAATTTGGGAAAAATAGCAAATGGACTCCGAAAATTCTGAAAAAATTTTCAATCTCATTTTAAATTGTTTGGAAGAGATTGGCGAAAGAAAATCTTGATTCCGAGTTCGGTTGCAAAATGGCCAAATCTCGGGCTTCTTATGCAATAATTCAAAAAGATAAATCCCGGAAAAATAGCAAATGGGCTCCAAATCTTTTGAAATTTTGCAGATCTCATTTTTAAATTATTTGGAAGATATTGGCGAAAGAAAATCTTGATTCCGAGTTCGTTTGCAAAATGGCTAAATCCCGAGCCTCCTATGCAGTAATTCAAGCCGATAAATCCCGAAAAAATACCAAATGAGCTCCAAAAATTATGAAAACTTCCAGATCACACTTTTTAATTATTTTGAAGAGATTGGTGAAGAAAAATCTTTATTTGGAGCTCGTTTAGAAAATGGTAAAAAGTAGGGGCATAAAAGGACATTTTGGGAAGAAAAAATCCAAATAAATAGCAAACGGACTCGGATAATTTTGAAAACTTCCAAAACTCAATATTTTATTATTTTAGAAGTATTAAAAAAAGAAAAATTGAATTTGGAGCCCGTTTGATATTTATTTTGCATCCGGGGGCAAAATGGTCGTTTCACCCAAGCAACCGAAAAGGGCTTCTTTGGGCCTTTCAAAAATCAGAGCTGGGCTGGAAAAGAGAAGTGCTGGCCTGCCCAAGCCCAAAGGAAGGAGGAAGCTTAGGATTTTTTCAATCAAGTGATTAAAAATCAAGAGTTAAGTTAGAGATTTTCATTTTTGAGCCTAAGTCCCAATCCCACATCCCTTTGTAATGTCAAGCCAAGGAGGTGCTCACCTTATAAATAAGGAGTCTTGGCCTTTGGTTGAGATCACCCACTACCCCTTGTGAGATAGTCTATACACTTGTATTAGGATTATCCGGGTGGTGAGTCATAGTGTTTTTGTTGAGAGGGTTTGTAGCTTAATCCGTTCAAAAGCTACTTGTGAGAGGGTTTGTAGCTTAATCCGTTCAAAAGCTACTCTGAGGGTTTATAGCTTAATCCGTTCAAAAGCTACTTGTGAGAGGGTTTGTAGCTTAATCCGTTCAAAAGCTACTCTGAGGGTTTATAGCTTAATCCGTTCAAAAGCTACTTGGTGAGTTTTCATTTTAAAATAATGTTTCTTGTTCTTCCTTCATTTCCTTTCTTAAGTATATTTTTCTTACATTTTGTTTTTACAATAAACTCACCATGGCCAAATGGCCTACATTATTTATTTTAAGTTGTTATTTTTGATTCATTTTACCATATTGTTTATGCTATTTTCTTTATTTTTGATGTTTTAAATATTATGTTATTTCATGTTCTTAAGTTATATTTAATTTGGTTGCTTTGTTTGTTGCCATTTATGTCTTAGATATCATGTTTTTACATTTTTAATTTTCTGTTTTCATGTTGTTTAAATTTGAGCATGTTTTAGAGTTAGCATATTAAGTGTTTGTGAAAATGCTTGTGTGATTCTTTGCATGATTCTTGTTTTATATCTTAGTAAGCATGTTTTAGATTTGGTATATTAGGTGTTTGTGAAAATGCTTGTGTGATTTTTGTGTTATGACTTAGTTTTTCATGCTAGCATACCAAGTGTTTGTGAAAATGCCATGCTTGTTGAAGCTTGGGGCCATTTGGCTACTCCATGTGTTTTGCATTGTGTGTTGTATTTTTGTCATGCTAGTTGTTAGGTTTTTGCATTTGCATGATATTTGGTTGGATTTTTGAATTAAGCATGCCTTGTGTTTGTGAAAATGCCATGTATGTCTTAGGTCTAGGTTACATTAAATGTCATGCAAGTTCATGTTAGGTCTAGGCCATATTATTTGTGTCATGCATTTTTCTTACATTTAGGTTTAGATCCATGCATTTCATGCATTATGTTTGCTGCATTGTTTCATGCATTTCATGTTCATGTCACTTGAATAATGACTTGAGCCAATTAATGGTTCAAAGTCATGCTCTCTTGAGCACACTTGTGGAAAATTAAGTTTGTCAAATTGATTATTCTACCTTTGTGATTTTTTTTACTTAGCCAACTTTTATCTAACTTTCAAAAAGTCCTAGCTACTGCTTTCAATTCATTTTATGAGTTTCAAATATTTTTATTTTTATTTTTAAATGATTTTATCAAAGACAAAAAAAATGTGTTGGCAAAGCAGTTTTTTTTTTCACCCAAAACTCGTACATCTCTGATTTTTCTGGAAATTCATCTTTGATCAAAAACTTAAGCCAATTTTTTCTCGTGTAGTTTTACATGTCCTGAGTCTCCAATAATTTTTTCAGAATTTTTGGAATTTTTAAAAATAGGGTAAAAAATCATGGATTAAAACTGGACAGTGGAGTCAGAATTGAATTTAAAGAAAAACAAAGCAGTTTTTTTCTCCTCCAAAAACTCGTACATCTCTGGTTTTTCTGGGAATTCATCTTTGATAAAAAAATTAAGCCGATTTTTTTCTCGTGTATTTTTACATGTCCTGAGTCTCCAGTATTTTGTTTAGAATTTTTGGAATTTTTAAAAATAGGATAAAAAATCATGGATTAAAACTGGACAGTCAGGATTGAATTTTAAAAAAAAAAAACCATTTTTCTGTTTTGGTTAATTTACTTAGAGTGGGCTGATTAGGAGGGTTAGCTACTGACTTAGGGTGATTTCTAAGCCTTTTTAAACTCTAAAAATGTTTTTTTTCAAGTCCCGGGTTAAGGGTAGTCAAGTCCGGATTTTTTAAACTTAGGAAATTGGAGCCATTTTAAAAAATTTTAGCCCAGTTTTTATTTTTAATTCAAGCTTCTCAAAATTGTTTTCAAACAATCACAAAGTATTTTGGTTTTAGGATATTTAATTTGACATATTTTCCTAAGGTAGCCGGATATCTTTTTAGATATACGGATTTCCTTAATTAAAGGAAAAAAATACATTTCATGCATTGCATTTTTATATTCATGCATTTTATATGTGATTCTTGCCATAATAATTTCTATGATATTGTTGTTATTTTGATTTATATTTTTTGATGTTACATAGTTTATTATATGGTTTTGAATATTTCATGATATCCTATGCTTTTATTTAGTTATTTTTATTTGGTATATACTATGTCATGCATATACATATTCATTTATTTTAAATGTTTTCAAAAAGATAATGGTTTTCAATAAAAATAAAGATATTCCCGAGTTAAAATAATTCATGAGTTCTCTACCGGGTTTGCTGGAGGGAATTTCATCAATTATCATTAATAAAGGAATATCTTTCTTTCAAAAAAGAGAATGATTCGGAAAGTTTTTTAAAACTAATAAAAATTTCTATATTTTGCCACGTTTGTTGGGGAATATAGGAAAATTTTGAATTTATAAATTCCGGATCATTTTCAATAAAAAAATAAAATTATTTTTCTTTAAATTGGGAATTAATTTGAAATACTAAATTTAAAACCAACTTTTACCAAGACTTGAGATAACACACGATTAATAAGGTACCGATTTATACGGGCGTTGTGGGGGTGCTAATCCTTCCCCGCACGTAACCGACTCCCGAACCCGCTTCTTTGATTTCTCTGGTTTAAACGCAGACTTGAAATTGGTTTTAAAATGTTTTAATTAATTTTTAAAATATTTTATAAAACTGGTTTTAATAGGTGGCCGATCACACCTAGCTAAAAAAGATTGGTGGCGACTCCATGTCTTTTTCAAGGTCATTTTCAAAACCTTCATTTCTTCTAGAGGAATTAAGTCGACTTTTCCTCGGTTTTTTAATGTCACGCTTAATGAATAATAAAGTCTTGCGATGAGACTCGTCGTTATTTTTTTTAGGTTGCGACAGCTTGGCGACTCCACTGGGGACTATTAGAGAGTCAGGCCTAGAATTAGTCGTGTGTTATCAAAGTCTCGGTTTTGGTTGGTTTAATTGGTATTTAATTTTAATTCCCATATTTTTTTAATAAGGAGAATTTTGAAAATAATAAAATGTTTTTAAATCTGTTCATTCTCATGTGCATGCATTTTATTGTTGTTCTCTAGTTATTTAAGGTTGTGTATTATAATTGCTTGTTGGTTAATGCGTTACACTATTCTTGAATGTTTTAATTGCTAGGGCATTTAGAATAAGGTTTGTAGAATAGGTAGTGAAAGGTTTGTTATTCCTCCACACACACTACACATGCATTTGCATAACATGAATCCTCTACCCGGGTTCCGTCCTTTTAAGTGGAAGTAAAGTAACTAAGCCTTCGTGATTGATCCTCCGTATGGGCTAGTGAAACACTTTCGGAGTATAAAGTACCTAATGCCTTCGTGATGATCCTCCGCATGGGCATAGGAAAATATACTCTAACGAATTGAACCCGCTTTTATCGGGGTGCCTTACTAGCCTTCACCGGCGACAGTGAGGAACAATTCGGGGCCTTAGAACCGATTCAACCTCATATAGTGAACCTAGGCAAAGCCATGCCGAATTTTCGTTAGACATATCGAAAATAGGAACACATGGAGGGACATTTCTAAACTTTTTGTTACCTATTTTACACTCAGAATAAGTGTGGTAGATCGGGCAACGATGTACGTACATCGCCCGTAATAAATGTGATACTCCGCCTCGATGGCATCGTGATGCCTAAATAAGCAGATATTGCTGGGGCAGATGTTCATTAGCTGTTTTTTAAAAAAAAAAAAAAAAAAAAAAAATCTTTTTTCAAGCATTTTTGCATGTTGCACATTTCATGCATGTGTGAATGGGGCATATACATTTTTGGTTGTATTATTGATCTCATTCTTTGCAATAAACAGTTGGTAATTTAATTTGATGATTTCATAAAACCGGTAGTGTCACATGAACATTTGCATATTGTACCATAGTAAGATCCACCCTGAAATTCTTTTGAAAATGATGTGATTGGTTTATCAAAAAAAAAAAAAAATTTGGAGGCAAATCTTGCATAATGAGATTTTTGAATAACCAAGATTTAGGTCCCACCAATTTCGTGTAATCATTGATTTCTTTGTATATACCTTTGTGTTAATTCATTTATTTTTGCATGTATCATTTTGACATCATGTTATAGTCATAGCATGCATGGTCATTCATTGTAAGATACGTTTATGACATGCATGGTCATTATTTGTATATACTTATGTATCAATTTATTCTTTCTTTACATGCATCATGTTGGCATCAAGTTGCATTCATGCATTCATAGTCAGCATGATTTTTTCTGTATATATCCATATATCAATTTATTCTTTCTTTACATGCATCATGTTGGCATCCAGTTGCATTCATGCATTCATAGTCAGCATGATTTTTCTGTATATATCCATTATCAATTTATTCTTTCTCTATATGCATCATGGTAGCATCAAGTTGCATTCATGCATTCATAGTCAGCATGATTTTTCTGTATCTATTCATATATCAATTTATTCTTTCTTTACATGCATCATGTTAGCATCAGGGTGCATTCATGGCATACATAGTCATCATGATATGCTCATGCATTAATTTGTCATATTGGCATCAGGTTGCGTTCATGACATACACGGTCAGCATGATTTTCTTTGTATATACTCTGTGTCAATCATTTATTCTTCACATGCATCATAATTGACATTGTGTGGCATTCATAGTGTATATGATCATTCATTGAGAAATGAATTTGGAACATACATGGTCATTCATTGTATATATCCATGCATTGATTTTTCTTATTCTTTAAATGCATCATGTTGGCATCGTGTTGCATTTATAACATACATGGTCAACATGTTTCCACTGTATATGACCACACATAACTTTGTTTATCCTTCATATGCATCAAATTGCACTCATGACATTCATAGCTCATTCATCATGAAACACATTAATAAGATGAAATAGAAATTGGCTTAGCTTTGAAGAGTTTTCTTCGTCAGCTAAAAGCTATGACCCCAACAGCAAGTGCGAGTATCATATTGGGGCAATTGGGCATTTGACTAAAAAAACTAAAGGAAAGAATTGAGGGTCTTGTCCACGATGGCATTTGGATTCCAGAGCTTATCGAACATTGGAAATCTGTTTTACCATAGATTGATTTCCTCTTGAAGAATTTTGAGGATAAGATTTGTTATCTTTGAAAGCATGTCAATAGGAGCATTCTGATGCATATATTTCTATACACTTTGATGATGAAAGCTCTTGTCTCATGATGACATCTACATGAAATAAATAAATTTTGAATTTAAATATTTTGTGTTCATTTTATTTTAGCAATAAATTTGAATTTGCAAAAACAAATGAAACTTTGAGAAAATTTGTGGTAAACAATAAATAAGTGGTTTTCACATGAAATAATGAACAATCTTGAGAATATTGATGATCATTGTTAGAAATGACCCAATACCTTCAGCTTTCTCTTTTAGGCTTTCCTAAGCCTAAATCTTTTGAACCGAGACCAATTGAAAGACCTAATGCTTCAAGGAATATGAATGATTTGACTTCATAAAACCATTGTCATCACAGAATAAGCAAAGACGTAGATCTTAGTCTATGCTATGAGCAAAGGAACGAACTTTTTGAAAATTTTCAAATTCCTTGAAAATCAAACAAATGATACATTCTTTCAAGAATCCAGATTTTGATAATTTGGTGTGTGTCAGGATTGTGCTAAAACCATTCATGACCTTTCCCAATGACCACAAAACACTAATTGGCCAGACATCACTTCATGATTGACACCTTGGGGCACAATGATTAAACTAGATTATCCCTTGTCCCAGAGAAAACCCGTTTTTGGGTCATATTTTCCTTATCTCTTCAAAAAAACTCAGATTGGAAACTCAGCCTTTTCAAAATAGACCTAGACTTGCTATGTTCCTCGTTGATACAGATTCTCATGGTTAATCAAATTGGGGCATCATATATGGAAATGATGGACACATGGTAAAGAATGATGGGCTAATGCATGAATCATTAGAGGGATGCGACGAAAAAAAACAAAAAAAAAAAATCGTGATATCATGCATATGAGAATTCGGATGATTCCAAAGTGCAAAATGAAATTCTGAATATCTATTTCCCCTGGGGATTGCTTTTCAAAGTGAATATTCGTGCTTGACATGAGAAATGGCCATCTTTCATATCCCTTTCACACAAAAAGAAATTATCCGTAGTCACCCCTTTTGAGCCAAAAGAATTCTTTCTTCTTTGAACCCTGATCAAGGATTACCCTCTACACTAGGGGGCAAATGCGAGGAAAGATCTTTTCAAAGATCATTGAGAAATGAGTGATAGCTCAAGGACAGATGCAAAGCAAATGGAGCCCCGAATAAAGACGGGCTCACTCCGTTGAAAAAGAAGGGGGGCAAAATGAAAAAAGAAAAAAAGGAAAAATGTGTGAAAGATATGGCAAATTGAAAGCCAAAAGCAAAGAAGAAAAAAAAAAGCAAAGTCAAAAGGAAAGAAATGTCCAAGAAGGAACAAATGCTTCAAAGAGAATCCTCCTAAAAAAAAATAGATCCTTGATCTGATTACCCTCAAACACATATTTTGGGCCTATTTATCCTTTCTTTCTGAACCCTAAGCCATGGCCTACGTTACGTGCTTTAAAAGTCCATTTTGATCAAGCATGAATATTTAATTTGAAAGGTTTTTTCTCAGATTTTATCCCATTTCATCGAATTATCATTTCACTAAGGAAGAATTTAGAATTCTCAAGTGTATGGTAAAAATGAAAAAAAAATGGAAAGAATGGGACTCTAGGGCGAAAACCCAAAAACGGGCGGTCTAGAGTAAATTTGGAAATTTTCGATGCCATCTGTGCCGATACCCAAAAAAAAGAAGGTCATCTTAAAAAAGGGTGGTCATCGAGGAACATCTAGGAATTCCTGAACCCCCCAAATTGTCAGCTCTCATTCGGAGGATTGTCTTCAAAAAACTGAAACTTTTTTCCTCCAAGATCAAACTTTCCGATTTAAACATCCCAGCCAATCTTGACGCTTGTCAAAAAGCCTTGATATGGAAACTAAAAGAATGTTGAATTTGCTTGGTTCTCAATGAATTCATGATTTATAAAAACTGTTCCATTTGTGAGCCTAGAAGGGATATACATTTTTGTCATGAAGTTTTCCTGGAAAAGCCAGAATCTTGTTATACCAAGCCTTGCCAATCCCAGTTGAAAAAAAAACCAGATTGATACTTAGAGAAATTTCTAACAACGATCATCAGTCTTCAAAAGATTTGTACATCACACATTGTGGGGTTAATATTTTTTGTTCAGAAGTTTTCAAAATGCGAAAACAAATAAAAATATTTTTGAAATACCCATTTTTGATGTTGACATGAGACAAGGGTTTTTCTAACCCAAAGGTATAGAACTGCCAGGATAGGTCCTGACTTCCAGAAATGAGAAGAAGAAATAGAACCCGGTTCAGATCTCTGTTGATGAAAGTTTGAAAAACTATTGGGGCAAAGAGAATAGCCAAAATGAATTGAAGATATACTCTGTTTTGAAGAGGAAAAATGAATTTGAAAGGCTAAGCCAAAGTCTAGAAGAACAACCGGGGGCATTTGCATCACTCATGAACACTCATCTCTCTATCAAGCTTTTACATCTGCACAGTGTCGGCAAGCATTTGCATCATTCATGGGTATCTGCATTGGCATTATTCCATAAGCATCTGCATTTTACCTTTACATTTACAATTCTTCATGGAATTCGTATTTGTGTCATCTCAAACAATTGCATCATTTCTAGAATCATTGCATTTTCGTTAATGTGTGGTAATTGTAGTTACACCATTCATAAACCAGTTACATGAACACAATTAGTAGGGGCATCTGCATCATGAAACATGGGCATCAATCCAAGTCATTTACATTTGCATTAAAGACATTTGCACCAGTTTAAGTCATTTCGTATCTTATTCAACAAATGCATTTGCATCAAAAAGCATTCGCATCTTCTCAAAATCTTTAGGTTAATTTTCAACAATTCTTCAGCACCATTCTTAAGACCTCCGGGCATCATTTTTAAAGTCGCATACAGCGCATTTCTTCCAAATCACGGGTAAGGCCTCCGGGCACCATTCTTAAGACCTCCGGGCATCATTTTTAAAGTCGCATACAGCGCATTTCTTCCAAATTATGGGTAAGGCCTCCGGGCACCATTCTTAAGACCTTCGGGCATCATTTTTAAAGTAGCATACAGCGCATTTCTTCCAAATCACGGGTAAGGCCTCCGGGCACCATTCTTAAGACCTCCGGGCATCATTTTTAAACTCGCATACAGCGCATTTTTTTTCAAATCACGGGTAAGGCCTCCGGGCACCATTCTTAAGACCTCCGGGCATCATTTTTAAAGTCGCATACAGCGCATTTCTTCCAAATTATGGGTAAGGCCTCCGGGCACCATTCTTAAGACCTCCGGGCATCATTTTCAAAGTCGCATACAGCGCATTTCTTCCAAATTATGGGTAAAACCTCCGGGCACCATTCTTAAGACCTCCGGGCATCATTTTTAAAGTCGCATACAGCGTATTTTTTTCAAATCACGGGTAAGGCCTCCGGGCACCATTCTTAAGACCTCCGGGCATCATTTTTAAAGTCGCATACAGCGCATTTCTTCCAAATCACGGGTAAGGCCTCCGGGCACCATTCTTAAGACCTCCGGGCATCATTTTTAAAGTCGCATACAGCGCATTTCTTCCAAATTATGGGTAAGGCCTCCGGGCACCATTCTTAAGACCTCCGGGCATCATTTTTAAAGTCGCTTACAGCGTATTTCTTCCAAATCACGGGTAAGGCCTCCGGGCACCATTCGGTAAGGCCTCCGGGCACCATTCTTAAGACCTCCGGGCATCATTTTTAAAGTCGCATACAGCGCATTTCTTCCAAATCACGGGTAAGGCCTCCGGGCACCATTCTTAAGACCTCCGGGCATCATTTTTAAAGTCGCATACAGCGCATTTTTTTCAAATCACAGGTAAGGCTTCCAGGCACCATTCTTAAGACCTCCGGGCATCATTTTTAAAGTCGCATACAGCGCATAATTTTTCAAATCACAGGTAAGACCTCCGGGCAACATCTTTAAGACCTCCGGGCATAACTTTTTTCAGGGGTAAGACCTCCGGGCACCAATTTTTAAGACCTCCGGGCACCATTTTAAGACCTTCGAGCACCAATTTGAAAGCCCTTCGAGCATAAATTTTTCTTTTGAAAATGGAATTCGTTTCCTTAAGACGAATCGAGCCTTGTTTAGGCAGGGAATTCAATTTAAGGACAAAACCTTCAATTTATTGTTTAAAAAAAATAAAAAAAAAAATGAAAAAAGAGAAAATAGAAAAAAAGAAAAAAAGAAAAAAATGAAAAAAAAAGAAGAAAAAAATGAAAAATAGATAATGAAAAAATGAAAATGAAAAAGAAACCCCTTTCCCTTTCCTTCACATGTGATGTCACTGACCGTACAAAATTAGTGTCGGTTTATCTTTGCCTGATTCCTGATTCTCAGCAATAGCCAAAGAGGGGCAGCTGTAGACACCTAATTTTGTCAGGACCACTAAACAGGTATGTTTTCCTCCCATATTGATGTTTCCGAGTATAAAAAGACTGTTTTCATCCTGCAGGTGGTACTCCGAGACTTAGTTTAAGAGGGCGAGCACAAAAAGTCAAACATAAAAAAAGTCAACCCCGAAAAAGTCAAACCCGAAAAAGTCAACCCTAGAAAGTCAACAACTGAAAAAGTCAACCCACTTTCAAAATCAAGATTTTAAGTTCAATTGAAAAATGGAGAAAGAATTTTGATAATCCAAGGTCTACATTGAAAGATATGGACTTCGGAAGTTGGGATTTGGAGATTCAGTAGAAAAGAAACCCTAATCCGAGAAATTTAGGGAAAAGTGCTTAAACGATCAAACTGGTCGAAATTGAAGGTTCCAAATGAAAGATAAGCACTGACTACGGGTAATGGAGAAGTCACTTGCAAGAAAAACCGAAAGAAAGGTCAATCCGGGAGAAAACCGAGAATTAGGGTTTTTAGTGGATTTCGGTGAAATCGGGAAGAATCACAGAAATGGCCCGACTTGGTAAGACCAAAGCCCCCAATGGATGAGGAATGATTAAAAAGGATGGCCCAAGGCTCAGATTGAAGAAAATCTGAAAATCGGACTTGTTTTGAGCAAAACCGGGTTTCGGAGGTTAAAGGGGCAAAATTGGAAAAATTTGGGAAAAATAGCAAATGGACTCCGAAAATTCTGAAAAATTTGTCAATCTCATTTTAAATTGTTTGGAATAGATTGGCGAAAGAAAATCTTGATTCCGAGTTCGGTTGCAAAATGGCCAAATCTCGGGCTTCTTATGCAATAATTCAAAAAGATAAATCCCGGAAAAATAGCAAATGGGCTCCAAATCTTTTGAAATTTTGCAGATCTCATTTTTAAATTATTTGGAAGAGATTGGCGAAAGAAAATCTTGATTCCGAGTTCGTTTGCAAAATGGCTAAATCCCGAGCCTCCTATGTAGTAATTCAAGCCGATAAATCCCGAAAAAATACCAAATGAGCTCCAAAAATTATGAAAACTTCCAGATCACACTTTTTAATTATTTTGAAGAGATTGGTGAAGAAAAATCTTGATTTGGAGCTCGTTTAAAAAAAGGTAAAAAGTAGGGGCATAAAAGGACATTTTGGGAAGAAAAAATCCAAATAAATAGCAAACGGACTCGGATAATTTTGAAAACTTCCAGAACTCAATATTTTATTATTTTGGAAGTATTAAAAAAAGAAAAATTGAATTTGGAGCCCGTTTGATATTTATTTTGCATCCGGGGGGCAAAATGGTCGTTTCACCCAAGCAACCGAAAAGGGCTTCTTTGGGCCTTTCAAAAATCAGAGCTGGGCTGGAAAAGAGAAGTGTTGGCCTGCCCAAGCCCAAAGGAAGGAGGAAGCTTAGGATTTTTTCAATCAAGTGATTAAAAATCAAGAGTTAAGTTAAAGATTTTCATTTTTGAGTCTAAGTCCCAATCCCACATCCCTTTGTAATGTCAAGCCAAGGAGGTGCTCACCTTATAAATAAGGAGTCTTGGCCTTTGGTTGAGATCACCCACTACCCCTTTGTGAGATAGTCTATACACTTGTTTTAGGATTATCCGGGTGGTGAGTCATAGTGTTTTTGTTGAGAGGGTTTGTAGCTTAATCCGTTCAAAAGCTACTCTGAGGGTTTGTAGCTTAATCCGTTCAAAAGCTACTCTGAGGGTTTATAGCTTAATCCGTTCAAAAGCTACTTGTGAGAGGGTTTGTGGCTTAATCCGTTCAAAAGCTACTCTGAGGGTTTATAGCTTAATCCGTTCAAAAGCTACTTGGTGAGTTTTCATTTTAAAATAATGTTTCTTGTTCTTCCTTCATTTCCTTTTTTAAGTATATTTTTCTTACATTTTGTTTTTACAATAAACTCACCATGGCCAAATGGCCTACATTATTTATTTTAAGTTTTTATTTTTGATTCATTTTACCATATTGTTTATGCTATTTTCTTTATTTTTGATGTTTTAAATATTATGTTATTTCATGTTCTTAAGTTATATTTAATTTGGTTGCTTTGTTTGTTGCCATTTATGTCTTAGATATCATGTTTTTACATTTTTAATTTTCTGCTTTCATGTTGTTTAAATTTGAGCATGTTTTAGAGTTAGCATATTAAGTGTTTGTGAAAATGCTTGTGTGATTCTTTGCATGATTCTTGTTTTATATCTTAGTAAGCATGTTTTAGATTTGGTATATTAGGTGTTTGTGAAAATGCTTGTGTGATTTTTGTGTTATGACTTAGTTTTTCATGCTAGCATACCAAGTGTTTGTGAAAATGCCATGCTTGTTGAAGCTTGGGGCCATTTGGCTACTCCATGTGTTTTGCATTGTGTGTTGTATTTTTGTCATGCTAGTTGTTAGGTTTTTGCATTTGCATGATATTTGGTTGGATTTTTGAATTAAGCATGCCTTGTGTTTGTGAAAATGCCATGTATGTCTTAGGTCTAGGTTACATTAAATGTCATGCAAGTTCATGTTAGGTCTAGGCCATATTATTTGTGTCATGCATTTTTCTTACATTTAGGTTTAGATCCATGCATTTCATGCATTATGTTTGCTGCATTGTTTCATGCATTTCATGTTCATGCCACTTGAATAATGACTTGAGCCAATTAATGGTTCAAAGTCATGCTCTCTTGAGCACACTTGTGGAAAATTAAGTTTGTCAAATTGATTATTCTACCTTTGTGATTTTTTTTACTTAGCCAACTTTTATCTAACTTTCAAAAAGTCCTAGCTACTGCTTTCAATTCATTTTATGAGTTTCAAATATTTTTATTTTTATTTTTAAATGATTTTATCAAAGACAAAAAAAATGTGTTGGCAAAGCAATTTTTTTTTCCACCCAAAACTCGTACATCTCTGATTTTTCTGGGAATTCATCTTTGATCAAAAACTTAAGCCGATTTTTTCTCGTGTAGTTTTACATGTCCTGAGTCTCCAATAATTTTTTCAGAATTTTTGGAATTTTTAAAAATAGGGTAAAAAATCATGGATTAAAACTGGACAGTGGAGTCAGAATTGAATTTAAAGAAAAACAAAGCAGTTTTTTTCTCCTCCAAAAACTCGTACATCTCTGGTTTTTCTGGGAATTCATCTTTGATCAAAAAATTAAGCCGATTTTTTTCTCGTGTATTTTTACATGTCCTGAGTCTCCAGTATTTTGTTTAGAATTTTTGGAATTTTTAAAAATAGGATAAAAAATCGTGGATTAAAACTGGACAGTCAGAATTGAATTTAAAAAAAAAAAACCATTTTTCTGTTTTGGTTAATTTACTTAGAGTGGGCTGATTAGGAGGGTTAGCTACTGACTTAGGGTGATTTCTAAGCCTTTTTAAACTCTAAAAATGTTTTTTTTCAAGTCCCGGGTTAAGGGTAGTCAAGTCCGGATTTTTTAAACTTAGGAAATTGGAGCCATTTTAAAAAATTTTAGCCCAGTTTTTATTTTTAATTCAAGCTTCTCAAAATTGTTTTCAAACAATCACAAAGTATTTTGGTTTTAGGATATTTAATTTGACATATTTTCCTAAGGTAGCCGGATATCTTTTTAGATATACGGATTTCCTTAATTAAAGGAAAAAAATACATTTCATGCATTGCATTTTTATATTCATGCATTTTATATGTGATTCTTGCCATAATAATTTCTATGATATTGTTGTTATTTTGATTTATATTTTTTGATGTTACATAGTTTATTATATGGTTTTGAATATTTCATGATATCCTATGCTTTTATTTAGTTCTTTTTATTTGGTATATACTATGTCATGCATATACATATTCATTTATTTTAAATGTTTTCAAAAAGATAATGGTTTTCAATAAAAATAAAGATATTCCCGAGTTAAAATAATTCATGAGTTCTCTACCGGGTTTGCTGGAGGGAATTTCATCAATTATCATTAATAAAGGAATATCTTTCTTTCAAAAAAGAGAATGATTCGGAAAGTTTTTTAAAACTAATAAAAATTTCTATATTTTGCCACGTTTGTTGGGGAATATAGGAAAATTTTGAATTTATAAATTCCGGATCATTTTCAATAAAAAAAATAAAATTATTTTTCTTTAAATTGGGAATTAATTTGAAATACTAAATTTAAAACCAACTTTTACCAAGACTTGAGATAACACACGATTAATAAGGTACCGATTTATACGGGCGTTGTGGGGGTGCTAATCCTTCCCCGCACGTAACCGACTCCCGAACCCGCTTCTTTGATTTCTCTGGTTTAAACGCAGACTTGAAATTGGTTTTAAAATGTTTTAATTAATTTTTAAAATATTTTATAAAACTGGTTTTAATAGGTGGCCGATCACACCTAGCTAAAAAAGATTGGTGGCGACTCCATGTCTTTTTCAAGGTCATTTTCAAAACCTTCATTTCTTCTAGAGGAATTAAGTCGACTTTTCCTCGGTTTTTTAATGTCACGCTTAATGAATAATAAAGTCTTGCGATGAGACTCGTCGTTATTTTTTTTAGGTTGCGACACCTTAAATTGTTTTTAGTTAATGCTTTATGAAGAAATGATATTGATAATGCTATGGAGACAGACATATGGTTATGCTCACGTTTTTCTATTGAATTCATACCCATAAGTAGATTTTCTTGCCTTTTCACATAATCATCGAAAACACACCTCAAAATTGCATCAATCAATCTCTAAAAAGTGTCACCCACCAAGTGTTTGTCAAAAAACTTCAACCAAAAACCTTCAACACCCATTTTTGGGACTTCACCTACAAATCCACCAAAATTCCATCTTTTCATTTTCGTTTCCCCTCAAAACACCCTCTCCTTTCATTTGGCTCAAAGTACTCTCATCAATTTCTTTCAAATCACAACCAAAATTTGACACCCACCTAGTTTTTGATCCAATTCCTTAACCACTACATATACAAATGGTTTTGATGCATTATTGACCATTTTTTTGGAAAAGAGGAGATGTGTCGACCTTGCTGTGGATCATTGTTGAGAATGTAATGAATATTCAGGAAGAATTATAAAGTCTCAGTCTTTTCGGTACTGTGTGTGTTATGGGTCTAGTTGTTATGGGTCAGTATTATGGGTCAATTGTTATAGGTCAGTTATATGTTAGTTGTTATGGGTCAGTTATATGCCCAGTTTAGGAGTTTAGTAGTTGTTACGGCCCAGTCAATAAGGGAGTCCAGTCCATTAGTAGAGTTGTTATGGAATCAGGAAGCTATATTGTAATTGTAAGAGACCAAGCAAAACAGAATACAGTTACACATATACTTCTTCTCTAAATTCTTCTTCTCTCTGACAATCGTTTCTACATTCTTATTCTTATAACCGATTCAATTCTATTAGCTCTTATCATCTTGGTATCAGAGCTTCGATACTGGCAATGGCAGACGGCGTCACTACCCGTAACCAGAAAGATTTGGCTGCGCTACAGAAGGAGGTCGAGCGGTTGGATTCCAAGATTAGTACTTCTGTGGAACAATTGCGATCGGAATTACGATCGTGGCTGGAAGGTATGGGACTGGAAATGCAGAAGATGCTTGATAAAATGTTGCTGCGAGTCGATGAACTCGCTTTGGGAGGCAAACGCAATGAGCCTCAGGACACAGGGTCCTCTGATGCGTTGAAGATGGGTTCTGGGCAATCCAGTCAGACTGCTTCTAGATTAAAAGGGGTGCCTCCTTTGATCCATGAACCAGAAAGCGTGGACACTCCTTCTGATCATTTGCAACATGTTTACAAAACCAACAAGTTGGAATGCCCCCGTTTCGATGGTTATGATTTTCTGGGCTGGTGTTTGAAAGTGGAACAATATTTTGATGTTGTGCAGCTATCTCCGGCGGAAAAGATCCAAACGGTGATGATTCATCTCGACGGGAAGGCACTACAATGGCACCAAAGATTCATGCGACATCAACCTGACTTGAAGACCATGAGTTGGGAGCAGTACCTGTTGGAGATGAGGAACAGATTCAATGATACTGAATATGCCGATCCTATGTCAGATTTGGTTAGCTTGAAACAGTCCGGGTCCGTTGAGGATTATTATGAAGAATTTGAAGCTCTGTTGAATCTGTTAAGGGTCTCGGATGAGCATGCCCTCAGCATTTTTCTCAGTAACTTGAAGGCTGATATTGCACAAACGGTACGGTTATTCTTCCCAAAAACTTTAACTCATGCTTTGCAATTAGCAAAACAAATAGAATCTATGTTGTATCAGTTGCCCCGTCGATCTTTTGTTCCATATAAAAATCCTATCACAGCCCCTCCATTACATTCCCACACTACTGTGTCATCGAAACCACCTCCCTATATTCAACATTCCCCTTTACCCGCCTTATTACCAACTCCACGACAAACCTTCCCTCATTCCAATGCCACCTCCAGACCTATATATCCACACACTACCAAACCTACATATTCCAAACCTGAGACCAACACTTCTAAACCATCTCGGGTCACCACTAGGGAGGAAAGGGAGGAGCGACGGAGGAAAGGATTGTGTATGTGGTGTGGCCTTAAATATGGACCGGGACATACATGTGTTCGTTCACAGTTATACCAAATACTGGTGGAGACACCAACCGAACCTGATACTGAGTTGGAAGAGTTTTCTGATTGTGTTGAATCTGTAGATGACTTAGCTGCAAAGGAGACACAGTCGAGTGATCGAACCATTTCCTTGCATGCTCTGACAGGAGTTGAGGGTTTTCAGACTATGCGGCTTTTGGGCAAGATAAAAAATCAACAGTTGATCATATTGGTTGATTCTGGGAGCACACACATTTTCCTTGACCAAACTGTGGTCAGGCGATTGGGACTTGAGACTCATACCATCCCAGGGGCTGATGTGACTGTTGCTAATGGGGAGACTCTGCGAACTCAGGAGATCTGTAAGGCAGTGAGATGGGAATCACAAGGGCTGATTCAGCATACGGACTTCTATGTCCTATCTCTCAAAGGTTGTGACGTGGTATTAGGTGTTCAATGGTTAATGACACTCGGTCCGATAATCTGGGATTTCTATGCTCTATTGATGAAGTTCACTTATCAGGACCATTCGATTGTTTTGCATGGGCTACAGTCAGGGGGAATTCAGATAATTTCCAAGAAGCAGACATCCAAATTGTCACACACAGTTTCGCAGGGAACTTGTACACTATTGTTTCAAGAGATTCAACCTGTCCATTTTATGTCATTATTCAAAAAAGGGCAGGACTTGGACACGCTACCTATGGACCTACAGGAGCTGCTTGTTCGGTTTCAACCACTATTCTCTATACCTACTGGCCTTCCACCGCATCGGTTACATGATCATCATATTTCGCTCGTGGATGAGAGTCAACAGGTCAAGTTACGTCCCTACAGGTATCCCACAATAAAAAAAGATGAAATTGAAAGAATAGTATAGGAGATGAAGGCAGCAGGAATTGTTAGGGACAGCCAGAGTTCATTTGCTTCACCTGTGGTTCTGGTAAAGAAAAAAGATGGCACTTGGCGATTTTGTGTGGATTACCGACAGTTGAATAAGTTGACAATTAAAGACAAATTTCCTATTCCCTTAGTTGAGGAGCTACTAGATGAGTTGACAGGAGCTTGTTATTTTTCCAAATTGGATTTGCGATCGGGATACCATCAGATTCGCATGAAAGACACTGATATTCATAAGACAGCCTTCCGTACTCATCACGGACACTATGAGTTCCTAGTGATGCCCTTTGGGTTGACAAATGCCCCCTCCACTTTTCAGAGTCTTATGAATTACATTTTCCAACCATACTTGCGGAAGTTCGTTTTAGTTTTTTTTGATGACATCTTGATATATTCCGCGACTTGGCAAGATCATCTGCAACATCTGCAAGTTGTTTTCGACATTCTTCTCACTAATCAACTGTTTGTCAAGCGCTCTAAATGTGACTTTGGAGCCTCCCAGATTGAATACTTGAGGCACATAATTAGCTGCAATGGGGTGGCTATGGATCAACAGAAGATTGTTAGTGTTTTAGACTGGCTAATACCATTGACAGTCAAGGAGCTCAGGGGATTTTTAGGTCTCACTAGTTATTACCGCAGGTTTATTCGTGATTATGGAGCTATGGCCAGACCTTTGACTGATTTGTTAAAAAAGGAGCCTTTGGGTGGAATGATGGAGCTCATTCAGCCTTCATTCAACTGAAACAAGCTATCACCTCTGCCCCAGTTCTGGCACTGCCTAACTTCAGTGTGATGTTTGTGGTGGAATCGGATGCTTCTAGTGGGGGCATTGGAGCTGTCTTAAGTCAAGAAGGAAGACCTCTTGCCTACTTTAGTCGAGCCTTATCTATGAAACACCAAGGCATGTCTGTTTATGAGAGGAAGATGTTGGCAATCTTAGCAGCGGTGAAGAAATGGAATGCCTATCTTCTTGGCAGACATTTCCAGATTAAAACTGATCACCAGAGTTTACGTTTCTTGTTGGATCAAGCGACTATTACACCGGCTCAACAAATGTGGGTGGTCAAAATGATGGGCTATGACTATGAGTTGGTGTTTCGCAAAGGATCTACCAATACAGTTGCGGATGCTCTGTCTCGAAAACCTTCTCTGGCTTTGAATGCTATGTCAGTTGTGACTAGTAACTTAATTGGCCGAATTCAACAATCTTGGCTCAGTGATCCGAGTCTAATACATTTGATCCATAAACTCAAAGCAGGCACAGGACAACCTTCTAATTACAGTTGGCAAGCTGGCCAACTCAAACGAAAAGGTAAATTGGTCATTGGCCAGGACAAGTCACTCAGAATTGATCTCTTAACTTACTTTCATTGCTCAGCTGATGGGGGTCATTCTGGTGCTTCTGCTACTATGAAAAGGTTAGGCAGTGTGGTGTTTTGGAGAGGTCTCAAGAAGGATGTCAGGAGTTTTGTTAAGGAATGCTCAGTCTGTCAAAAATGCAAGACTGATTTGGCTGTCACTCCTGGCCTTTTACAACCACTGCCAATTCCGGATCGGGTTTGGACTGACATTTCAATGGATTTTATTGAGGGGTTGCCTAAATCAAGGGGTAAGGAGGTCATACTGGTGGTGGTTGATCGCCTGAGCAAGTATGCTCATTTTTTACCATTGGCTCATCCATTCACCGCGTTGACAGTAGCTCAATTGTTCCTGGACAACATTTACAAATTCCATGGCTTGCCTTCAAGCATTGTCACTGACAGAGATAAAGTATTTGTTAGCTCATTTTGGCAGGAGCTGTTTAAATTGATGGGTACCAAACTTCGACTGTCTACTTCTTATCACTCTCAGACTGATGGGCAAACTGAGGTGGTTAATAGAGGACTGGAGACCTATTTGAGATGTATGGTGGGAGAGAGACCAACAGACTGGTGTAAATGGGTGGCCTTGGCTGAATGGTGGTACAATACCAATTTCCATACTGCTACCAACACTACTCCATATCAGGTTGTGTATGGACAGCCCCCCCCACTTCATCTACCGTATCTGGCAGGTTCCTCTGCTGTTGGAGAAGTGGATCGCAGTTTGCAAGCTCGTGAATCTGCTTTACAACTTCTGAAGTTTTACTTGCAGCGAGCACAAAATCGTATGAAGCAGCAGGCTGATAAACGAAGATCAGATCAGGAGTTTGCAGTTGGTACATGGGTTTATGTGAAGCTTCAACCTTATAGACAGAAGTCAGTAGCTAACAGAAAGTGTCTGAAATTGGCTGCTAAATTTTTTGGGCCCTATAAGGTCTTAGCCAGGATTGGTGCAGTCGCTTACAAACTGGATTTTCCGGTTGGCGTCAAAATCCACCCCGTTTTCCACGTCTCTCAGCTGAAGCATCATGTGGGTACATTACCTGTTCCGTCCCAGCTTCCCTTGTTGGATAGTCATGGCGTCCTCATCAAAGAACCTATCAGTGTGTTGGATAGGCGCATGAATAAACGGAATGGCCAGCTGGTTACGGAAGTCTTGGTTCACTGGAGGAATACCTTGCCCGAGGACTCGACCTGGGAGTCCCTGCCTGCACTCCAGAGGCAGTTTCCAGACTTTCACCCTTGAGGACAAGGGTGGTTCGAAGGGGAGGGTAGTTGTTATGGGTCTAGTTGTTATGGGTCAGTATTATGGGTCAATTGTTATAGGTCAGTTATATGTTAGTTGTTATGGGTCAGTTATATGCCCAGTTTAGTAGTTGTTACGGCCCAGTCAATAAGGGAGTCCAGTCCATTAGTAGAGTTGTTATGGAATCAGGAAGCTATATTGTAATTGGCAGAGACCAAGCAAAACAGAATACAGTTACACATATACTTCTTCTCTAAATTCTTCATCTCTCTGACAATCGTTTCTACATTCTTATTCTTATAACAGATTCAATTCTATTAGCTCTTATCAGTGTGATGGAGCGAAATGAACAGGTGAACGTCTTCTCAGTTTTTATCAGTAACATTTCTGTTAAGGTTCATTGGAGATGGCTCAAACAGATTTTTTAGCACCATGGACGTGTGGTTAATGTTTACATTTCGAGAAAAAGATCGAAAAAAGGCGAGAAATTCGGTTTTGTTAGATACTCTCATTTTCCAAAAGCTAATCGAGCTGTGCAATCTCTAAATGGAGCTTGGCTACTCAACCAGAGAATATGGGTTAATCACACCAATTTCAAACAAAGTTATTCTTCCTGGAGAAAGGTGAATGCAAATGACTCTTCAAAAAGTGATGATAAGATTGGTCAATTGCACAACCCCTCAAGAAGCTACAAGCAAGTTCTTCTTAATGAAGACGATGCAATACTTCAAGTCGACTCCCCTGCTACTTGTCCTGTGAAAAGTTCAGATACTCTCCCAAGGAAAACTTGTTCCCTTCCCATCGATGAGTAATCCTTGAGTAGCTTGGATAAATGTATTGTTGGTAGATCCAGGGGCTTCTTTAGTGCGGATTGGTTGATGGAAAACTTTCGAGTGCAAGGTATTTTCAATATTTCGGCCAAAAAAATTTCTGGTTTGCACTTTTTTATTGAGTTTGATGATGTTGATACTTTTAACTTGTTAAAACAAGATGAATGGAAATGGTTTAGTGGTTGGCTCATTGACATTATGCCTTGGTCTGAGGAGTTTGTTATCAAGCATAGAAAAACGTCCATAGCTTGTTTTGGTCTACCTCTGCATCTCTGGAATGGTTACTCTTTTAAGAGCATTGCCATGTTATGGGGTGACTTTATCTCCATAGAGAAAGATTATGCTTGGAACAACGATTATAGCTCTTATAAAATTAACATCATTACTCATTTATCTCATAATATTGATGAGATAATCAACATCAATTGTGGTAACAAATCCTATCCTGTGAAACTCTCAAAGCTTATCATCCCTTATGGTACAAAACTCTTGTGTGATCCCAAGGAGAATTCTTATGAGTATTCTGTTTCTAGTAATCTCAGAAGGGAAGATGTCAGAAATGAAGATGATCAGTATGTCAGAAATGAAGATGAGGGGGAACAATCTGCTTCTAATGATGATATCTGTGATAGTTCAGAAATTTGTATAGGAGCCCCCGTGGTGGAGTTAGGGTTACCAATTGATGTAAGGGAAGTGGGTAGATCGATGAATGTTGATGCAATTCAAGATGATCCCTATGTAAGAGTGGCTGATGATGCCAAGGAATTGGTTGTATATAATGGAATTGGAATCAAGCAAACAGAAGGTGAGGTACAAGATAAAGTAAATTTTGATGAAATTACCTTAGCGAAATTCGTAACAGGTCATAAAAATTGAGAAGTGTGGTAGACATTGAAGAGGAGCTATTTTACAATATTTTTAAGAAAAAGAAGAAATAAAAAGGAAAGCAGGCAAAAAAGAGACAAGGGAGGAAAAAAGAAAGCCAAAATATGAAAGAGTCAAGCGAATCTAATTCGGATGGGTTGTGACTAAATGGGAACAAGCTTTCTCTTATGGAGGAGGAAATCGAAACTTGAAAGTTGGGGAAATTGCTGGGACTATCGGCAAATTCTAAAGAGGAAGTGATTATAAATAAGTTGATGGCCATAATAGAAAGAGATAGAAGGCAGGAAACCTAATGGGCAGCAGATTTTCTTGTTGATTCTTATGAGATTTGAAGTGAGGTGAATGGAAGGTGGTGGAAATATAGTGTGTTCTTGATTGGGTTCATTTTTTTTTGACAAAGGGTAGATTTGGAGGTTTGCTAATTGCCGATTGTACTCTGTCCTGGAGTTTTGTTTTCTTGCTTTATTTACCTTTAATTGATTGATTGAGTTGGGGGGTTGGGACTTGATGAGCTCGAAATATTTGTGGAATTTTTAGTTTGGTGTTCTTGTTTTCATTAAGGAGGTAGGTTTTGATGCTGCTATTTGTTATTGAAATGTGGCAGTATGAAATGGGTTTCTTGATATGTTTTGATACAATGGAATATTTAGGGTCTTGGAAATGAGGGTAATAAGGTGGATTCTTTCTTTTAGTTATAAAAATATTTAGATATATACTATATATATTAATTAATTTTTAATCATGGTTTTTTTTAAAAATTTAGTTTTAAGTTATGGTTAGGTTATTAAGGCAAATAATCGAGCAATTAACTAATAGTAGTACTTCTTTTTGGCATTGTCATACTAGCTCTTAAACCTTAGTCTTATTTCTTTTTCAAATATAGTTATTTCCCATCATGATTTAATTATTAGTTTGTACAATTATATTTATATGCATGCATAATATAAATCATAATATATTTACATGTTGAATATTAAATTCATCGAATCAATTATTTTAAATATCAATAATAATATATCATATTTTTTTTATAATAAATTGATTAATTTTATAATTTTTAGTGCTAACAAATATTGATATAACATACAAATATAATTAAAAAAAATCATATTATACAAAAGCTTACTTAAAAAAACTATAATACTTTATTTTTGTATTTAAATATTTAAATTATGTAAAAATAATTACATCTAACATAAAATAAAAAATAATATAAAATTTGCTTGAACCGAAACTCGAACCCGAGATAATCCAAATTTGAAATAATCCAATCCCGAAAGAGCTCGTATAAAAAATGTCTGAATCCAAAAAGACCTTTACCGAAAAAGATCAAAATCTAAAACGATTCGAATCCAAAAAATTCAAACTCGATATGATCCAAACCCAAAAGAATTCGATCTCAACTAGCTAAATTACCACCTTTACTGTGAACGGACCTCGTATTAATTAATAATTATAAAATTGAAATATAAATAATACAAATTTACTATTATTATTTTTGAGTCCTTATGACTCAAGGGGTATTTTTAAAATGTCTTAGGGATAATTTTGTCCTTTTAAATTTTAAGGGTTTTTTTTTTAAAAAAAAATTTTACTTTAGTAACAATTTTGTCCTTTTTAGTTTTAGTTTTTTTAATTTTATTTTTAAATAATGTATCTAAAGGGACTGGTCTGCACGATAACTCACGGATCGATGTAAGATCTGTACCCGATCTGTTCGGGAAAACAAATAAAAAAATTATTTTATTAATTATTTTTAGCTTTTATTTTATTTTTAAATGATGTATTTAAAAGGGTTGGTCCACACGTTGACTCGCGGGTCGATTTAGGATCCATATCCGATCCGCTCGGGAAAAAGATAAATTTATTTTAGTTTTTTAGCTTTTTATTTGTATTTTATTTTTAAATTATATATTTAAAGTGGTTGGTCGGTTGGTCCGCATGTTGACTCGTGGGTCAATTTAGGGTTCGTACCCAACCAGTACGGGAAAAAAGTTAAAAACAAAATTTATTAATTATTTTTAGATGATGTATTTAAAGGGGTTGATCCGCATGTTGACTCGCAGGTCAATTTAGAATCCATACCCGGCCCGATCGAGAAAAAATAAAATAAAAATTTTTTTAATTATTTTTAGTTTTTATTTTTTATTTTTTTAAATGATGTATTTAAACTGGTTGGTCTGCACGTTAACTCGCGGATCAATTTAAAATATGTACCCGATCCGCTCGAGAAAAAAGTTAAAATAAGAAATTTATTTTATTAATTACTTTTATTTTAATTTTAAATGGTGTATTTAAAGGGTTGACCCATACGTTCACTCGCGGATCGATTTAGAATCCATAATCGACCAGCTTAGAGAAAAACTAAAAAATAAATTTATTTTGTTAATTATTTTTAGTCTTTTATTTTATTTTTAAATGATGTATTTAAAGAGGTTGATCCACACATTGACTTGCGGGTCAGTTTAGGATTCGTACCCGATCCGCACGAAAAAAGTTAAAAAAAATTATTTTATTATTTTATTTTTAAATAATGTATTTAAAAGTGTTAGTCCGCACTTTGACTCGCGGGTCGATTTAGGATTCGTAACAGATCGGCTTGGGGAAAAAGTTAAAAAAATTTATTTTATTAATTATTTTTATTTTAAGTGATGTATTTAAAGGAGTTGGTTCGCACGTTGACTCGAGAGTCGGTTTAGGATCCGTACTCGACCGTTTCGGGAAAAAAGTTAAAAAAATATTTTATTAATTATTTTATTTTAATTTTAAATGATGTATTTAAAGGGTAGGCCCGTACGTTGAGTCGCATGTCGATTTAGGATCCGTACCCGACCTGCTCGAGAAAAAAAGTAAAAGGAAAAGAAAAAAACTAACTTGCTGCTAACTTATATGAGAAAATCGATCTTACAAGAGAATAAAATACAAACCACAATTTTATTTTCTTATTTATTATTTTTTACCTCTTATAAATAAAAGTATACAGAATACAGTAAAGTTTAAATATTTTTAAATATATATAAATAACGTTTGAAAATGCATTTATATTACGTAATTTATAAATAAATAATTTTCATAATTATCAAAATATAATTATATTAATATCATTAAAATTTGAAAATAAAAAAATTAAATAAAAAATTATTATTTAATTAAATTAAATTTAAATTTGATTATTAATTAATTAAAAATTTATTAAAAAATTTAAAAATATCCCGATAAAGCGAGATCTTTTTTCTAGTAATTAATTAGTATCCATTAGTTATTTATTTGCAAGAGCTAGGCCCTAGGAGTCAAACTTTTCTTTTGTGGCTGTAAAAGAAAACTTGGCTTCCTAAAGAAATTTTGCGATTAGGAACTTGCAATTTTGCTTCTACAACTTGTAAAGTTTCTCAATTGTCAGAAATTTTTACTAGAAAACTAACAAATTTGTAGAGGAAAATATTTAATTAATTTTAAGGTTCCATTTGAAAGGGTAGTAAGCTCGATTCTTGTGAGAATAAAAATAGTGATGGCGTTAAGATTGACTACTGTAGCGACAAGATTAAGTATTGTAACGGTGAAATTAAAATTAGTCATGAGATGTGTTTAGATAACAAAATAACAATGACAGTGAAGTGAGAATGAAAAAAGAACTAGACTTCATTACATTGAATAATAGGTTAAATAATCGGGTGATAGATAAATGTAAAATTAATAAAATATGATAATTGATATTATTTCCATCACATAAAATAATAAATTTAATAAATTAACCATATATAATTGTAAATATAACAAAATATGATAATATTATTTTGATTAACAAAATCTGTAATTCTTTAATAAAATTGATATCTAAATAACAAAAGTAATTGAAAATTTTTTTGTATGTTTTCTCTGCATGGCTAATCGATTGTAAATCAGTAAATTTTTTTGGAAATGTTCCTTAAAAAGCTTAAGGGAGAAGGATCCAAGAATTGCCGTTACTTTGACAACATGTTTGGTTGGCGGTAATAGCCATTCCATACAGGTCATATTTCATAAGGTAAAGTGATTTGTAAACACCTAATTTTGTCTGTAGGCTACTCGGATTAAATTGAAATGAATTGCGAGCTTTATTTTCATTTTGTGCATACCCAATTTGTGTTTATTTGGATATCTTAATTATGTTTTTTTTAACCCATTTGATTTGGACTCGCTTAGGCTTAATTCATTTTGAATCTTATATTGTCTTTTTGAGGCCCAAATGGAATAATAAACCCATGGACCATGGGATTTATTTATTTGTTTTATATATAGAAAAAAAGAAAAAAAAAATTAAAATTAAAAAAAGAAAAGGTAAAAGTAAGTCGACTGCCATCCATGGTAGTCAACTTGTCTTCCCCAAATTTCCATTTTCATGCTTCTTTTCTTCTTTCCTGCTTTCATCCTACAATACCAAGAAGCCTGCATACACAAATCCATCAAAGAAGTGCTGCATTAGCAGCAAAAATCCAAAATCTTCAATTCACCATTTTTCAATGTACACATATATATTTTTTATTATTTATTCCCATTCAGGAATGTTTTTTTCCTTTTAAAAAGAGGAAGAATTTAGAGGGAAAGGAGGGATCTGAAAAACCAAAAAATAAAAGAACTCTACCTCCCCAGCCCTCACCATTCAGCCACCACCCACACCCCCACCAAACTATTTATACTCGAGGCCTCAGTAGACCAACCCCCTGAAACCACCACCCCCTACCTCTTCACACGGTGCACCATTAATCACCACAAACAAACAACCACACCATCACACACAAACACAAATAGCAAAGTAGAAAAGAAGTCAACCCAGCCAAAAAAAGAACCCAACACAAATATAAAAATACAAGCGCCAAAATAGACACATGGGTTTCGAGGATTTAGGTTTGAGGAGTTAAAGGACGATTTTTGGAGAACCAAATGATGGAAGTGTAGTGAAGAGGTTGGGAAATAACATACTGGAGTTTGAGCTCCATCGAATGGTGGGTAGCAGCCAAATTTACGTTTGAAGTCGCGATCTTTCGGGTTAGATCTAGGAAAATCGAGGCATTTTAAGGAAAAACTAATCCATATTCGGAAAGAGGAGGCCAAAAAGAGCAGATCTGGAGATTTTGGGCCTGGATGGTCGTCGACGAGTGGCTGCCAAAGGCGGTGGACGACGGCCGGCATGGCTATCGGTCGTCGGATTCTGGGTTCATGTGGTGGTTGGGCTTTTTCTGGTTTTGATGTTTAAGGTATAGAGAAGGAAGAGAAGAGGAGAGGGTAGAGAGGGAGAGAGAAATAGGAGGAAGAAAAGGTTTTTAATACCCAAGGGAAGGCGGGTCAAGCGCGGACTGGGGTCGAGCCGTTGTAAAAAAGAAGAGAAAAAAAAGAGAAAAAAGGAAGAAGAAAAAAAAAGGAAAAGGAAAGAAAAAAAAAGGAAAAAAAAGAAGAAAAGGAAATAGAAAATAGAAAAAAAATTTGCTGATTTGCGCGGGAAGCTCACCTCAACTCGCAACTTCGATTCATGGACTTCCAACATTTTTGGGTATAATTGCTATCCCTTTTAATTTCGTTATTTATTTACTTTATATTAGATTTAAATGTTTCTATTTGGATGTGTAAAAATTAAGTAAATTGTGAATATTTTTTTAAAAAGTAAAAATGATTTATTTTTTTAAAAAAAGGAAAGAAATAGTCAAATTAAAGTGATTTTGAGATCCTTGCCAGGTTGTTGGAGGGCACTCTCCGAATCCTTTAACAATGGAACCTTATTCATGTTTAATGGAATATTTTAAGAATTAACGTGCGAAAAAATAATTTGCTAAATTCTGCCAAGTTGTTGGGGAATCCAAAACATTCTCTGACGAAAGTATTTTTCGCGGTATAACCCAAATAAAATAATGTCAAAAAATAAAAGTTTATCCATTCATTTTATTATTTATATATATTTATTTTTATCATGTCTTTTGCCTTCTTAAATAAAATTATTTTTTAAAATGACAATATTTTCTTGGAATAAAATAAGGCAATATTCTCGATCGGGGATAATTCTTGAGTCTCTACTAGGTTGCTGGAGAGTATTCAACAATTATCCATCAAAAAAGAAATACCCTTTTTATGAGTGAAATGAAAAGTTCTATTGGAAAAATATCTCTACATTCCGCCAGGTTGTTGGAAAATATTGGGAATTTTAGCGTGGCAAAAAATTTCCTTTCGCTCAAAATTTATCAATTTATTTTTAGTTGATTATAAAATTTGATTAAGGTAATTATTTCTAAATATCAAAATAAATTCATCTTTTTCAAGATCAAAGATAATGCATGATTAAATGGTACTGTTCTGAATGGGCGTTGTGGGGGTGCTAATCCTTCCCTACATGTAACCGTACTCCCGAACCCAATTTTGTTTTCGCAGATCAAAATTATCTTTTTAATAAATTTTATTAAAATTATAATTTTTTAAGGTGGCCAATCACACCTAACGAAAAAAATTGGTTACGACTCTATGTGTTTTTTTAAATCGTCTAGCGTTCAAAAATCCGTTATGACAGTTTTACGACTCCACTGGGGACTTTTTGAAAGTCGAGCCATTAATAAATCATGTGTAATCCTAAGTTTTGATTTAATGGATTTAGTTGATATTAAATTTTAATTCCTTTAAAAAAATTCATGTATTGATATTTGTTAATTCTTTATTTATGCTTTTTAATTATGTTATTTCTTTATTATTTTTATTTATGCTAATAATTATGGGACATTTAGGATAGGTGTATTGAACTGATCAAATGGTGGTTTGTTCCCTGATGCACCCAAAAGAGTGTATCTTATTTAACTTTGCATTTAAAAATAATCAATTGTAGAGTACAGTGATTAGCAAGAGTCGAGTCCACAGGGATTGAGTTTTAGTTTATAAATAATTAGTTTATCACTTAGAAACAAGTAAACAAAAGTAAATGGGTTTTTGAGATCAGATTTAAACTAAAGTAAACAATAAAAGTAAGAAAGCAAGTAAATAAGAAGTAATCAGATATGAGAAATATGGCTAAAGGTTCATTCTCCACCACTAGAAATATGGCTCAAGATAAGCTACGTATCAAAATTCCTAAACTAGCATTAGGTAATTATCAAGATCTATCTAGTATGCATCCTAAACAAATCAAGACAAAAATCATAAACAATTCATGTAGAAAAACATAAACAACTTTGATAGAAAACTAATTTATGATAGAATCTATAAATTAATTACATAACATGTCTAGGGTTTTAAAATCACCCTTAACCAAAGAAAAGTTTAGCCTTGCATAGGCATTGTTAA
This sequence comes from Fremontodendron californicum, assembly GCA_030761205.1. Lineage (NCBI taxonomy): Eukaryota > Viridiplantae > Streptophyta > Magnoliopsida > Malvales > Malvaceae > Fremontodendron > Fremontodendron californicum. The sequence goes on from JAULJL010000022.1 coordinate 11,818,463, forward strand.
CATAAACATAGAATAAAAGAGAAAACAACAAAAAAACTAGAAGAACGGAGAAGAAGAAGAAGAAGAAGAAGAAGAAGAAGAAGAAAGAGAAGAAGAAGAAGAATATTGGCTATTCAGCCTCTTGATCTCTCAACCTCTCTAAGAAAATAAGAAGACTCTTGCTTGGAACTGTGTGTAGAAATCAACACCCCCTTGGTCTCTTTATATAGGCAGCCCCTATGTCTTGTGCATCAAGTAGCATTTAATGTGATCTTGCAATTAAGAGCATTTAATGTTTGAGTGGAGGCCAAGTTTTGTAAGGAGGTGGGAGGCTAGGGTTTTATAAAGATGAGAGGATACAAGTCAGATAGGTTTTTTTAGGATTAGGACATGTGGCAGGTGGCTAAGATTATTTTTAATGAAGTGGGGGCGGCTTCTAAGGTTATTAGGTGGGGACCAAGCAGCTTGATATGTTTTAAAAAGGGCTAGGGTCAGCTGATTTGGTTTAAAAGGGACAAGGGGCGGCTTAGTAGGGCTTTTAATGAAAATGAGCGACTATGTGGTCTTTAAATAAGCTAGGTGCGGCCATGTATGGTCCTAAGGTGAGGGGAAGCGGCTTCTAGGGTTTTTAAAGAAGAATAGGTGGCTAGGTTAGTTTAATGTGAGGTTTAGGTTAGGTTAAGTTAAGTTTAGCCATCTAGGGTCTCTTTTGATGAGTGCACTACCTCCCTTTATGCTTGAAACCTCCAAACTTGTCCAAATCCATGCTTTTAAACTCTATAGCATCCATTGTCTTCCAAATCACCTACAAAACACAAAACCTAGTAAAATGTCAAGGAACTTTAAGAATTAGAACACAAAGTATAAGGATAGTAGATAGAAAAATATATCAAACAAAGCACTTATCAAATTCCCCCACACTTAATCTTTTGCTAGTCCTCAAGCAAAACTAAAATAGACACAAGGTAAGAAAATCTAATTTAAAAGACACAAAACAAGCAAAGTACAATCTGATATATAAAAAATCCTAAATTCTTCCCCCCACACTTAATTCTTACATTGCCTCAATGTAATACTATTACCCCATATGCAAGAATTATATGTAAGAGAAAAGAACTACTAATCAAAGAAAACTATAAAGATAGAGGGATGGAGAGTAAGAAATAGCAAATCTGATTATATGGTGTGCTCTCCATCCGATTGGGTTGCCTCCCAAGAAGCGCTTGGTTTATTGTCCTCAGCCTGACTTAGACTCATGCTAGCACTATTCAACATAGTTTGGCTCAAAGAGTGGTAACTCCTCTATATCTAGCATTGGAAAGTTCTCATAGTAAGGTTTCAGCCTATGTCCATTCACTTTGAAAGCATTACCTGTTTTTGGATTCTTAATTTCAACTGCACCATGAGTAAAAACATTAGTAATAACAAAAGGTCCAATCCATCTAGAACGCAACTTACCAGGAAATAACTTAAGGCGAGAATAGAAAAAAAAAAATTTATCCACAACAAAATTCTTTCTTAAAATCATCTTATCATGAAAAGCCTTAGGTTTTTCCTTGTAAATTCTAGAATTCTCATAAGCATCATTACTTATCTCCTCTAATTCTTGTAGGTCAAGTTTTTGTTGCTTACCTGCCTCATCCATTTTCATGTTGCATTGTTTGATAGCCCAATATGCTTTTTGTTCTAATTCAACTGGAAGATGACAAGGCTTACCATAAACAAGACGATAAAGAACATACCAATGGGTGTCTTGTATGCTGTTCTATAAGCCCAAAGTGCATCGTCTAGACGTAAACTCCAATCCTTCCGATTTCGATTGACAGTCTTTTCAAGGATGGATTTTACCTCTCGATTTGACACTTCAGCTTGCCCACTAGTTTGAGGATGATAGGATATGGAAACCTTATGTGTGATGTTATACCTCCTTCAAAGCGCTTCCATGGACCTATTGCAAAAGTGAGTACCTCGATCGCTGATTATGGTCTTTGGTGTTCCAAACCTTGCAAAAATGTTAGTCTTCACAAAATCTGAAACAACTTTAGAATCATTAGTCCGAGTGGATTTTGCTTCCACCCATTTTGAGACATAATCAACAACAAGTAATATATAAAGATTGCCATAAGAAGAAGGAAAAGGTCCCATAAAGTTCATGCCCTATACAACAAAAATTTCAACAATTAGTATGGGTGTTTGAGGCATTTGATTTCTAACACCTATGTTACCTGTTCTTTGACACCTATCACATGACTTGCAAAAGAGATATGTATCTTTGAATAAGGTAGGCCAATAAAATCCACTATCAAGCATTTTCATGGCTGTTCTTTTGGGTCCAAAGTGCCCTCCACATGCATAAGAGTGACAAAAGTTCAGAATAAAATGAAATTCAGATTCAAGTACGCACCTTCTTATAATCTGATTAGAGCAATGCTTCCAAAGGTAAGGATCATCCCAAATGTAGTATTTAGCATCACTCTTGATCTTATTCCTTTGGGCTATGGTCAACTCTTGTGGTAACTGCTTGGTGACTAAGTAATTAACAATATCAGCATACCAAGGAGTTGTTGTGCTTATGGAAAGGAGTTGCTCATCTGGAAAGTTCTCATGCAATTGTAGTGCATCCTCTTCATGAACTAAACGGCTAAGATGGTCCACAACTAGGTTGTCACTACCTCTCTTATCTCTTATCTCCAAACCAAACTCTTGTAAGAGAAGTATCCATCTAATCAACCTTGGTTTGGCCTCCTTCTTAGTGAGCAAGTACCTAAGGGCTGCATGGTCAGACAATACAATTACTTTAGTACCAATTAAATAAGAATGAAATTTCTCTAAAGTAAATACAACAGCCAATAGTTCTTTTTCAGTAGTGGAATAGTTTAATTGAGCATCATTAAGAGTTCGAGAGGCATAATAAATGGCATGTGAGGCTTTGCCAACCCATTGGCCCAAAACAGCTCCAATGGAATAGTCACTAGCATCACACATGATTTCAAAAGGTATATTCCAATCTAGTGGTTGCATGATAGGAGTTGATGTCAAGAGTCCCTTCAATGTTTCAAACGCCTCTTTGTATTTATCATCAAAGTGGAAATCCACATATTTTTGTAACAGCTTGCAAAGAGGTAGTGTTATCTTTGAGAAATCTTTGATAAATCTCCTATAGAAATCTGCATGTTCAATTAAAGAACGAACCTCTCTCACATTTGTGAAGGTGGTAAAGAATGCATAATATCTATTTTAGATTTATCAACCTCTATCCCTCTACAAGAAATAACATGGCCTAAAACTATTCCTTGTTCTACCATAAAATGACATTTTTCCCAATTGAGTACAAGGTTAGTTTCCATGCATCTTCTAAGTATAAGGGTAAGGTTCTCTAAGCATCTATCAAAAGAATCACCATAGACACTAAAATCATCCATTAAAACTTCTATGATAATCTCTACATAATCTGAAATATGCTAACCATACATTTTTGGAATGTAGCTGGTGCATTACAAAGACCAAATGGCATACACCTATATGCAAAGGTACCAAATGGACATGTGAAGGTGGTATTCTCTTGGTCCTCGAAAGTAATTGAAATCTTATTTTAACCTGAAAATCCATCAAGAAAACAATAATGAGAATGGCCATTTAACCTTTCAAGCATTTGATCAATAAAAGGTAAAAGAAAGTGGTCTTTACGAGTTGTTGAATTAAGTTTGCGATAGTCAATACAAACTAGCCAACCTGTTTGAATTCTAGTGGGAATAAGTTCATTCTCATTATTTTTTACAACAGTTACAACCGGACCTTTTAGGAACTACTTGGACCGGGCTCACCTATTTGCTATCCGAGATGGGATAGATCACTCCAACATCTAGGAGCTTCAGCATCTCTTTTTTCACCATCTCCATTATAGGAGGATTCAATCTACGTTGTGCTTCTCTTATTGGTTTGGATCTTCCTCTAACAAGATCCGATGCATGCACATAGATGAGCCTATTCCCTTGATATCGGCAATTGTCCACCCAATTCCTGTCTTATGCTCTCTAAGCACCCGGATAAGTCTTTTTTCTTGCAAAGGTGTGAGCTCTTTGGCAATGATAACTGGTGGTGTGTCATTTTCACCTAAGAACCCATATTTCAAGTGGTCCAGTAATGGTTTCAATTCCAAAGTTGGTGCCTGAAAAATGGAAGGTAGAAGTTTCTCATTAGATAAAGGCAAATCAATAAATGAAACACCAAACCTTTCCTCAAGAGGTGGTAACACTTGAAGAGACGCTAATGCCTCTTTCACATGTTCACTCAACATTAGGCCCTCTTCAAATTCAGAATTTTCCATGCCGATGTGCTTGCTAATGGCTGTTTCCAAACTATTTTCACCATGTAACTCATAAGCCTGCTGCACTAAATGATCAATTATATCAATAGAAAAAATAGAGTGTACATCACTAGGGTATCTCATGGCCTCAAAAATATTAAAGCGAATTATCTCGCCATCAAATTCCATAGTAAGGGTGCTATCATGCATATCTATTTTAGTCCTAGCTGTTTTCAAGAATAGTCTCTCTAATAGAATAGGTGTTGGATTGGAAGACATCTCATTTTCCATTTCAATAACATAGAAATCAATGGGAAAAATAAACTCATTAACTTGCACAAGGACACCTTCTATAACTCCTCTAAGATAAGTGTTAGAACGGTCAGCAAGTTGTACTATAACACTGGTTTCCTCTAATGGTCCTAGATTCAATGAATCATAAATTGAATATGACATGACATTAATGAATGCTCCTAAATCTAGCATAGCACGCTCAAACCTGGTGTTTCCTATTTTACAAGGAATGGTGAACATACCTGGATCCTTACATTTATGTGGGAGTTTTTTTTGAAGAACAGCTGAAACGTTTTCTCCCACACTTACCTTTTCATTCCCTTTGAGCTTCCTTTTAGAAGTGCACAACTCTTTCAAAAACTTTGCATATCGTGGCACTTGCTTTATGGCATCTAGTAGAGGAATGTTTACCTCAACTTTCCGAAAAGTCTCCAAAATTTCCTTCTCTTGTTCCTTCTTTTTGGACTTTGCTAACCTGCATGGAAAAGGTGGAGGTGTTATTTAAGAAGGAAAAGATGGTTTAGGAGTTACCTTAACAAGTGGCTCATTAGGTTGTGAAGAAGATGCATTGGTGTTGTCTTCCCCTTGAGCCTTATCCTTTTGTGGTGTCTCAAGCTGTTTCCCACTTCTTAGAGTTATGGTATTTACGTTTTCTCTAGGATTCACTATAGTTTGAGAAGGTAATTTCTCGGAATCTCGTGCTTGCAATTGGTTTATCGTTGTTTCCATTTGTACCATTTGAGTCTGCAATTGACTCATCATTGTTTTCATTTCTCTCATTTGTCCTTTTATCTCTTGAATGCTTGCCTTTGCTTCCCTTGTTTCTTGTTGCATTTGCAATTGGTTAGGATTAAGGGATTTGACAAGATATACTAGAGACTCACTTGAATCTTGTGGTGGTGGTACATGTTGTCGGGTTTGGTATGGTTGTTGCATTCTTTGCTGAAAACTCGATGGTCTATTATCAATGGGTGGAGGAGCAACTTGTGATTGATTCCCTCCATATCTAAAGTTTGGATGATCCCTCAATCCTGGATTGTAAGTATTTGAGTAGGGATCATACTTTTGTGGTTGGCCCGGAAATCCACCTATAGCATTTACGTGTTCATTTGGATCATCTTTAAGTGTTGGACACATATCAGTTTGGTGTTCCATGTTTGAACATATACCACAAGCCTTAATTTTCTGTATTTGACCTACAGCCATTTGTTGCACAAGCGAAGTTAGTTTATCAAATTTATGTTCAAGGGATGATATAATTACCTCATTCACTTTCTTTGGTTGTCGTGGTAGTTCATCTCTCATGGTGAATTGTTGCAAGTTGGCTGCCATGTTAGAGATGAGAAGTCTAGCAGCTTCGGGAGTTTTATCAACTAGTGCTCCCCACTTACTGCATTTATCATGCGTCTCTCCATGGGCAAGAGAACTTCATAGAAATATTGAATGAGAAGTTGTTCACTTATCTTATGGTGTGGACATGATGCACAAAGTTTCTTGAACCTCTCCCAATATTCATACAAGGACTCTCCGTTGTATTGTCGAATCCCACATATCTCTTTTATAATGTTGACAGCCTTAGATGCTGGGAAATATCTTTCCAAGAATGCTTTCTTCATCCCATTCCATGTAGTGATGGTTCCGGATGGTAGATAGTAGACCCATTCTTTTGTCGAATCAGCTAGAGAGAATGGGAAGGCTCTCAATTTTATTTGCTCTTCCATGAACCCGGTTGGTCTCATGCTAGAACATACTACATGGAACTCCTTGAGGTGCTTATTTGGATCCTCTTTTGCAAAACCATGAAAAGTTGGAAGAAGATGAATCAAACCGGATTTTAATTCAAATGCTACCTCAAGAGTAGGATACTCTATGCACAATGGTTGTTGATCCAAGTCCAGAGTGGCTAGCTCCTTAAAAGTTCGGTTGTTTGCTGCCATATCTCCTTGTTCCTCTTGGATGGTTTGGATCAATTCCTCGTTTGGTTGTTGGTAAGAAGTTATGAATTCCCGAATTCTCCTAAGTCTTAAGTGATTTTCGTCTTCTTTGGGGGTTTGGGACATTCACTGAAAAAGAAAACAAGAAAATAAACTAATTAGAACAGAAAATAAGAATAAACCAATAAACTAAAAGAAGCAATTCCCAGCAACGACGCCAAAAACTTGATGCACCCAAAATAGTGTATCTTATTTAACCTTGCACTTAATAAGAATCAATTGTAGAGTATAGTGATTAGCAAGGGTCGAGTCCAAAGGGATTGAGTTTTAGTTTGTAAATAATTAGTTTATCAGTTAGAAACAAGTAAACAAAAGTGAATGTGGTTTTTGAGATCAGATTTAAACTAAAGTAAACAATAAAAGTAAGAAAGCAAGTAAATAAGAAGTAATCAGATATGAGAAATATGGCTAAAGGTTCATTCTCCACCACTAGACATCATTAAGAATCAAATTCAGACCTATCAATATCAATTATCTATCAAAGTTAACAACTGTAGATAACAACCTCCCGTGTTATCCGAATCCTTCCTTAAATTGTAGTTAAATGGGACAAACGCCACTACTTAATCTCTAATTATCAAACAACCTAGGATAAAATCTCAAAATTTAATTTAATAGCAGCTTTAAGATGAGAAAGATATGTTGATCTAAGCAACAATAGCATGAACATGAATTGTTTAACTTAGGTTATTTCCACTTTGCAATTAGCGAAAACTTTAACATAGTCATTAATCACAAATTGCCACTAATGAATAGAAATCAAGATAAGCTACGTATCAAAATTGCTAAACTAGCATTAGATAGTTATTAAGATCTATCTAGTATGCATCCTAAACAAATCAAGAAAAAAATCATAAACAATTCATGTAGAAGAACATAAACAACTTTGATAGAAAACTAATATATGATAGAATCTGAAAAAATAATTACATAACATGTCAAGGATTTTGAAATCACCCTTAACCAAAGAAAAGTTTAGCCTTGCATAGGCATTGTTAACATAAACATATAATAAAAGAGAAAACAAGAAGAAAACTAGAAGAATGGAGAAGAAGAAGAATATTGGCTATTCAGCCTCTTGCTCTCTCAAACTCTCTAAGAAAAGAAGAAAATCAGAAGACTCTTGCTTGGAATTGTGTGTAGAAATCAGCATCCCCTATGTCTTGTGCATCAAGTAGCATTTAATGTGATCTTGCAATAAAGAGCATTTAATGCTTGAGTGGAGGCCAAGTTTTGTAAGAAGGTGGGCGGCTAGGGTTTTATAAAGATGAAAGGATGCAAGTCAAATTAGGGTTTTCTAGGATTAGGACATGTGGCAGGCAGCAAAGATTATGTTTAATGAAGTGGGGACGACATCTAATGGTATTAGGTGGGGACCAGGTGGCTTGTTATGTTTTAAAAAGGGCTAGGGGCGGTTGATTTGGTTAAAAAGGGACAAGGGGCGACTTAGTAGGGCTTTTAATGAAAATGAGCGACTATGTGGTCTTTAAATAAGCTAGGAGCGGCCATGTGGGGTCCTAAGATGAGGGGAAGCGGCTTCTAGGGTTTTTAAAGAAGGAGAGGTGGCTAGGTTAGTTTAATGATAGGTATAGGTTAGGTTGAGTTTAGCCACCTAGGGTTTTTTTGAAGAGTGTACAACCTCCTTTTATGCTTGAAACCTCCAAACTTGTCCAAATCCATGCTTTTAAACTCCATAGCATCCATTCCATCATATGTCCAAATCCAAATCACCTAGAAAACACAAAACCTAGTAAAATGTCAAGGAACTTTAAGAATTAAAATACAAAGTATAAGGAAAGTAGATAGAAAAATATATCAAACTAAGCACTTATCATTCCTTCATGCACACATCTACATGCGCAGTTGCATAACATGAAGCCCTTATACCCGGGTTTCCGTCTTTTTAGGTGGAAGTAAAGTAACTACGCTCTCGTGAGGTGATAACCTCCGCATGGGCTAGCGAAACACTTTCGGAGTAATAAAGTACCTACAGTTTCATGAGGTGATTACCTCCGCATAAGCCTGGAAAATATACTGCAACAAATTGAACCCTTTCCTTCGGATCGGGGTTCCTTACTAGCCTTCACGGGCAGCAGTGAGGAGCAATTTGAGGTCTTTTAGAACCCGATTCAACCTCATATAGTGAACCATATGAAGCCAACCATAGGTAAAGCCATGCCCGTGTTTTGTAAAAATAACTCAGAATTAGGACACGTGAGGGGACACTTTTGTAAGAAATCATACCTCGCATAATCAGTATGGATTCAAAAAAATCTTGAACACTTGAAATTTTTATTTTTGTCTTTTGGATATTGCTAAATGTAAAGTAAGAGTTTGTCCAAAATTTGTATTATTTTTCTTTTCCAAAAATTTTGTACATTTTAAAAAAAAAGGAATTTTCTTTTAAAAAATTATATTTTCAAAATATTTCACATTTCCTTTTTATCTTAAAAAAAAAAACAAAAACAAAAAAGATTTTCTTCTCTTCAAAATAAACAAAATGATGATTTCTTAATTTTAATTTTGTTTTCTTCCAAACAAATCACAAAAAAAAAAAAAAAGAAGTTTTTTTAATTTATTTTCGCAAAATAAAAGAATTCATTGATTTTTTTTAAATAAAAAGGTAAAAAGTTAAAGGAAAATAAATTTTTAATTTCTTCCTTTGATAAAAAAAAAAAAACTGAACAAAAAATTTCTTTCAATTAATTTTTAAAAAATAAAATAAAAAAAACTGTTTTCTTAATCTTTATCTTTTTCTATAAAAAAAAAAGTTTTCTCATTGCTCCCACATTTTCAAAATTAAACAAAATATGAAAAAGACAAAAAACGAGAAACGAGTTGGGAAATTTTTTATTTTTTTTCATTTTTGCATTGTATAGCCTTTGCTCTCACATTCATTTCATCATTTTTCATATTCACAAAAGATATGGTTTTTCAAAAATAAAGAATTGATTTTCATTATATTTGCATTATACATTAATATCATCTAATGTAAATATGTTTCATCACCCGCACAAATATCATTGCATTTAATATAGTTTATATCATTTCATCCATTTGAGTTGTATACATGTGGCTGTATGGAGCACCATTCGTGTCCACCGACTCAATGAAGAGACATGCATCTATGTATGCTTTAGAAAGTAAATAAAATTTTGAAAAGGTAATATTTTGAGAGAATTTTTATAGAATCTTAAAATTATTTATCTAAAATATTTAGAATTAATCCCTGTGTTGTACCTCAATTTGACGTGTCAAGACTTGAAGATTTGGGTGGTGCCAAATAAAAGGGCAATATTCAACTTTTTGTATATATTTTACATTATTATGTCATGATATATTTGGGAAATAATGGAAGTTTTTGGAAATTCCAAGCTTTGTATTCTTTCATTCTTTCATGTTGTAATTAGGGGGAACAAATTTTATTTTTTACATTTTTTTTCATGTATAGAAAAAATCATATCAAGAATTTGTGTGTGGCACTAATTGATTTCTTTTATTATTATTCTTTTGGAAAGTTTTTTTTTGAGGTTGAGAAGATTGTTTTGAATAAAGTCGCATATAATTTATTTTCAAAAAAAAAAAAAAAAAAGTCATGTATAAAATATAAAATCTCAAAAGAATTGGTGATTACTGTTAGGAATGAAGTCACTCCTCCGAAGACTTAGACTTTTCATCCAACATTTCCACGTTTTGAACCACTTGAGTAAAGATCCTTCAAGAACTTTAAACCTCATGAACTTTGGCACAATACCATACCAAATGATGGAACCTTTATCTAGACAATGAAGCAATGAAACAACTAATTTGGAAAAAAATTTGAACGTGACACTTTTGGGAAGAATCTAGATTTTGGTAATTTGATATGAGTCAAGACCATGCCATAATGTTAAACCCAAAAAAATCTCCCAAACCTATTCGAAGAACCACAAAGCATGAATTTCTCAATCTTTTTATTGACTAACTTTTGGGGCACATAGATAAAAAAAATCCAAATACTCAATACCCGTGAAAATATCTCAGTTTGTGAAATAGCCATTTATCTTTATTGTTTGGTGGAAATGGCATGAGAAACTTGAGACCAAAATGAGTTCTTGTGGTAAGAAGATGAAAACATAGGCTATTTCTTGAAGCAAGTTGGGGCACTCTCCATGAACTATTACATTGGAAAATTATTGTGAAAAAAAAAAAACGATGAAAAAAATAATAGTGATGTCATGCACTTGAGGTATTCAAATAATTTCAAACAAAACCACAGGAAAACAAAAAATAAAAAAGGAAGAAGAAAATAAAAAAGAAAAGAAAAGAAAAGAAAAACAGTTTTAAGCCTCTCACAGGATCGCTCTTTAATGTAAGTGACCATGTTTGAAATGATGAATGACCATCTTTCAATCTCCTTATACATGAGTAAAATTATCCACATGCTACCCCTTTTGAGCCTAATGAATTCTTTCGAATTAACCTTAATCAAGGATCAACCTCCATATTGGGGGCAAATGCGAACAAAGATCTATTTAAGGATCAGGCATGATGGAACTCTATTTCGAGAACAAAATGAATGTATCATGTTGAGGGACATACATGAAGTTTGGGATCACTCGAAAATGAAAATGCACCAAGAAAAAAAAAAGAGCAAGAAAATAATAATAAAAAAAGCGAAATGTTAAAATGAAGGAGAAATAAAGAGAAATGGAGCGAGGGAATTGAAAATTTTGAGAAATCTGAATGAGATGATTCTTGGTTCGATGACCCTTAAACACATGTTGGGTCGATTTATCCTTTCTTTCGAAACCCTTAGCCCAAACCCATATTACGTACCTTGAAAAGTCCATTTGGATCAAATGTGGATACTTGAATTGGAGAGTCGTATCTTTTCAAAGATGTATATGAGGCTTGAACCCATTGTATTGATAAGATTTTCATTGTTGGAAAATTTTGAATTCCCAAGTACATGATGAAAAAAAAAAGATAGAGTAAGGCTCTAGGGTGAAAACCCTAAAGGGCAGTCTAGAGCACAATTGAAAATTTTTGAAGTCACGATGTTGCCAAGGCCATCAACGAATGAGAGATTGAATTGAAATACCTGATGAGTACCTAACACCTCGAGAGATCCCAAAATTCCAACTCCACTTAAAGTTCAAACTCGATCAAATAATTGAATTTTAAATATTAATCTTTGTGGACACCTAATTTTGTCCAGGCCCTTAAATCAGATAATTTCTTCCTTGTGCTTTTTTAGAATGCAGAAAACCTCTTCTCATCTTGCAGGTGGTACTCCAAGACTTTGTTTAGAAGGTCAAGCATGAAAAGTCAATCTGGAAAAAGTCAACCTCAAAAAAGTCAATCTCAAAAAGTCAACCCTCATTCAAAATCAAGATTCAAAGTTTAATTGAAAATGGTGAAAGAATTTTGATAATTTAAGGTCTACAATGAGAGATATAGAGTTCGAAAGATGGGTTATGGAGATTCAATGGAAAGGAAACCCTAATTCGGTAAATTCGGGGAAAAATACTTAAACGATCAAATTGATCAAAATGGGAGGTTCCGAATGGAATATAATCAATGACTACGGGTATGGGAAAGGCCAATTGGAAGCAGAACCAAAGGAAGAGTCAATTTGGAATGAAAACCGAAAATTAGGGTTTTTGGTGAATTTTGCAAAAATGGGAAAAACTGCAGAAATGGGCCGATTCGGTAAAATTAAAGCCCCTCATTGATCAGTTTGAAGTAATTCCGAGAAAAGAGCCGGTTGGAGGAAAAACGAAAAAACGAGGAAATTCTCGATATTTGAAAAAGGAAAAATCAAATCGGAGGGGAATATGATCGTAAAAATTGGGCATTTTCGGACCAACTCCAATTCAATATATAACAAAGGCAATGGAAAAAGAAAATCTGGAAATCAAACCTGTTTTGAGTAAAACCGAGGTTTCGAGGGTCAAAGGGCAATCTTGGAAAATCCTAGAAAATAGGAAACGAGCTCCAAAAATTATGAAATCCTTCATAACTGAGTTTTATGTCATTTGGAAGAGATCGACAAAGACAAATCTGGAATCGGAGCTCATTTGAAAAATGGCAAAGTTCGGGTGCACTAAGTTGAAATTCCAAAAGATAAATTTGGGAAAAATAGGAAACGAGTTAAAAAAATCACCAAAACTTCTAGATCTCAATATTATATTATTTGGAAGATATTGTCAAAGAAAAATCTAAAATCAAAGCTCATTTGAAAAATGGCAAAGTTCGGGTGCACTAAGCTGAAATTCCTGAAGATAAATCCGATGCACTAGGATGAGCACATTATGGTTACATATTTTAGGTCAGTTGTTATTGTTAGGAGCTGATCACTTCATCTTATGGTTGTAAATTCACATTTTTAGTATCTTTGATTAGTGGCCTTTGGATCTTGCTAGCTAGGAAAAAAAATGACAACATTATGAGCACATTAGAGGCCATTCGACTGCCTTTATAAGGAGGGGGGTTTTCATTCTTTGAGGAGGTTCTTTTGGCTGAATATTTTTGATATTGGAGCAATAGCTAAGTGGTAGAAAAGAAAAGAAAAATTTAGAACAGAAGGAAGCTTGAAAGATAGCTTTGAATGGTAGCCTTTTGGCACCTAACTCTTGCATTTTTCTTTCTTTTTCTATGTTGATTTTTGCTCATTTTCCATATGATTTCTTGTTATTTTATTATTAAAATAAAGGTTTTTTAAAACTCCCTTTTAAGGATCCTATCTTGTGTTTTCATAAAAAATCAAAAAACAAATTTTTTTACTCTTTTTTCAAGGTGGTCGAATAGTTCGTTTGGTATGCTTGTCTTGTGTTTAATTTATTTCCTATGTTGGTTGTGGTATGTTAGCTTGTTTTGATGTTTTATCTCTCTATAATAATCAAAATATGGAGCTTATTTCTAACTTTCTTTACTTATTTGTTCTTATTTTTCTATTTTTATCATTTATTTTCATGTCTACTTGCGTTATTTACTAACATTAATATTCTGTTTTTACTACATCAAGTTGTTCATGCTTTGTATTATTGTCATACCATGTGTTTGTGTATTTTCCTAGCTATATCTTTGCTTTCATTCATGCTTTACATCATTATGCCATGTTATTGTGTACTTGTTTTGCCATGATTCTTGCATTATTCTTATGTTCATTTGGTTATTATATGTTCATGTTACTTCCATGCATATCTTATGTACATATTAGGTATTAGGTCATGTTATACTGTCATGCATATTCTCATGACATTTTAGGCATTAAGGTCATCTTTGTATGCCATGCACATTTCCATGCTTATTAGGTCTTAGGTCATTTTGTATTTCCATGCATGGTTTCATGTCCATTAGGTCTAGGTCATCTTTGTATGCCATGCATATTTCCATGCATATTAGGTCTAGGGCTGCATTTATTTCCATGCATATTTTTATCTAGGCATTAGGTCATCTTTTGTCCATGCATATTTTCTATGTCATTTAGGCATTAGGTCATGCATTTTATGCGTTTAACTTGCTGTTTGTTCATGCCTTTCATATCCTCCCACTTGATTCTTGACTTAAGCCAATCAATGGCTCAAAGCCAAGCTCTCATGAGTATGCTTGTGGAAAATTAAGATGTCGTCAAGTTGGATTTTCTACCTTCGTGATTTTTTTTCATTAGGCAATCCTTGTCCAAATTTTTACCACTGTTTTTAGGATCTTAGAGGAGTCTATAATATTTTTGTTCTGATTTTTGGACGTTTTTATCAAAGGTTTAAAAATGTTTTTTGGTTAAATAGTTTTTCACCCAGTGTTCTGATTTTCATGAATTTTCTGGTAGGATATCCTTAGTTTAAAAATTAAGATATTTTTTCCCAGTTCTGAGTCTGCCATAATTTTTTCAGATGTTTTTGAAATTTTTAAAATAGGTAAAAAATCACGTTTTAAAACTGGTTAGAAAAGCCAAATTTGTTTTAAAGAAGAAAATAATTTTTTGTTTTTGTTAAGGCATTAAGAAGGGGCTGATTTAGAACAATAGCTACTGTCCTAGGTTGATTTCTAAGACATTTTAATCCTAAAAAATAATTTTATAAAGGTCGGGTCAAGGGAGGTCAACCCGGGTTTTCAAAGTTAGGAAAATAGAGCCTTTTTAAGGGGGGTTTCAGCCATAGTGCCATTTTCATCCAAAATTTTCAAAATTGTTTTCAATCCTATCTCAAAGTATTTTTGATTTAGAAAAATCTGATTTGATGTCTTTTCCTAAGGTAGTCGGATATCTTTTCTAGATATACAGATGTCGTTATTTAAAGGAAAAAATACACTCTCATGCATTGCACTTTCCATGTTCATGCATATTATACGATATATGATTTTTGCTATGAATATTTCTATGGTAATGTTATTGTTTGGATTTATATTTCATGATGTTATATTGATTGTTATATGGTTGTGAAGATTTTATGTTATTTTATGCTCCTTGCTTAGTCATTATTTATTTTGTCATATCATTTAGGATTTATTATGTTCATGCATTGCCTTTTTTTTCATGCATAATTTATTATAATGTTATTTTATGCTTTTTATCATGTCATGTTATTAAATTATACTATGTCATTTAGAATATACTATGTTATTTAGATGTTGCCATGTCATTTAGGTTATACCATGTCATCTAGATTTTGCTATGTCATCTTTACTATGTCATACATGTTCATATTCATCTTTTTAAAATGTTTTTAAAAAAGATAATGATTTTTAATAAAAATAAAGATATTCCTGAGTTAAAATAATTCATGAGTTCTCTGCCGGGTTTGCTGGGGAGGATATCATCAATTATCATTAATAAAGGAATATTTTTCTTTCAAAAAATGAAAACGATTCGGAGATTTTCCAAATAAATAAAAATTTCTATATTTTTTTGAGTTTGTCAGGGAATATAGGAAAATTTTGAATTAATAAATTTCGGATCATTTTCAATTAAAAATGGAATTATTTTTCTTTAAATTGGGAATTACTTTAAAATGTCAAATCTAAAGCCAACTTTTACCGAGACTTGAGATAACACACAATTAATAAGGTACCGTTTTATACGGGTGTTGTGGGGGTGCTAATCCTTCCCCGCACGTAACCGACTCCCAAACCCACTTCTTTGATTTCTCAGGTTTAAAAACGTAGACTTTGAAATTGCTTTTTAAAATGTTTTAATTAATTTTAAAATGTTTTACAAAACCGGTTTTAATAGGTGGCCGATCACACCTAGCCAAAAAAGATTGGTGGCGACTCCATATTTTTTCGAGGTCATTTTCTAACCTCATTTCATTTCAAGAGGAATTAAGTCGTCTTTTCCTCTGTTTTCCCCCATGTCACACTTAACGAGTAAAATGTCTCGCGATGAGACTTGTTATTTTTTAGGTTGCTACAATCTTCTTTCTGTTCCGAAATGACCTTCAAAAACCTTGAGCCTATCATGGTTGGTTTTAACGCATATCAAGGTACCATGTCTAGAAGAGAATATCAAAATTGATTATGCTTGAAAAGAAATGTTAAATGCTTGATTCTCAAGGAATTAATGTTTTTGAAAAAAGTCTTGTTTTATTTCTGAGCTTGGATAAAGATTCACCTCCCCCATCGAGTTGTGATTCTTGTAAAGCCTTGATGGTTGAGATCTTAATGTGTCAAACTATCACTTACTAGAAGAGCTAAACCCTTAGTCACATTTTTCAAGGACATTCCAAATGGTAATCACCAATTTTGAAGAGATTCAATGTCGCATTTTTTGGTCACTTTATTACCTTTGATCATGGAATATAGTTATGTGGGGCAATTTTGTTGTCACTTTGTTAAGATCCGAAAGTTTTGAATTGAGAGACATATTTCTTTTTTGTAGAGAATAAAGACAATATATATATATATTCATGTAATTTTTTTTTGTTGATAAATGGTAGGATTTTGGCTTTGAGTTGAGATTAGCTCTTCTACATGGAAAATTTGATAAGAAAAATAAATATTTTTTGATAGAGAAAATAAGTATTTTTTTTTTGGAAAATAAATGCCTTTACTGAGAAAGTTTTGAAAAAAATTAATCTTGGGAAGAATAAAAGACGATAAAAGTTCAAGTGATTAGGAGGCATGAAGTCATTGAAGTTGAAATTTGAATAAATATGGATGCATTTAAAATTTCCTTTTTGGGGCAAGAAGAATGTTGAATCCAGATGTAGTTGAGAAGTAAATATAAAGTTCAAGGTAAGGGAAAATTAAAGAGACAATTGAGATAAAAAGACATGGAAGGAAGTTCAAGGGAAATGCATTGATCAGTTCTAGATATACCAAGGAATAGGGATAGTTTGTTTATGCTTTACTAAAATAGAAATGAAAACAAAGAAAATTGAGAGTGAACATGGAAGAGAAGTCAAGTAGTCATGGTTTCGGAAGACAAGTGAGAGAATAAAAAAGGATTTTGGGAAATTTGAAAGGAAATATTTGTTTAGGATGGAAAAATGAGGAAAAGATAAAGAATTGAAGAGAAAATTTGATTATTACATTGGCAACATTTGTGGACACCTGCATTATAGTTTTGACCTTTGACGTTTACCACATTTAGTTGGCATTTACATCATTGTGTTAGTACTTGCATTTGCATCATTTGGCATTGGCATAAATGTTTGATCATCTGAGTTGACATCATTAAAATAGAGGTTTGAATTTTGCATGACGATAGTTTATCGTTTGGATTTGCATCATTTGTGATTGGTATTTCCATTTACATAATTGGAATAAATGTTCGCATTTGCATCTTGATAGGGGCATTTACATTATTGAGGTCGATATTTGCATTTGCATTATGGTAAGGGCATTTGCATCATGGTAAAGGCAGTCACGTTATGGAGATAGGTATTTGCATTTACATCATGGTAAAGGCATTTGTATCATGGTAAGGGCAGTCACGTTATGGAGATAGGTATTTGCATTTGCATCTTGATAGGGGCATTTGCATGGATATTTGCATTGGTATTGGCAGTATCGTTCATTAAATGTGAACACCAAATGGATAAACAAAATTCAAAGTCATGGAATTTTTCAAGAATCAAACTTTTGTTTCGTCCAAGTCAGTTTTTCCATTTTCAGACTTTGGTTTCGTCCAAGTCACCATAAAAAAAAACCGTCAATTCCAGTCCAAACTTTGGTTTCGTCCATATCATTTTCAACTGTTGGTGTTGATTAAATCAGTCAAGACTTTGGTTTCATCCAAGTCACTTTCAAATTTTGCATCCTAGATATTTCATTACGTTGGTTTCATCCAAATCATTTTCAAATATTGGTTTCATCCAGGTCACTTTCAGATATTGGTTCCATCCAAGTCACTTATGTCATGGAATTTATCTCAGAATTGTAATCTCGACTTTGGTTCCATCCAGGTCAGTTTCAGGTGTTGGTTTCGTCCAAGCTACTTATGATATGGAAGTAACTTGACTTTGGTTTCGCCCAAGTCACTCTTCAACTTCTGGTTTCACCCAGGTCATCTTCCAGCTTCTGGTATCACCCAGGTCATCTACCGACTATTTGTTTCGCCACAGGTCATTTTTCAACTATTGGTTTGGCCCAGGTCATCTTTTAACTGCTGCTTTCGCCCAGGTTATCTTTTGAGTTCTGGTTTCGCCTAAGTCATCTTTCGACTACTGATTTCGCTCAAGTCATCTTTGATTGTTGGTTTCGCCCACGTCATTTGTTGACTCTGGTTTAGCCCAAGTCATTTCTTCGAATACTGGTTTTGCCTAGATCACTTGTTTGACTTCTAGTTTCACCAAAGTAATTTTTCCAGATTCTGGTTTCATTGAGATTATTTTCAGACAAAATCAATCAATTCAAAAAAAAAAAACTTCCTCGAGAGCCAAACTTCAAAATCTATTATTGTCGCCTTTACCTTATCCCAAAATTTTCTTTTGTCAAGTCTTCGGTGGTGATATTTGAAGAATCTGTTATGGAACTTTATTTTGGTAAAGTCTTCAGTGGCTATATCCGAAACATCTGATAGGGAACTTTGTTATGCCAAGTCTTTGATGGCGATATCTGAAGCTTTTGATAAAGAATTTTTTTTGACAAGTCTTTAGTGGTGATATCCAAAGCTTCCTATGGTGACATCCAGAACTTTAATTTGGTAAAGTCTTCGGTGGCGATATCCGAAGCATCTGATAAGAAATTTCATTTTGATTTGGTAAAGTCTGCCGATGGTGAGATCTAGGAATTAGTTTTCAGTTTTATAATACTAAAGGAAAAAAGTGGATTGGACACAAGATTATTAAGTCTTCGGTGGCGATATTCGAAGCTTTTGGTGGTGATATCCAAATTTTGGTTATGATAAGTTGACACGTGAGTGTCCTCAAATGGTCTTAGTGATATTGGGCTACTTGAGCTTGGGTTAGCAAGTCAAATGGGTGAAGTTATGGACACTGTTTACTATCAGCCTGTGGGCTAACTTTGAGTCCAAATTTCTATCTCTTCATTTCATGATTAAATAAGAATGTCATTTTTCAAGTTTAGAATGTGATCTTTTCAAATTATACAGCCTTGCATGCATTGGAATTATATCTGATGAGTTATGGCTGTTTTTAGTTTAACTATGTAGATTGTGTCTATTTGCAATCTTGCTAGTTAATATATGCCTAGTTATCTATCAAGGTCATTTATTATGGCCTTGATTATGTCATTGTTATTAATTCCTAAACTTGGAGGGTTGTTCCAAGTATACATTGATCATTCAGCTATGTATTTGAGAGATCTGAGAATTTGAATGAAAAAAAGTCTTTTGACTTGGCCTTTTGGCACCTTTTCAGTTCATTATCTCCTTGTGAGTGGTGAACTATCATCCTAAACTCTGTATCTCTAAAGTGGTGATCTGATCTGTAGCTTTAGAGTGGTGGGTTATTAGCTTCTGTATCTCTTCGGTTTTGTGCCTTAGAGTGGTGAGCATAAACTATCTTTTGTGTGAGTGTGTTGTGTGTGGGTTGATACAATCCCATTTCTACTTTCCCGGTATCATATCCCGATATCAAGTTGGTATCGGAGCTTTTGGTTACGAGAGCATATATCTCGGTGTATTCCGTCAAAGTGTTGATTGTTAACAGCGTTTCGTGCTCGTCGTAAACCAGAATTTGAGAGGGACATCTATGCTCTTGAAATGGATGAAATGAGATGGAAAATCCAACAGCTCTAGGATTGTCTTGACCGATATGAGAATCCTGACGATAATGATGAGAATGGTTCTAAAAGTGGTTCTTCTAGTAATGATGATAAGGATGTTAATCCTTTCCACCGCAGACCAAACCATGACTCTAGTGATGGTTCGTCTTCTCATTGCCATAGAAGAAGGAATAGAAGGTCTTATCGAGATTCTGATGTGAAAGTTGATATTCCTAAATCTCAAGGAAAGATGCAACCTGATGAGTTTATTGATTGGCTCCAAACTGTTGAGAGAGTTTTTGACTTCAAAGAGTATTCTAATGAAAGAAAAGTGAAGTTAGTGGCCATTAAACTCAGAAAATATGCTTCCTTGTGGTTGAAGAATCTTAAATAGCAAAGAGCTCGTGAGGGCAGAAGCAAGATCAAGTCTTGGGAGAAAATGAAAAGGGAGCTTAAGAGGAGATTCTTGCCAGAACACTGTCGACAACAGACATTTCTCAAGTTTCATAATCTGAAGCAATCTGGCTTAACCGTAGAAGAGTACAAAATGGAATTTGAATCGCTCATGCTAAAGTGTGATATTACGGAACCAGAAGAACAAAACATAGCCCGTTACTTGGGTGGGTTACAGTAGGAGATTGCTAATGCAGTTCGATTGCAGCCTTATTGGACTTTCAATGATGTGAGGAGGCTTGCTTTGATTGTGGAAAAGCAGCAAAAAGAGAATAGAAGGACTAGCTTCAGATCAGTATCAAAGGAGAGCTCTTCCAACCGGGGGAGTACATTCTCTAAGAACACTACAGTAGCAAGTCTTCTACTTCTAAGGCTCCAGAGAAGGGAAGTGTTGGGGCTGGTTCTAAGGCAACTGGTTCCTCTAATTCTAATTCAAAGAAGTGCTTTAAATGTCATGGGTATGGGCATATAACTTCTGATTGTCCAAATCGCAAAATTGTCTCTATTATTGAAGAAGAGATAGCTAGTAAAGATGACTTGCCAATTGAAACAGATCAAGAAGATGAAGTGACTTATGCTAATCAGGGTGGCTTACTTAGCATTCAAAGAAGTTTGAGTGCTGTACATGACGATAATGAGGACTAGGTTGGTTTTTAGCATCTTTTAAACCTATTGTAGTGCAAATGGAAAGGTATGTGATGTGATCATTGATAGCGGTGCTTGTGCTAATGTCGTGTCTACCGATATGGTGAGCAAGTTGCAGCTCAAGACGAAAGCACATCCTCATCCTTACAAGTTGAGATGGCTGGACAAGAAACATGAACATAAGGTAACTGATAGATGCCTTATTTCATTTTTTATTGGAAAAAGTATAGTGATTAGGTCTGGTGTGATGTTGTTCCTATGGATGCTTGTCACTTGTACCTTGGTCGTCCATGGCAGTATGATAGGAAAGTTCAACATGATGGATTTAAAAATACTTATTCTTTTGTGAAAGATGGTGTGAAGATCACTTTGGGCCCTTCTAAACCTAGATTTATTTCCAAACCTTCTTAAGGGGCGGAAAAAATTTTGATTACTTGTTCTGAAATAAAAAAAAAAAAAATTTGTTGAAAGTTCAGATGTGGCTTATGCTCTTGTTGTGTTTCAAGAAAATACTGAGGTGAATGAGTTGCCTCCTGAAGTACAACCTTTGCTTGATGAATTTCATGATGTTGTTCCTGAAGATATACCTCCTAGACTTCCTCCGATGAGGGACATTCAGCATTGCATTGATTTCATTCCAGGGGCTATGCTTCCTAACAAGGCAGCGTATAGAATGAGTCCAACCGAACATACTGAGTTACAAAGGCAGTTTAATGAACTGATTTTGAAGGGCTTGGTTAGGGAAAGTAAGAGTCCTTGTGTTGTGCCAGCTCTTCTTGTTCCAAAGAAGGATGGTTCATGGAGAATGTGTATTGACAGTCGGGCGGTGAACAAGATTACAATTGGCTATCGTTTTCCTATTCCACGGCTCGATGATTTGTTAGATCAGCTTCACAGTGCTACCACTTTTTCAAAGATTGGTCATAGAAGTGGTAACTATCAGGTCAGAATGAGAAATGGGTGATGAATGGAAGACAGCCTTCAAAACAAGGGATGGCCTTTATGAATGGATGGTTATGCCATTTGGCCTTTTTAATGCTCCTAGTACTTTTATGATATTGATGAATGATGTGTTTAAACCTTTCATTGGCAGATTTGTTGTGGTTTATTTTGATGATATTCTTGTATACAACAAGGATAAAGAGGAGCATCTTAGTCACTTGTGCGAGGTGTTTCAAACTTTGAGGGGTCAGAAGTTGTA
Source organism: Fremontodendron californicum (assembly GCA_030761205.1). Lineage (NCBI taxonomy): Eukaryota > Viridiplantae > Streptophyta > Magnoliopsida > Malvales > Malvaceae > Fremontodendron > Fremontodendron californicum. The sequence goes on from JAULJL010000022.1 coordinate 11,840,484, forward strand.
TGCTAACTTGAAGAAGTGTGAATTCTTCACTAATAGCATCGTTTTCTTAGGCTATGTTGTTTCCAGCGAAGGAGTGAAGATGGATCCTAGCAAGATTGAAGAAATTCTCAGTTGCCCAATTCCTCAAACTCTTCATGATATTCGGAGTTTTCATGGCCTAGCATCTTTCTATCGTCGTTTCATCAAAAATTTGAGCACTATTATTGCTCCTATCACTGAATGTTGAAGGGGGCAATTTTAGGTGGACTAAAGAGGCTGAGAAGAGTTTTGAACTTGTAAAACAAATAGGTGACCAATGCACCTATTCTTTCTCTACCTGATTTCAATCAAGTTTTTGAGGTTGAATATGATGCTTCTAATGTTGGCATTAGTGTTGTCCTTAGCCAAAAGGGCAAACCTATTGCTTTCTACAGTGAGAAGCTCAGTGATTCGCAGGGGAAATATTCAGCTTATGATAAGGAGTTCTATGCCATTGTTTGTGCTTTGGAACATTGGTGCCAATACTTGCGTCCAAAACCTTTTGTGCTATATTTGGACCATGAGGCTTTGGAGTTTCTTAGCAGCCAGCAGAAACTTAGCCGAAGGCATGCTCCTTGGGTTGAATTTCTACAAACTTTCAGTTTCTCTATTAAGCACAAATCCGAAGTTCAGAATGTTGTTGCTGATGCTCTGGGTCGTAGACATTTCATGTTGACCAATATGCAAGTGGAAGTGTTAGGTTTTGAAGTGTTGAAAGATCTCTACGAGTTTGTCAGATTGAACTAGGCAAGTGCACGTATTGCAAACAAGTAATAAAGTGGAAGTAAATGTCGAACCCACGAGGAATTGCTATTAAATTTTGCTAAGTACTAAAAGTCACACACTAAATCTTATCTAAACAATTAAATAAAGATGGTAATTAAAAACTAAAATTAAAAGAAGCTAATATTGAAAGCAAGTAAACTAAAAAGGATGAATTCAATTAATTATAAAAGCCTAGGATTACAATTTCCCTCAACACTTCGCTTGAATCTCTCTCTACCTCTTCACTTGATTAATGACCCTGAGTTGTTAACCTAGAGTTCTATCTTATTTATAAGTATCTGTCGATGGTCTCATAAAAATATCCTTCTTAACCAATTAACTATATGTCTATGATAATTGAATTAAAGAAGAACTCATTAAGCTTAGGCTCTAACAATGGTTACACATGACAAGTATATTTCTACCCAACTTGCAAATCAATTCATCCTAATAATTGAATATGAAACATGTGTCATTCAATCCATGTCTAACACTAAACTCCCTATGTCTAGTTGTATTTAGGTTAACAAATCAATCTAATTGGTGGCCAATCAATTAGAAGCATTAAGAACAAGATTGAAGAAACAACTCAACAAACCATTAAATCATGCTAGAGAGAGAAAGTAAATTCAAACTATGTGTTGAGTTACATTGAAATCCTAGTAAAAGAAAATTAGTTCATGATAATTAATGAAAACAAATAATCAAATAGTTTCACCATCATCAACAACACAAGAAAAATAAAGAAGAGAAAAGAGAAAACTAAGAATTGTCAGTTCTTGAATCTTCCAATCTTCCAATCTTCTTGAGAGAATTTTGATGGCAACTATCTTCTTGAGAGAAAATTAGGTTTCTAGGTATCCAATCTTCTTTATTCTGACCTAAAAACATCCTATTTAAAGTGTCCAAGGCCTCTTGGAGTCCGAAACTTCGTGCACAAGAAAACATGTAAATATCAGGATTTTTATGTTTTTTTCACGATTTTACTGTTCATGCCTGGCGCTGAAGTGCTGGCTTTCCAGTGCTGCAGCGCTGGGTCTCGACCTATGGCACCAACTCCTCTGATCTGTCTTGGGTTGGTTTCGCCATTTTCTCATACTTCGTCAGCTGTTTTGACTGGTCAAACCTTGTCCAATTTTGACGAGTCTTATATCGTTGGAAAGGTACAGAAGTCAGCTTCAAAATTCAAAGGGGAGTTTTCTCACTTGAAGTCTTTAAGATCAAGTTTTTCTTGAAAGAAGCTCCAGAGGTCGAATCTGCCTGCTCATTGCTTTGCACCATTTTTCATCGTTTTGCACCTTGAAGCTCCAGATCACCTTGGACCTATAAAAACACATAAATAACAACTAAATAACTATTTTAAACATAAAATGGATAAATAAAATAAATATAAAAACATCAAAAACTAATCAAAAGTATAAAAGGTGGCAAAATAACTATATTTCCTAAAGTTATCACACCTCCAAACTTAATATTTTGCTAGTCCTCGAGCAAAACAAATCTAAACAAACTAACTAAATAACTTGACACAAAACACCACTCAAGATAAATGCACTCAAATCACGATTTCTTAATTTTCCTCAAAAGTTACCTCAAAATCTTGATTCAAAGTAGAACATAAACATACTCCAAATCCATGATTCAATTCAATCGTAAACTTCATGCTTGAATGGATTTTCAGTGTGTGTGTGTATATAATCTCTTTGCAAATTATCACATGCAATCTAAATAAGTTTATATCAATGCAAAATATGAATTAATACTAGAATCTCATATGTTTGCTTTTCATCTCTCTCTCCACTAATGTAGACTAACACTTCGTCAAGGATCAAGTAGGTCTTTATTATGCTTGTAATGTAAGTCTAGGTTAAAGGGAAGATTAAGATATATTTTGGTTTAAGTTCACCCTTAGACACTTTACATTTTTTTCAGCATTTTTGAGAGCCATAGTCTTTTTCTCAAACTACATACTTCAATTCTTTGAATACACTTCCTTTTTGCTTCACCAATTTTTTCTTTTTTTTTTGTTCTTCGTTTTCAAAGAATCATAACCTTTTTTTTTGTTTTTTTACATATCACCACTTCACCCAATTTTGACATGACTCATAATTGTTTCCTGTAATATCATCACATGCCTATGTAGTGAGGGTTAATTATGGTTTTTCTTATTTGGCTAGGCTAAAAGATGTAGCAATCAAAGAAGGAACAAAGAGGTAGACTAAGGATATCAATATATAAAGGTAAGCTTGAAAGGCTCAAACGATCCAAAGATGGCCTAAATCATCTCCTCAACTTAGTGTTGTCTAGGATTTCGTCTCGAGAGAGAATCAAGCAAATTCTAGGCTCTAGATATATTCGCAATTCACATCAACATAATCAGTCTTTAAATAAGCAATGCAAATCTAAGCAAGAGATAACGTGCTCAAATTGTTAAAAATCACATCCTAACATGAAACTAACAAAAGAATTTAACACAAATTCTTCTCATGCTTATGTTTTCCCAAGAATCAAGATAAATCAATAACTAAAATTCATCATTGGATAAGAATTCCATCATATTTCAAGCAAAAAAAAGAATTAGACTCCTAATAATAAAATTAGACAATCAGACAAACTAAAATAAATCTAAAGACACACCCCCAAACATAAAACAAACATTGTCCTCAATGTGTGAAATTAAAAAGAGTAAGAACAAGAAAACTCCCCTATCGATGAAAGCAACTCAGGAGAATCTTTAGTTTTCCTCTTAGACTTCATCATGCTTGTCCAAGTTGGTGAGTAGTCACTACCAAAGAAAACAAAGTAAAAAAATAATAATAACAATAAAAATACTCTAAAAATTAAAAGAAAAAAAAAGAAAAAATTTAGAACTAGGGTTGCCTCCCAAGAAGCGCTTGATTTATAGTCATCGGCTTGACTATCTCATGCTCATTAGCCAGTATCCAAGCACTTGATGATTTTCGATTCATGCCATTTGGATGTTCTTTCTTTGAACAACTTCGATTTCTTGCAGGCTTGAAAGTGGAATTCATCCTTTCAGTGGTAGAATTTAAGAATGTCGTAAGTGGATCAATGGGATAAATTTCTATGAATTCTTCGTTGTTAGCAATATTTATCACATCTACTAGCTTTGGCTGTTGGATGCATTGGGGAACAGGTTGTGGTGGTGGGTCACACTGGATCCATTCTTCTTGAACTTTTTCAACTTTTTTTTCACCAACTAATTCTTCTTCAATAGGCTTGTTTGGTGGTGGATCACATTGAATCCATTCTTCTTGAACCTTTTCATATTCTGGCTCCATCACAATTTCTTTTTCAAGCTGCTTATTTGACAATTCTAGGTTCTTGCTATCTTCTTCTATCTCTTTTTCAATCCCAAGTGTGGATTCATTGCAATACTTGTCTCCACCTGGTCTGGGATTAGTTTCAATGTCACTTGGAAGAGTTTCTTAAGGTTGGTTGTTAATGGCGGTAACAAGCTGGCTTATTTGTGTCTCAAGATTTCTAATTGATGCATCATTTTTCGTCATATATTGCAACATCATTGATGCATTCAAAAGAGTATATATTATTTAACATTGCACTAAAAAGATCAATTGTAAAGTATTGTAGTTAGCAAGGGTCGAGTGCACAGGGATTGGTGTTTAGTTTAAGAATGATTTGTTTAAACTTAAATTCAATGAAAACAAAATAAAAGGAGAGTTTTTGAAATCAGTTTAAAAATAATACAATCAATAAAAAGTAAGAAAGCAAATAAGTAAGAAGTGATCAGATGTGAGAAATATGGCTAAAGGTTCATTTCCACCACTAGACATCATTAAGAATTAAATTCAGATCTATCAATATCAATTATCTATCAAAGTTAACAACCGTAGATAACAACATCCTGTGTTACCCCAATCCTTCCTTAGTTTGTCATTAAGCAGGATGAACGCCACTACTTAATCTCTAACTATCAAATAACCTAAGATAAACATCACTAGATTCAAAGTGATAGCAGCTTTATGATAAGAAAGATAGGTTGATCTAAGCAACAAACACATAAACATGGATTCATTCAACTTATGTTATGTTCCACTTCATAATTCCTAAAAACCCGACATAATCATGAATTACAAATTGCCACTATTGAATAGAAATCATGAACAATTCTTGTAGAAGAACATAAACAACTTTGATAGAAAATTAATTACATAACATGTCTAGGGCTTTGAAATCACTCTTAACCAAAGAGAAGTTTAGCCTTGCATAGACATTATTAACATAAACATGAATATTCAAAGAAAACTAAGAAGAAAAATAAAATAAAACTAAGAGGTTAGAAAAGAAGAAGAAGATTGATAAATAATCGAAAGCATGATCTCTTTGGTGGCTCAAAAGATGGTATTTATAGAGCCTTAAATCCTTGGAAACCCTTTCTTGCTCTTCAAGGAAGCTAGGAGTCAAAATAAGGCAAATTTGGACAATTTGCAATTTTTTGTGATTTTAGTGGATCTGAGATCAGTAACTCAACGCCGCAGCCCAGCTCAACGGCGCCAACTTTCTGCCTTGGGGTGTTTTTGCTTGTTGACTTCGCTTTCACGATTGATGCACTGTCTCGCACTTGGTCGGCTAATTTGGATGACCATCCGTTGTCCGATTTAGGTGTGTAAACCATCGTTGGAAAGGTATTCAAGTCAGCTTCAAAAGTCAAGAGGAAGTTTCTTCAAATAATGTCTTTAACATAATGATTTCTTAGCAACAAGCTCCGGAGGTCAAATCTGCCTGATCATCTAGCACTAAAAATTTGATCTTTTTGACTCCCAAGTCTTCTTCCATCTTATGATTGTGACTTTATAAGCTCTTTATCATCATAATTGACATGTTTTGACTTTATCTCATCCAAAATACCTATAATTCATAAAAATATAATAATTTGTCAAGGAACTTAAGAATTAAAGCACAAAGTATAAGGAAAAAATACATGAAAATGTATGCAATTACGCATTTGTCAAATTCCCCCACACTTAGTCTTTTGCTAGTCTTCGAGCAAAATCAAATAAAAACGAAATAAGAAAACCTAATCTAATACTCTTTTTTAATAAAAATGAGAGATAATCATTAAACAAGTCTTATAACTAATCAATAACTTAAAGAGTTTCACAAAGAATCATGCTTGATAGTAAAGGTTGAGTTAAGCTAACATTAACATAATATATCTCAATCAAAATAGTCATGTTCTAACTTAATTTCAACTTATCACATGGGATAGTCTCATGATTTTCACTCTTTAAAGTAGTGGTAAAGTGTTTACACTCAATCGATCTCATGAAAACAGTTCTACCATATGCTTGCTTGTCCACCTATTCTCCACTATTTAGATCATGTAACTTCATGAATCAAGACGTCTTTATTCATGGTTGTAATGGGGCCAAGGGGTTGTAATATGGTTAAAGAATAAAAGGATAAAGATATCACAAAGATTCCAACGATTTCATAGAGTTTAGAGACATACTAAGATCATGCAATTAAAAACTTCTCAAAACTCTTATAAAGCAAATAATAACATAGGCTAAATATTCATGTTGAGCCTTTGCTTCATTCTAAACAACTTTGTAACATCTTTTCTTTAACCAAAAGTTCAAGAGATGATTTTTTTTATATTCCCTTTTTTTTTCTCTTAACTTTTGCCATTTCCCCCCCCCCAATTATTTCTTGTTGCTAACCCAATTAGTCAATCGATCTCCCTTGCTTTATGCAATATGTCTCAAAAAAATCTAATTCATATTTAGAACATGGGTTAGGATATAAGTACATTTAGGCTAGGTAAGAGATGTGGTTAGCAATAAAATAACATATTCAATGTAGGCTCAAATTGGCTCACTAGTGGGGATGTTCTCTTGGAAATTTAATATGGATGGCTGTTTGGTCCTAGTTATAATCCTAATGCCTCAATCATATTCATGTTGTTACATGCATGAATAGTCTCAAAAAGGTTTAAAGCAAGTTTTAGAGAATCATGTAATCATAAGAGCACTCAAGAAAGAAATTGGATTAATATGTATAATGCATCAGTCATATAGGCTCAAAACTCATAAGGATGATTATACAAATCAATATTAAGTCTAAACATGCTTCTTTCTCAATCAACATATCATATTAACATTGGCGAACACACTAAAAATAGTGATATTAAGCTTAATTCTCATGAAAATCTTACCACTAATGATCAATTTCAGACTTATTCAATTCATATCTCATCATAGTAAGGAAAGTAACTAGAACACACTAAAAACAAACTAAACTAAAGGAAATCCTAAATTCTTCCCCCCCCCACACTTAATTCTTACATTGTCCTCAATGTAATTCTATTATCCCCAAGTATAAGAATCATGTGTACAATAAAAGAATTACTAATCAGAATGATGGAGAGTAAAGAATAGCAAATCTGATTATAATATGTTCTCTCCATCCTTTTGGGTTGCCTCCCAAGAAGCGCTTGGTTTATTGTCCTCAACCTGACTTAGACCCATGCCATCATCTACACCGTATCCTTGAGTGCTTTAAATGATCCAGTGGTGGTTCTAACTCCAATGTTGATGCCTGCAAAAGAAAAGGTAAATGGTTCTCATTAGATAAAGGAAGATTAATAGCTTAAACATCAAACCTTTTATTACAAGGTGGAAACACTTGCAAAGTTGCCAATGCTTCCTCCACATGTTCACTTAAAGCAGGTTCATCTTTAGAGATCTCCATGCCAAGGTGTTTATTAATGTCTATATCTTTGCTATTTAACTCAAAAGTTGGCTGCACTAAAGAGTCAAATGTATCAATTGCATAAACAGAATATACATCACTAGGGTATCTCATGGCTTCAAAGATATTAAAATGGATTACATCAACATCAAATTCAGAAGTGAGTGTGCCATCATTAACATTAATTATTGTCTTGGCTGTTTTTAAGAATGATCTTCCTAATAAAATAGGTGTTGGGTTGGAAGACATCTCATCTTCTACGTCAAGCACATAAAAGTCAGCTGGAAAGACCAATTCATTAACTTGCACAAGAACAATTTCTACAACTCCTGTTGGATAAGTAATAGAACAATCAGCGAGTTGTAAAATAACACCTGTTTCTTTTAATGGTCTTAGTTTCAAAGAAGCATAAATTGTGTATGGCATAACATTGATAGATGCTCCTAAATCTAGCATAGCATGTGCAAACTTGGTGTTGCCTAATTTACAAGGAATGGTAAACATACCTCGATCCTTGCATTTAGGTGGGAGTTTCTTTTGAAGAACAGTGGACACATTCTCTCCCATACTTACCTTTTCATTCCCTTTAAGCTTCCCCTTAGAAGTGCACAATTCCTTCAAAAATGTTGCATATTGTGGCACTTGCTTTATGACATCTACTAGAGGAATGTTGACCTCAATTTTTCGGATTACCTCCAAATTTTCCTTCTTGTGCTCTTTCTTGGATTTTGTTAACCTGCTAGGAAAAGGTGGAGGAGTTATATAAGAAGGAAAAGATGGTTTAGGAATTACCTTTTGTAATGGCTGAGAGGGATGTAAAGACGATGCCATGGTGTTGTCCTCCCTTTGAGCACTATCCTTTTGTGGTGTCTCAAGCTCTTTCCCACTTCTTAGAGTTATGGAATTCACATATTCTCTGGGATTCACTATGGTTTGGGAAGGTAATATTTTGAAACCCCTTGCTTGTGATTGACTCATAGTTGTTGTCATTTGTCCAATTTGAGTCTCTATTTGGCTCAACTTTGTTGCCATTTGCCTATTTGTATCCTTTATATCCTATTGCATTTGCAATTGATTGTAGTAAGGGATTTAACAAGATCTTCTAGAGACGCAACTGAATTTTATGATGGTGGCACTTGTTGTCGGTTTGATATGATTGTTGAACCTTTTGTTGATAACCCGATTGTCTATTGTCAAATGATGAAGGAGTAGCTTGTGATTGGTTTCCTCCATAATTGAAGTTTGGATGATCCCTCCATCCTGGATTGTAAGTGTTAGAGTAGGGATCATACTTTCTTGGTTGACCCGAGAATCCACCCATAGCATTAACATGTTCATTTGGATCATCTTGAAGTGTTGGGCACATATCAGTTTGGTGCCCATGTTTGAACATATACCACAAGCCTTCACTTGCTGTATTAGACCTACAGCCATTTGTTCCACAAGAGAAGTCAATTTATCAAATTTTTGCTCAAGGTTTGATGTACTTACCTCATTGACTTTCTTAGGTTGTGGTGGTGGTTCATCTCTCATGTTGTATTGTTGTGAGTTGGCTTCCATGTTGGAGATGGGAAGTCTAGCAGCTTCGGGAGTTTTATCAACTAGTGCTCCCCCACTTGCGGCATCTATCATGCGTCTCTCCATGGGTAAGAGACCTTCATAGAAATATTGAATGAGCAGTTGTTCACTTATCTGATGGTGCGGACATGATGCACAAAGTTTCTTGAACCTCTCCCAATATTCATACAAGGACTCTCCGTTGTATTACAGAATCCCACATATTTTCTTTCTAATATTGGTAGCCTTAGATGCTGGGAAATATCTTTCCAAGCATGCTCTTTTCATCCCATTCCATGTAGTGATGGTCCCGGATGGTAGGTAGTAGAGCCATTCCTTTGCCAAATTAGCTAGAGAAAATGGGAATGCTCTTAACTTTATTTGCTCTTCCGTGGTTCCTGTTGGTCTCATGCTAGAGCATACTACATGGAACTTCTTGAGGTGTTTATTTGGATTCTCTCCTGCAAAACCATGAAAAATTGGAAGAAGATGAATCAGGGCAGATTTTAATTCAAATGCTACCTCAAGAGTAGGATACTCTATGCACAATGGTTGTTGATCTAAGTACGGAGTGGCTAGCTCCTTAAGAGTTTGGTTGTTTACTTCTATATCTCCTTGTTCCTCTTGGATGATTTTGATCAACTCTCTGCTTGTTCTTGATGGTACGCTATGAATTCCCGAATTCTTCGAAGTCCTAAGTGATGTTCTTCTTCTTTTGGAGATTGGAACATTCACTGAAAAAGAAAACAAGAAAAAAAAAACTAATTAAAACAGAAAACAAGAATAAACCAAATAACTAATAAACTAAAGAAATCAATCCCCGGCAACGACGCCAAAAACTTGATGCACTCAAAAGAGTATATCTTATTTAACCTTGCACTAAGAAGATCAATTGTAAAGTATAGTAGTTAGCAAGGGTCGAGTCCACGGGGATTGGTGTTTAGTTTAAGAATTATTAGTTTAAACTTAAATTCAATGAAAACAAAATAAAAATTTTTAAAGTCAGTTTAAAAATAAAACAATCAATAAAAAGTAAGAAAGCAAATAAATAAGAATTAATCAGATATGGGAAATATGGCTAAAGGTTCATTCTCCACTACTAGACATCATTAAGAATCAAATTCAGATTTATCAATATCAATTATCTATCAAAGTTAACAACCATAGATAACAACATCCTGTGTACCCCAATCCTTCCTTAGTTCATCGTTAAGCAGGACTAACTCCACTACTTAATCTCTAACTATCACATAACCTAAGATAAACATCATTAGATTCAAAGTGATCGCAGCTTTATGATACGAAAGATAGGTTGATCTAAGCAAATAACACATAAACATGGATTCATTCAACTTATGTTATGTTCCACTTCATAATTCCTGAAAACTTGACATAATCATGAATTACAAATTGCCACTATTGAATAGAAATCAATACAATTACACGGATCAAGAGTCCTAAACTAGAATTAGATGATTATCAAGATCTATCTAGTTGGTCACCTAAACAAATCAAGACAATATCATGAACAATTCTTGTAGAAGAACATAAACAACTTTGATAGAAAACTAATATATAATTGAATATGAAAATTAATTACATAATATGTCTAGGACTTTGAAATCACCCTTAACCAAAGAGAAGTTTAGCCTTGCATAGGCATTATTAGCATAAACATGAATATTCAAAGAAAACTAAGAAAAAAGATAAAATAAAACTAAGTGATTAGAAGAGAAGAAGAAGATTTATAAATAATCAAAAGCATGACCTTTTTGGTGCCTCAAAAGATGATATTTATAGAGCCTTAAAGTTTTTGAAACCCTTTCTTGCTCTTCAAGGAAGCTAAGAGTCAAAATAAGGCAAATCTGGACAATTTGAGGTTTTTTACGATTTTAACGGATTTGAGATCAGTAACTCGGCGTCGCGTCCCAGCGCCGCAGTGCCAACTTTCTGCCTTGGGGCATGTTTGCTTACTGACTTCGCTTTTGCGACTGATGCACTGTCTCGCACGTGTAAACTATCGTTAGAAAGGTATTCAAGTCAGCCTCAAAATTCAAGAGGAAGTTTCTTCAAATAATGTCTTTAACATAATGATTTCTTAGCAACAAGCTCCGGAGGTCAAATCTTCCTGTTCATCTAGCACTAAGAATTTGACTTTTTGACTCCCAAGTCTTCTTCCATCTTATGATTGTGACTTTATAAGCTCTTTATCATCATAATTGACATGTTTTGACTTTATATAATAATTTGTCAGGGAACTTAAGAATTAAAGCACAAAGTATAAGGAAATAATACATGAAAATGTATGCAATTACGTATTTATCAATCATCTCTTCCAATGATGGATTCTTTTCTGGTACTAACGCTTGTGCATATGGTGGAAACTCAAAAGGATATGCTTGATTGTCTGAGTAGGAGGACCATTGATTGTTACTCCAGGAAAAATTTTGGTGATCTCCCAACCTGGATTGCAGTTGTTGGAATAGAAACTATTTTGATGCATATTGTAGTTTCCAACATATTGGTAACAATCACTATGATGTCCTTCCACACATAATTCACAAATCACGAACGAACTTTGGACGGCAGGTACACCCCATTTGTCAAGCTTCTTGTTAAGTGCAGCTATCTGTGCAAAAATAGTAGTGATTGCATCTTGTTCATGACCCCACATAGTGCACCCAAATCAACAAAACCTGAAAATAAAGAAAAATAAAGTTTAAATTAAGACTAAGGTTTCTTGGTATTAATATTAAGAAAAATAATAAACAATTCCCCATCAACGGTGCCAAAAACTTGTTGTCAGATTTCACTATGCAAGTGCACGTATTGCAAACAAGTAATAAAGTGGAAGTAAAGTGTCGAACCCACGAGGAATTGCTATTAAATTTTGCTAAGTACTAAAATTCACACACTCAATCTTATCTAAACAATTAAATAAATATGGTAATTAAAAACTAAAATTAAAAGAAGCTAATATTGAAAGCAAGAAACTAAAAAGGATGAATTCAATTAATTATAAAAGCCTAGGATTACAACTTCCCTCAGCACTTCGCTTGAATCTCTCTCTACCTCTTCACTTGATTAATGATCCTAAGTTGTTAACGTAGAGTTCTATCTTATTTATAAGTATCTGTCGATGGTCTCATAAAAATATCCTTCTTAACCAATTAACTATATGTCTATGATAATTGAATTAAAGAACTCATTAAGCTTAGGCTCTAACAATGGTTACACATGACAAGTAAGTATATTTCTACCTACCTGCAGATCAATTCATCCTAATAAATGAATATGAAACATGTGTAATTCAATCCATGTCTAACACTAAACTCCCTATGTCTAGTTGTGTTTAGGTTAACAAATCAATCTAATTGGTGGCCAATCAATTAGAAGTATTAAGAACAAGATTGAACAAACAACTCAACAAACCATTAAATCAAGCTAGAGAGAGAAAGTAAATTCAAACTATGTGTTGAGTTCCATTGAAATCCTAGTAAAAGAAAATTAGTTCATGATAATTAATGAAAACAAATAATCAAATAGTTTCACCATCATCAAAAACAAAAGAAAAATAAAGAAGAGAATAGAGAAAACTAAGAATTGTCAGTTCTTGAATCTTCAATCTTGGAGTCCAGAACTTCGCTCACAAGCAAATAGGTAAATATCAGGCTTTTTACATTTTTTTCATGATTTCACTGTTCATGCCTGGCGCTGCAGTGCTGGCTTTCAGCGCTGCAGCGCTAGGTCTCGACCTATGGCACCAACTCCTCTTATCAGTCCTGGGTTGGTTCCGCCATTTTCTCGTGCTTCGTCAGCTGTTTTGACTGGGCAAACCTCATCCGATTTTGACGAGTCTTATATCATTGTAAATGTACGAAATTCAGCTTCAAAAGTCAAGAGGGAGTTTTCTCATTTGAAGTCTTTAAGATCAAGTTTTTCTTGAAAGAAGCTCCAGAGGTCGAATCATCCTGCTTATTGCTTTGCACAATTTTTTATCGTTTTGTACCTTGAAGCTCCAGATCACCTTAGACCTATAAAAACACTTAAATAACAACTAAATAACTATTTTAAACATAAAATGGATAAATAAAATAAATCTAAAAAATCTAAAACTAATCAAATCCTAATAAAATCCTCAAGAACTTAGCCGATTTAAAAGCATAAAAGGTGGCAAAATAACTATATTTCCTAGAGTTATCAACGAGCATGATGGAGATTTCAGCATGATATGGGCAGAATGTGGAAGTGGTCTTTCTAAGCATTTTGCTGTGGTAGATGGTTTTCTTTACAAAGACAATCTTTTATGTATTCCTCAAGGTTCTTTGAGGAAGGCTATTATCTTTGAAGCTCACAGTGGTGGACTTGGTGGACACTTTGGGAGAGACAAGACACTTGCTGTTATTCAAGATAATTTCTACTAGCCGAAGATAGAGAGAGATGTTTTGAGGTTCATACAGTATTGCAGGACATGCCATATTGCTAAATCCCATAGTCAAAATATGAGTCTTTACACTCCACTTCCAGTACCTAAAGCTCTTTGGAAAGATGTCAGCATGGATTTTGTGCTTGGCTTGCCTAGAAGTTCAAGGAACAAAGATTCAGTTATGTTGGTGGTTGATCGTTTCTCTAAAATGGCGCACTTTGTTCCATGTAGCAAAACTCTTGATGCTACTAATGTTGATGATTTATACTTCAAGGAGATTGTTAGACTTCATGGCATTCCAAAAACAATCACTTCAGATCGAGATTCCAAGTTCATGGGTCATTTTTGGTGTACATTTTGGAGGAAGCTAGGAACTCATCTTCAATTCAGTACTACTTGTCATCCTCTAACTGATGGGCAAACAGAAGTTGTCAATCGAAGTTTGGGAAGTCTTTTGAGAAGTTTGGTGAAGAAGAACATTCGGGATTGCGATCTGGTTTTGCCACAAGCTGAATTTGCTTACAACCATTCTACCAGTCAAAGTACTGGTCGTAGTCCCTTTCAAGTTGTGTATGGTCAGAATCCATTGAGTCCATTGGACTTGATTCCTCTTCCTGCAAGTTAGAATTTCAGTGGGGATGCTGAAGGAAAGGCTAAATAGTTGAAGAAGTTGCTTGAACAAGTTCGTGACTAGATTGAGAGCCAAAACCAGAAGTATCAAGTTCAAGCTAACAAGCATCGTAAGTGTGTTGAGTTCAAAGAAGGTTATCTGGTTTGGGTGCATCTTGGCAAGGGGAGGTTTCGACAAGGTAAGTTTGCTAAGTTCAAGCCTAGAGCTGAGGGTCCGTTTAAGGTTCTGAAGCGGATTTGTGGAAATGCCTACAAGATTGAGCTACCTACACACTTAGATATTTCTAACACTATTAATGTGGCTGACTTGTCTCCTTTCCATGGTGATTATAGTATATATGACCCGAGGACGATCTTTTTAAACTAGGGGAGCATGACACGGGAGTGTCCTCAAATGGTTTTAGTGATATTGGGCTACATGAGTTTGGGTTAGCAAGTCAAATAGATGAAGTTCTGGACACTATTTATTATCAGCCCGTGGGCCAACTTTGAGCCCAAATTTCCATCTCTTCATTGCATGATTAAATAAGCATGTCATATGGGTCTTTCAAGTTTAGAATGTGATTCTTTCAGATTATACAGCCTTGCATGCATTGGAATTATATCTAATGAGTTATGGCTGTTTTTATTTTAACTATGCAGATTGTGTCTATTTACAATCTCAATGAAGTCAAAGATGGTGTGCTAGTTAATATATGCCTAGTTATCTGTCAAGGTTATTTATTATGGCCTAGATTCTGTCATTTTTATTAATTCCTAAACTTGGAGGGTTGTTCCAAGTATATGTTGATCATTCAGCTATGTATTTGAGAGATTTGAGAATTTGAATGAAAAAAGTCTTTTGACTTGGCCTTTTTGGTACCTTTTCAATTCTGTATCTCCTTGTGGTGGTGAGTCATCATCCTTAACTCTGTATCTCTAAAATGGTGATCTGATCTGTAGCTTTAGAGTGGTGGGTTATCAGTTTTTGTATCTCTTCGAATTTGTGCCTTATAGTGGTGAGCATAAACTATCTTTTGTGTGAGTGTGTTGTGTGTGGATTGATACAATCCCATTTCTACTTCCCTGTACCATAAGTCTTCGGTGGCGATATCCGAAGCTTTCGGTGGTGATAACTGGAATTTAGTTATGTTACAGTCTTCGGTGGCGATAATCGAAGCATCTGATAGGGAACTTGTTATTCCAAGTCTTCGGTGGCGATATCTGAAGCTTTTGATAAAGAATTTTGTTTTGACAAGTCTTTAGTGGTGATATTCGAAGCTTCCGGTGGTGACATTCGGAACTTTGATTTGGTAAAGTCTTCGGAGGCGATATCCGAAGCATCTGATAAGAAACTTCATTTTGATTTGGTAAAGTCTGCCGGTGGTGAGATCTGGGAATTAGTTTAAACTTTCGTAAGACTAAAGGCAGAAAGTGGATTGGACAAAAAGATTGTTAAGTCTTCGGTGGCGATATTTGAAGCTTTCGGTGGTGATATCCAAAATTTGGTTATGATAAGTCTTCGATGGCGATATCCGAAGCTTTCGGTGGTGATAATCGGAATTTAGTTATGTTCGAGGCTCCGATAGCGATATCCGAAGCTTTCGGTTGTGATATTTGGAACTTATATTTGGTAAAGTCTTCGGTGGCGATATCTGAAGCATCTGATAAGAAATTTTATTTTGATTTGGTAAATTCTGTCGATGGTGAGATCTGGGAATTAGTTTTCTCTTTCGTAAGACTAAAGGCAGAAAATGGATTGGACAAAAGATTGTTAAGTCTTCGGTGGCGATATCTGAAGCTTTCGGTGGTGATATTCAAAATTTGTTTATGATAAGTCTTCGGTGGCAATACCCGAAGCTTCCGGTGGTGATATCCAGAATTTTGTTTGGTCAAGTCTTTGGTGGAGATATTCGAAGCTTTCGGTGGTGATATCCAGAATTTAGTTATGTTCGAGTCTTCGATAGCAATATCCGAGTCTTCCGGTGGTATATCCAAAACTTTTTTTGTTTCAAGTCTTCGATGGCGATATCTGAAGCGTCTGATGAAGACATATATTTGGTAAAATCTTCGATGGCGATATCCGAAGCATCTGATAAGGAATTTGGTTTTAACAAGTCTTCAAAGGCGATACCCAAAGAGTTTGATAAGGAATTTTATATTGGTAAAGTCTTCGGTGGCGATATCCGAAGCATTTGATAAGGAATTTAGGTTTAACAAGTCTTCGATGGTGATATCCGAAGCGTTTGATAAGGAATTTCACTTTGATAAAGTCTTCAATGGGGATATCCTAAGCATCTGGTGAAAATTTGGTTTTGGTTAAGTCTTCGATGGCGACATCCAAAGCATCTGACATTGAATTTCAAAACTAAATGAGAAAGAGATGGTGATATCCGGAATGAGTCTTCAGTTTCGGAATACTAAAGGCAGAAAGTGTGATAGTGATCTAAGTTGTGTTCAAACTCATTGACAAAAATTTGAAGTTCATTTTCAATTTTAAAGTTGTGGATCCTTTGATTAGAGGAGCGTTGATAGGGTCCAAGATGGCCTAATCCCATGGCAATTTCTATATGGGCCAAGATCTAAGAAGATCTAGGAAACATGGCAAGAATGGGTAGAATTCACTTGGGTCATGTTGCAAGTTATTCAAGAAAGGCTTCAACATGCAAGATGGGCTTGCATCCAAGTTTGGTCCATGTGATTCAAGAACACAAGGTGGCATATTCAGAGGGCTTATTTGGGCTTATTTTAAGTCTTGTAATTACTTAGGCATTTGGGCCTAACTTATGTAACTTATGTAATATGTCCATTAGGCTAAGTGGGGTCTACCTTCATTAAACTTATTGGACATCTTTTAATTACTTAGGATTGGGCTTGAGCATATTCAGCCCATAGTTAAGCTTTTATTTTATCTTGCAAATTAGGGTTGGCCGAATTCTTCATTAATGTTAGGACGTCTAGCCGACTTTAGGAGTTTCACGTTTCTTAGGTTAGTAAGCCTTGGCTGCCAAGGTGTTTCACTTGTACTAGGAGTTCTTAGGCTAGTTGAATTAGGGTTAGTAAGGAGGCTATAAATACCCTTGTTTAGCTGCCTACTTCAACAACCATTAATCTACTTTGAGTTGAATTTTATTCAAGTGAGTTATTACTCTTTTTAGTTCTTGACAGATTGTAGGAACTTATCAAAGAGTCTTTATTTGTGGCGTTCTAACTATCAAGCTTAGGTTCTTGAATCAAGCGTTCTTGGGGTTTAGGTAGCTTAGCTTATCTAGGTTCTTTGAAACAGGATTTCACAGGGTTTAAGTTTTCATTGCCTGAATCTTGGCTTTCTTGGGTTAGGGTATTTCATATTGTTAGTGGGTTTAAAGGGTTCAACCCCACGAGTTCACATCAGTTGGTATTCAGAGCTGAGTTTCCAAGCAGGGTTTTTCTCTGAACTATCACCGACAAGGTTTTGGGGTTGCATACATACTTGTTTAGGGTTATAGCTTAGGCATTTTCCCTAGGGTTATAGTTCTTAGGCAGTCTAGTTTTGGGGTTTCAGTCTTGAAAAGTGGTTTATATCAAAGATTTCATTTCTTGAATTCTTGATTTATTAAAAAAATTGTTCGTGTTGAGTTCTTGATCCGAAAAAAATAAAAATTTCAAGAATTCAGAGGTGCATTCGAACAGTCCCAAGAAAGAAAAAAAGAAGTTCATCCGAGATTTCAAGAAAATCAAGAAGTCCCATTCTGGAAAAAAAAAAAAGAAAACAGTTGGAATAGAAAGAAAAAGAAAGATTCGAAAAAGATCAAATGAAAGAGGAAGGAATCTACATTCATCATTTTTTTTACTAACCAAAGTTCTTTTACAGCAACTTAAGATGTCTCTCACATGTGGCGATGAAGTAAAGCAGGCTCTGCAAGAGATGAAAGAGTTCACCTTATTGTTTGGGAGGTTTGTGCAACAAGAGGAAGAAAGATGGAGAACAAAAAAGAGAGAAAAAGATAGAAAAAAAAAGTAAGGTGACTGCAAATGAAGAAAAGCAAGAGGAAACGAAGAGTAAAAAAGAAAGTGAAAAAGAAATAGAGGTGGCTGAAAATAAAGACACAAGAGAGGAGCCACTAGTGGAAAAGAAGATAATTCCTGCCGAGGGAAACAAAGAATTTGAGAATTTTTCTGATGCAAAGGAGAGTGAGATTCTTCTTCTTGATGCTCCTAACCAATCTCATCCTATTTTACCTGTTTCTTTATTGAAGGATTGTGTGGATTTATTTTCGGAGGAGTTGCAGGATGGGTTGCCACCCATAAGCAGCATTGTACATCACCTTGATTTAATACCTAGCATCATCATTCTCACACACAAGGCTAAGATTCGAGGGTGAATCTTTTCGAGGAAAGGGGGAATGATAGGATCCAAGATGGCCCAATCCCATGACAATTTCTATATAGGCCAAGATCCAAGAAGATCTAGGAAACATGGCAAGAATGGTAGAATTCACTTGGGCCATGTTGCAAGTTATTCAAGAAAGGCTTCAACATGCAAGACGGGCTTGCATCCAAGTTTGGTCCATGTGATTCAAGAACACAAGGTGGCACATTAAGAGGGCTTATTTGGGCTTATTTTAAGTCTTGTAATTACTTAAGCATTTGGGCCTAACTTATGTACCTTATGTAATATGTCCATTAGGCTAAGTGGGGTCTACCTTCATTAAACTTATTAGACATCTTTTAATTACTTAGGATTGGGCTTGAGCATGTTCAGCCCATAGTTGAGCTTTTATTTTATCTTGCAAATTAGGGCTGGCCGAATTCTTCATTAATGTTAGGAGGTCTAGCCAACTTTAGGAGTTTCATATTACTTAGGTTAGTAAGCCTTGGCTGCCAATGTGTTTCACTTGTATTAGGAGTTCTTAGGCTAGTTGAATTAGGGTTAGGAGGAAGGCTATAAATACGCTTGTTTAGCCGCCTAATTCAACAACCATTAATCTACTTTGAGTTGAATTTTATTCTAGTGAGTTATTACTCTTTTTAGTTCTTGCCATAACTTAGGAACTTATCAAATAGTCTTTCTTTGTGGCGTTCTAACTATCAAGGTTAGGTTCTTGAAACAAGCGTTCTTGGGGTCTAGCTAGCTTAGCTTATCTAGGTTCTTTCAAACAGGATTTCACAGGGTTTAAGTTTTCATTGGCTGAATCTTGGCTTTCTTGGGTTAAGGTATTTCATATTTTTAGTGGGTTCAAAGGGTTCAACCACAAGGGTTCACATCAAGCATTTAATTTCAAAGTTGTGGAGTCTCTGATTAGAGGAGCATTTAATTTCAATGTTGTAGAGCCTCTGATTAGAGGAGCATTCAATTTCAAAGTTATGAAGCCTCTGATTAGAGGAGCATTTAATTTAAAAAGTTGTGGAGCCTTTGATTAGAGGAGTATTTAATTTCAAAATCGTAAAGCCTCTGATTAGAGGAGCATTGAATTTTAAAAGTTGTGGAGCCTCTGATTAGAGGAGCATTCAATTTAAAAAGTTGTGGAGCCTCTGATTAGAGGAGAATTTAATTTCAAAATCGTGAAGCCTCTGATTAGAAGAGCATTTTTCCAAGTGATGGAGCCTCTGATTAGAGGAGCTTTTAATTTCAAAGCTGTGGAGCCTCTGATTAGAGGAGCAGTTAATTTCAAAGTTGTCGAGCCTCTGATTAGAGGAGCATTTAATTTCAAAATTGTCGAACCTCTGCTTAGAGGAGAATTAGAATTAGATGTCGTTTGAGTCGTTTATTTTGGACAAAATTGTTGTCTTCATCTTTGCCCTATTCCTGATTCTCAACAATGAGAATCAAAGAGGGACAGTTGTAGACACCTAATTTTGTCCCGGATAATTAGGCTACTCGGATTAAATTGAAATGAATTGCGATCTTTATTTTCATTTTGTGCATGCCCGATTTGAGTTTATTTAGATATCTTAATTATGTATTATTTAACCCATTTGATTTTGACTCACTTAGGCTTAATTCATTTGGAATCTTATACTGTCTTTTTGAGGCCCAAATGGAATAATAAACCCATGGACCATGGGATTTATTTATTTTATTTTATTTATATATAGAGAAAAAAATCTAAAAAAAAAGTGAAAATTAAAAAAAAAATAAAAAAAAAGGTAAAAGTAAGTCCACTATCATCCATGGCAGTCAACTTGTCTTCCCCAAATTTCCATTTTCGTGCTTATTTTCTTCTTTCCTGCTTTCATCCTGCAATAACCAAAAGCTAGCAAACACAAATCCATCAAAGCATTGCTGCCATCTACAGCAAAAATCCAAAATCTTCAATTCACCGTTTTTCAGTGTACACATATATATATATTTTATTATTTATTCCCATTCAGGAATGTTTTCTTCCTATTAAATAGAGGGAGAATTTAGAGGGACAGGGGGGATCCAAAAAACCTAAAAGAAAAGAACCCTACCTCCCAAGCCATCACCATTTAGCCACCACTCCCCACTATCACCAAACTATCTATACCCGAGGCCTCGGTAGACCAAGAACCCGTAACGATCACCCCTTACCCCTTTACACGGTGCACCATCAGTTACGACAAACACACAACCACACCATCACACACAAACATAAACAGAAAAGTAGAAAAGAAACCAACCCAGCCAAAAAAAGAACCCAACGCAAATATAAAAACACAAGCACCAAAATAAGCCCATTGGTTTCGGGGGTTTAGGTTTGAGGAGTTAGGGTTCGATTTTCAGAGAACCCAATGGTGGAAGTGTAGTAAAGAGGTTGGGGAATAACATACTGGAGTTTGAGCCCCACCAAACGGTGGACGGTGGCCGGATTTACGTTTCAAGCCATGACCTTTCGGGTTAGAACTAAGAAAATTGAGGCATTTTTAGGAAAAACTAATCCCATATTCGAAAAGAGAAGGCCAAAAGAGCAAATCTGGAGAATTTGGGCTTGGACGATCGTTGGTGAATAGCGGCCGAAGGCGGTGGACGGCGGCCAGCGCGACTGCAGGTCGCCTATTTTTGGGTTCATGTGGTTACTGGGCTTTTTCTGGTTTTGATGTTTGAGGTAGAAGAAGGGAGAAAAGAGTAGAGGGTAGAGATAGGAGAAGAGGAGAAATGAGGCAAAAAAAAAGGGTTTTTTATACCTCAGGGTAGGCGGGTCAGTCTGGGTCCGCGCTTGATCCGCCCTAAGCAGTAAAAAAAAAAGAGAAAAAAGAAAGAAAAAAGAAAGGAAAAGAAAAGAAAAGAAAAGAAAAAAGAAAAGAAAAGAAAAGAAAAGAAAAGAAAGGAAAAGAAAAGAAAAGAAAAAGAAAAAGGAAAAGAAAAAGGAAAGAAAAGAAAAGAAAAGAAAAGAAAATAAAAGAAAAGAAAAGAAAAGGAAAGGAAATAGAAAAAAAAAAAAGGAAAAAAGAAGAAAAGGAAATAGAAAAAAAAAAAATTTGCTGATTTACGCGAGAAGCTCACCTCAACTCGCAACTTCGATTCGTGGACTTCCAACATTTTTGGGTATAATTTCTATCCCTTTTAATTTTCGTTATTTATTTACTTTATATTAGATTTAAATGTTTTTATTTGGATGTGTAAAAATTAAATAAATTGTGAATGATTTTTTTTAAAGTATAAATGATTTGTTTTTAAAAAAATAATAATAATAATAAGAGTAATGCACCCAAATAAAAGTGATTTTTAGATCCTTGCCAGATTGTTGGAGGGCACTCTCCGAATCCTTTTACAATGGAACCTTATTCATGTTTAATGGAATATTTTGAGAATTAACGTGCGAAAGAATAATTTGCTAAATTCCGCCAAATTGTTTGGGAATCTAGAAAATTCTCCGACGCAAGTAATTTTTGCGGTATGGCCCAAATAAAATAATGTCAAAAAGTAAAAGTTTATCCATTCATTTTATTAGTTATATATATTTATTTTTATCATGTCCTTTGCATTCTTAAATAAAATTATTTTTTAAAATGACAATATTTTCTTAGAATAAAATAAGGCAATATTCTCGATCGGTGATAATTCTTGAGTCTTTGCTAGGTTGTTGGAGAGTATTCAACAATTATCCATCGTAAAAGGAATACCCTTTTTATGAGTGAAATGAAATTTTTTATTGGAAAAATATCTCTACATTCTGCCAAGTTGTTGGGGAATATTGAGAATTTTATCATGACAAAAAATTCCGTTTCGCTCAAAATAAATCAATTTATTTTTAGTTGATTATAAAATTTGATTAAGGTAATTATTTCTAAATATTAAAATTAAATTCAACATTTTCAAAATCAAAAGATAACACATGATTAAAGGTAACATTTTAAACGGGCGTTGTGAGGATGCTAATCTTTTCCTACACATAACTGTACTCCCGAACCCAATTTTATTTTCGTAGATCAAAATTATCTGTTTAATAAATTTTAATTAATTTTAAAATTTTATTAAAATGATAAGTTTTCTTAGGTGACTAATCACATCTAACCAAAAAAAATTGGTACTGACTCCATATATTTTTAAAATCGTCTAGGGGTTGAAAACCCGACTTGATTCGATTGCTTGGTTAGCTATAATCCTATTCAGACCAAAACTACAATATGGCCAGAATAGTTATTCGGGATTATCTCTTAGAATGACTATTTAGTGGTCATAAGGAATAGCAATTTTTCTTTCTAAAACACCCTTTAACAATTTTTAAAATTCCAACAATTCACCATAGCCACCACAACAACCAACAATTGAAGTAAAAATAAAAAAAGCTTTTTCTCTACTATGGTTTTTGGATTAGGTAAATTATAGGGGATTTTGGAGCTCCAAATTTAGAAAGGAGAATGGTGAGGCCAAGAGGAAGAACATATCTAAAATTGAGGATAGTTGGAGTTGCGGAGGACAGTGAAAATGGAGATGGAAACCGTGGGTATATTTTGTAGATCTAGGCTTTTCTGAGGATTTTTAGAAAAAATGAAGTAGAAAAGAGAAAATAAAAAGGTTTAGAGGAAGGTTGGGTGAAATTTGGGAAATGTTTAGGTTGGTATGGCGGAGGCGACTCCGGTGGCCGAAATTTGGATTTGGGTTGCGTTTCTAGATTTGGCTGAAGAATCCAGTAGAGTTGATGAATTTTAGACAAAGAGGAAGAGGTTTAGAGAGAGAAAGGGGAGGAAAAATGGGAATTTATATATTTTGAAAAAATATCAAATAAAAATATAAAATATTTTTAACTAGTATTCTAATATATTGTTTTCAAAATAGTTTTAAATATTATTTTTAAATATAACTTTAAAAATATTTTTAGATATTATTTTTATATTTTTATAAATAATATTATATACAAATATTAATATAATATATTAGAATACTATAAATAGTATTTTTAAAATATAATATATTAAAATTCTTTTAAATATTATTATTTTATTTTTAATATTTTAATAATTTATTACTAAATATAATAAATTAAATAATAGTTTATAAGAGATTAAAAAAATAAGTTTAATTTTTATAAATAAAAGGATAATTATTTAATTCAAAGATAAAATAGCTATTTTAACATATTCTTTAACATCATTTTAACTGATTAAATAATGTAATAATACTTTTCCTCTGTTCCATTCAAATTCAACGAACCAAATATATATAATATATAATTCTCTTTATTTCATTTTTACCGAATAATTATACCTAAGCTTTTTTTTGTTGGCCAATAATTATACCTAAGCTTTTAAGTAACCGCTTAAGCAAGAAATAGTCGATGAGGTTTTTCATTTTGTGAATGAGCATTGTCGTTATTACATGGAAGCCCTTTTTGGAAAAATAGAGTGAAACATATCAATTTTTGTTTGGCAGATTTGCGTCCAACTCTCAAATAAGTATGTGAATGGACCCTTAATATTTATAGAAATGGACCCTTAATATAATTAATAGTTATTAATTCATTAGTACATTTTTAGGTAAATATTATCTACTATCAAGTACTTATATGCAACAATACAATACGAATACACAAATTACAAGATTTACGTAAGAGCTAGGGTTTAATAGTCAAACTTTTCTTTTATGGCTGTAAAACAAAACTTAGCTTCCTAAAGAAAATTTTGCGATTAGGAACTGCAATTTTGCTTCTACAACTTGTAATGTTTTTCAAATGTCAGAATTTTTTAACTAAAAAACTAACAACTCTGTATGGGCAATCAAATTATTTTATAAGATTAAAAATAACGGTGACGATAAGATGAGTTACTGTAATGATTAGATTACGTACTATAACCATAAAATTAAAGTTATGGTGAGATATATGTTATATAACAAAACAACGATGGCTTTAAGGTAAAAATAAAAAATTATCATCACATACATAAATCTAAAAATATATTGATAAATTATTTATATATATATATATATTTTTAATGTTATTTATAACATTTAAAAATTTTGTATTCAATCAAAATATTAATACATAATATTTATTTATTAGCTTATTATATTATAATAAAATTTATTACTTTATTAGATAATAATAAATTTATTTATTATATCAAGTAAACAAAGTTATTTTAAAATAAAATAAAAAAGTAAAAATAACTAAGTGACATGAATATTTTTGTCCAATCATTATATAATTTCAAGGACAAGAAAAAATGGGTATAATTAGAAGGATGCTACTGTTGGAATCAACTGAACATAAAAGGTTAAGTAGGTAATCGAACGTGTGGCATTAGATCCGTCTATCTGACGGATCAGATTGGTTTCAGATTGGATTAATTTGAGTTTTGAAAATTTTAAATTATTTTTAGATTTGGGTCGCTTCAGGTTTGAATTACTTCGGATTCGGGTCATTTCAGATTTAGATCATTCTGGATTTGAATCATTTCGGGTTTAAATCATTCGAGTTTGAAACTTAGGTTATTTGGATTTGGATCATTCGAGTTCAGTTTATTAATTTTAAAATCAAATCATATTTAAATAAATTATTTGACCGAGTCATATTTAATTAGATTTTATTAAAATATATAAAATTAAATTTTTTTAAAATTAAATATAGACATTATTATTTTTAATTTAAAAATAAATATCTATTTGACTTAATTTGTTGAATTCGGGTATAATCGTGTAATTTTTTGAATTCGAGTATCTGTTTTACTTAAATGAGTATTATTGTTTGTTTGAAACTGTTATCTCAATCCATGTACATATTTGTAAATGTATTATTATAACGTAGTGTACAAATCTTTATAATAACATACACATACCAATAATCTATTTTATATACTTTTAAAAAATAACATGATAAGACTTAATAGATTATATGTTTAAAATAATAAAATAAAAAACATATTTTTCCTAAAATATAAGTATAATGATAAGAGATTATATAATTTGATCTAAATTAAATGATAAGATATTATTATAACGTAACGTACAAATCATTATAACAAAATACATATATCATCATTAATAACATATTTTATGTACTTTATTCTAAATTACATGAGAATAAATTATATTTTTAAAATAAAAATAATATGTATTACGATAAAGGATGTTATAAGATTATTGTAAGTATGTCCATGTCCATGTCCATGACAATTACAATATATAATTTATTTTAAATCTTATTATAAGATTATTATAATTGATATAATATTTTATTAATTTATTTAAGAGATTATTATATATTTAAAAGGCTATTTTAGCATGTGATTAGAGTTTATTTTTATTTTTTCTATTCTAAGTCTTCCAATTTATCATTGGAAGATTAACATGTTAGTATAATATTCTTTATTTTTATTTTTTTTTTAAGAATTATTGACACTAATCTTCAAACTGAAATGAACATCCATTGACAAACTCTAATGTAACATATTTTCAAGCTTATTTAAGAATTTGTTCTTGCTCTCAGGCATTGGTCAAAGTATCGAAAATGATTAAAAGTAATTCTTTTAACAATATTAGATTTGGCACACCAACAATATGGGTGAAAAATAAAAATATGGTGTTTTTGAAAAAAAATGTTTTAACATGAAAGAGAAAGTTATTTAATAAAAATGTGGTAGCTTTTTTTATTAAAATAGGTGTTTTTTTTTTTAATTTGTTTTTATAAAGATAGTAAATAAAATTGTGTTTTTAAGAAGGATAAGAAGTTACATGAGTAAAAATAAAATAGTTTTTTTAGGAGGTAGATAGTTTTATAAAATATATTTTTATAAAAAATAAAAAACATTAATATCCTTAAATTTATTTTTTTATTATAATTTTATTTTGGTTTTTATGTCAATTCTTCAACTGAGTTGGTGTCACTTGACTTATGACGTTAAACTCAATCAAAGATTTTATAATAGTAGAGATTTGCCTTTCATTATCAAACAAAAAAATTACTAAAGAATAATAACAATTCAAAAAATTTCAACTAATCATATGGTAAAAGAATTGTCATAACAGTATAATCATTGATCTTGTGTTGCACTTGTACATGTATAGTCGCTACAGTATTTTACATACAGAAAATAGAACAAATATAGGATGAATTTTTACATACCAAATAATAATTGCATACTTTATCATACTCCAAAATGGTAATTACAAGTTATAAATTAAAATAAATTAATAATTTATGTTATATTTTATTTTTATTGAATTAATGTTTTTAAAGTAAAATTATATATAATTTAAGTTTGTGTCATTTCAGGTTAATTATTCAGGTCATTTCGGGTTCAGGTCACTTTCGAGCTCAGATTGGTCGGGTTTAGATTGTTGACTTTTCCTGATCAAATCGGGTTGGGTCAAGTTCGGATGGTTGGTTGAGTTTTTCGAGTTTGAGTCAGAATTGACAAATCTATCTATGTAGGGTTGGCAAAAGAACCAGAACCCGTCGGGTTCCGACCCGGCCCTATAAGGTCTGGGTTTTTTTTTGAAAATAGGGTTCGAGGCGGATCGGTTTTTTTTAAGAAAAATGGGGTGTGTCGAGGCGATTTCAGATGAAAACCGCCCGCCCTGACCCAGAATATTTACTAAAATACCCCATTTTAATTTTATAATTATTTTTTATATATTTTAGTTAGGGTTTCTTAATTTTTCTACCAACTTTATGTCTCCCCCAAACTTAGCCGCTCCTCTGCCTCCTCTCTAACTATTCTATCTTCCTCTGCCTCTTCCTTCCTAACTATTTTCTTAATAATTTTAAAATTGCTCCCCAGCATTATAAAATTGCTCCACCTTTCTTACTCATTTTTTTTCTCTTAAATATAGCTCTTTCTGCCCCAAACCTATGCCAAATCTTTAGGTGACAATCCCTACATTTGCATTGAAATTGGAACTACCCTCCAACTTTCTTTCCTGAAGATCAACTTTATCCCCAGGTGTCTTCTGCTCGGTAGACTTTGTGGCTTCAGTTTCTTCATTTCATTCCTTCTTAGTTTGACAGTTTTCACTTCCCTCTTGATAAGGTACTATATGATCATTAGTCTCACCAGCCTCCCCCATAGTTGGTTGATTTATGGAAATGATGCTTAAGTTTCGGGGCGGGTGATAACTCGTATAATTATATAGTTTTTAGTTATGTTTTATTATTGTTTTGTGTCAAATACGAGTTATTATTGTTTAGTCTAATTGTGTTTATGATCTTTTATATTTTTATGTAATTTGGTGTTTTTCACAAGTTTCTTTGAGTGATTTCAGATTACTAGTATTAAGGGCAAATCCAGTTCAGTTCCAGTTCCGACACCTTTTGCCATATCAGCTATATCTTGAGTTTCACTGAAGCAATAAGGCTGAACTTTGTATCCCTGTAAAGCTAAGAGGCATATCTATCTTTTTCATGTTTTACACTTCTTGAAACGGAGTCGTTTTCCCTAGCGAAATCGACCATCAAGTTGGCTGATGTGCAATGACGTCTGTTCTGCACCGTTTTGGTATTTTGACCATATCTTCCGATCCACGTGCGCAAATGATCTGATTCCAACGGCTATGGATCCGTAACTGATAGGGGTATATTTTTCTAGAAGACCATTTTATCAGATCGAGCCTCCAACATTGACAAAATCGACCATCAAGCTGGCTGATCAGAATTGTCATACAATATGACGAAAATTGTTAGAAAAATGCACCCACCTATTATACCTACCTTTGAAATTTGTAAAGCTTGTCTCTTGTCATTTAGCCCTCCAAAATGTGTATAAATAGAGGGCCTTGGATGAGTATTGGGATACATTATACATTGGTAGGATATTAGCCTTTGTAGTAAAATTCTCTAAGTTTTCTTCTTCTTTCCTTTCTCTAGTTTTCTTTTTTTATTTACTTATGCTTCTTACATTTCTTTTCATTTTATTCATATCTAGTATGTGTTGCTAATCATATTGTTGAGGTGATGAGGTGAAGCTCTTGGTAAATGCTAAGGTTAGTCTCTTAAACATGAGCTAAAATGAATCATCATTTATAAACACTAGTATAGATAATATTTTCTTTTGGTTTAAAATCATACTTGCAAAGTAGAGATCTTGATTCATTATTGACAATGAAAATGGCACAGTAAATGCTTGGTTTCATAACCTTGATTTGTTGTAGACATATACCTTGGCATAAGGAATGCTTGGACTCTTTTTGTGAGTTTTGAGGACACCAAATGAACATAATATCATATGCTATGGACGTTGGACAATTTGGACTGAATTGCTAAACCTTCCGGTTGGAACCTCCCTTATGTGTGGATTTCAATTGTGTAATAAAACAAGATTAATCTTAGCATAACACCAAGAGTGGATTCTCTAACCTCAACATCTTTTCTTATTGTTTTTTTTATATCTTGTTTAATTGCTTTTATGTTATTTTGTTTATTTTGTTCTCTAATATCTTGTTTACTTTCTTTGTTATTGATTCCCTAATATCTTGTTTATTTTCTTTTTCTTATATATTTATAAACTTATACTTACTAATACGCTTCCCTGTGGTTCGACCTCGGACACCCGAGAATTTATTACTTGAACATAACCTGCACTTGGGTTTACAACTCTTAATTGAGTCTCCATCAAGTTTTTGGCGCCGTTGCCGGGGAGGCAATACTAAGTATATAAGTTTATAAGTATATTTATTTTTATTGGCTGGTTATACCGCCTATATTTATTTTTATTGGCTGGTTATACCGCCTAATTTTCTATATATTTATATTTATATTGTATATTAACTTTGTTTTATTTTTATTGGCTGGTTATACCGCCTAATTTTGTATATTAACTTTGTTTTATGCTTGTTTGGCGACGTGATTTTAGATCTCGTCGTTTAGTTAGATTTTATTGTGAAACTTTTTCAGGTAATCTTTCTAATACAACTCCTACCATGGCTGACAATGAAAGTGTTCATGCTGAAGATGAGAACAGACAAGTACGCACCATGCGTGACTACTTGCAACCAACTCGAAGCTCATCACCCTCTTGTTTTATTTTTCCTCTCAATGCAAACAACTTTCGTTTTAAACCAGGTATGATAGCTTTGCTTCCAAATTTCTATGGGTTGGAATCGGAAAGTGCTTACTCGTTTCTAAAAGACTTCGAAGATGTATGTGTCACCTTTAATGACCAACAATGTACAAATGAAATTGTCAAGCTAAAATTATTTCTTTTTTCTTTAAAAGATAAAGCAAAAATTTGGCTTCATAATTTAAAACCAAGGTCAATTGGCACATGGCAAGAATTACAAACTGAGTTTCTAAAGAAATTTTTCCCAGCACATAAAACTACTGCTTTGAAAAGACAGATTCAAAATTTCAATCAAAATCAAAATGAAGCATTTTTTCAGTGCTGGGATCGTTTTAAAGATTTGTTAAGTTCTTGTCCACATCATGGTTTTGAAAAATGGCGTCTTATTAGTTTCTTTTATGAAAGTTTAACTCCCGAAACTAAACAATTTGTTGAAACAATGTGTAACGGTGAGTTTCTAGAAAAAGAACCTGAAGAAGCCTTTGACTACTTAGACCATTTGGCAGATAACTCTCAAGCCTGGCACACAGATAATTCCTCTGAAAGTTCCAATAGATCTAATGTTGTTTCTAACAGAGGAAAATATCATTTTAGTCAAGAAGATGAGATAAAAGCTAAAGTAGCTAATTTGGCTAGAAAGATTGAAGCCATGGAACTTAGAGAAGTAAAAGAAGTCAAAACGGTTAAAAATGAAGAAAGTTGTGGAATTTGTGAAATCATGGGACACCCCACTTCTGAATGTCCAAACATTCCCATTCTTAAAGAAGCGTTGCATGATCAAGTAAATTCCATAAACACATTTAAAAAGCCTTTTCCTTCTCCTTACTCTGAAACGTATAACCCTGAATGGAGAAATCATCCCAACTTCAGTTGGCGGAATAATAATCATGTTCAGGTACCACAATCTCAAAAGCCGGGCAACACTTTTTCCTATCAACCTTCACGTGTACAAACCTTGGAAGAGACATTGCAAGCATTCATGCAAACACAAGCAAATGTGAATAGCCGGACTTCACAGGACATCAATGAGATCAAAAACACCTTGTCCACATTGACAGCTTCATTACGCACTCAAGAAAAAGGTAAGTTTCCTGCTCAACCTCAGCCTAACCCTTCTACTCAATGTCTTGTTTCTTGCTCCAATGAAACTCAACAGGAAAATGCCAGTTCTATCACAACTCTTCGAAGTGGAAAGGCAATTGACAAAAACATTCCATCAAAAGACCAAGATCCTCTTTCCCCTCCGAAAAGTAATGGTAAGGATGATGGTAAGTCTGAACTTCTTGAAAATTTGGACAAAGAAAAAGGTATGCATCCTGCTCCTTTTCCTCAAAGGTTGCAAACAATAAAGAATTTGAATCAAAATGCAGAAATTTATGAACTTTTCAAACAAGTTAAGATTAACATTCCTTTATTGGATGCAATCAAACAAGTTCCATCTTATGCTAAATTTTTGAAGGACATGTGCACAGTTAAAAGGAAACATAATGTACAAAAGAAAGCATTTTTGACGGAAAGTGTGAGCTCAATCATTCAGCACCTTACTCCACCAAAATTCAAAGATCCTGGATGTCCAACAATCTCATGCATCATTGGAAACACTAGAATAGAACGTGCATTGCTTGATCTTGGTGCTAGTGTTAATCTTTTGCCTTTTTCTGTTTATCAACAGTTAGGTTTAGGTGAACTCAAGGAAACACCTGTTACACTTCAACTAGCTGATCGTTCTGTAAAAATTCCTCGAGGGATAGTTGAAGATGTTTTGGTTCAAATTGATAATTTTTACTTCCCTGTTGATTTTATTGTTTTGGACACACATCCTGTTTCAAATCCAAATGTTCAAATTCCTGTTATATTAGGCCGTCCATTTCTTGCAACTTCTAATGCTCTGATAAATTGCAGGAATGGTATGTTGAACATTTCTTTTGGAAATATGACTTTAGAATTAAATGTGTTCAACATTTGCAAGCAACCTGGTGATAATTCAGAAGTACATGAAGTGGATTTCATTGAAGAACTTGTTCATGAACATCTCACCACTACCACATTCCATGATCCTTTAGAAGCTTATTTAATTGAATATGAGTTTGATAATGCTTCAGAAATTTCACACACTGATTCTTTGTTAAAATCTTTTCAGGATAAGCATTGTTGGAAACAAAAGTTTGAGGAACTTCCATCACTTACAAATGTCACTGTACCATCAACTATTGAACCACCCAAGCTGGAGTTAAAACCATTGCCATCCGAGCTAAAATATTCCTTTTTGGGTGAGAGTGAAACTTTTCCAGTCATAATTTCTTCACATCTTGATGAACTACAAGAAGGTAAGTTGTTACAACTTTTGAAGATGCACAAAAATGCATTAGGATGGACCTTAGCTGACATAAAGGGAATAAGCCCATTAATCTGCACACATAATATTTATTTAGAGGAAAATGCTAAACCCTCTAGACAAATGCAACGAAGGCTTAATCCTAATATGAAAGAAGTAGTGAGAAATGAAGTCATTAAACTTCTAGATAATGGAATCATTTATCCTATCTCTGATAGCAAATGGGTAAGTCCTACTCAAGTCGTACCTAAGAAATCTGGAGTTACTGTAGTTAAAAATGAAAACAATGAATTAATTCCAGCTAGGACTGTTACTGGTTGGCGCATGTGCATTGACTATAGGAAACTTAACTCAGTGACGAGGAAAGATCATTTTCCTTTGCCTTTCATGGATCAAATCTTAGAAAGAGTTGCAGGGCATGAGTTTTATTGTTTTCTAGATGGATATTCTGGGTATAATCAAATTGCCATTGCACTTGAGGACCAAGAGAAAACCACTTTTACATGTCCTTTTGGTACTTTTGCATATCGTAGAATGCCATTTGGATTATGTAACGCCCCTGCCACATTTCAAAGATGCATGCTTAGCATTTTTAGTGACATGATTGAACGTAATCTTGAGATTTTCATGGATGATTTTTCTGTTTCTGGTGATTCATTTGATGATTGCTTAGCCAATTTGAAAAATGTATTGATTAGGTGTGAAGAAAAAAATCTTGTTCTTAATTGGGAAAAATGTCATTTCATGGCCACTAAAGGTATTGTACTAGGTCACATTGTTTCTGCAAAAGGGATTGAGGTAGACAAGTCAAAACTTGAATTGATTGCTAATCTACCCACACCAAAGACAGTAAAGGACATTAGGTCATTCTTGGGACATGCAGGTTTTTATAGAAGATTCATAAAAGATTTTAGCACGATATCTAAACCTCTATGTAATCTTTTAATGAAAGACACTGCATTTGAATGGACTAAAGATTGTGAAGATGCTTTTGAAAAACTCAAAAATATGCTCACTACTGCTCCTATTATGAGATCTCCTGATTGGTCTTTACCATTTGAAATAATGTGTGATGCTAGTGACTATGCTGTTGGTGCTGTGTTAGGACAAAGGAAAGATAATAAACCACATGTAATTTACTATGCAAGTAAAACTTTAAATAGAGCCCAAATGAATTATTCCACTACAGAAAAGGAATTACTTGCAGTTGTTTTTGCATTGGATAAATTCAGATCTTACCTTGTTGGATCATCAATTGTTGTCTTTAGTGATCATGCAGCTTTAAAATATCTTCTCTCTAAGAAGGATGCAAAACCTAGGTTGCTGAGGTGGATCCTTTTGCTGCAAGAATTTGACATCACCATTCGAGATAAAAAAGGAGTAGAAAATGTGGTGGCTGATCATTTATCAAGACTTGTTTGTGATGAATCTTTTGGAACCTCACCAATAAATGATACTTTTCCTGATGAACAACTTCTAATTGTCTCCACGACACCTTGGTTTGCTGACATTGCTAATTTTCTTGCTACAGGAAAAATTCCTTCTCAATGGAGCACCCAAGATAAAAGGAAGTTTCTGAATGAGGTAAAGAAGTTCTATTGGGATGACCCTTACTTGTTCAAATATTGTCCTGATCAGATTTTTCGAAGATGCATTCCCGACAATGAGGTAAGTAGTGTAATTAAGTTTTGTCATTCCGAGGCATGTGGTGGTCATTTTTCATCAAAGAAAACTGCTGCAAAAATTTTACAGTGTGGATTTTACTGGCCAACTTTGTTCAAAGATGCACATAATTTTTGCAAGTCATGTGAAAGTTGTCAAAAATTAGGTTCCATTTCGAAAAGAAACATGATGCCTTTGAACCCAATTCTTGTAATTGAAATTTTTGACTGTTGGGGTATTGATTTCATGGGACCATTTCCACCATCTTTTGGTTTCTTATACATTTTAGTAGCAATAGATTATGTTTCAAAGTGGATAGAGGCAATTCCATGTCGAAATAATGATCACAAAACAGTGATTAAATTTTTAAAAGAAAATATTTTGAGTCGATTTGGAATTCCTCGATCTATCATAAGCGATGGGGGAACACATTTTTGCAACAAGGTTTTTGAAACATTAATGAAGAAATATGCCATTACACACAAAGTTGCAACCCCTTATCACCCGCAGACAAATGGACAGGTAGAATTAGCAAATAGGGAGATTAAACAAATTTTGGAAAAGACAGTTAATCCAAATCGCAAAGATTGGTCTCTTAGACTTAACGATGCATTATGGGCCTATCGAACAGCTTTTAAAACAGCATTGGGCATGTCTCCTTATAGGCTAGTTTATGGAAAACCTTGTCATTTACCTGTGGAACTTGAGCATAAAGCATATTGGGCCATTAAAATGTTCAACTCAAACCTTGATGACGCTTCTAATTTACGAAAATTACAAATAAATGAACTTGAGGAACTCAGAAATGATGCATATGAGAATTCTAAAATTCATAAAGAAAGAACTAAAGCCTTTCATGACAAGTTAATTTCAAGAAAAACATTTAATGTTGGGCAAAAAGTTCTACTTTATAATTCTAGACTTCACATATTTCCTGGTAAGTTGAGATCAAGATGGACTGGCTCATTTGTGGTTAAGCATGTGTATCATTATGGAGCAGTTGACATTGAGAATCCTCAAAATGGTAACGTATTCAAGGTAAATGGACAAAGACTCAAACTCTTTTTGGAAAATCATGTTACTCAAGAAGAGGTTGTTTTTCTTTCTGATCCTTGTTTTGAAAATAACTAGATGTAAATATAATTTTTTTTTTAACCCCGGTTAAATGGCGGATAACGGTACTCCGTGATTATTTAAGTCGGTTCCATCAGCTACCCACAAAACTGATATTGTATATAAATTTCTCTTTCATTTTTTTTTATTTCATTTTTTTTTCAGGATGGATGATATTCTCAAAAGATTGCAGAAACGATTTCCTCCTTTTCCTCGGAATATTTTACTGAAGCTTTACCAAGTTCGATTAGAAAGATTAAGAATGCTTATGAACAAAGGGATTCCTGAAGACATACGTTGGATAATTGAAGCCAAGGTACGTGAAGATGAATATCTTCCTGTTTTGCATTTACCAGGTACAGGTAGAAGCACTTATGCAAAGAAGCGACGAGCAAAGCGCATGAGTTCAAATTGCCACAAGTGTGCACGATGGACGTGTAACGGTAAATGTCGTTCTATTGGGATTCCGTCCTCTAATCGAGATGATAAAATTGAATTCATTAAGGATGGACTGAGTAAGGAGAATTTGGGTAATATCCAACTTTCTCTTGAGACGCATCCTAGTGGAGATGTACAAAGAGAAATTCTTGATTTATGGCCGCAATTCCAAAGGGAATGGCAACATCTTGGGAATCTGATGATAAAAGACCCTGTTTGCCAGCTTGTAAGAAAACTGGATGGGAAGCATATCCTCGACTCATAGAAGGCGTTTAAGCCGTTTCTGGACGTAAAACCAGAGGAAGATGCCAAATACACTTTCGGCGACATTATTACTTTTGACTTTTACGGTTGATTTTTCTTCTCTTTTTGATTTTCTTCCTGAAATCATGCAAAAATCTTTTGTTAGGTTAACATTTTCTTCTGACAGGTCAAATACACTTTCGGCGACATTATTACTCTTGTCTGATTCACTACTCAGTCCTCTATATATTACACCATGTACTCATTCTCTTTCAGGCACTCGAAAAAGAAAAAAAAATGGAAAGCACTTCGTCCCAGCGCATTAAAAAAATTTGTGTCTTTGGAGGTGCTTATCCAGGGAAAAATAACATATTCGCTGATGAAGCCATAAGAGTTGGAGTAATACTTGCCCAACAAAAGATCCACTTGATTTATGGAGGCGGTAGTACGGGTTTAATGGGAGCAGTCGCTACAGCAGCACACGCCGGAGGAAGTCCAGTTCTAGGAATCGTGCCAAAACTATTCACAGATTTTTGTGGACCTACCGTGGGTAAGGAAATACAAGTCTGGAGTATCCCTGAACGGATAACAATCATGTACCATTCTGCCGATGCATTCATTGCTTTACCAGGAGGTCTGGGTACATTGGAAGAAATAGCTTGCGTGGCTTCTTGGTCATCTTTGGTCACAAATAAGAAACCCATTGGTTTACTTAATATTAATGGTTATTTTAGTAATTTACTTTCATATTTAGATAATGCTGTGGATAATGGATTCATGTTTTCAGAGGCAAGGAGAACCATAATTTCTGCTACAACCATTGAAGATTTACTCAAAAAGCTACAAGCTTATGAGTGTTTATCTGCTACGGTTGTTTCGCAAACGCTCGGAAAAAGAAAAAGAGATATGGACGAGCAAGGAGTGGATTGCACTTTGTCTTTGTGACATTATCTAACATTTTGCTTGTTGTGTCTCAGTTACAATAAGTGGTTAGCAACCTCTGCAGGTAATATCTCCTAAATTCTACCTTTAAAATTTGACATTGGGGACAATGTCATATTTTAGTAGGGGGTAAGGGACATATTTTGCTTAAAAAAAAAAAAAATTGTTGTGTTTTAAGACATTTAGAAGTATTCATTCTGAACAAGGTCTGAGTAAGGGAGACTTGAGACATACCTTGTCAGTTTGATTTAATCTTCTTCTTCAAAAAAAAAACAAAAAAAAAAAACAAAAAAAAAACAAAAAAAAAAGCATGTTTAGACTTAGTGTGTTTTTTTTAGTTACTTTCAATACAATGATGAGATATGAATTGCATAAGTCTAAAACAGATTTATTAGTGAGAAGATTTTCATGAGAATTGAGCTTGATGTCAACCTTTTTATGAGCCAATGTTAATATGATATGTTGATTGAGAAAGAAGCATGTTTAGACTTAATCTGACTTGTATAATCATCTTTGTGAGTTTTTGAGCCTATAATGATTGATGCATTATACAAATCAATCTAATTTCTTTCTTGAGTGCTCTTATGATTACATGATTCTCTAGAACTTGCTTTAAACCGTTTGAGACTATATTGATACATGTGACAACATGAATATGATAGAGGCATTAGGATTATAACCAGAGCCAAACAGCCATCCATTATTAATGTTCTACGAGAACATCCCCACTAGTGAGCCAATTTGAGCCTACATTAAATATGATGTTTTATTGGTAACCACAACTTACACCTAGCCTAAATATACTTATATCCTTACCCTTGTTCTAAAGATGAATTTTATATTTTGAGACATATTGCAAAAAAACAAGGGATATTTTTATTTGAAAATTTGGGTTAGAAACAAAAGATAAGTGTGGGGGAAGAAAAGAAAAGAAAAAGTCAAGAGAAAAAGAAAGGGATCATTGTCAAATACATTCCCATATTAAAAAAAAAAAAAAAATCTTCTCTTGAACTTCTAGAAAAAGATGTTACAAAGTTGGTTAGAATGATGCAAAGGCTCAACATGAATATTTAGCCTATGTTATTAGGTGCTTTATAAGAGTTTTGAGAAGTTTTATTTGTATGATCTTATTATGTCTCTAAAATCTATGAACTCTTTGGAACCTTTGTGATATCTTTATCCTTTTGTTCTTTAACCACATTATAACCCTTTGGCCCCATTACAACCTTGAATAAAGACCTCTTGATTTATGAAGTTGTATGATCTAAATAGTGGAGAATAGGTGGACAAGCAAGCATATGGTAGAAGTGTTTTCATGAGATTGATTGAGTGTAAACACTTTACCACTACTTTAAAGAGTGAAAATCAAGAGAGTATCCCATGTGAGAAGTTGAGATTAAGTTTGAATATACACTATTTTGATTGAAATATGTTATGTTATTATTGGCTTAACTCAAACTATTTACATTCAAGCAAGATTTTTTGTGAATTTCTTTAAGCTATTGATTAGTTTTTAAGACTTGTCCAATGATTATCTCTAATTTATATTGGAAGGATTAGTTATAATTATTATTTTTAGTTTTTCTTATTTCTTCAATGTTTGTGGGTATCGTCCTAGTAAACCCTCACGAGACTAAACTCGTCCACTAGGGACACCTAGGGGTTTAAAGGCTTGTGTCACATGCTAAGTGCCACCGTGATTTCCTACGAAAATGGATTAGATTAGATTTTCTTATTTTATTTTTATTGAGTCGTTGCTAGGGACTAGCAACAATCTAAGTATGGGGGTGTGATAACTCGTATAATTATATAGTTTTTAGTTATGTTTTATTATTGTTTTGTGTCAAATACGAGTTATTATTGTTTAGTCTAATTGTGTTTATGATCTTTTATATTTTTATGTAATTTGGTGTTTTTCACAAGTTTCTTTGAGTGATTTCAGATTACTAGTATTAAGGGCAAATCCAGTTCAGTTCCAGTTCCGACACCTTTTGCCATATCAGCTATATCTTGAGTTTCACTGAATCAATAAGGCTGAACTTTGTATCCCTGTAAAGCTAAGAGGCATATCTATCTTTTTCATGTTTTACACTTCTTGAAACGGAGTCGTTTTCCCTAGCGAAATCGACCATCAAGTTGGCTGATGTGCAATGACGTCTGTTCTGCACCGTTTTGGTATTTTGACCATATCTTCCGATCCACGTGCGCAAATGATCTGATTCCAACGGCTATGGATCCGTAACTGATAGGGGTATATTTTTCTAGAAGACCATTTTATCAGATCGAGCCTCCAACATTGACAAAATCGACCATCAAGCTGGCTGATCAGAATTGTCATACAATATGACGAAAATTGTTAGAAAAATGCACCCACCTATTATACCTACCTTTGAAATTTGTAAAGCTTGTCTCTTGTCATTTAGCCCTCCAAAATGTGTATAAATAGAGGGCCTTGGATGAGTATTGGGATACATTATACATTGGTAGGATATTAGCCTTTGTAGTAAAATTCTCTAAGTTTTCTTCTTCTTTCCTTTCTCTAGTTTTCTTTTTTTATTTACTTATGCTTCTTACATTTCTTTTCATTTTATTCATATCTAGTATGTGTTGCTAATCATATTGTTGAGGTGATGAGGTGAAGCTCTTGGTAAATGCTAAGGTTAGTCTCTTAAACATGAGCTAAAATGAATCATCATTTATAAACACTAGTATAGATAATATTTTCTTTTGGTTTAAAATCATACTTGCAAAGTAGAGATCTTGATTCATTATTGACAATGAAAATGGCACAGTAAATGCTTGGTTTCATAACCTTGATTTGTTGTAGACATATACCTTGGCATAAGGAATGCTTGGACTCTTTTTGTGAGTTTTGAGGACACCAAATGAACATAATATCATATGCTATGGACGTTGGACAATTTGGACTGAATTGCTAAACCTTCCGGTTGGAACCTCCCTTATGTGTGGATTTCAATTGTGTAATAAAACAAGATTAATCTTAGCATAACACCAAGAGTGGATTCTCTAACCTCAACATCTTTTCTTATTGTTTTTTTTATATCTTGTTTAATTGCTTTTATGTTATTTTGTTTATTTTGTTCTCTAATATCTTGTTTACTTTCTTTGTTATTGATTCCCTAATATCTTGTTTATT
The DNA here is from genome assembly GCA_030761205.1 of Fremontodendron californicum. NCBI lineage: Eukaryota > Viridiplantae > Streptophyta > Magnoliopsida > Malvales > Malvaceae > Fremontodendron > Fremontodendron californicum. The sequence continues at coordinate 11,879,922 of JAULJL010000022.1, forward strand.
TTCTTTTTCTTATATATTTATAAACTTATACTTACTAATACGCTTCCCTGTGGTTCGACCTCGGACACCCGAGAATTTATTACTTGAACATAACCTGCACTTGGGTTTACAACTCTTAATTGAGTCTCCATCAGCGGGGCGATTCGAGGTTGGGGGGGGTTTCTTAATTTTGGGGTCGGGGATTAAAACTCAAGTTAAATTCGGGTTCGGGGTAGGTATCGGTGGAGGTGTTTGAAGATTGGTTCAGGGACGGGGCAAGCAAAAATCCGCCCCGACCCGTTGCCATCCCTAGGTCTATGTGGCACAATGGAAAGGTCTTCACCGCGCCACACAAGTGTCTGCCAAACATTTTTTTCAAAATGATTAGACTCATAAAGTGGTCCAATCGTACCAAAATAGTGGTGTGTCCAAAACTAAAAGAAACAAAAGAATATAGCCAAAAAAAATCTAAATGAAGAAAACAGAGGAGAAAAAAAATGTGTTGCATTCCCGCATTACCCTATATAGTTGGCTCCAAATAGCAAAGAGCAAAAGCCGTACAACTTTTTTTTGTCCACTTCAGTTTCATTTTCGATTTATGGCAAGTAAATAGCCCTATTCCCAAAGAACTTTAACTTTGTTTCTAGTGTAATGGACAGCTTTGGATCCCACTATCAAGAAGAAAACAATTCTTCCAACACTGTTAGCCTTCTAAATCCTGAGGAACTTAAGAGGCAAGGTCATATAATCATAGATTTTCTAGCTGATTATAACAAAACATAAAAAAAATACCCGGTTCTAAGCAATGCTTAACTAGGCTACCTTGTAAAACTTTTACCGAAGTCCCCCCTAATATTTTGAAACCTATTGAAACAATCCTCCATGACATCCAGAAACATATCATTCCCAACATAACTCATTGGCAAAGCCCAAACTACTTTGCGTACTTCCCTTCAAGTGGCAGCATTGCTGGCTTTCTTGGAGAAGTGTTTAGCACCGACTTCAATGTGGTAAGAGTCAATTGGATATCCTCACCAGCCACGACTGAGCTTGAACTTATAGCCATGGATTGGCTTGGACAGATGCTTGAGCTTCCTAAAAGTTTCCTTTTCTCTGGAATTGGTGGCAGTGTTATACTAGGGACTACCTATGAGGCTATTTTGTGCACAGTAACAGCCGCAAGAGATCAAATGTTAACCAAAGTAAGGAAAGAGAATATATGAAAATTAGTCATCTACGAGTCAGATCAAATACATAGCGCACTATCAAAGGCAGCTGAAATTGCTTTGTTAGTGTCTAAAAATTTTAGGGCCATTAAGATAATGAAATCGACATCATTCCAATTAGCCCTAAAATCATTGCGAACAACAATTAGATTGGACGCAGAAGCTAGATCCAATCGTTGATCCATATTGATGCTAACTATGCAAGAAGTGCCTGTATATTTCCTACGTATCAACATTTTATTGATGGCGTAGGGAGTGTGAATTCTTTTAGTTTCAATGCCCACAAATGGTTCTTCACTATTTTGGATTGTTGTTGTCTTTAGGTTAAGAATCTTGGTTCTCTAACAAAGTCACTCTCAACAAGTGCTAAGTTCCTGACAAATAAAGCGAGTGATTCAATGCAAGTTGTGGATTACAAAGACTGGCAAGTAACCCTTAGTAGAAGGTTTCGCGCAATGAAATTTTGGCGTGTTCTAAGAAGTTATGGTGTGGCCAATCTTAGGAACTTCATAAAAAGCCATGTCCAAATGGCCAAACTTTTCGGAGACTCAGCTTTAGTGATATATCAATTGCGCGGAGAATAGGAAACCCGAGATACAAAATTAATCAGATACCGAGAACTCATACTGAGTTTATTGGAGGAGTTTGAAGAAGTAAGTTTCAATTACTTCCCCCGAGAAGAAAATCGGATGGCGGATGCTCTGGCTACTTTGTCATCAATGTTTAAAGTGAATAAAGGGACGGAAGTTGTGCTGATTAGAATGAGCATATATGAGTCTCCTGCCCACTGTTTGAGTATCGAAGAAGAAGCAGATGGTCTCCCTTGGTATAATGACATCTTGCAGTACATCAAGAGTTAACAGTATCCAGAACAGGCAACAGAAAATGACAAGAGGACTCTGAAAAGGCTAGAAATGGGTTTTGTTCTAGACAGCGAGATTCTCTACAAGAAAGGGAAAGATCAAGTCCTGTTGAGATGTGTCGGGTCTGCCGAAGCTCGAAGAATCATAGAGGAAGTCCATGAAGGGATATGTGGCACCCATGCTAATGGTCACATGCTTGCTAAGCAGATTATGAGGGCAAGGTATTATTGGCTGACGATGGAAGGAGATTGTATCAGTTATTCCCGAAAGTGTCATAAATGTCAGATCTATGCAGATGAAGATTCATGTGCTACCATTGCCATTGCATGTCATGACCGCACCATGGCTTTTTTCAATGTGGCGAATGGATATGATTGGGCATATTACCCCGAAAGCTTCAAATGGATATTGTTTCATCTTGGTGGCCATAGACTATTTCACAAAGTAGGTGGAAACTGCTTCTTATAAGAATGTAACGAAGTCAGTGGTATGCAGATTTGTTAAGAAGGAAATCATATGTCGATATGGATTGCTAGCAAGAATTATTTCAGATAATGCTCTCAATCTGAATAATAAGATGATGAGGGAAGTGTGTACTCAGTTCAAGATTACGCATCACAATTTGGCACTTTATCGTCCGAAGATGAATGGGGCAGTAGAAGCAGCCAACAAAAACATCAAGAGGATTGTCGAGAAGATGACTGATGTGTACAAGGATTGGCATGAGATTTACCTCTTGCTCTTCACGCATATCGCACTTCGGTTCGCACATCTATAGGAGCAACGCCATTTTCTTTGGTATATTATATGGAAGCAGTGTTACCTATTGAAGTTGAGATTCCTTCACTTCGTGTTTTGATGGAGGTTGGTCTAGAAGAGGCAGAATGGGTTAGAGCTCGTTATGAACAGCTGAATCTCATCGAGGAGAAAAGATTGAAGGCAATTTTTCACGGGCAGTTGTATCAAAGAAAGATGATTCGAGCCCATAACAAGAAGGTTCGACCAAGACAGTTCCGAGAAGGAGAGTTTTTGAGAACAATTTACCCCATAGTGAAGGATCTGCGAGGCAAATGGGATCCAAATTGGGAAAGACCCTATGTGGTTAAAAGTGCTTTTTCTAGAGGAGCATTGATTCTAACTCGGATGGACGAGGATGATTTTAGACATCCCGTGAATGCTGATGAATTGAAAAAGTATTATGCTTAAAAAAAAATGTGATGCTATGCACATGGGAATTCAAATGATTCCAAGTGTAGAAATAGAAATTCTATATATCTATCTCCTCTGAGAATTGCTTTTCAAAGAGAATGTTCATGCTTGATATGATGAATGGCCATCCTTCATATTCCCTTCACAAAAAATAAATTATCCCTAGTCACCCCTTTGAGCCTTAGGAATTATTTCTTTCGTTGAAAACCTTATCAAGGATCACCCTCTACACTGGAGGGCAAATACGAGGAAAAATAATCAAAATCATGGAAAAAAAAACAAAAAGAGAGAGCCATTGGAAAATGTGAAATCAAAGAATGGCAAATGAAAGCCAGCAATAAAAAAGAAAAAAAGAAAGAAGAGAAAAAAAGTCCAAAACGGGGACAAATGTCTCAAGAATGAATTCTCCTCAGGAAATAATCTTTGATCCAATCACCCTTAAGCACATTTTGGGCCTATTTTATCCTTTCCTTCTAAACCCGAACCATGGCCTACATTCGTACTTTAAAAGTCCATTTTGATCAAGCATGCATATTTAATTTGAAAGGTTTTTTCTCAGAATTCATCCCATCTTTTGAATTGAAATTTTACCTTGGAAGCTTTTAGAATTCTCAGATGCGTGGTAGAATACACAAAAAAAAAAAAAGAATGAGAGGTTTAAGCCGAAAACCCGTAAAGGGCGACTTAATACCGAATGGGGGACACTTGAGTTGAAAACCTGCAAAGGGAGGCACAAGTACTGATTAAGGTTTGAATCAATGCTTCTTGTAAAGGGGGATAAAGCATTTGAAAATCAGAGAAAAAGGGAACAACTCAGTCTAACGTAACTACGAAAGTCGAGGGATTACCTAAGTAAATTAACCATTCAAGAGAAATTTCAGATGAATTGAAAAAGGAGGGGTCCAAGATATTTCGCATCCGGGGCATCAACAACCTATAACTTTACATTTGTTTCTTAAATCCTTGATATCCACTTTTAGCATCTTAAAACATTTTGTTGCAATAAATTTTTGTTACCCCTTTTATGACAATTGCTTGTTTCATACTTTCTTTCATACATTTTTGAGATTGCATTTTGTTTGTTATTAAATTGAATGATGATTAGTAAACATAAATTTTTTAATAAAAGGGAGTTTAAAAGTATTACTAATGGAATAGATCTAAATCTTAGAAAAGGTTTGGAAACCACTAATCCCGATGGAAAATTCACCAAGTAAAGGAAAGCAGTGAATGTGTTGGAGACTCCGTCATGAAGTCAGAAATTTGTGAATTTCAACGAAGTCAGAAACTAGGACTGTTTGACAATTTATCTTGAGTAAAGGGTTCCTTAAGTGGGGCATGTGACTAATTGAAGACTCCGTCATGAAGTAAGATAATCTGTGAACCTCAAAGAAACCATAAATTAGAAATCATGGCACAATCATTTGATTGCATTCATTCTTAGGAAACATACAAGAATTTGCAAAGCATGTAATTCTCTTCATTGCATTTAGCTAACATTGCAGGAATCAAGAAAATTTTGGCTCCCCAAATCAAACTTGTTTTGCTTCTCAAATGAGTCGAGCTTTGAGACCACCGTCGAGGTATTTCCTTTTGTTTTAAATCGAATTCATTATGTTTTATCAAATGAGTCGAGCCTTGAGACCACCGTCGAGGTATTTCCTTTTGTTTTAAATCGAATTCATTCTGTTTATCAAATGAGTCGAGCCTTGAGACTGTCGTCAAGGTATTTAATCACAGGTAAGGCCTCCGAGCACTATTTTTAAGACCTTCGGGCTCCATCTTTTAAGACCTTCGGGGATAATTTTTTAATCACGGGTAAGGCCTCCGGGGACCATTTTTAAGACCTTCGGGCACCATGTTTAAGACCTTCGGGCATAATTTTTCATCACGGGTAAGGCCTCCGGGCACAATTTTTAAGACCTCCGGGCACCATTTTAAAGACTTTCGAGCACCATTTTTAAGACCTTCGGGCATAATTTTTCATCACGGGTAAGGCCTCCGGGCACCATTTTTAAGACCTCCGGGCACCATTTTTGAGACCTTCGAGCACCATTTTTTAAGGCCTTTGGGCATAATTTTTTAATCACAGGTAAGGCCTCCGGGCACTATTTTTAAGACCTTCGGGCACTATTTTTAAGACCTTCAAGCATAATTTTCATCACGGGTAAGGCCTCCAAGCACCATTTTTAAGACCTCCGGGCACCATTTTAAGACCTTCGGGCACTATTTTTAAGACCTTCGGGCATAATTTTTCAAATCACGGGTAAGGCCTTCGAACACCATTTTTTAAGACCTCCGGGCACTATTTTTAAGACCTTCAGGCATAATTTTTTCTTTTACAAATCAAACTCGTTTCCTTAAGACGGGTAGAGCCTTGATTAGTCAGAGAATTCAATTTAAGGACAAAATCTTCAATTTACAGTTTTTTCAAAAAAAAAAATGAATGATGATGATTGAAATCCCCTTTCCCTTTTTTAATATGTGATTTCACTAACCGTACAAAATTAGTGTTTGTTTATCTTTGCCTGATTCCTGATTTTCAGCAATAGCCAAAGAGGGGCAGCTGTAGACACCTAATTTTGTCCGGACTCCTAAATCAGGTACATTTTCTTCCTAAATTGATGTTTCAGAATGCTAAAAGGCTTTTCTCATCCTACAGGTGGAACTCCGAGATTTAGTCTAAGAAAGCAGACAAAAAAAGTCAAACTCAAAAAAGTCAACCCCAGAAAAGTCAACCCCAAAAAGTCAACTATTAAAAAAGTCAACCCACTTTAAAAACCAAGATTTGAGGTCCAATTGAAAAACGGTGAAAGAATTTTGATAATCCGAGGTCTACATTGAAAGATATGGAGGTCGGAAGTTGGGTTACGGATTTAGTAGAAAGGAAATCCTAGTTCGGGAAATTTGGGGAAAAGTGCTTAAAAGATCAAATTGGTCAGAATTGAAGGTCTCAAATGAAAGATAAGCACTGACTACGGGTAATGGAGAAGCTACTTGGAAGAAAAACTGATAGAAAAGTCAATTCGAAAGAAAACCGAGAATTAGGATTTTTGGTGAATTTCGATGAAATTTGGAAGAATTATAGAAATGGCCCGATTCGATAAGACTAAAGCCCTTAATTGATGAGAAATGATTAAACAAGGATAGCGCAAGGCTCAGTTTGAAGAAAATCTAAAAATCGGACTTGTTTTGAGCAAAACCGAGTTTCGGAAGCAAAAGGGCAAAATTGGAAAATATGGAAAAAATAGCAAATGAACTCCAAAAATTCTGAAAATTTGCAAATCTCATTCTTAAACCATTTCGAAGAGATTGGCGAAAGAAAATCTTGATTCGAAGTTCGTTTGCAAAATGGCCAAATCCCGGGTCCGTTTGTAGTAATTCAAGTAGATAAATCTCGAAAAAATAGCAAATGAACTACAAAAATTTTGAAAATTTGAAAATATCATTTTTAAATTATTTGGAAGAGATTGGTGAAAGAAAATCTTGATTCGGAGTTCATTTGCAAAATGGCCAAATCCCGGGTCCCCTATGTAGTAATTTAAGCAGATAAATCCCGAAAAAATAGCAAATGAGCTCCAAAAATTATGGAAACTTCCAAATCTCTTTTTTAAATTATTTGGAAACTATTGGTAAAGGAAAATCTGGATTCGGAGCTCGTTTAAAAAATGGTAAAGTTCGGGTGCATAAAAGGGGCAATTTCGGGAATAAATCCAAAATAAATAGCAAATGGACTCAGAAAATTTTGAAAACTTCCAGAATTCAATTTTTTTTATTATTTCATAAGTATTAAAAAAAGAAAATTCGAATTTGGAGTCTGTTTGCTATTTATTTAGGTTCAGGGGGCAAAAAGGTTATTTCACCGAAGAAACCAAAAATGGCAAATTTGTAATTGAGAAAAAATATGAAAGAAGAAGAAAGCTAGGATTTTTCTTCCCTTGGTCAGCCAGCATAGAGGAGAAGAAGGAAGCTTGACAATTTAATTCCCTAGTCACTATCAAGCCACATGCTACCACTAACACCTTGCAAATGGTCCCCCCTTCATCCAATGGCTTAGGTGCCTTGTAGGAAAGTTGAATGCACCATCCAATGGCCAAGTTTAAATGCCAAGATGACATTTTTATTTTTCATGAAAGAACCCCTATCTAATGGCCAAGAATGGAAGAAAAAAGATGAGCACAATTCATCCAAGGGTGAGCATCCATTCGGTTAAGCAAGGGAGTGCATGGGATTGTCTCTTTTCATCCAATGGCTTAGGCCATCTACAAGGGCTGAGTAACATGTTGAGGGCTGGATTTAATCTACAAGATGTCATTTTTATGTTGTCCTCATCCAATGACCAATAATGGAAGAGCACAACTCATCCAAGGATAGGCACTCAAGGGGGCAAGCAAGGGAGTACATGGGATTAGTCCTCTTTTGCGTCTAAGGGCTTAGGTTACTACAAGGGCTGAGTACACATCTTAAGGGCTGATATCAATTGGCAAGATGACATTTTTATGTTGTCATCAAAATATCTTAATCTAAAGGCCAAGATTGGAGGAGAGAAAATTGCAATTTCCATCCAAAGGTGAGAGGCCATTCGGCCAAGGCTAAAGAGGGGGGGTTGGTTTCATTTTTTCATAGGTTTTTTGGCTGGAAACAGTAGCTAATTTGGCAAATAAAAAGGTTTTGAAAGAAAGAGAAAAAAGGTTTTTCAATAGAGAGCTTGAAGGTAGTCATCTCTACCAAGCTCTAGTATAGCTTTCTTCTTGTTTTCCATGGTGTTTTCTTGATTTTCTATCTTGTTTTCCTACTACATTTTTCATAGAAATAAAGTTTTTAATGTTTACTTAAGTTTTCATCTTTCTTCTTCATCAAAATGGTGGAAAACAAATTTTTTTACATGGTTTTATGCTTGGCCGAATATGGCATGTTTGCTTGCTTGGTTTTCTTTTTCTTTCTTCCTTGCATGTTGTTGTGGAAAATGATTTTTAGAAGGTTTTTTAGAGTATTCTAAGGTTCTGAGTTTTCACAAAAGATAAAGCAAAAAGGTAGAAATGGCTACATAATCTTGGCTAGACCAAGTGACCATGGTTAGGGGAGAGGCTATGCCTATTTTTACCTACCATGAAGCTCACCTTAATTTTACTGTTTAGCATGGTTTATTTTCTAATTTTTGAAATGGAAAGGCTTCATGATCTTGGCAAAACCAGGTGATTATGGTTAGGCGAGAGGCTATGCCCATTTTATACCAACCATGGTGCTTAACTTTCCTTGTTTTATTTACTAGTTTTGCTTGTTATTTGCTTTGCATGTCTATGTTTAATTTTTTATATGTTCTTTACATTATGTTCTATGTTATATTTGTTTCTATATTTCATTTCCATGCATGATATTGTGTCCTTGAAGATTTGGCCATTGTGTCATATGCTCATATTGTGCATTTTGTTTTATGTATCATGGCTTATTTTATAAACATGTTTTCATTTTTCATATATTGTCATATGGTTATTCGGCTACTCCGTGTTAGTATGCTTTGCATGTGCATTTTCATCTTGCTTCTTGGCTTGTTTGCATCTCCAAGCCATGAGTTAGCTTATCTTGATATTTAGTATGCCTTGCATGTGCATTTTCCTTTTGCTTCTTGACTTGTTTGCATCTCCATGCCATGAGCTTGTACATTTTGATTTTAGTATGCCATATGCTTGTGAAAATGCTATGACAAAATGCCATCATTTGGGGTATATGACCATTCGGCTATTCCATTTAGTATGCCTTGCATGTTCATTTTCATCTTGCTTCTTGACTTGTTTGCATCTCCTTGCCATGAACTTGTGTATTTTGATTTTATTATGTCATATGCTTGTGAAAATTTCATGACATTATGCATCTTGATATGAGTTGTCATGTACTTGTGCCATTTACTAGATAGGATTGCATTAGAGTATCATGTAACTACATTCGGCCTCTTTATGCATCCCTTGCCTTGTCATGCATTTGCATTTTGTTTAGGTAACATGCTTTGCATTATCATATCTTGAAATTGTGTATTAGTTGCTGTTTGTTCCAGCATTAACATTAGTCTCATTGGTCATTGTATGTTCATAGTATTGCTATGTATGTTCATTACATTGTAGGTCTAGGCCATATTGGTATTGCCATGCATATTAGGTCTTAAATCATATTGGTATTGCCATGCATTGCTATGCTAGTTAGGTCTTAGGTTACATTAGCATTTTCATGCATATCCATAACATATTAGGTCCAAGTCATATTTGCATTATCAAGCATTGCATGCATATTAAGTTAGGATAGCATTTATTGCCATGCAAACTCATGCTAGGCGTTTAGGTTGTCTTGAATTGTCATGCATTTCCTTTACCATTTAGACCTTTAGACCATGCATTTCATACATTTCATTTTCTGTATGTCTATGCATTCCATTTCATTGCCACATGATTTATGACTTAGGCCAATCAATGGCTCAAAGTCATGCTCTCTTGAGCATACTTGTGGAAAATTAAGGAATTGTCAAATTGATTATTCTATCTTTGTGATTTTTTTACTTAGCCAATTTTTGTCCAAGGTTTTTAAATGTTTTAGCTACTGTCCTTAGGTCTTTAGGATGATCTCCAACAATTTTTACTTTGATTTTGGAATGACTTTATCAAAGGCAAAAAATGTGTTTTGACAAAACAGTTTTTTTTCACCCAGTACTCGAAATTCTCTGATTTTTTTGGGAAGCCATCTTTAATCCGAAAATTAAGCCAATTGTTTCTCGTGTATCTTTACATGTTTTGAGTTCCCAGTATTTGTTTTAGATTTTTTTTGAATTTTTAGAAATAGGCTAAAAAATCGTGTGGAAAAACCGGACAGTAGAGGCAGATTTGAATTCAAAAGAGAACAATGGTTGAATTTGGCTAAGGCATTTAGAGGGGGTTGGTTAGAAGCTTTAGCTACTGTCTTAGGGTAGTTTCTAAGCCTTTTTAAATTTTAAAAATAATTTTATAAATACCGGGAAAAGGGTGGTCAAGTCCGGGATTTTAAACTTAGGAAATTAGAGCCATTTTAAAGGGGTTTGGTAGGGGTTTTAATCTTTATTCAAGTTTTTTCCTTAAATTTGTTTTCAAACAATCATAAAGTTTTTTTTTTTTCTTTTTAGAAAATCTAATTTGACATATTTTCCTAAGGTAGCCAGATATCTTTTTAGATATACGGATTTCTTTATTTAGAGGAAAAAATACATTTTCATGCATTGCATTTTTCATGTTCATACATTTTATTTAATATGTGATTTTTGCTATTATATTTTCCATGGTATTACTATTATTTTGATTCACATTTTATGATCTTATATTGTTTGCCATATGATTTTGAATGTTTCACGATATCCCATATTTTTTATTTAGTCATTTATTTTTGTTACATTATTTAGCATATACTATGTTCATGTATTTTTATTTTATTTTCATGCATATTTATGATAGCATTATTTTATGTTTCATGTTATTTCATCATATTCCATGTCATTTAGGTTTAATTGTTTAGAATATGCCATGTCATTTAAAATATGCCATATCATTTAAAATTGCCATGTCATTTAAATCATTTTATCTCATTTAAAATATACCATGATACTTAGAATTTTTTATTTTATCTAGAATATACTATGCCATTTAAATTATGTCATATCATTTAGGTTGCATTATATTATGTAGACTTTGTTATGTCATTTTATTTATGTCATACATGTTCATGTTCATATTTTTTAAATGTTTTGAAAAAGGTAATGATTTTCAATAAAATAAAGATATTCGGGAGTTAAAATGATTCATGAGTTCTCTACTGGGTTTGCTAGAGGGGATATCATCAATTATCATTAATAAAGGAATATCTTTCTTTCAAAAACGAGAATGATTCAGAAAATTTTCCAAATAAATAAAAATTTCTATATTTTGCCGATTTTGTCGGGGAATATAGGATTTGAATTAATAAATTCTGGATCATTTTCAAATAAAAATAAAATTATTTTTCTTAAAATTGAGAATTAACTTCAAATACTAAATTAAAAACCAACTTTTTACCTAGACTTGAGATAATACATGATTAATAAGGTACCATTTTATATGGACGTTGTGGGGGTGCTAATCCTTCTCGCACATTACCGAGTCTCGAACCTGATTCTTCGATTTTCTCTGGTTTATAACGCATACTTGAAATTAGTTTTAAAAATATTTTAATTAATTTTAAAATATTTTATAAAACCGATTTTAATAGGTGGCCGATCACACCTAGTTAAAAAAGATTGGTGACGACTCCATGTCTTTTTACGAGGCCGTTTTCATAACCTCGACCTTTTATTTCAATATAGAGGAATTAAGTTTTGTTTTCCTCTGCTTCTGTTTCTCTCTTTACACGAACGGGTCCCCGCAATCGGGATTACGTATCGACACCTTCATTTTTCTAGAGGAATTAAGTCGATTTTTTTTGCTTTTTTTAATGTCACGCTTAACGAATAATAAAATCTTACAATGAAACTTGTTATTTTTTAGGTTGCTACAGTGGGCATTTACGATTCAAATGTAGCGGAAGTAATGGCTATTAAGGTTACACTGGAGGTGTTCGACCAATCTGGGTGGATCGACAAAGTTGGCCTGATAATTGAATCAGATTCAATGATTGCAGTAAACTGGTACTCTAAGGAGGAGAATAGACCTTATAGACCTTGGGCATTATGGGAAATCTTTAGCAAGATTGATGTGCTGAGAGCAAAACTCGGAGAACTGAGATTTGTTCATGTGTTTCGCGAAGCAAATGCCATGGCGGACGCGTTAGCTAAAATAGGCGTGGATCGCTCTAAAATGTTCATGGGGTGGTGGTGACATCTTAACTGTGTTAGGATTATATGAAACCAGGTTTCCGGAATAAAATGGTAATGGTGTTAGAAGCAAGGTAGTCAGTACCGTATAGGTGGGCGTACCGTTTTTGTTCTGGTACGTATCGATACCGGTGTGTTTCAGCATACTGTTTTGGCTTTTTCAGCATTTTTCAAATATTTTTTCATATATCTATATATAACCTATTTTCAAGTTTTTTAATAAAATATATATTATATACACATACAAATATACGTCCTTTACATTCATTACATGCATATATATGTTTTTATGCAAATATAAATTTTAAATATTTAATATCTAAAAATTTTAAACATCAAATAAATAAAATAAATATTAAATTATTAAAAAAACAATAGTAACTTATGATTAATTATGCTCAATAGCTTAATTTAATGAACATATTTTATTTTTAAATGTAATTATGAAAAAAATAAAAATGATCATGACACAAAAAATATTGAAATTGGTTTAAAAAAATCAAATAAGTGATTTTTTTTTTATAAATTTTTTTTTTAAAAAATCAAAATCTTGTACCAACCGGTATGTACCGGTACTTACCAGTATTGACCAGTACAGGCCGGTATGACCGGTACGGGCTGGTACAAAAATCGAAATAGTACGAGACTGGTATCGTTTCGATTTACCTTAAAAATAATACGTACCGGCTGGTACCGGTACGGTACCGACCACATTGGTTAGAAGTACTTTATTACAGCATATGTGCTGCTACATGTTACTGAACTAGTTAGAGTAATTAGTCTTGTTTAAGGGGACAATGTCAATATTTGTTTTGGTGTCGATACAGGGCAGTGGTCGGTTAGAAGTACTTTATTACAGCATATGTGCTGCTACATGTTACTGAACTAGTTAGAGTAATTAGTCTTGTTTAAGGGGACAATGTCAATATTTGTTTTGTTGTCGGTACAGGGCAGGTTGAGTTTTTATGCAGATTATGTTTCGTTTTAGTTCTGCTGCTTGGGTGTGTCGGGATCTAGCTTGGTAGTGTGCTACTTTAAAGTCTCTGTTTCTGTTCTTAGAGTTTTACTTCTCCCGATTTATAATAGAACTTGATTGAGCAAAAAGATAAAAAACATGACCAACTTGAATTCTCTTTAGCTCCTTGGGTCAAAAGAGCGAAGGCTTCCTTCTTATAGTCATATACTCCTGGTTTTACATGATGAAAACACTTCACATTAAAACCATTGTGATTATCTTTAATTTAGATATGAGTAAATGATATTATCGTCTCCAAGTTCGGGGCTTGGCACCGAAAAATAAAAGAATTACGTTGCATAACAAAAAAAATCATATTTAAAACTCTTGACAGCATCCAAATGGAGACCAAACTCCAGGCATTCAATAAGTGAGTCAATATGTAAAGTATTAAAATTAATATTCTTAGCAGCAAGCCATACTCTGCTAGCAACAAATCAGGAATTTAAATAGCTGCCACGCAACGTTAGGGCTATTATTTTGCGGTTTCGGCTTTTTTCGTTGTCGATATTTACCAGAATTGATCGCGGTAGCATTCATTACATTCGCAACCGCAATAAACACGATGCGATCACAAAACGCGTCCGCGAACGAAATTTAAATTGCTGCAACGAACAAATGACCAATACATTCTTCTTGATTGTTGTACAAAGAGCAACAGAAATAAGTCCATGGCATGCAAGAACCACAGCAATAGGCAAAGATTTTGCAACACATTTCCACATAAAGAACTTAAGCTTTGGTAGCATCTTGTTATTCCTAATGCTTTTGAGTATTAGTTTTGGAACGCTTATTCTATCAGAAGAAAATGTTGAAGCTTGGAGACAATCATTGTTTTAAAAATCTAGCCATATGATACCTCTAACGATATAATAACCAATTCTGTGAATATTGACCCTGATCTTCAGGCTTTTTATAAGCCTAAGCAAAGAAATGAATGTGAAAATTAACAATTAATAGAATAGTTATAATTTGGCAGTTCTTTGCTGTTTAAGAGCATAGGTCAGGCCTCTAGATTGTGCTAATTGAAAATTCTTAAGTTGTGCATTGATTTTTTAATTTATGCAATGCATTAATTGTCCTTTAATGTGGAGTTGGTGACGGGAATTTTGCCTATTTTAACAATTGGATTAATTTTTCAGTGTCAACATGCCCATGTCTAATGTTGAAAAAAACGGATCGGAGGTTGAACCGATGATATCTTTGGTTATTGGTTCAATCGATTCAACCGGTTGGATCGATCGGTTGTATTAAAAAAAAATTAACTATTAAATAAATATTTTAATATTAAATAAGTATTAAATATAGTAAATATTTAATAAAAGTATGTATTTGGCTAAATGGTATGATCTTTAATATAGATTCAAGGGGTTAAAAGTTCAAATCTCATCATATACAATAAGTTTTTTTAAAAAAATATATAAAAAAGAAGTTTAAAATCTGTTTTTTCGGGTTTTTATTGGTTCGAAAAAATCTGGTTCTATGACATTCACCGGACCGGACAAGCCATCGATTTACGGTTCAATCGGTCCGATCCGATTTTAATAACACGAGTCTTGTCAATTTGCCCCATTTGCCTTTTTATCGAGCCTGATATTTTTAATCTAAAACTAGTCTTTGATTGAGGTGGCAAACGCCTGACGAATATTTTGGGTTTGAATTATTTTGAGTTTTAATTTATTTTGGGTTCGAATATTTTTGGATTTAGAGTTTTTTCGGTTTGGATAATTTTAGATTTAGATCATCTTGGATACAGACTTTTTTGGATTCGAATTATTTTGAATTCGGTTTGAGTTCAGACGGATCTTGACGGGTTTGAATAATTTTGGAATTTTATAAATTTTAAACATTTTTGTAATTTTAAATGTAGTAATTAATTTCACTTTCTATATAGTTAAATAAAAATGTGATAAAAATAATAAAATTTAAAATTAATAAATAAATAATATAATAATAATAATTTTATTTATACATTGACTATCAATATTTTTGTATTTGAGTATTATTCTTACTTTTTTAGTCCGATACCTTTTAAGTTCAAATAAAAACTAATTAAATATATAAGCCTAATATATGTACTTATGGTACGAATAAAATAAAAAATAATTTGTTCATTTTGATATTTCTTATTGTTTTGCATGGTTATATACTTATATTTTTTAAATTTTTATGAATTTTCTTCTCCCTTTTTATGTTCTCTTTTATAAAATGAGTTAGATTTTCTTTTTGTTCCTTCTTACTAGTATAGGAAAGAATATAATTATAATTAATGATTATATAAAGTGAGTTAAAATAAATATAAAACAACAATGAAAAAAGTAAAAATCCAAAATCATTGGGTTACATTGAAAAATTTATTTAAAAAAAACAACAAACAAGTTGCAAATAAAGTCCACTAAACATTTATATAAATAAGTTTTTTCTTTTAACCCAATAAACCATTGGACGCTTAACTTAGTCCAACAAATTTTCATTTTCATTTTTTTTTCATTTTTTTTTTGCTTTATTAGCTTTTTTAGTTATTATATTATAATTTTTTAATAGTATTTTATATTTTCAAGAATTTATTTCTATATTTTTATTATTTTGTTTGGACATAATTATAAATAGTAACATAACAACATTAGATCTATGTATATACATTAATTGATCAAATGTTACATTAAAATGTTGAATAGTCGACATTAAAATCAATTAATTGGTTTAGCCTTAATAATTAATACTTAAAAATTTTAGAAAACTATGATATTTAAAAACTAATTTATACACTATTGATCTAATTTTAATATTTGACCATTGACATTAATATTAGATATAATCATATATATCAATTAGCAAATATCAAATTATAATGTTGAATAGTAGACATTATTAAAAAGAATATCAATTATCATTTACAGAAAAATACTTAATATGAATAATTGATCAATTAATTAGCTTAACTTTGTTAGAAACTTTATGATACGATAAAATCTAAAGCTAATTGATGTATTAAACTATTTTGACATAAATAAATAAATATATCTTAACATAAAAAATAACTTAATTCTTGGTTTAAAATGCATGTAATCAATCAACTGGTTTGTGTAGTACTAATTAAAATTTATAACAATAAGAAATCATGATATTTAAAATTAATTAATATAACGTTAATTATAATATATTTATTTTATTTTATTTAAATATAAGATACTTAAATTTTATTTAAAAGTTTTAAGTTAAAAAATATAATTATGTAAATATAATTGATCTTAAAATATTAGTAAATCATTAAAGTAAATAAATTTATTTTTTACATATATTAAAATTGAAATGAGAAAAACTTAAAAAAAAAAATTAACAAAAAAAAAAAAAAAAAAAAAAACGGCATATGAGAAAAGAAAGCAAAACAAACTGTTGATTCAAATCATTAACAGTGATATTAATGTTTTACACAAAACATCAAGTTTAATCATATTTGAAATATTGTTGTATTAAAATTTAAATTTAAATGTTGAATAAGTACAATATATTGTAAATGGTTATTTTATTTTATATTAAAATAAAATATCAAATTAATAATATTATTTGTTATTTTTCATAGTTAATTAAATATAATAAAGGTAGTACTAAAATATAATTTATCCTTATATTCATATTCAATGTGTTCAAATTAATCTTATTTTCATAATCCAATTTAAAGATTCAATATTAATTTCTTTTGTTGCATTATTAATATAATTGTATAATAATTATAAATAATTTTTTATAAATTATAAATTTTTATTTAAAAAAGTATCATTTATTTTTGTTTTAAATAAAATTATATAATTATAGTTCTGGTTTTTCAATTATAAATTCGATTTTTTACGAATTTCGGATAGGATCGATCTCGAGTTTAGATCGTAGCAGATACGGGTTTTGGATTTTGTCGGTTTCAGGTTTTTTCAAGTTTGAATATTTTCGGGTTTGGTTTTTTATGATTCGTGTTTTTTTTAGTTTAGATTTTTCCGGATTCGTGGCTTTAATTTTTTAAACCAATTCAAGTCGGATCGAATTCGATCTCGAATCGGTTCGAGTTATCAGGTTCAGATCAAGTTTGCAAAATCTATGTATTCTACCAAACCATATAGTTAGACCAATCAATTAGTCGGGTCAGGTTGGTTTCAAGTAGGGTCAATTCGGGTCTAAAATTTTTTAGGTCATTTTCAAGTTCAGATCATTTCGAGTTCGAGTCACTTCAAGTTAAGGTCATTTTGGGTTCGAGTTATTTTGAGTTTCTGTCAATCGGGTTTGACACCTAGATTATTCGGGTTCGAGTCATTTGGGTTCAATTTATTAATTTTAGAATTAAATTAGATCAAACTTAAACAAATTATTTGATCGAGTCATATTTAATTAGAATTTTATTAAAATATAGAAAATAAATAATAAATAATATTTTAAAATAAATATAAAAATTATAATTTTTAATTTAAAAATAAATATCTATCTGTCCTGATTTTTCGGATTCGAACATAATCGGATAATTTTTCGAATTCGAGTATCCAGTTTACTTTAACGGGTATTATCATATATCTGAAACTATTATCTTAATCCATTTACATATTTGTAAATGTATTATTATAATGTAATGTACACATCATTATAATAACATACACATATCAATGATCTATTTTATATACTTTTAGAAAATCACATTATAAGACTTAAGAGATTATACATTTAAAATTAAAAACAACACATTTGCCCTAATATAACATGTATAAGGATAAGGATAAGAGATTATATAATTTAATCTAAATTAAATGATAATATATTATTATAACATAACGTACAAATCATTATGATAAAATAAATGTATCATTATTAACAACTTATTTTATGTACTTTTTTCTAAATTACATGATAATAGATTATACTTTTAAAATAAAATTATACCGATAAAATATGTTATAAAATTATCATAATTATATCTATGATAATTAAAATATATAATCTATTTTAAATCTTATTTTAAATCTTATTATAAGATTATTATAATTTCTTTAAGAGATTATTATGTATTTAAAAAACTATTTTAACATGTAATCAAAGTTTTTTTTTTGTTCCAAGCCTCCAATTTATTAGTGGAAGATTAACATGTTTGTGTAATATTCTTTGTTTGTTTAAGAATTATAGACACTAATCTTCAGAAAAAAAATTGTGTCATAACTGTAGACACCTAATTTTGTCCGGACCCCTAAATCAGGTAATTTTCCTCCTGATGATGTTTTAGAATGTAGAAAGTCTCTTCTCATCCTGCAGGTGATATTCTAAGACTTTGTTTAAGAGGTCAAGCACGAAAAGTCAACCCCAAAAAAGTCAACCACTGAAAAAGTCAACCTTCATTCAAAATCAAAATTCAAAGTTTAATTGAACAATGGTGAAAGAATTTTGATAATCCGAGGTCTACAACGAGATACATAGAGTCCGGAAGATGAGTTATGGAGATTTAGTGGAAAGGAAACCCTAATTCGATAAATTTGGGGAAAAGTGCTTAAACGATCAAATTGGTCGAAATTTGAAGTTCCGAATGTAATATAATCAATGACTACGGGTATTGGAAAGGCCAATTGGAAGCAGAACCAAAGGAAGAGTCAATTTGGAAGAAAAACCGGAAATTAGGGTTTTTGGTAAATTTTGCGAAATTGGGGAAAACTACAGAAATGGCCCGATTCGATAAAATTAAAGCCCCTAATTGATGAAGAGTGAGTAAACAAAGATAGCCCAAGGCTCAGTTTGAAGTAATTCCGAGAAAAAACCCGGTTGGAGGAAAAACGAGAAAATTCTCGATATTGGAAAAAGGAAAAAAATCAAATCGGAGGGGAATTTGATAGTATAAATTGGGCATTTTTGGACCAACTCCAATTCAATATATAACAAAGGCAATGGAAGAAGAAAATCTGGAAATTGAACCTGTTTCGAGTAAAATCGAGGTTTCGGAGGATAAAGGGCAATCTTTGAAAATTCTAAAAAAATAGGAAACGAGCTCAAAAAATTATGAAGACCTCCAGATCTGAGTTTTATATTATATGGAAGAGATTGGTGAAGAAAAATCTGGAATCGGAGCTCATTTGAAAAATAGCAAAGTTCGGGTGCAGTAAGCTAAAATTCCAAAAGATAAATCGAGAAAAATAGCAAATGAGCTCGGAAAATTACCAAAACTTCCAGATCTCAATCTTATATTATTTGGAAGAGATTGGAGGAGAAAAATCCGGAATTGGAGCTCATTTGAGAAATGGCACTAAGTTGAAATTCCATAAGATAAATCCGAGGAAAATAGGAAACGAGCTCGGAAAATTACCAAAACTTCCATATCTCAATTTTATATTATTTGGAAGAGATTGGTGAAGAAAAATCCGGAATCGAAGCTCAATTGAAAAAGGCTAAATTTGGGAGGCACCAAACCAAAACTTTTAAAGAAAAATCCAGGAAAAATAGGAAACGAGCTCGAAAAATTATGAAAACTTCAAGAACTCAATTTTATATTATTTAGGAGGGATTGGAAAAATAAAATCCACATTTTGGGTCTATTTTCAATTTAATCAAGTTTGAGGGGCTAAAGTGCAATTTTACCAAAGAAACCAAAAAGGGCTATTTTTGCAATTTTAAAAAAAAAGATAAGTTGCTGGAATTTTAAAGGCCATTCGGCCAGCCCATGTAGAAGAGGAAGGTTCACTGATTTGTTTCATCCAAAGGCCAAAATTGGATAGCAAGATGGTATTTTTATTCGATTGAGCCTTTGTGATCTTTCCAAGTGGCCAAATGAATGAAGAGAAAGGATGAGCACATTATGGTTACATATTTTAGGCCAGATGTTATTGTTAGAAGCTGATCACTTCATCTTATGGTTGTAAATTTATTGTTTAGCATCTTTGATTATTGGCCTTTGGATCTTGCTAGCTAGGAAAAAAATGACAACATTATGAGCACATCCTTAACCATTCGGCTGCCTATATATAGAGCGGGGGTTTTCATCTTTTAGGAGGTTTTTTTAGGCTGAGTATTTTGATGTTTAGCAATAGATAAGTGATAGAAAAGCAAATAAAAAATTTTGAAGAGAAGGAAGCTTGAAAGATAGCTTTAAAAGGTAGCCTTTTGGCATATAACTCTTGCATTTTTCTTTCTTTTTCTATGCTGATTTTGCTCATTTTTCATATGATTTCTTTTTATTTTATTATGAAATAAAGGTTTTTAAAACTCCCTTTTAAGGCTCATATCTTTTGTTTTTATAAAAAAAATAAAAAAACAAAAATTTTTACTATATTTCTTGCTATGGCCGAATGGTCTTCTTTTAGTATGATTGTCTTGTGTTTGATTTATTTCCTATGTTGGTTGTGGTAGATTAGCTTGTTTTGATGTTTTATCTTTCTATAATAATCAAAATATGGAGCTTATTTCTACTCTCTTTACTTGTTCTTATTTTTCTGTTTTTATCATTTATTTTCATGTCTACTTGCTTTATTTACTAACTTTAATTTTATGTTTTTACTATATCAAATTGTTCATGTTTTGCATTATTGCCATACCATGTGTTTTTGTATTTTCCTAGCTATATCTTTGCATTTTCATCATGATTGTTTGTCCACCATCTTTTCATTTATGCCTTGCATATTTGCCATGCCATATGTTTGTGTTATTGCCTTGCTATATTTTTTACATGTTCTTATTACCATTCGGTTTCCATCATTCTTCTTGCCTTCTGTATTTGCATTTTTGTTTTGATTGTTTAGTTACCATGATTTCATTCATGCTTTGCATCATTATGCCATGTTATTGTGTATTTGTTGTGCCATGTTCTTGCATTATTACTATGTTCATTTGGTCATTATATATTCATATTATAGCCATGCATATTTATATGTCATGTTAGGCATTAGGTCATATTATATTGCCATGCATATTCTCATAACATTTTAGGCATTAGGGTTATCTTTGTATGCCATGCATATTTTCATGTTCATTAGGTCTAGGGTCATATTTATTGCCATGCATATTTCATGCATATAAGGTCTAGGGTCATATTTTTGCCATGCATATTTCTATCTCATGTTAGGCATTAGGTCATCTTTTATACCATGCATATTTCTATGTCATTTAGGCATTAGGTCATGCATTTCATGCATTTGACTTGCTGTTTGTTCATGCATTTCATCTCATCCCACTTGATTTTTGACTTAAGCCAATCAATGGCTCAAAGCCAAGCTCTCATGAGCATGCTTGTGGAAAATTAAGATGTTGTCAAGTTGGATTTTCTACCTTTGTGATTTTTTTTTTCATTAAGCAATCATTGTCCAAATTTTTAGAAAAGTTTACCACTGATTATAAGATCTTAGAGGAGTCTATAATATTTTTATTCTGATTTTTGGACGTTTTTATCAAAGGTTTAAAAATGTTTTTTGGTTAAACAGTTTTTCACCCAGTGTTTTGAATTTCATGAATTTTCGGGTAGGACATCCTTAGTCTAAAAA
Organism: Fremontodendron californicum; assembly: GCA_030761205.1. Classification (NCBI taxonomy): domain Eukaryota; kingdom Viridiplantae; phylum Streptophyta; class Magnoliopsida; order Malvales; family Malvaceae; genus Fremontodendron; species Fremontodendron californicum. The sequence goes on from JAULJL010000022.1 coordinate 11,901,566, forward strand.
TTAAGCTGATTTTTCCCATAGAGATCGATATGTTCTAAGTCTCCCATAAGTTTTTCAGATTTTTTTGAAAATTTTAAAATACGTAAACAAATCATGTTTTAAAACTGGTCAGAAAAGTTAGATTTGTTTCAAGAAGAAAATAATTTTCTGTTTTGGTTAAGGCATTAAGAGGGGGCTGATTTAGAATAATAGCTACTGTCCTAGGTTAATTCCTAAGTCATTTTAATCCTAAAATTTGATTTTATAAAGGTCGGGTCAAGGGAGGTCAACCCGGGTTTTCAAAGTTAGGAAAATATAGCAGTTTTAAAGGGGGTTTCGGCCATAGTGTCATTTTCATCCAAAAATTTTCAAATTGTTTTCAATCCAATCACAAAGTATTTTTTATTTAGAAAATCTGATTTAAAGTCTTTTCCTAAGGTAGTCGGATATCTTTTTAGGTATACGGATGTCCTTATTTAAAGGAGAAAATACACTTTCATGCATTGCATTTTCCATGTTCATGCATATTGAATGATATATGATTTTTTTTGCCATGAATATTCTATGGTGATGTTATTGCTTTGATTTAGATTCATGATGTTATATTGATTGTTATATATTTATGGATATTTTATGTTATTCTATGCTCCTTGCTTAGTTATTATTTATTTTGTCATATCATTTAGGATTTATTATGTTCATGCATTGCCTTTTTTATTTTCATGCATATTTTATTATAATGTTATTTTATGTTTTTATCATGTCATGTTATTAAATTATGCCATGTTATTTAGATTATGCCATGTCATTTAGATTTTACCATGTTATTTAGATTATGCTATGTCATCTAGCTTTTGCTATGTCATCTTTTACTATGTCATTAGTAATAATTTACATATCCATATTTATCTTTTTAAAATGTTTTTAAAAAGATCATGATTTTCAATAAAAAATAAAGATATTCCCGAGTTAAAATAATTCATGAGTTCTCTACCGGGTTTGATGGGGAGGATATCATCAATTATCACTAATAAACGAATATCTTTCTTTCAAAAATGAAAATCATTTGGAGATTTTTCAAATAAATAAAAAATTCTATATTTTGCTGAGTTTGTCGGGGAATATAGAAAAATTTTAAATTAATAAATTTCGGATCATTTTCAATTAAAAATGAAATTATTTTTCTTTAAGTAAGGAATTATTTTAAAATGCCAAATCTAAAACTAACTTTTACCGAGACTTGAGATAACACACGATTAATAATGTCGCAACCTAAAAAATAACGAGTCTCATCGCAAGACTTTATTATTCGTTAAGCGTGACATTAAAAAAACCGAGGAAAAATCGACTTAATTCCTCTTGAAAAATGAAGGTTTTGAAGATGACCTTGAAAAAGACATGGAGTCGCCACCAATTTTTTTTAGCTAGGTGTGATCGGCCACCTATGAAAACCGGTTTTATAAAATATTTTAAAATTAATTAACACATTTTTAAAACCAATTTCAAGTCTGCGTTTTAAACCAGAGAAATCAAAGAAATGGGTTCGGGACTCGGTTACGTATGGGGAAGGATTAGCACCCCCAAAACGCCTGTATAAAACGGTACCTTATTAATCGTATATTATCTCAAGTCTCAGTAAAAAAAAAGTCGTTTTAAATTGAATATTTGAAGTTAATTCCCAATTTAAAGAAAAATAATTCCATTTTTAATTGAAAATGATCCTGAATTTATAAATTCAAAATTTTCCTATATTCCCCAACAAACGTGGCAAAATATAGAAATTTTTATTAGTTTTGGAAAACTTTCCGAATCATTCTCTTTTTTTAAAAGAAAGATATTCCTTTAGTAATGATAATTGATGATATTCCCTCCAGCAAACCCGGTAGAGAACTTATGAATTATTTTAACTCGGGAATATCTTTATTTTTTATTGAAAAATCATTATCCTTTTGAAAACATTTTAAAAGATATGAATATGTATATGCATAACATAAATAAAATGACATAGCAAGATCTAAATAATATAATGCATCCTAAATGACATGATATGATTTAAATGTCTTAGCATATTCTAAATAAAATGAAATGTCCTAAGTTATATGACATATTCTAAATGAAATGACCTAGGTAACATATATATTCTATATGGAATGTAATATCCTAAATCATATGATATATTTTAAATGAAATAAAATATCCTAAATGACATAATATATCCTAAATGAAATGAAATGACCTAGGTAATACAATATATTCAACATGAAATAAAATGACCTAAGTAACATAATATATTCTATATGAAATGAAATAACCTAAGTAACTTAATATATTCTATATGAAATGAAATAATTTGAATGACATGGCAAATATGAATGATATGGCATATAATTTAAATGACATGGAATATAAAATAATACTATCATATAATATGCATGGAAATAAAAATGAAAATAATATTGCATGAACATATTATATGCTAAATAGTACAAAAAAAATTTAAATAAAAAGCATAGGATATCATGAAATATTCCAAGTCATATAATAAACAATATAACATAACTCAAAATCATAACCATATCATAGAAATTATCATAGCAAAAATCACATATTATATAAAATGCATGAATATGGAAAATGCAATGCATGAAAATGTATTTTTTCCTTTAATTAAGGAAATCCGTATATCTAAAAAGATATCCGGCTACCTTAGGAAAATATGTCAAATTAAATATTCTAAAACCAAAATACTTTGTGATTGTTTGAAAACAATTTTGAAAAGCTTAAATTAAAAATAAAAAAACTGGGTTAAACCTTTTTTGAATGGCTCTAATTTCATAAGTTTAAAATCCCGGACTTGACCACCCTTAACCCGAGGCTTAAAAAATCATTTTTAGAGTTTAAAAAGATTTAGAAACTACCCTAAGTCAGTAGCTAACCTTCCTAATCAGCCCCCTCTAAGTAACTTAACCAAAACAGAAAAATGATTTTTCTTTAAATTCAATTTTGACTCCACTGTCCAGTTTTAAGCCACGATTTTTTACCCTATATTTAAAAATTCAAAAAATTCTGAAACTAATACTGGAGACTCAGGACATGTAGAATTACACGAGAAAAAATCATCTTAATTTTCTGATTAAAGATGAATGCCCAGAAAAATCGAGAAAGTACGAGTACTGGGTGAAAAAAACTGTTTTGCCAAAATACATTTTTGCCTTTGATAAAATCATTTAAAAATCAAAGTAAAAATATTTAAGACTCACAAAATGACTCAAAAACAGTAGCTAGGACTTTTTGAAAGTTAGATAAAAATTGGCTAAGTAAAAAAAAAATCACAAAGGTAGAATAATCAATTTGACAAACTTTAATTTTCCACAAGCGTGCTTAAGAGAGCATGACTTTGAACCATTAATTGGCTCAAGTCATTAGTCAAGTGGCATGAACATGAAATGCATGAAAATTACAGCAAATATAATGCATGAAATGTATGAGTTTAAACCTAAATGTCATGGAAAAATGCATGGCATCCATATAGTGGCCTAGACCTAAATGAACTTGCATGGCATTTAATGCAACCTAGGTCTAAAATGCATGAACATGCATGGCAAATAAACCAAACCTAATAACTAAAATATGCATGGCATTTTCACAAACACAAGGCATGCTTAAACTAAAAACTCAACCAAATACCATGCAAATGCTAACCTATCAACTAACATAGCAAAAATGCACATACAATGCTAGAATACAAGGAGTGGCCGAATGGCCTATGGTTCCTAACAAGCATGGCATTTTCACAAACACTTGGTATACTTAAACTAAATACTCAATCAAATATCATGCAAATGCAAAAACCTACCCACTAACATGGCAAAAATGCAACACACAATGCAAAACACATGGAGTAGCCGAATGGCCTCAAGCTCCAACAAGCATGGCATTTTCACAAACACTTGATATACTAACATGCTCAACTAAAATATAACACTCAAAACATGCAAACACAAAGTAGAAATACTAAAACCAAACAAGAATTTTCACAAACACTTGATATACTAACATGCTCAACTAAAATATAAAACTCAAATCATGCAAACACAACACAAGCATTTTCACAAACACTTGATATACTAAATATAAAACATCAAAAAATTTTAACATTATGAAAACAGAAAATTAAAAATGCAAGAACATGATATTTAAATCATAAATGGCAACAAACAAAGCAACCAAATTAAAATATGACTCAAGTATGAAGTAGAATAACACTTAAAACATCAAGATTAAAGAAAATAACATAAATAACAAAACAAAATAAACAAAACAGCAACCTTAATAAAGAATATAGGCCATTCGGCCATGGTGAGAAAAATGTAAAAAAAATATTTAAAAAAGAGATGAAGAAAGAACTTAAGAAGAACAATAAAAAAACATTTATTTAAAAAGGAAACTCACCAAATAGTAATCAAAATAGCAAAAACAAGAATGGAAAATCAAGAAAGTGCAAGAGTTGGTGCTCAAGAGCAACCTCAAGAAGCTATATTTCAAGCTTTATCTCTTCAAACTTTCCTTTCCTTTCTAAACTTTTTCTTTTTGCTTTCAACCAAGGAGAGAAAAACTAAGAAAAACTAAGAGAAATCAGAAAAAATGAAGTGTGAAAAATGAAATTCTGCCTTCCCCGATAGTGCTGGCCGAACCCCCCTTTTAGTGAGCTAGGATGTTGTCATTTTGGTTCTAACCAATTTCCATCAAATGGCTAATAATTCAAGATGAAAAATCATGAAATTACCACCCTTAGATTAGCATGGCAGCTGTCCATAATTACAGCTATTCAAGAATAATGTTGACACTCTCTCTTGGCCTATGTGGCTTAATCACAATGGCTTGATTAAAAAGAATCTCTAACTAACTCTTAATTCTTGGCCATTTGATTGAAAAATCAGAAGCTTCCTCTTTCCTTTGGGCCTGGGCAGGCCAGCACTTCTCTTTTCCAGCCCAAGTCTGATTTTTTGAAAGGCCAAAAGAAGCCTTTTTCGGTTGCTTGGGTGAAATGACTGTTTTGCCCCCCGGATGCAAATAAATATCAAACGGACTCCAAATTAAAATTTTATTTTTTAATAATTTCAAAATAATAAAATATTAAATTCTGGAAGTTTTCAAAATTTTTCGAGTCCGTTTGCTATTTATTTGGATTTTTTCTTCCAAAAATGCCCTTTTATGCCCCTACATTTTACCGTTTTTAAAACGAGCTCCAAATCAAGATTTTTCTTCACCAATATCTTCCAAATAATTTAAAAATGTGATTTGTAAGTTTTCATAATTTTTGGATCTCATTTGGTATTTTTTCTAGATTTATCGGCTTGAATTACTGCATAGGAGGCCCTAGATTTGGCCACTTTGCAAACGAACTCCGAATCAAGATTTTATTTCGCCAATCTCTTCCAAATAATTTGAAAAATGAGATTTGCAAATTTTCAGAATTTTTGGAGTCCATTTGCCATTTTTCCGGGATTTATCTTCTTGAATTATTGCATAGGAGGTCCGGGATTTGGCCATTTTGCAAATGAACTTTGAATCAAGATTTTCTTTCGCCAATATCTTCCAAATAATTTAAAAATTAGATTTACAAAATTTTAGAAGATTTGGAGTTAATTTTCTATTTTTTCGGGATTTTTCTTTTTGAATTACTACATAAGAGACTCGGGATTTGGCCATTTTGCAAACGAACTCCGAATCAAGATTTTCTTTCTCCAATCTCTTCCAAATGATTTAAGAATGAGATTTGCAAATTTTCAGAATTTTTGGAGTCCATTTGCTATTTTTCCCAAATTTTCCAATTTTGCCCTTTTGCCTCCGAAACCCGATTTTGCTCAAAACAAGTCCGATTTTCAAATTTTCTTCAAGATGAGCCTTGGGCTATCCCTTTTTAATCATTCCTCATCCATTGGGGCTTTGGTCTTACCAAGTCGGGCCATTTCTGTGATTCTTCCCGATTTCACCGAAATCCACCAAAAACCCTAATTCTCGATTTTCTCTCAGATTGACTTTTCTTTCAGTTTTTCTTGCAAATGGCTTCTCCATTACCCGTAGTCAGTTCTTATCTTTCATTTGGAACCTTCAATTTCGATCAATTTGATCATTTAAGCACTTTTCCCTAAATTTCTCGGATTAGGGTTTTCTTTCTACTGAATCTCCAAATCCCAACTTCCGAACTCAATATCTTTCATTTTAGACCTCGGATTATCAAAATTCTTTCGCTATTTTTCAATTGAACTTCAAATCTTGATTTTGAAAGTGGGTTGACTTTTTCAGTAGTTGACTTTCTGGGGTTGACTTTTTCGGGGTTGACTTTTTTGAGGTTGACTTTTTTCGAGTTTGATTTTTTATGCTCGCCCTGTTAAACTAAGTCTCGGAGTACCACCTGCAGGATGAAAAAAATCTTTTTACATTCTGAAACATCAATTTAGGAAGAAAACATACCTGTTTTAGTGGTCCGGACAAAATTAGGTGTCTACAGCAGCCTCTTTGGCTATTGCTGAGAATCAGGAATCAGGCAAAGATAAACAAACACTAATTTTGTACGATCAGTGAAATCACAAGTGAAGGAAAGGGAAAGGGTTTTTCTTTTTCATTTCTTCATTTCTTCATTTTTTTTATTGAAAAAATTTGTAAATTGAAGATTTGTCCTTAAATTGAATTCCCTGACTAATCAAGGCTCGACCCGTCTTAAAGAAAAGGATTCGATTTTCAAAAGAAAAAATTGTGCCCGAAGGTCTTAAGAATAGTGCCCGAAGGTCTTAAAAAACTGGTGCCTGAAGGTCTTTAAAATGGTGCCCGGAGGTCTTTAAAATTGATGCCCGAAGGTCTTTAAAACTGGTGCCCGAAGGTCTGTAAAACTGGTGCCCGAAGGTCTTTAAAACTGGTGCCCAAAGGTCTTTAAAACTGGTGCCCGAAGGTCTTTAAAAGTGGTGCCCGAAGGTCTTTAAAACTGGTGCCCGAAGGTCTTTAAAACTGGTGCCCAAAGGTCTTTAAAACTGATGCCAGAAGGTCTTTAAAACTGGTGCCGAAGGTCTTTAAAACTGTGATTTGAAAATACCTTGACGACGGTCTCAAGGCTCGACTCATCTGATAAACAAAATGAATTCGATTTAAAATAGAAGGAAATACCTCGATGGCGGTCTCGGAGTCTGAATCTTTTGAGAAGCGAAATGAGTTCTCTTTGAGGAAGTCCAAGTTTCCCTGATTTCTGCACTGTTAGCTAAATGCAATGATGAGAATGTCATGCTTTTGCAAATGCTTGTATGTTTCCTAAAAATAAATGCAATCAAATGATTGTGCCCTAATCTCTAATCCCTGGTTTCTTTGAGGTTCACAGATTATCTGACTTCATGACAGAGTCTTCAATTGTTCATTGATGCCCCAATTAAGGAATTCTTCACTCAAGATATCTTGTCAAACAGTCTCAGTTTCTGTCTTTCGCTGAAGTTCACAGATTTTCTGACTTCGTGATGGAGTTTCCACCACGTTCACTGTTTTTTTTTCTTGGTGAACTTCCTAAAGCTTGCCCAGGATTTAAATGTATTCCTTAGTAATACTTTCAAATCCCTTTATTTAAAGATTTTTATGACTAATCAACATTCAATTTAATAACAACCATAATGCATCTCAATAGTATATGAATATGAATCAAAAACTTGTCATGAAAAGGATAACAAGAATTTATTGCATGAAATGTTTTTGAAATAATAAATATCAAGGATATAAGAAACAAATGTAAGGTTATAGGCTGTAGATGCCCCAGATGCGAAATATCTTGGACCCCTCATTTTTCAACCATCTGAAATTTCTCTTGAACGAGCAATTCACTTGGGTAACCTCTTAGCTTCTGTAGTTACATCAGACTGAGTTGTTCCCCTTTCCTCTGATTGTCAGATACTTTCTCTCCCTTTACACGGAGCATTGATTCAAACTTTGATTAGTATTTGAGCCGCTTTTTGCAGGTTTTCAACTCAAGTGTCCTCCATTCGGTATTAAGTCGCCCTTTGCGGGTTTTCGGCTTAAACCTCTCCTTTTACATTCTTTTTTCATTTCTATTTTTTTATTCTACCATACATCTGAGAATTCTAAATGCTTCCAAGGTAAAAATATTAATTCAAAAGATGGGATGAATTCTAAGAATAACCTTTCAGATTAAATATCTATGCTTGATCAAAATGGGCTTTTAAAGCATGTAAAGTAGGCCAAGGTTTTGGTTTTTAGAAAGAAAGGATAAAATAGGCCCAAAGTGTGTTTAAGGGTGATTGGATCAAGGATCATTTCCTGAGGAGAACTTTTTCTTGAAACATCTGTCCCTTTTTGGACTTTTTTCTTCTTTTTTGCTTTGTTGGCTTTCATTTGCCACATTTTCGATGGCTTTCTTTTTTAGCCATGATTTTTGATTATCTTTCCTCGCATTTGCCCTCCAGTGTAGAGAGTGATCCTTGATCAAGGTTTAAAGAAATAAATAATTCCTAAGGCTCAAAGGGGTGACTAAGGATAATTTCTTCTTAGTGGAAGGAATATGAAAGACGACCATTCATCATATCAAGCATGACTATTCTCTTTGAAAAACAATTCTCAGGGGAAATAGATATATAGAATTTCTATTTTTACACTTGGAATCATTCGAATTTCCATGTGCACAGCAACACACATTTTTTTTTCAAGCATAATACTTCTTCAGTTCATCAGCATTCACGGGATGTCTAAAATCACCTCCATCCATCCTAGTTAAAATCAATGCTCCTCCAGAAAAAGCTCTTTTACCACATAGGGTCCTTCCCAATTCGGAGCCCATTTTTCTCTCGGGTCTTTCACTATAGGGAGAATTTTCCTCCATACCAACTCCCTTTCTCGGAACTGTCTACGACGAACCTTCTTGTTGTTGGCTCGAATCATCCTTTTCTGATACAACTGCCCGTGACAAATTACTTTCAATCTTTTCTCCTCGATGAGATTCAACTGTTCATAACGAGCTCTAACCCATTCTGCTTCCTCTAGGCCAACTTCCATCAAAACCCGAAGTGAAGGGATCTCAACTTCAATAGGTAGCACTGCTTCCATCCTGTATACTGATTTAGAACAATAGCTACTTTCCTAGGTTAATTTCTAAGTCAATTGAATCCTAAAATTTGATTTTATAAAGATCGGGTGAAGGGAGGTCAACCCGGGTTTTCAAAGTTTGGAAAATAGAGCCTTTTTAAGGGGGGGTTTGGCCATAGTGCCATTTTCATCCAAAAATTTTCAAATTGCTTTCAATCCAATCACAAAGTATTTTTGATTTAGAAAATCTGATTTAAATTCTTTTTATAAGGTAGTCGGATATCTTTTTAGGTATACGGATGTCCTTATTTAAAGGAAAAAATACACTTTTATGCATTGCATTTTCCATGTTCATCCATATTCAATGATATATGATTTTTTTGCCATGAATATTCTGTGGTGATGTTATTGCTTTCATTTAGATTTCATGATGTTATATTGATTGTTATATGGTTATGGATATTTTATGTTATTTTATGCTCCTTGCTTAGTTATTATTTATTTGGTCATATCATTTAGGATTTATTATGTTCCTGCATTGCCTTTTTTTATTTTCATGCATATTTTATTATAATGTTATTTTATATTTTTATCATGTTATGTTATTAAATTATGCCATGTCATTTAGATTATGCCATGTCATTTAGATTTTACCATGTTATTTAGATTATGCTATGTCATCTAGCTTTTGCTATGTCATCTTTTACTATGTCATTAGTAATAATTTACATATTCATATTCATCTTTTTAAAATGCTTTTAAAAAAGATCATGATTTTCAATAAAAAAATAAAGATATTCCCGAGTTAAAATAATTCATGAGTTATTTGCCAGATTTACTGAGGAGGATATCATCAATTATCATTAACAAGGAATATCTTTCTTTCAACAATGAAAATGATTTGGAGATTTTCCAAATAAATAAAAATTTCTATATTTTGCATGAGTTTGTCGAGGAATATAGGAAAATTTTGAATTAATAAATTCCGGATCATTTTGAATTAAAAATGGAATTTTTTTTCTCTAAATTGAGAATTTTTTTTAAATGCCAAATCTAAAACCGACTTTTACCGAGACTTGAGATAACACACAATTAATAAGGTACCATTTTATACGGGCGTTGTAGGGGTGCTAATCCTTCCCTGCATGTAACTGACTCCCAAACCCGCTTCTTTGATTTCTCTGGTTTAAAAATGTAGACTTTGAAATTGGTTTTAAAAATGTTTTAATTAATTTCAAAATGTTTTACAAAACCGGTTTTAATAGGTGGCCAATCACACCTATCCAAAAAGATTGGTGGCGACTCCATTTCTTTTTCGAGGTCGTTTTCAAACCCTCATTTCATTTCAAGAGAAATTAAGTCGTATTTTCCTCTGTTTTCCCCAATGTCACACTTAACGAGTAAAATGTCTCGCGATGAGACTTGTTATTTTTTTAGGTTGCGACAACCTTTCTTCTGTTCAGAAATGACCTTCCAAAACCTTGAGCCTATCATGGCTGGTTTTAATGCATATCAAGGTACCATGTCTAGAAACCAAGAGAATGTCAAAATTGATTATGCTTGAAACGAAATGTTTTTCTAAATGCTTGATTCTCAAGGAATTAATGTTTTTGAAAAAAGTCTTGTTTCATTTATGAGCTTGCATAAAGGTTCCCCTCCCCCATCAAGTTGTGATTCTTGTAAAGCCTTGATGGTCGAGATCTTAATGCATCAAACTATCACTTACTGGAAGAGCTAAACCCTCAATCACATTTTTCAAGGACATTCCAAATGGTAATCAGCAATTTTGAAGAGATTCAGTGTTGCATTTTTTTGTCACTTTATTACCTTTGATCATGGAATATAGTTATGTGGGGCAATGTAAATTACAACAAGGCTAGTTGGGTAGATAACATAGCTTATAAATTGCATCTCTATGCAACTTCCAGATCAGTTAGGTGACAACTCTTTGTCTAAACACATCATATGTACTTCGCCTAACTATGCCTCTAACACCATATGGTCAAGTTTGACGCATCCGGACAACATGGCATTAGTTGAGTAAGACCCAACTTCATAACTCAAACAATTCGTACAGTAGTTTGACCTTGAGTGACTCAACAAGCCTCCTACTGGAAGAACTCTGGTTTTCTTGTTATGATGATGGAAGGCAACTTTATCATGCGAAACATGTGACTCAATATTATAAAGAGGGATTTCCTTGTTCTTTATAAATCTCATCATAATAAACATTCATAACATTTATAATATCGCATAAAATAAATCTATAACATGCTTTCTACTTGGATGATGATGGACTTTTCTAATCTAATTTCCTTGAGCCATCAAAGGAAATTAGTTGGTCAAATTCCCAAGTGATTACATACATAGTCTTCAAAGCTTGCTTGTAATCTCCTTATCTTCATGGCGTCTATCTTCATCTTCAAGTTACAAAAATAATTCCTAGGTAATCCTAATTTTACACTTTGATGTAACTAATTACATTTGTAATAAAGAAACCTCAAGTTACATTTTAGGGGAGTTAGGTGAGGAAAGAATTTTTACAACTCCAGAAAATGAGAGATAAGGCAGGGCACGCATTCCCTATTTAATTTAATAAAAACCATAAAATTAAATTCAGCCATCCACAATCATATTGGGTCTAAGTCCATAATCATCCCATACATTCACAAACAATTTATGAATATATAAATCATGCTTTAATCTCTAGTTACCATTCAATGATTATATTAATCCATAATTTAATTTAAAGAAAATAATAAACATGTATTCTAATGTCATTAGAAAAAAGTCTAATCCAATTAGGATTATTTCCTTTAATTAAATTATTATCCAATTAAATAATTTAATTGAATATTCATGTAAATTATTATTTTGGTAATTTAATTAATTTAACAATATTACCATGATTACTAATTTTAGTGTTGTATCTCAACTAGGATACTCAATATTGCTAAAATCCATAAGCTGTGAGAATCTGATAGAATAAAAAAACCCTAGCAAGGGAGGCGCAGGCATTAGATACTAGGAGTAGTCGCCCCCTCTTCATCTCCCTAAGGTTGTCTATCCGTCTTTCACAGCTTCCAACTTTTCAATGCTAAATCAGTTTTATGATTTTTCAGGCTTGCCAAGAACAATTTTAAACAATTTTAAATCCTAAAAATCTTTAAAACATGCAGTAAAAATCAGCCAAGAAAAATCTACAAGTTTGTCTCACTAAAATCACCAAATTTGTGCAAAGCAGGCAAAACAGTTTTCAGTCGCTGCCAAACTTTCGCCAGTTGCATTAATCAGTTTAAAACAATTTTAAACCGATTAATCAACAAGAATTCACCATGATTAACTACTGCCTTCACCGAAACACTACAAGTGCAAATTCTCACAATTTCGATTAATGACAATCGGATCAAAATAACTCAAAGAACAAAACAATTTTGTTAAAGGTAACAATCAAAGCATAGATCGTATAGGAATAACATAAGTGAGGCTCTGATACCATTTTTGGGATTTGGCTCATGCTCAAACAGAGATAGTGTATAATTTAATCATCAAGTTAAACATACAACGCAACGGAATAAAATAAAACATAGAGATACCGAATCCCTCCATGGATCTGCCATGAATTCAAAAACGATCAGGCTGTCAAGAACAGATAACAATCAGAATCTCATACCTCTATTTTGAAGATTGTCGAATCCTCAAGATAGATTCTTTATGTTCTTGTTCTTGTACACAAAGCTCGCTTGTCGAAAACCAAAGTCGTCCAATTGTTCGACCTCTAACAGTAATCCACACAGGTGATCTGAAAGCTTCACAAGGTTTAGATTATGTTTTGCCAAGATGATACTGACAGTCTAGGTTGTGAAAACCCTTCCTCCTCTACCTTAATTAGCCTAAGGAAAACAAGAATAATCGTATTCTCTCTTTCCTTGCTATTCGGCAGAAACACATACATAGGGGAGTGAGGTGTCGATTTTAGGTATTCTCTTAGGGGGGAGGCGGCAACAACATTAACCTATATATAAGTAGGTTTAGTGTATGCCAACTCTTGGACTAATTGCACTAAAGCCCTTATACATATTATTAAATATTCATAATAAGCCCACAACACTTAATGAATATTTAATCTGGTCCAATCTCATTTTAATTTCATTAATCACCTTTTGTGTGTGACCCATTAGGCCCTTAACATGTTGGCAATAAATATAATAAATTCAATTAAGAATTTCCTATTTATATTTATAGATCATGAGCGGCATTTAGCAATGCATCATGACCACCCAAATGCCAAGAGAGTCATCAAGCTTCAACTAGCCTTTCGTGAACAATATGTTTGTGTAATTCGAACCTTTCATCAAATATCCAAGGATAGGAAAGAGCATGGTTCAGTGTCTACTCTTAATCCCATTCCATATTAGATATGCAGCTTTAATATTAACTCCTTAAGTATTGCCTTGGCCAAGGACTTCCATAAGTTAATATAAGCCAGATACATGTGAGATATGTCCCCTTAAATCACTTGGGGTGATGAATCCTCTCTAGACCACTCATTCATCTTTGTATTCTTCATGTCATACCCAATAACACCCTACCATAAGCATTCTCGTGATTGGGACCCGTTCGTGATGAAATCTAAGTATGACAGTTCACATACAAGATGACCTGGTGTCACAAGCCAAAGGATTACTTACACTATTGACACATGAGAGTGTTTTCCATAGACACCTGAATGGAATACATAATGGAACTCTCATAGTGGGTCATGTTCAGTGAACTTGTTCAACTAACAAGCACCTATATGTTATCCCCAAGTACCTTAATACTTTCAACCTATGAGACCGGTTGCATGCATCAAGTGCATGAAGACTTAACATATGCCAGTCTTTGAGCATTGTTAATGCCCTGTCTTGACAATACAATGACTAGGAACAGTTTTAGAAACACGGCATTGATGCATAAGGATCTTCATAATTGTAACACCTTACAATTCCTTTGCAAGGCCATTGTGTCTCATGGGCTTTAGCTTCACAAGTCATTTATAACAATTATAACAAAACTTATGGATAAAGAAATACCTCAATTATAATTAATAAACTATAATGTGCAATACATGAATATATAAATAGTGTCTTACAAGCCTAACTAGATTGGCTTGTAGGGCTTACACCAACAGTTTTGATGTTTTAGCTCTCTATAATAATCAAAATATAGAGCTTATTTCTAACTTTCTTTACTTATTTGTTCTTATTTTTCTGTTTTTATCATTTATTTTCATGTCTACTTGCTTTATTTACTAACTTTAATTTTTTGTTTTTACTATATCAAGTTGTTCATGCTTTGTATTATTGCCATACCATGTGTTTGTGTATTTGTCTAGCTATATCTTTTCATTTTCATCATGATTATTTGTCTAAGATGCTTTCATTTATGTCTTGCATATTTACCATGCCATATGTTTGTGTTATTGCCTTGCTAGGATTTCACATGTTTTTTTATGTCCATTCGGTTCTACCATGTTTCTTGCCTTGTGTGTTTGCATTTTTATCTTGATTATGTGACTACCATGCTTTCATTCATGCTTTACATCATTATGGCATGTTATTGTGTACTTGTTTTGCCATGATTCTTGCATTATTCTTATGTTCATTTGGTCATTATATTTCATGTTACTTCCATGCATGTCTTATGTTCATATTAGGTATTAGGTCATGTTACATTGTCATGCATATTCTCATGACATTTTAGGCATTAAGGTTATCTTTGTATGCCATGCACATTTCCTTGCTTATTAGGTCTTAGGCCATTTTTTATTTCCATGCATGGTTTCATGTCCATTAGGTCTAGGTCAGCTTTGTATGCCATGCACATTTCCATGCATATTAGGTCTAGGTTTGCGTTTATTGCCATACATATTTCTATCTAGGCATTAAGTCATCTTTTGGGCCATGCATATTTTCTATGTCCTTTAGGCATTAGGTCATGCATTTCATGCATTTAACTTGCTGTTTGTTTATGCATTTCATATCATCCCACTTGATTATTGACTTAAGCCAATCAATGGCTCAAAGCCAAGCTCTCATGAGTATGCTTGTGGAAAATTAATATGTTGTCAAGTTGGATTTTCTACCTTTGTGATTTTTTTTCATTAGGCAATCCTTGTCCAATTCTTAGAAATTTTTACCACTATTTTTAGGATTTTAGAGGAGTCAATAATATTTTTATTCTGATTTTTGGACGTTTTTATCAAAGGTTTAAAATTATTTTTGGTTGAACAGTTTTTTCACCCAGTATTCTGACTTTTCATGACTTTTCTGGTAGGTCATCATTAGTCTAAAAATTAAGATGATTTTTTCCCATAGAGGTCGACATGTTCTGAGTCTCCCATAAATTTTTTCAGATTTTGTTGAAAATTTTAAAATAGGTAAAAAAATCATGCTTTAAAATTGGTCAGAAAAGTCAAATTTGTTTTCAAAAAGAAAATAATTTTCTGTTTTGGTTAAGGCATTAAGAGGGGCTGATTTAGAACAATAGCTACTGTCCTAGATTGATTTCTATGTCATTTTAATCCTAAAAAATGATTTTATAAAGGTTCGGTCAAGGGAGGTCAACCCGGGTTTTCAAAGTTAGGAAAATATAGCCTTTTTAAGGGGTGTTTTCGGCCATAGTGCCATTTTCATCCAAAATATTCAAAATTGTTTTCAATCCAATCACAAAGTATTTTTGATTTAGAAAAGTCTGATTTGATGTCTTTTCCTAAGGTAGTCGGATATCTTTTTTAGATATACGGATGTCCTTATTTAAAGGAAAAAATACACTCTCATGCATTGTACTTTCCATGTTCATGCATATTATATGATATATGATTTTTGCCATGAATATTTCTATGGTAATCTTATTGTTTGGATTTATATTTCATGATGTTATATTGATTGTTATATGGTTGTGAACATTTTATGTTATTCTATGCTCCTTGCTTAGTCATTATTTATTTTGTCATATCATTTAGGATTTATTATGTTCATGCATTGCCTTTTTTTATTTTCATGCATATTTTATTATAATGTTATTTTATGCTTTTTATCATGTCATGTTATTAAATTACACTATGTCATTTAGATTATATCATGTCATTTAGAATATACTGTGTCATTTAGATGTTGCCATGTCATTTAGGTTATACTATGTCATCTAGATTTTGCTATGTCATCTTTACTATGTCATACATGTTCATATTCATCTTTTTAAAATGTTTTTAAAAAAGATAATGATTTTTAATAAAAATAATTCATGAGTTCTCTGCCGGGTTTGCTGGGGAGGATATCATCAATTATCATTAATAAAGGAATACTTTTCTTTCAATAAATGAAAATGATTCGGAGATTTTTCAAATAAATAAAATTTTCTATATTTTGTCGAGTTTGTCGGGGAATATAGGAAAAATTTGAATTAATAAATTCCAGATCATTTTCAATTAAAAATGGAATTATTCTTCTTTAAATTGGGAATTATTTTAAAATGCCAAATCTAAAAAAGCTTTTACCGAGACTTGAGATAACACACAATTAATATGGTACCGTTTTATACGGACATTGTGGGGGTGCGAATCCTTCCCCGCACGTAACCGACTCCGGAACCCGCTTCTTTTGATTTCTCTAGTTTAAAAACGCAGACTTTGAAATTGGTTTTAAAAATATTTTAATTAATTTTAAAATGTTTTACAAAACCGGTTTTAATAGGTGGCCGATCACACCTAGCCAAAAAAGATTGATGGCGACTCCAATTCTTTTTCGAGGTTGTTTTCAAACCCTCATTTTATTTCAAGAGGAATTAAGTCGTCTTTTCCTCTGTTTCCTCCAATATCACACTTAATGAGTAATGTCTTGCGATGAGACTTTTTATTTTTTAGATTGCGACAATAACGATCTCGCGACCGTTAATGACTTTGGGGGTGCAAAAGATAATAAGTCCTCGATAAAAATATGGGTTTTGAAAAACCTCGAAAAAGGGAGTCAGCACCGATCTTTTTTTGCTAGGTGTGAACATTACCTATTAAAACCAATTTTTATAAAGAAATTTAAAATTAATTGAAATTCTTTTTCTAAAAACCAATTTTGAAGTCTGAGCTTAAAACTAGAGAAAAACAAATGTGGGTTTGGGAGTAGATTACGTACGGGGAAGGTATAAGCACCCCTACAATACCCATATAAAATAGTACCTTATTAATCATGTGTTATCATTAGTCTCGATAAAAGTTGGTCTTAGGTTCAGTATTTAAAGATAATTCTCTTTAAAAAACAATTTTATTTAAGAAAGATTCGGAATTTATTATCATAAAATTTTCTATGTTCCCCGACAAACCCGGCAAAATATAGAATTTTCCCTCATTTTGAAATCATCCGGATCATTCTCTTTTTCTTTTAAAAAGAATGTTCTGTGGTTAATGATAATTGATGAAATCCTTCTCGGCAAACCCAACAGAGAACTCCTTAATTATTTTGTTTTATTACCAAAACATTAATCTTTATATGCAATCAAACTCATTTATTATGAATAATGTATATGCAAAACTTAATATAACACAAGAAAGAATATAAAATAAAATAATATCAATCATCACATGGCACAATCAAGAGCATAATATGAACATTAATCAATAAATAACATAAACAAGAAATATGCACATAATCTTAATTTGAAAATCTTTTTCATATATTTTTTATGGAATTACATAAATGGCATGCGTCGAAAAATTCTAACCCGGCAAAGCTTTGGAAAATAATTCTTTCACCTAACATTTATGTAATTCCAAGTAAAACGAAAATCATACTTCACGATTGCATGAAAGTTCGCAATAGAGAATTTCCATTCTTCCCGGAAAACCTGGCAAAGCTTAGGAAATTACTATTTCACCTAATATTATGTAACCGAGCAAAGTATTTTTTTATGAAAAATCTTAAAACGTTTCTAGAGAACATGAAATGCATTAAAACAGGACCTTTATCAAAAATGTGTTTCTCCCTTGAGGAGAGGGAATCCGAATACCTATAGAGGTATCCAAATACCTTTGAAGAAACTTAGATTGGACTCGACGAAGAGTTTGGGCATGAGAATTTCCTAAACCAAAAGAGTACCACAATACCTTGGAAAAAGGGGTACCTGAATATCCTAAAGTAAGTTTCGGTAATTTTGACCTGGGACAAGGGTATCCGAATATCATGGGAAAGATATCCGAATACGTTAGTTTTACCATGACTCAAAGTTTGAAAACCAAGGGAAGTGAAGCTTGGAAAGCAAAAACCATTTTAGACGTAGAAATCTAGGATATCGATAAAGAATAACATACCCTAAGATTCGACTCTTGCCTACAGCGATTTAAACTAGGATTTCGAGTAGCTAAACAAATTCATTTCTTTGCCGGAAAAAAGGTTATGGTGGCTGGAAAAAAAAAAAAAACAGTTTTGAATTTCGACCACAAAATGACACATTTTGGAAGGTTAAAGGCTTAAACTCAGTAAAGGGTGCCTAGGGGTTTTGGCCCAAGGGTTTGGGACAATAAAACGAGTTCGTTCTTTGCTGGATAAAGGCTTAAAGGGTTCGGATATATAAGTTTAGGCACTGAAAAAAATAGTTTCGGATTTTGAAAACAAAACGACACATTTCGCCCATACTACTACACCAATCCTTACTCTTCTAATGTATCAAACATCTCAACAAATACGAAAATCATATTGACCATGGATTATTGTATTATTCCAGATCTGAATAGTGTTGGGAAAATTTTTAAAAATGATATTTTGACAGACAAAATACTTGGCTCAAAGGTTGGCCACATGGACTAACAATCCGGCTCAACCAATAACCTAAAGCCTAAAGGCTTAGGATCATCAAGCTCATAACCTAACTTTGTCTCAAAAATCCATCACAATCAAAGTGAAAACAATGACATAGAACATGCACCACTATAGACCATACTTCCAAGCAAGCAACATGAGCATAATCAACTAGAAAAACACACAACAACACTCATGAAGATAAATCAACTCAAAGAAACCTAAAACACATTTTTTTTAAATGAAGAAAAGTGCCATCTTTTTTTAGAAAACCTTTTTGAAGAATCATTTTTAAAACTTGAAAAATTTTTAAAAGGGAAGAACATAATAGTTTTTTAGAGAGCATTTTGAAGAATACTTGAAAAGTGAAGAAAAATCTAATCTTTTTAAAACATTTTTAATTTTTAACACATGAAAAGTAAAGAATAAACTTTTAAAAGAAATCAAAGAAAGATGAAAAGAATGAAACTACCTTCTAGCTTGATGAAAAACACTCACTTTATTGTCTCTCAATTTTTTTTTTCCTTTTTTTTTTACCTTTCCTCCCTTCTTTTTTTGGAATAGCCAAATATCCTGATCTCCCTTGGTCTTCTTTTCTTTTTTTATTCTAGCTTCCTCTATATCCTTCTCTTTTTTAGCCAAATGGCATCTCCATATTTACCCATAAATGGTCTTCAAGTTTCATTTAAGTTTAGGGACTGAAAAAAACAGTTTCGGATTTTGAAAATAAAACTACACATTTCGCCCATACTACTACACCAATCCATACTCGTTTAATGTATCCAACATCTCAACAAATACGAAAATCATATTGATCATGGATTATTGTATTACTCTAGATCTGAATAGTGTTGGGAAAATTTTTAAAAATAATTTTTGGAGAGACAAAATAGTTGGCTCAAAGGTTAGCCACATGAACTAACAATCGGGCTCAACCAATCACCTAAAGCCTAAAGGTTTAGGATCATCAGGCTCATAACTTAACTTTGTCTCAAAAATCCACCACAACCAAAGTGAAAACAATCACATAGAATATGCACCACTATAGATCATACTTCCAAGCAAGCAACATGAGCATAATCAACTAGCAAAACACACAACAACATTCGTGAAGATAAATCAGCTCAAAGAAACTTAAAACACAATTCTTTTTTTTTAAATGAAGAAAAGAGTCATCTTTTTTGAGAAAACATTTTTGAAGAATCATTTTTAAAACTTGAAAAAATTTTAAAAAGGAAGAAAATAATATATTTTTATAGAGCATTTTGAAAAACACTTCAAAACCTTGAAAAGAAAAGAAAAAGCTAATCTTTTTAAAACATTTTTAATTTTTAACACATGAAAAGTGAAGAATAAACTTTTAAAAAAAATCAAAGAAAGATGAAAAGAATGAAACTACCTTCTAGCTTGATGAAAAACACTCACTTTTTTTCTCTCTCTCTTTTTTTTTTCTTTTTTACCTTTCCTCCCTTCTTTTTTTGGAATAGCAGAATATCCCTAGCTAGCTCTCCCTTGGTCTTCTTTTCCTTTTTTATTCTAGCTTCCTCTATATCCTTCTCTTTTTTAGCCAAATGGCATCTCCATATTTACCCACAAATGGTATTCAAGCTTCATATAAGTTTAAGGACTGAAAAAACCAGTTTCGGATTTTGAAAACAAAACGACACATTTCACTCATACTACTACACCAATCCTTACTCGTTTAATGTATCCAATATCTCAACAAATACAAAAGTCATATTGACCATGGATTATTGTATTATTCCAAATGTGAATAGTGTTGGGAAAATTTTTAAAAATAATTTTTTGACAGACAAATAGTTGGTTCAAAGGTTGCCACATGGACTAACAATACGGCTCAACCAATCACCTAAAGCCTACAGGTTTAGGATCATCAAACTCAAAACCTAACTTTGTCTCAAAAATCCATCACAACCAAAGTGAAAACAATGACATAGAACATGCACCACTATAGACCATACTTCCAAGCAAGCAACATGAGCATAATCAACTAGCAAAACACACAACAACATTCATGAAGATAAATCAACTCAAAGAAACTTAAAACACATTTTAAAAAAAAAAATATGAAGAAAAGAGTCATCTTTTCGAGAAAACTTTTTTGAAGAATCATTTTTAAAACTTAAAAAAAATTCAAAAGGGAAGAAAAGAATATAATTTTAGAAAGCATTTTGAAAAACACTTTAAAACCTTGAAAAGAAAAAAAAAAAAAGCTAATCTTTTTAAAACATTTTTAATGTTTAACACATGAAAAGTGAAGAATAAACTTTTTAAAAAAATCAAGCAAAGATGAAAAGAATGAAACTACCTTCTAGCTTGATGAAAAACACTCACTTTTTTCTCTTTTTTTTTTTTTTTCTTTTTTCCTCCTTTTTTTTTAACCCTTCCTCCCTTCTTTTTTTGGAATAGTCGAATATCCCTAGCTAGCTCTCCCTTGGTCTTCTTTCCCTTTTTAATTCTAGCTTCCTCTATATCCTTCTCTTTTTTAGCCAAATGGCATCTCCATATTTACCCACAAATGGTCTTCAAGCTTTCATTTAAGTTTAGGGACTGAAAAAAACAGTTTCGGATTTTGAAAATAAAACGACACATTTCGCCCATACTACTACACCAATCCATACTCGTTTAATGTATCCAACATCTCAACAAATACGAAAATCATATTGATCATGGATTATTGTATTACTCTAGATCTGAATAGTGTTGGGAAAATTTTTAAAAATAATTTTTGGAGAGACAAAATAGTTGGCTCAAAGGTTAGGCACATGAACTAACAATCGGGCTCAACCAATCACCTAAAGCCTAAAGGTTTAGGATCATCAGGCTCATAACTTAACTTTGTCTCAAAAATCCATCACAACCAAAGTGAAAACAATCACATAGAATATGCACCACTATAGATCATACTTCCAAGCAAGCAACATGAGCATAATCAACTAGCAAAACACACAACAACATTCATGAAGATAAATCAGCTCAAAGAAACTTAAAACACAATTCTTTTTTTTTAAATGAAGAAAAGAGTCATCTTTTTTGAGAAAACATTTTTGAAGAATCATTTTTAAAACTTGAAAAAATTTTAAAAGGGAAAAAAATAATATATTTTTTTAGAGCATTTTGAAGAACACTTTAAAACCTTGAAAAGAAAAGAAAAAGCTAATCTTTTTAAAACATTTTTAATTTTTAACACATAAAAAGTGAAGAATAAACTTTAAAAAAAAATCAAAGAATGATGAAAATAATGAAACTACCTTCTAGCTTGATGAAAAAATGCTCACTTTTTTCTCTCACTTTTTTTCCCCTTTTCCTCCCTTCTTTTTTTGGAATAGCCGAATATCCCTAGCTAGCTCTCCCTTGGTCTTCTTTTCCTTTTTTATTCTAGCTTCCTCTATATCCTTCTCTTTTTTAGCCAAATGGAATCTCCATATTTACCCACAAATGGTCTTCAAGCTTCATTTAAGTTTAGGGACTGAAAAAAATAGTTTTAGATTTTGTAAATAAAACGACACATTTCGCCCATACTATTACACCAATCCTTACTCGTTTAATGTATCCAACATCTCAACAAATACGAAAATCATATTGACCATGGATTATTGTATTATTCCATATCCAAATAGTGTTTGGAAAATTTTTAAAAATAATTTGTGGAGAGACAAAATAGTTGACTCAAAGTTTGGCCACATGGAGTAACAGTCCGGCTCAACCAATCACCTAAAGCCAAAAGGCTTAGGATCATCAAGCTCATAACCTAACTTTGTCTCAAAAATCCATCACAACCAATGTGAAAACAATCACATAGAACATGCACCACTGTAGACCATACTTCCAAACAAGCAACATGAGCATAATCAACTAGCAAAACACAACAACATTCATGAAAATAAATCAACTCAAAGAAACTTAAAACACAATTTTTTTTAATGAAGAAAAGAGTCATCTTTCTTGAGAAAATATTTCTGAATAATCATTTTTAAAACTTGAAAAAAATTTAAAAGTGAAAAAAATAATTTTTTTTAGAGAGCATTTTTAAGAACACTTTAAAACCTTGAAAAGAAAAGAAAAAGCTAATCTTTTTAAAACATTTTTAATTTTTAAGACATGAAAAGTGAAGAATAAACTTTTTAAAAATATCAAGGAAAGATGAAAAGAATGAAACTACCTTCTAGCTTGAAGAAAAACACTCACTTTTTTTCTCTCTTTTTTTTTCCTCCTTTTTTTTGTTTTTCCTTTCCTCCCCTTTTTTTTTTTGAATAGCCGAATATCCCTAGCTAGCACTCCCTTGGTCTTCTTTTCCTTTTTTATTCTAGCTTCCTCCATATCTTTGTCTTTTTTAGCCAAATGGCATCTCCATATTTACCCACAAATGGTCTTCAAGCTTCATTAGATGACTCGTGTACTAACTTGATGAGTCATGTCCTTCCTCATGTGACTCATTCACTTATTTACTAAGTTAACATTTGGCTTTTCAAAGGCATCCTCCACTCTTCCATTTTATTACAAGTTTACCTTACACTTATTCCTACATTTTTCTTACAACCTTTTACTTGTTTCTAATTTCATCCCTCCTTCTCCCATCCATTTTCCTACATGGATCTTAACCTTGGGCCTTCCAATATATTCTTCTCTTCTTAGATTTTTAAAGTTGGGCCTTTAACCATTTTTACAAAATTGGACTCCCATTTTCCTACACAACTTCCTACCACTTGGATCCATAAAATGTGGGCTTCCAACTTCCACCAAATTTCCTACCACTTGGATAAAAAATAAGCTTCCAACTTTCACCAAATTTCCCATCATTTTTTTCTTTAAAAATTGGCTTCCATCTTCTACCAAAAATTTTTACCACTTGGATATAAAAATGGGCTTCCTATTTCAACCAAATTTCCATATCACTTAGATTTTTTTTTTAAAAAAAAAAGGGGCTCTCATCTTACACCAAGTTTCCATCAAAATTCCAAGTTGGGCTTCCAAAATTTCCAACAATTTTTACCTCTTGGATTTTTAAGTTGGTCTCCCAAAATTGTCTTCAATTTCCAGCCAACTTTTTTTACCATTTTACTTCTACTATATTTCTTTTAATTTCATCCCTCCATTATTCAAAGTTGACTTTTTAATTATCAAGATTACCTCTTCACCATCCAATTTTTCTTTTAATCTTGATTTTTCCAAAGTTGACCTTTTCTTTTTTGACCTTGACTTTGGTCAACTTTGACTTCCCCAATTTTGACTATTCTCAATTTGATTTTTTCAATGTTGACTGTTCCATGTCAAAGTATCAAAACCCGTTGCCCACCTTGCTGAGCCCAAGTGTCAAGCCACTAGATTTAAATGAAGGAAAAACGTACCTTGTTTAGGGGCTCAGACAAAATTAAGTGTTTACAAAAATCATTTGAGCAAAATTCATCTGAAATAAACATTTATTGACAATATAATATCTCTTCAAGTTTATATAAGGATTTGTTCTTGCTCTCAGACATTGATCAAATCATTGAAAATGGTTGAAAATAATTATTTTAACAATATTTGCCTTTCATTATCAACAAAAAAATAAAAAAAAATTACTAAAGAACAATAACAATTCAAAAAAATCCAATTAATCACATGGTAAAAAAATTGTCATAACAGTATAATCATAGATCTTGTGTTGTACCTGTACATGTATAATCACTATATTATTTTACATATAGAAATAGAACAAATAAGATTAATTTACACATACCAAATGGTAATTGCATATTTTATCATACTCCAAAATAATAATTACAAGTCATAAAATTAAAATAAATTAATAATTTATATTATAGTTATTATTTTTTTTTAAAATTAATTTGTAGACATCCAATTTTGTCCTGGATCAATCCCGAATCTGATTTAGGCTTACTTTTAAGTAAATATATTAATTAATAATTAATCAATTATTAGAAAATTAAAATTAAAAAAAGGCATATAACTAAGGAAAAAAAGAATAATATAAAAAAAAAAAAACAAATCGAGGAAGGTGGCTGGTAGCTTGCGAGCCACCAACCCTTACCATTTCCTCAACTAGTCACCCTAGCCTAATCCAACCCTTCCCCCTACTCCTACACGCCAGCCAACCTAGTTTATCCATTGCATGGGTTAATTTCCATAATCCCAGGAAACCTGGGATTTCTTGGAGATCTGGATCTGGAAGCTCTACAAAGAGCCAACTATTTTGGGAGAAAAAAAGAGGGGATCGAAAAAAGAAAAAAAAAAAACTTCACAAGACCCCTTATTCGGATCCACCATAACAACCAAATACCACCAAAAACACAAACACTAACCCACCCTGCAACAATACAAAAGACAGCAACCCAAAGAAAAAAAAAAGAACCAAAACGCTAAACACATTGGAGAAACCTAGGAAGGTTCGGCCTTCGAGTGGTTCGGGGTGTTCTGATACTTGGTTGAGAGATTCCGATGGTGAAAAGCGGTGGGATCAGGGTTTTGAGCCGCAAACTAAAATCCAAGATCTAAGCTTTTGTGAGTGGTTTTAGAAAAAACTAAAGTCGAAATCAGGACAAGGAGGCCAAGAAGAGAATTTTGGTGCATTTTGGCCAAAATCTAACACCGACGTACGGTGGTCGGCAGCTGAGGCAGAGGCCGATGTGGTTGCTGGAATTGGTTCTGGGTTTAGGGGTTTGAATATGGACAAAGGGTCTTGAGAGACAGGGGAAGGAAGAGAGAGAATAAAAAATGGGAAGAGAGAGAAAAAATTAGCCTTTTATAGGGCAAAAAAAATCTAGGATCCGCACGTTGACCCGGACCCGAACCGGGTACGCGCGATCCAACCCTGACCCGTGGGCTGGAGGAAAAAAAAGAAAAGAAGAAAAGGAAGGAAGGAAGAAAAAGGAAGGAGGAAGAAAGGAAGGAAAGAAAGAAAGAAAGAAAATAGAGGAAAAAACGTGAAAAGAAAAATAAAGGAAAAAAGGAAAGAAAAGAAAAGAAAAAAGAAAGAAAAGAAAAGGAAAGAAAAGAAAAGAAAAGAAAAGAAAAGAAAAAAAATAAAAGGATTTGTCTCATATTTATGTGAGAAGCTCAATCAGACAGTCAATTTTCGCTTTCGAACTTTCCATTTTTTTAGGTATGATTTTCATCTTTTTTAATATTATTTTTTATATTTATTTATATATGCTTTTATAAGAAATAATGTGGATTGTGGATGATTTAATTATTTTTCATGTATTTTATAATTTAATATTAATAAATTTGCTAATCGTTTTTAAGTAAAAATAATTTTCTAAAATTAAGATAATTCGCGGGTTCCTGCCTAGATGTTGGAGGAATCCAAATATTTTTATAGAAAACAATATGTTAATTTCAATGATTATAATAAGAATTTTCAAATGTAGAGATCTTTTTCAAATTTCGCCTAGACGTTGGGAAATTTGAGAAAGCTCCAGAACGAAGATTCTTATCTTACTCCTAAGTAAAAGTTTATTTCTAAAATAAATAAATTAATTATTCACTTTGTTACCTTTTATGCATGCCTACTTATTCTTTTATTATCATTGCTTGTATTGCTTATTCATTGCATATAATTTTTTTACTACGAGACAAAAAAAAAATCAAGAGTTTAGAAAAGATTTTGCAAAATAAAACAAGATAATATTCAAAGTAAAAATGATTCTTGGTACCCTACCTAGACGTTGGAGGGTTTATGATGATTGTTGCTTACAAAGGGGTATTATTCTTATTTAAAAGGATTATTATGAAAATTCAAAACCAAAAAAAAACTCTTCTTAAATTCCGCCTAGACGTTGGGGAATTTAAAGGAAGTTTTCGCCGAATATTTTTATTTTATTCCTAAATAAAATGATCTGTTATTTTAAAAATATATATATACAAAAATTTGCAATAAAGGAAATTATGAGTGTAGATACCTAATTTTGTCCGGATCACTAAAACATGTATGTTTTCTTCCTAAATTGATGTTTCCGAGTGTAAAAAGACTTTTTCATCCTGCAGGTGGTACTCCGAGACCTAGTTTAAAGGGGCGAGCATAAAAAGTCAAACTTGACAAAGTCAACCCCGAAAAAAGTCAACCCCAAAAAACTCAACTCCAGAAAGTCAACTACTGAAAAAATCAACCCATTTTCAAAATCAAGATTTTAAGCTCAATTGAAAAATGGTGAAAGAATTTTGATAATCCGAGGTCTACATTGAAAGATATGGAGTTCGGAAGTTGGGATTTGGAGATTCAGTAGAAAGAAAACCCTAATTCGAGAAATTTGGAGAAAAGAGCTTAAACGATCAAATTGGTCGAAATTGAAGTTTCCAAATGAAAGATAAGCACTAACTACGGGTAATGGAGAAGTCACTTGTAAGAAAAATCGAAAGAAAAGTCAATCCGGGAGAAAACCGAGAATTAGGGTTTTTAGTGGATTTCGGTGAAATCGGAAAGAATCACAGAAATGACCCGACTTGGTAAGAAAAAAGCTCCCAATGGATGAGGAATGATTAAAAGAGGATATCCCAAGGCTCAGCTTGAAGAAAATCTGAAAATCGGACTTGTTTTGAGCAAAACCGGGTTTCGGAGGCAAAAGGGCAAAATTGGAAAATTTGGGAAAAATAGCAAATGGACTCCGAAAATTCTGAAAATTTGTCAATCTCATTCTTAAATCATTTGAAAGAGGTTTGCAAAAGAAAATCTTGATTCGGAGTTCGTTTGCAAAATGGCCAAATCCCGGGCTTCTAATGCAGTAATTCAAAAAAGAAAATCCCAGAAAAATAGCAAATGAGCTCCAAATCTTCTAAAATTTTGCAAATATCATTTTTAAATTATTTGAAAGATATTGGCGAAACAAAATCTTGATTCAGAGTTCGTTTGCAAAATGGCCAAATCCCGGGCCTCTTATGCAATAATTCCAGAAGATAAATCTCGGAAAAATAGCAAATGGACTCCAAAAATTCTGAAATTTTGCAAATCTCATTTTTAAATTATTTGAAAGATATTGGAAAAAGAAAATCTCGATTCGGAGTTCGTTTGCAAAATGGCCAAATCTCGGGCCTCACATGCAGTAATTCAAGACGATAAATCCCGAAAAAAATACCAAATGAGCTCCAAAAATTATGAAAACTTCCAGATCACACTTTTTAATTATTTTGAAGATATTGGTGAAGAAAAATCTTGATTTTGAGCTCGTTAAAAAAATGGTAAAATGTAGGGGCATAAAAGGGCATTTTTGGAAGAAAAAATCCAAATAAATAGCAAACGGACTTGAATAATTTTGAAAACTTAGTGTTAAAAAAAAAATTGAATTTGGAATCCGTTTGATATTTATTTGCATCCAGAGGGAAAAACGGTCATTTCACCCAAGTAACCGAAAAGGGCTTCTTTGGGCCTTTCAAAAAATCAGAGTTGGGCTGGAAAAGAGAAGTGCTGGCCTGCCCAGGCCCAAAGGAAGGAGGAAGCTTCTGATTTTTCAATCAAATGGCTAAAAATCAAGAGTTAGTTAGAGATTCTCTTTGATCAAGCCATGGTGATTAAGCCACATAGGCCAAGAGAGATGTCAACATTATTCTTGAACATCTGTAATTTGAGAGAGCTGAGATGCTAATCTAAAGGTGATAATTTCATGATTTTTCACCTTGAATTATTAGCCATTTGATGGAAAATTGGTTACAAGAAAAATGACAACATCATTGGGCAATTAAAGGGCCATTCGGCCAGCACTTGTGGGGAGGCAGAAAATTCATTTTTTCATTTCATTTTGCTGAGTTCTTTTGGTATTTACTTAGTTTTTTCTCTCCTTGGTTGGAAGCAAAAAACAAAAGTTTAGAAAAGAAAAAAAGTTTGAAGAGATAAAGCTTGAAAGATAGCTTCTCGAGGTTTCTCTTGAGCATCAACTCTTGCACTTTCTTGATTTTCCATTCTTGTTTTTGCTATTTTGATTTCTATTTGGTGAGTTTCCATTTTAAATAAATGTTTTTTATTGTTCTTAAGTTCTTCCTTCGTCTCTTTCTTAAACATGTTTTTTACAATTTTTTTTTTATATTATACTCACCATGGCCAAATGGCCTACATTATTAATTTAAGTTGTTGTTTTGGTTTATTTTATCATATTGTTTATGTTATTTTCTTTGATTTTGATGTTTTAAATGTTATGTTACTTCATATTCTTGAGTTATATTTTAATTTGGTTGCTTTGTTTGTTGCCATTTATGTTTTAAAAATCATGATTTTACATTTTTAATTTTCTGTTTTCATAATGTTTAAATTTGAGCATGTTTTAAAATTAGTATATCAAGTGTTTGTGAAAATGCTTGTGTGGTCTTTGCATGATTTGAGTTCTATATCTTAGTTGAGCATGTTTTAGATTTAGTATATTAAGTGTTTGTGAAAATGCTTGTGTGGTTTTTGCATGATTTGAGTGTTATATTTTAGTTGAGCATGTTAGTATACCAAGTGTTTGTGAAAATGCCATGCTTGTTAGAGCTTGAGGCCATTTGGCTACTCCATGTGTTTTGCATTGTGTGTTGCATTTTTTCCATGTTAGTTGGTAGGTTTTTGCATTTGCATGACATGTGATTTAGTTTTGCATGCTAGTATACCAAGTGTTTGTGAAAATGCCATGTTTGCTAGTTACATTAGTTTATTCGGCCACCCTTGAATTTTTTGCATTTTATGTGCATTCTTGCCATGTTTGTTGATAGGTTAGCATTTGCATGATATTTGGTTGAGTTTTTGGTTTAAGCATGTTTTGTGTTTGTGAAAATGCATGCATATTTTAGTTATTAAGTTAGGTTTATTTGCCATGCATGTTCATGCATTTTAGGTCTAGGTTGCATTAAATGCCATGCAAGTTCATTTAGGTCTAGGTCACTTTATGAATGCCATGCATTTTTTCATGACATTTAGGTTTAAATCCATGCATTTCATGCATTATGTTTGCTGTATTGTTTCATGCATTTCATGTTCATGCCACTTGAAAAATGACTTGAGCCAATTAATGGTTCAAAGTCATGCTCTCTTGAGCACACTTGTGGAAAATTAAGTTTGTCAAATTGATTATTCTACCTTTGTGATTTTTTTTTACTAAGCCAATTTTTATCTAACTTTCAAAAATTCCTAGCTACTGTTTGTGAGTCATTTTGTGAGACTTAAATATTTTTACTTTGATTTTTAAATGATTTTATCGAAGGCAAAAATGTATTTTGGCAAAACAGTTTTTTCACCCAGTTTTCATACTTTTCCGATTTTTCTGGGCATTTGTCTTTAATCATAAAATTAAGCTGATTTTTTCCCGTGAATTTTTACATGTCCTGAGTCTCCATTATTTCTTTTAGAATTTTTTGACTTTTTAAAAATAGGATAAAAATCGTGGCTTAAAACTGGACAGTGGAGTCAGAATTGATTTTAAAGAAAAATCATTTTTCTGTTTTGGTTAAGTTACTTAGAGTTGGCTAATTAGGAGGGTTAGCTACTGACTTAGGGTAGTTTCTAAGCCTTTTTAAACTCTAAAAATGTTTTTTCAAGTCTCGGGTTAAGGGTAGTCAAGTCTAGATTTTTAAACTTAGAAAATTAGAGCCATTTAAAAAAAGATTTAGCCCAGTTTTTATTTTTAATTCAAGCTTTTCAAAATTGTTTTCAAACAATCACAAAGTATTTTGGTTTTAGAATATTTAATTTGACATATTTTCCTAAGGTAGCCGGATATCTTTTTTAGATATACGGATTTCCTTAATTAAAGGAAAAAATACATTTCATGCATTGCATTTTCCATATTCATGCATTTTATATAATATGTGATTCTTGCTATGATAATTTCTATGATATTGTTATGATTTTGAATTATGTTATATTGTTTATTATATGATTTGGAATATTTCATGATATCCTATGCTTTTTATTTAGTTATTTTTTTGGTCATATTATTTAGCATATACTATGTTCATGCATTATTATTTTCATTTTTATTTTCATGCCTATTATATGATAGCATTATTTCATATTCCATCTCATTTAATTTATATGCCATATCATTCATGTTTGCCATGTCATTTAAATTATTTCATTTCATATCGAATATGTTATATTACTTAGGTTATTTTATTTCATTTAGAAAATATCATGTTACTTAGGTTATTTCATTTCATATAGAATATGTTATGTTACTTAGGTTATTTTATTTCATTTAGAAATATCATGTTACTTAGGTTATTTCATTTCATATAGAATATGTTATGTTACTTAGGTTATTTTATTTCATTTAGAATATATTATATGACTTAGGATATTGCATCTCATATAGAATATACTATGTTACATAGGTCATTTCGTTTTATTTATAATATGTCATATAACTTAGGATATTTTATTTCATTTAGAATATGCTAAGGCATTTATTTCATTTCATTTAGAATATGCTAAGGCATTTACATTATATCATATCATTTAGGAAGCATTATATTATTTAGATTTTGCTATGTCATTTTATTTATGTCCTGCATATACATATTCATATCTTTTAAAATGTTTTCAAAAGGATAATGATTTTTCAATAAAAAATAAAGATATTCCTGAGTTAAAATAATTCATGAGTTCTCTACCGGGTTTGCTGGAGGGAATATCATCAATTATCATTAATAAAGGAATATCTTTCTTTCAAAAAATAGAATGATTCCGAAAGTTTTCAAAAACTAATAAAAATTACTATATTTTGCCACGTTTGTTGGGGAATATAGGAAAATTTTGAATTTATAAATTTCGGATCAGTTTCAAAAAGAAAAGGAATTATTTTTCTTTAAATTGGGAATTAACTTGAAATACTAAATTTAAAACCGATTTTTTACCGAGACTTGAGATAACACACAATTAATAAGGTACCGATTTATACGGGCGTTATGGGGGTGCTAATCCTTCCCCACACGTAACCGACTCCCGAACCCGCTTCTTTGATGTCTCTAGTTTAAAACGCAGACTTGAAATTGGCTTTTAAAATGTTTTAATTAATTTTTAAAATATTTTATAAAACCGGTTTTAATAGGTGGCCGATCACACCTAGGTAAAAAAGATTGGTGGCGACTCCATGTCTTTTTCAGGGTCATTTTCAAAACCTTCATTTTTCTAGAGGAATTAAGTCGACTTTTCCTCGGGTTTTTTTATTGTCACGCTTAACGAATAATAAAGTCTTGCGATGAGACTCGTTATTTTTTAGGTTGCGACAGCTTGGCGACTCCGCTGGGGACTATTAGAGAGTCAGGCCTAGAATTAGTCGTGTGTTATCAAAGTCTCGGTTTTGGTTGGTTTAATTGGTATTTAATTTTAATTCCCGTATTTTTTTTAAATAAGGAGAATTTTGAAAATAATAAAATGTTTTTAAATATGTTCATACTCATGTGCATGCATTTTATAATTGTTCTCTAGTTATTTAAGGTTGTATATTATAATTGTTTGTTGGTTAATGCGTTACACTATTCTTGAATGTTTTTTTTTTATATAACTGCTAGGGCATTTAGAATACGGGTATAGAATAGGTGGTGAAAGGTTTGTTATTCCTCCACACACACTACACGTCCATTTGCATATCATGAATCCTATACCCGGGTTTCGTCCTTTTAAGTGGGAGTAAAGTAACTAAGCCTTCGTGATTGATCCTCCGTATGAGCTAGTGAAACACTTTCGGAGTATAAAGAACCTAATGCCTTCGTGATAATCCTCCGCATGGGCATAGGAAAATATACTCTAACGAATTGAACCCGCTTTTATCGGGGTGCCTTACCAGCCTTCACCGGCGACAGTGAGGAACAATTCGGGGCCTTAGAACCGATTCACCCTCATATAGTGAACCTAGGCGAAGCCATGCCGGATTTCCATTAGATATACCGAAAATAGGAACACATGGAGGGACATTTCTAAACCTTTTGTTACCTATTTTACACTCCGAATAAGTGTGGTAGATCGGGCAACGATGTACGTACATCGCCCATAATAAATGTGATACTCCGCCTCGAAGGCATCGTGATGCCTAAATAAGCAGATATTGTTGGGGCAGATGTTCATTAGCTGTTTTTTAAAAAAAAAAAAACCTTTTTCAAGCATTTTTGCATGTTGCACATTTCATGCATGTGTGAATAGAGTTGGTAATAATAATCTCATTTGATGATTTCATAAAACCGGTAGTGTTGCATGAATATTTGGATATTGTACCATTGTAGAATCCACTACCCCGAAATTCTTTTGAAAATAATATGATTAGTTTTTTTCATAGAAAAAAAACATGTTTTAAAATGTCATAAATTTGGAGGCAAATCTTGCATAATGAGATTTTTTTGAATAATCAAGATTTAGGTCCCACCAATTTCGTGTAATCATTGGTTAATTTATTTGTATCATTTTGACATCATGTCACAGTCCTAACATGCATGGTTCTTCATTGCAGAATACATTTGTGATATACATGGTCATTCTTTGTACCTACCTTCATATTAATTCATTTAGTCTTAGCATGTATCATTTTGACATCATAGCATGCATGGACATTCATTGTAGAATAAGTTTATGACATACATAGTCATTATTTGTATATACTTGTGCATCAATTTATCTATTTTTTTATGCATCATGTTGGCATTAGATTGCATCCATAGCATACATAGTCACCATAATTTCTCTGTATATGTTCATGCATTAATCATCAGTATATTCATGCACATAGGAATAGAGTATGTACATTCATAATTGTATTCTTAATCTCATGACATTTTCATTTGCATGAAAGGGGTTCGAGATATGAGGAATGAATCGGAGGAACGATTGGGTGTTTTGGAACGCAACCAAGAGCAATGTGGACATGAAATCCGGGAAGTGAAAGAACAACTTGCCAAATTGTTGAAAATGGTTGAGGATATGGGTAAAAGTAAAAAGGAACTTTCTCAGGGCTCTGCATCGCCTTCGGATCAAACAAAACCATTAGGTCCAGAACATACAATCCTTGCTGGATCCTGCACTTGTCAATGCCACAAAGGTTGCAATCCTGATGAAATTATGGAAAAAATCGTGAAAATGATTAAACCTGAGAGCCTGGTACCAAAGATAGAAACCTCGGATCCTGTACCATACCTGCAAACTGTTCTAGGGC
Organism: Fremontodendron californicum; assembly: GCA_030761205.1. Lineage (NCBI taxonomy): Eukaryota > Viridiplantae > Streptophyta > Magnoliopsida > Malvales > Malvaceae > Fremontodendron > Fremontodendron californicum. The sequence continues at coordinate 11,935,578 of JAULJL010000022.1, forward strand.
AAACCAGTATTCCCACCCTACTATGGTCCAATCGTCCATTGGGATGACCACTACGGGATTCCTGAATCCCACTCCACCACCACCAACTGCCAGTTCATACTATTTTCCTCATCAATCACCTTATCCAGTATTTGGGATAGGAACCTCGAGCTATGTACAACCTCCAAAGGCCCTGTGTCCAAATCCATACCCTTACCATGCTGTTCCGCCACATCTCCATGTAAACACTCCGGTTCAAACCTTAGTACCACCACCAAGTGCCCCAACTCCTAGGTTCAGTGTGACTAAGAAACGACCCCAGGATAAGACCCAAAGGCCTTTTGATCCCCTTCCAATTAGCTACTGAGAGCTTCTCCCTATACTTTTCCAAAATAACATGGTTGCCTGTATCCCATTGAAACCCCTGTTACCACCATATCCAAATGGGTATTATCCAAATGCAAGATGTGATTATCATTGTGGAACTGTTGGCCATAACATTGAAGACTGTATAGCATTCAAAAAGAAAGTGCAAACTCTTATAAATGCCAAGTGGTTAGATCCAACGACACTGATTGATAAAGGATTGGGAAAACGCCATTAGGATTGATAGATTTACAGCATTGAGGTGGAAAGACTTCAGTCTTATATGTTGTAATAGGATTTCACTTTTTGAGTAGCCGGCTTTTATAGCCTTAGGATGCTAGGAAGAATAAAGTGCTTGTAAAGGACAATTTTAACTACTGCTCAGATTTTGTAAAACATGGTTTATACCATTGTGAACATTGATATGGGAATGAATTGACTATTCTTCAGATTTATGAGATGTTGATGATTAAGTTCCTCTGATTCTTATTTCCTTCTTGATATCTTCCCCTTTTGCATTTTGCATCCGATCAATTAGCAGTCATACCATACATTCATACATGTATCATGTTAGCATCAGGTTGCATTTATGCATTCATAATCAACATGATTTTTCTGTATATACCCATGCATTAATTTGCTTATTATATACATCATGATTAGCATTAGGTCGCATTCATGACACACATGGTTAGCTTGATTTTTTTTTTGTATATACTCTGTATCAATCATTCATTCTTTGCATGTATCATAGTTGACACCGTGTTGCATTCATAGGATATATGATCATTCATTGGGAAATACGCTAAAATGTACATGATTATTCATTGCATATATCCATGTGTTGATTTGTTTATTCTTTGCTTGCAACATGTTGGCATTGTGATTGCATTTATTACATACATGGTCAGCATGTTTCCATTGTACATGTCCAGACATCATATTGTTTAGGCTTCACATGCATCAAGTTGCACTCATGGCTCATTCATTATGACATACATTTGGGGGAAATAAAACAAAAGTTGGCTTGGCTTTAGGAGTCTTTGAAAGAATTTCCATTTCAAATCAGAGGTATAAGAAGTACTGAGTACCCTTTTAATACAGGCTAGTGCTATGGAGGATGAACAAGTTGCCCGAATGGAAAAAATGGAAAGGGAACATAAAGAATTGAGAGAACAGCTAGCAAAGTCTCAAGCAGAATCTAAGGATCAGATGACTAAATTGAGGGAGCTGATGTCTGCCGTAATCAAGGGAAAAGAATACACTAAAAACTTTGTCGCCAGAGAAGGGTTAGAGGCACAAAAGGGTCAGAACGGGGTCGTAATGAGTGATGCCCAGAACACTGTTAACCCCGTCAATATCCTAAACTCAGATGATCCAGCTGAACAGGCAAAGTTGAAAAGGGTTGCAGTAAATCAGGTTGAGCTGCCAGATTCCCAAGGGAAATATCAGTTGCTAGATGAAAGGCTCCGTGCAATAGAAAATACAGACGTATTCAGGAGTGTGGAGGCGAAAGAACGATGCTTGGTCCTCGATTTAGTCATTCCTCCTAAGTTCAAGATCCCTAACTTTGTGAAATATGACGGGACGACCGATCCGTCAGCCTACATCACTATGTTTTGCCGAAAGATGACAAGTCATATAGATAATAATAAGCTTTTGATTCACTGTTTTCAGGATAGCCTCAGCGGGTCCGCAATTAGGTGGTATAGTCAGTTGAGCAAGGATCATATTCGCTCTTTGAATGATTTGGCTAGGGCTTTTCTAAACCAGTACAAGCATATGACCGACAGGACACCTGATCATCTCACTTTGCAAAATATGGAGAAAAGAGCTATTGAGAGCTTCAAAGAATATACACAACGGTGGATGAGCCTGGCCGCCCAAGTACAACCGCCCTTGACACAAAAGGAAATCACTATCCTTTTTGTGAATACACTACAGGCCCCGTACTATAACAAACTCGTCGGCAATGCCTCGAAGAATTTTGCGGACATGGTAATTTCAGGGGAGATGATTGAGAATGCTATCAAAAATGGGAAACTTGAAAGAGAAGGAACATCCAATGCCGAGAGAAATAAGGCACCTAGAAAGAAAGAGGAAGATCTCCAAACTATGGGAGATTTCGTCCCATATTCCCAATTTCCCTCATACGAATCATGTTACCCTACTGAGGTATCTCCAAGCCTTTATCCTTACCTACCTACCCAAACACCTAATCCTATACCAGCCCTTGCAACAAGGCCTACTTCTAGAAAACAACCGCGGGAAAATCAAGAAAGAATTCCAATCCCCATCCCTGACCTACTACCATTACTAATAAAGAATCAGTACCTTACCCCGATACCTTTGAAAATAGCTCTGAATCCATCAGCGAGGAGTTATGACCCAGACAGCAAGTGTGATTATCACCTAGGGGTAGTTGGGCATTCAACTGAAAAATGCAGACAACTGAAGGAAAGGATTGAAAGTGTTATCCGTGATGGTATTTTGACACCGGAGCTTATCAATCAATGGAAGGCCGCTTAGCCCTAAATCAGTTTCTTTCAGGGTTTTAGGGGGAGAATTACTACCTATGAAGGATGTCAATAGGAGCATTTTGACGCATGTAGTTTTATACACTGTGATGATGAAAGCACTTGTCTCATGTTAACATCTACATGAATTAAATGAATTTTGAATTTTAAATGCTTTGTATTTGTTGTGTTTTAACAATAACGTGAATTTGCAAAAACAAGCATTAAGGAAGTTTTAATAATGGATAGTCTCAAGAAGATTATGATCAGTGTTAGAAATGACCCAACACCATCCCCCTCTTTTTTTGGGCTTCTCTATAACTAAACCTTGAATCAAGAACACTTAAAAGACCTAATGCTTCAAGGAA